>CM065134.1:32342982-33707982 GCA_033026305.1 Cirrhinus molitorella
AAGAGATTTGTTCATCTCCTGCACCTCCTGGTTTTGACCGCTGTACTGCTGTAATTGTGAGAACATGATTTTCATCCTCTCAAGGAGCTCCTTATTCTGCTGCTCCCATTGTCGAGCAATGTTTTTAAGAGTGAGAATGGAACCGTTTTGCTTTTCCACCTTCAGCTTCAGCTGAGCTCCAAGTCTCTCGGATCTCAGGCCTTCTTCTTTCATCTTAGCTTTAAGAGCGATAATTTCAGTGTGACGTTCACTTATGGTCTTCTCGAGCTCCTGAGCTTTTTCTCTTAATGTTTTCTGATGGCTAAGCTCCTGCTGAAGCTCAGAATCTATCGCTTTGGCCAACTGGTTCTGTAGAGAGGTCACTTTTTCCTTCAACAATTGGTTTTGGGCTTCTAAAACAGACATTTCTTGTTGTTTCTGCACTTCATTTTCACTGTAACGGCAGATTTGCTCTTTAAGAGATGTTGCCTCTGCTAAAAGAGCCTGCATTTTTTCTTGTTTTTCTGAAGCAACTAAAGCAGCGGAGTCAAGCTCTTGCTGAAGTTTTATAACAGTGTCCTTGTGTTCTCTGTGATTTGATTTGATGACTTTGTTTAATTCAAGGTTTTTTTCGTTCACAAGCTTCAGTTCTTGATCTACAGAGTCATACTTGTTCCTCAGATTTCTGATTTCATCATCTTTCAGGGAAATCTGCTCAGACAGATTCAGAATTTGTGTTTGGAGGCTCTCAATTTTGGCCAAAGCCTGACAAAAGACATTCGCAAATTAATTAAATACATGTTTTTTTTTTTTTTTTTGCTTCCTGGAAATAATATAAAATAATATAATATAATATAAATCAACACAATGAAGAAATTCACTCAGACTGTTAGAGAGAAGTTTCTAATTTAGACTAAAGAACAAACCATGTCACCTTAAATAAAAAAAAGCAGCTGAAGGAAATAAATTTAAATTTGTGTCTCAATTTAATAAACTATTTTTAATTAAACAATAAATAGACATTTCCAACAGTTTAATTCATGACAAAATATAGTAAAAAAGTAAATCAAAAATATTTACGTAGTTTAAAAAAAAAAAAAAAAAAAAAAAAAAAAAAAAACACACATTTCAAACATTAAGAATTTTACATTTCAGTTAAATTAAAAATGGAAAAATTTCAAACCATCTAAGTCATGTTATAAAATAAAACTAGATAAAATAAACTAAAATTGATTTTTCTTCATTTAAAACATGTAAAAAAAAAAAAAAAAAAAAAAAAATTAATTAAGACACTTAAACCCATTTAATTCATGACAAAATGTAGTTAATTAAAAAAAAATAAAAACACCACACACACACACACACACACACACACACACACACACGTTTAACATTTACCAGCATTTAAAACAGAATTTAATTTCAGTTCAATAAAAAAAAAAACCCACACACTTAAACATTAACCAGCATTTAAAACATTAATTTAAGAATTTTAGATTTCACATTTCAGTTCAATAAAAAAAAAAAAAAAAAAAAAAACACATTTCAAACCATTTAATTCATGTTATAAAATTAAGTTAAATAAAATATTTAAAAAACTAACTGATTTTTCTTCAATTTATTAAACCCAATTTAAATGAAATGTAAAAAAAAAAAAAAACATTTAAACTCATTTAATTCATTGTATAAAATAAATATATAATAATAGTAATAATAATAATAATAATAATAATAATAATAATAATAATAATAATAATAATAATAATAATAATAATAATATTAGGGATGTAACGGTATGAAATTTTCTTATCACGATTATAGTGACAAAAATGATCACGGTTATCAATATTATCACGGTATTGTTCAAATGTGCTGGAAATGTCTAAAAAGTACTTACACATAAATTGTTTCACCAAGTTTTATATTTAAAATCAACAAACAACATATAAAATGACTTCTGTTTGCACAAACTCTAAAACAATAACATTACCAATAAGATTTTATATTATAACATGACTGACAACAGTTCTCTTCAATAGTTATCTAATGACATGTTTGAAATGTTCAAATAAAGCTTTAAAAAAGTTTTATAAAATGGTAAACTTCACATTTCAGCCTTTAAATAAAGAAAATGTTTAAGTCAAATCAATAAATGGTTATATGTATTTTATCAAAATAATTCTAGATGTATTATGTGAATTGTTTAAATTTGTAGAATGCTTGTTTTTAGTCAAAATGTCAAATGACAGCAGTGCATGAAAATTTGGTCCGTTTTAGCTAGACAAACTGCAAACAGGCTGAACATAATTGTAAGTCAATGTAAATCCACTCTCTGCCACTAGGCGGCACTTGTGGAACAGCAAAGTTACAGCTGTTTCCATAAACTCCGTGGACAAAGCAGAATTGCGATTAAGAACACCACTTTATTAGGCATTACATGGAATGAAGATCAAAACACAATGCCATCGAATCTTTTCTGAAGACAGTCAGAACCATTAAAGGTGCATTCATATAATTCATTCACTTCTATATTCATTTGTATATTCCCTCAGCACCCTTTTAAAACCTCCCAGCTTTCCGTTATGCTTTCATTCAAAACGAAACTACTCTGTGTGCTCTGAGCACATGATACTGTTATTTAAACTCTACTTTACACTGGACAGAATATATGTATCATAAGTTGTTCAAATCGTGGTAATCAAATACGGTTTTAATGATAATTAAAAGATGAAACGGTAATACTAACCGTGGAGAATTTTATCATGATTTATCGTCAAACCGGTTATCGTTACATCCCTAAATAATATCAATTAAAACATTTAATGTTTTTTAAGCATTTTTCAAATTTAATTAATTTAAATTCAATTCATTTAAAAACTAGATTAATTTGTACATTTAAAAATGGATTGAACTTCAATTTAATCCTTTTATAATTGATTCCATCAATTGAAATCCTCTATACTGACCTCCATGCTGGGTCCCAGAACCTCTCCTTTCTCCTCAGATTGAGCTTTCTGGAGTTCATCCTCCAGAACGGAGATCTTTCCCTGAAGAATCTGCACATGCTCATTCAGACTCTCCTACATGAGAATAACAGGAGGAAGAGATGAACTATACAACAAATCATTCACAGAATTAATGGCTTTTCACTAGTCTTCATATTTACCAATCGTGTGACGACCTCATTTAACTCCTTCTCCAGAAGTTCCTTTCTGCTCCTCCACTCAGTCTCTGCAGACTTGTAAGTCAGTGTGCGTTTGGCAACTTCCTCCTCAGCTCTCGCCAGCTGAGCGAAGGCGTTTCGCACCTGATGGGGCCAATGTGAACGAGGAATTGGTTTTAAAAAGGTTAGCAAAACACAAGACTCCAAAAAAAAAAAAAAAAAAAAAAAAAAAAAAAAAAAATATCTCACCTGAGAAGCAAAAGTCTGGTTCTCATTTGTTAGTACATCAATGTTTTTGTTTTTCTGAGCGTTTTCGGTCTTCAAGTCTTGGCATTGCTTTACAACCTCATGCACTCTGCGGATAAGACTGTACAAAAAAAAAAAAAAAACAAAAAAAAAAAAAAAGCTACTTTTTATTTAAATAATTACTGCAAACTCAAACTTGAGCTTCATTGCACCTCACCTCTCGTTCTTCTCCTGCAGCTCCAGCAGTGCAGCTTCATGGTCCTTCTCCAGCTCTCCTTGTTCCCGCAGCATTCGCTCCACCCTCTGCTGTAACTGGAAAATCAGACCCTCTGTGTGCAAAAGAGAGAAAATTCAACCAACATCATACCACGGTTTACCTCATTCACTCCAGGCAGCATAAAGGAAACCTTTCTCAGAGATGATGCTAATCTGATTGGCCAGTTCTTTCTCCAGCTCGTCTCTCACATCTCCCTCTCGTGCCAATTCTTTCCGGAGTCTCTTCAACAACTGCGGCGTGCTCATTTCATCCTCCACTGGAGAGCTGGAGATTAAAGGTGAGAGTCATACTGGGATTTTTCAGCCACTTTCATACACTACCAGTCAAAAGTTTTTTGATTTTAAGATGGGTTTTTTTTTTTTTCTTCCAAAGAATCTTCTGCTCACCAAGCCTGTATTTATTTGATCCAACGTACAACAACAGTAAAATTTTAACAGTAAAAATATTTTTACTATTTAAAATAACATTTTCTATTTGAATATATATTAAAATGAAATTTATTCATGCGATTTCAATGCTGAATTTTTAGCATCATTACTCCAGTTATATGATCCTTCAAAAATCATTCTAATATTCTGATTTGCTGCTATTATCATGTTGAAAACAGCAGAGTAGATTTTTTTCCAGGTTTCCTTGATGAATTTGAAGTTGAAGTTCAGAAGAACAGCATTTATTATTATTATTTATTATGTTACATTATAAATGTCTTTATCACCACTTTTGATCAATTTAAAGCATCCTTGCTAAATAAAAGTATTCGGGTTTTTATCATTTATTTCCCCCCCAAAAAATTATACTGACTCCAAGCTTTTGAGTGGTATAGTTCATAATGTTACAAAAGCTTTTGATTTCAGTTAAATGCTGATTTTGAATCTTTCTATTCATCAAGAAACTTAAATATTAATAATATTAAATTATTTCTGACACTGAAGACTAGAGTAATGATGCTGAAAATTTAGCTTTGGTCACAGGAATAAATTGCATTTTAAAAAAAATTCAAATAGAAAACAGCTATTTTAAATTAGCAAAAAAAAAATTACCGTTTTTCCTGTATTTTGGATCAAATAAATGCAGGCTTGGCGAGCAGAAGAGAAAACATTAAAAAGCTTACCGTTCAAAAACTTTTCACTGCTAGTGTACTTTTATCCAATCTTCAAGTCTGTAAAAATGGTAAACTTTCACAATACAGGGCAGAAAAGTATAAGGTAAAAAAAATAACTGGTAACAATGTTAGGAATGTTTGTCAAGTCTTTGTTGAGATCCCAAAAACAACAATTATTTTCTCTGATAGCCCAGTCAGGCTAGTTCTTCTGGTTTTTTTATGTCCTGCTAACGCTCTTCTCTGGAACCACAAATGAAGGATCCATTTTCATTTCATTAAGCTATAATTTTTATATGTGAATCAAAATGGTGTCTCTTTTGTGTCACGGTTTCTTCTATAAATAAACAAGCAAATAATAAAAAGATTTTTGTAAAAATCTTAAAATAAAAAAAAGATAAATAAATAAATAAATAAAAGATATTATATAGCTATAACACAACTTAGAAATATTTTTTCTGCTCACTAAGGCTGCCTTTATATGATCAAAAAACAATATTGTGAATTTTTTTTTACAATTTAAAATAACTTTTCTATGTCAATCCATTTAAAATGCAATTTATTTCTGTGATCAAAGCTGCATTTTCAGCATCATTACTCAAGTCTTCAGTGTCACATGATCCATCAGAAATCATTCTAATATGCTGATTTGCTGCTCAAAAAACATGTCTGATTATTATCAATGTTAAAAACTGCTGTGCTGCTTATTATTTGAATGGAAACTGTGATGAATTTTATATTTGACAACACAGCATTTATTGGAAATTAATTCAAATCTTTTGTAACATAAGTGTCATTACTGTCACTTTTGACCAATTCTATATACTATAACAGGACCTACCCGACCGAACTGCAGGCCACCGTGAAAAGCTCTTGAAACTGAACTCTGGAAGGATTCTGGACTCTGTTGATGATTGGAGACTCATTATCGGTGTACAAAGGAGAGCAGCAGCTGTTTTCGCTGCTGGAGGTGGAGAAAGTCATGACAGCTAAAGAGAGAGATGGAGAAAAAAAAAAAAAAAAAAAAAAGTCAATAGACCTGAAAGGATGGAATTTAAACATTAACATCTGTTTATTTACTTTAACACTATGTCAGCATCCAAGGCATTAATGCATCAATGCGATAGCGTGGCAGCTTACAGGCTTTGGTGAGGAATCCATCTAGGCCTTCGTCTAATGAAAGACCATCAGCATCATCTTCTACAAAATGAAACATGGATGCGATCATCAACTGACAAAGACAGTGAAAGAGAGAGTCTGATCAGAAAATGCACAGACGTCATAGATTGTCGGTCAGTAGTGAACACTCACCCCTGTCTTTATGTCCAAAGGCACCATGTTGTAGGTTTTAAAACCGCAATAACACAGAATAAGCACCACCTGTACACACACATAAAAACAGCATTCACCCAAACAAGACTGAAAGTGCCAACTCAAAGTTTTCAGATTTTTCCCCAACACAGAAAACTGAAAAATCACTTTAAAGTGTCAATTAACACATTCTGCCAAATTTTAGAAAGAAAAAAACTAAACCTTAACATATGTAATGTCTTGAACACACGCAAGTAAATATATTAAAAAACGTTTCCAAATAAAAGGTATATTTTTTAATATTTAAGAAACTCACTGACTTGGAGGCAGTGTCATGATGATCTTTTCGGTTTCATATTTTATGGGTTTCCTTGTCACAAGTCAACAAAATGACTTCCTTCTGGCATTACAAAGCAAACTCCAAACATTAATAATAACTGATTTTTAGGAGAAAAAAAAAAAAAAAAAGTTGGTACTTGTGTTTTTGCTAAGTATCATTTTATACAACAGGCTTTTATGGTTCATATAGTATGAAATGGTGAGAATATAGAGTTCATACTCGAGAAAGCACCTCTAATTCAATGAGAGAATCCCAAACGGAGTAAAAATATTTAATTTAGTGCAGATGTGGAATTTTTTTTTTTTTTTATTTAGACAAGAGCAATGAGTGATTTTCTCTTTGTCTTTTGTTCTTGGCCCTGAAAATTGCAAGCTGTTGCAATGTGAACATTGCGATATGTACATTTGCAACATTTCAATATCTTGCAAAGACCCATTTTAAATAGTACATACATTTTTAAAATTACACCGTTTTGCTGTACTTTAGGTCAAATAAATGCAGGCTTGGTGAGCAAAAGAGACTTCTTTAAAAACAAAAATCTTACCATTCATTCAATTTTGACTGGTAGTGTATTTTATAAAAATCAGTGAAGATTTCACAGCAAAAAGACAGAGGAGACCAGAAGCTAAAGGTGGACGTTTGTACAACTGCAGTAAAAGGCCTTTTACTTGCTTAAAAATAAATAAATGAATTAAAAAAGTGTGAACGATCAATCAGATGACAGAAGTCATGTAGTAGATTGTGTGCAACAGGTTTCCTGCAAATAGTGTTGATAATGTATTATTTACATTAGGAAATACCAGCATAAATTGTCACATCACTAACAAATGAAACAAGAAACAGCAGTGGCTGAAAACCAACCTTGGCAACCTGAAGCTCCAGCTCAATTCCCTGACTGAATTTCCATAACATGAGAGAGGCCTGTCTTGAACTGAACTGGAAGTCAGCTGCATGTAGAAGGGAATAAGCGTAAGCCACAATTTATCTAAATTTATCTAAACGCGTGTGTGGTACCATCGCACAGGAATCCCGACGTCTCGACAGGCCCTGTCGGCAGGAACCAGCATCACTCTGTGTGGCGTCCAGGACTACAGCACTGCTCAGCTAGCAGCCACACTGGGACACACCACAGTCTGAACACTCATGACCCGCTCTGACCCGGAATCGAACCTGGAACCTTCTCACCCGCAGTCCAACTCCTTATCCACTGACCCACCATTACTCAGGACTGGTTTGGCGAGTTTGGATTTGATACTCACCCTGTAGCATACTGAAGATCATTTCCATCACATTAGATAACGGCGACACCAGCAAACCATCACCCAAATCTTTCCCCTGCCTACAGACAAAGACAGACATTAACATACATTTAACACATGCTTTCATCTAAAGTGCCTTACGAGGAACATCACAAACGATCTGTAATCTCGGAAACTATATTCACACTAAACTAGAACAAAAGTTAAATTACTCCACTTCCAGAATAAAAATGTACAGATAACTTACTCACCCCCAAGTCAAAGATATTCATCCGTTTCTTAATTATTTTTCTTAACTTTGACATTCCCCAACTGTGAACCAGAGTGCACAGACTTTTTTCCTCAGCTGGGATCATGTAGCCCTTTGAAGCTGCATTTTTAACCTTCAATCTGTTAAGCACCACTGAAGTCCACTATATGAAGAAAACTCCTGGAATGCTTTCCTCCAAAACTCTTTGCGACTGAATACAGACATGAACATCTCGGACGATGTGGGGGTGAATAAATTCTGAATTTGAATTTTTTTATTTTGTAAGTGGAGAAATCTATAAATGTATATCATTTTATTTTTATTTTTTTCAAGGAAAAGAATGGGGAGGGCAAAAAAAAAAAAAAAAAAAAAAAAAAAAAAAAAAAAAAAAAAAACACTGTCTGAGGAACAAAAGGCATTTGTGGTTGGCCAAACTGAATCAGAATTTTCAGGGCAACACTAACAACCTTTGTTGACCTCATTTATAATCAGGTAAGTGAAATATTAGGCTTAAATCCTAATTAGTACTGCTTGAACGAATCTTTACCACCTATTAACTTTAGTTTGTCAAAACATTGTATGCTTGTAATACTTTCCTGTATACCAAGTCCTTCTCTATATGATTTAGCAGCTTACACATGTATTCAGTAATATAATACATAATAATACATTAACCGTGCAATCCATGCTGTTGTTCACATAAGAGTATCGCCAGTATGGCCGTGCATCCAGGTAACTGACCAAACGCAAGTGCAAAACCTCTATAGTTATTTATTGTAAGATTCTAAGCCTATTGTAACCAACACATCACAGCTCACACTCTGTAGGCAAACTTGAGGAGTCGATGATCGTTCATCATCTGGATGACTTTGGTAATGGGATCCTCAGGATAAACACTGTTGATCTGTCAGAAGAAAATCAGTCACTGTGAACATCTGATTACACATTATTGAAGGCTACAAAACATTAAAAGATGACATTTGACTTACCCAAGACAACAGCGCTTCCTCCTTCACCACATTCAACTGCATGATGGACACTTTAAAAAAAAAAAAAAAAAAAAAAAAAAAAAAAGGACAGATAATGACAGAATGCATTTTAAGATGATATATACATTTTATAATTACATATACAGTTGAAGTCAACTGTAATTGAAGTTTTTGCAGAATCTGCAAAATTTTAATTATTTGAACAAAATAAGAGGGATCATACAAAATTCATGTCATTTTTTTATTCATTACTGACCTGAATATGATATTTCACATGAAATGTGTTTACATTATAGTCCACAAGAGAAAATTATAGTTTAATTCATAAAAATGACCTCATTCAAAAGTTTATATCCACTTCGGATTCATAATACAGTGTTGTTACCTGAATGTTCCACAGTTTTGTTTTTTGTTTTTAAGTGAGAGTTGTTCAGGAGTCCCTTGTTTGTCCTGAACAGTTAAACTGCCCGCTGTTCTTAAGAACAATCCTTCAAGTCCCACAAATTCTTTGACTTTTCAGCATGTTTGTGTATTTGAACCCTTTCCATCAATACCATCATTCCTACACTCCTCCACACCAAACTGCTCCAGCTCTCTGTTCCCAGCCCTCTCTGTCAATGGATCAACAGCTTTCTGACAGATAGGCCACAGCAGGTGAGAATGGGGAAATTCATGTCCAGCAGTCGCACTATCAGCACCGGTGCCCCTCAGGGTTGTGTTCTCTCCCCTCTGCTCTTCTCCCTCTACACCAATGATTGCACCTCTAAAGACTCCTCTGTCAAGCTCCTGAAGTTTGCGGATGACACCACACTTATCGGCCTCATTCAGGACGGTGATGAGTCTGCTTACAGACAGGAGGTAAAAGAGCTGGCTGTCTGGTGCAGTCATAACAACCTGGAGCTCAACACGCTCAAAACAGTAGAGATGATAGTGGACTTCAGGAGGAACCCCCCTGCACTTTCCCCACTCACCATCATGGACAGCACTGTGGCTACAGTGGAGACATTTAAGTTCCTGGGATCTTTCATCTCCCAGGACCTGAAGTGGGACACTCACATTGACTCCATTGTAAAAAAGGCCCAACAAAGATTGTACTTCCTTCGCCAGCTGAAGAAGTTCAACCTACCACAGGAGCTGTTAAAGCAGTTCTACTCAGCTGTCATCGAGTCTGTTCTGTGCACATCAATAACTGTCTGGTTTGTCTCAGCCACAAAATCAGACATCAGAAGATTACAGAGAACAGTTCGGGCTGCAGAGAGGATTATTGGTGCTCCCCTGCCCACCCTTCAAGAACTGTATACATCCAGGGTGAAGAAAAGAGCTCAGAAAATCACCCTGGATCCCTCACATCCAAGCCATTCACTCTTTGAACCTTTGCCATCTGGCCGACGTTACAGAGCCCCTAACACCAGGACAACCAGGCACAAGAACAGTTTTTTCCCCCAGGCAATCCGACTTATGAACAGCTAAATGTTCACCCCGTTGTGCAATAAAAATATGTGCAATAACTTTCATCAAGCATCAACAGCACAACTGTATATGCCACTTATTTCTTAATTCATTTTTCTATATAAATATTTTTTGTCTATATATATTTATATTTACATATTTATTTTATTTTATTTTATTTTATTTTTTTATTGTCTGTGTTGTTGTCTATGTACCCTGGAAGCTAATGTCACAAAAACAAATTCCTTGTATGCGCAAGCATACTTGGCAATAAAGCTCTTTCTGATTCTGATCAACGACTATGATTTTAAGATCAATCTTTTCACACTGAGGACAACTGAAGGACTCATACGCAACTATTGCAGGTTCAAATGCTCACTGATTCTTCAGAAGGAAACACGATGCATTAAGAACCAGGGGTGTAAACTTTTAAACAGAAAGATGTGTACATTTCTTATTTTTCCTAAATATCTTATTTTTCTAAATTTAGTACTGCCCTTCAAATTCATAAGTTGTCACCCCCCCGGTTCTGCACTGTCTGGAGCAACAGTGAGTGTTTGAATCTTCTGTAATAGCTGCATATGAGTCCTTCAGTTGTCCTCAGTGTGAAAACATGAATCTCAAAATCATACAGTCATTGTTGAAAAGGGTTTAAATAAACAAAAATGCTTAAAAAACAGAATCTGTGGGACCTAAAGGATTTTTCTTAAGAACAGCAGGGATCAACTATTCAGAACAAGCAAGGGACTCATGAACTACTATTACTAAGCAAAAAACACAACTGTCACTATTCAGGTAACAACACGATATTAAGAATGAGCTGCAAACCTTTGATTTCAACTGTATAATTATGTAAAAAGAAATACAGTAGAGCACATACTCAGCATTTGATTCAAATGTACAGCTGGATAAAATCAAGACGACACATGCTGAATGGATAAGAGCCACTAAAGTGACATGTCAGAACCTCATCAGGGTTCCCTTAAAATTAAAGCACAGTCGATAAACCAAATAATATCTGAACTAGTGGGCACATACAAACAGTGAATATTATTACACCCCCATTGTAACACGACAAAAACGAAACTATGTCAATTGGTTACAACATTAAATATGTTGAGTATTTCAAGACTCTTTACCATATTAAAATGTGAAACGCGAACTTATGACTTTTTCAAATGCTTCAAAGTGTGCGTGGGCTGATAGTTTGGTTTTATCTCCGTCGTTTCGATGATGCAAGAAGTAATCTATTCATCACGAAATAATCTATAACGGTAGATATAACTATATAAATTAAAGAAGTAGAGATGTTTTACCGTAATTTCTCAGTTTCACAGCAGGCCTGTACACTCCAGTCACCTGCGACCCCTCACCAAAAACAATAACAAACGCAGCAGCTGTGAGTTCATTAGTAATTTATATACACGATGACGTAATACTTCGTTCTCTATTCTCATTGGCTATTGTAAATTACATAGCCAATGGAAACACCTCTCTGTCCGAAGAGACAAATAAGAAGTAATTTCAAGTTTATCAATTTTTCGATTAAATGTTTATCTAGAAATAAATAAAACCGAAAAAAAATAAAGATATAAACCACAGAATGTATCCTTATCATTGGGCGTGGCTGGGAGTCCAGTTGCTTTTCCTATCACATATTTTAGTAATCATACATTAGGTATTATTAGGAAGCTTGAACACTGAAAATCCACCCTCTAAAAAGCGTTTTAAAATTGGACTTCTTAAACTATATGCAAATGTTGTTTCTATAATTATCATCCAAATGAAGATGCACCCTTTAATAATAATAAAAATCCAGATTTGTGGGTATATACAATATTACATACAAATTATATAATATAAAAATATATATTGCACAAACAGATAACTTTTAAAATGTCCAAAAATCATGTTTTTTATTAATTCTAATATGGAACACTTTTACAGTCTCTTGTCGCAATCTGATCAGGTTAATGAATATTGAACACATTTCACATCAATTTTATTAACATACATTTTTTTTTTCTGAATGGTACATACATCATTCCAATTTTCCTGGCAGTAACTGAAAATTAGGTAGCTTGAAAACTGAAAATTAATAACCTGAAAGAGTGTTTTTTTTTCAAAAGCTCAGTTTTTTTAACATCCAAAAGATATTTAGTGGGTTCATAGGCTTCATATTTATATTACATAAAAATGTAAAACATTATACAGCTAATTTATTCTTTATTAAACTCTGATATGTATCTCTGTAGCTTTAATTTTATTTATATATATAAAAAAAACAATTTCTAAAAGCACGGAACATAAAACAATTGTTTCTAAACAGACACTGCAAACATTCTTAATGCATATTAACTTCCAATAGAAATTTTTCTGCATTTGGACAAACTGCTTCAATTTAGCAATGGCTGACAAACCTGTCAAAGATTTGATATAAAAGACTTTATTACAGAACAAGGAAAACATTTAAATATCATACAACCAGATACACAAACAGGACAGTAATGAAGACGACTGCATCCCGTAATAAGAAATAACTTATTTGCAAAGAGAGAGAAAGATGAACATAAAAACAAAAGGAAACAGATGGTTTTTGGGTTGAATCCTCAAATTTAAACCTTAATCCTGATCTTCATCTGTGGAAAAAGAAAGAAAGACATAACAGTCAGATGATTATCCAGTGCATTAAAATATGCACAAGCATAACAGTTTTTAATTACAATTAATATAAGAGAACAAATCACAATTGGAAAGTCAGACAATAAATGTTACTCTAGAATAGATCTGGAGTTAAACCAACATCAGGTGAAATGATTAGAAATGAGTGAGGCCACCACCAAACGCTCAGAACAGAACTGTTTTTTAATATATAATTTATATTGCTCTATATATCCTATGGACACTAATTCACATGCAAAATAGACAAAAACACACACCAAAAAAACCCAGAGTAAACAATTATAAGGAGAAACTCAAGTTAGAGACACCACAAAAGGTGAGTTTAGATATTTACAATTGTCACAACAACTTCAAATGTGGTTAATTTGGTTGAAAGTGATCTATGATATTTTTCATGCAAATACCTAAAACCAAAAAACTAAGCATTAGAAGGCTGATGCCAGACGTTTGCTAAACTATTTAAGATGTTAAAAAAGAAAAAAAAGCATTAAATTAAATTTAATTTATATTCACAGAATTATGAGTTCATATCACAATTTTGACTTAACTCTCAATTGCGAGTTTATATCATGCAATTCTGACTTTATAACTTGCAATTGTGACCTTTTCAACTGACAATTCTCACTTTTTCTTGCAATTGTGAGTTTATATCATACTATTCTGACTTTATAACTCACAATTGCAACTTTTTCTGACTTTATTTAATATAAACAATTCTGAGAAACAAAGTCAGAATTGCGGGTTTGTAACACACAATTGTGAGAAAAGAAGTCAGAATTGTGAGAAGTCACGATAACCTTTTTTATTTTTCATTTAGTGGTGAAAACTGGCTTTTTCTGTACTATTTCTGCAGAATTTAATTCATTTTTTATGATTAAGTGCACTGAAGGATTTTCTGTTTGTAATCAAATTCATCATTTTTTTTTTTTTTAATTTTTGCTATTCTATCATCTACTTTTCAAACCCAGTCTTTCAAGTGGTCATTTTGTAGCCAAAGCTCTTGAAATTCACATTTTCCTGGCATGTTTGCCTTAGTTATCAGGTACAGCCTGGTGACTGCATTTGATTTAAGAGATTGCCAGTTGACATGCGGGAAGGGAATAAAATGGCACTGAAAAATAGCCTAACCATAAAAGTAGGCAAAACTTATAAAAAAAAATAATAAAATAAAATAAAATAATTAATAAAATAAAAAAAAACACACACACACACACACACACACACACAAACAAACAAAACGGTATAGAAATATTACATTTTGATAAATGGAAACTAAAATTTAAATCAACAACAACAACAAAAAAAACAATCCCTGATATTCCATGACTTGGACCAAAGAAATATTAAATTCTCTGACTTTCAATGACTGGAATAGACCTTTTAAAATTCCATGATATTCCAGAAATTCCATGACCCGTGGGAACCCTGTTCATCAGATTTGGAGAAATGTAGCACTACATCACTTGCTCTCTAATGGATTATCTGCAGTGAATGGGTGCCGTCAGAATGAGAGTCCAAACAGTTGATAAAAACATCACAATAATCCACAAATAATCCACACCACTCCAGTCCATCAGTTAACATTTTGAGGAGACAAAAGCTATGTTTGTGATAAAGAAATCCATCATTAAGATGTTTTTTACTTTTAATGACCAAAATACAAGCCAAAACAGTCTAAAACAACTTTAAACAAATATGTGGGTGGATTTATCTGTGAGACAACAGAAGATAGACTTTTTCACTGGAGAAAGCATTATTATGGACTTATATTTTGGCAAGAAGTGACCGTTTAAAGTTAAAACATCTTGATGAATTCATTTCGTACAAACACGCAGCTTTTGGATTCACAAGATAACAATTGCTGGACTGGAGCGGTGTGGATTATTGTGATGCTTTTATCAGCTGTTTGGACTCTCATTTGGACGGCACCCATTCACTCCAGAGGATTCATTGGTGAGAGGTTGTACAGAGGAATGTTACATTTCTCTGTATTTGATGAAGAAACAAACTCATATACATCTGAGGGCCTGAGGGTGAGTACAGTTTCAACAAATGTTCACGTTTGGATAAACTCTTCCTTTAACACCAGAAGATGAGTGAATCCCACACAGAAGAAAGACACCTGCAGTGTTAAGTATTACTTCCCCATATAACATCAAATACATACTTAGGCAATAATCAGAGCAGCGAGTCACTGTGTTCCCTAAACACACACACAGCAATAACTTAACACACCTGGAATTTCTAAACAAACAAATATTATAATTTAAAGAAAAAACATTATATTTACCATGGCATGTAGCATGGGACACATATCAGAAAAAAAACTAATGCCACATGGTTTTGGTTAATGAATACAAAGAGGAATTTCCCACAAGGAAGTGCTTATTGTACCTTTTTGGCATTGGAGGATTTGGGTGACTTGTTTCGGGGAGACCTTCTCAGAGTAGAGTCCAGAGGAGACTTGCCGACCATCGCAGAACGCAGGGCGTGCCTGGCCACAGCAGGAGATTTGCGGGCGCTGTTACGCAGCTTGTTGAGGCCGCGCTGCAGCCTGCTGTCACCACGACCGCTGTTCTTTGGTGTATTTTCAACAGTGAACATCACAGATTGTCTCCGCTCGGCCTACGGATGAAAGAAAGTGAGAGGAAACAGAAAAATTACAACATAACATAAGCAAACATAAAATTAAACTTGATTCAATTTGGCATGAACTACATCAGTAATAACCAACAAAAGTATCTTACCGGCGAGTTTGGAGGTCTGTTTTGACTGTTGCCGAACCTGCCTTTAGGTGTCATTGGTCGTGGGAAGCAACTTACCAACTTCTTCGCCTGTGGAAACAACAAAAACATCTGTAACCAACAGTTTTACTGTTTTTAGCAATGTTTTGAGTTCATTAGATTGGTTTAAAGACATTCAGAACCAATGCTGGTATTATTAAATAAAACCCCGGTGGTTCAATTCAATTAAATTTTAGTAATGAAAAAGCATGCCCAATTAATTTAAATGTGCAAAAAAAAAAAAAAAAAAATACATGGAATGTTTAACAAAAATTACATTTTTCCACTTAAATTCCATTTCATTTTTCAAAAATAAATAAAAAACTTTTTTTTTGACCCCAAAACCATTTTTTTTTTTGCTTTAAATTTTTCTAGATTCCATTCAATTCAATTATCTTTAATAAACAAATAGCATGTCCAAACAATTAAATTAATTAAATTAAAAGTAAAAAAAAAAAATAAAAAAAAAAATAAAAAAAAATTTACACTGCACAAAATAAAAATAAAATAAAAAAATTGTGCGCTCTCCTAAAAATTGCTTTAACAATTTTATTACTATTAATATTCATTTGAGAAGTTCATTCAACTGTATAAAAATAATATTTTCTTCAAGCAGGGTTTATAAAATTAAAAAGAACTTTCAAGAACTTAAGACAATTTTTTTTGATTTTCAAGGACTTCAAAGACTATCAAAGATGGTTCAATGTTTTCTACAGTTAAAAAAAAAAAAAAGTTTTGTAAAATAACCATAATCTGAATCAAATGATTCCCAATACACTCTCTGAAGTCCTGAACTGAATCAAATGATTCATAAACCCAAACCGAAGTCCCGATCTGAACCAAATGATTCACAATCCACACTCCTAGGTTCCGATCTAAACCAAAAAATTCACAAACCCGCTCCGAAGTCCTGATCTGAATAATGTTTCATCATTGAACCATCATTTCAGATCAGGACTCAGAGCGCGGATCGCATTCAATTCACAGAATGATTCAAGAACGCGCTCTGAAGTCCCAATCTAAATTAACTGATTTGCGATACGTTATTTGAAGGCCTGATCTGAATCAAATGATTCACAAAACATGATCCAAATGGAGTGCCTTAAAATAATAAGGTTTTTAACTGATTCAGAGTTTCAAAAAGCTCAGTTTCACCCATCACCATACATGCTTTTAAAAATCATTACAAGAATATTGCTATTTTTAAGGGTTTTCCAAGCCTTACATTTCCAAAAGTCAAATTCAATTGCTTCAAGCACTTTAAGCACCTTGTAAAAACCCTGTTCAAGTTTTATTCTATAGGGATGTTGTGAAGAAATGACTCAGAGCAGCTCAATCACCCAAAACAACAAACCAATCAATTAGGATTCATAATTCCATATTTTTGATTTCTCATACCTCAGGTGTGTCTGGAGCTTGCAGTTGGGATCCAGGGCGTTTGGGAGCCAACGGGCTGCGTTTATTTTCTGAGGCACGCGAGTATGAGTTTGTTTTTGTGAGCTGAGCGGCCCGGTGAGCAGCAGTGCTGGATCGGATCTGACCCGGCAACATGGTGGCACGCTGGGGCTGCGAGTTCGTTGAGCTCTGGCTTGAACTTGGTGCAAGGGAGAAGCGGCGAGAGTTCAGGGACTCCTGGATCTGATCAGGCATCATGGATGCACGTCGAATCGTCTCAACCGGATCACCCATGCGCAGGTCCTCGTCCGTTACGGTGAACGAGGGTCCCAGACTGGGCTGTCGAGGCAGAGCGTAACAGTTTGATACTGGTTTTATACAAACAATGCAATGAAAGTGAACTATTCCAAGCTTACCCTGGACTCCAGCGGGTAGCTGCTCTTTAGGTGAGGCAGACAGGCTTTATTTCGTGCCTGCAGCTCTGCGATGCGCATCCAGTCATCAGCAGCATGTTCGGGTTCATTCTCCGCTCCGATACAGAACGTACTGGTGGCTACACAACACAAACACACACAAAATAAGTTGTTATATGCGACCCAGTCATAAGTAGCACAAGTGTATTTGTAGCAATAGCCAAAAATACATTGTATGGGCCAAAATTATTATTATTATTTTTTTTGCCAAAAATTATTAGGATATTAAGTAAAGATCATGTTCTATGAAGATATTTCGTAAATTTTCATACCATAAATCTCAAAACTTAAGCTTTAATTAGTAATAAGCATTGCTAAGAGGTTCATTTGGACTTCATAGGCAATTTTCAAATAGTTGTATCTCTGCCAAATACTGTCCTAACAAACCATACATCAATAGAAAACTTACTTATTCAGTTTTATATTATATTATATTATATTATATATATATATATATATATATATATATATACACACACACACACACACACACACACACACACGTGTATATATAAAATACAGAAAACAACAACAAAAAAGACAAAATATACAAGTTCAGTGATAGTAAAATATCATTGGTAATTTAAAAACTAACTATAATCAATGAGGTTCTAATGACAACGTTTTACCTCTTGGTGGGCCAACGTTGTGCACAGTGCTTCTGCGATATCCAGGCAGATTTTGAAGGGTGTCTGCTTTTGAAAATGTTGCAGTAGCACTTTCCTCCGAGAGGTCCATGGAGAAAGGTCGTGAATATTGAACTGCCAAGTTGGGCTGAGATCGGGCATACTGCAAACTATAAAATGAATCCTCTCCTTCAACACTTCCTGATTCCTTCTAAACAAGCAAGAATAAAAAAAAAACACTTTAGAAACTTTGCAACCCAGTTAAAGAGGAAAAAAAGCGACCTGATTAAGAAAGTGCATTTGGGCTGCAATTTCACTCTCTGAAAGCAGGTGGCGCTTATGGAACAGCAGCAATACAATGTTTCCTTTGGTACCACCGTAAACAAGGCAGTGCTGCGCTTAGATATACTACTTTAATATGCATTATACAGAGGCGAGATGAAAAGAAAATACCACCTTAACTCAATTTCCCACACCCAAATGTATTATGTCTTCTTTAACATCTCAACCGGTTTCAATCACTGCATATTTTTATAGATTTTCAACCGGCTTGGGATGCATCATTAGATCCCTACAGTTTATGCAGCAGGCCATCTTGGAAAGCTATCTCCTATCTACTTCAATTTGAAAATAGCAAAATCTCATAAAACGCTTGCAAACCCCACATTTAAATGCCATTTTTTAAATCGGCAATAGCACCTGTGAGGAACATCTCTTATAAACGTTGTTTCTTACGTTCAAATAGCATTAAAATAGCTTAGATTTCAGGTTGGTCCAGGCAAAGTTTCAGGCAAAAACCCGAAAGTGAATTTTTGAAACAAGAAGGTTGTGCATTTCCTACCTTAGCCATGGTGATGTTGATAACTTGTGTAGTACGTCGCCTACGAGCCGAAGCGGTCAGCTTCTTTGCAGAGTCAACCACAAGATCGCCAATGGAAGTGATGCTGGACTCTAGTTTGTGCTCAAATGCATCATTGTGGTCCCCTTTACGCTTGTTGCCTTGTTGACTCATAGGCGTGAAGTAAAGAGTCTCCAGGGATTCGGCCCCCAGCGCACGGCGTTTAGCGGCCAAACGCTCAGAACTACGAACCAGTGGAGTGCTGGACTCACCCGGTACTGACGAACGACTGCCAAATTTGGAAAAATATAATTAAAAAAAAATGGACCACAACACTGCATGAGTTACATTAAAATACCACTTATATACAGTTGGGATGGTTTAGTTACCTGTTAGCATTGAGTGAATCATTCAGCTCAAACTCCAAGCTGTCTGTACTGGTGTCCTGCTGTTTCTCTGGGACTCTGATGTACAGGCTTTCTCTGTGTCTCATGTTCTCTTTGTCATCAGTCATCTTATTATGCTCTCGCAGTTGCCTGTCAGCAAAGTCCACCTAAAACAAGCACACAATTTAGACATGACATTGAACAGGAAATTCAAATTCAAAGCTTATGTCATTTGCACATTCTTGAAATATTAAGCCGTAAACTAACTTGTGCCTCCAAGCTTTTGACTTTGGCTGCAAGGTTCTTCTCCTTGGTGCTTGCCTGGTCTAATTCCATGCGAGCCAGTTTTAGTTCCATCTCCAGAGCTTTGACTTCCCTCTTGCTGGCCTCCAACGAGTGCTCGAGAGTTTTGTTCTGCTCCTGAGCCTCCACCAGCAGCTGCTTTTTACCATTGTAGTAATTCTTGGCCTTCTCCACCTGAGGAAGAACAATAAAATGGCTACTGAGTAAGAGCAGGTCATGTCAAACTGGAGCATTTCAGTTGTTCAATTAGATTCTCCAAAACATCAAAATGCATGAAAGAAACAAAGAAAGATCCAACTGAACACTGACCTGTGCTTTGTAGTGCTCTGCAGCTTCTGCCTTAGCCTTCAGCTGCTCTAGGAGTTCCTGATTCTGCTCATCCCTCTTTTGGGAAGCCTTTTTAAGAGCAAGGATGGAACCATTTTGCTCTTCTACCTTCATCTCCAGCTCAGCTCGGATTTTCTGGGAGGCATCACACTCCCTCTGAAGAGACTGGTTTAGAGAACTCAGGTGGTCCTTTTCTTGCATCAACATCTCCAAATTCTGCTGGAATCCATCAAGTTGACATTTGTCAGCAGCACTAAGCTCAACAATCCTCTTCTCCAGATCTTCCTTTGAGTGTTGAATCTCAAGGGCATCTTTCTCCTTTTGTTCACACAGCAGTTCCATCTTCCTCAGCTTTTGATCCAAAGTCTGGAGAAGTTGGTCTTTGTCTGAGACGTTACGACTGGCAGTTTGCAATTGTCTCTGAATGGTTTCAATCTTCTCTTCCAGCACTCTTCGGAGATTATCTTCAGACTGTTTGGCTTTTAACTGCTGATCATTTATTTCATCTTTAAGAGAACTTATTTGAGCTTCCCGTTCGGAGGCAAGAGTAGAGACCTCTAGTATGTTAGCCTGAAATTTACTTACATCCTTCTCAAGCTGAAGAGCTTGGTCTTTAAAGTTTTCTTGTTCGCAAACCTCCTTTTGAAGCAACAGCAGCTCAGATTCCTTCTGAGAAGCTGTAGTTGTCAACTCCACCACTTGCGTCTTAAGAGCAGCCAAGTTCTCCTTTAGTGTGTTGTGTTCTACCTCTAAAATAGAAATCTCCTGTTGCTTCCTCACTTCATTTTCCTGGTAATTTCGGATTTCATCTTTGAGAGAGATTACTTCAGTTGACAGGATGTCTTTTTCCTTTTTCACCATTTCTAAATTTTGCTTGTACTCCTCCAGCTCTTGTTTCTCAACAAGAAGCTCGGCAATCCTTTTCTCCAGATGTTCCTTTGAGTGTTGTATCTCAATAACATCTTTCTCCCTTTGTTGGCAAAGCAGTTCCACCTGCTTTAGCTTCTGATCCAAGGACTGCAAAAGATGGTCTTTGCCTGTGACATCACAACAGGTAGTTTCTAATTGTCTCTGTAAGGTTCCAATCTTCTCTTCCAGCATTCTGCGGAGTTCATCTTCAGACTGTTTGGTCCTTAACTGCTGATCATTCATTTCATCTTTAAGAGAATTTATTTGAGATTCCCTCTCAGAGGCAAGAGTGGAAACCTCTAGTATTTTAGCCTGAAGTTCACTTAGATCTTTTTCAAGCTCCTGAGCTTTTTCTTTAAGGTTCTCTTTTTCACAAACCTCCTTTTGAAGCAACAGAACCTCTGATTCCTTCTGAGAAGCTGTAGTTGTCAACTCCGCCACTTGCATCTTAAGAACAGCCAAGTTTTCTTTTAAGGTGTTGTGTTCAACCTCTAAAACAGACATCTCCTGTTGCTTCTGCACTTCATTTTGCTGGTAATTTTGGATTTGATCTTTGAGAGAGGTTACTTCAGTTGACAGGATGTCTCTTTCTTTTTTCACCATTTCCAAATTCTGCTGGTACTCCACCAGCTGTTGTTTCTCAACAACAAATGCATCAATCTTCTTCTCCAAGTCCTCCTTTACCTGATGCATATCAAGGACATCTTTCTCCTTTTGCTGGCACAGCAGATCTATTTGCCTCAGCTTCTGATCCATAGTCTCCAGAAGTTGGTCTTTATCTGAGACATCTTGATTGGCAGTTTTCAATTGTCCCTGAAGGGTTTTAACCTTCTCCTCCAGCACTTTGCGGAGATTGTCTTCAGACTGTTTGGACTTCAACTGATCCGTCAAATTATCTTGAAGAGAATTAACACAAGCCTCCCTCTCAGAGGCTAGTGTGGAGACCTCTAGGATTTGAGCTCGAAGTTCACTAACGGTTCTCTCAAATTCCTCACGCTTGGCAGTCTCAAGCTCCTGAGCCTTTTCTCTAAGGCTCTCTTGTTGGTGAAGCTTGTCTTGAAGCAAGACAAGTTCAGATTGTTTCTGTGAAGCGGCTGTTGTTTCCTCCACCAATTTTGTCTCAAGGGCAGCCATGTTCTCCTTTAACATGTTGCGTTCAGCCTCTAAAACAGATATCTCTTGTTGCTTCTGCATTTGAGTGTCCTTGTAGCCATCAATTTCCTCTTTAAGAAAGGTTACTTCAGTTGAAAAGAGGTCTCTTTCCTTTTTCAATATTTCCAAATTCTGCTGGCATTCGGAAAGCTGCTGTCTCTCAACGTGAAGATCAACAATCCTCTTCTCTAGTTCCTCCTTTGCCTGATGCATTTCAAGGATATCTTTCTCTTTCTGAAGGAAAAGCCCTTCCATCTCTTTCAGCTTTTGATCCAAAGAGCCTAGCAGTTTGTCTTTATCCACAGTGCAACGATTGACCATATCTAGGTCTCCTTGTAGGGTGCCAACCTTCTCTTCCAGCTCTCTGCGGAGATCATCTTCAGACTGCTTGGCACGCAACTGCTGATCTTTCATCTCATTTTGAAGGGAAATTACTTGAGCTTCTTTCTGACAGGCGAGTGTGGAAACCTCTAGAATTTTGGCCTGAAGTTCACTCACCTTTTTCTCAAACTCTTCACGTTTGATTGTCTCAAACTCCAGAGCTTTTTCTCTCAGTGTCTCTTGATGGGAAAGCTTTTGTTGAAGCAAGATGAGCTCAGATTCCTTTTGGGAAGCTGTTGTTGTCACCTCAGCCAACTGGTTCTGAAGAGCAGCCAAGTTTTCCTTCAAAACACTGTGGTCAGCCTGTAACACAGACACTTCTTGCTGGAAATGGCAGATTTCCTCTTGGAGAGATGATACTTGAGCAGAAAGATGGTCTCTTTCTTTTCTCAGGATTTGTAAATTCTGCTGGCACTCATCCAGTTGTTGTTTCTGCTCAGTAATTCTCTTTTCCATGTCTTCTTTCACTTGATGCATCTCTCCGACATCTTTCTCTTTTTGTTGGCACAGCAATTCCACCTGCTTCAGCTTCTGATTCAAAGACTGCAGAAGATGCTCTTTGTCTGCAGCATCACGATTGGCAGTGTCCAGCAGTTCCTGTAGATTTCCAACTTTCTCCTTCAGCTCACTGCGTAGATCATCTTCACACTGTTTGGCCCTCCACTGTTGATCCTTCATCTCATTTTGAAGAGAACTCAGGCAAGATTCTCTCTCTGAGACAAGAGAGGTGACCTCTAGGATTGTGGTCTGAAGTTCACTCACAGTCTTCTCAAGCTCCTCACGTCTGGCTTTCTCAAGCTCCTGAGCCATTTCTCTCAGGGTTTCTTGTTGGCAAAGCTCCTGCTGAAGCGAGTGGAGTTCAGATTCCTTCTGTGAAGCTGTAGCTGTCACCTCAGCCAATTGGCTCTGAATAAAAGTCATGTTTTCCTTCAACAAACTGTGTTGTGTCTCTAAAACAGACAATTCTTGTTGTTTCTGCACTTCATTTTCACTGTAACAGAAAATCTGCTCTTTAAGAGATGTTACCTCTGCTGACAGAACCAGCATTTCTTCTTGTTTTTCTGAAGCAATCAAAGAAGCAGAGTCCAGCTCTTGCTGTAGCTTCTTAACAGTGTCCTCATGCTCTTTGCGATTTAATTTGATCATTTCATTTATTTCAATATTTTGTTCCTTTACAAGCTTCAGTTCATGGTCTACAGTGTCATACTTGTTCCTCAGATTTCTAATTTCTTCATCTTTTAGGGAAATCTGTTCAGACAGCTCAAGAATTTGTGTTTGGAGGCTCTCGATTTTGGTCAAAGTCTGATTAACCTTATTCTCCTCCTCTGTTTTTTCCTGTCTGAGAATATTTATTTGCTCCTGAAGTTCTCCATTGGCTTGCAGATGCTCATGTAGCTCCTGCTGCAATGTGCATGCATCCTTTTTCAGGGATTCGTTGTCTTGTACCACTTTTTGATGTTCTTCTAGCTTCTTTTCATATTCCTGTATGGTGGCTCTGGCACTTTGCAAGTCAATGGTAAGTGCATTGAGGGCATCCTGCTGTGATGATCTCTCAACTTCCAAACCCTGGATCTCATCATGCAAAGCATTAACCATCTTGTCTAAAGAGGCTACCTTCCCCTCAAGTTCCTCTCTCTGTTGACGAAGGTCCGCAGAGATTTTGATCTCTATTGTCAACTGCACTTCTACCTGTTGCAGACGAGAAACATCACTTTCCAGAGCTGATATCTGTGCGGTAAGCATTTCCTTCTGTGTCTGTAAAGCCTCCTGCAGTGTTTCTCTCTCCAAACGGATGCTATTGATGGACTGCTCCAGATTGTACACCACCATTTGGAGTCTTTTGGTTTCCTTTTCAAAAAATCCTCTCTCTTCAGCCAGCAAAGCCTGAAGTTCTGCCTTCTCTTTCTCAAGATGTGAAATAGTGTCCTGAAGCTGAGCGAGTTTAAGAGTCAGATCTGCCAACTCCTGTTTAAGCTTCTCCCACTGAGAAAATGTAATTATTAAAAATGTTAGTCAGAATTGGTCCATGATGTTGTTTTCAGCTTAATACAAAACATCTGTTGTCTTATAATCTATAATGCCTGTGACTGAAAAAACATTGAAGTGCTGAACATAATGAAAATTATTATGAAAAAATGACAGAATGTCTCACCTCCATGATGGGTCCCAAAACTTCTCCTTTCTCCTGAGACTGAGCTTTCTGGAGCTCATCCTCCAGAACGGAAATCTTTCCCTGAAGGATCTGAACCTGCTCACGGAGACAATCCTGCACAAGGAGAACAGGAGCAGGAAAACAGAACGCAGATTAACACCACACAGTACACAGCATACAGAACATGATTAACACAAAAATAATGATTGTTTTTTTTTTTTTACAATGTAAATGAACACCAACCCTGTGTGTGATGGCCTCAGTTAACTCCTTCTCAAGAAACTCTTTTCTGCTCTTCCACTCAGCCTGTGCTGATTCATGAGCCAGCGTGAGTTTGGCAACTTCCTCCTCAGCTCTCGCCAGCTGAGCGAAGGCATTTCGCACCTGATGGGACCAGAGACAGGTAAAAATAATAAAATCTAATCATTACTTTAAGCAGGACTTCAAAACAAGGAAACAGTATCTCACCTGTGCAGTAAGTGTTCCATTCTCCTCTGTCAGTTCATCGATCTTTCTCTCTTTTTGGGAGTTGTCCGTTTTTAAGTCTTGGCATTGCTTTAGAACCTCATGCACTCTGTTTAGAAGACTGTACAGGAAAAAAAAACAAAAAAAAACTTTGAAACAAACTTCTTGATAAAACAATTACTACAAACCCAAATTCGAGCCTTATTGCTCACCTCTCATTCTTCTCCTGGAGCTCCAGCAGTGCAACTTTATGGTCCTTCTCCAGCTCTCCTTGTTCCCGTAGCATTCGTTCCACCCTGTGCTGTAACTGGGAAATCAGCCCCTCTATGTGCAAAAGAGAAATTCATCAATTCAAATCTCATTCACTCCAGGCAGCATAAAGAAAACATGGTGATGAATGTGTAGATCTTTGGTACCTTTCTCTGAGATGATGCTAATCTGATCAGCCAGTTCTTTCTCCAGCTCGTCTCTCACATCTCCCTCATGTGCCAATTCTTTTCGGAGTCTCTTCAACTGGAAATGTGGCGTGCTCATTAAATCCTGCATTGGAGAGCTGTAGATCAAAGGTGCATTGGTATTATTTAGGCATATAAATTTATAATCCACTTATAATGGAAGTGATGGGACCAATTCTGGAGAATCTAAAAGAAGAATGTTTACATTTGTTATAAAAGCACTTTGTGACGTGTTATGGCAAAAAAAAGCATGCATATTACCAGCATATTGACTATTTATTAGTACTTATAAAGCACAAATTATTGCTTCATTCTGCATAACTACCTTACTAACTAATAATTTAAGCAGCAAATTAGGCTTTATTGAAGCAAAAGTTGTAGTTAATAGTGAGAACTGGTCCTCAAACTAAAGTGTGGCCTAAAATTTAACTTAAATAAACCATTTTTCGCAATCGAGTTAACATGCACATTGTTTATGTCTTGTGGCTGTACTATTAAAACAATGAGTATTTATAATAGACAAAATGATTTTCATTTCCATTGTACATTTTGGAAGTAGTAGTTTAAAAGTTTAAAAGAAAAGGACTAAAAAAAAAACATTCCTTTAAACACACGTAAAAATTTATATTAATCATTATATTTGGATTTTACTGTAAATTATTTAGATAATATTTTCTATCAACATTGCCTTGTTAACCTTTTTTATAGTTTTACTCCTGAAGCTGCTTTGTTCTTCAGCAAAAAAACACACTGACCCATCTGAGCTGGAAGCCACTGTGCAAAGCTCTTGAAACTGAACTCTGGGAGGCCGTTGGAACCGGCCGACAATCGGAGACTCGTCATCTGTATATAGCGGTGAGCTGCCGCTGCTCATACTGCTAGAGTTTGTGGAGCTCATAAAAGCTACAGAGAAAGTGGCATGTGAGAGATAAATGATTAATAGACAAGCATAGATTTAATTTATCCAATTCACTAAGCAATGTGGCTACTTACAGTCTTGGTCTAGAAACTGATCTAGGCCTTCATCTAAAGACAGACCATCAGCGTCATCTTTTATAAAACGAAACATGGATGTAATTTCCACCTGACACAGACAGAGAAAGAGAGACCCATAAGAACCTACTTTAAACACTGATAATTTTAAAATTCAATATCCGTTGCAGTAACACCAGATATGATTTAAAAAAAAACAAACATCTAGTAAGTCATTAGTAAACACTCACCTCTGTATTTGAATCCATAGGTAGCATTACGCCCTTTTTAAAAGTGCAGTAACAAAGCAGAAGCGCTACCTGTTTAAGTACATTAATACAAATTATTGAAAAACATTTGATCTGCATATCATTAAAGAAACAATTCATCAATTCACCACAGCCATCACAAATATTTAGTGAACTCAGCAAACGTAATTTCTTGTACAAAGCTTCAGAATATAGAACAATAATTCATATGAACTACTTTAATGCTGCTTTGTTATTAAAGCTTAACAGCATGTAAATGAGTACATAATAGCATGATTTAGTTTTTGTTATGCAAAAAATTTCCACACATGCAGCATAAATACAAAGCTATGATTAACATGTCATTTTTAATGGGTATTTAATATTTTAGGTGCCACAGAACACCAATATAATCCTTTTGACACAATCAGACAAGCATACTAATTATTATTTAGGAGTATTATTAAATTATAACCATAACTATTATTGTCTATTTTTTTTATTAATGTTTTTTATTAATTTATAATAATGTGTAATAGTTCTATAATACGCATAATTGTACTTTATTTTAATATTTGTATTATTTATTTCGTTTGAAAAACCCAGATTTTAAGCACAAATGCTCAAATATATACCTTGGCAAGTTGAAGCTCCAGGTCAAGGCCTCCATTGATTTTCTGTAAGATGAGGGAACTTTGTCTTTTGGTGAGGTGAAAATCATCTGCACATGGAGGAGAACAGTTAAAAGGAAAAACTGCCTTAAAGAGAACATTTATACATTTTAAGTACATAAAAGTATGTATTTTTAAAGACAAAAAAAATTGTTATATGTTGCATAATGTACATAGTCATGACTGGTGCTGAGATTACAAAATAGTCGCTTTTTAAGGCCACACTTTTCAAAAACTATGAGTAAGAGTCAAGTCAAGTCACTTTTATTTATATAGCACTTTTTACAATACTGATTGCGTCAAAGCAACTTTACATTATCAAATAGGAAGGTTTTTTGCATTATATCAATAATGCAAAATAGAACCCTAAATAATTTTAGTTGAAGGAAATTAATCAATTCCAAACTAATAACAAATTCATTGTTAAAGTAAATTAGTTGTAAAAGTATATTCTGCCAAAAAATTTGGTCAACAGAGCTTTACACTACTACTACTACAACATTTCTTAATAATTTCCCAAACCGTGCAGTCTAGCATTTAATGTTCATGACAACTGATGCAAGACCAGAACATATGCATTTACAACTCACCATGCAAAATGCTGAAGATGATTTCCACTTTCTTATAGAGGGATAAAGTCTTAACATCCTCAAAGTTCTCCATCCCCCTTCTAAAGCAACAGACATTACATACACAAATTTAGAGCAAGTTATCAAGAGTTTACCATCCAAGAGTCTCAAAGTGACAACTCACAGTTTGAAGCAGATCTTCAGGAGTCGAAATCCATCTCTCATAGGAACGAACTCCCAGACGTGCTTCTCTGGAAACATGGTATTCATCTGTCAAAAGATCAAGAGTCACTACAAACATCTTGTAGAATACACAAAATCAATATTTCAACATATAAACACATCAACAGACTAAAATAACAGAGACTAATAATTGTAAGTTCTTTGAATAAACAGCAAAACTGGATGACACTCTTACCCATGCCAAAAGCGGTCCCGCCTTGTTCATATTAAACTTCATGGCGGACTCTATTTAAAAAAAACACATTTTCAGTTTATACTATAGCACTTATGTGGAGAGAAGAAACAAATCATGGCATAATATTTAGTGACAAAGACATGTTGTAATAAAGCTAGGAAAAACATTACATTGTAAACATTACATGTTTACAATTAGATTGCTAAAACTACTTCTGGACAACAGATATAACAAGCTAAACTAATCATTTCTAAGGATACAGTATAACACTTGCATATTTTTATGGTAACGTCAACAAAATTCACAAAATAATGTCTTAAAAAAATGTAAATATATATTGTAGAATATGGTGCATATCAATAGCCTTAATATAACCTTTTATAAAGTGTTATGTAGTGCAAATAAGAGCAATACAATCATGTTTGCAGTATAATTATATTTATACCAAGCAAGTCAAGTGCGTTTTGATTTGTTTGTTTACTCTGTAACGCTTTTGCCAGCTAACTGTCTCGCAGTTTAAACAACAAATCATCGTGACAAAAACACTACCCTCGTAAAACACCATAAAAAGCTTAATATTATTATTATATAATAATAAACAAAATGTTTTACCGTGATTTAAGGGTGAGATGAAGCACAGACACACATCTAAACACTCGGTGAAACGTTTTCAAATTCAAACTCACGGCGTTGACTGTATCTGAACGGCTATTGGTCGTCACGTGATGACGCAAAGCTCCGTTCTCATTGGCTGACTCAAATCAAAGCAGCCAATAGAAACGCAGCTTCTTCCGCAACGCCCTTGTAGGAAGTCGTTCAAAAGTCTTTACTTTTTTCCCTTACTATAAGCCGCAAAAGTCACGTATATTCCACTTAGTTTTACAGATTTGAAGAGATAGAGTTCATAACCATGTTTGAAGATAAAGCACGAAATAAGCACAAAAAAGAAACCGCCCGAGAAACGAACGAACTGCATCTCCCAGAATGCAACACTGTACCAATGGTTTCCATAGTAACTTTGTTGGGGTCCGCCCGTACTGGTGTGACCCAAAAGTTGCTATGGGTTAAAGAACACCTACTATTTACAATAATGGTAATTAGAAGTTTAGAAAATAACTAATTTATTTTGGGTTTAAATTTTAATCGCCACTGTAGGTAAACCGTATTTTTTACTTTATGGACTTAATCTTCGTTTTAAGATTAATCAGTTTTTGTACTTTTTTGTTGGAATTTGTAGTTTTGAATCTTGTCTTTCTCAATCTGGAGGTTGGAACATGTTTGGATCTCCAGTGGACTTTTCATTTAGGGAGCTCAGCACAGTTTCAGGTGTGTTTCCTCGGTTATCGGTTTGAAAGTTTTGCTTTAAATTTAAAGTTTTTTTTTTTTTTTTTTTTTAATTAGCTCATCAATCAAGTAATAGCTAATCAAACTCCTCAATTTTTACGTCAGAATTAGTTTTCTGCTTTTCAACAGTACTGACAATCGAAACGTATCAGCTTCAGGCACTTTTTCGAGTGAAACAATAATAAAATTGTCTGATGCGCAAATGAGTCATTTTGAATCGGATCTTTTCAATGAATCTATTCAGTTTACAAAATCGAGCGGTCTTGAATGTCGGTACGAAAACTTTTATTACAAACATTAAGAAAAACTGACTGTACAGTAGTTTAATGAACACGCATAGGAAACATTTATAATAAATTTAGTTTATTATATTTTTAATTATAATTTATTTGCAATTTTTTAATACATTTAAGTTTAAAAATGTTTTTTTTAGACATGACATGTCTTACATAACATATGCTGACGTAAATATAATTTGTAAATATATTATAAAATATAATATATTAATATTAAAGTCTAAATAAGTCTTAAAAATTAAAAACTTACTTTTTTTCAGACAGGACATGCCATGACATAACATGCTGACCTAAATATAATTTATTACGTCCACGATTTTCATATTTTATTAGGAGTAAAATGTATAGCTGTGTTTCTAAAGTCTAAATAAGTCTTAAAAATTAAACGTTATTAATAAATTTGATGCTTACCAAATTCCACATTCACAGATCCAAATATTCAAATTCTAGATCTCTCTTTCAATAAATATAATTTATTGTATTTATAATTTTTAAAATAAATGATTTAAAAAATACAAAAACTTTTTTCCAAATAGCGCATAACATATGCAGATGTAAATATAATTTGTCCCCGTTCAAGATTTTCATGTTTATTAGCAGTGAAATGTATAACTGTGTTGCAGTTAACTATCTATTGCTATTGCTATTTAACTATCTGTTTGCAGTTCTTTGCCTGTTTTTATCAAAATGTAATTCTCAAAACTCAACATTATTTCCAGTTTATTTTGTTTTTAATCCCCGTTTTTTCCTCTTCGGTTTTATTTGTTTTCTCATTGCTATTTGTTGCTGTCTGTATATTGTTCTGAGCATTATTTGAAAAAATATAATAATGTATTAGATTTAAAATATTAGATATTAGATTTATAATAACGATAATTTATTAAAGGTAAATGTCTTTCTGAAGTCTAAATAAGTTAAAAAATTAAAATGTGATTAATAAATCTGATGCTTACCAAATCCCATTCACAGATACAAAAAATTTTAGACCTCTCTTTTTTGTTTTTATGAAAGAAATAGTCAATTAAAGTGTCTAAGAGCAAAAAAGCTTTTAAAAAAATCAGTTTACAATTCTTTGCCTGTTTTTAGCAAAATGTAATTCTCAAAACTTGCTATTATTTCCAGTTTATTTTGGTTTTAATCCCCCTGTTTTTATTTGGTTTCTCATAGTTATTTGTAGCTGTCTGTATATTGTATTCTGTACATTGTTCTAAGCATTATCTGAAAAAATAAAATAATGTATTAGATTAAATATTAGATTGATAATAATGATTATTTATTAGAGGTAACTAATTTATCATATAGAGTTCTCGTCATAAAACTGTGTGTAAACAACAAAGATTATCAGTCTGTATTAATGCAATTATATAATATAAACACATTGCATTGCTTTCCCTTTAAAGCACTGTTTACTTTCTGTTTTTCTGTAGACATGGTCTCTGATGAGCCTAATCCAGGCGTTCGTCCACTAAAGCGTGACTCCGAGCAAAAGATCCTCAGCGCAACGCTCAGACTCAACAACAATTTCCTCTCAGACTTGACAGGACTGATGGACACGCTCTCCGCTCTTTACGCTGAGCCGACGCGTCTGGCCTGGCTCGACCTCTCTTTCAACCAATTTCAACACATCCACCCAGTATGCACTTTACCACCTGCATCTGACAACTGAGCACAATTTGTGTAATTACTAAAACACATAATCATTCTATCTCTTTCTGTCAGGTTATCACTCAACTTAAAGAGCTACGCTTGTTGTATCTGCATGGAAACTGTATTTGTAAGTTGTCAGAAGTGGATAAACTTGCTGCGTTGCCGTTTCTCCACACCATCACTCTGCATGGGAACCCCATAGTGACTGAGCGTGACTACAGGTATGGTCAAAGGTCAAAGGTCAGTTAGATACACAAGTAAGGGAGCAAATGTATTTCCAAAAATGACAATTCAAGTCTTTCTTAACCTGTATGACATACTTTATGTACAACACAAGGTAAAAAAGAAAAATGCCACAAGACATGACCAATGGTGAGTAAACCATAAAAACCCTTTAAGTCAAATGCAATAAGCACGTCCTTGCCGTATCTGAACTCGGTGATTTTCCACTGTGGATCTCTGTAGTGGTGGCGTTCCTGACACAACAGGTGCTGAAACTGCGTTTAGGATCTGGTTACAAACCTCTGCAGTCCTGTGCATAGCAACAGTAATCACATATAGTTCTGATACGCACACGGCATGTGTGTGCGTAAGACCATTCTCAGCCCAGGCCCTACAATCTTACAAGAACATGTGCAGGACTGGTTTAAACCCCAAAATCAAAAAGAAAGGATTGCGACCATATATTTTGCACATTGAAGCTGGGATGTACTGTTTCAACATCAAGCCCATTCCCCCCCTAAATTCTCATTATTGAAGTTCAAAAACAAAAGATGTTTTAAATAATAAAATATTTTAATGCCATGGTTATAGTTGTAGTACTTATTTAATAAAAAAAACATTAAAATTGTTTTTATGGCATTCACATATATATTATTACTTATATACAGTTCAAAAGTCAAAAGTTTACATTTTACGAAATTAAAGGGATCACACAAAACTCATGTTATTTTTTATTTAGTACTAACCTGAATAAGATATTTCACATAAAAGACGTTTAACATATAGTCCACAAGAGAAAATAATTGTTGAATTTATAAAAATGACCCTTCAAAAGTTTACATACACTTGATTGACTGTGTTGTTGCCTGTTTTTTTTTTTTTTTTGTTTAGTGATAGTTGTTCATGAGTCCCTTGTTTGTCCTGAACAGTTAAACTGCCTGCTGATCTTCAGAAAAATCCTTCAGGTCCTACAGATTCTTTGGTTTTTCAGCATTTTTGCGTATCGTGTATCCTTTCCAACAATGACTGTATTATTTTGAGATCCATCTTTTCACACTGAGGACAACTGAGGGACTCATATGCAACTATTACATATGCAACTATTAACTATTATTATTAAGTTTACACCCCCGGCTCTTAATGCATTGTTTTTCCTTCTTAAACATCAGTGAGGGTTTGAACCTTCTGTAATAGTTGCATATGAGTCCCTTAGTTGTCCTCAGTGTGAAAAGATGGATCTCAAAATCATTGGAAAGGGTTCAAATACACAAAAATGCTGAAAAACCAAAGAATCTGTGGAACCTGAAGGATTTTTCTGAAGAACAGTGGGCAGTTTAACTGTTCAAGTCAAACAAGGGACTCATGAACAACTATCACTAAACAAAAAAGGTAACATTCAGGTAACAACACAGTATTAAGAATCAAGTGTATGTAAGCTTTTGAATGGGGTAATTTTTTATAAAATTATAAACATTGTTTACGTGAAATATCTACTCAGGTCAGTACTAAATTAAAAACAACATGAATTTTGTATGTAAAATAATTACCATTTTGCAGATTTGCAGTGGCTATTTACACTAACTCCGCCCACCTATGTGTAATGGGGCCAGTCAACATTACAAAAGATGGCTGTCAATCAACAAATCCAGTGGCAATGAGATTAAAGCGTGCGGATAAGTCTTTTCGACGTGGACGACCTGGGTTTGATTCCACCTTATGGCAAGCTTTTTTTTCATCCGTTTTAAATCTCATATTTTTGATTTTCAATAAAAAATTAAAAAAATAATCGAAAATTATAAAATAAAGTATTGGTTAGGGTTAGGGTAGGTGTGTAGGGAGGGCTTATTGTCCCACTAAGGCTGCACCCATTTAATAAATTGAATTAAAACGATAAGTTACACTACAATGCATAATTACTGTAAACTGTTTTAATGTAATACAATAGTAATAATTGCATCTATTTGCAATAAGTATTATAAATAGCAGTGCAAATAGAACCCATTGCTATTTGTACTTAGTGTAAATAGCATCTATGGTTGAGAAAATATGTTATTTTCACTTAGTGAATAGCCGCTGCCCTAACTAAAACATAATTGTTAATTGTTAGGTCTTATCACCTCAGATCCATTAAATAATGTTAAGATATAAATGAAATAACATATGTTGAAATTAACATTAACAAAGATTAATAAATGTGTTCCAAGTATTTTTCAAAGGTAACTAAAGTAAACCAATGTTAACAAACTGAACCTTAATGTACAGTGTTACATATTTCTCTGCTGATGTGTTGAAATTGCACAGAATTGTTTGTAGAACCACAGACACACAAAAAAGAAACGACAAGTTATTTTACTAAGTTGCTTTTCTGTCTCTCTTGTAGGCCCTATTTGATCGCCACCCTTCCTCATGTGAAGATGATTGATTTCAGCGCTGTGACCAAACAGGAACGGGAGTTGACTTCAGTTTGGCAAAGAAGCAGAAACCCACGCAAATCCATCGGTCACACCAAAGTGGACTGAACCTTCTCCTCCAGACATCCTTATATGTCTAATAAACATGAATGTGGAGTTACGGCAACAGTGAGGTTTACATTACATGCTGAACTAGGCTCTTCCAAAACTGTAAAATGGTAGCAGAGCTCGAGTTACTTTAGTCAGCCAGAGCGTTTCTTCATTAGTCGTTGATGAAGCCACATGAATAAGTGGTGAAACATCTTAAGCAACAAACAAACGTCCATTTGACTAGAAAATCTTAACAGACATGGTGCAGTTTCTTTGAGAATTGCAATACGCAATTTAAGAATGAATGAACAATGTTTTCTCATTATGTCTGCAACACACATTAAAAAAAGGACACTTTATCATTTTGAAAGTCTTTAATGCATAATTTCATTCAACAAAAAAAAACAGTTTTAACAGAATATTGAGATTAAATTTTTGGTACTAGCCTAAGAAATGTTTTCTCTGTAAATCAGGTAGTATTCCACATTTAGGAAACAAACAAACTTGAACACTATTAGTACACTGCAACAAAAAAAAACAACAACAAACAAACAAAAAAAAAAAAAGTATTGCAGCGCATTTTATCCCTTTAAAAACCTCAAAAAAAAAAAAAAAAAAAAAAAAGACAAAAGGTGCCTTGCCATGATCTAGAGAGCTAATTGTGCCACACTGTCTGTGAGCTTGCATAAATACATAAAATCAAAATAAATAATTACACAAACATACTGTGTGGCATTTCAAACTCTGCCAGGAAAGAACGCCCGTTGTTTGAATTCACTAGTTCTTTCCTTGTTTTTCGGCACAACAGCAAAAAAATTAGATGGACTAAGTTAAAGCAATGTAATAATCTTTTTATTATGTTAAAAGGTGAACAGGCAAGGTAAAAGTGTCCCCGTAAAACAAGCTACGGATCGCAAAGCCTTACGACTAAGGCATAATGCAGCCAGGGGGCGCCGTAGAGCCGTTTACACTTCCCGCTACACAAGTATTAATCATTCATCTCGAATCATTTTACACTCTGTACATTAAAGGCATTGACACAGAAACAATTTACAAACTACGAATTCCCACCTCAACAATGCAAACCCACCCCCCCGTCCGAAACACTCGAAGTCGACAGTATTCGTTAGATTCGTTCTGGCTCGGTTTAACCGCTGTTCGCCTTTTCTGATACAACTAACGTTATCTGACCGTTTGAGACTTATAGGAGCGGTAAAAGAGAAACACTTTCTCTTCCGTTAAAAGCAATAGCAGAGCCGCTTCGGGGGGATTTAAAATCTTAAAGGAACACTGCACTTTTTTTTGAAAATGGGCTCATTTTCCAACTCCCCTTGAGTTTTTAATGAGTTTTTGAATCCATTCAGCCGATCTCCGGGTCTGGCGGTAGCACCTTTAGCGTAGCTTAGCATAAATCATTGAATCTGATTAGACTGTTAGCATCTCACTCAAAAATGACTGAAGAGTTTTGATATTTTTCCTAATTAAAACTTGATTCTTCTATAGTTACATTGTGCACTAAGATCGACAGAAAATTAAAAGTTGTCATTTTCTAGGCTGATATGGACAGGAACTATACTCTCACTCCGGTGTAAATTCTAGGCGCTGCATAATATTGCGCCTGCTGCACCCATGGTACGGCAGCAAAGTTCCTTGACTATTACGCCGGAATGAGAGTATAGTTCCTATCCATATCAGCCTGGAAAATCACAACTTTTCATTTTCTGTCGGCCTTAGTACGCGATGTAACTACAGAAGAGTCAAGTTTTAAATAGGAAAAATATTGAAACTCTTTGGTCATTTTTGAGAGAGATGCTAACGGTCTAATCAGATTCAATGATTTATGCTAAGCTATGCTAAAAGCGCTACCGTCAGACCCGGAGATCGGCTGAATGGATTCGAAAAAAAAAAACATTAAAACTCATCTGTTTAACTCTAGGGGAGTTGGAAAATGAGCCTATTTTCAAAAAAAAAGTGGAGTGTTCCTTTAAATGAAATTTCAAATATGACATGGCGCGGTACGTCAAACGTCCCGTGATACTTACTCCACCATAAAAATGTATATAGACCACTGATCTATATAAATAATTGTGAAATAGGACTTAGTGAGAACTGCAACATATTTTTGACAGGAATGAAAATGAGGCTGTGAGGATTGAAGTTCAGTGTGTTCAACTGATTGTACCATTGTAAACTTAACGGGAAAAAAAACCTTTCAGTAGACATAAACTCCATAAACAGTTTCAAAGTTGTGAGATTATATGATTTTTATACAGTGCGTGCTATTATAAAGACTATAACTGTAAGTCTATCCATCACAGACTCGTTTTCATTTGTGTAAATTAAAGGGTTACTCCACTCCAAAATGAAAATTGTGTCATTAATCACTTACCCCCATGTCGTTCCATACCCATAAAAGCTTAGTTCGTCTTTGGAACACAATTTAAGATATTTTGGATGAAAATCGGGAGCTTTGTGACTGTCCCATTGACTGCCAAGTAAATAAAACAGTCAAGGCCCAGAAAAGTATGAAAGACGTCGTCAAAATAGTCCATCTGCCATCAGTGGTTCAACCATGATTTTATGAAGCTACGAAAATATTTTTGTATGCAAAGAAAACAAAAATAACGACTTTAGTCAACAATTCGTCTCCTCCACGTCACCGTAGCATTTTGGAGAGTATCCACTAGACGCAAACAGCGTACGCTTTTCTCTGTTAGCTGTGTCATGCGGATACACTGTTTTCATTTGAATCAAAGTGTAAATAAATGTAGAAATCTGTGTGCTGCGGCTGACAAAGAACAGTGTACGCTGTTTGCGTCCTTCCAAAATGGCGCTACAGTGACGCGGAGGAGACAAATTGTTGAATAAAGTAATTATTTTTCTTTGCATACAAAAAGTATTCTCGTACTTTCGTAAAATTATGGTTAAACCACTGACGGCAGATGGACTACTTGGACAACATCCTTCATACTTTTCTGGGCCTTGACAGTGTTATTTACTTGGCAGTCAATAGGACAGTCGCAAAGCTCACGATTTTCATCCAAAATAGCTTAAATTGTCTTGTGAAGACGAACGAAGCTTTTACGGGTTTGGAACGACATGGGGGTAAGTGATTAATGACAATGGAGTAACCCTTTAAATATGGCATCGAACCAGATTAAGGTCTATTAGAAAACAAAGAGAAATGAATGTCTAAAGTCGCAGGATATCCCATGCTTTCGGCTCTTGGGTAGTTAACAGTGATAGACTCAAATCTAAACCAGTTGTTAGAATTTCAAGCAGATAATTCATACAAAACAGAGTTCTGCATCCAAATTAGGTGAATAAAGAATTAAAAATAAAAGAGATGGTTAATGCGACATCACATGTGTGTTAGACAGAAATATTATTTATGTATGTTGCCCAACATCCCAATCTGTAACCTCAGTGCATTGAATTAGAAATAATGAACTCTCAACCACAGTGATTCCAGAATCCTACAGGAGAACGGATGACGTTATTGAACCATAACATATGTGTTAAGATATACCAAGCTAAACTGAGTAACTTCAGTACAAGTATAAGCATAATTGAGAAGATTAATACTGGGTTTAGCAATCTCCAACCAATAAGGAAACTGAAAAGCCAACAGAAGAACAAATAAAACTAAACAAAAGCTCACCGAAGCAATCGCCACAGTTGTGTGTAGCATTTCTGTTGTATTTGTTGAAAAAGAGTTTGATTAATTAATTTAAAAGACTACAGACTACTAGTCAAAGCATAGATAGTAGATCAGATGTTTTACCAGATGTTTGTTTAGATCTGTGCTGTAGCGGGTGATGGATGTACACAAGGAGCTCTGGTTGGGGTGAATTATATTTATCTGCAGGGCATTCAGATGACAAAGATATGGGCATCTGCATCTCAAGAAGTTTGGAGGGAGATGGAGGAGTGAAAGGGCTAGAAAGAGACAGAAACAGAGGAACTAGGGAGGAAGGGGCTCCATCGTTTGAATCATGGTATAGCAAACTGCACCACCAGCTCTTCCTTGGCATCTACTTGGATTTGTGAGATGGCGCTGTAGGCATACGCAGCGATCTTAGAGACCTAAGGAGGACAAATTCAATAAATCATACAAAATACTTAATTACTGCTCGAACATTTACAGTAGGAGTTTTTGAAAATAAATGAATATTTTTATTCAGCAAGAATGCATTACAATGATCAACGATTTATTGCTTTTGAACTTTCTACTTATCTTCAAAAAAAACATTTCACAGTTTCCACAAAAATATTAAGCAGCACAACTTTTTAATATATCAAACATTTTTATAGAGCACTGAAATGGCAATGTTGCATTAAGTTCTAATGATAATTTTCATAATATTGCTGTATACTCTAATAAATGCACCCTTAGTAAACATAATCTTTTTTTAAGAAATGTAAATGTAAAAAATCCTAAGGAACCTCACTGGGCCATTCTACAGAGTTGGTGCAAACTGCTGTCCCAAAACCAAAAGCACATTTAAAAAGCATTTAAGTATTCAAATCTTAGATGTTTAATAATATCCTTCTATCATCTGTTGAAACAATACAATATTATATTTAAAATATCAATTGGCTATATATATATATATATATATATATATATATACACACACACACACACATACACATATATACACACATATAAAATCATAATTTATTGGGTACTTTCAATTGGGAGGTGGCTGTCCCGAACCCTAACCCCTAAATTTCAACTTATGAAAATGATATTGAAATATTTTTTCTATTTTTTTCCCTTGTTTTTAATCTTTTTGATTCTTTTAAAAAGTGAAGTAAAAAAATATATTATTTTATATTTTCTTTGTAAATATAAATTTATTTATTTACTTATTAAAAAAAAGTGTCCCGCATTGACATTTCACTACTGAAACAGTGTATGTATTAGTCCATTGGCTGAGACTGACTTTAACTACACCCCTACATCTATGATCAGGAAATATTTATGTGTCCCTCTCTCTCATAGCTACATGGTGAGTAGATAGGCTCCATCATTTTGAGGTAAATGTGTTCTAAAGTCAGAAAAATAAGTCACTTTTTTAATTAAGCACACTTTTTTTGGAGTTATTCAGTTACATTTAGTTTTTCTGTATGTACCACTGTTCAGACCGGTGCTAGCTAACCATGTGCTGATTAGCATTGTTAAGCTAGCTTCCAAAGTATCTAAAATTGTCACTACTGAAACATTTGGTGAATTTTCGGTAGATCATTTGGGTGTTGTTCCATAAAATTGTCACCACCATCAGTGTTTTAGTAGTGACAAAAAAGAACACTTAATCCTTATATTTTGGGAGAAATAAACTACATTTTAGTACAGTTGTGTCAATTTTTTAAATTTTAGTACGTTTCAATCGTATTCAAGTTAAAATTCTGTAATGTGATGTGGTCGCTACCAAAACATTACTGTCGCCAGTGTTGGGGAAAGTTACTTTTAAAAGTAATGCATTACAATGTTGCGTTACTCCCTAAAAAAAAGCAACTACTTACGTTACTTAGTTACTTTTTATGCAAAGTAATGCATTACACTACTTTTGCTTTACTTTTTAAATCTGGGCAGGGCTTGCTTGTTTGTTTTTAATATAAAAGTTTGATTTTTAGCAAATGTAAAAGCCCTTTCACACCAAAAAGTGAAATAAATAAGCCAATTTTCAGCAATGAGAAAAATTAAGCACACATGTTAGTTAATCTAAAGTAAATTGGTTGAATTGGATCAACAAAGGACAGCAGTAAAGACATTGGTTAATAAAATGGGATTACATACATAAAGGAAACAAAAAATAACTGGCGTTACTTTTTTGAAAAAGTAACTCAGATATTATCTTGTAAACTAAAAAGTAATGCGTTACTTTACTAGTTACTTGAAAAAAGTAATCTGATTACGTACCAAAAATGTACAGTCACGACTAATACACGGGACGTTTTGTCAAAAATAAAGTATACTGAATTATCAACTGAGATGTTAGGATAGTTTTTGGTTCAATGTAAATACAAATTAATGGAAACTTTGAAATCAGTATGATCAACTTTTTGCCTTTTACAAAGAAAAACTGGATTCAAAATACAACACATCTCATAAATCACACTTGAAATAATGTTTAAAATGTAACTGTTATTGATTTACTTCTACAAAATTGTAATAAAATAGCAAAAAAATATATTTACAAGGAAGATGTAAGCAAAATCTTAATAGGCCAATATAACCCTTCTGTTTCAGTAGTGACAAATTTGGGGAGAGGACAAATGTTCCAAAACTCTCTGAAAATACAATGTGAGAACTAACTGCACAATTACTAGAAATGTGCACTTTGCATATTACACAATTTGGGGAAAAAGAATTTTTTTTCAAGACGTTTCCAACTCTGTCTTTGCACCAATTTTGTAGAATGGCCCAATATCAAGTGATACATTTAATAACCGAGTCTGACCTGCTGTACATCTGCGTGGGGGACCAGGTCAGCGGCGAGCACCTGGTGAGGTTGGCTGGTGAGTGATGGGAGAGGAACCGGCTTCTTCTGAGACAGTGTTCTGCTCAACACCTCCAGCTTGGTGCTTTAACACAAACACACGATTCGTTTAGCACATAACCTATATGCAAATCTTCATTCGCTGAAATAAACTGACATATCATTGATCACACATCATAGTTATGATGACGGTCACACCTGTGGTCACAATAACATACAATCAGCCATGTCTACTGTCTATATCAATGGTGTTCTTAATAGTGTAACACACCTGTACTGTCTGGCTCTGTCCATGTATTCATGTTGCTCCATGCCTTGAGAATCAACAGCCGATACGTCAATTATGTTCCTAACCAAACAGGAAAAGAAAAGTGAGTTTTAAATCTATGAACAACCCAAATTATGGTAAAGGGGAAAAAAATGTGTGTGTCGTACAGGGCTGTCCGCTGCAGGATGGTCGTAAGCAGAGCCTGTTCATCTGTGCGGTTGGATGGCAGGTTGTCGGCGTTTCGCTCCGAGCCATTAGTGGGTTTTCTGTCTAAGTTTGGGTCAGGAATCAACGGCTTCACCTCTTCGTTCTGCACACAAGAGCCAAAAGGAGTCCGGTCAAAAACAAGATCATGACACCTCCGAAAAAACTCTAACCAGTATTACAAAAGAAAGTCGTGTCAGAGTTCACAAGTTATTTCATTTTGACGAAATGTGTGAAACAAGTACACTGAGTCAGTTTCATGTTAAATTTAACGCAAGGTTGCTCCAGATGAACTGAAACTGTCATAAATATACTGTAAGTTGCTCTGGTTAACAACTTCTGCTAAATGACTGCTTACGTCACAAGCCCATCATAAGCAAAATAATAATAAAAATAATACAGTAAACATAATGTGAGGATTTTGAGAATATTTCAAATGTTTTATTTTGTCTTCGCATTTGTTTTTTTTCTTTGTTTTAAACAAAGAATCATTTGAATAATTTAGAAATCATACACTACCAGTCAAAAGTTATAAACAGTAGGATTTGTAATGTTTTTTTAAAGAATTCTCTTCTGCTCACCAGGCCTGGATTTATTTGATCCAAAGTACAGCAAAAGCTGTAATATTGTGAAATATCTTTACTATTTAAAATAACTGCTTTCTATTTGAATATATTTTAAAATGTAATTTATTCCTGTTATCAAAGCTGAATTTTAAGCATCATTACTCCAGTCAAGAAACATTTTTACTATTATCATAATCAATATTTAAAACAGTTGAGTAAATTTATTTCAGGATTCTTTGATGAAATAGCATTTCATCAAAGCATTTATCTGAAATAAAAAGCTTTTGTAACATTATACACTATACCACTCAAAATGATAGAAATTCATGCTTTTATTAAGGAAGGATACTTCAAATTGATCAAAAGTGATGATAAAGACAGACATTTGTAATGTTACAAAGGATTTCTATTTCAGATAAATGCGGTTCTTCTGAACTTTCTATTCATTAAAATCTACTCTGCTGTTTTCAACATAATAATAAATGTTTTTTGAGAATATTAGAATTATTTCTGAAGGATCATGTGACTGGATTAATGATGCTAAAAATTCTGCTTCGAAACACAATAATAAATGACATTTTAAAATATATTTAAATAGAAAGCAGTTATTTTGAATAGCAAAAATATTTAAAAATATTGCTGTTTTTGCTGTCCTTTGGATCAAATAAATGCAGGCTTGATGAGCAGAAAAGACTCCTTTAAAAAACATAAATGGTAATGTAAATCACAGATTTCCAATGTGGTCTCAGACTTTTGAAACAGACACATTAACAGCAAGTTAAATTCCAGGCCTGGATTTGAGAATCCACTGATATTTTAAAGTTTCAATGAGAGAGCAGAAACCCTGTATATGTAATTTCCTCATGTATGAGCACATGTCAGATCTAGGGATCTGACACATCTGATCCACAGACTTGAGCCTAGTTCCCAACACATGCTCCTAATTTATGACATTTCCAATGACTAATCATTATGGCAGTATCTGTAAAACTAGTCATGTCTTATTAGACAAAGAATCAAATGAAATTAGGCATAATAAGTTTGTTGTAGTTTTGAAACACTTTCAACACTGGCCGTTTCTTGAAGAATTGCAACCACACACCAACACTTAGTGTGTGCTGTATATATAACACTTCTTGTATGTACACAAACGCCACATTCAGCTGTATTTTTAGCTGTTTGGGTGTATATTGATTAAATCTCCTCTACCTGCTCCGACGTTTCGCTATCGCTGCTGAAACAGCACCCCATGATAGCCGTCCAGCAGGTTCAGTCTCTTCTCTGTGTGAGTTTTTCGTCTCAGAAGCGCCTTTTCGTTTTGTTTGTCTGTTGACTGTAAAGCGCTTCGCTGCAAACGCAGGAACCATCACATGACAGAACTCCCAGTCAGGTCACGTGACTTCCGTCTCCACACAATACGCTGTCACGTCAATTCCGCCCGTTGCTTTTTTTTTTAGTTATTTATTTGACTGAGGAGAGGCGTTAATTTCTCTTTCGACTATAATTCAAAATAAAACCAAGGTGTGGGTAAGCGATTTCAGACGTTTATATTTAGCTTCTGAATTAAAAACAAACATGTCAGAAAATCCGACTGAAAGGTAGATTGTTTCTCATTGGCTAGATACAATTTATGTGATTTTTTTTTAAATGCTCAAAAACAGTGTACAAAAAATATACAGCCATCGACAAAAATAATGGACAATAACAAAATAAAATAAATTAATTTTTAATAATTTAATACACTACAACTTGAAAATGCAAAATTGAGACTTACTTGTCATTAAAAATAAGAAAAGAGTAACAAAGTTTTTAGAGCTTTTTTTTTGTTTTTAGACAATGAAATGTATTGCTCAAATTCTTTCATAAAAACAAAATAGAGAGGTCTGGAGTTTGAATATTTGCATTTGTGGATGTGGAATTTAACAAGAAGCAAAATCAAATTCACAACATAAAACTGTTTTCTTTACATAATGTGATTATCAAGATAGCAATTTCATCCATCAGTCATACGTTTTTGATGTTTTTTTTTTCTTTTTTTTAATGAGACTGTTCTGCTCACCAAGCCTGCATTTATTTGATTCAAAATACAGTAGCATGTAAAGTTATTGAAATATTTTTACTATTTAAAATAACTGTTTTGTATTTGAATATATTTTAAAATATAATGTATTCATGTGATCAAAGCTAAATTGCTGATTTACTGCTCAAAAATGCTTTTTTATTATTATTATTATCAATATTTAAACAATTAAGTCTGTTGTTTCAGAATTCTTTGATGAATAGAAAGATCTGAAATATATATATATATATATATACACACACACACACACACACACACACACACACACACTATATATATATATATATATATATAGATATATATATACACAGTATATATATATACACACACACAGTTTTTTTTTTTTTGAAAGAAATATTAAAAATACTTTTATTTAGCAAGGGTGCTTTAAAATAAATCAAAAGTTACTTTTCAATACATAATGTTACAAAAGATTTCTATTTCAGATAAATGCTGTTCTTCTGAACTTTCTATTCATCAAAGAAACCTAAAAAAAATTCTACTCAGCTGTTTTCAACATAATAATGTTTTTTGAGCAGCAAATCAAAATATTAGAATGATTTCTGAAGGATCATGTGACTGTAGTAATGGTGCTAAAATTCAGCTTTAACATCAGAGGAATAAATTACATTTAAAATATATTCATATAGAAAACTGTACTTTAGATCAAATAAATGCAGGCTTGATGAGCAGAAGAACCATAAAAAAATCTTACTGTTAAAAAACTTTTGACTGGTAGTATATTATATATTATGAGTGATATTCCCCAAAATGCAGCACTTTTGATGAAAATACTGACATTTGATATAATGTGTATAATCAGAGCTGGCTAGTAACTGATTACATGAAATCTGGATTATGCAATCAGGTATCACAAATCATGTACTCATAATTATAGAATATTACATTTTATAATGCTCATAATTAGATTACAGTTAAATTTTTATGGATTACGATATATTATTCACACAAGGAAAGTAAATCAGTCATTATTTATTGCTGCTCCATAATTCTTTTTTCTCTTTTAAATTTTACTCTCTAAAAAAATAATTCACAATATAGTCGTGTAAATTCTTCTGAATTTGGGCGAAAAACCCCAAGTAACTTTTTACATTAAGACAGTAATTAATGCATTTTATGATATCAAAAATGTAATATATTTTTGTTCTTTTTGCTTTTTTATATCAATATAGTATGTTTAAAACAAGTTAGATAAAAAGTAATCTAAAAAGCGGTCAGAATGCATTACCTAAACTGAGTAACCTAGATTATGTTACTGACTACAGTTTTTATCATATCAATTTGTAAGTAATCTACCCAGCTCTGTGTAAGTATATAACTATCACAGAAAAATAAGGTGCAGTCAATGCAATACCTTTTTTCCCTTAACATCATTGGTTCAGTTTAAACTAATCAGGGCTGAGTGAGGAGGAAATATCATCAATTTGCCATCTTGAGATGTGAATGTTGGATTTTTAGCATTATAAGGGACCAAGCTTGAACTTACAACTGTATATTCAAGTGGATGAACAAAATATTCTTCTTGTATTTACCACCAATAAATGTATGCTATACACATTCAGTAAAATAAAATAAAACAAAACAACACTTTCAAAATTTCTTTAATGTCATGTTTTTAATGCATAATTTTAATCAAACAAAAAAACTGTATTATCATAATATTGAGATCAAATTTTTGGTACTAGCGTAAGAAACGTTATCTTTAGAAATCATGTAGTATTCCATATATAGGTGACAAACAAACAAACTTGAACACTATTAGTACACTGCAACCCGAAAACAAAAACAAAAAGTATTGCAGCGAATTTTATCCCTTTAAAAGCTTTAAAGAAAGACGAATGTGCCTTGCGATGATCTGGAGACTTAATTGTGCCACACTATCTGTAAGCTTGCATACAATTCATAAAATCAAAATAAATAATTATTGTGTGGAATTTCAAGAACGTTCTTTCCTTGTTTCTCAGCACAACAGAAAAAAAATGGATGGATAGATGGACTAAGAAATATATTGCCCCTGTTTGCTTGGCTAAAAACAAGCTATTGATCGCAAAGGCTGACAAATGGCTCCAGGAGGCGCCACAGAGCTGTTTACACTTCATCTCTGATCTCAAATCATTTTACACTCTGTACATTATAAGCAATGATATAAAACATTATTTACAATCTACAAATTTCCACAACGACAATTTAAACCTACCTCCCCATCCGAAACACTCGTTGACAGTATGAATATTCATTAGACAAGTTATGCTAAAAACAAGGCTGTGAGGGCCTGAAGTACAGTGTGTTATTTAACACAACAATTGTTCAGATGACAAAACATCTTTCTGAGAAACATAAAAAGTCATATTGAAAACTGGACCACCACATCTTCCTTGGCATCGACTTTGATTTGTGAGATGGCGCTGTAGGCGTACGCAGCGATCTTAGAAAGCTGAGGAGAAAATCAAATAAAAATTAAACAAATCTCTGAATATTGTGCATTATTTCTAGTAATAGACTAATACATGTATACTAGTTTAAAAGTTTGGGGACTGTATTTTTTAAAATAAATAAATACTTTTAATCAGGAAGGATGCATTCAATTTACAAAGAGTAACTGTAAAAACATTTGTAATGCTACAAAATAAACACTGTTCCTTTGAGCTTTCTGTTTATCAAAGAATTCTGAAAGCAGTTACGGTTTCCCCAACAACTGTTCTTAACTTAAATACTAATCAGAAATGTTTATTGAGCAGCAAATCAGCATATTAGAATGATTTCTGAAGAATCATGTGACTCTGAAGACTGATGTAATGATGCGGAAAATTCAGCTTTGAGGAATAAATTACATTCTAAAATATATTTTAAATAGAAAACAGTTATTTTACATTGTAAAAATATTTCACAATATTACTGTCTTTACTAGAGGTCGACCGATGTATCGGTTTTGCCGATTATTTGGCACCAATAGTTGATTGGCGGAACTATTGGTTATGGGCAAAAATCCTTGCCGATAGTTTTTCCAGGTTGCATTCGTTGCTAAAGTGGCTGAGAAGGCTCTGCTGTCGTTAGTGGCGAAAAACACTGACAACATGTGCTGTTTGTTTACACACATGATACTGTGCACTGAACACAGCAGGACACTTCAAATGCGACAACGAACTATAGTGCATGTTTTCATGTCACTGCTTAGTAAGCACTTTGCTGACTAGATGCTGCATTAGTAGAGAAAGCACAGCAGTACGTTTCCTATCAAGGCTGAGAGGAAGTGAACATTAGCCGCACCTCAAGAGGTTAAAACACTGTGACCAAAACAGTCCAACCCAAATGTTTAATGTCACAATTGTTACAATCTATTTGCATTAGTTTATATCCAGCTGATCACATGAATGCATTTCTTAGCTGGCAAGTTGCATGTTTAAAGCTAGTGATGTGAGACAGCAAACTGGGTTCATTCAGCCCACAGAAATCCTATCACAGAGTTTTACATTAAATACATCATATCTGTCCCAAATCGATGTAAATGTACATGAAGACTTCACCGTGGGCTGGAAGACGTGTGTATTGTGCATTTTTAGCAAAACGTTTTTCTTTCTGTGGCTCTAATAAAGTCTGTAAGTTTCATATAGAGAGCTATAATATAGATTGCCCTTTCTCTTTTCGTTGGCTCTGTTGTTTTAAACACTGAACTTCAAACTCATCTATGCCGCTTTTTGATCATTCTTGAAGTAAACTTATGTCTGTTTGGTGATTAAATAAACAGTTTTAGACCACTGTTTGAACTGAAGGTGACGCGTCCGGTGTGTGTGATAACTGATATGAGATCTCCTGGACACAGCACTGGGCTTTTGCTCAGTTCGTGACTAAACTATTTTGTTAAGTTGATTAGATATTCATGAAGTGTTCTAGAATAGAAGCAGTTAAACTGTGAGACTATACATGTAATATCCATATGATGTCATTTCAATACTATGGCTTTTGTGTAGATGTTTAAAGACTGTTGATATGAAATGGTAACACTTCACAATAAGAGCCCATTTGTAGCATTAACTAAGATTAATAAAAGCTGTAGAATGTAAGTATTGTTCCTTGTTAGTGTGTTAATTTCAACAATTACTTATATTTTTAAATATAGAATTAATATTAATAAATGTATTCTTTACAAAGTATTGTTCAGTCCCTTTTTTAAATAGTAGACCACTGTTTGCATTCGGTAACCATTTCAAAAACAACGGTCAATTAATCCGTATCGGCCAGTGTGGTCCAACCTAGATATCAGTATCGATAAAATCCAATATCGGTCAACCTCTAGTCTTTACTGTAATAAATGCACACTTTTGAACACTTTTTGAACATGTGCACAATGAAACCGAGTCTAACCTGCTGTAAATCTGAGTAGGTAACCAGGTCAGCGGCGAGCACCTGGTGAGGTTGGCTGGTCAGTGATGGGAGAAAAACTGGATTCTTCTGAGACAGCGTTCTGTTCAACACCTCCAGCTTGGTGCTTTAACACAAACACACATGGTTAAGCTTAATACAGCTCTAAAACACACAGATACATGTTGCAGGGACATTTAAAATGAACTACCAAGCAAAGTTAACAGTTACAGAACTTTCTCTTAAAGGGACAGTGCACCCAAAAATGAAAATGTCATCATTGGACCACAAAAGAAGATATTTTGAAGAATGCCACTAAACAAACGGTTTCGGGTCCCAGTGACTTTCATAGAAAGGACAAAAAAGGATTTGCAGGACTTAAGAAAGTAAATGCACGACTAGTTAAGACCTTTTTTAAGACTAATTAAAGATAAATTACCTCCAAGTTTGGAAATACAACTTCATTTCACAAAAAACTCCCGACTAGAATATGGAAATAACTACACTACTGGTCAAAACGTTTTTGGACAGTAAGATTTTTTAATGTTTTAAAGGCCCTTCTGCTCACCAAGCCTGCATTTATTTGAACCGAAGTACTGCAAAAACAGTAATAATTTGAAATATTTTTACTAATTAAACTAACTGCTTTCTATTTGAATATATTTTAAAATGTAATTTATTCCTGTGATTTCAAAGCTGAATTTTTAGCATGTATTTTTTTGCCAGTCACATGATCCTTCAGAAATCATTTTTAATATGCTGATTTGCTGCTCAAAAAACGTATTATGTTGAAAATTGATTTTTTTTCAGGTTTCTTTGAATGAGTAGAAAGATGAACAGCATCTAAAACTGAAATCTTTTGTAACATTATGAATGTCTTTATCATCACTTTTGATCACTAAAAAAATTATACTGTCTCCAAGCTTTTGAATGGTATGGTGTATAACGTTACAAAAGCTTTTTATTTTAGATAAATGCTGATCTTTCGCTCTTTCTATTCATCAAAGAATCCTGAAAAAAATGTACTCAACTATTTTAAATATTGATAATAATAATACGATTTTTCTTGAACAGCAAATCAACATATTAGAATGATTTCTGAAGGATCATGTGACACTGAAGACTGGCGTAATGACGCTGAAAATGTAGCTTTGATCACAGGAATAAATAACATTTTAAAATATATTTAAATAGAAAACAGTTATTTTAAATAGTACAAATTTTTCCCAATATTACTGATGGATTAAATAAATGCAGGCTTGGTGAGCAGAAGAGATTACTTAATTTTTTTTTTTTTTAAATACTACTGTCCAAAATTATTTTACTCAAAGTACTAATTTTTCAGGTCAAATGTTCAAAGTTAATTAAAAGTTAATTTATTTGAAAAGCAAATGGGCTCAATCAACTTAATTCAAAGGAAAAACAAGTTTTCATTCCCCATCGATGGGTTTTTGTTCTCGTTTTCATACCTTGAGTTAAGGATGTTTATATATTGCAAAACAAAAAATACAGAGTAAGATATTCATTTCTGTTACAGTGCATGCAACATCTAATGTGATAACTATAAATTTAAGACTCTGATTTAGGACCTTTGGAATAAACATGAGGGTGAGTAAATTTTTGGGTGGACAATCCTTTAAACTATTATAAATTTTAAGATAAAATCTTGATGTTGTAAATTAAAAACTGACATTACACAGCTAGTGTTTATGATGTCACACCATTGGCATCAATGGCATTTCATTAGTGTAGCACACCTGTACTGTCTGGCTCTGTCCATGTATTCACGTTGCTCTAGGCCTTGAGAAACAACAGCCGACACGTCAATTATGCTCCTAACCAGAAGGACAAGAAAAGTGAGTTTTAATCTACCAACCGCGAACAGGCCAAACCGCAAACAAACTGTGTAACGTGTGTGTATTACAAGGCTGCCCGCCGCAGGATGGACTTTTGCTGGTCCTCTTCATCTGTGTGGTTGGACGGCAGGGTGCCTGTGTTTTGCTCTGAGCCACTGGTGGGGTCTAGACTTGGGTCAGGAATCAATGGCTTCACAGAGTCGCCCTGCGCAAAAGAGCCAACAGGAGTCACAACAAAGTCAAAAGCATGATCATCAACACTTTTGAGAAGGCCTGAAACAATGACCAAATGTGACCCTGGACCACAAAACCAGTCTTAAGCAGCTCAGGTATATTTGCAGGAAATGGCAATAGCCAAAAATACACTGTATGGGTACCTTATGATTAATCATTAGGATATTAAGATCATGTTTCATTAATATACTGTAAATTTCCTACCATAAATGTATAAAAATATTATTTTTGATTTGTAATATGCATTGCTAAGAACTTCATCTGGACAACTTTAAAGGTGATTTTTTAAGATTTTTTTTGCACCCTCAGATTCCAGCTTTTCAAATAGTTGTATCTCGGCAAAATATTTCCTATCCCAACAAACCATACATCAGTGGAAAGCTTATTTATTAAAATCTCGATCAATAAAATTTCAAACTGACCCTCATGACTCCAGAGTCTAATATGCCAGATATAAAAAGCATTACAAATAACTGTCCACAAGGCTGTCCATTTTTTTTTTTTTACTGTTAGTAATACATGTAATAAGATTTTTTATAATTATACAAAAAAATTAAATAATAATATTTTAGACCACATACTTTCAGTTTGTGACAGTTTACATATTTACAAGGTACCAGAAGTAAATAATTTTAAATAGAAAAGTAAAATACAGAAATTAGACAGTGTTGTAGTTTTGAAATACACTTAATACTGGCCGGTGTGTTGTATGTAATTCCTGTTTCATACATTCAGTTGCATTTTATAGCTGTTTGGTTGTATATAACTTAAATTTTGTCTACCTGGTTGATATCGGTGGTGAAACAGCACCCCATGATAGCCGTCCAGCAGGTTCAGTCTCTTCTCTGTGTGAGTTTTTCGTATTAGAAGCGGTTTGTTTGTCTGTTGGCTGTGAAGAGCTTCGTTGCAAAAGGAGGAATTATCACATGACGGAACCAAAACAAGCATGCAAGGTTAGCAAAAACGCTTATTGCGTTCACCAGCGACACGCAGCGACAAAACGACACAACCCCATTAATTTGAACAGAACTGGCGACAGAATGTGGGCGTGTCCAGCGACGCGACAAAGTTCTGTTTTGGCGACTTTCAGGAGCGACAAAACAATAGTCATATTTTAAACCGCAATTTGACTGCAAACACGAGAAAGCTGTCATTTAGAAACCCCTCTTCAAAACCAGTAATCCAGTAAATATTAATTTGTGAAATATTAATATTTTCTCTTTTACCACTATTTATGTTTGTCTTTCGTCGTTAAGAATACGAATAAAATCAACAATTCAAGTTGGAGAAGATTCTGAAATGTGGTTGATTTGACACAAATGGTCATTTTGTGTATTTAGGCGACCACTGTGATTGACACGACCAATGAAATCATTAGAATCTGTGGTGGGCGGGGTTTGTGCTTTAACTGGGTTACAAAGATGAGGAGTATTCACATCATCCTACAATAAAACAGGAAGATACTGACTCATTGTTCCTCTGAGGAGCACCAACAGGTTGGTGTCCATTCTTGATTATTCGTTATTGACTGGTGAGGAATATTAAAGCTTCAGTCAAAAAGATGTAGTGGCTGCGAAATCATAATAAGCAATAGAAAATGATTAATGATACTGAAAGTACATCTAAAAATTATCAGCTACATCCACGTTTTGGTTGTATTAACAAAGAAATAACAACAAAACGTCATCAAAGATCTGATGCTTAATACCGATAAGTATGTGACTTCTTTTGGTTTCTGCTACTAAATCAGGCTAACTTTAACTGATTTTAATCTGATTTCGAATGTGTTTATTTTAGATTGGATGGAAGAAACAAAACAAAGACACGAGGTCAATAAAATGGAGGAGAAGGGTAAAATCCAAACTTTAAGAAAAAGCCAAACAGCTGCACATCTGCTCGCAGTTTGGAAAGAGTTTGACTCAATTAAAAAAAGCATCAGAAAAAACATGACGAAGTGAGAGATCATCTGCGTTGTAAGTATGGGAAGAGTTTATCGCAGCTGAAATGAAGACACCAAAGAATTCATACTGGAGAAAAACCTTGCAAGTGCTCATATTGTGACAAGAGTTTCATTCAGCCTGGAAGCATGAACCCTAAAAAGCATTGTTCTGTGTCAGAGTGAGAAAATGTTTTCTACAAATCCAATATTTCAAGTAAATATTGTGAGATTCAGTTAATAGGAGATTAGCTCAAATGATTATTGTATTTAGTCACATTAATCTTACATTGATGTTTTCTATTTGTTGCTTGACTGTTCATTAAGTAACTGACAAAGAAACACCCAAATTAAACTGGAAAATATGTAACGATAGTTATTTATAAATGCAATATTATTATGTATGCAAACTGAAAATTGCCTATACGCTCTGTATAATGATGTAAATAAAGTTTCTATTTCACTGAGATCTCTGATTATGAGTGGTTTTCACTGATGTGATAGTCCATTAGAGTAGTAGTTAGCAGTATTCAGTAATAGATTTTATTTGTGATGATCCTGTAGTTTGTCTCAGTCTGTTGATACAACGAAATGCACCAATTTAAATAAGATCTCAGACACTGACATTTCAGCAGCTCATTTGATGATAGTCTTGTTGTCAGGAGAGATCATTCAGTGTCAGTTAAGTGAAATATTGTCAGTGTAATATCATTATGTCTATGGAAAATCCTCATAAAATATTAAAACCCAACGTGTGTGTTTGTTACCAAGAATTTCCAGCAGATGTCAGCAATACACCAAAGCGTTTTCGAGTTTGCCATACAAATACGAAAGAGCGAAAAGACGATGAGCAGAAGAGAGAAGCTGAGAGTGGAATGCTGAAATCTGACACATACTATGATAAATACTGAGTTTATTAAAGAGGAGGTTGAAGACATGAGTGATCCAGAACAACCCAGAATAAAACACGAAGATACTGAAGAACAAACAGGTTGGTTTTCATTCTCGATTCTTCATTGTTGGTTGTTTTGGTCGCTGTGAAATATCGCTCATTATATGGATGAAAAATGATGCAGAAGTGTATTTAAATGATCATGACCCGGTACAACAGTAACAAGTGAATGACAGAACAAAGCTTTGTTAAACTTAAACCTTATTTTTTGATTGAATGCCTGTTCATTAAGTCATTGACAAAGAAACACCCAAATGAAATTGGAAAAATATGTAAAAATGTATTGGTCCATTAAGCACATTTCATTGTGTGCCAACAGACTGAGACGAACTACAGGATCATGACTTAATGTGATAATCACCTATTGATGTGTTTTAATCTTTTGTGTCCATTCATGATTCTTTATTTTTGACTGCTGAGAAACATTAAAACTTCTGTTAAAAAGATTTAGCTGTGAAATAATGAGCAATGGGAACGATGCATGATCATCTATATGTTCATATTATTTGTTTGTTTTAGACTGGATGGAAGTAAAACAGCAAAGACATGGGGTGAATGAAATGGAGGAGGAACATTGTAAAATCAAAACTTCAATAAAAGAAACCAAACAGCTGCACACCTGCACACAGTGTGGAACGAGTTTCGGACACAAAGGGAACCTCAAAAGACACATGAGAATCCACACTGGAGAGAAACCATACACATGCCCTCAGTGTGGAAAGAGGTTTGCTGGAGCATCAAGTCGCAATTATCATCTGCTCATTCACACTGGAGAAAAGCCATTTAGCTGTGATCAGTGTGGCAAAAAGTTTATTTCTTCATCAACTCTAAAAATCCATCTGACAGTTCATTCAGGTGAGAAGCCTCATGTGTGTTCTTACTGTGGAAAGAGATTTTCAAGCCTGGACAGTTGTAAAAAGCATCAGAAAACACATAATGATGTGAAAGATCATGTGTGTTGTGAGTGTGGAAAGAGCTTTACTAGAGCTGATTATCTCAATGAGCACCAAAAAGTTCATAACGGAAAAAGACCTTACAAGTGCTCATATTGTAAGAAGAGTTTCACTCAGTCTGGAAGCCTGAAAAGGCATGAGCGTGGTTGCCGTATTTCATGTCACAGTAAAATTGCTGTACAGTAGAATATGGAAAAATAAAATACAGCCAACTCCAGGTGTAGCAGCTGAAATCTGAGACTTACTTTGGTAAAGATGGAGCTTGCTAAAGAGGAGATTGACGACATGAGTGATCCAGAACTATCCAGAGTTAAACATGAAGATTCTGAGGAACAAACAGGTTGGTGTCCATTCATGATTCTTTACTGTTGACTGCTAAGAAACATTAAGGTTTCATTTAAAAATATTTAGTGGCTCTGAAGTGTTAACAACATCATTTGTTTATTTTAGACTGGATAGAAGTAAAACAGCAAAGACATGAGGTGGATGAAGTGGAGGAGAAACACTGTAAAATCAAAACTTCAAGAAAAAAGTGAAACCGCTGCACACCTGCTCACAGTGTTGAAAGAGTGTTTTAAACCTGGACAGATGTAAACAGCACCAGAAAACACATGAAACATGAAGTGAAAGATCATGTGTGTTGTGAGTGAGGGAAGAGCTTTTCTACAGCTTTCTATCTGAATCCGCACCAAAGAATTCATAATTCAGAGAAAAGCTTTACACGTGCTCATATTGTGACAAGAGTTTCACTCATTCTGGAAACCTGAAAGTACATGAGCAAGTTCATACTGGAGAGAAGCCGTACCACTGTACTAAATGTGGAAAGTTTCAGTTGCGTTTCAGGTGATAAGCAGCTCTAGTGACTCATATTAAAATATATTGTTTTGTGTCAGAGAGAGCAAATGTTTTCTACAGATTCAACATTTTAAGTAAGTATTGCGAGGTTCAGATTCTTTAAATATGAGATTATTCTGTGAAATTATGTTTTTTCTATTTAGTTGAAGAACAGCAAAAGTATTTTGGTCACTTTAATCAATGGGAAAAATATGTAACAAAGATAGTTATTTATAAATGCAATATTATTATGTATGCAAAATGAAAGTTGCCTACGGTCTGTACAATGATTATACAAATAAAAATTCTATTTCACTGACATCTCTGATTATGTGTGACTTTTATTTTTATTTATTGATGTGTTAGTCCATTATAGTTATAGTTATAGTAGGTTAGTAATGCTCAGTCATAGACTTTATTTGTGATGATACTGTAGTTTGTCTCAGTCTGTTGACAATGTAATGTGCTTAATGTTCCAATTTACAGAAGATCTCAGCCATCATTATAATGAGTGAGGTCAATACAGGGAACTACTGGCTTTTCAGTAGGTCATTTGATGATAGTCTTCTCAGGATAAATTTTTCAGTGTAGATTAACTGCAAATAATATATGTATGTACAGTATAGAATCATTATGTTTATGGAAAATCCTCATTAAACATGAAAACCTACCTGTATGTGTGTGTATTACCAGGAATTTCCAGCAGGTGTCAGCAATACACTAAAGCTTTTTCGAGTTTACCATACAAATACAAAAGAGCAAAACGACGACGAGCAGGAGAGAGAGGCTGAGAGTCCAGTGCTGAAATCTGACACATACTATGGTAAATATTTAGTTTATTAAAGAAGAGATTGACGACATGACTGATCCAGAACCATCCAGAATAAAACATGAAGATACTGAGGAACAAACAGGTTGGTTTCCATTCTTGATTCTTCATTTTTGATTGTTGTGGTCGCTGTGAAATATCGATCACTAGGCTATATGGATGACAAATGATACAGAAATGCAGTTAAATGTTCATGACCCAGTAAAGCAGTAACAACTGACTGACAGAAATAAGCTTTGGCACATCAAATATCTGATACCACAGACTATACATGATCTCTTGCTTTCTGCTATTAAATCACGATTCACATTCAGTTTAAACATTTATCCACCTTAAAATAATTGTAACTACTTATGTTTTGAAAATGAGCAGTCTATCAATACATCCAGTTAGGTTATTGGCATGACAAATATAAGTACATTTATATTGTCTAAGTAATTAAGATGAGAATAGGCAAAACTTAGTCACTTAGTCACCTTTTTATAAAAATTTAGACGTCATGGATTCAGTTCACAGCTCTTTCTGGTGAGCGAAATACATAAATGAAGAAGAAAACCACAGTATTTACTTTCATGGAGGAATATGTACTGAGTAATCAATTTTGCTTAGCAGGTAAAAAAATTATTTTCATTTACATTACAGGTACAGAAGTTGAAGAAGAGATTGACGACATGAGTGATCCAGAACCATCCAGAATAAAACATGAAGATACTGAGGAACAAACAGGTTGGTGTCTATTCTTGATTCCTCATTATTCACTGCCAGTATTAATTTTGACCGCAAGTTTTGGTCATAGTCTTTGGGTTAAAATACCATGTACTTTTAGTCATATTTCAGTCATCTGAATTGTTTTAGTGTAAAAAATACCAGGTTTAGTTACAGTGTACATCGTATCTAATAACATGGTAATAGGAATGATTTTAAGGTGTTTACATGGAATATAGGCACATAAAACCACTTCTCATAAAGAAACAAGAACATAGTCTTCTTTTCAATGAAATACCAATGGTTAAAAAGCCTCTAATGTGCATTCTTTATAACAATTTGCATAAAACATCCGTCATTCTTTCAAGAAGACATATTTATTTTTATCAATTAAATTTAGATGAATCCTTATTAGAGCTACTAAAGTCATTCAGTCAAGAGCAATGAGTGATTTCCTCTTTTCTTCTGTTGATTTATTAACAATAAGGACACAGACAACAATAACTAAATTAGGCTGCTGCCCCTTTAAAACATTCAAAACTGTTTTTATTTAGTTATCGTCTCGTCTTTGTTTGTGAAAATGTAATGTCAATGTAATTAACACAAGTTTCAGTTAAAAAGATTTAGTAGCTATGATATAATGAGCGATAGGAACGATAAATGATATTGAAAGTGCATCCAAATGATCTTAAGTACATCTGTATTTTGATTATATTAACAAGGAATGACAGAACTAACTTTTGGCACATTAAAGATCTGATGCTTGAAACACATAATGACCTGTTTTGGCTTCTGCTATTAAATCAGGCTCACTTTAACTGATTTTAACCTGATTTTGTGTGTATTTCAGACTGGATAGAAGTAAAACAACCAAGACATGAGGTGAATGAAGTGGAGGAGAAATGCAAAACCAAAACTTTAGCCAAACAGCTGCACACCTGCTCACAGTGTGGAAATACTTTCAAAGATGCATCAGGTCTCAGCTATCATCTGCCCTGTCACTCTGGGGAAAAGCTATTTAGCTGTGATCAGTGTGGTAAAAGGTTTGTTTCATCATCACATCTAAAAAGTCACCTGAAAGTTCATTCAGATGAAAAGTATGTGTGTTCTTTCTGTGGAAAGACATTTTCAAGGCTGGAGAATTGTAAACAGCATCAGAAAACACATGACGAAGTGAAAGATCATGTGCTTTGTGAATGTGGGAAGAGCTTTACTAGAGTTGGTGATCTGAAGCGGCACCAAAGAATTCACACTGGAGAAAAACCTCACAAATGCTCATATTGTGAGAAGAGTTTCACTCGGTCTGCACTCCTAAAATCACATGAGCGGGTTCACACTGGAGAGAAGCCGTACCACTGTACTCAGTGTGAAAAGAGTTTCAAAGATGCATCAAGTCTCACTTATCATCTGCGTGTTCACTCTGGAGAAAAGCCATTTACCTGTGATCAATGTGGCAAAAAGTTTATTTCTTCATCCTATCTCAAACAACACCTGACAGCTCACTCAGATGAGAGACCTCACTTGTGTTCTTTTTGTGGAAAGAGCTTTTCAAGCCTGGACAGTTATAAAAAGCATCAGAAAACACATAATGAAGTAAAAGACCATGCGTGTTTGGAGTGTGGGAAGAGTTTCACAACAGTTGACTGTCTGAAACGTCACCAAAGGATTCACACTGGAGAAAAACCTTACAAGTGCTCATATTGTGACAAGAGTTTCACCGAGTCTGGAAAGCTGAAAGTACATGAGCGAGTTCATACTGGAGAGAAGCCGTACCCCTGTACTCAGTGTGGGAAGAGTTTCAAAGATGCATCAAGTCTCAATTATCATCTGCACATTCACTCTGGAGAAAAGCCATTTAGCTGTGATCAGTGTGGTAAAACGTTTATTTCATCATCGAATTTAAAAATTCATCAGACAGTTCATTCACATGAGAAGCCTCATGTGTGTTCTTTCTGTGGAAAGGGTTTTTCACGGCTGACTCACTGTAAACAGCACCAGAAAACACATAATGAAGTGAAAGATCATGTGTGTTGTGAGTGTGGAAAGAGCTTTATTACATCTAGCCATCTGAAACGGCACCAAAGAATTCATATTAGAGAAAATACTATAGAAGTGCTCATATTGTGACAAAAGGTTTAGTCACTCTGTAAAAAATCATGAGCGAGTTCATACTGGAGAGAAGCCGTAACACTGTGGTCTTTGAGCGTTTGAACCTTATTGCAGGTTCAAATTCTCCCTAAGGCCCCGATCAGACCAAAGCGCCTTTTTTGAATTGTTTTCGGTTGGCAGTGAGCGTTTCTGCCGGAGTGCTCTGAGCGGCTGAAGTTGAAAAAATGTTTTGATGGTTTCCTAGCAACATAAAAAAAAAGCTACGCAGTGCTATTTTTTTTAAAAGTCACCAAAAAAAGGCAGTGCTGTGCGCCTCACGTTTTCAGACATAAAAAGCACGTTCGGTGTGATCGGGGCCTAATGCTTCAGAAGGAAACATGATGCATTAAGAGCAAGGGGTGAAAACTCAGGGTAAATTTGACTTTTTTTGTCTTCTGGGAAACATGCAAGTATCTTCTATAGCTTATGAAGAGCAGTACTGAATGAAAAAAGTATGATATTTAGGCAAAATTAGAAAAATGTACACATCTTCATTTGGTTCAAAAGTTTTCACCCCCGGCTCCTATTGCATTGTGTTTCCTTCTGGAGCATCAGTGAGCATTTAAACCTTCTGTAATAGTTGCATATGAGTCCCTCAGTTGTCCTCTGTGTGAAAAGATGGATCTCAAAATCATGCAGTCATTGTTGGGATGGGTTCAAATACACAAAAATGCTAAAAAAAAAAAAAAAGATTTTTCTGAAGAACAGCAGGCAGTTTAACTGTTCAGGACAAACAAGGGACTCTTGAACAACTATCACTAAACAAACAAACAAAAAAAAAACAGCTGTGGATCTATCAGGTAACAACACAGTATTAAGAATCAAGTGTATGTAAACTTTTGAACAGGGTCAGTTGTATAAATTTATTCTTTTCTCTTATGGATTATATGTAAACATCTTTCATGTCAAATATCAGGTCAGTACTAAATTAAAAATAACATGCATTTAGTATGATCCCTCTTATTTTGGTCAAATAATTAACATTTTGCAGATTCTGCAAGGGGGATGTAAACTTTTGACCTCAACTGCAAGTGACCGCTGTGAAATTAAGACCATTTTACCAATGACACAGACCCTTCTACAATAATCCTAAACATGATTGAACAACAACAGATTCACAAGATGCATCATATGTGGTATATACGCTGAACAAAATTATAAACGCAACATTTTTGTTTTTGCCCCCATTTTTCATGAGCTGAACTCAAAGATCTAAGACTTTTTCTATGTACACAAAAGGCCCATTTCTCTCAAATATTGCACTTCTCCTTTGCCGAGATAATCCATCCACCTCACAGGTGTGGCATATCAAGATGCTGATTAGACAGCATGATTATTGCACAAGTGTGCCTTAGGCTGACCACAATAAAAGGCCACTCTAAAATGTGCAGTTTCATCACATAGCACAATGCCACAGATGTTGAAGCTTTGAGGGAGTGTGCAATTGGCATGCTGACTGCAGGAATGTCCACCAGAGCTGTTGCCTGTGAATTGAATGTTCATTTCTCTACCATAAACCATCCCCAAAGGCGTTTCAAAGAATTTTGCAGTACATCCAACCGGCCTCACAACCGCAGACCACGTGTAACCACACCAGCCCAGGACCTCCACATCCAGCATCTTCACCTCCAGGATCATCTGAGACCATCCACCCGGACAGCTGCTGCAACAATCGGTTTGCATAACCAAAGAATTTCTGCACAAACTGTCAGAAAGCGTCTCAGGGAAGCTCATCTGCATGCTCGTCGTCCTCATCGGGGTCTCGACGCGACTTCAGTTCGTTGCCGTAACTGACTTAAGTGGGCAAATGCTGACATTCGATGGCGTCTGGCACTTTGGAGAGGTGTTCTCTTCACGGATGAATTCCGGTTTTCACTGTACAGGGCAGATGGCAGACAGCATGTATGGCGTTGTGTGGTTGAGCGGTTTGCTGATGTCAGCGTTGTGGATCGAGTGGTTCATGGTGATGGTGGGGTAAAGTTTGGGCAAGGTGGTCTCTCTTTTTTAGAAATCTCTTCACTAGATTAGTTTTTTTTGTTTTGTTGCATAGCATCTGTTTTGTGAGAATTCCTGGACTGTCATGGGGAGATTCTGGTCTCACAATAATGTGAGATTCAGATACAGTAAATATGAGATTAGCTCAAATGATTAGTTTCGCTGTGAATTACCATAAGATTTGTGGAGATGTTTTTTTTTTTTCTGTTTTGTTGGAGAACAGCAAAAGTATTTAGTCACTCTAATCTCACATTGATGTTTTTAATTATTCGATTGATTGTCTGCTCATTAAGACATTGACAAAGAAACACCCAAATTAAACTGGAAAAATACGTTCCAAAAGATATTTATTATAAATGCAACATTATTATATATGCAACATAAATTTTGCGTAGTCTCTGTATAATGATAGAAATAAAATGTCAATTATACTGACATCTCTGGTTATGTGTGATTTCTATCGATGTGTTAGTTCATTATAGTATTTTAGTTATGTTCAGTAATAAGCATTACTCTTTATGCTTGTTATATTTTGTTTAAAAAATATATACAACATGTTTATTAATATTGTAAATCATCAGTATTTTTCTTTTTAAAATTTACATCAAATTAATCAATTAAAATTAACACCTGCCAGTTTAAACTGAAGATTAAAAAAAATGCAATTTAAAGGTTGTATAATTAAAAAATGCAATATAAGGTCTCACAGTATTATCACTTCACAAAATCAAATTAGATTAGACTGTTTTTACATCATTAGAATGTAGAGTGCATAATGTAAACTACTGTGGCCTACTATATGATCGCTTCACAGGCCCAGATTGTCCATAATGTCTATGGAAAGTCCTCATAAAACATGAAAGCCCTACGTGTGTCTGTCACCAGGAATTTCCAGCAGGTGGCAGCAATATACCAAAGCGTTTTCGTGTTTACTATACAAATACAAAAGAGCAAGAACACGAGGAGCAGAAGAAAGGAGAGCGTCGAATGCAGAAATCTGACACATACTATGGTAAATATTGAGTTTATTAAAGAGGAGATTGACGACATGAGTGATCCAGAATAAAACATTAATGTACCGACGAACAAACAGGTTAGTTTTCATTATCGATTCTTAATTTCTGATTGTTTTAGTAGCTGTGAAGTATCGATCAGTATATGGATGATAAATGATACAGAAATGCATTTAAATCATCATGAGTATAGCAATAACAAGTGAATGACAGAACTAATTAATAAGAACCATTAACCACCACAACGTTATTGCGATATATTTAATATTTTATTGAGTTAACGTTAGAGAACTTAAGGGGGGGAAACAGAATGTGAATGTTTGTTTTTTTCTTATTTTTAAACTCACAATGCAACGACTATTGCTAAAGTCAACAGATTGTACTAATATAATTACCAGTCGTTGTGTAAAAATAAAACATCTTTTTAAAGTAATTTTTTCACCTTATAACTTGGCTCCAAATTCCAGATAAAATGGTAATTTTGACTCTCCTCTAAGTATGACTTGACGTATTTTGGATTTCATCATGTTTATGTTTATAGACTATGGACATTTCTGAAATTAGGTTGGTTTAACCATTATACTAAGGCTATAGATTTGTACTGGATTTGTTTCAGTGTTGTTTAGTTGATCGCTGTGATTGACACGACCAATGAAATCATTAGAATATGTGGTGGGCGGGATTTGTGCTTTAATTGGGTTAAAAAGGTGAGGAAAACTCGGATCATCCTACATTACAGGTACAAACTCCAGGTGAAACAGCTGAAATCTGACACATACTATGATAAAGATGGAGTTTATTAAAGAGGAGATTGATGACATGAGTGATCCAGAACCATTCAGAATAAAACATGAAGATACTGAGGAACAAACAGGTTGGTGTCCATTCATGATATTTAATTGTTGACTGCCGAGAAACATTTAAGCTGATGTTAACAAGATTTAGTGTCTGAGAAATAGGAATGATAAACAATCATATCCACAAATCCACAAAGACCTAATATGTGACCTCTTTTGTTTTTTTCTATTCAGTCATGTTCACTGATTTGAATCATTTGTTTATTTTAGACTGGATAGAAGTAAAACAGCAAAGTCATGAGGAGAATGAAGCGGAGGAGGAACATTGTAAAATAAAAGGCAAACAGCTGTTCATCTGCTCACAGTGTGGAAAGAGTTTCAGAGACAAGGGAAACCTTAAAAGACACACAAGAATTCACACTGGAGAGAAACCGTACACATGCCTTGAGTGTGGGAAGAGTTTTTCTGATGTATCAAGTCTCCGTAAACATCTGCTCTGTCACTCTGGAGAAAAGGCATTTAGCTGTGATCAGTGTGGTAGAAAGTTTATTTCATCAGCAAATCTAAAAAAACATCAGAAAGTTCATTCAGATGACAGGCCTTACTTTTGTTCTTTTTGTGGAAAAAGTTTTTCCACCCTGAACAGCTGCAAACAGCACCAGAAGATACATAATGAGGTGAGAGATCATGTGTGTTGTGAGTGTGGGAAGAGCTTTACTAGAGCTGTCCATCTGAAACAGCACCAAAGGATTCATACTGGAGAAAGACCTTACAAGTGCTCATATTGTGAGAAGAGTTTCACTCTGTCTGGAAACCTGAAAGTACATGAGCGACTTCATACTGGAGAAAAGCCGTATCACTGCACTCAGTGTGGAATGAGTTTCAAACATGCAATAAGTCTCAATTCTCATTTGCTCTGTCACTCTGGGGAAACGCCATTTGTCTGTATTGAGTGTGGTAAAAAGTTTATATCATTGTCACATCTAAAAATACACCTGACAGTTCACGATAAGCCTCACTTGTGTTCTTTTTGTGGAGAGAGTTTTAAAAGCCTGGACAGGTGTAAACAGCACCAGAAAATACATAATGAAGTGAGAGATCATGTGTGTTGTGAGTGTGGGAAGAGCTTTCCTACTGCTAGTCAACTAAAACGGCACCAAATAATTCACACTGGGGAAAGACCTTACAAGTGCTCATATTGTGAGAAGAGTTTCATTCGGTCTGAACACCTGAAAGTACACGAGCGAGTTCACACTGGAGTGAAGCCGTATCCCTGTACTCAGTGTGGGAAGAGATTCACTCAGTCATCAGCTCTAGTGACTCATATTAAAAACCATTGTTCTGTGTCAGAGTGAGCAAATGTTTTCTACAGAATTAATATTTCAAGTGAATATTGTGATAAAGTAATTATGCCACAAGATTTGTAGAGGCGTTTTGTTGGAGAACAGCAAAAGTAACTAGTCACTTTAATCTTACATTGATGTTTTGTATTCGTTGATTGCCTGCTCATTAAGACATTGACACAGAAACACCCAAATTAAACTTGAAAAATATGTAACAAAACTCAATAATCAGTGATTTGTCAGTTTATGAAACAATTCCCTCAGTGAGTTTCATATTACATAAAATAGCTTTTGTAAGATATTTATTTAGAAATGCAATATTATTATATATGCAGCGTAAAAATTGAGTAGGCTCTGTATAATGATGCAAATAAAATGTTTGTTTCACTGACATCCGATTATGTGTGGTTTTTATTGATGTGTAGTCCATTATGTTAGTAATGTTCAGTAATAATTTTTATTTGTGATGATCCTGTTTGTCTCAGCTTGTTGACACAATGAAATGTGCTTAATGTGCCAATTTACAGAAGATCTCAGACATCATCATAATGAATGAGGAAAACATGGAACTATTGGCTTTTCAGCAGCTCATTTGATGATAGTCTTGTTGTTAGGTAAGATTATTCAGCATAGATTAAGTGACAATAATGTAAAATATGCACAGTATAAAATCATCATGTCCATGGGAAATCCTTATAAAACAATGAAAACCCTACCTAAACCATTTGTGTTTGTTACCAGGAGTTTCCAGCAGGTGGCAGCAACACACTAAAGCGTTTTCGAGTTTGCCATACAAATACAAAAGAGCAAAAACACGACGAGTAGAAAGGAGAAGAAGAGAGTACTGAAATCTGACATATACTATGGTAAATATTGAGTTTATTAAAGAGGTTGACGACATGAGTGATCCAGAACCATCCAGATACTGATGAAAAAACAGGTTGGTACATTCTCGATTCTTCATTTTGATTGTTTTGGTCGCTGTGAAATATCGATCAGTATATGGATGATAAATGATACAGAAATGCATTTAAATGATCATGATCCGATACAGCAGTAACAATTGACTGACAGAACTAAGCGTTGGCACATTAAATATCTGTTACAGACTGATACATGATCTCTGTTGTTTTCTGCTGTTAAATCAGGATTCACATTCAGTTTTCACATTTATCCACCTTAATGTGATTGTAACGACTTAATATTTTTATCCAAAATTGTCAAAATGACCAAAGTCTATCATTTCATCCAGTTGCTACCTTATTGGTAGCTCGTTTTTGCATACAATTACGCTGAAAAATTCGCAACACAATGAAGAAAAACAAAACAGTGTAACTGACAATTAGTGAAACAATAATCTGACAGAAACAGGGCTGTAACCGCGTTGCTGAAAAGCCAATAGTTCCATCTTTTTTTTATTTTTATTTTACCTCATTTATTATGATGATGTCTGATATCTAGCACATTAAGCACATTTCATTGTGTCAACAGACTGAGACAAACTACAGGATCATCGTTTTATGAGATAATCACCTATTGACGCATGTTTTTTTTTTTTTTTTTTTTTTAAATCTTTTACTATTAAAGACTACGGAAACCATACCTGTACTCTTCATTTTTTTATATTGAAATATTAAAAAATGCATTTTCATTCAGGTTGTCTGTTATTTTCGTTCAAACCAGTTACATATATCATAATTGAAATGCAAGTTTTATAATTTTAGAAAACGTTTTAGTTTAGTCATTTTTTTTTTCCTTTAACTAGTTAGGTGCAAGCCCCACACCACCACTGGTTTCATTGGTCAGCTAAACCAATCAGTCACCTGTCAACTTTTTTTTGACTCAGTAGATTTGGTTCACAACTCTCTCTGATGAAAGAAATACTCACATGAATAAGAAAGCCAAAATATTAAATGCCATGAATGAGCAATCCAATATTTCATAACTAAATTGAGCTAAATTGAAGGGTGAAAAATGACTTTAGAAAGTTTGCAGCATCATCATTTTATTTTTACACAGAGATTGGTATGTCAATTAGTAAAATCATTTGAGTTTAGCTATGCTTGTTGCATTAAATTGCAATGGTGACACTTCAAAACTGGGGGAAAATACCTTTTTTGCATTTTTTCTGAAATTGGCATGCCTGTAACTCAAGAAGTATTTAAGTATATCTCAGTATCCTTTTATAATCTGCTTCTTAAACTTTTCTTTTGGTATCTTCAATACAAACGTTTGGTTTGATAGAAACATAAATGCATTTCTATTTTTAACGTTATTTGTTCTTTAGACATTCCTCTTTAAATAAGTAAAATGGAAATGCAAAAAGAAAATGTTAAGAACTTGCATCTAAAATCATATTGAGACATTTCTTCTTCGGTCACAAGCACATCTTTGGGAAAAAAATATTTTTGGCATTCAGATTTTTTTAGATAGAGGGAAACAAGATACATTTTTAGTTTCAACATTTATTCTTCTTCAGATATTCCTCTTTAAAATACATGTTTTTTGAACACTGAAAATGTAACTTTTAAAATGTAAATTTTATTTAAACACTTCTAGAATTGAATTGAAATGAATAAATTTTTTCGGGATTGTCATCATCTAAATTAATACACTGACAAATAAAGAAAATTATAATTCAAACTTCAGATTTTACTGGGGCACAGGAGGCGTCTATAGTTTTGGGGGATTTTTTGGTTACATTTTACTTGAAGGGGTGTGCATATGACATGACACCTTCATAATCATGACTTGACATGTCTTGAATATGAAGGAGGTTTTATACAGGTTTATGACAACTGTCATTAAGAGTCACTCAGTTATGTAGTTTTTAAAGCAAAGATGACAATGTTTGAGATGTCTTTGTTATGGGCTAGGGTAGGTAGGTCAAATAATGTCATCTTTGCATTAAAAACTATATAACTGAGTGAATGACACTTAATGACAGTTGTTATAAACATGCATAAAACCTCCTTCATATTCATGACATGTGTCATGTCATGATTATAAAGGTGTCAGTCTTGTGACAGTCTTATGCACACCCCTTCAAGTAAAGTGTTATTGATGTTTTTTTTTTTTTTTTTTTTTTTTTTGGTTGTTTTGACTAAAAATAACCCCCAAAAAAGCCACAGGTTTATACTGGATTTGTTTCAGTGTTGTGTAGGCGATCACTGTGATTTACACGACCAATGAAATCTTTAGAATCTGCGGTGGGCGGGGTTTGTGCTTTAACTTAAAAAAGTTAAAAAGTTGAGGAATAATTACGTCATCCTACATTACATGTACAAACTCCAGGTGCAGAAGCTGAAATCTGTCATACTATTGTAAAGATGGAGTTTGTTAAAGAGGAGATTGAAGACATGAGTGATCCAGAACCATCCAGAATAAAACATGAAGATACTGAGGAACAAACAGGTTGGTGTCCATTTTTTAATCTTTATTATTGACTGCTGAGAAACATTAAAGCTGTTGTTAAAAAGATTTAGTGGATGTTAAATAATGAGCAATGGGAATAATAAATAACATCTCAATGATCATATCTACATTTTAATTGGCACATTTAAGATCTGATCCTTGATACTCAGATAAATTACCTCTTTTGGTTTCTGCTATTAAATCAAGCTCACTGGAACTGTGTGTATTTGTGTTTTTTTAGACTGGATTGAAGTAAAACAGCAAAGCCATGAGGTGAATGAATGTGGAGGAGGAATATTGTCAAATCAAAGGCTGCACACCTGCTCACAGTGTGGAAAGAGTTTTAGAAAAAAAGGAAACCTTAAAAGACACTTGAGAATCCACACTGGAGTGAAACTGCACACATGCCCTCAGTGTGGAAAGAGTTTCGCTGATGCATCTGGACTCAGTTATCACCTGCACGTTCACTCTGGAGAAAAGCCATTTAGCTGTGATCAGTGTGGGAAAAAGTTTATTTCATCATCAAATCTAAAAAAACACCGGATAGTTCATTCAGATGAGAAGCCTTATGTGTGTTCTTACTGTGGCGAGAGTTTTTCATTGCTGGACAATTGTAAAAAGCATCAGAAAACGCATGATGAAGTGAGAGACCATGTGTGTTGTGAGTGTGGGAAGAGCTTTACTACAGCTAATGAACTAAATCGGCACCAAAGAATTCACACTGGAGAAAAACCTTACAAGTGCTCATATTGTGAGAAGAGTTTCACTCAGTCTGGAAACCTGAAATCACATGAACTAGTCCACACTGGAGAGAAGCCGTATCACTGCACTCAGTGTGGAAAGAATTTCGCTGGTCCATCGGGTCTCCGTTTTCATCTGTACACTCACTCTGGAGAAAAGCCATTTAGCTGTGATCAGTGTGGTAAAAAGTTTATTTCATCATCACGCCTAAAAAGTCACCAGAAAATTCATTCAGAAGACAAGCCTCATGTGTGTTTTTACTGTGGAGAGAGTTTCTCAAGGCTACATGATTACAAATATCACCAGAAAACACATGATAAAGTGAGAGATCATGTGTGTTATGAGTGTGGGAGGAGCTTTACTACAACTCGTTATCTGAAACAGCACCAAAGAATTCATTCTGGAGAAAAACCTTACAAGTGCTCATATTGTGACAAGAGTTTCACTCAGGCTGGAAACCTGAAATCACACGAGCGAGTTCATACTGGAGAGAAGCCGTACCACTGTACTCAGTGTGGAAAGAGCTTCACTCAGTCATCAGCTCTAGTGACTCATTTTAAAAAGCATTGTTCTGTGTCAGAGTGAGCAAATATTTTCTACAGATTCAATATATCAAGTAAATATTGTGAGTTTCAAATATGAAATCAGCTGAAATAAACTAGTTTTGCTGTGAAATACCATACGTTTTTTTTTTTTTTCGTTTTTGTTTGATACAGCATAAGTATTTAGTCACTTAAGTCTTACATTGATGTTTTTATTCTTTTATTGAATCCTGCTCATTAAGACATTGTCTGGAAAAATGTGTAACAAAATGTATTTTATTTATTTATTTAATAAATGCAACATTGTATATGCAATTTAAAAGTTGTATAGGCTCTGTATAATGATGCAAATAAAATGTCCATTTCACTGACATCTCTGATTATGTGTATTTTTTTTTATTAATGTGTAAGTCCATTATAGTATTTAGTTGTTCAGTAATAGATTTTGTTTATGATGATCCTGTAGTTTGTCTCAGTCTGTTGACATGCAATGAAATGTGATTGACACAACCAATGAAATCTTTAGAATCTGTGGTGGGTGGGGTTTGTGGTCTAACTGGGTTAAAAAGGTCAGGAATAGTCACATCATCCTACATTACAGGTACAACTCCAGATGCAGCAGCTGAAATCTGAGACATACTATGGTAAAGATGGAGTTTGTTAAAGAGGAGATTGAAGACATGAGCGATGCAGAACCATCCAGAATAAAACACGAAGATACTGAGGAACAAACAGGTTGGTGTCCATTTATGATACTTTAATTGTTTACTGCTGAGAAACATTAAAGCCTCAGGCAAAAAGATTTAGTGACTGTGAAAAAATAAGCAATAGGGATGATAAAGTATCACCATATTTTATTATGATCATATCCACATTTTAATTTGATTAAAAAGCAATGACACAACTAACATTTGGCACATCAAAGATCTGATCCTTTATACTCAGAGATATATATGTGACCTAATCTGGTTTTTGCTATTAAATCAGATTCACTGATTGTACCATTTGTTTATTTTAGACTGGATAGAAGTAAAACAGCAAAGACATGAGGTGAATGAAGTGAAGGATGAACATTGTAAAATAAAAACGTCAAGAATAAAAGCCAAACAGCTGCACACCTGCTCACAGTGTGGAAAGAGTTTCAGACGCAAAGAACACCTTAAAAGCCACATGAGAATCCACACTGGAGAGAAACCGTACACATGCCCTCAGTGTGGAAAGAGTTTTGCTGATGCAGCAAATCTCCGTAAACATATGCTCTTTCACTCTGGAGAAAAGCCATTTAGCTGTGATCAGTGTGGTAAAAAGTTTATTTCACCATCACATCTAAAATCACACCTGACAGTTCATTCAGATGAGAAGCCTCATGTGTGTTCTTTGTGTGGAAAGAGTTTTTCATGGCTGGTCAGTTTTAAACAGCACCAGAAAATACATAATGAAGTGAAAAATCATGTATGCTGTGAGTGTGGGAAGAGCTTTACTAGAGCTGCCAATCTCAAACGGCACCAAATGTTTCATGCTGGAGAAAAACCTTACAAGTGCTCATATTGTGACAAGAGGTTTATTGAGTCTGGAAACCTGAAAAAGCATGAGCGAGTTCATACTGGAGAGAAGCCGTACCACTGCACTCAGTGTGGAAAGACTTTCAAAGATACATCGGGTCTCAGTTATCATCTGTACGTTTCTTCTGGAGAAAAGCCGTTTATTTGTGATCAGTGTGGTAAAACGTTTATTTCATCATCATGTCTAAAAAGTCACCTGACAGTTCATTCAGATGAGAAGCCTTATGTGTGTTCTTACTGTGGGAAAAGTTTTTCAAGCCTGCGCAGTTGCAAAAAGCACCAGAAAACACATGTAGAATAGATGTAGAATAATCTGAAAAAGCATGAGCGAGTTCTTACTGAAGTGAAGCCGTACCACTGTACTCAGTGTGGAAAATGTTTCACTCAGTCAGTAACTCATATTAAAAAGCATTGTTCTGTGTCAGAGTGAGCAACAGATTCACTATTTCAATTCAATACAGTAAATATGAGATTAGTTCTGCTGTGTGTTTTCTTTTTTCTCATTAAGACATTGACCAAGTAACACAAATAAAACTGGACATAAATGTAAGAAAACTCAACAACCCATCTTGTTACATAATTCTCTGCAACATAAAAGTTGCAGAGGGTTTGTATAATGTTGCAAATAAAATTTCCATTTCACTGACATCTCTGATTATTTCTTTGGTTATGTGGTATTTTTAATGTGTTAGTCTATTATAGCATTTTAGTTAGATGTTTTATTTTGTTTAGAGGCAGTAATAGATTTTATTTTTGGTGATGATGTTTGTCTCAGGTTGTTGACACCAATGAAATTTGTTGTTGATGTTAAAGTCACCGAGAAAAACAAGAGGGCTGCCATCCTCCGCGAATGAGGAAAGCAGCACATCCAGTTCTTCTATAAAGTTGCCCAACTGACCTGGAGTGTGATAAATAACTACAATATGGAGGGAGTGTGACTGTAACAGCATGAAATTCAAAAATACAGTTACAGTAATAGGAGCATGTGAGGTATTTCCAGCTTTTTTACATGAGGAGACTGTGGGAGAATGATAAGTTGTAAGAAAGACCAACTGACAATTAGTGAAACAATAGTCTGATTAAATAACTGAGCTGCTGAAAAGCCAATAGTGCCCTGTTATCACCTCATTCATTATGATGATGTCTGAGATCTTCTGTAAATCAGCACATTAAGCACTTTTCATTGTGTGTCAACAGACTGAGACAAACTACAGGATCATCACTTTATGAGATAATCACCTATTGATGTGTTTTTTAAATATTTTACCTCAGGTTAAAGTACATGATTACAAGCATACACAAACCATATATACACTAAAGTATTAGCATTTACATTCAGGCTTCCATTTTTGTTCAAAGCAGTTATATGTAACATAACTGAAATGCAAGGTTTATAATTGTATACAAATGTTTTTATTATTTATTATTATTGGTCTGAACTATAATCCAATATTTTGTAGATGAGATAAATCAAAGTATTAAAAAAATGTAAATATTGTTCTATGCAGTTGTTTTGATAGAGGGAAACAAGATGTATTTCTAATTTCAGCATTATATCTTCTTCAGACATTCCTCTTTTAAATACAAAATGTTATTAGCATGTTATTAAACGTATACAACTATTTGAAATCTGGAATCTGAGGGTGCACAAAAAATAAAAAATTGAGAAAATTGCCTTTAAAGTTGTCCAAATTAAATTCTTAGCAATGCATATTACTTATCAAAAATTAAGTTTTGATACATTTACGGTATGAAAAATGTACAAAATATCTTAATGGAACATGATCTTTACTTAATATCCTAATGATTTTTGGCATCAGGGAAAAATCGATAATTTTGACCTATACAATGTATTTTTGACTATTGCTACAAAAAAATTTGTGGTCCAGGGTCACATATGGCCTTAAAATGAGAATACTGAAAGAAATGTTTGCTAAGAACCATAAACCACCTAAAAGGTTATTGAGTTACCTTTAATATTTGTTGAGATACAGAGTGCAAACTTAGAGGGGAAAAACACAAAAAGTGTTTCTTCCCATTCTTGAACTGTCACAATGTCACAACTGTCACAAATATTGCTAAAGTTAACAAATTGTACTAATAGTTTCCTATGTGTACAAATAAAACGATGCTTCCATCTTTCTAAAGTTGTTTTTCACCCTGTAATTTGACTCCAAATTCCAGATAAAAATGATTGTTTTGACTGTCATCTACAAAATATTGGATTAAATATCTATACAGTATCCATTAAATATTTTGTCTGTTATCACTATTTATATTTCTCTTTCTTTTAAATAAAAAAATATGAACCAAACCACTTTTTTTTTGCCGTGGAAGTTTCTAAAATGTGGTTGTTTTGACTAAAAATATACCTATAAAGGCTCGAGTTTGTACTGGATTTGTTTCAGTGTTGTATAGGCCAGTGGTTTTCAATCCTGGTCCTGGGGACCCACTGCTCTGCACATTTTGTATGTCTCCCTTATCTGATGCACTCACTTCAGTACATGGATCTCTCTCCTAACGAGCTGATGATCTGAAACAGGTGTGTTAAATAAGGGAGACACACAAAATGTGCAGAGCAGTGGGTCCCCAGGACCAGGATTGAAAACCACTGGTGTAGGCGACCACTGTGATTGACACGACCAATGAAATCATTAGAATCTGTGGTGGGTGGGGTTTGTGCTTTAATTGGGTTAAAAATGTGAGGAATATTCACATTATCCTACATTACAGGTACAAACTCCAGATGCAGCAACTGAAATCTGAGACATACTATGGAAAAGATGGAGTTTGTTAAAGAGGAGATTGACGACATGAGTTATCCAGAATCATCCAGAATAAAACATGAAGATACTGAGGAACAAACAGGTTGGTGTCTATTCTTGATTCTTTATTGTTGACTGCTGAGAAACATTAAAGTCTAGACAAGCCTGGTCTCATTGTTTATAAGTAGGTTTTTATATGTAACATTTAGAGGCACAAAACGTACACTTTTGTATGTTTTATTGATGCTAAAAGGTACAGTTTAGATGTATTTCAACGTTTAAAACGTACAAATAGCCATGTATTTTTGTCCTTTTATTAAAAAGCGATTTAGATTTTTAGCCTGCTTAACACCCAAACCTAAACCACACATTTTATAGCAAATATAAAAGAATATAAAACGTAACTGACCAAAATATGCAGGGAAATTACCATTTTTGTAACAACATAGCATCAATATCGCTAATTCCACTCCTACCTCTAAACCTCACGTACACAGTACACAGTCATTTTATTTATTGCAAAAATGTCAACAGCCTTACCGAAAAGTAATCCTAATGAGGTGTTTGAGGTGCAGAGCAGAATATAAGCTGTTAATCACTGAAAATATTATCCTGATTTAGCTACTCTGTGAAGGCGCCCGCGCATCATTCAAACACATCTTACCAGAAACACTGCATGTCGTAATTGGTGACGAATGTAGTTACCTGTAGTTTCTTGATGCAGCAATATTTGAATTTGTAAAATGCACTTCAGCGCGGGTTTATTGCTGTTGCTGCTGGACTCGCACGCTGCAAAAGCTTGAATTCGGGTCTGTTCCTCGCAATCGTATGGATTCTGAAGATCTGGATTACAGCACACAAATAAAATTGTTTAATTTTGTAATGATGATGCATGTTCGGCGTATTTTATGGTTCTATTGTTAGTCACAGCATGTGAGAGAAAACACCTTTTGTGTCCCACCATGGCAAACGAAGTTAATATTACATGAAATATGGTTAAATGTTTGCAGAAATGTTATTTATTTTAAAGGTTTAAGGTGTAGTCCTGTTTAACATTATGTAGACCTATTCTTTGTAACGAGCTGGCAGCAGAAATCACAGAACAGAATGAAATGTTAGAATTTCATATTAGTAAACGATTATTTAAAACATTGGGCCATGGTAACGTTATGACAACTAAAAACAACAATAATAATAAAATTAATGCCAAGATTTCAATATGCATAATAATTATTTGTTAAAATGCTAAAAATACGTAAATATTTGTACGTTTAGATGCTGTAAATACGTCAGTGTTATACGTTTTAGTGTCTGGAAAAACGTAAGTAATTGTACGTTTTGTAGAACCACGTTTTAGGTAAAATACATACGAATTATCATGAGATCACGTTGAATAATAAGAAATATAGGGATGATAAATTATCAAATTAAAAGTCATATCCACAATTTAATTATATTAACAAGCCATGACAGAACTAACCTTTAGCACATCAAAGATAATACTTGATACTCAGAGATAAATATGTGACCTCATTTGGTTTCTGCTATTAAATCAGGTTCACTGATTTTAACCATATCATTTGTTTGCTTTAGACTGGATAGAAGAAACTTCAAGAATAAAATCCAAACAGGTGCACACCTGCTCACAGTGTGGAAAGAGTTTCAGACGCAAAGGACAGCTTAAAAGCCACATGAGAATCCACACTGGAGAGAAACCGTACACATGCCCTCAGTGTGGAAAGGGTTTTACTGATGCAGCAAATCTCCGTAAACATCTGCTCATTCACTCTGGAGAAAAGCAATTTATCTGTGATCAGTGTGGTAAAAAGTTTATTTCACCGTCACATCTAAAATCACACCTGATAGTTCATTCAGACGAGAAGCGTCATGTGTGTTCTTACTGTGGAAAGAGTTTTTCATGGCTGGCCAGTTATAAACAGCACCAGAAAATACATAATGAAGTGAGAGATCATGTCTGTTGTGAGTGTGGGAAGAGCTTCACTAGAGCTGACAATCTGAAACGGCACCAAATGTTTCATACTGGAGAAAGACCTTACAAGTGCCCATTTTGTCACAAGAGTTTTACTCGTTCTGGACATTTGAAAGCACATGAGCGAGTTCATACTGGAGAGAAGCCGTATCACTGTACTCAGTGTGGAAAGAGTTTTGCTGATTCAGCAAATCTCCGTAAACATCTGCTCTTTCACTCTGGAGAAAAGACATTTAACTGTGATCAGTGTGGTGAAAAGTTTATTTCATCATCATGTCTAAAAAGTCACCTGACACTTCATTCAGACGAGAAGCCTCATGTGTTTTCCTACAGTGGAAAGAGTTTTGCAAACCTGGACAGTTGTCAAAAGCACCTTGAAAACACATAATGAAGTGAGAGATCATGTGAATATAGAATAAGCTATACTACATCTGAAACATCACCTAAGGATTCACACTTAAGAAAAACCTTACAAGTGCTCATATTGTGAGAAGAGTTTCATTTGGTCTAAACAGCTGAAAAGGCATGAGCAAACTCATACTGGAGTGAAGCCATATGACTGTACTGTGCAGTCAGTAGCTCTAGTGACTCATATTAAAAAGCATTGTTCTGTTTCAGAGTAAGCAAATGTTTTCTACAGATTCAATATTTCAAGTCAGTAATGTGAGTGTTTGGCTGTGTGTGTTTTCTTTGATGGAATGCTTCATCATTAAGACGTTGATAAAGAAACCCCCAAATAAAACTGGATAGAAATGTAAGAAAACTCAATAACTCTTGTTACATAAACCATTTTCGTTTTCAAAGATTTTAAGTTTCCCTGGAACATAAAAGTTGCACAGGGTCTGTTTAATGATGCAAATACACTAACATCTCTGATTTTTTTTTTTTTTAATAGTCCATTATAGGGGTTGTGGGAAAAAGTTGTTGGAAAGAGCAACAGGGGTTGCTGTGTCTTTAGGTCGAACCCAGGACCAAGTCAAGCATAAGATACTGGAATAAAGTCAGCTGACTGACAATTTATATGTATTATTATTTATGGTGGACATGCCTTATGTTGTTGGATAGTTATTATCAGCTATTAAAAGACCCACATTTGTTTTTTGTACACATTAAAAATGCAATTTTATATCTCTATATCTCAAGAATTGAACGAAATATGGCTTTAAAATTAGAATATTAAAAGAAATGCTGAGAACCGTTACTAAGAACCATTAACCACCTAAAAGGATATTGAGCTACCTTTAATACTTGTTGAGATACAGGAGTGCAAACTTATAAAAGTTGCATATAGTGAAGCAAATAATGAAGCAAAAATCTAATTCACCTTTCACTGACATCTCTGAGTATGTTTTCTGATTATGTTTATATTCAGTAATAGATTTTATTTGTGATGATCCTGTAGTTTGTCTCAGTCTGTTGTCACACAATGAAATAGAAATGTGCTTTATTTGCCAATTTACAGATCTCAGACAACCTCATAATGAATGAGGTGAAAACAGAGAGCAATTTGTCTTATCAGTTGCTCATTTGATGGTAGTCTCGTTGCTAGGTAAGATTATTCGGCATAGATTAAGTAAAAATAATGTAAAATATGCATAGCATATTCATGGAAAAGCCTACCAAAAATTACCAGGAATTTCCAGCAGATGGCAGCAACACACTAAAGCGTTTTTGAGTTTGCCATACAAATACAAAAGAGCAAAAAGGCGACGAGTAGAAAAGAAGAGCCCAGTGCTGAAATCTGACACATACTATGGTAAATATTGAGTTTGTTAAAGAGTAGATTGACGACATGAGTGATCCAGAACCATCCAGAATAAAACATGAAGATACTGAGGAACAAACAGGTTGGTTTCCATTCTATATTCTTCATTTTGATTGTTTTGGCCGCTGTGAAATATCGATCAGTAAATGGATGATAAATGATAAAAATGATCATGACCCGGTACAGCAGTAACAAGTGAATGACAGAACTAAGCTTTGGCACATCAAATATCTGATACCACAGACTAATACATGATCTCTGTTGTTTTTACACTGTAAACACTTAAAAATGTCATATCTCCACAACTGAACCATATGTGTTCTTAAAATTAAGAATATTGGAAGCAATGTTTGCTAGGAACCATTAATAAGAACTATTAACCACCTAAAAGGTTACTGAGTTATATTTAATACTTGGGATACAGGAGTGCAAATTTAAACAAAAAAAAATCCTGAACAGGGGCATGCAGCTTCCAGCCTAAAATGAGCGTTGCCAACCCGGTTGCCAGCCCAAAGCTGAGTAATGTGAAATATGAGCTGCATGATTTTGACTTAAGCAAGGATTTTTTGAAATTTGGGAGTTGTGGTTTTCATTCACTCTGAGAGCGTTCTGCTACCATTCCATCACAAGCACAATCAATGCCAACAGCTCAAAATACAACTATGTTTAATCAAGAATTAAGGTGATTATCTAATTCCACACTAATGTATCAGAAGTAACAGAAGTTGAAGGTTATGAAGACGCTGATAGACAATTAATTGATTAATAATAAAAACACAGCTTGACTATTAGTAGAGAGACGTTGCACAACTCAAAGAAGTGCGGGACTAATTCACACGCAATTCCACTCTCACAAATGCATTCAAATAAATGTAATCTGATTGTGCTTCTCTATGATAAAATAACTGATTAAAATGTACTGTTATTTATCATCCTACATTACAGGTACAAACTCCAGGTGCAGCAGCTGGTATCTGTGACATATACTATGGTAAAGATGGAGTTTGTTAAAGAGGAGATTGAAGACATAAGTGATCCAGAACCATCCAGAATAAAACATAAAGACACTGAGGAAAAAACAGGTTGGTATCCATTAATAATTTTTTATTGTTGACTGCTGAGAAACATTAAAGCAGCAATTAAAAAGATTTTGTGGCTGTGAATTAATGAGCAATAGGAGTGATCCACATTTTATTTTAAATAACACAAAATGAGAACTAACCTTTGGCACATAATAGATCTGATAGCTGATACAGATAAATATGTGACCTTGTTTGTTTTCTGCTATTAAATAAGGTTCACTGATTTTGACAACAACATTTATTTATTTTAGGCTGGATAGAGGTAAAACAGCAAAGACCTGAGGTGAATGAGGTGGAGGAGGAACATTGTAAAATCAAAACTTCAGGAACAAAAGACAAACAGCTGCACATCTGCACACAGTGTGGAAAGACTTTCAAAGAAAAAAGATACCTTAAGAAGCACATGAGAATTCACACTGGAGAGAAACTGTGCACATGCCCTCAGTGTGGAAAGAGTTTTACTGATGCACCAAGGCTCAGTTATCATCTGCACATTCACTCTGGAGAAAAGCTGTTTAGCTGTGATCAGTGTGGTAAAACGTTTATATATTCATCACAACTAAAAGCACATCTGACAGTTCATTCAGATGAGAGGCCTTATGTGTGTTCTTACTGTGGAAAGACTTTTCCATGGCTGGCCAGTTATAAAAAGCATGAGAAAGCACATAATGAAGTGAGAGATCATGTGTGTTGTGAGTGTGGGAAGAGCTTTACTAGAGCTGACCGTCTGAAAGAGCACCAAAGAATTCATACTGGAGAAAGACCTTACAAGTGCTCATATTGTGACAAGAGTTTCACTCGGTCTGGAAAGCTGAAAGCACATGAGCGAGTTCATACTGGAGAAAAGCCGTACCACTGTACTCAGTGTGGAAAGAGTTTTGCCGATGCATCAGGTCTCAGTTATCATCTGCACATTCACTCTGGAGAAAAGCCATTTAACTGTGATCAGTGTGGTAAAAAATTTAATTCATCATCATGTCTAAAAAATCACCTAAAAATTCATTCAGGTGAAAAGCCCCATGTGTGTTCTTTCTGTGGAAAGAGTTTTTCAAGACTGAACAGTTGTAAACGGCACCAAAAAACACATAATGAAGTGAAAGATCATGTGTGTTGTGAGTGTGGGAAGAGCTTTACTACAGCTGTCTATCTGAAACAGCATCAAAAAATCCATACTGGAAAAAGACCTTACAAGTGCTCATATTGTGAGAAGAGTTTCATTTGGTCTGAACACCTGAAAAAGCACGAGCGAGTTCATACTGGAGAGAAGCCGTATCCCTGTACTCAGTGTGGAAAGAGTTTCACTCAGTCAGCAGCTCTAGTGACTCATATTAAAAAGCATTGTTATGTGTCAAAGTGAGAAAATGTTTTCTACAGATCCAGTACTTCAAGTCAACAATGTGAGATTCAGATACAGTAAATATGAGATTAGCTCAAACGATTGGTTTTGCTGTAAAATGTCACAGGAATTGTGGAGATGTTTTTTTTTTTTCAAAAATATTTAGTCACTTAAATCTTGCATTAAACACCCAAATTAAACAGGGAAAATGTAACAAAATGTAGTTTTATTTATAAATGCAGTATTATTATATATGGAAAATGAAAGTTGCATAGGCTCTGTATAATGATGCAAAATAAAGTTTTCATTTCACTGACATCTCTGATTAGGCCTATGATTTTAATTGATGTTCAGTAATAGATTTCATTTGTGATGATACTGTAGTTCATCACAATGAAATGTGCTTAATGTGCCAGTTTACAGAAGATCTCAAACATCATCATAATGAATGAGGTGAAAACAGTGCACTTTTGGCTTTTCAGCAACTCGTTTGATGATTTTCTTGTCAGGGGAGATTATTCAGTGTAGATTAAGTGAAAATAATGTAATGTACAGTATTAAATCATTGTGTGTGTGTCAAGGGCATAGGTTTGCTTTTGACATTGGTGGGGACATAAACCCAAGTGAACCCCCATCCACAACTTTATTTGAATAGTAATCGATTTGGACCCAGGATGATTCTGAAAGAATACTCTGCTGTTGCTGTAGTACCAGTTGAACAACATTAAAATAAAGTCTGTCCACAGCGACTCAGGATGCTGTTCCTGCTGCCCATTACATAGTTTACCATAAAATCACATTATATTTGTCCCAAATTATTGTTATCCTAATGTTCATAATGACTTGTTCATATCAAAGGCTGCAAGATTGTGTATCTTTCCGCACAACCTTTTTCTGTCAGAATGCTTTTTATAGGCAGCTAATAATAGCCATAGATTGCGCTTTCTCTGTCCGTTTGTTCTTGTTATTAACAAATTAAAACTGATTCTATATTAACTGTTTTGGACTGCTGTCTTAAAATGGGTGCAATACATGTGAGTTGTTCTAAACGCGGCGCGTGACAACATTCTGCCCATGTATTAAATGCGCGTCCTTGAAAGCGCGCAGTTTTCTAACGTAGCATATTGACTTCTTAGGTAATATCAATGGTATGAAGTTTTCGAAATAACAAAAACATATACATATATTTATCTGTTTGAGCAAAATTTTTGCTAGGGACAGTTGGGCAGTAGCTGGATATTGGTAGGGAGACGTCCCGTGCGTCCTCCCCTAATTCTAGGCCCCTGGTGTGTGTCTATAGAAAATTCTGATGAAACGTGAAAACCCCACGTGTGTGTGTTACCAAGAATTTCCAGCAGGTAGCAGCAATACACTAAAGCGTTTTTGAGTTTTCCATACAAATACAACAGAGCAAAACACGACGAACAGGAGAGAGAAGCGCGGGAGTCGAGTGCTGAAATCGGAAAAAATATTATGGTAAATATTGAGTTTATTGAGAGTGACGACATGAGTGAACCATCCAGAATAAAACACGGAGATACCGAGGAACAAACATGTTAGTTTCTATTTTCGATTCTTCCTTTTGATTGTTTTGGTAGCTGTGAAATATCGATCAGTAGGCTATATGGATGATAAATGATACAGAAATGCATTTAAATGATCATGACCCGGTACAACAGTAACAAGTGAATGACAGAACTAAGCTTTGGCACATCAAATATCTGATACCACAGACTAATACATGATCTCTGTGTTTTCTGCTGTTAAATCAGGATTCACATTTAGTTTTCACATTTATCCACCTTAATGTTATTGTAACTACTTAATATGTTTATCCAACGTTGTCAAAATGAACAAAGTCTGTCAGTGTATCCAGTTAGGTACTTTATTGGTCTGACAAATATGTGTACATTTGTATTGTCAAAGTAATGAGAATGTACAAAACAACAAAGCAAAACAAAAAAGTGTAAGTGTATTTTTCTTAAGTTGCTTCTTTCTAAAGTGGGTCTCTAGATTCTTTTCAGTGTTGTGTAGGTGATCACTGTGATTGACACGGCCAATGAAATCTTTACAATCTATTGTGGGCGGGGTTTGTGCTTTTCCTGGGTTAAAAAGGTGAAGAAAATTCACATCATCCTACATTACAGGTACAAACTCCAGATGCAGCAGCTGAAATCTGAGACATACTATGGTAAAGATGGAGTTTATTAAAGAGGAGATCAAAGACATGAGTGATCCAGAACCATCCAGAGTAAAACATGAAGACACTGAGGAACAAACAGGTTGGTGTCCATTTGTGATTCTTTACTGTTGACTGCTGAGAAACATTAAAGCTGCTGTTAAAAAGATTTAGTTAAATGATGAGCAATAGAAATTATAAATTATCATCTAAATGATTGTATCCACATTTTAATTTGATCTAATCTTTGGCACATCAAAGCTAGTCACAGATAAATGTATGTTGTCTATTTTGCTATTAAATCAAGTTCACTGATTTTAACCACATCATTTATTTATTTTAGACTGGATCGAAGTAAAACAGCAAAGACATGAGGTGAATGCAGTGGAGGAGGAACACTGTCAAATCAAAACTTCAAGAAAAAAAATGAAACAGCTGCACACCTGCTCACAGTGTGGAACGAGTTTCTCACACAAAGGACATCTTACAAGACACATGAGAATCCACACTGGAGAGAAACCGTACACATGCTCTCAATGTGGAAAGAGCTTCACTGTTGCAGAAAATCTCCGTAAACATCTGCTCTTTCACTCTGGAGAAAAGCCATTTAGCTGTGATCAGTGTGGTAAAAAGCTTATTTCATCATCAAGTCTAAAACGACACCAGAAAGTTCATTCAGATGAGAAGCCGTATGTGTGTTCTTACTGTGGAAAGAGTTTTTCAAGGCTACATGGTTATAAACGTCACCAGAAATTGCATAATGAAGTGAGAGATTATGTGTGCTTTGAGTGTGACAAGAGCTTTGCTACAGCTTTCCAACTGAAACAACACCAAATGATTCACACTGGAGAAAAACATTACAAGTGCTCATATTGTGAGAAGAGTTTCACTCATTCTGGAAACCTGAAAGTACATGAGCGAGTTCATACTGGAGAGAAGCCGTATCACTGTACTCAGTGTGGAAAGAGTTTCACTCAGTCAACAACTCTTGTGACTCATATCAAAAAGTATTGTCCTGTGAGTAAATGTTTTTCTACATAAAAGTGGCATAGGCTCTGTAATACATTTCTATTTCCATGAAATCTCTGATTATGTATGATTTGTATTGATGTGTTAGTCTATTTTAGTAGCTAATTATTTGTTCAGTAATAGATATTATTTGTGATGATTCTGTAGTTTGTCTCAGTCTGTTGAATGATGTGAAAACATGGAACTGTTGGCTTTTCAACTTGTTTTATGATAGTCTTCTTGTCACTGTAGATATTTCAGTGTAGATTAAGTGAAAATAATGTAATGTCCAGTATAAAATAATTGTGTGTGTATAGGAAATTCTGATAAAACATGAAAACACTACGCGTGTGTGTGTGTTACCAAGAATTTCCAGCAGGTAGCAGCAATACACTAAAGCGTTTTTGAGTTTTCCATACAAATACAAAAGAGCAAAAACATGATGAGAAGCGCGGGAGTCGAGTGCTGAAATCTGACACATACTATGGTAAATATTGAGTTTGTTAAAGAGGAGATTGACGACATGAGTGATCCAGAACCATCCAGAATACAACACGAAGATACTGAGGAACAAACAGGTTGGTTTCCATTTTCGATTTTTCATTGTTAACTGTTTTTGTCAGCTGTGAAATATCGGTCAGTATATAAATGATAAATTATGCAGAAATGAATTTAAATGATCATGACCCGGTAACAAGTGAATGACAGGAACAATAGTTCAACTGTTATCACCTCATTCATAATGATGCCTGAGATCTTCTGTAAATTGGCACATTAAGCACATTTCATTGTGTCAACAGACTGAGACAAACTACAAGATCAACACTTTATGAGATAATCAGCTATTGATATGTGTTTTTAATCTTTTGCCCCATTAGAAATACTATTAAAGGGATAGTTCCAAAAAATGAAAATTCTGTCATTAATTAGCCTACTCACCCTCATGTTGTTCCAAATCTGCAGGACCTTCGTTCATCTTCAGAACACTTAAGATATTTCTGACCCTCCATAGAAAGCAATGAAACTGAAAAGTTTCCAGACACAGAAATCACATTACGGGTTTGGAATTGTATGAGGGTAATAAATGTTTTTTTTTTTTTTTTTGGGTAAACCAACATTTTAAAGACTACAAAACCATACCTGTACTCGTCATGCTTTTGACCTGTAATAGCATAAATTAGCGGTATTATTTAGGCTGACGCTCAATTATATGAAGAGTTATAAAAGAGTTCAGATGCAAAACCAGCTAGAAGCCATCTCAGTCAAAAAAGAGAGAATGATACTGAGTGAATGCTCTTGACACATATTATACGTCCATCAAATACTTTTACTTCAAATTTGCTAAAATCCCACCCTCAGTCCAATGCTTTTTTAAAGGAAGATGTCAGATGGATTTAGAGGCTTTTGCATCTGAACTCTACATATGACATATTGTATAAAAATGTTTTGGTTTTGTCAAAATGCAATTCTATTTTTCTGATCCAAATAAGCACACACCACCGCTGATTTCATCGAGCATGAAAGTGATGATCGATTGGTTCTAAAAACATTTTTTTGCTTTTTTTTATTAAGCTACTTTCATTCTTTCTGATTGGTTATGCTGATTTGTGGGCGGTTGTCTGATATTTGATTGGTTATGGCTGAGAAGTTGATATCTGGCAACACGTTGGAAAACGTGAAAACAGTGAAGTGTTAGATGTGCAGCGCCACGCTTAACTTCACAACGAGTTCGATGCGTTATCTTGCGCACAAACACAAAAAAGCAGATGATTCAGCTATTAAAACAGTTCAGTTTTGTATGCAATGGCAAAGTGACAAGGCGAATATTTCGTTTCTGTTTTTTATTAAGTTAATTTGGAAAGTTGTTGGGAGGATTTTTTTTTTATTGGTAAAATATAAATGTTTGTTTTTTTAAGTAACGAACAGCGACCAGCAGAAGATTGTTTGTTTCATCATTTTGTCTTCTCAAATCATCACGACTTTACTAAAATAAAATCTATAGATATAAAACCATTAAAGTATAAAACAATGTTGGTTTAAACGTTAAACCTAAGCGCATATCCAATAGTTTGGGTGGAGAGTGGAAGCTCATTCCATATTGCAGGTAGTGGAGGCACCAGCGCAGTCACTTGCATTTATTTCCAGTGGAAACAATACATGCCTTATAGTCATGATAAATACATATATGGAAAGCTGTAAATTATTGCTTAACGAAATAAAACAAATCAAAAACAAAAACACTTTCAGTATGTAGCTAAACTGTAAAGATTCATTTCTCGCGTCAAAGAGGAGATTTCGAGTTAGGGTCTTTACGACACTGATTAAGAATACACTCCTTTATTCATAAATAATTCAAATATTTCGGGTACCCTCCTACACATTCATTGTTATTTATTTTTGCCATTGCTTTGTCTTAGCCACTGTCACTGGCTAAGACAAAGCAAAGCTGAGTTTCACTATAGCACTGCAATTTTTTTGCACCATAATTGATGGAAACGTAGAATGTTTAGCAAAACGAAACGAATAAGAAAGCTTGTAGGTACGGCATACACCTTGATGTAGGCTAATACAAAATAAAAATACACAGTTTTAATTAAATACAAATCAGCAAACAGTGTGAAATCAAATAAACATGAAAATTCCACTGTCTTAGATAAATGGTCAACAGGCTTTTCGAAATCCAAACTATTTTTTTTTTAAAAACAGGAGCTTTTGCATTTCGTTTTGAAACTCCTTCGCCATAGTCTTGTTCTTCTCATCTCTCTCTTCTTGTCAAGTCAGCTGGACTCACTCTCTTCATATGATAAATTAAATCTGATCTGTGATGCGACTGTCGTTCGGTACACTGCAATAAACAGCCGCGTTCAGGTCTATTGTCTGTTCTCTAACTGAACGAAATTATTTTTATCAAAACGACGGTGGAGGTAGGTGCCACGGCGAACAAGTGACTAAACCCGTGTTGCGGACTCCAGTATCAACATCTACACCGACTATCGCAGCAAGCCTACCCCTGCTGAACGTAATCTTGATGGAGGGTCCATAGCAAAGACAGTGCCCCTGGACACATATTGATGGGGATAATACTGTAAAATAACTTTTTTTTTGCGGGGCTTCAGTTGCCTTTGTTTTAAAGCGCCCTGTAACGGGAGAAGCGCGTCCACTACTTTCTGGTTGGCACGTAGTTTAAGCTCACATGCATTTTGTGTAGATAAATACAATTTGTTAATGTAACATTTTATGTGTATCTAGGCTATGTGATTAATTTTATATAGAATGCGGCATGTATAAAAAGCGCTTCAGCTCACCTCACACTTCTTAAATGTTTACTGTATTAACCAATATTGATGGTGATTTTTAATAACCCAACAGTGTTAATTTAATTATTTTCTGAATCCTGTCACAGTTTTATCAACAACGTTTTTAACAGGGCTTAAATTATTAAAATCTTTTAATTGTCGTTATGACGCACACACGCCCCGCCCCTTGCTTAAGCCCCACCCCTGATTGATCAAGTACTCGTTTCTCAAACCTGTGGATTAATCGAAATGAAAAATGATCAGAAATGCCCATCCCTAAGCTCAATCAGCCACATGTCAACAAAATTGTAAACTAAATTTTATTAACAGCTTTTTCTGATGATAGAAATAAATAAACGAAGAAATCCAAAATATTAGATGTCATATATTTACTGAGTAATATTTTGTACATGAGATAATTTACATGGTAAAAAATTACTTTATAAAGATGACAGCATCATTATTTTATTTTTACACAGAGATATGTCAATTAGTAAAATCTGTTGAGTTCAGCAATATTTGCTACATTATATGCTAATGGTGACACCTCAAAAATGGGGAATTTTGTATTTTTCCCTTAAGTTTGCATGTCTGTAACTCAAGAATTATTAAATATATCTCAGTATCCTTTTACTACTGGTTACTGGTTTTAAAACTTTTATTTTGGTATCTGCATTTAGGGCCCTATATCAGGGCTATTCAATTGATGCTAAGCTGCTTCAGGCAGCGTGCCACTAGTGCTTTAACAGACAAAAACACACACACACACACACACACACACACACACACACAGTCATGTCAAATTACCGGCTTTCGGTAAGTGACCTAATAAATAAGTTATAAAGTCCTAAATGACCATAAAGTGTTGCACTGAAATCACTGCATATAGAGCCTTATTGTGCCGCATTTTGATCCCCATGTCACTGGGATTGAACCATATAAAATAAGGATAAAAAAAAACAGAAGTTCTAGTTTGAACATTGTATCTTCTTTAGACATTTCTTAGACATTTAAAAAAAACTATTATCTGTGCAAACTGAAAATGTAACAATTTGATATCTCCCCATCTAGAATTAAACCATGTATGGCCTCAAAAATGAGAATATTGAAAGAAAAGAACCATTAACAGTTATTAAAAACCATGACTAAGAACTTAGTAAATTATTGAGGAGTTCAATCTCCAGGAAAAACAAACAAACAAACAAAAAATAAATAAATAAAAATGTGCTTTCCCCCATTTTTGAACAAAGTGCAGCAAGAATTGCTAAAGGCAACCACTTGTGGTTGAGTTATTTTTCACTATGTAGAAATAAATTAAACTGCCATTGTTTCTAAAGTTATGTTTTGGCCTCTAATTTGGCTCCATATTCCAGATGAAAATGGTCATTTTGACTCAACTCTACAAAATAATGAATTTTCTCCATGTTCATATCCAGTGTTCATCAAATGGTTTGTCTTTCATCTGAAAAAAATATAAAAATTGAGTTGGGGAAGTTTCAGATTTTTTTCCCCCCACAAAATAACCCTACTAATGTCAACGGTTTATAATGGATTTGCTTCTGTGTTGTATAGGCAATCACTTCGATTGACCAATGGAATCTTTAGAATCTGTGGCTGGGTTAAAAAGGTACAGAATATTTACCTCATCCTTATGACAGGTACAAACTCCAGGTGCAACAGCTGAAATCTGTGACATACTATGGTAAAGATGGAGTTTATTAAAGAGGAGATTGAAGACATGAGTGATCCAGAACCATCCAGAATAAAACATGAAGATACTGAGGAACAAACAGGTAGGTGCCCTTTCTTGATTTTCATTGTTGACTGCTGAGAAACATTAAAGGTGCTGTTAAAAAGACTTAGTGGCTGTAAAATAATGAGCAATATGAATGATAAATGATTATCTAAATTAGCATATCCACATTTTAATTTTATTAAGACATTTCAGAACAAACCTTTGGTACATCCAAGATCTGATCCTTGATACAGATAAATATGTGACCTTTTTTGGTTTCTGCATGCTATTAAATCAGGTTCACTGATTTTAACCATATCATTTGTTTATTTTAGACTGGATAGAAGTAAAACAGCAAAGAAATGAGGTGAATGAAGTGGAGGAGGAGCATTGTAAAATAAAACGTTCAAGAAAAAAAATTAAACAGCTACTCACCTGCTCACAGTGTGGAAAGAGCTTCTCACACAAAGGAAACTTTTACAAGCACATGAGAATCCACACTGGAGAGAAACCGTACACATGCCCTCAGTGTGGAAAGAGTTTTGCTGATGCATCGGGTCTCACTTATCATCTGCACATTCACTCTGGAGAAAAGCCATTTAACTGTGATCAATGTGGTAAAAAGTTTATATATTCATCACAACTAAAAGCACATCTGAAAGTTCATTCAGATGAAAAGCCTCACTCGTGTTCTTTCTGTGGAAAGAGTTTTTCAAGGCTGACTTACTGTAAACAGCACCAGAAAACACACAATGAAGTGAGAGATCATGTGTGTTGTGAGTGTGGGAAGAGCTTTACTGCAGCTGGCGATCTGAAACGGCACCGAAGGATTCACACTGGAGAAAAACCTTACAAGTGCTCACATTGTGACAAGAGTTTCACTGAGTCTGGAAACCTGAAAAGACACGAGAGAGTTCATACTGGAGAGAAGCCGTACCACTGTACTCAGTGTGGGAAGAATTTCACTAAGTCAAGAACTCTAGTGACTCATATTAAAAAGCGTTGTTCTGTGTCAGAGTGACCAAATGTTTACAGATTGAATATTTCAAGTAGCCCAAGTATCGTGAAATTCAGATCAAGTAAAAATAAAATGAGCTCAGTGAACTAGTTTTGCTGTAAAATGCCATAAGAATTGTGATGTTTTTCTGTTTTGTTGGAGACCAGCAAAAGTATTTAGCCACTTTAATCATACATTGATGTTTTTTTAAATATATTTAATAAACCAAACATTATGCAATATAGAAGTTGCATAGGCTCTGTATCATGATGCCAATAAAATGTCCATTTCACTGACATCTGATTATGTGTGGTTTTTATTCATGTTATTAAATAATAAAATATGAAAACCTTCATGTGTGTCTGTTATCAGGAATTTCCAGCAGGGGCAGCAATACATTAAAGCGTTTTCGAGTTGCCGACTTGCTGTTCAAATACAAAAGAGCAAAAAACACGACGAACAGAAGAAAGAAGCTGAGAGTCAGGTGCTGAAATCTGACAGATACTATGGTAAATATTGAGTTTATTAAAGAGGAGATTGGCGACATGAGTGATCCAGAACCATCCAGAATAAAACATGAAGATGCTGAGGAACAAACAGATTGGTTCTCATTCCCGAATCTTCATTTTTGTTTGTTTCAGTAACATTAGCTGTGGAATATCGATCAGTATATTTATGAGAAATGATCATGACCCGGTACAGCAGTAACAACCGACTGACAGAGCTAAGCTTTGGCACATCAAATATCTGATACCACAGACTGATACCTGATCTCTGTTGTTTTCTGCTGTTAATTCAGGATTCACATTCAGGTTTTACATTTATCCACCTTGAAACGATTGTAACTACTTCATATGTTTATCCAAAGTTGTCAAAATGATCAAAGTCTATCAATTCATCCAGATACTTTATTGGTCTGTCAAATATTCGTACATTTGTATTGTCAAAGTAATTGCATCGTTTATGCGTGCAACGTGTAAACCTTGTAAATAAGTCTTAAATAAGTTAAAATGTCATAAATGACCATAAAGAGTTAGGAGAAAACCGGAAGTGAAACATCACTCCACACTTTGTAGTTTGAATAAAGATGAATTCATATTCATTTTATAGTTTAAACGCATACAATTTGTATTTTATGTGAATATTGTTTTAAGTTTACTTTAATTCAAAGTTGTCACATTTTTTTTTTTTTTTGACTTAAGTGTTAAAATACTATAATGTTGAATGGCTATAATTAATGGCCATGAAAATCCATTTAATAGAGTAACATTATTAACATTATTGGTATCAGTGATATTGGCTTTCATCATTAGTAGGCTCCTTAGTAAAACGATGCCATTAAACACATATTTAAAATATACAATCTTCATGTTGTTTCTTTGTTAATTTGGAGGTTCAATGTGAAATTATGATTATATAAATATGTGACTCTGGACCACAAAACCAGTCTTAAGTGTCATTTTTTATCTGGAATCTGAGGGCGCAAAAAAAAAAAATTGAAAATTGAAAGAAAATTGTCTTTAAAGTTGTCCAAATGAAGTTCTTAGAAATGCATATTACAAAACAAAAATTAAGTTTTGATATATTTACAGTCAAATCAATTATTTATACAGCGCTTTTAACAATACAACTTGTGTCAACAAGCAACTTAAGCAACTTTACAGTATTAAATAGGACAATAATGCAAAAGTTCCATGTTGTAATAAAGTCAGATATAGTAGGAAATTTAACATGATCTTAGGATATTAATCATATCCTAATGATTTTTGGCATAAAAGTAAAATCAATAATTTTGACCCATACAATTTATTTTTGGGTATTGCTACAAATATACCCGTGCTACTTAAGGCTGTTTTTTTTTTTGTCCATGGTCACATATATGAATTGTGATTAATTACAGAAAAATGTGCGATTCATTAGTAGTTTTTTTTTTTTTATCGATTGACAGCACTAATGTTAACCTTTTATAGATGTTATTGTTGGTAATATTAGTTCATTTTACAGCTGAATATGCTTTTCAATTTAATTTCTACTTTTTGAATAGCCCTGTCCTATGTGTTTCAATTGGTTTGATAAAAAAGAAACAAGATGCATTTTTTAGTTTCAAGATTATTTGTTCTTCAGACATTCCTCTTTAAATATCAGAAAATGAGTAAAATTACACATTGTGATCCTCATATCGCTGGGATTGAACCATAAAATGAGAATTGTAAAAAAACAAAACAAAACATGAATCTAAAATCATATTGACATATTCACATCATCCTACATTACAGGTACAGAAGTTAAAGAGGAGACTGATGACCTGAGTGATCCAGAACCACCCAGAACAAAACAAGAAGATACTGAAGAACAAACAGGTTGGTTTCCATTCTTGATTCTTCATTACTGACTGCTGAGAAACATTAATGTAACAAAGATCCAGTTCACTTGATTTTAACCACCAATTTGTTTATTTTAGACTCTATTGAAGTAAAACAACAAAAAATGGGGCTGAATGAAGTTGAAAAGGAACAGTGTCAAATAAAAAATTCAAGAAAAAAGCCAAACATCTGCACACCTGCTCACAGTGTGGAAAGAGTTACAGAAGAAAAGGAAACCTTACTGTGCACATGAGAATCCACACTGGAGAGAAACCGTACGCATGCCCTCAATGTGGAAAGAGATTTGCTGAATCATCAGGTTTCAGTTATCATCTTCGTGCTCGTCATGGAGTAAAGCAGTGTGGTAAAAAGTTTATTTTATCAGAAAATCTAAAGAAACACCTGAACGTTCATTCGGATGAGAAGACTCACTTGTGTTCTTACTGTGGAAAGATTTTCCCAAAGCTGGCCAGTTATAAACAGCACCAGAAAATACATAATGACTTGAAAGATTACAAGTGCTTTGAGTGTGGGAAGAGTTTTACTACAGCTGGTAAACTGAATCTGCATCAAAGAATTCATACTGGAGAAAAACCTTACAAGTGCTCATATTGTGACAAGAGTTTCACTCATTTTAGAAACTGGAAATCACATGAGCGAGTTCATTCTGGAGAGAAGCCGTATCACTGTATTCAGTGTGGAAAGAGCGTCACTCGGTTAAGATCTCTAGTGATGCATATTAAAAATCATTGCTCTTTGTCAAAGTGAGCAAATATTTTCTACAGGTTCAATGTTTCAATATTGTGAGAATCAGATAGTGTAAAATGAGATTAGCTTAATTTATTATTATTATTATTTTTTTGCTGTAAAACGCCTCAAGATTTGTGGAGATGTTTTTTGTTCTGTTTTGTTGGACAACAAGTATTTAGTCACTTTAATCTTAATCTTTGATTGATTGATTGCTCATTAAGACACTGATAAACAAACACCCAAATTAATATGCGAAAATGTTTTACATTTTACATTTGCAACATAAAAGCTGTATAGGCCCGGTGTAATGATGCAAATAAAATTCCCATTTCACTGACATGTCTGATTAAGTGTTTTTTTTTATTGATTAGTTGTTTAGTAATAGATTTTATTTGTGATGATCCTGTAGTTTGACACACAATCCTGTAGTTTTACGGAAGATCTCAGACATCATCATAATGAACGAGGTGAAAAGAGGGAACTATATGTGTTTCAGCAGCTCATTTGATGATAGTCTTGTCAGAAGGGATTATTCAGTGTAGATTAAGTGTACAATATAAACCGTCTAAAATCATTTTGTGTATGAAAAATCCTTATAAAACTTGTCTGTTACCAAGAATTTCCAGCAGGTGGCAACAATACACTAATGCATTTTCGAGTTTACCATGCAAAATACAAAAGAGCAAACACACGACGAGCAGAAGAAAGAAGCTGAGAGTGGAATGCTGAAATTTGACACATACTATGGTAAACATTGAGTTTATTAAAGAGATTGACGATTTAAGTGATCCAGAATAAAACCAGAAGATACTAAGGAACAAAAAGGTTGGTATATTCTCGATTCTTCATTTTTATTGTCTTGGTAGCTGTAAAATATCGATCAGTATATGGATGATAAATGATAAAATGCATTTAAATGATCATGACCCGGTACAACAGTAACAAGTGAATGACAGAACTAAGCTTTGGCACATCAAATATTTCATAACACAGACTGATACCTGATCTCTGTTGTTTTCTGCTATTAAATCAGGATTCACATTCAGTTTTCACATGTATCCACCTTAATATAATTGTAACTTCTTAATATGTTTATCCAGTGTTGTCCAAAATAGTCTATAAATTCATTCAGTTAGGTTGGCTACATTATTGGCACAACAAATACTTGTATTGTCAGTGTTTCTGGATAAAATTAGAATGATAAAAGTGCAAAACAGCTAAGAAAAACAAAGTGGTGTAACTGTCAAATTAGTGTTTTTGACACTCAAATAGCATAAATTAGCATTTTTATTCAGTTTGTCTGCTGTTTTTGTTTGAACCACTTAAATATAACATATCTGAAATGCAAGGTTTATCATTTCATAAAATGTTTTGCTTGGGTTGTTCAAAATGCTATTGTTTTTTTCCTGAAGCCCTGGATCACCACTGATTTTCTTGGTCAACTTAATCACTTAGTCACTTGTCAACAAAATGTTAGACTTAATGGATTCAGTTCAAAGATCTTTCTAAAAAAATAAGAAGAAAGACAAAATATTAAATGTCATAGATAAATATTTACTGAGTAATCTAATAGTTTGTAGATTAGATGAATTATAGGGTGAAACAAAATGACTTCATAAAGATGGCCAGCATCATTATTTTATTTGTACACAGAGATTGATAAGTCTAATAAAATCAATTCAGTTTAGCAATGCTTGCTGCATTAAATGCCAATGGTGATGTTTCAGAAATGTGGGAAAAAGACGTTTTTGCATGCCTGTAACTCAAGAAGTATATAAGGATGTCTCAGTATCCTTTTATAAACTATTTCTTAAACATTTCTTTTGTTTTCTTAATTTGTAAGGTCCAATATGCATTTCCAGTTTCAAGATGATTTGTTCTTCATACATTCCTCTTTTTAAAAAATTATCAGCTATGAAAAGTGGTTCACATTTGTTTTTTGAACACTGAAAATGTATTACTCCATATCTCTAATTGAACAATATATGTCCTTAAAAATAAGAATATTGAGAGGAATGTTTGATAAAAAAAAACATTAACAAGAGCCATTAGCCACCTAAAAGGTTATTGAGTTTTCTTTACTTGTTGAGATACAGTAGAGCAAACTTAGGGGGAGAAAACATAAAAAGTATTTCTTTCCATTGTTGAACTCTCACAACTGGGTTAAAAAGGTGAATATTCACATCATCTTATATTACAGGTACAAATCAGGTGCAGCAGCTGAAATCTGTGACATACTACAGTAAAGATGGAGTATATTGAAGTGGTGATCGAAGACATGAGTGATCCAGAAACATCTGGAATAAAACATGAAGATACTGAGGAACAAACAGGTTGGTGTCCATTCTTGATTCTTCATTGTTGACTGCTGATGAGATACAGGTCCTTCTCAAAAAATTAGCATATTGTGATAAAGTTCATTATTTTCTGTAATGTACTGATAAACATTAGACTTTCATATATTTTAGATTCATTACACACAACTCGAAGTAGTTCAAGCCTTTTATTGTTTTAATATTGATGATTTTGGCATACAGCTCATGAAAACCCAAAATTCCTATCTCAAAAAATTAGCATATTTCATCCGACCAATAAAAGAAAAGTGTTTTTAAAACAAAAAAGGTCAACCTTCAAATAATTATGTTCAGTTATGCACTCAATACTTGGTCGGGAATCCTTTTGCAGAAATGACTGCTTCAATGCGGCGTGGCATGGAGGCAATCAGCCTGTGGCACTGCTGAGGTGTTATGGAGGCCCAGGATGCTTCGATAGCGGCCTTAAGCTCATCCAGAGTGTTGGGTCTTGCGTCTCTCAACTTTTTCTTCACAATATCCCACAGATTCTCTATGGGGTTCAGGTCAGGAGAGTTGGCAGGCCAATTGAGCACAGTAATACCATGGTCAGTAAACCATTTACCAGTGGTTTTGGCACTGTGAGCAGGTGCCAGGTCGTGCTGAAAAATGAAATCTTCATCTCCATAAAGCTTTTCAGCAGATGGAAGCATGAAGTGCTCCAAAATCTCCTGATAGCTAGCTGCATTGACCCTGCCCTTGATAAAACACAGTGGATCAACACCAGCAGCTGACATGGCACCCCAGACCATCACTGACTGTGGGTACTTGACACTGGACTTCAGGCATTTTGGCATTTCCCTCTCCCCAGTCTTCCTCCAGACTCTGGCACCTTGATTTCCGAATGACATGCAAAATTTGCTTTCATCCGAAAAAAGTACTTTGGACCACTGAGCAACAGTCCAGTGCTGCTTCTCTGTAGCCCAGGTCAGGCGCTTCTGCCGCTGTTTCTGGTTCAAAAGTGGCTTGACCTGGGGAATGCGGCACCTGTAGCCCATTTCCTGCACACGCCTGTACACGGTGGCTCTGGATGTTTCTACTCCAGACTCAGTCCACTGCTTCCGCAGGTCCCCCAAGGTCTGGAATCGGTCCTTCTCCACAATCTTCCTCAGGGTCCGGTCACCTCTTCTCGTTGTGCAGCGTTTTCTGCCACACTTTTTCCTTCCCACAGACCTCTTGCTTGAGGGTGTCAATGATGGCCTTCTGGACAGCAGTCAGGTCGGCAGTCTTACCCATGATTGCGGTTTTGAGTAATGAACCAGGCTGGGAGTTTTTAAAAGCCTCAGGAATCTTTTGCAGGTGTTTAGAGTTAATTAGTTGATTCAGATGATTAGGTTAATAGCTCGTTTAGAGAACCTTTTCATGATATGCTAATTTTTTGAGATAGGAATTTTGGGTTTTCATGAGCTATATGCCAAAATCATCAATATTAAAACAATAAAAGGCTTGAACTACTTCGAGTTGTGTGTAATGAATCTAAAATATATGAAAGTCTAATGTTTATCAGTACATTACAGAAAATAATGAACTTTATCACAATATGCTAATTTTTTGAGAAGGACCTGTATATAATAAGATAAATAATGAGCAATATGAATGATAAATTAACAATTTTAACATCATCTTTTGTTTATTTTAGACTGGATAGAAGTAAAACAGCAAAGACATGATGAGGTGAATGAAGTGGAGGAGGAACACTGTAAAATCAAAACTGTTTGGAAAAAAGCTCAACAGCTGCACACCTGCCCACAGTGTGGAAAGACTTTCAGAGAAAAAGGACACCTTAAAAGACACATGAGAACCCACACTGGAGAGAAACCGTACACATGCCCTCAGTGTGGAAAGAGCTTCACTGATGCAGGAAATCTCCGTAAACATCTGCTCTTTCACTCTGGAGAAAAGCCATTTAGCTGTGATCATTGTGATAAAAAGTTTATTTCATCATCAAGTCTAAAACAACACCAGAAAGTTCATTCAGATGAGAAGCCTCATGTGTGTTCTTACTGTGGAAAGAGGTTTTCATGGCTGGCCAATTACAAACAGCACCAGAAAATACATAATGCAGTGAAAGAGTACATATGCTGTGAATGTGGGAAGAGCTTTACTAGAGCTGACTATCTGAAACAGCACCAGAGAATTCATACTGGAGAAAAACCTTACAAGTGCTCATATTGTGACAAGAGTTTCATTCTGTCTGGAAACCTAAAATCACATGAGCTAGTTCATACTGGAGAGAAGCCGTATCACTGTACTCAGTGTGGAAAGAATTTCGCTGGTCCATCAGGTCTTAGTTATCACCTGCACATTCACTCTGGAGAAAAGCCATTTAACTGTGATCAGTGTGGTAAAAAGTTTATTTCATCCTCACGTCTAAAAAGTCACATGAAAGTTCATTCAGATGAGAAGCCTCATGTGTGTTCTTTGTGTGGAAAGAGTTTTTCAAACCTAGACAGTTGTAAGAAGCATCACGAAACGCACAATGAAGCGAGAGATCATGTGTGTTGTGAGTGTGGAAAGAGCTTTATTACAGCTGCCTATCTGAAACAACACCAAAGAATTCACACTGGAGAAAGACCTTACAAGTGCTCATATTGTGAGAAGAGTTTCATTCAGTCTGGAAACCTGAAAAAGCATGAGCGAGCTCATACTGGAGAGAAGCCGTACCACTGTACTCAGTGTGGAAAGCGTTTCACTCAGTCATCAGCTCTAGTGACTCATGTTAAAAAGCATTGTTCTGTGTCAGAGAGACCAAATGTTTCCTACGAATTTAACAATTCAAGTAAATATTATGAGATTCAGATAGTGTAAATGTGATATTAGCGCAAATGATGGTTTTGCTGTGAAATGTCAAGATTTGTGGAGATGTTTTTTTGTCTGTGTTGTTGGAGACATTTTTTTTCTACAATATTTATGTAGAAATGCAATATTACTATAAATATGCAACATATGTAGGCTCTGTGTAATGATACAAATAAAATTTCCATATTGCTGACATCTCAGATTAAGTGTGTCTTTCATTGATGTGTTAGTCCATTATAGTAATTAACTGTTCAGTAATAGATTTTATTTGTGATGATCCTGTAGTTTGTTGGCACACAATGATTTGTGCTTAATGTGGCAATTTATAGAAGATCTCTCTATATCATAAAGAAAGAATGAGGTGAAAGCACAGAACTATTGGCTTTTCAGCAGCTCATTTGATGATGGTCTTGTAGTCATGAGAGATTATTCAGTGTAGATTAAGTGAAAATAGTGTAAAATGTGTACAGTATAAAATGGAAAATCCTCATAAATCGTGAAACATGTCTGTGTCTGTTACCAGGAATTTCCAGCAGGTGTCAGCAATACACTAAAGCGTTTTCAAATTTTCCATACAAATGCAAAAGAGCAAAAATACGACGAGCAGGACAGAGAAGCGGAGAGGCGAGTACTGAAATCTGACACATACTGTAGTAAATATATATATTTTTAAGTTTATCAAAGAGGAGGTTGACGACATGAGTGATCCAGAAGCATTCAGAGTAAAACGTGAAGATACTGAGGAACAAACAGGTTGGTTTCCATTCTCGATTCTTCATTTTTGACTATTTTGCTAGCTGTGAAATATCGATCAGTATATGGATGCTAAATGATACAGAAATGCATACAGCAGTAACAACTGAATGACAGAACTAAGCTTTATTTTTAGATAAGAATATATCAGTATCTTTTTTATAATTTTTTTATTTTGTCATCTTCATTTTTAAGGCCATACATGGTTCATTTGGTTTGATAGATAAAAATGCATTTCGTGTTTCATTATTGGCTTTAAAATAATTCAAGAAAATGTTAAGAACTAGAATCTGAAATCATACTGAGATATCTTTAATGCTTCTTCAGTCACAGGCACACAATCTTTGGAAAGACGATATTTTTGACATTTAGACAGGTTAAATTTCTCATTTCAACATTTTATCGCCTTTAAACATTGCTCTTTAAAATAAACAAAAAAGTTATCAGCTATTAAAACTGACTTGCATTTGTTTTTGAACACTGAAAATGTTTCATATCTCCATATTTCTAGAACTGAACCGTATTTGTTTGCTAGGAACCATTAATAAGAACCATGAACCACCTAAAAGGTTATTGGGTTATCTTTAATACTTGTTGAGATACAGGAGTGCAAAGTCAAAAGTCAACCAATAGTACAATTACCAATCATTGTGTAAAAATAAAGCAATATTGCTATCTTTCTAAAGTCATTTTTCAGTCGTTACTTTGGTTCTGCGTTGGGCCGGGTTTGTGCTTTGACTTTGGGTTAAAAAAAGGTGAGGACTATTCACATCATCCTACATTACAGGTACAAACTCCAGCTGTAGCAGCTGAAATGTCCGCCATATTCTGATAAAAATGGAGTTTGTTAAAGAGGAGATTGATGACATGAGTGATCCAGAACCATTCAGAATAAAACATGAAGATACTGAGGAACAAACAGGTTGGTGTCCATTCATGATTCTTCATTGTTGACTGCTAAGAAACAGTAAAGCTGCTGTTAAAATAGTAGTAGCTGTTAAATAATGAGCAATATGACTGATAAGTGATCATATCTGCATTTTAGTTGTATTAACAAAGAATGACAAGAGCAACGTTTTTTTTTGTTGTTTCTGCTATTAAATCAGGTTTACAGATTTTAACGTCATCATTTGTTTATTTCAGACTGGATAGAAGAAAAACAGCAAAGACATGAGATGAATGAAGTGAAGGAGGAACATTGTCAAATCAAAAATGCTCACATCTGCTCACAGTGTGGAAAGGGTTTCTCACACAAAGGAAACCTTAACAAGCACATGAGAATCCACACTGGAGAGAAACCGTACGCATGCCCTCAGTGTGGAAAGAGTTTTGCTGATTCATCGGGTCTCAGTTATCATCTGCTCATTCACACTGGAGAAAAGCCATTTAGCTGTGATCAGTGTGGTAAAAAGTTTATTTCATCATCAAATCTAAAAATCCACCTGACAGTTCATTCAGTTGAGAAGCCTCATGTGTGTTCTTACTGTGGAAAGAGTTTTTCAAGACTGACTCACTGTAAACTGCACCAGAAAACACATGATGAGGTGAGAGATCATGTGTGTTGTGAGTGTGGGAAGAGCTTTACTAGAGCTGGCCATCTGAAACAGCACCAAAGAATTCATACTGGAGAAAAACCTTACAAGTGCTCATACTGTGACAAGAGTTTCATTCAGTCTTCAATCCTGAAAGCACATGAGCGAGTTCATACTGGAGAAAAGCCGTACCACTGTACTCACTGTGGAAAGAGTTTCACTAAGTCAGTAACTCTAGTGAGTCATATTAAAAAGCATTGTTCTGTGTCAGAGTAACTGTTTTCTACAGACTCAGTATTTCAAGTAAATACTGTGATATTCAGTATTATTATTCAGATTAGCTCAAATGATTGCTGTGAAATGTTTTTTTTTTTTTTGCAGAACAGCAAAGGTATTTAGTCACTTTAATCTTATTGTTATTTTTAGTCTTTGATTGATTGTCTGCTCATTAAAACACGAACAAAGAAACAACTGGAAACTGGAAAAATATGTTGCGAAACCCAACAGCCAATTATTATACAAAACAATTCCCTCAATGAGTTTCTGACCTTTTGTTATATAAAACATGTTTCTAAGATATTTATAAATGCAATATTATTACATATAAAAGTTGCATAAGCTCTGTATAATGGTGCAAATAAAATCCATTTTCACTGACGTTTGATTATGTATGATTTTATTGATGTGTTAGTTCATTAGCTGTTCAGTTCAGATTTTATTTGTGATGATCCTGTAGATTGCCTCTAATTAAAATCTGCTTCATATCTCTGGAATTGAACCATGTATGGCCTTAAAATGAAGAAAGAAAAGATTGCATCAAACTCAGTTCCTGGAGGGCCGCAGCCCTGCAGAGTTTTGTTCCAACCCTGCTCCAACACGCATACTATGCAGTTTTCAATTAAGTCTGAAGGACGTGATTAGTTGGATCAGGTGTGTTTAATTATGGTTACATCGAAACTCTGCAGGGCTCCGGCCCTCCAGGAATTGAGTTTGACACCCCTGCTCTAGGATTACTATGGCTTCAGGTAGGTGAGGTTTTTTTCAGGGTTGGAGCTAAACTCTGTAGGACATCAGCACTTCGGGACCTACGTTGCCTACTCCTGATATAAACCTAAAAACCATTAATCATCTAAAAGTTTTTTGGGATATATTTAATATTTACTGACCGACAAGAGTGCAAACTTGGGGGACACACCAAAAGTGCTTCTTCCCATTCTTGAACTATCATAATGCAACAAGTATTGCTGAAGTCAACTGATTGTACTAATATAATTCTCTGTTTAGAAATAATGATGCTTCCATCTTTTTAAAAGTCATTTTTCAGCATTTGACATCAAATTCCAGATGAAAATGGTTATTTTGAATGAATTTTTTTGCGATCAGCAGCTCCATAAACTACACGAATTCCTTATCGACTCAGTCCCCTTTAAATTTCATATGAAAACGGCGACAGTGTTCAATCATCGGCTCCTCTCCATCTTTCAGCACGTTCTTCAATCTGCAGACGCGGCGGCGCAAAGCGAGAACAAAAGGAACAAGGTGTGTTTTTATCGATAGATTGTTATAATATCTGCATATGTGCAGTTCTTTGCCATAAATACAGGTTACAAAATATATTGGGAGCAATCGGTTCCCCATCTACTGTTAAGTTTTCGCTGCGTTAATCCTTCGTCATACCACAGCTGCCCTCCATCGAAAATGAAGCCCCTAACACATATAAACACATACTTTATAAAACGACCATGTTGTCATTTTCATTTAAAAATTTAACTTTAAATATAATACATATAACAGTGCATGTGACAAAGCGGTTTGCATACTTGAACTATAGAAGGAGGGTGCAGTGGAAAGGTAAACAGTAAAATTGTGTGTTTGTGAGATCAGAAACACTTGTATTTGGCTCATTCAGTTCTCAAACTCTGTTGTGTGTTGTGAGTGTGGGAAGAGCTTTACTAGAGCCAGCATTCTGAAACGGCACCAAATTATTCAAACTGGAGAAAAACCTTACAAGTGCTCATATTGTGACAAGAATTTAATTCAGTCTTCAATCCTGAAAGCACATGAGCGAGTTCATGGAGAGAAGCCGTACCACTATACTCACTGTGGAAAGAGTTTGACTAAATCAGTAAATCTAGTAACTCATATTAAAAAGCATTGTTCTGTGTCAGAGTGAGCAACTGTTTTCTACAAATTCAATATTTCAAGTAAATATTCTGAGATTCAGCAAATATGAGATTAGTTTTGCTGTAAAACAAGATTTGTTCATATGTTTTTCTGTTTAGTTGGAAAATAAATATATTTAGTCACTTTAATCTTATTGATATTTTTTAATTGATTTCTGCTTATTAAAACAACAACTGGAAACTGGAAATATCTGTAACAAAACACAACAATCATTATGTGAATCAATTCCCTCAATACATTTGTGACCTTTTTTGTTACATAAAACATTTATTTTCAGTGTTTATTTATAAATACAATATTATAATTATATATAAAAGTTCAGTCATTCTTGAGAAGGGGGACAAAACGGTGACATTGAAAAAGATAAAATGTACTCAGACAAATTAAACTACATTTATGTATCTTATATGTACTAAGCTACTGAGCTATTTTTTGATACAACCTCTCAATTTTTTCTCTAACAAAATGTGCTTGTGTAATTTCAACTTTTTTTTAAAAATGTGTTTTGAAATGTTAAAAACATTCTCGTGTTAGCAGACAGATTACACTTTTACATGTGACCAACAATTGCACAACAAATATAAAATATCATAAAGAAATATTATGTTTACACTAAGCGCAAATAGCAGGATTTTCTGCTTATTATACTACTTATTGCAAATAGTGGAAATAATATAAAAAAAATCTCAGTATTAGAGTAAATGATAAAACACTATGAAATAATAACATACTGAGTGTAAATTATAATTTTTATTCAAATTATTAAATGGATGTCACCTAATTGGGACAATAAATCTCCCCTCCCTACACCTAGCCTAACCCTACCCAATAATTTAAGTTCAACTTTTCGATTATTTCCTTCATTATTATTGAAAATGCATGCTTTTCCGATGTGATGTCTGATTTGAAAAGCATATAAATTATTTTTGGGTCATCATCATAAAAGCCCCTGTAAACTGTTACAGGCATGAAGATAGGCCTACAACTTTCATTTCATCAAGCTGAAATCACTAAAAACCAGTGTTGGGGAAAGTTACTTTTAAAAGTAATGCGTTACAATATTGCGCTACTCCCTAAAAAAGGCTTGCTTGTTTGTTTTTAATAACCCAAACCAACTAAAATGAAATGAAGTGAATAAGCCTAAGGCTAAAGGAAAATTAAATTGACGTCTGTACAGTAGAACTGTAGGAAAAGAAATTTCAACACTCTTCAGCAATGAGAAAAAAAAAATGTTAATCTAAAGTAAGTTTTGTTTATTAGTACACTGCAAAAAATGCTTTTCTTACTTAGATTTTTTGTTATGTTTCCAGCCAAAATATCTAAAAATTCATATATTAAGAAGGATTTTCTAGACAAGTAAAAATTGTCTTGTTTTTTTCTGAAAACAAGTCAAAATTAGGTGTTCTTTTGCTTGAAACAAGCAAATTAATCTCCTAATAGGGTAAGCAAAATAATCTTGTTTCCAGTTTGAAATAAGTTTTTTTTTTTTTTTTTCTTACCCCTTTGGCAGATTATTTTGCTAAACTTTGCAAAAACTCACTTAATTTTTACAAAAAGTACCTGCCATTAATTCTTTTAAAATGTAACTCAGATATTTTCTTAGAAACTTGAGTTAGCTACTGGTAATGCGTTACCCCAACACTGCTAAAAACTGACAGTCATCATGATTGTAAGCCATTTCATGTTTCGTTTTGACATGACATAAAGCATTGATATCTAAGCGAGAGACTTGTTTACTTACTTTATAAGTCAATAACGGCGAGAGCTCGCACGAAAACAAGAGGCGGGATTTATCGCACGAACCAATCACATCTAATCTTTACCGATCATATCCAATTATAGCACGACGGAGGCGTTGTCTCCTCTCACGTGATTTTTCCCTATTCATCTCAAAGAGCCTGCAGAACAAAACACCCCCAACATTATGAAGCTGGAGGCCCAACTGTACGTTCAGACCAGCACTTCCAGACCTATCGTTTTTTTCAGACAGCGCCACCTGCTGTTTAAAGATTGCGTAACCTGAATTCAATTGCTGATAGATTGTAACTTTCACTGTTTTTCTACTATAAAATATTACGCTATGACTGAATGCATTACTATATAAAATATTACACATACTAGGTTATGATTTAATGCATTAATTTTTTATTTTTATTAATTGTATTTGTAAATAGAAATTGAATATTTTCATAGTCATTTATTGTTTTCCTAATCATTAAGGATTTATCACATTCTTTAGTATTGAGGGAATGAACATTAACTATATTTACATACAATAAATTATACACTGCACGCTTATAGAAAATCAATGTGACTTTACCTGCAGGTGACGCTGTTGGATAACCTTATTTTATAAAAACGATTGACTTTTAGACTTTTAACGTCATATTTAGTCATATTTGCGGTGTTTTATTTTAGTAATAGCGATTATTTTCTCATCCAATTTTGAGGAGATGATATTGGGTAGTGACGAAAAACGGAATTTGTAGTCATTTTATCTATCAAATACATTGAATGAATCAATTACTGTATTAAAACAAACGCTGTTTATAACGCTTCTATTCATGAGTTAGATTTAAGTACATTGATATATCATTGGAACACAAAATCTTATAGTGGTGACATCTGACAGTGTTGACAAATTTGTCATTTCTTTCACAAAACAAACTGAGTTTTCTGTTGATGCTAGATGTTAATGGAACCTGCTTCAGGAGAATAAAACATCTAAATATTTCAAATAATTTCCTTATAAATTGGAAGATGGTGTTGACATATCATGGTTGTGACACAGGAAATATTAACATTAGGATTTATAATAACCTATATTTTAAAACTATAAAACTGAGCAGAGCCTGTCTGACATTGATGTACTCTGCAGAGGAGGATTGTGGCAAGGGTGTCCTTTAGAATGACACGTGATTCCCTGATTTTATTACCTATTAATGAATGTCTGACAGTGTTGATAAAAGTGGGGACACAACACTGAAATCTTATGAAACATGCATGTGTCACTGAAAACAACCTTGCTTTGATACGAGATATTATTAAAACAGAAAGTGTCGTAGATTTCACATAATAATGATACAATTAAATTAAAGGGGATAATTGTGTTAAATACCTTGTATTATCAATCCCCATAACATTTGCAATTGAAAACCTTTTTATTTTTAAACCTAATAGCATTTACAATTGCTAGGACATGTTTTGTCCCATGTCTCAAGAATCATAGGATCTGTATAATGATGCAAATACAATTTCCATTTCACTGACATTCTGACACTGATTAAGTGTGGTTTTTATTGATGTCTACCCATTAGAGTATTTTAGTTATGTTAAGTAATAGATTTTATTCATGATGATCTTGTAGTTTGTCTGTTGACACACAATAAATTGCGCTTAATGTGCCAGTTTACAGAAGATCTCAGACATCATCATAATGAATGAGGTGAAAACGGGGAACTATTGGCAACATTTTGTGTGATAATCACCTATTGATATGTGTAATGACCTCTCTCTGATGGAAGAAATGCATAAAAGAAGAAGAAAGTCAAAATATTAAATGACATGGGTGAATATAAGCTGAATACTCAATATTTTTTTGAAAAAAGACTTTTTAGAAAGATGTCACTTTTACACAGAGATTTGTTGATCAGTTAGTAAAACCAGTTGAGTTTAGCATTAATTTAGCATTACTTTTTGCATTATGCCAGTGCTGACAATTCAAATATGAGGAAAAAAAAGCTATTTTTGTATTTTTTTTTTCCCCCTTATGTTTGCTTGCCTGTAACTCAAGAATTATTTAAAATATCTGAGTGTGCTTTTGGATATGGATTCTTAACAATTTTTTTTTCTTTTGGTATTTGGTATATTATTTAATAAGAAAGACTTTACATTACATTACATTGACATTACTAGTCAATTTCTTTTTAGTTCATTTCTTTCAAGATTAATAGATTCCTCTTTAAATAAGTATCAGCTGCATGGAAATTTGTAAAATTTACAATTTAGTCATTGTGATCCCCATATCACTGGGACTGCACCATATAGGGCTTTAGAATGAGGATTCAAGAAAGCTTTTCGAACACAATCTTTTACATACAGTCTTTAACAAAATAATAGTTGTGGCATTCAGACAGTTTTTTTTCTATGCAGTTGTTTTGATAGAGGGAAAAAATATTAAAAGAAAAGTTTAAGAACCATTAACCATTAATTATTGAGAAACAGGAGTGTAAACTTCAGGGGGGAAAAACAAACAAACAAACAAACAAACAAACATAAAAAGTGCTTTTCCGTTCTTGAAATGTCACAATACAACAAGTACTGCTGAAGTCAGCCGATTGTGCTAGAATTACCAATCTCTTTGCAGAAATAAATCAATGATGCTGCCATCTTTCTGAAGTAATTTTTACCCTGTAATTTAGCTCCAAATCCCAACTGAAATGGTCATTTTGACATTGTGATTGACACGACCAATGAAATCTTTAGAATCTGTGGTAGGCGGGGTTTGTGCTTTAACTGGGTTTAAAAGCTGAGGAATATTCACATCATCATACATTACAGATACAGAAGTTGAAGAGGAGATTGGCAACATGAGTGATCCAGAATCATCCAGAACAAATCATGAAGACACTGAGGAACAAACAGGTTGGTGTCTATTCCTTATTCGTCACTCACTGCTGACAAACATTAAAGATTCAGTTTAAAAAATGTAGTGGCTCTGAAATAATGAGCAATAGAAATAAGTAATCATCTAAATGATTGATACAATTACAGATAAATATGTGACCTCATTTGTTTATTTTAGACTGGATGGAAGTAAAACAGCAAAAACATGAGCTGAATGAAGTGGATGAGGAACACTGTAAAATCAAAACATTAAGAAAAAAAGCTAAACGGCTGCACACCTGCACACAGTGTGGAAAGAGCTTCAGACAAAAAGAAAACCTTAAGAGGCACATGAGAGTCCACACTGGAGAGAAACCGTACACATGCCCTCAGTGTGGAAAGAGTTTTACTGATGCATCAGGTCTCCGTTACCATCTGCACATTCACTCTGGAGAAAAGCCATTTAGCTGTGATCAGTGTGGCAAAAAGTTTATTTCATCATCAGCTCTAAAAAGTCACTTGAAAGTTCATTCAGACGAGAAGCCGTATGTGTGCTCTTGCTGTGGAATGGGGTTTTCACAGCTGGGCAGATATAAACAGCACCAGAAAACACATAATGAAGTGAGAGAGCACATGTGTTTTGAATGTGATAAGACTTTTACTAGAGCTGAACACCTGAAACAGCACCAAAAGATGCACACTGGAGAAAAACCTTACAATTGCTTAAATTGTGACAAGAGTTTCAGTCGAGCTGAACACCTGAAAGTACATCAGCGAGTTCACAGTGGAGAGAAGTCGTACCACTGTACTCAGTGTGGAAAGAGTTTTAAACATGCATCAGGTCTCAAAAATCATCTTCACTTTCACTCTGAAAAAAAGCCATTTAGCTGTGATCAGTGTGGTAAAACATATATTTCAGCATCACATCTAAAAAGGCACCAGACAGTTCATTCAGATGAGAGGCCTCACTTGTGTTCTTTTTGTGGAAAGAGCTTTTCAAGCCTGGACAGTTATAAAAAGCATCAGAAAATACATACTGGAGTGAAAGATCATGTGTGTTGTGACTGTGGAAAGGGCTTTAGTACAACTTCCCATCTGAAACGACACCAAAGAATTCACACTGGAGAAAAACCTTACAAGTGCTCATATTGTGACAAGAGTTGCACTGACTCTGGAAACCTGAAAATACATGAGCGAGTTCATACTGGAGAGAAGCTGCATCACTGCACTCAGTGTGGAAAGAGTTACACTCGGTCAGCAAATCTAGTGAGTCATATTAAAAAGCATTGTTCTGTGTCAGAGTGAGCAAATGTTGTCTACAGATTCAATGTTTCATTTTTAAAATGCTCTGTATAATCAGTGAATAATAAAATTTCCATTTTACTGACATCTCTGATTATGTGTGATTTTTATTGATGTGTTAGTCCATAGTTGTTCAGTAATATATTTCATTTGTGCTGATCCTGTAGTTTGTCTCAGTCTGTTGACACACAGTGAAATGTGCTTAATGTGCCAATTTACAGAAGATCTCAGACATCTTCATAATAAATGAGGCGCAAACAGGGAACTATTGGCTTTTCAGAAGCTCATTTGAAGATAGTCTTGAGGTCAGGAGAGATTTTCCTTTGCTGTAAACACAACCTTGTTTTCATGAGGTTAGTATATTTGGTTCAACTTTATTTTAAGGTGCCATTGTTAGTTTAATTGTACATTTAAGTACTTAGTAATATGAATTAATTCAAGATTATTTGTTCTTCAGACATTCCTCTTTAAATAAGAGTCATATATGGACTTAAAATGAAAATATCAAAAGAAAAGAACCATTCGAACCAATAAGAAAGATTACTGCAATGTTTTGAATACTTGCAAACTTTGGGGGATAAAGCAAACATGTCGCACTAAAGTCAGTGCACTGGAAAAAAATTAATTTACCAAAATTCTGTATTTAACAGCAAAGCACACTTCTAATATGTGGCTAACTAAATGTGGTAAGTTCTTTTTGATTTCTCCAGATCTTGTCCAGTGGGTCTCAGTATCAGACAATTATCACATCTACAGTGAAGCCCCTCCCACAACAATTTAGCTATAAATACTGGTGAATATTCACATCATCCTACAAGAGAAGAACAAACTCCAGGTGCAGCAGCTGAAATCTGTGTGACTGTTAAAGACGGAGTTTGTGGAAGGGGTGATTCCAGAACCATGCAGAATGAATCATGAAGATGCTGAGGAACAAACAGGTTGGTGTCCGTTTTTAATTCATCATTATTGAAAACTTTGGTGGCTTTGAAATCATAAGCAGGATGTGTATGATAAATTAAATAATACAGAAATAACATTTGCCATCCACATTTTAATTAATGAATGACAGAACAAACCATTGGCGAATTAAAGAACTGATGCTTTACTAACAGATTACGACAACTAGATTTGTTATTGCTTAAAGCTGCAGTCTGTAAATTTTGCCTCTTTGTCGCCATCTCTGTCTGAAAACCTGCAATTGCAGTTTAGTGCGGAACTATCTTCCATGTGTGGGTTGTGCTCCAGCGAGGATGAATCTAATGTTTTGGTAGCTGTCAGTCACCGCAAAGTTGTGGATATTCACTGTACTTAGGAATCACAGATTAACAGATTCAAATATATGGGCCAAATAAGAATTTTCACTGGATATTGTCATCTAAGAGTAAGTAACAAGTCTAAAACTTTTGTTCTGACCAACTGAGAAAAATGCTACAGGTGTTTAAATCTAGCGATCGGTTATCTCATATCACATCAAACTAACGTTAGCAAGTTATTATTACTGTTATATTTTGTTCTCAAATTGTTCATGTTAACAACATCAGCATTGCAGTCTAATCAGCACAGTCTAATCTCTCATTGACATAAAATTCAAATTTCATATGAAGAAATTATTTTAGCCGAAAAAGCAAATCATTCCTCCTTAAGACGGTTCTCTTTAAAATACAAAACTTGTGTAATCCCACATAGGCTATCTGCAATCAAATGCACATGGTTGGCTATGTACTGGTTATGTACTTGCTCAAAAATTGATTTTGTATAATTTTTAACCAAAAAAGTTACGGACTGCAGCTTTAACTATAGTGACAAATTTTAGTTTTAAATATATCACCGCTTTTCCGCAGACTTACGCTAGCTACTGTAGTTATGGCTAAGCAGAATAAAAGTCATTAGATAGTGTTTAACCAGATTTATACAAATATGAGAAATGTATAAAATATAATTACCAAATCGGGCTATATCGTTGAATGAAATATATTCGTCAGCAAGCCTTTGTCCATCTATGAAGCGAAATAATATAAGACTATTACAGATTTGAATAATACCACTAAATGTTTAAAGGTATAAAATAAATTTTTGTTGAGCCATCTTAAACAAAAAAGTTGTTTAAATCGGAGTTTGTTCACAGTGTGATTTTGGACATTGGACAAGCCAAGGATGGGCGGTCCAGAGTCAGGATGGGCAAAGGGAAAGAAGGTTTATCACCATGTAACAGGGATTGTGTTTCTAATGCCGTGACAGCGTCGGGGCCGCTGTACAGATGCAGTTGCAGCTGTGACGCAGTTTTTCATCGAAATACCTTTGTCTGCAATTTAAAAGGTGGGCCCCCAGTGTCAGCCTATAGAGACAGAGCGCATTTAGGCCACGCCCACAGCGGGGAAAACAATCGAATGCTCTCCATTGACTTTGTATTGTGGTAAGCTACCTCGTAATTTCTGACTTATAACAAAAAACAGAACAATGTCTAAAAGCTGCTATGTGACAAGGTGTACAGTAAACAAGCTAAAAAACACAGAACAACTTTCATAATATATATAATATATATACATATATATATTATATAATATATAAATATATAAGCTGTCGACCCCCAAAAAGCATTTAAGGGCACAAATACTAGTTGTAGATGTCAGGGTATTTCATGTTGGGTCATTCAGTTGGATAATTTCTCCAGCAAAAGGAAGGTAAGGAAAGGTAGTACTGACATAGACTAATAAAATTTAGTTTCTCAATATATTTCCTCGTCTCAGGGTGCTGCAATAATCCTTTAACATGGTTAAAAATAATGAATGTTTACTTAACCGATTGTTTCCCGCCAGGGGGCGTAGTTCTCTAGTAATATGACACCTTGCGCTCTACTTTTGTGTCCTTAAACGCTTGTTTTTGGGTCGACAGCTTATAAAAGTGTAGTTGTGTGTTTTTTAGCTTGTTTACTGTACACCTTGTCACATTCAGCTTTTAGAAATTGCTCTGTAAATCAGAAATGACACGGAGGCAGCTTCCCGCAATAAAGTCAATGGAGAGCGTTGGATTGTCTTCCCCCGGTGGGCGTGGTTTTCAGATTATGACGCGTGTCGCTCTGGCTCTATCAGTGTTGCTGAGTCGATCTGTTTTCCCTCTCGTTTCACTCCCGTGAGAAGCTCCGAAAACTATTTGCTATAATCTCATTTGAGGTTCTCTGAAAATGTAAGTCAGTTTTTCATTATTCTCATAGTTTCTTATTTTATTATGCTGAGATTTTAGTTTTTTTTTAAAATTGTAATTACATTATAATGATTAAAAAACAACAACAACTGTGTGTGTTGCCCCGTTCACCACCCCTTTCTCGCTCCTGTGAGAAGAAGCTCTCTGGCCCTGGGTCTGAGCTTTTCCAATTCAGCAAAACTTAGCTGTACTTTTATTTGCCAATCTCTACAAAATTGTTATTATTATCATATGCTCATACTTTAATTTATTTATTAAGATAGGATCAGTAGCGTGTTTACCCACCACGCAAAGCACGCAATTGCGTGGGAAGGGGGTGCCCTCGGGAGAAGTCCCGGGGGCCCCATGGCCCACGCAAACGCGATTTCTTCCGAGGATGAAGGAAGACGATTTGTCCCGCGACGCACATGGTGGCTGAATTTGCATGCTATTTGGATAGCTGAAGCTTATGCGTTCATTATTTTCTCTCATTTTAAGTAGTTTTTTTTCTGTGTTCAGTATTTGAATTCTGCTTTTATGCTGTGTATATATATTTCACTTAGTGAAATGTCCAGAGAGTGGCGCTAAAACACAGGTTCACTTTGTGACCGTGGCACGTTTTTATTACGTTGGTACAGGTACATATTGCTGCGTTTTTAGTTCACTGTTTGAGGTTTGTGGCTGTTCAGAATTCAAATACTTTATCTATTGTAAAAAATGTTTAGAAATTTTCCTGCCAGTTGGCATTGAAAGTGACTGACACTTGATGGTCAGAAAATGAGTAGGCTAAATAGGCCTATGTGTGAAAATAAATAAAAAACAAATTTCTTTTTAAATTAATTTTTAAGTGTCATATTTGGCAGTTGGCATTAGAAGTTATATTAACAGTGGCATATGAGAAGTTTCACAGAAAAAAAAAATAAGCTTTGATGTAAAAATATGTGTATATATAAAAAACCCATGTTGGCTGAATTTGCATGCTATTTGGATAGCTGAAGCTTAGGCGTTCATTATTTTATATCATTTAAGGTAGTTTTTGTGAACTGTTAAGTTCAGTAAGGTTAAAGCAGTTTCTAACGAGGAACGCGAAATTTGCTTGGGGCCCCTCATAACGTAAACACGCCCCTGACTGTTTGTAATATATCATGAAATGAGATAGCAGTTACATCTTATGTTACGGACACTGTAACGGCCAAAACTATTTGCAGACATTACAGTATTGTGCAGTGTGCCCTTTAAGAGACTGATCATTTCACGTTTAACGTGCGCTATAGTGATAACGTGGCTGTCTAACAAAAACCACTATGGATAAGTTCGCTATTATGTTGGAACTCTGTATACATGTGTTTTTGATACCTTGGTAATAATAACAATAATAAAAAGATAAGTTCGCTCTGCCATCTTGTTATCATTTTGCCTTTATTTTTATTTGTAACGCCAAGAAAGTGTGAGAGGAGCGTGTTGCCGTGTACCAGCCATTAAGTGTGGACACCGACTCTTCGCTTTCCACCTCTTTCATTTCCATTGATCTAACGAGCTATCCGAGTCAAAGCGTTACAACATCTGTTTGTAATATAGATGGCACTGTTCCGGCATGCGACATCTGTTTAAATCGTTGTCCGCATGTGCTCTAAAGCCGATGTCACGCTGGCGCAGAGGTTCCCACACTGGTGGGAAAGAGATAACAAACACACACACACACACACACACACACACACACACACACACACACACACACACACACACACACACAGTTTAATTTAAATCATTAAAATGAAATGAAAATAAAGAATTAAAATCCTAACAGTTGTCATATCGCATCCTGCTGCACAATAACGCGTTCATAACACAGCAGCTTAATAGTGTGTGAAGTGATTTCGTTTGTGCTTGTCTGTGCGTGTGAGATTTGACGGCGCATTGCTTTTATGTTTGGTTAGTTGTAGTCTCTTGTGTCATTTTGTACAACTCTATTTCCTAAGTAACGCGCTAATAATTTCTAAGCAGCTGCTAGTTGAGCTTGATGACGGAAAAATTAAGCGGTAGTTTCAAGTCATCTACGAAAACCCCAAATTAGCAAGTGAGAAAGAAACGACAGAAGCAACTTTTCCCCGGAAAAGTCCTCTTTTTGGACTTAAAAAATTCGTCCAGTAGGGATTCCTAAATCTCCCAAAATGTCCTGATTCGGCTTGTGCTTTCTACAGTCGCCATTCATTGTGTGCGTTTTTGTATTAAAGCCGTGTGTTTGTCTGTTTTCTTAATCCAGCTCCCACAAACATTCTAATAGGCCTATTGATTTTTCACGCATCACGGAGTCGCTATCAATATACGGAGTATTTAAATCGCTTTGGATGCATCTCGTGTTCAAAAATCCTCATTTTTATCTTTAATAGCTACTTTAGTCAAAGGCATACAGCCTTTAGGAAAATAATATTTTTGGCATCCAGACAGATTTTTTTTCTACGCAGTTGTTTTGATAGAGGGGGGAAAAATATTAAAAGAAAAGTTTATTAAGAACTATTAATTATTGAGATACAGGAGTGCAGACTTCAGGGGTAAAATGCAAACAAACAAAAAATGCAACAATTACTGCAGTCAACAGACTCTACTAGGTCTGGGTTTAAAAGCTGAGGAATATTCACATCATCATACATTACAGATATAGAAGTTGAAGAGGAGATTGACGAAATGAGTGATCCTGAACCATCCAGAGCAAATCATGAAGATACTGAGAAACAAACAGGTTGGTATCCATTCTTTATTTGTCACTGACTGCTGACAAAAATAAAAAAGAAGAAAAAAAAAATTAGTGGCTGTGAAATAATGAGCATTAGAATATATACGTTTTCATCAAAGCTCTGATACTCGATATTTACAGATAAATGTTTCTGTTTTTATTTTTGTTTTGTTTTTTAAACATTTAAATAATTTGTTTATTTTAGACTTGATGGAAGTAAAACAGCAAAGACACGAGATGAATGAAGCAGAGAAGGAACATTGTAAAATCAAAACTTCGAGAAAAAAAGCTAAACGGCTGCACCCCTGCTCACAGTGTGGAAAGAGTTTCAGACGCAAAGGACACCTTAAGGGGCACATGAGAATCCACACTGGAGAGAAACCGTACACATGCCCTCAGTGTGGAAAGAGTTTTACTGGGGCATCAAGTCTCAGTTATCATCTGCACATTCACTCTGGAGAAAAGCCATTTAGCTGTGATCAGTGTGGTAAAAAGTTTATTTCATCATCAACTCTAAAAAGCCACCTGAAAGTTCATTCAGATGAGAAGCCGTATGTGTGCTCTTACTGTGGAATGGGGTTTTCATGGCTGGCCAGTTATACACAGCACCAGAAAATACATAATGAAGTGAGAGAGCACATGTGCTTTGAATGTGATAAGACTTTTAGTAGAGCTCAACACCTAAAAGAGCATCAAAAGATTCACACTGGAGTAAAACCTTACAAGTGCTCATATTGTGACAAGATTTTCAGTCGAGCTGAACAGCTGAAAGTACATGAGCGAATTCACAGTGGAGAGGAGCCATACCACTGTACTCAGTGTGGAAAGGGTTTTAAATATGCATCAGCTCTCCGAAATCATCTTCACTTTCACTCTGGAGTAAAGCCATTTAGCTGTGATCAGTGTGGTAAAATGTATGTTTCAGCATCACATCTAAAAAGGCAACAGACAGTTCATTCAGATGAGAAGCCTCACTTGTGTTCTTTCTGTGGAAAGAGGTTTTCAAACCTGGACAGTTATAAACGGCACCAGAAAATACATACTGGTGTGAAAGATCATGTGTGTTGTGACTGTGGAAAGAGCTTTAGTACAGCTTCCCATCTGAAACGGCACCAAAGAATTCACACTGGAGAAAGACCTTACAAGTGCTCATATTGTGACAAGAGTTGCACTGACTCCGGAAACCTGAAAATACATGAGCGTGTTCATACTGGAGAGAAGCTGCATCACTGTACTCAGTGTGGAAAGAGTTTCACTCGGTCAGCAAATCTAGTGAGCCATATTAAAAAGCATTGTTCTGTGTCAGAGTAAGCAGTTGTTATCTACAGATTCAATATTTCAAATAAACATTGTGAGATTTGGATGTAGTGAATGTGAGATTATTTTAAGAAATAGTTTTACTGTGAAATACCACAAGATTTCCAAGGAGATGGATTTTTTACGTTTTTTTTTCTGTTTTTTTTTTGGAAATTGCTCTGTATAATAAATGATATTTATCCATTTATAAAAAATTATTATAAAAAATCAATTTGACTGACACCTCTGATTATATGTGATTTTTATTGATATGTTTGTCCATTATAGTATTTAGTTGTTCAGTAATAGATTTTATTTGTGACAATCCTGTAGTTTGTCTCAGTCTGTTGACACAATGAAATGTGCTTAAGGTGCCAATTCACAGAAAATCTCAGACATCATCATAATGAATGAGGTGCAAACAGGGAACTATTGGCTTTTCAGCAGCTCATTTGATGATAGTCTTGTTGTCAGGAGAGATTGTTCGGTGTAAATTAAGTGAAAATAATGTAAAATATAGAGTTTAAAATCATTATGTCTATGGAAAATCCTCATACAATTTGAGGACTTAAAGAGACAGAGAAGAGAGCAAAACAAAACAGCGTTCAAAATGAGAATTTGTAAAGAAAAATGATATAAGACTGATATAAGGAAACTAACTTGCCGATTTAGGAGAAAATCTTGGAATCTTGGAGAAAAATGATGGGTGTGTCAGTCCTAAAGTTAGGGATCCTAAGTGTCACGGTCAGCTTGTGGATAGTTCAAAGTTAAAGTCTTTAATGACAAATTTCAAGACAGGTAATCCACAGTGAAGGCGTTGCATCACTTAAATGGTTAAAAATCATTTGAAGGCTTAAACTGACATGACAAAACACATGCATGTGATAAACTTTTGTGATAGTCAAAAATGACTTAATCTGAAGAGAGACATTTTCAGAAAGTGGAGGAGACAATTAGTAAAAACAACACACTGTCATGTTAAATTGAGCTGCTGAAAAGCCAATAGTGCCTTGTTTTCACCTCATTCATTATGATGATGTCTGAGATCTTCTGTAAATTGGCACATTAAGCACATTTCAGTGTGTGTCAACAGACCGAGACAAACTACAGGTTCAAAAGTTTATGTGATAATCACCTATTCATGTGTGTAATGAGCTCTTTTTTAATGAAAGAAAGACCTAAAACAAGAAGAAAGTCAAAATATTAAATGGCATGGACGGCATGAAAAAAATGGCAGCATCCTCATTTTATTTTTACACAGAGATTGGTAGACCAGTTAGCAAAACCAGTTGAGTTTACTATTAATTGTTGACGCTTCAAAAATGAGGAAAAAAGCAATTATTGTATTTTTTCCTGATATTTGCATGCCTGTAACTCGGTACTTATTAAAAGTGTCCTTTTAGATACTGATTCTTAACTGTTTAATTTGGTATTTAGATTTTTAAGCCCATGTGATTCATTTGGTTTAATAGAAAGAAATAATGTGCATTTCAAGATTCATAGATTCCTCTTTAAATAAGTATCAGCTGCATGAAAAGAGACACACTGGGATCCCCATATAGCTGGGACTGAACTATATGGCTTTAAAATGAGGATTCAAGAAAGCTTTGTAAAGAACCACAATCTAAAATCATATTGAGATATAGTTGATACTTCTTACAATCTTTAGGAAAATTATATTTTTGGCATTCAGATTCAGATTCAGTTGTTTTCTATGCTTTTGTTTTAATAGAGGGAAACAAGTTTCAAAATTTGATCTTCAGACATTCCTCTTTAAATAAAGAAGTGATCAGCTATAAAAAGTGACCATATTTGGTTTTTTTCACTGAAAATAAAATAATAAAAGGAAAGTTTGTAAAGAACCATTAAACATTAATTATTGAGACACAGGAGTGCAAACTTCAGGGCAAAAAAAACAAACGAACAAACAAACAATCATAAAAAGTGCTTTTCCCGTTCTTGAACTGTCACAATGCAACAAGTACTGCTGAAGTCAACAGACTGTACTAATAGAATTACCTAATCTATCAAAGACATCTATTGTTTTTTTAACTATAAAATAAAAATAATTTTTAAATAATTTGTTTATTTTAGACTAGATGCAAGTAAAACAGCAAAGACATGAGATGAATGAAGTGGAGGAGAAACACTGGAAAATCAAAACCTGAAAGCTTAACAGCTTTTACTCAGTGAAAAGAGTTTAAAATCTAATACTACAAAAACATTTTTTTTTTTTTACAATGAAATAGGCCATTCACATTATTTGTACATGGAGTAGTTTGTCTGGTTTCAATGGCATTTTCTTTTCATCTGATCTCTGTATGATGCTTAATAAAGCATATTGAATATATAAGTAACTGCAGTTTTTCTGCTTTTCAATAAGGGGGAAGGAAAAGGGAAAGGGACATGACGTGTGACGTGGTGACCCATACTCGGAATTTGTGCTCTGCATTTAACCCATCCAAGTGCACACACACAACGTGAACACACAGAAATATAGCTGTAACATTTAAATGAGCTGCTAAAAAGCCAATAGTTCCCTGTTTTTACCTTATTCATTATGATAATGTCTGTAAATGGGCACATTAAGCACCATTTAATTGTGTGTCAACAGACTGAGACAAACTACAGGATCAACGCTTATAGAGATAGAGGAGATAATCACCTATTGATGTGTTTTTAATATTTTCCCATTAAAGACTATGCACTATGCATTTTTTTGTATTTTTTCCCTTCATGTTTGCATGCATATAACTCCAGACTTATTAAATATATCTCAGTATCCTGTTAGATACAGATTTTTAACATACTTCTCTTTTGGTATCTTTATTTTAAGGTCCTATATGGTTAATTTTGTTTAATAGAAAGAAACAAGATGTATTTCTAGTTTTAAGATTATTTGTTCCTCTTCATTCCTCTTTAGTAAGTACCAGCTGTATAAAAATTAGTACAATTTATCAAAAAAGTAAATCTTTGTTCAAAACCAGAATCTAAAGCATATTGAGTATAACTTAAACTCTTCTTTAGTCACGGGCACACAATCTTTTGGGAAAAATATATATTTTTCGCATACAGGCTGGTTTGTTCTATGCAGTTGTTTTAATAGAGGGATACAAGATATTTCTAGTTTCAACATCTTCAGACATTCTTCTTTAATATGAAAATTTTAACAGCTATGAAAAGTGATGCACATTTGGCTTTTGACCACTGAAAATGTAACAATTTCATATCTTTGGCCTTAAAAATTAACTACTTAAAAGGTTGGGTTGGGGTTATAGGTCTTCAATAGTTTTTGAGATATAGGAGTGCAAACTGCAGGGGGGGAAAAATAACATAAAAAATTCCCAATGCAACAAGTATTGCTAAAGTCAAACGATAGTAGAATTACCAATCATTGTGCAAAAATATGTATGAAAATGTACATTTTGACTCCTACAAAATAATGGATTACTTAAATATCCATGACATTAAATATTTGGAGGAATTTTCTGAAATTTGGTTGATTTGACACACAATAACCCTATACTAAGGTCACAGGTTTGTACTGGATTTGTTTCAGTGTTGTGTAGGCGATCACTGCGATTGACACGACCAATGAAATCATTAGAACATGTGGTGGGCGGGCTTTGTACTTTAACTGGGTTGAAAAGGTGAGGAATATTCACATCATCCTACATTACAGGTACAAACTCCAGGTGTAGCAGCTGAAATCTGAGACATACTATGATAAAGATGGAGTTTATTAAAGAGGAAATTAAAGACATGAGTGATCTAGAACCATCCAGAATAAAACATGAAGAGCAAACAGGTTAGTGTCCTTTCATTATTTTTTATTGTTGACTGCTGAGAAACATTAAAGCTGCTGTTAAAAGTGATCAGAGATCAGAGAAATATGTATTTTGCATTCTGCTATTAAATCTTCCCTGTAATTGATTTTATTTTAGACTGGATAGAAGTAAAACAGCAAAGAGTGAAGCTGAATAAAGTAGAAGAGGAATGTTGTAAAATCAAAATTTCAAGAAAAAAAGCCAAACAGCTGCTCCCCTGCTCACAGTGTGGAAAGAGTTTCAGAGACAAAGGAGACCTTACAAGACACATGAGAATCCACACTGGAGAGAAACCGTACACATGCCCTCAGTGTGGAAAGAGTTTTGCAAATACAAATGGACTCAAAATTAATCTGCTCTGTCACTCTGGAGAAAAGCCGTTTAGCTGTGATCAGTGTGTGAAAAAGTTTATTTCATCATCAAGTCTAAAAATCCACATGAATGTTCATTCAGATGAAAAGCCTCATGATTGTTCTTTCTGTGGAAAGAGTTTTTCAAGCTTGCACAATTGTAAAAAGCATCAGAAAACACATAATGAAGTGAGAGAACACATGTGCTTTGAGTGTGGGAAGAGCTTTACTAGAGCTGATTGTATGAAACGGCACAAAAGAATTCATACTGGAGAAAAACCTTACAAGTGCTCATATTGTGACAAAAGGTTTAGTCACCATGGAAACCTGAAAATACATGAGCGAGTTCATACTGGAGAGAAGCCGTACCACTGCACTCAGTGTGGAAAGAGTTTCACTCGGTTAGAAAATCTAGTGACTCATATTAAAAAGCACTGTTCTGTGTCAGAATGAGCAAATGTTTTCTATAGATCGAATATTTCAAGTCAAAAATTCAGACGCAGTAAATATGATATGTAACAAAACCCAACAACCAGTTTTTTTCCCAGTATATGAAACAATTTCCTCAAACTGGAGTTTCTGACCTTTCTTGTTACATAATTATTTTTTTTTTTACTCCCAAAATATGTATTTGTAAGATAAAAGTTGCAGGTCTGTATAATGATGCAAATAAAATGACCAATTCACTGGCATCTCTGATTATTTGTGGGTTAAATAGGAATTACACTTAAAGCTGCAGTCCGTAACTTTTTTGGTTAAAAATTATATAAAATCAATTTTTGAGCAAGTACATAACCAGCCAGTGTTCAAAACTATCGCCTTACTTTAGCCTGATTCACAACGGTTAGCATATAATAATGTTTTTAAACTGAGTGATGCGGGTAGGTTTTCGTTGGAAATTCAAGCATGTGCTGCGTCATTACGTCACGTCTGTAAACATAAAGAAGGCATGCTGCAGGTGCCGGATATTTTATAGCCTTTTCTCACAGCGGCTGAAATAATTAAACTTATCATTTTGATTGCGGAATGTAATCCAAAAAGTTTGTGTTTATAAAACATAAGTGACTGAAATTAGATTACTCCAGTTTTAAATGTGCATTTGATTGCAGATAGCCTATGTGGGATTACACAAGTTTTGTATTTTAAAGAGAACCGACCCTAAGGAAGAATGATTTGCTTTTCGGCTAAAATAATTTCTTCATATAAAATTGTAATTTTATGTCAATCAGAGATTAGACTGTACAGAAACAGAAACGCTAATAGGCCTACACACTACATACACATAGTTACGCAACGCTGATGTTGTTAACATGAACAATTTGAGAACAAAGTATAACAGTAATAATAACTTGCTAACGTTAGTTTGATGTGATATGAGATAATAACCAATCGTTAGATTTAAACACCTGTAGCGTTTTTCCTCAGTTGGTCAGAACAAAAGTTTTAGACTTACTCTTAGATGACAATATCCAGTGAAAATTCTTATTTGGCCCATATATTTGAATCTGTTAATCTGTGATTCCTAAGTACAGTGAAAATGGTTAGGTGATTGACAGCTACCAAAACATTAGATTCAGGTTTTCAGACAGAGATGGCGACAAAGAGGCAAAATTTACGGACTGCAGCTTTAATCAGGACACATTCTGACCTAATAGATATGTGAGAGATATGTCTGTATTACCAGCATTTTCCATTAGATGGCAGCAATACACTAAATAGTTTGGCATAAAAATCAAAAGGAACAAATGGAGCATACACTGAAGAAAGCAGCGTGAAATACGAGCCCCTACTCAAGACCAGTGCTGAATATTTTAACCAGCTTTAAAGGGTACATAACATACACAGTTTCACCTAATCTCATGTTATTCCTGAGTACCTATACAGTAGTACTGTATCCTTATTATCTCCAAAAAATCTTTAGTTTTATCATATTTATAAAAGAAAAATACAGCTTTCCGATTTTCTCCAGAAAAACCAGAGCGTCTGGAGGCGCGCCGTGGGCGGAGCTAAATTTGACGATCACTTGCGCTGGGATTGCCAATAAAACAGACATTTGATGGCATTTCACTTACCATCATGAGTGGGATCTTTTATGGGACCGTTCCATATTTTAGTGTCAAACAATGTGCAAATCCAGCGTCGAACTGGGCCTTGTATATGAAACGTTCGTCAGCAAACACACACTTGCTAAACTCCATTGCTGCCCCAGAAAAAGGAACTGCATCCACTGTTCACATAACGCTGGGTTCTTCTGGAAGTTATCTTTGCCTTACAACCAAAACCACACTTCTTTAGAGACATTCTTCCCGAGGAAATCCCTTGCAGCAGTGCACTGAGTGCAGCCAAATGAATTGCGTTGATGTGCGCGCTCTCTTTCTCACGGTCTAACCGCTTTTCCAGGAGAAATGCTCACATAAGCACTTCCAACATTGTCTATGTCATTAAAGCCACGATCGAAAAAAAAAACAGCCGAAACTTGTACCAACCCGGAAGTAAGATTTTTGGCAAAGAAATTCTACGTCATTCGTCTAAATTATTTTTTTAAACTTTGGCCATGTTTAGCATGAGAATACACTGTAAACAACTCTGAATATATGAAACACCATTGTAACCCCCCTTTAAGCTACAAGTGACGCTGTTATCAATCGTAAATTAAGGTCAGTAGTTGAATATTTTTGCCGGATGCCATATATTTTCAGTCTGCATGTGAGAGATGTTCACTGTTTGCATGTTTTGATTTATTATTAAGGATAGTGTAATATGTTGGTAGAGAGTGTTTCAGATTCTGAGTGTGAGCACTTCAGTGTGATAAAGACGATTTAGTTTTTATAAACAGTGTTTCTTTTCGTAATTTTGCGTAAATGTATGTTGTTCGTACTACTAACATACTACAAAAATAAATAGAGTCATTCATTTTGATCAGCCTGCAGTCTTATTCAGTGTATTTTTGCATTTTTCCTTGGTCAGTATACTAGTGAATATTCACATCATCACAATATCACAATATAGAATTTCTTTTGAAAACACTGTATCTTCTAGTTAATTGAAAATCTTGCTGAACTAGGAAATCAGCAACTCTTATAGTCTAAATTAAATCAATTTTTATTTTTTTGGCCAAATCTTTCAGGTGGATTGTGTGCTTAGTATGCCCAGCGTAAATTAGATATTTTTAAATCATTTACATTTTCAATGAACACAGAGAATGAGTTAGTTTCAATGAGTTTCCATTGATTGCTGAGGAACAATAAAGTACTACGTTTTGTGTTGACGTCGTCGAATGTATTTTCAATGTTTAATTTGTCCTTAATCACAGCAACAATGAACAAAATACTTGTAGCAACTGCTAGTTTGCCTAGACTGTACAAATCCTATGCACAGAATATGTGACCCTGGACCACAAAACCAGTCATAAGACGCTGGGATTTATTTGTTATAACAATAGCAAAAAATACATTGCATGGGTCAAAATGATTGATTTGAAAATGAAGATATCAGGTAAAGATCATGTTCCATGAAGATATTTTGAAAATTTACTACTGTAAATGTATCAAAACATATATTTTTTAGAAGTAATATGCATTACTAGAACTACATTTGGATAATTTTAAAGATGATTTTCTCAATATTTGTAATTTTTTTTTTTGCATCCTCAGATTCCAGATTTTCAAATAGCTGTATCAAATATTATCCCATCATAACAAACCATACATCAATGGAAAGCATATTTACTCGGGTTTCATATGATGTATAAATCTCAAAAATTGACCCTTGTGACTGGTTTTGTGGTCCAGGGTCACATATAACTATTTGATTTTAGACAGTCTGTTTTAAATTAGTTTGTTTAATTCTGTACTGTAGCAACAAAACAAAAGTCAAAAGCAGAATATCATCAGACATTACAGGCTGGAAGTGGTTCTTACCACAAGAATATGATTAGGACACTGTGGGTTAACTAGGAATTAAACATCAGTACATTTGTACAAATTGCAGCAAATTTTGTGTGTATTAACAACAGGAATTGCTAGTAGGTCACAGGAATACAATAAAGAGTTGTCAAATTTGAAAATGCGCTAAAGAGGATGCTGAATATTTATACCGACAGCAATTGACAATCATAAATAAAAAGCAACTGTGCAATATTTTAGATTAAAAAACTTACAAGTGCTTATATTGTGACAAGGGTTTAATTTGGTCTGAAACACCATTTTGTCTCCATATTATTTTTTAATTTTATTATTTTGTTTAGAGGAAATGCACATCATGATGTGAGAGATCACTTTATTAGAGTTAGCCAACTGAAATGCATTAAACAATTTAATAGAGAAAGTGTTCATATTCTGTCTAAAGTTTTGCTGTGTCTGGAAACATAAAGCGACTGCATACTGGAGAGAAACCTGTACTCCGTGTGCATTAAACACTAGTGATTCTTATGAAAAAGCATGAAATGTTTTCCAAATGCAAAGTCTATTTATTCGTCCAGTCAGGTACTTTCAAGTCAACAATTTGAGATACAGTAAATATAAAATTAGTTTTGCTGTGAAATGCCAAAAGATTTGGAAAACACCCAAAGTATATAGTCCTTTTAGTCTTATGTTGATGTTTTTTATTCTTTTTTGATTGAATGCCTGCTCATAAAGACATTGACAAAGAAACAACCAAATTAAACTTGGAAAAATATTTGACAAAACCCAACAACCAGTCATCTGTCAGTTTATGAAACAATTCCCTCAATGAGTTTGTTACATAATTTGTAATAATTTCATAATTGTATAAGATATGTATTTATAAATGCAATACTATTATATATGCAATCTAAAAGTTGCATAGGCTCTGTATATTGATGCAAATTAAATTTAGTGTTAGTGTTAGTCCATTATAGTATGTTAGTAATGTTCAGTAATAGATTTTTATTTGTGATGATCCTGTAGTTTGTCTCAGTCTGTTAATACACTTTTCAGCAGCTTGTTTGATGATAGTCTTGTTGTCAGGAGAGATTATTCAGTGTAGATTAAGTGGAAATAATGTAAAATGTATAAAATCATTATGTCTGTGGAAAAACTGCCAAAATTTAAAAACCCTACATGTGTGTCTGTTACCAGGAATTTCCAGCAGGTGTCAGCAACACACTAAAGCGTTTTCGAGTTTGCCATACAAATACAAAAGAGCGAAAACACGACGAGCAGAAGAGAGAAGCGCAGGAGTCGAGCTTATTATTATTATTTCTTAAGTGTAATATTTTCATAGGATGTCGTATATTTACACTTTGCATGTGATAGGTGTTCCAGATTTACAGAGCTTGTTTCTATCCAGCGTTTCATGGCTCAACGGTTCACCAATAAAGGTTGGGATTATTTACATCAGAAGCTCCAGATGTGGCAGCTGAAATCTGATACATAGGCCTACTATGGTAAATATTCAGTTGACGACATGAGCAATGCAGAACCATACAGAATTAATCATTAAGTTTTATTTGTAACAGCAAATATGTTTACTTATTTTTAATATCCTAGAATATATTTGTTTTTTCAGAGGAATCTGTATTCTGGCTCATAACATTTATTTAAATGAGCAAATTGATTATTTGGTGCTCCAGTGTTAATTGGGTACAATCTGGTAGTTTTTCACGTTTACATTTTGTGTTCTTTCTAGTATTTGGTTGTTTTAGTTGTCTTCACACTGGGTTTTACTACAATTAGCCTATATATCAATAGTTTGTTAACAGATTAAAAACAAACAAAAAACTAAAACAGAAATATTGTTCTAATTGTAAAAGCTCAGTTTTTCAATCAATTCAATGACTTATGTTTAATGTTTTGGTTTAGCAGATTTGGTCATCACTCAGTGATTGCAATTCACACAGTTATCCAGAACCGTGAACATACATGAAGACAATGAGTAATTATGAGGTTGGTGTCCCTTCTTGATTTTGATTATTTAACTGCTTATTTGAAGAACATTAAGGTAACAAAGCATCTGGCAGTTCGCCAGATTTTATAGCTGTAGATAGTATTTTATAGCTGTAAATGTATACAGCAAAGTAAACCAAAAGATTAAAGAATGATACATACAAAACTATAACAAATTTCTGCTAGCTTATTTCAAGATACATTTCTTAAATCTCTTTTTAAAAAAGAACACTCAGAGACTTCCAAAAGCAGACCAAAGAACCAAATGATATAAGAAGTATATAATTGATACAACTGAAAAAAAAAACTTTGTAGAATTCATAGTGTATATAGTGTGTGTGTGTGTGTGTGTGTGTGCTGATATTCACTCAGTGTTCAAATTGTGTAAAAGCTCTTAATTATTGATTTCTCTTTTATGCCAAAAATCATTAGGATATTACGTAAAGATCATGTTCTATGAACATATTTTGTAAACTTCTTACTGTAAATATGTAAAAACATAATTTTTGAAAAGTAATATGCATTGCTAAGAACTTAATTTGGAGAACTTTAAAGTCGATTTGTCTCAAGATTTTGATTTTTTGCACCCTCAGATTCCAGATTTTCAAATAGTTGTATCTCGGCCAAATATTATAATGTGTCATAACAAACCATACATCAATGGAAAGCTCTTTTTTTTTTTTTAGGTTTCCAATGACATGTAAATCTCAGTTTCGAACAATTGACCCTTAAGACTGGTTTTGTGGTCCAGGCTAACAAATATGTTTCGTATTTTGTCTTGTCCTTGTTATCATTGAGAAAGCCTAATCTAAGATAAAAGCTGTTTTTATTTTGATGATCAGTGAATTATTTTAAAGTTTAAAGTTATTTTTTACTATTTATGGGCATTTTTCTACCTTTATAAAGCCATTATTTTTTCTGAAAGTGTGCATTATCTTTTGCGTCAAATTCTTATATGCAATCAGTAAAGTCACTTAGAATAATAATACATTTTAGGCTGTTACCACACAAATAAAATCATTATCAAATGATCAAAATTGATCTTTTCAATGCAGAGGAAACACAGATGCTGCATCTGAATTGGCATTTAGATGTATTTGCTCACTGTTTAATGCTGGACAAGAATGCATTTAACCTGCAGATAAAAATGCATAAATAATGTTTTGATATTTGAATCCTAAAACATTGACAATTTGAAATTATTAAAAAAAAATGACAAGGTGCTTTAAATGTGAACTTAAAACCGCCAGTAGGTGGCAGCCAGTCACTGTTAATGAGACAGTAATTTACGATTGATCCAAATAACTCAAATGATTAATTCACTCAGGAACAAAACACGTTGCATTGTTTAGAGACGCAAAGCAGCGCTGTGGCTGTGTTTGGAACCATTTTTGTTGGTGAAATAGAACAAAAAAAGGGAATATGTTGTCTAAAACTTCTAGTTTTTGAACTGTTGTATAAATCAATATCACATTTGTGATTTTTGCGCAAAAAATGGCACTCTTTGTGTGATATTAATTATTTGAAATTATATAAGTATACATTTTCTGCCCCTATATCCTGAATTTTGGGAAAATGCATTTTATTAGACTGAATCACTCAGTGAAAGAATGCACTAATAAGCATAGTCAAGTCTAGCTAGTGTTTAAGCACTCATAACTCCTCTTAGAAACAATAAAGCTGTCCATACACTGTATGATAAATGAATATCTTACTTACACAGTTCGTACATCTGTTGCTTATGATGAGGGAATTTGTGAATTTCAGTCTGAACAAAACTCTGGGATTCAGCAATGACTATTCTGAACACCTCTTGATTGGCCACTGACGATTGCTGAATATTTTAACTGACTTTAGTTGGATTTAAAAGTCTGTTAACGATCAGAAATGAAGGGCAATTTTTACTAAAACCTATATTTTAGTCTGCATGTTTCCAGTACAGAGTATCCTGGTTTATTATAAATTTGTGTAATATGTTGGCAGATGTCCTCCTCCTCACACAATCCAGTGGTTCACTACTGCAATGAAGACCCTGCCACAACAACTCACCTGGTAAATACGGTAAAGATTGAGATTGTTAAAGTGGAGATTGAAGACATGAGTGATCCAGAACCATCCAGAATAAAAGATGAAGATACGGAGGAACAAATAGGTTTGTGTCTGTTCTTGATTCTTCAGTGCTAACTGCTGAGAAACATTTATGTAAAGATTGTAACCACATTGTTTGTTTATTTTAGACTGGATTGAAGTAAAACAGCAAAGACTTGAGGTGAATGAAGTGGAGGAGGAACATCGTGAAATCAAAAATAAACAGCTGCACACCTGCTCACAGTGTGAAAAGAGTTTCAGACAGAAAGGAGACCTTAAAAGACACATGAGAATCCACACTGGAGAGAAACCGTACACATGCCCTCAGTGTGGAAAGAGTTTTACTGGGGCATCAAGTCTCAGTTATCATCTGCATGTTCACTCTGGAGAAAAGCCATTTAGCTGTGATCAGTGTGGTAAAAAGTTTATTTCATCAGCAAATCTAAAAATCCACCTGACAGTTCATTCAGATGAGAAGCCTCATGTGTGTTCTTACTGTGGAAATCGTTTTTCACGATTGCGAAGTCTGAAACAACATCAGAAAACACATAGTGTTACAGATCATGTGTGCTTTGAATGTGGGAGGAGCTTTAATGAAGCTGACGATCTGAAAGAGCACCGAAGAATTCATACTGCAGAAAAACATTACAACTGCTCATTTTGTAACGAGAGTTTCACTCAGTCTGCAAACCTGCAAGCACATGAGCGACTTCATACTGGAGAGAAGCTGTATCTCTGTACTCAGTGTGGAGAGAGCTTCAAAGGTCCAAAAGGTCTCAAAAAGCATCTGCACATTCACTCTGGAGAAAAACCATTTAGCTGTGATCAGTGTGGTAAAACGTTTATTTCTTCATCAACTCTAAAAAGACACTTGTCAGTTCATACGCATGAGAAGCCTCATGTGTGTTATTTCTGTGGAAAGGGATTTTCAAGGCTGGACAATTGTAAAAAGCATCAGAAATCACATAATGAAGTGAAAGATCATGTGTGTTGTGAGTGTGGGAAGGGCTTTAGTACAGCTGTCTATCTGAAAGAGCACCAAAGGATTCATACTGGAGAAAAACCTTACAAGTGCTCATATTGTGGCAGGAGTTTCACTCAGTCTGGAAGCCTGAAAGTACATGAGCGAGTTCATACTGGAGAAAAGCCGTACCAGTGTACTCAGTGCAGAAAGTTTTTTACTCAGTCATCAGCTCTAGTGACTCATATTAAAAAGCATTGTTTTGTGCCAGAGTGAGGAAATGTTTTCTACAGATTCCGTATATCAACTAAACAATGTGAGTTTCATATACAGTAGATATGAGATTAGCTCAAACTTGTTTTGTTGTGAAATACCAATTGTTGTGAGGATGTTTTTTTCTGTGTTGTTGGAGAACTGCAAAAGTATTTAGTCACTTTTTAGTCACATCTTACATCGATTTTTATTCTTTAATTCAATAAAAATAACGTCAGGGACAGTATAAAATCATTATGTCTGTGGGAAATCCTCTTAAAACATGAAAATTCTGCATGTTTGTTTTCAAGAGTTTTCAACAGGTGGCAGCAATACACTAAAGCATTTTCGAGTTTGCCATACAAATACCAAAGAGCAAAAACACGACCAGCAGAAGAGAGAAGCAGAGAGTTGAGTGCTGAAATCTGACACATACTATGGTAAATATTGAGTTTATTAAAGAGGAGATTGAAGACATGAGTGATCCAGAACCATTCAGAATAAAACATGAAGATACTGAGGAACAAACAGGTTGGTTTCCATTCTCAAATATTAATTTTGTTTGTTTTGGTAGCAGTGAAGTAGTATCAATCAGTCTATGGATGATAAATGATACAGAAATGCATTTAAATGATCATGATCCTGTCAACAGTAACAAGTGAATGACAAAACTAAGTATCAATATTAAGTATCAGCTATATGAAAATGAGTAGAATTCAACAATTTACTCATAGAGCCGCAATCCCCATGTCGATGGGAATGAAACATTTAGGGCTTTAAAATGAGGATTCAATAAAACAGAATCTAAATTTATACTGAGATATCTTTAGATACAGGCATACAATCTTTGGGACAAGAATATTTTTGGCATTCAGAGGTTTGTTCGATGCAGTTATTTTGATAGAAGGAAACAAGATACATTTTTAGTTTAAACATTATATCTTCTTTAGATATTCCTCTTTAAAGTAAAAAACTATCAGCTGTGCAAACTGAAATTTGATATTTCCATGTCTGTGGCCTTAAAATGAGGACTTTGAAAGAAACGTTTGTTGATTAACAATTAATAAGAACCATTACTAAGAGCCAAAAACCACTTAAAATGTTATTGGGATACCGGATCATTTTTGATTCTTCATTGCTGACTGCTGAGAAACATTAAAGCTTCTCTTAAAAGGTTTTAGTGGCTCATATCCACGTTTTTATTTTATTAACAAGGAATTTCAGAACTAACCTGATACTTAATATTTCACCCCTTTTGGGTTCTGCTACCTAGAACCCTAGAACTAACACTTTAAATCAGATTCACTGATTTTAATAACATCTTTTGTTTATTTTAGACTGGATGGAAGTAAAACAGCAAAGACATAAGGTGAATGAAGTGGAGGAGGAACACTGTAAAATCAAAACTTCAAGAAAAAGGCTGCATACCTGCTCACAGTGTGGAAAGTGTGTAAGACAAAAAAGATACCTTAAGGAGCACATGAGAGTGCACACTGGAGAGAAACCATACTTATGCCCTCAGTGTGGAAAGAGTTTTGCTGATCCATCAAATCTTCGTTATCATCTGCACATTCACTCTGGCGAAAAGCCATTTAGCTGTGACCAGTGTGGTAAACGATTTATTTCATCATCAAGTCTAAAAAAACATTTGAAAGTTCATTCAGATGAGAAGCCTCATGTGTTCTTTCTGTGGAAAGAGTTTTAAAAGCCTGTACAGTTGTAAACAGCACCAGGAAACACATAACGAAGTGGGAGGTCATCTTTGTGAGTGTGGAAAGAGTTTTACTACAGCTGCCTATCTGAAACAGCACCTAAGAATTCATACTGGAGAAAAACCTCACAAGTGCTCATTTTGTGACAAGAGTTTCAGTCGCTCTTGTAACCTGAAAAGGCACGACCTTGTTCATACTGGAGCGAAGCCGTACCACTGTACTCAGTGTGGAAAGAGTTTCAGTCGGTCAGCAGCTCTAGTGATTCATATTAAAAAGCATTGTTCTGTGTCAGAGTGAGCAAATGTTTTCTACAGATTCAATATTTCTAGTAAATATTCTGTGAATATGGGATTGGCTCAAATAAACCAGGCTAGTTTTGATGTGAAATGCAACAAGATTTGTTTTTTTCCTGTTTTGTTGGAGAACAGCCAAAGTATGATCACTTCAGTCTTTACATTGATGTTTTTTTATTCTTTGATTGATTGCCGGCTCATTGAGACACTGACAAAGAAACACTTAAATTAAACTTGAAAAATATGTAACAAAACCCAACAACCAGCCATTTGTTAGTTTATGAAATAATTCTCTGAATGAGTTTCTGACCTTTTTATCAACTCTAAATGTATGTGTCTGTTACTAGGAATTTTCAGCAGGTGGCAGCAATACACTAAAGCGTTTTAGAGTTTGCCATACAAATGCAAAAGAGCAAAAACACGACGAGCAGAAGAGAGAAGCTTATTATCGAGTGCTAAAATCTGACACATAATATGGTAAATATTGAGTTTATTAAAGTGGAGATTGGCGACATGAGTGATCCAGAACCATCCAGAATAAAACATGAAGATACTGAGGAACAAACAGGTTGGTTTCTATTCTCGATTCTTCATTTTTGATTGTTTTGGTAGATGTGAAATATCGCTCAGTATATGGATGATAAATTATATAGAAAGGCATTTAAATGATCATGATCCGGTACAGCAGTAACAAGCGAATGACAGAGCTAAGCTTTGGCATATCAAATATTTGTGAAAACACATCTCTGTTGTTTTTTACTATTAAATCATTCACATTCAGTTTTCACATTTATCCACATTGAAATGATTGTAACTGCTTAATATGTTTTAATAAGTTATATTTTGTTGGATTTTTAAGTTGTATTCTTTTGCATGCTTGTAACTCAATAATTATTATAATATCTCTCTTATTAACGTGTTCTTAAACATTTATTTTGGTAATGTCATTTTAAGGCCATATATGTCTCAAATGGTTTATTAAAAAAAAAAAAAAATCAATGCATTTCTAGTCTCCAGATTATTTTTCTTCAGACATTACTCTTTAAGTAAAATTCAGCAATTTACTCATAGAGTCACATTGCAATCCCCATTTTGCTCAAAATGAAACATACAGGGCTGTAAAATGACGATTTAAGAAAACAGAATCTAAAATAATAATTAGATATCTGTAATATTTCTTGAGATGCAGTCATCAGTCATCAATCTTTGGGAAAATAATATTTTAATATGTTTGTTCTGTGCAGTTATTTTGATACATTTCTAGTTTGAACATTATATCTTCTTTAGACATTCCTCTTTAAAAATAAAAAGCTATCAGCTTTGCAAACTGAAAATGTAACAATTTGATCTCCATATCTGGAATTGAACCATAATGTGGTCTCAAAAATAAGGAAATTGAAAGATAAGAACCAAAAAATACTTAAAAGATTATTGAGATACATGAGTTCAAACTCCAGGAAAAAATCTAACAAAATAAAAATAAATGAATAAATGAAAATGTACTCTTTGCCATTCTTGAACTGTCACAATGCAACAAGTATTGCTAAAGTCAACTACTTTGTGCTAAGAGAATTACCACTCTGTGTAGAAATAAAATAATAATGCTGGCATCTTTCTAAAGTTATTTTTCACGCTGTAATTCAACTCCAAATTCAAGATGAAAATGGTCATTTTTACTGTCTTCTACAAAATGGTGGATTACTCCGTAAATAGGCATCCAATATCCATCAAATAGTTTGTATTTCATCCCTATTTATGTTTGTCCTTATGAACATGAATATGAACAATAACCAATTTGGAAAAGTTTCTAAAAATTGTTAGCGATCACTGTGATTGACACGACCAATGAAGTCTTTAGAATCTGTAGTGGGCGGGGTTTTTGCTTTAACTGGGTTAAAAAGGTGAGGAATATTCACATCATCCTACATTACAGGAACAGAAGTTAAAGAGGAGATTGATGACATCAGTCATCCATTACCATCCAAAATAAAAGAAGAAGATACTGAAGAACAAATAGGTTGGTGTCCATTCTTGACTCTTTATTATTGACTTATGAGAAACATTAAAGCTGCTGTTAAAAAGATTTTGTGACTGTGAAATAATGAGCAATAATTGAAAATTAGCCCATGATTTACTCACCTTCAAGGCATCCCAGGTGTATATGACTTTCTTCTTTCAGACAAATCCAAATAAATTAAACTTTCTAGCTTTATAATGGCAGTGGACGGGTGTTTCTGTTCAACAGTCCTAAAGAAGTCCAATAAAGTGCATCCATCCGTAAATAAAGTGTCTCACACGGCTTCACCTGTAGCGAATCAATTCATTTTTGTAAGAAAAATATCCATATTTAAAACCCAATAATCACTTTTCTCTAACTGTCATATGTGTTTCGGGCGGATGATGTAGGACATATGCGTTGCACCAAAGTCATTCGACACTTCTCACTCGACCGTGTGAGGATTCACTCGCATTTGCAACTAAAAATGGATGTGTACAAGCTGGAAAATGTAATAGGACTATAAATAATTAATAGCCTATGTCTGAAGCAAAATTATTTGAAAACCTTGTGTACTTTCTGTATTCTGATAAATTAAACAATTATGCTTGTAAATGCCACCCCTTAATAAGCTAAAATTCATGATTTGAAAAATGCACTTGCATCCCTAAATTTTTTTAATGGGCTCCTAAATTTTTCAAGGAAAAGGACTGGGCAAGACTTCGTCTTTCACATCTCCTTTTATTAGAACAGAAACATACACATACAGAATTATGTCAAAATACCCACCTCGACAATCATTCTTGTAAAAGCAGCCATTTATGTATTAAATGTACTTATACTGCGGGGCTGTTGAATGCTTGAATCTGATTGGCTGACGAACGTTCTGAAGGTGTGCATTATTTTCAGGGAAACGCAACGTAATTTGTGTATTTGTTCTTATTTTTTATTTATTTATTTTTTAGTGACTATTTAATTGCCTTTAATCATGTTTGCTATAGTTTTTACTGTGGTATTGAAGTAAGGTGTGCTTTACGTAAGTAATAAATGGAAAGCAACGCTACGTTGATATAAAATACGTTGCATTATTTATTTATTTTTATTTAGATTGATGTTGACAATACATTTTCAGATTTGTGACTTTATTTTTTATGTAATGCTAAAACACTGCTGGTCAAGAAAGAATGTATATATGTAAGAAACACATATATTGGTTATATATTTTTAATTTTAAATATTTTAAAATATAATTTAAATTGATTTTGCACATTTATATTGAATATTGTATTATTTAACAGGGTATCGCATATCACTATTTTCTTCAATATCGCACAGCCTTACTTTAAAGGTGATTTTCTTAATAAATATATATATATATATATATATATATATATATATATTTTTTTTTTTGCACTCTAGATACAAATTGTTGTATCTTGTTGTAAATATTGAACCATACATCAATGGAAAGCTTATTCATTTTATATATATATATATATATTGTGAGGGTGAGTGAATCATTCATGGGTAAACTAACCCTTTAAATCAGGTTTACTGATTTTAATAACATCATTTGTTTATTTTAGACTGGGTGGAAGTAAAACAGCAAAGGCATGAGGTGAATGAAGTGGAGGAGGAACATTGTCAAATCAAAACTTCAAGGAAAAAAGTGAAACAGCCACACATCTGCTCACAGTGTGGAAAGAGTTTCAGACACACAGGACACCTTAACAAGCACATGAGAACCCACACTGGAGAGAAACCGTACACATGCCCTCAGTGTGGAAAGAGTTTTGCAGAATCATCAAGTCTCCGTAAACATCTGCTCATTCACTCTGGAGAAAGGCCATTTAGCTGTGATCAGTGTGGTAAAAAGTTTATTTCAGCATCAAATCTAAAAAAACACCTGTCAGTTCATTCAGATGAGAAGCCTCATGTGTGTTCTTTCTGTGGAAAGAGTTTTAAAAGCCTGCGCAGTTGTAAACGGCACCAGAAAACACATAATGAAGTGAGAGCTCATGTGTGTTGTGAGTGTGGGAAGAGCTTTAGTACAGCTGTCCAACTGAAACATCACCAGAGGATTCATACTGGAGAAAAACCTTACAAGTGCTCATATTGTGACAAGAGTTTCATTGAGTCTGGAAGCCTGAAAGCACATGAGCGACTTCATACTGGAGAAAAGCCATACCGCTGTAATCAGTGTGGAGAGACTTTCGAATCTAGATCAGGTCTCTCAAATCATGTTCACGTGAACTCTGAAAAGCCATCATTTAACTGTGATCAGTGTGGTAAAAAGTTTATATATTCATCACGACTAAAAGCACACCTGACAGTTCATTCAGATGAGAAGCCTTATGTGTGTTCTTATTGTGGAAAGAGTTTTTCAAGGCTGGGTCACTGTAAAGAGCACCAGAAAACGCATAATAAAGTGAAAGATCATGTATGTTGCGAGTGTGGGAAGAGCTTTACTAGAGCTTATTGTCTGAAAGAGCACCAAAGAATTCATTCTGGAGAAAAACCTTACAAGTGCTCATATTGTAACAAGAGGTTTAGTTATTTTGGAGACCTGAAAAGGCACGAGCGAGTTCATACTGGCGAGAAGCCGTACCACTGTACTCAGTGTGGGAAGAGTTTCACTCAGTCATCAACTCTAGTGACTCATATTAAAAAGCATTGCTCTGTGTCAGAATAAGCAAATATTTTCAATAAGATTCAATATTGTAAGTAAATATTGTTATAAAGTGATTCAGATACAGTAAATATGAGATTGGCTCAAATAAAATAGTTTTGCTGTGAAATGAAAGATTTGTGGAGATGATTTTTTTCTGTTTTGTTGAAGAACAGCAAAAGTATTTAGTCACTTTAGTTTTACATTGATGTTTTTTATTCTTTGATTGATTGCCTGCTCATTAAAATATTGATAAAGAAACACCCAAATTAAACTAGAAAAATATGTAACAAAGCCCCAAACCAGTCATTTGTCAGTTTTTGAACCTTTTTTTGTTACATAATTTGTAACAAGATTTTTAATTATAAATGCAATACTATTATATATACAATATAAAAGTTGCATAGGCTCATATGCAAATAAAAATATTTTCTAAAATGTTTGATTATGTGTGATATTTATTAATGTGTTAGTCCATTACAGTACTTGTTGTTCAGTAATAGATATTATTTGTTGATCCTGTAGTTTGTCTGTCTGTTGACGCAATGAAATGTGCTTAATGTGCCAATTTACAGAAGATCTCAGACGTCATCATAATGAATGAGGTTAAAAAAAACAGGAATTTCCAGCAGGTGGCAGCAATACACTAAAGCGTTTTCGAGGTTTCCATATAAATACAAAAGAGCAAGAACACGACGAGCAGAAGCTGAGAGTGCAGTGCTGAAATCTGTCACAACTATGGTAAATATTGAGATTATTAAAGAGGAGTTTGACGACGTGAGTGATCCAGAACCATCCAGAATAAAACATGAAGATACTGAGGAACAAACAGGTTGATTTCCATTCTCGATTCTTCATTTTTAACTGTTTTGGTAGCAGTGAAATATCGATCAGTATATGGATGCTATACGTTTATCCAAATCTGTCCAAATTATTCAGTTCATCCAGGTACTTTATTGGCACCGCTGATTTCATTGGTCAACTCAAACAGTAACCTGTCAACAAAATTGTAGACTTTGTGGATTTAGTTAACAACTCTTTCTGGTGACAGAAATAAGTCATTCTTGAGAAGTGGGACAAAACATGTCCACCAATTATAACTGCTATTATTTTTAAAAATAAAAAAATATTTTCAAATTATAAATGTTATGGGGATTAATTATTAGAATGTATTTAACACAATTATCCCCTTCAGTTGAATTTTATCATTATTATGTGAAATCTATGACACTTCTTGTCTTCTCACTACATCTAAAACAGTGTCTCCACAGAGAAGGGTTCATTCATTCATATGCTATAAAATGGATTCAAATGTTTTTTTAATGATGAAAGAGAGCTTGTTTTATCAAAAACAACACTTAATAATATCTCATATCATTTACATTTACATTTACATTTAGGCATTTGGCAGACGCTTTTGTCCAAAGCGACATACAGTTGGGAGAACATAGAGCGAGGTTGTTGCAAGGTTGTTTTTCAATGACACATGCATGTTTAATAAGGTTTCGAAATTGTGTCCTCACTTTTTGTCAACACCGTCAGATATTAATTAAAATGTAATAAAATCAGGAAATATGATGGGCAGCTGTCACTCTAAAGTAGGGCTGGGCGATAAAACGATAACGATATGTATCGCGATAGACACGTGATCGATATCAATAAAAAATGTGTTCGATAAAACGTTCGATATTTTTTATTCTTCGTCGGAATAAAACAGGTTGCATTAACACAGGCACTCGCTCTCTGGTAACCATAGAAACGTATGGAGTGACAAGCAAACAGCCAATCATGTAACAGTATAATTTTGGTTGCGCCATATCGTTGTCTCGTGCTGGTCTGCTGGATATGTAGGCTATGTTGCTATTTCAACCCGCTTTTTTGGCCGGAATTTTCACGTTATAGTTCAGACGCAGCCGGGCATCAGGCCTGTTTTAGGCTTCTCCTTATTTTTATATTTTAGACATCCATCAATTGTGGTGATTAAAAAAGTGCCGCGCTAGTAAGGCTGTACTTTCGCTTTCACTTTGATAGAGCGGTACGGACGCGTTTAGTGTCTCAGCCAGCAGCATTCCTTCAGTGCAGCTTCACGTTCAAGCAATAGACTGAAACTTGCCACAAAGCACCGGCAAAAATAAATAATGAATATGTCGGTGGGAAATAGTAAGGAGATATTTGAATTATGAATAAACTATTCTGAGTCAGTGTCAAGATCTCGACTCGCAATCTCTTTGACGCGCCTTAAATGCTAAATCTTTACGCATTACATAATGAAAGAGTTTTATTTCGGTTTGTTTTATTTCGTTAAGTAATAATCTAAAGCTTTCTATATATGTATTTATCATGTCTGAAAAAATTCAAGTGACGGCGCTGACGCCTCTGTGTCCAGCAAAGCGGCTTTAACATTCACTCTCCGCACTTACGGTTGGATATGCCCCTAATAGCGAAGATTTATCTAGGTTTGACGTTTAAATCAACATTGTTTTATACCTGAACTGTTTTATATATATATTATATCTATTTATTTTAGGTCGTGATTATTTAAGAAGGCACTGATCAAACAGACTATGAACAGTCTTCCGCTGGCCGCTGTTCGTTACTCCTGGTCCTTATTTTAAATGGGTCATAAAAATATCTATAATTATCGATATCGACCGATATGAAACACTGATATCGTGATACAGTTTTCAGCCATATCGCCCAGCCCTACTCTAAAGGACCCCACTGCCACAGTGCTCCTCTGCAGAGTACATCAGTGTCAGGCAGACTGTGCTAAGTTTTATAGTTTTAGAATATTTGAAATTCTAATGTTAATATTTCCTGTGTCACAACCGTAATATGTCAACACCATCTTCCGCTTTCTGAGGAAATTATTTGAAATATTTAGATCATTTCATTTTCCAGAAGCAGGTTCCATTAGCCTCTAGCATCAACAGAAAAAAACAAAATGGCTACTACATGAACTCCATTTGTTTTGTGAAAGAAATGCAAATTTGTCAACACCGTCAGATGTCACCACCATAAGATTTTGTGTTTCAATGATATATCAAAATACTTAAATGTGACTCCTGAATAGAAGCTTCAAAAACAATAACATACTCGCTGTTTGTTGTATTTGTTTTAATACAGTAATTGATTGATTCAATGCATTTGATAGTTAAAATGACTACAAATGAAGGTTTTGGTCACCACCGTCAGATGTGTCAACTCCGTCAGATTTGTCACCTCCGTGATGAATATTTTGACAATATTTCATAATGATATTTTATATTTGCTGTTGAATCGTTGGTCACATGTGTTAGTGTAATCTGTATGCTAACTTGAGAATCTGTTTTGAAATATTAAATACATCTAGAATGCTGTTAAAGATAAAGATAAAATTATATTACACAGTCCAAGTTAAAAAGCACATTTTGTTAAAAAAACAGAAAGGTTGGGAGGTTGTATCAAAGCATAGTTCAGTATCTTAGTGCATATAAGATACATAAATGTGGTTTCATTTGTCTGAGTACATGGTTTTATTTTTTCAATTTTGCACCCTGTTTTCTCACTTCTCAAGAATGACTGAAATACATAAATGAAGAAGAAATCCAAAATATGAAATGTCATAGATAAATATTTACTGAGTAATCCAATATTTTATACACTGGATAAAATACAGGGTGAATTTATAATGATGACAGCAAAGCTAACCAATGAGAAGTTGGTACTTTTGCAAATTAATGCTATTTATTAAATGATGATAATAATAAATGTATAGTTTCACTACAACTTTTTGAATAACATTGAATTCCTCATATCACTGGGATTGAACCATATTGGGCAGGGGTGGTGAACTCCTACAAAAATAATGAATTACTCTATAATTAGATTTTGTCTTTCATCCCTATTTATGTTGGTCTTTCTTCTTCTTAAAAAAAAGAAATTTGGTTGATTTGACACAAAATAACCCTATACTAAGGACACAAGTTTGCACTGGATTTGTTTCAGTGTTGTGTAGGCGATCATTGTGACACGACCAATGAAATCATTATAAATGTATCTGTGGTGGGTGGGGTTTGTGTTTAACTGGGTTAAACATGTGAGGAATATTCACATCATTCTATTACAGGTACAGAAGTTAAAGAGGAGATTGATGACATGAGTGATCCAGAACCATCTAGAATAAAACATGAAGATACTGAAGAACAAACAGGTTTGTGTCCATTCTTGATCCTTCATTGTTGACTGCTGAGAAACATTAAAGCTGCTGTTAAAAAGATTTAGTGGCTATGAAATAATGAGCAATAAGTAATAATAGCAATAATGATTTTCTAAATGATCATATCCACATTTTAATTTAATTTAATTAACAAGGAATTTCAGAACTAACCTTAATGGCAGTCCAAAAGAAGTCCAATAAAGCACATCCATTCATAATAAAAAGTGCCTTACATGGCTCTGGGACTCACCTACCTGTAGCTTTCTAGTTATCCTTCAGACCTTGATGAGCTTGCTCAGGTGTGTATATAAGTATAAGTATGTAATAGGGCTGAAACGATTAGTCGATAATGTCGACAAATATTTTTGTTGTGGATTAGTCGTTTGATCTCATATGACTTAATGTAAGAGCTTGCAGTAATACGGTTTGACCAGTGTGGCGCTGTAGCGCAAGACTATAATTCAGCCCTCCTGGATGCAATTCAAGTGAAGACACAGCACTTCAGAGCAAACACAGCAGAATCTGAGCGGTGTTTGGATGAATATGTAAATATATATTGCACGCTTTCCTCTCAGTAATGAAATTAACACAACAAAAACTGACAGCAGTGTGAAAGCAGCAGTTAAAAATGCATCTGATTACAAAGATGTGGATGTTTGCACGAGCTCTGCAGTTCAGTAACGTGAACTTACTCCAGTAATGTCCGCTCACATCATGTTTATTTATATAGTCCGTTATGCAATAGATAGCCAAACAGCTTTGCGGCATTAAACATGAAAAAACTGTCGCTTCCTGTTAGAATTACAACTTGATTTCCTGTTATAAAGCAGCTCTTCAGTGTGGAGCTGGCTAATGAGAAAATATTTGTATTAGTGGGAAATAATTTAATTAAAGTGATAGTTTGGTTTACAGAGATCAAAACAAGGGACTGTTTAGGTTATTATAACCCAAAATGTCATTTTAAGACATTATGTTTTGAATAAAATAGTTTGTCCAAAAAACAGAGCATCTTATCACTTACCTTTATTTTGACTTGCAAAAGGAGATGTTAGGCAGAATGATGTGTATAAGACATTTCATCTCATTTTGAGTGCTAAATACATCTACTTTTATAATGAACTGGTAACACTTTACAATAAGGTCTCATTTGTTAATGTTAGTTAATCGGTCTTCGTTAAGATTGGTTAAAAAAATACAGCTGTTCATTGTTTGTTCATGTTAGTTCACAGTGCATTTACCAAATATGAAAAAAAAACACAACTTGTGATTTTTATAAATGCATTAGTAAATGTTGAAATTAACATTAACTAAGATTAATAAATGCTGTAAAAGTTGTTCATTCTTAGTTCATATTGACTAATGTTAAGTAGTGAGCCTTATTGTAAAGTATTACAAAGTATAATAATTGTAATTCCATAATATGCTTTTCTAAAGCTGAAGTGACCTTTATTTATATTAGAATATGTATACCATAATATTTTTACTAATCGCAAAAGATGAATAATCAATTAAAGTCTACAGATTAATCAGTGAAAAAATCGATGATTAGTCAATTAATTGTTCTAATAATCGTTAGATTAATCGATTTTCAAAATAATTGTTTGTTGCAGCCCTATCATATAATTAGCTTATTAAATAGAGTCTGAAGCAAAATTATTTAAAAACCTTGTGTACTTTCTGTATTGTGATAAATTAAATAAATCTGCTTGTAAATGCCTCCTTATATCTCCTTATTAAGCTAAAACACATAATTAGAAAAATTTGCATTGCACCCCAATTTTTTTTTTTTTTTTATGCGCTCCAAATTTTTTCAACTTCACATGTGCTCCTTGGGAAAAAGGTATGCATCAAGCCCTGTATGTCATCCGCCCTGAATGGCTCCACATACAACAGTTAGCTCAAGCTAGAGTAAAGTGATTATTATTACTTTTTTAAATATGAATATTTTTCTTACCCAAACATGGCTTTTGTTCACCCCCGGAACCTTGTAGGGCACTTTTTACTTTGGATGGATGCACTTTATTTGACTTCTTTCGACTGTTGAACAGAAACACCCACTGCCATTATAAAGCTAGATCATAGATCATTTTTAATATAACACCAATTAGGTTAATCTGAAAGAAGAAAGCAATATACTCATAGGATGCTAATCATGGGCTGATTTTCATTTTTGGGTGACCTATCCTTTTAAATCAGGTGCACTGATTTTAATAACATCATTTGTTTATTTTAGATTGGATGGAAGAAAAACAGCAAAGACATGAGCTGAATGAAGTGGTGGATGAACACTATAAAATCAAAACTTCAAGGAAAGAAGTGAAACAGCTGCATACCTGCTCACAGTGTGGAAAGAGCTTCAGTGAAAAAAAATACATTAAGCAGCACATGAGAATCCACACTGGAGAGAAACTATACCCATGCCCTCAGTGTGGAAAGAGTTTTGCTGATGCATCTGGACTCAATTATCATCTGCACGTTCACTCTGGAGAAAGGCCATTTAGCTGTGATCAGTGTGGTAAAAGGTTTATTTCATCATCAGGTCTAAAAAAACATCTGAAAGTTCATTCAGATGAGAAGCCTTACTTGTGTTCTTGTGGAAAGAGTTGTAAAAGTCTGCAAAGTTATAAACAGCATCAGAAAACACATAATGAAGTGAGAGACCATAGGTGTTTTAAGTGTGGGAAGAGCTTTACTACAGTTGCCTGTTTGAAACAGCACCAAAGAATTCACACTGGAGAAAAACCTTACAAGTGCTCATATTGTGACAAGAGTTTCACTCAGTCTGGAAACCTGAAATCACACGAGCGAGTTCATACTGGAGAGAAGCCGTATCACTGCACTCACTGTGGAGAGACTTTCAAATATAGATCACGTTTCAGAAATCATCTTCACATTCACTCTGAAAAGCCATCATTTAACTGTGATCAGTGTGGAAAAAAGTTCATATATTCATCACAACTAAAAGCACATTTGACAGTTCATTCAGATGAGAAGCCTCATGTGTGTTCTTACTGTGGAAAGAGTTTTTCAAGGCTGGATTACCTTAAAAAGCACCAGAAAACACACAATGAAGTGAAAGATCATGTGTGTTGTGAGTGTGGGAAGAGCTTTAGTAGAGCTGACTTTCTGAAACAGCACCAAAGAATTCACACTGGAGAAAAACCTTACAAGTGCTCATATTGTGACGAGAGTTTCAGTCACCCTGGAAACCTGAAAAGGCACGAGCGAGTTCATACTGGAGAGAAGCCGTACCACTGCACTCAGTGTGGAAAGAGTTTTAGTCGGTTAGCAGATCTAATGATTCATATTAAAAAGCATTGTTCTGTTTCAGAGTGAGCAAATGTTATATACAGATTCAATATTTGAAGTAAATATTGTGAGATTTAGATACAGTAAATATGAAAGTTTTGCTGTGAAATAACATGATTTGTGGAGATGTTTTTTTCTGTTTTGTTGGAGAACAGCAAAAGTCTTTAGTCACTTTAGTCTTACATTGATGTTTTTTATTCTTTGATTGATTGCCTGCTCATTGAGGCATTGATAAGGAAACACTCAAATTAAACTGGAAAAATATGTAACAAAACTCAACTGCTAGTTATTTGTCAGTTTATGAAACAATTACCTTAATGAGTTTTTGACCTTTTTTATTACATCATTTGTTTTTCCAAGGTTTTTAATTACAAAAGTAACACTATTATATATGCAGTACAAAAGTTGCATATAGGCTCTGTATAATGATGCAAATAAAATATATATTTTCTGGTTATGTGTGATTTTTAGTCCATTATAGCTCTTAGTTGTTTAGTAGATTTTAGTAGATTTTATTTGTGCTGATCCTGTAGTTTGTCTCAGTCTGTTGACACAATGAAACATGCTTAATGTGCCAGTTTACAGAAGATCTCAGACATCTTCGTAATGAATGAGGGGAACATTGGCTTTTCAGCAGCTCGCTTGGTGATAGTCTTGTTGTCAGGAGAGATTATTCAGTGTAGATTTAAGTGAATATAATGTCAGATATGCACAGTATAAAATCATTGTGTCTATGGAAAATCCTCAATCCTAATCCTAAAATTTGAAAACCCTACATGTGTGTTTATTGCCCGAAATTTCCAGCAGGTGGCAGCTATACACTAAAGCGTTTTCGAGTTTGCCATTTAAATACAAAAGAGCAAAAACACGACGAGCAGAGAGAAGCTGGGAGTCCAGTGCTGAAATCTGACACATACTATGGTAAATATTGAGATGATCAAAGTGGAGATTGATGACATGAGTGATCCAGAACCATTCAGAATAAAACATGAAGATACTGAGGAACAAACAGGTTTGTACATTCTCGATTCTTCATTTTTGATTGTTTTGGTCGCTGTGAATTATTGATCAGTATATGGATGATGATAAATGATACCGAAATGCATTTAAATGATCATGACAGAATTAAGCTTTGGCACATCAAATATCTGATACCACCGATCGATACCGGATCTCTGTTGTTTTCTGCTATTAAATCAGGATTCACATTCAGTTTTCACATTTATCCATCTCGAAATGATAGTAATTGTTGATTATAACTAGGACTGTCAGTTCAACGCGTTAACTAACCTAACTTGTTTGCCAATTGCTTATATTGTCCGAATAAAAAATAGTTCGATTTTTCTCAAGTAATCTTTTTTGATGTTCCAGTTAGGCCGTTATAGCCTAAATGTTTGTGTAATTAATTTTATGTTGAATCAAATAAAATATTTCTTTCGCTACAATTTGTAATATTTACTTGACACGTTCTCATTTAACACACAAAGCTTGCGCAATCTTTATTGGGTATTGTCAGAGTCAAATTTATTTTGCGATTAATTCAATTAATTAATCGAAACATCATGTAATTAATTTGATAAAAAAAATGTAAACAACTGACAGCCCTAATTGTAACTAATTAACGTGTTTAGCAAAAATTGTCAAAAACTGTATTGGCCTGACAAATATTTGTACATTTATATTATCAAAGTAATTGCGGCGTTTCTGCATACAGTTACAATGAGAATAGTGCAAAATAACAAAGAAAAACAAAACAGTGTAACTGACAATTAGTGAAACAATAGTCTGACAGAAACAGAGCTTTATCTGAAAAAAGCCAATAATTCCTTGTTTTCACCTTATTCATTATGATGATGTCTGAGATCTTCTGTAAATTTACACATTAAGCACATTTCATTGTGTGTCAACAGACTGAGACAAACTACAGGATCATCACTATTGATGTATGTTTATATGTTTATATATACACATACATACATATATATTACCCCTCAGGTACATGATTAAAAGCACTAATAAAGACTGAAACCATACCTGCACTTGTGCATTTTTGTCACTTTAATAGCATAAATTAGCGTTTTCATTCAGACTGTGCTGACTGCCATTTTTATTCACCTTAATTATATATGACATATAAAAATGGCAATTTTCACCTTAGATTCAGAGTCAAGTTACAGGGGGATAAAAATGACTTTGGAAAGATGGCAGCATTATTATCTTATTTTTTACACAGAGATTGGTACTTCTTTTAGTAAAATCTGTTGACTTTAGTAATACTTGTTGCATTATATGCCAAAAGTGACCATTCAAAAATAGGATAACAACACTTTTCAAGTTTGCATGTCTGTAACTCAAGAAGTATTAAAGGTATTTTAATGCTCTTACAGATAATGGGTCTTAATAAACTTTCCTTTTGACATCTTTATTTTTAATGCTGTAAGAGATTCGGTTCAAGAGATATTGGAATTTTAATATGGCTCCAGGAGTAAATCGTTAAAATTTACACATTCAATGGTCAAAAACTAAATGTGGGTCAGTTTGCAAAAATATGATACTTCTTTTCTTTTAAAGAGGAATGTCTGAAGAACAAATAGTGTTAAAACTAGAAATGTATCTTGTTTCTTTCTGTCAAAACAACTGCACTGAACATACCAGTCTGAGTGCCATAAATGTTATTTTTTCAAAGTTTGTGTGCCTGTAACAAGAAGTATTAAAGATATTAAAATATGATTTTAGATTCTAGTTCTTCATAAACTTTTCTTTTAGAATCTTAATTTTCCAGGCACTACATCATTTAGTGCCAGAGATATGGGGATCTCAATGAGGCTCCCAATGAGGCTCCCAATGAGGCTCCCAATGAGGCTCCATGTCCAGATTGGTGAATTTTAGCCATTTTCAGAGGTTTAAAACCAAATGTTGGTCACTTTGTATACAGCTGATACTTATTTTATTTAAAGAACAATGTCTGAAGAAGAAATAATATTGAAATTAGAATTGTACCTGGTTTCCCTCTGTCAAAAATCTGATTAAAGCCTAAATATTAAAGGTCATGAATGAATATTTACTGAGTAATCCACTATTTTGTAGAGGGAGGTAAAAATGGCAATTTTCACTTTAGATTCAGAGTCAGGTTACAGGGGGGTAAAAATTAGTTTAGAAAGATGGCAGCACCATTATCTTATTTTTACACAGAGATTGGTAGTTCTTTTGGTAAAATCTGTTTACTTTAGCAATCGTTGTTGCATTATATGCCAATGGTGACCATTCAAAAATGGGGAAACGGCACTTTTCAAGTTTTTCTCCAAAGTTTGCATGTCTGTAATTCAAGAAGTATTAAAGATATTTTAATGCCCTTTTAGATATTGGGTCTTAACAAACCTTCCTTTTGGCATCTTTATTTTTAAGGTTCAATTATTGCATATGGTTCAATTGGTTTGATTAAAAAGATTTCTACATTCCTACATTTCTACATTCAAAAATATGCAAAAATATGCAAAAAAAAAAAAAAAAAAAAACTACTGTTGGGGTGTAAAAATCCATGAATCGGTGCTCTTTGGATGCAGGACTTTAACTGGGTTAAAAACGTACACAATCATCCTACATTACAGGTACAGAAGTTAAAGAGGAGATTGATGACATCAGTGATGCAGAACCATCCAGAATAAAATATGAAGATAGTGAGGAACAAACAGGTTGGTGTCCATTCTTGATTCTTTATTGTTGCCTGCTAAGAAACATTAAAGCTGCTGTTAAGAAGATTAAGTGCCTGTGAAAAAATGAGCAATAGGAATGATAAATGATTATATCCACATTTTAATTTTATTAACAAGGAATATCAGAACAAACCTTTAGCACTTCAAAGATCTGATACTTGATACTCAGATAAATGTTTGACCTCTTTTGAGTTCTGCTATTAAAGGGATAGTTTATCTATAAATGGAAAATGAAAAATTAACCCATGATTTACTCACCGTCACTTTTCACCTCACCCATCTTCTTTCAGGCAAATCTAATCTAAGTTATATTAAAAATTATCCTGGCTTTTCCAAGCATTCTTGATTGTTGACTGCTGAGAAACATTAAAGCTGCTGTTAAAAAGATTTAGTGGCTATGAAATAATGAATAATTTACTCATTTATTTTTAACAAAGCTATTTAATCTGTTAAGAGGACAACACTTTTACTTACTAAATTATATATTGTGATAAAACCATATACAGTGGGGAAAATAATTATTTAATTCCCTGCTGATTTTGTACGTTTGTCCACTGACAAAGAAATGATCAGTCTATAATTTTAATGGGGTATTTGAACAGTGAGAGACAGAATAACAACAAGAAAATCCAGAAAAACGCATTTCAAGAAAATTAGATATTGATTAGCATTTTAATGAGTGATGTAAGTATTTGATCCCCTATCAATCAGCAAGATTTCTGGCTCCCAGGTGTCTTTTATACAGGTAACAAGCTGAGATTAGGAGCACTGTCTTAAAGGGGGTGCTCCTAATCTCAGTTTGTTAACTGTATAAAAGACATCTGTCCACAGAAGCAATCAATCAGATTCCAAACTCTCCACCATGGCCAAGACCAAAGAGCTGTCTATTCAACGACTATTGTGAAAATTTGACACGTCACATACTTAATGTTCATACAATTTATAAGGACTATAAATAATTATATAATTAGCCCATTAAATAAAGTCTGAAGCTAAATGATTCAAAATCCTTGTGTACTTTCTGTATTAAATAATTGTGCTTGTAAATGCCTCCTTGTATCTCCTTAAGCTAAAACACATAATTTGAAAAATCTGCATTGTGCCCCTATTTTTGTAATGCGCTTCAAATGTTTTCAACTTAGGACCACATGTGGGACCACCTTGTGAAAAAAAGCATCAAACCCTGTATGTCGCCCTCCCTGAACATCTTACGTGTACAACAGTTAGCACAAGCTAGAAAAAGGGATTAATTTTACAATAACATGGCTTTTGTTCACCCCCCAGAACCTTGTGAGGCACGTTTTATTATGGAAGGATGCGCTTTATTTGACTTCTTTCGACTGTTGAACAGAAACACCCACTGTCATTATAAAGCTTGGTAGAGTCAGGATCATTTTTAATATAACACCAATTGCATTCATCTGAAAGAAGAAAGTCAAATACAGCTAGGTTGCCTTGATTGTGAGTAAATCATGGGCTAATTTTCTTTTTTTTGTGACATATCCTTTTAAAACAGGTTCTCTGGTTTTATTAACATAATTTGTTATTTTTAGACTGGATGGAAGTAAAACAGCAAAGACATGAGGTAAATGAAGTGGAGGATGAAATCAGTGAAAAAGTGAAAGAGCTGCACACCTGCTCACAGTGTGGAAAGAGTTTCAAAGGAAAAAAATACTTTAAAAAGCACATGAGAATCCACACTGGAGAGACACTATACCCATGCCCTCAGTGTGAAAAGAGTTTTACTGATGTATCTGGACTCAATTATCATCTGCATGTTCACTCTGGAGAAAAGCCATTTAGCTGTGATCAGTGTGGTAAAAGGTTTATTTCATCATCAAGTCTAAAAAAACATCAGAAAGTTCATTCAGATGAGAAGCCTTACTTGTGTTTTTGTGGAAAGAGTATTAAAACCCTGCAAAGTTGGAAACAGCACCAGAAAACGCATAATGAAGTGAGAGATCATATGTGTTGTGAGTGTGGGAAGAGCTTTACTACAGTTGCCTGTTTGAAACAGCACCAAAGAATTCACACTGGAGAAAAACCTTACAAGTGCTCATATTGTGGCAGGAGTTTTACTCTGTGTGGAAACCTAAAATCACATGAGCGAGTTCATACTGGAGAGAAGCCCTATTACTGTACTCAGTGTGGAAAGACTTTCAAATATAGATCAAGTCTCAACAATCATCTTCACATTCACTCTGAAAAGCCAACATTTAACTCTGATCAGTGTGGTAAAACGTTCATATATTCATCACAGCTAAAAGCACACCTGACAGTTCATTCAGATCAGAAGCCTCATGTGTGTTCCCAATGTGGAAAGAGTTTTTTAAGGCTGGATCACTGTAGAGAGCACCAGAAAACACATAATGAAGTGAAAGACCATGTGTGTTGTGAGTGTGGAAAGAGTTTTACTACAGCTGTCTATCTGAAACGGCACCAAAGGATCCATACTGGAGAAAAACCTCACAAGTGCTCATTTTGTGACAAGAGTTTCACTGACTCTGGAAACCTGACAAGGCATGAGCGAGTTCATACTGGAGAGAAGCCGTACCACTGCACTCAGTGTGGAAAGAGTTACACTCGGTTGGCAGATCTAATGATTCATATTAAAAAGCATTGTTCTGTGTCAGAGTGAGCAAATGTTTTATACATATACAGTATTTCAAGTAAATACTGTAATAAAGTTATTCAGATGCAGTAAATTTGAGATTAGCTCAAATAAAATTTGATAAGATTTGTGGAGATGTTTGTTTCTGTTTTGTTGGAGCAATGGTATTTAGTCACATCTTACACTGATGTTTTTTATTATTTATTTGAATGTTTATTTGAAAGATCAGGCCCTTTCTAACAGAGCAGGCTACACAACTTCTTGTCCAGGCCCTTGTTATTTTCAGGCTGGACTACTGCAATGCTCTTCTGGCTGGTCTTCCATCATGCACAATCAAACCTCTACAAATGATTCAGAATGCAGCAGCACGGCTGGTCTTCAGTGAGCCCAAAAGAGCCCATGTTACACCTTTCCTTATCTCCTTGCACTGGCTACTGATTGCGGCTCACATCAAGTTCAAGACATTGATGCTTGCATATAGGACAACCATAGCCTCTGCACCCGCTTATTTCCATTCACTATTACGAATCTACACCAGCCTCGTGGTACCATCACAGAGAGGTGCAAAATCACTTTCCAGAACATTGTTCCAGGAACACTGTTCCTGGCTGGTGGAATGATCTTCCTACCCCTATCCGGAATGCTCATTCCCTGGCAAGCCTCAAATAGTTTTCATTATTTGGTTTCATCATAAAAAATAAAAAAAAAACCAACCCTATCTTTATTCCTTCCCTTTCTAGCTTGCACTTGTTTGGAACAACACTTGAAACCTGGTATTATGAGCACTTCCTGTGTCTGTTTGCCTCTTTAAGACTAATCGCTTTCTGTATTCCCAATTGTAAGTCGCTTTGGATAAAAGTGTCTGCTAAATGACTAAATGTAAATGTCTGCTCATTAAGACATTGACAATAAAAACTCTAATTAAATAGGAAAATATGTAACAAAACCCGTCAGTTTATGAAACAATTCCCTCAGTGTTTAACCTTTTTTATTACATAATTTGTTTTCCAACATTTTTATTTATAAATGCAATACTATTATATATGTAATATAAAAGTTGCATATAGGCTCTGTATAATGATGCAAATAAAATCTCTGTTTACATCTTTGATATGTTGATTTTTATTGATGTGTTTGTCCATTATAGTAGACTGTAGTTGTTCAGTAATAGATTTTATTTGTGTTTATCCTGTAGTTTGTCTCAGTCTGCTGGCACAAAATGTCCCTAATGTGCAGAGGATTTACAGAAGATCTCAGACATCATCAAAATAAATGAGGTGAAAACAGGGAACTACTGGTCTTTCAGCAACTCATTTGATGATAGTCTTGTCCAGGGAGATTATTCAGGGTAGATTAAGTGAAAATAATGTCAAATATGCACATAATAAAATCATAATGTCTAGAAAATCCTTTTAAAACATGAAAACCCTACGTGTGTTTGCAAACCAGGAATTTCCAGCAGGTGGCAGCAATACACTGAAGCGTTTTCGAGTTTTCCATACAAATACAAAAGAGCAAAAAGACGACGAGCAGAAGAGAGCCGAGTGCTGAAATCTGACACATACTATGGTAAATATTGAGTTTGTTAAAGAGGAGATTGACGACATGACTGATCCAGAACCATCCAGAATAAAACATGAAGATACTGAGGAACAAACAGGTTGGTTTCTATTCTCGATTCTTCATTTTGATTTTTTGGTCGCTGTGAAATATCGATCAGTATAGGGATGAAAAATGATAGAGAAATGCATTTAAATGATTATGACCCGGTACAACAGTAACAAGTGAATGACAGAACTAAGCTTTGGCACATCAAATATCTGATACCACAGACTGATACCTGATCTCTGTGTTTTCTGCTATTAAATCAGGAGGATTCACATTCAGTTTTCACATTTATCCACCTCGAAATGATTATAATTTTTGATTGTAACTAATTAATGTTTAGCAAAAGTTGTCAAAATGAGCAAGGTACAGGCATATCTTTGGGAAAAGAATAGTTTTGACATTCAGACAGGTTTGTTCTATGCAGTTGTTTTGATAGAGGGAAACAAGATACATTTTTAGTTTGAACATCTTCTATAAACATTCCTCTTTAAAATAAAAAGCTATCAGGTATGCAAACTAAAATGTAAATAAATAAAAAAGTGCTTGAACTGTCACAATGCAAGTATTTATGTTTGTCTTTCTACTGAAAAAAATAAAACCAAAAAACTGAATTGGGAAAGTTTCTGAAATTTGGTTGATTTGACACAAAATAACCCTATACTAAGATCACAGGTTTGTACTGGATTTGTTTCAGTGTTGTGTAGGCGACCACTGTGATTGACACGGCCAATGAAGTCATTAGAATCTGTGGTGGGCAGGGTTTGTGCTTTAACTGGGTTAAAGGTGAGGAATATTCATCATCCTACATTACAGGTACAGAAGTTAAAGAGGAGATTGACGACATGAGTGATCCAGAACCATCCAGAATAAAATATGAAGATAGTGAAGAACAAACAGGTTGGTGTCCATTCTTGATTTTCATTGTTGACTTCTAAGAAACATTAAAGCGGCTGTAAAGATTTAGTGGCTGGGAAATAATGAGCAATAGGAATGATAAATGATTATATCAACATTTTAATTTTATTAACAAGGAATTTCAGAACTAACCTTTAGCACTTCAAAGATCTGATACTTAATACCAGTGTTGGGCGTAACACATTACAAGTAACGCAAGTTACGTAATAATATTACTTTTTTCAAGTAACTAGTAAAGTAACGCATTACTTTTTCCATTTCCAAGAAAATATCTGAGTTACTTTTTCAAAAGAGTTTCCATTTTATTACCCATGACTTTGCTGCTGATCTTTGTTGATCCAATTCAACCGTACACTGCAAAAATACTTTTCTTACTTAGATATTTTGTCTTGTTTCCAGCCAAAATATCAAAAGAATTCTTAAATCAAGAAGGATTTTCTAGACAAGTAAATAATTATTTTCTTGTTTTCAGAAAAAAAAAAAAAGTTTTTGCTTAGAACAGGCTAAATAATGTGCCAATGGGTTATGCAAAAAAATCTAGATGTGCTTTATTTGACTTCTTTTGGACTGAAACATCCACCCACTGCCTGATTCACTGATTTTAATAACATCATTTGTTTATTTTAGACTGGGTGGAAGTAAAACAGCAAAGACATGAGGTGAATGCAGTGGAAGAGGAACATTGTAAAATCAAAGCTTCAAGGAAAGACGTGATACAGCTGCACATCTGCACACAGTGCGGAAAAGGTTTCAGACACAAAGGACACTTTAAGAAGCACATGAGAATCCACACTGGAGAGAAACCGTACACATGCCCTCAGTGTGGAAAGAATTTTGCCGATCCATCAAGTCTCAATTATCATCTGCTCGTTCACTCTGGAGAAAAGCCATTTAATTGTGATCAGTGTGATAAAAGGTTTATTTCATCATCAAGTCTAAAAAACCATCTGAAAGTTCATTCAGATGAGAAGCCTTACTTGTGTTCTTTTTGTGGAAAGAGTTTTAAAAGCCTGCACAGCTGTAAACAGCACCAGAAAATACATAATGAAGTGAGAGATCATGTGTGTGAGTGTGGGAAGAGCTTTACTACAGCTGTCCAACTGAAACAGCACCAAAGGATTCATACTGGAGAAAAACCTTACAAGTGCTCATATTGTGGCAAGAGATTCATTGCGTCTGGAAGCCTGAAAAGGCATGTGCGAGTTCATACTGGAGAGAAGCCGTACCACTGTAGTCAGTGTGGAGAGACTTTCAAATATACATCAGGTCTCAAAAATCATCTTCACACTCACTCTGAAAAGCCGTCATTTGGCTGTGATCAGTGTGGTAAAAAGTTCATTTCATTATCGCAACTAAAATATCACCTGACAGTTCATTCAGATGAGAAGCCCTATGTGTGTTCTTTCTGTGGAAAAAGTTTTTCAAGGCTGGCTCACTGTAAAGAGCATCAGAAAACACATAATGAAGTGAGAGATCATGTGTGTTGTGAGTGTGGAAAGAGCTTTACTAAAGCTGACTGTCTGAAACGGCACCAAAGAATTCATTCTGGAGAAAAACCTTACAAGTGCTCATATTGTGACAGGAGTTTCACTGAGTCTGGAAACCTGAAAAGGCACGAGCGAGTTCATACTGGAGAGAAGCCGTACCACTGTACTCAGTGCGGAAAGAGTTTCAATCAGTTAGCAAATCTAGTGACTCATATTAAAAAGCATTGTTCTGTGTCAGAGTGAGCAAATGTTATATACAGATTCAATATTTTAAGTAAATACTGTAATAAAGCTATTCAGATACAGTAAATGAGATAAGCTCAAATATACTAGTTTTGCTGTGAGATGACAAGATTTGTGGAGATGTTCATTTCTGTATTGTTGGAGAAAAGTATTTAGTCACTTTAATGTTACATTGATGTTTTTTATTCTTTAATTGAATGTCTGCTAATTAAGACATTGAAAAAAATAAATGCTCAAATTAAACTGGTAAAATATGTAACGAAATGTTTTTTCTAAGATGTTTATTTATAAATGCAATACTTATATATATGCAGTATAAAAGTTGCATAGGCTCTGTATAATGATGCAAATAAAAATATTTTCTGACATCTGTGATTATGTGACTTTTATTGACGTGTTAGTACATAGTATTTAGTATTTTGGCATTTATAGTATTTTAGTATAGTAATGTTCAGTAATATATTTTATTTGTGATGATCCTGTAGTTTGTTTCAGTCTGTTGACACACAATGAAATATGCTTAATGTGCCAATTTACAGAAGATCTCAAGCATCATAATGAATGAGGTGAAAACTGAATTATTGGCTTTTCAGCAGCTCATTTGATAATAGTCTTGTTGTCAGGAGAGATTATTCAGTGTAAATTACGTGAAAATAATGTAAAATATGCATGCATGTATATGGAAAATCCTCATAAAACATAAAAGCCCTACATGTATGCGTGTATTACCAGGAATTTCCAGCAGGTGTCAGCAATACACTAAAGCGTTTTCGAGTTTGCCATACAAACAGAAGAGCAAAAACACGACGAGCAGAAGAGAGAAGCGGAGAGTCGAGCTGAATTTTTTTTTAAGTGTAATATTTCCACGGGGTGCCGTATAATTACACTTTGCATGCGATAGATGTTCTCACTTTACGGAGTTTGTCTTTATCCAGCTTTGCATGGCTCAACAGTCAACAGATAAAGGTCGGTATCATTTACATCAGAAACTCCAGATGTAGCACCTGAAATCTGACACATAGGCTACTATGGTTAATATTGATTTATTAAAGAGGAGATTGACGACATCAGTGATTCAGAACCATCAAGAATGAATATGCTTACATATCTTTAATATCCTAGAATATATATTTTGTGTTTCAGAGGAATCTGTATTCTGATTTATAACATTAATTAGTCAAATTAATTGTTTTGTGCTCCGATGTTTAATGGGTACAATCACAATAAATTTTGTTTATATTTTGTGTTCTTTCCCTTGTTATATTTTTTACCAATATATGAATAAAATTATATACAGTAGTTTGTTAACAGATAAAACTAAATTAATACAAATATTGCTATAATTATAAAAACTATCAATTCAGTGACTTATGTTTGATGTTTTGGTCAGCAGATTTGGTCATCACACAGCATAAAGACAATGAGGAACAAAGAGGTTGGTGTCCCTTCTTGATTTTTATTGTTTATGCTGAAGAACATTAACGAAACAAGGCATCTGACAGTTCGCCAGATTTTATAGCTGTAGATAGAAAATAAGGAGCAGTTAAATTACAAAAAATGAATAAAAAATGTATCCAGCAAAGTAAACCAAAAGACTGAAGGGTGATTCTTACTAAAGTGTATTTTCTGCGAGCTTATTTGGGCAGAGCTAGAGTTTTATACATAACATAAAATCAGTGTATAACTCCAACCTGGCATAAAAAAGCATAAATAAATCCTACAATTGCTGAATACTTCACATTGAAACTTACTTCTCTTATTTCTATCATGATGTGATTAACCAGCGGTTGGAGCAAAAGGTCTAACATTAGCTTACACAGTGAATTTTGTAAATGTTGTTCAGGAAAACTTCAACTTCTGAGTTCAGTCTTGAATGAGAATTATTCAGGAATGAATAACAAGTTTGGGATTAAGTATGGATTATTTTTCTAAACTAAACTATACAGGAAAACCTACTATTAAGATTCAATATTCAATATAATATTTGTATACAAGTTCATATTAGACGTCTTATTTAATAATCATGTTGTTTCTATAATCATAATAAAAAAAGAGTAATTATATGAGTAAATATGTAATGTACGTTTTGCAAAATTGTCCTTTCTAATGTACACGTTTATATAGTTTATGGACAATAAATAGATTTTCAATAAACCCGTCTCCAGCAACATGTTTTTGTTTTTGCTCACTCTTCTTTTTTTGCTTTCTGCAGCAACTCTGAACACTTTTCCTATTCTTTATCCTGGCTAAAGCACTTGTTTCAATCTGTAAGAATAATCAATCTATGCTATAGTTTAAAGTTAAAGATAATAATAATAATGAGGTGACTGAAGAGTCTTACACTCTTTGGGATCAGTAAGATATTTAATGCTTTTAAAGCAGTCTTTTCTGTTCATTAGGGATGCGTTTATTTGATTAAAAATACTTTAAAATATAATTTATTCCTGTGATGCAATGCTGAATTTTCAGCATCATTACCCCAGTATTTAGAGTCACATGATCCTTCAGAAATCATTCTAATATGCTGATTTATTATCAGTGTTGGAAACAGTTGAGCAGGTTGATATTTTTTTTGGAAACCTGTGATACTTTTTTTCAGGATTCTATTATATAAAATGTTAAAAAGAACAGCATTAATTTAAAATAGAAAACTTTTGTAACAAACACCTTGTTCAAAGTTTGAGGTCAGTACATTTTTTCATTCTTTCTCTCCTTGAAAGAAATTAATAGTTTTATTCAGCAATGATGTGTTAAATTGATAAAAAGAAATAGCAAAGACTTAAATTGTTAGAAAATCTTTCTTTCTTTCTTTTGATAACTGTTACTCAACAAAGAATCCTGAAAAAAGTATCACAGGTTCCAAAAATTTTTTTAGCAGCAAGCTGTTTCCAACATTGATTATAAAAGTGATAAATCAGTATATTAGAATGATTTCTGAAGGATCGTATGACACTGAAGACTGGAGTAATGGCTGATGAAAATTCAGCTTTGCATCACAGAAATAAATTATATTTTTAAAGCATGTTAAAATAATGCAATAATATTTCATAATAGTACTTTTTTCTGTATTTTTAATCAAGTAAATGTAACTTTAATGAGCATAAGAGAGTTTAAAAAAAAACAAAAACAAAACAAAACATAAAAAATCTTACTGATCCCAAACTTTTGAGCTTCAGTGTATATTTATTTGACACTTATTTCACATTTCTTAAAAGCTAAATACAAATAAAAGGACTGACAACAAACAAAAAAAACAGTTCACATCTGCAATGAAGCTCCTCTCTCAACAACTCACCTATAAATACAGTAAAGATGGAGCTTGTTAAAGAAAGGATTGAAGGCATGAGTGATCCAGAACCATCCAGAATAAAACACGAAGATACTGAGGAGAAAACAGGTTGGTGTCTATTCATGATTCTTCACTACTGACTGCTGAGAAACATTAATGTAACAAAGCTCCAGCTCACTTGATTTTAACCAAATACTTTGTTTATTTTAGGCTGGATTGAAGTGAAACAGCAAAGAGCGACGCTGAATGAAGTGGAAGAGAATTCAAGAACAAAAGCCAAACAGCTGCACACCTGCTCACAGTGTGAAAAGAGTTTCAGACACAAAGGAAGCCTTAATGTCCACATGAGAGTCCACACTGGAGAAAAACCGTACACATGCCCTCAGTGTGGAAAGAGTTTTACTGGATCATCAAATCTCAGTTATCATCTGCTCTGTCACTCAGGGGAAAAGTCATTTAGCTGTGATCAGTGTGATAAAAAGTTTATTTCATCAGCAAATCTAAAAGCACACCTGACAGTTCATTCAGATGAGAAGCCTCATGCGTGTTCTTTCTGTGGAAAGAGTTTTTCGCGATTGCGAAGTTTGAAACTGCATCAGAAAACACATAATGAAGTGAGAGATCATGTGTGCTTTGAATGTGGAAAGAGCTTTACTGTAGCTGGCGATCTGAAACTGCATCAGAGAATTCATACTGGAGAAAGACCTCACAAGTGCTCATATTGTGACAGGAGTTTCACTCAGTCAGGAAACTTGAAAGTACATGAGCGAGTTCATACTGGAGAGAAGCCGTACCACTGTACTCATTGTGGAGAGAGTTTCAAAAATGCATCGGGTTTCAAAAATCACCTGCAAATTCATTCTGGAGAAAAGCTATTTAGCTGTGATCAGTGTGGTAAAAAGTTCATTACATCTTCAGATCTAAAAAAACACCTGACAATTCATTCAGATGAGAAGCCTCATGTGTGTTCTTTCTGTGGAAAGAGTTTTTCAAGGCTGGACAATTGTAAAAAGCACCAGAAAACACACAATGATTTGAAAGCTCATGTGTGTTGTGAGTGTGGGAGGAGCTTTACCACAGCTGTCTATCTGAAACTGCACCAAAGGATTCATACTGGAGAAAAACCGTACAAGTGCTCATATTGTAACAAGAATTTCACTCAGTCTGGAAGCCTGAAAAAGCATGAGCGAGTTCATACTGGAGAGAAGCATGTGGAAAGTTTTACTAAATCCGCAGCTCTAGTGACTCTCATTAAAAATCATTGTTCTGTGCCAGAGTGAGCAAATGTTTTCTGTGTTGGAGAAGAGCAAAGAGAATTTAGCCACTTTGATCTTACATAGATTTTTTTTAAAGACTGATTTCAAACAAATCTGGCCAAAGTCTCAGTCTGTTGACACATGATGAAATGTGCTTAATATGCCAGTTTACAGAAGATTTTAGACATCATCATTCAGAGTAAATGAGGTGAAAACAGGGAACTATGAAGAGTTGTCAAATTTGCCATAAATATCCAAAACAAAAATAAATTGTGCAGAAGAGAGAAGTTTAGGCAAAAAAGTGCTGAATATTTTAGGTTGGTGCAAAAAAGGCTTTTAACCATTGTAAATGAAGGGAAATTGTGGAATATTTTCACTGAATGGCTCATATTTTCAGTTTACAGCAGGGGTGTCAAACTCAATTCTTGGAGGGCCGGAGCCCTGCAGAGTTTCGATGTAACCATAATTAAACACATCTGATCCACTAATCAAGTCCTTCAGACTTAATTGAAAACTGCATAGTATGCGTGTTGGAGCAGGGTTGGAACAAAACTCTGTAGGGTTGCGGCCCTCCAGGAACTGAGTTTGACACCCCTGGTTTACAGTGTCCTGGTTTATTATAAATTAAAGAGTATGAATATGTAGAGTTTTTCAGACTCTTAAGTGAGTAGGGATGATTTAATGACTGTGTTTTTCTAAAATGTTTCTTTTCTAATGTAAGAATTGATGTTTATTTTGCTTAAATGTACATTGTTTGTGCTGTAATGCACCACAGAATTATTCAAGTCATTCATTTTGAACTGTTTATATTGTGTATATGGGTAGTTGACAAATAAAATGCTTTATTTGTAAAAGACCATTTTTTGGAAAAGAAATGCATGTGTTTATGTAGTGTGAAGTCTGATCTTTGAGAAAATATTAAGAGTCACTAACTTCTTTGATAGTGTTTCTTTTTTTTTATAAACATTTTTTATGAACATTAGTCTTATGGTGTGACATATAAAAAAAAAAAAAACAACAAAAAAACGTTTTACTAATATACAAATAGCATAAGAGATTTATCTTAATTGCTAGACACTTATTTCGTATGGTGTTATTTATTAAATATGAAACTATAATTAACATCACTTTTTCTCCTTGACAATTTCAAGACAAACTTTGACAACAAGTTAAAATTTGCTGTCATCCAGTCAAAACTGCTGAAAATTACACCATTTTAAGATGAATGTCATTTATATCTCCCCTATTGCAATACTCAACCCTTTTTTTTTTAGTTTTGTTAAGATATTCTGAGATAAAAACCTAATCTGTGGTTCTTTTATGTGATCACAGTTCACACCTACAGTGAAGCACCTCCCACAACAATTCACCTATAAATACTGGTGAATATTCACATCATCCTAGAACAAACTCCAGATGCAGCAGCTGAAGTCAGTGAGTGTTAAAGATGGAGTTTATTAAAGAGGAGATTGAAGACATGAGTGATCCAGAACCATCCAGAATAAAACATGAAGATACTGAGGAACGAACAGGTTGGTGTCCATTCTTGATACTTCATCGCTGACTGCTGAGAAACATTAATGTACAAATCTCCAGTTCACTTGATTTTCAACGCATATTTTTGTTTACTTTAGACTGGATTGAAGTAAAATAGCAAAGAGTAAAGCTGAAAGAAGAGGAGGAGTGTTGTAAAATCAAAACTTCAAGAGAAAAAGCCACCTGCTCACAGTGTGGCAAGAGTTACAGAGACAAATCAAAACTTAAACAGCACATGAGAATCCACACTGGAGAGAAACCGTACACATGCTCTCAGTGTGGAAAGAGCTTTACTGCAGCAGCAAATCTCTGTTATCATCTGCTCACTCACTTTGGAGAAAAGCAATTTAGCTGTGATCAGTGTGGTAAAAAGTTTATAACATCATCACATCTAAAAAGTCACCTGACAGTTCATTCAGATGAGAAGCCTCATGTGTGTTCTTATTGTGGAAAGAGTTGCAAAAAAAAAAAACCTTATTGTGCACATGAGAATCCACACTGAGGAGAAACCGTACACATGCCCTCAGTGTGGAAAGAGTTTAACTGATGCATCAGGTCTTAATTATCATCTGCACACTCACTCTGGAGAAAAAATATTTAGCTGTGATCAGTGTGGGAAAAAGTTTATAACATCATCACATTTAAAAAATCACCTGACCGTTATGCATGTACTTTCTGTGGAAGGAGTTTTCAAGACTGATTTACTTTAAACAGCATCAGAAAATACATGATGAAGTGAGAGAACATGTGTGTTGTGAGTGTGGGAAGAGCTTTATTACAGCTCCTCAACTGAGACGTCACCAAAGAATTCATACTGGAGAAAAACTTTACAAATGCTCATATTGTGGCAAGAGTTTCATTCGGTCTGAAGACCTGAAAGTACATGAGCGAGTTCATACTGGAGAAAAGCCGTACCACTGTACTCAGTGTGGAAAGAGTTTTGCTCATTTAAAATCAATAGTGACTAACAATAAAAAGCATTGTTCTGTGTCAGAGTGAACAAACGTTTTCTACAGATTCGGTATGTCTAGTCAATATTGTGAGATTCAGAAGCAGTAAATGTGCAATTAGCTTAAATGCACTAGTTTTGCTTTGAAATGCCGCAAGATTTTTGTTTAATTAATGTATTAGTCCATTGTAGTATTTTAGTCTGTAGTAGATTTTATTTGTGATGATCATGTAGTTTGTCTCAGTCTGTTGACACACAATGAGTGTGCTTAATGTGCCAATTTACTGAAGATCTCAGACAACATCATAATGAATGAGGTGAAAACAGGGAACTATTGTCTTTTAGCAGCTCATTGACTATTGACACTGCCTTGTTACCAGATATATGTGTGTGTTGCTCCAAAACATTTTTTTTTTATTAAAAATGGTACATCAGTTGTGTTTTATACTTTCAGTTAAAGTGGAAATCATTTTATTAAATAATGTAAACTTGGCTGACTGCTTCGCTTCCACTTTAAAAGCTACAAAAACCATGCCTGCTTTTTTTACATTGAAAGACTTGTCATTTACATGATTTGTGCATCCAGGCAGCTTTTGAATGTTGATCTGGTTTCAATGACATTCTTCTTTATGGTGCCTAAAGTGGTGTTTTTATTCAGCCAGTCTGCTGTTGTTGTTCAGACCAGTTATATTTTATATATAACATGCTTAATCATTTCTTAGGCTAAAATGAGATTTATCATTTTATACACTCTTAACAATGCCACTTCACGATGCCATAGAATAACCTTTTTTTGTTTAAATGGTTCTATAAAGAACCTTTAACATTTGAAGAACCTTTCTGTTTCACAAAAGGTTCTTTGTGGTGAAAGAAAGTCTCAAAAATCATCTGCTCATTCACTCTGAAGAAAAGCCATTTAACTGCATCAGAAAATACACAAGTGAGAGGCAGTGTGGGAAGACGTTTACAGTTGTCTGTCTGAAACAGCACCAAATGATTCATACAGGAAAAAATATTGTGACAAGAGTTTCATTTACTCTGGAAACCTGAAATCACATGAGCGGGTTCATACTGGACTAAAGCAAACTGTCCTCAGTGTGGAAACAGTTTCACTCTGAATTAAATGATTCGCGATCCGATTGGAGCGCTTCAAAACAGTGACTCGTTTTGCGACTCGGAGCAGATTTCTCTATATAATTCATTCGTTGTTTGAATAACGGTGGAAATTAAATAATCACAATTAAATATGCCCGACTTAATTTGTTTTTATTTAATTAATAGTGGGCACCCCGTATCTGGCACTTGCCTAAAAAGACGGGTTTATGATGTGCGTTGTTAACAGATTACACTAACATTAGGCTATAGTCAACCTCCGCCAATGGAGAGAGAGAAAAATGCTTTCTAAAGCACCCCCTCTGCCTTTTCACAAATCCCATCGTTACCAGGAATTTCCAGCAGGTGGCAGCAATACACTAAAACGTTTTCGAGTTTGCCATACAAATACAAAAGAGGGAAAAGACGACGAGCAGGAGAGAGAAGCACGGGGGTCGAGCTGAATCTTTCTTTCTTTTTTTTAAGAAGTGTAATATTTTCACCGGATGCAGTATATTTCAATGTGAGAGAGTTTTCCTGTGAGAGATGTTCTCATTTTGCAGAGTTTGGGTTTATCCAGCTTTTCATTGCTCAACATGGAATATTCACATCATCAAGATACAAACTCCAGCAGCTGAAATCTGACACATACTATGGTAAATATTGAGTTTACTGAAGAGGAGATTGACGACATGAGTGATCCAGAATAAAACATTAAGGCATCGAGGAACAAACAGGTTGGTTTCCATTCTCCATTCTTTATTTTTGACTATTTTAGTAGCTGAGAAATATCGATCAGTATATGAATGATAAATGATACAGAAATGCATTTAAATGATCATGAGATCATCACTTGTGACTGATTTGATGTAATCTTATTTTACTGACTATTTTACAATTGAAAATCAAAGGCTAATTATACAATTCTCAAAAATTGTTCAAAACAGATGGAACAAAAACATTTCTATGAAGAAATGTCGTCAGCTCAACCTTTTTATATATAAAAAGTGAAAGTGAAAAAAGTGACGAGACGTGAGGCCAAGTATGGTGACCCATACTAGGAATTTGTGCTCTGCATTTAACCCATCCAAGTGCACACACACAGTAGTGAACACACACACACACACACACACACACCGTGAACATACACCCGGAGCAGTGGGCAGCCATTGCATTGCTGCGGCGCCCGGGGAGCAGTTGGGGGTTCGGTGCCTTGCTCAAGGGTCTCACCTCAGTCGTGGTATTGACGATGGAGAGAGCGCTGGATATTCACTCCCCCCACCGTCAATCCCTGCCGAACCTGGGACTCGAACTCGCAACCTCTTGGTTACAAGTCAGACTCCCTAACTAATGGTATAGCACTTAATACAGATTTTGTCAAAGCAGCTTTACATTGTTAAACTGGAAAATAGTGTGTCAATAATGCAAACAAAATTCAATTATTCTGTAAAGCAGCTTTAAAAAGAGGACAAAAGTAAACAGTATTTCAGTTGAGGTCGGTTCATTGTTAATTCAGTGGTCAGAGTGTCTTCATCATCCAGCTCAGTTAAGTCCTCTTCAAATAGTGTCTCTGCAATCAAGTTGTTAATATTCCTAAGAATCAAGTGTCCCCATCTAAGCAAGCCAAAGGTGACAGAAATGGAGAAAAACCTTGGGAGAAACCAGGCTCAGTCAGGGGTCCAGTTGTCCTCTGGCCAGATGAACCAACATGGCCAATGGCTGTTAGTTGATGAGGCTTTCACTGGGGATCTGTCTCTGGGGCTCATCTAGTTAACATGGTCTCTGTTGACATTCAGGGCTGTTGAGGTTGTCTCCAGGTGCTGATCCACCATCTGGACTGGATCTGGGTGACTGCAGTGATCATCGGATCTGGATACAGACTGTGTTTAGGTGGCAATGATGGAATAAGAATGAGACAGACTAATATAAATGTAGATGCCGTTCCTCTTAAGACATAACAAGTTCATCGGATGTTATTGACATTGTTATTGTTAGTGAACACCTTCAGAATGAGACATAGTGATGGAGTTTTTTTTTTTTAGCATAACAAAACTGAAAGCTATAGGTCCAATTTGGCTGAAGACAAGGACAGGATTTGTAATATTCAAAAGTATTTTTAATAAAGGAAAAAAAAACAACAACTATCTGAGAACTAAATGAATGGCATATTCCTTTATAGAATAACTCATAGAAATCAACCATTAGTCAGTTTTAGACATTTTCTTTTGGATGAAATACTTTTTATGCACTGTAACAAGTCAATGACAGATAATGTGCGTTTCTGGTAGAATGTCCCCCTTTTTTTGACAAAATACTTAATAGCAAGTACATAACTATAACAATATCAAACAACAGACATCAAAATATAACAAAAAATACAAGGAAGAAAGTAAAACAAATAAAAAAAATAAATAAAAACTAATAAATAAATAACATAATATTACAGATGGGGGAAATTACACAAGGTTGGACACTGAAAGCAATTTTTGACTTTTTAATGAGTTTTTATGCCCATCAAAGACATAACATAAGAATTATAATCAACTGTAAAAATTGGTTCTTACCCAAAATTTACATTTGTTAATAAACAATTTGCCAAGAATAATAAAAAGATTAACAATATATTGAATATGGGAGTTAGGGTTATAATTAAAGAAAATAATATCAAAAGTGTTAATACATAGCCTTTGCTAACATTTGTTTTTTCAGAGAGATTGGTACATCATTTATTTAAAAAAAAAAAACAAAAAAAAAAGGCAAACACATTCACAAAAAAAGATGTACAGTTGTCTATATCACAGAAAGTAGCCACATTTTCATCCTTAAGTTTTCATTGAACACAAAGAAGTATAAGTGAACTTAATTGCAATGCTTTAAGTAACAGAAAGTAATACATTCATTATGATGGTGTCTGAGGTCTTCTGTAAATCTGCACGTTAAGCACATTTCATTGTGTGTCAAAATACTGAGGCAAACTACAGGATCATCACTTGATAAGACAATCACCTATTGATGTATGTTTTTATTATTTTATCTCTCAGGTTAAACATGATTAAAAATGCGATGAAAGACTAGACAAACCATTCCTGCACTCATTTTTTTACACTGAAAAATAATAAATTAGCATTTTCATTCAGGCTATCTGCTGTTGTTGTTTAAACCACTTTATATATAACATAATTGGGAATGCAAGGTTTAGTATTTTATAAAATGTTTTGGTTTTGTCAAAGTGTGTTTTTTACTGAACTAGATAAGAGCAAGAGCCCTGGTTAATTCAGTCATCTGTTAACAAAATAGACTTCATGGATTCAGTTCACATCTCTTTCTGGTGAGGGAAATACATCATTGAAGAAGAAAGACCAAATATTAAATGTCATGGATGAATATGTAAGTACTCAATATTTTATAGAGAATTGTCACCTTTGGAGCCAAATTGCAGGGTAATTTTTTTTTAGAAAGATTGCAGCATCATTCTTTTATATTTGCACAGCAATTTGGAGGTCAGTAAGTAAAATTAGTTGTTTAACAGAAGTTATTGAATTATATAACAAATAGTGATTTCATCACTATTTATGTTTGTCTTTCTTCAGAAAACAATATGAACTAAATCAGAAATTTAAGTTTGGTAAATTTGTAAAACTTGATTTGACACAAAATAACCCTATATACTAAGGTTACAGGTTTGTACTGGATTTGTTTTAGTGTTGTGTAGGTGATCCCTGTGATTGAACTCCAGGTGCAGCAGCTGAAATCTGTGACATACTATTGTAAAGATGGAGTTTATTAAAGAGGAGATTGAAGACATGAGTGATCCAGAACCATCCAGAATAAAACATGAAGATACTGAGGAACAAACAGGTTGGTGTCCATTCATGATTCTTTATTCTTTATTGTTGACTGCTGAGAAACTTTAAAGCTGCTAAAAGATTGTTAAATAATGATCAATAGGAATGATACATTTTCATCTAAATGATCATATCCACATTTTAATTTTATAAACAAGGAATGTCAGAACTAACCTTTGGCATATCAAAAATCTGATGCTTGATACTCAGATAAATATATGACCTCTTGGTTTCTGCTATTAAATCAGGTTCACTTATTTTAACATCATAATTTGTATATTTTAGACTGGATATATGTAAAACAGCAAAGACAGGAGGGGAATGAAGTGGAGGAGGAACATTGTAAAATCAAAACTTCAAGTAAAAAAGCCAAAGGGCTGTACACCTGCACACAGTGTGGAAAGAGTTTCGGATACTCAGGACACCTTAAAAGCCACATGAGAATCCACACTGGAGAGAAACCGTACACATGCCCTCAGTGTGGAAAAAGTTTTGCTGATAAAGCAAATCTCTGTAGACATCTGCTCTTTCACTCTGGAGAAAAGCCATTTAGTTGTGATCAGTGTGGTAAAAAGTTTATTTTATCATCACTTTTAAAACAACACCAGAAAGTTCATTCAGATGAGAAGCCGTATGTGTGTTCTTGCTGTGGAAAGAGTTTTTCACGACTGGACAATTGTAAACAGCACCAGAAAACACATAATGAAGTGAGAGAACACATGTGCTTCGAGTGTGGGAAGAGCTATACTGCAGCTAATCAACTAAAATGGCATCAAAGAATTCATACTGGAGAAAAGTATTACAAGTGTTATTATTGTGGCAAGAGTTTCATTCTGTCTGGGAACCTGAAAAGGCACGAGCGACTTCATACTGGAGAGAAGCCGTACCACTGTAGTCAGTGTGGACAAAGTTTCAAAGATGGAACAAGTCTCCGTTATCATCTGCACATTCACTCTGGCGAAAAGCCATTTAACTGTGATCAGTGTGGTAAAAAGTTTATATCATCATCACATCTAAAAAGTCACCTGACAGTTCATTCAGGTGAGAAGCCTCATGTGTGTTGTGAGTGTGGGAAAAGCTTTACTAGAGCTGACTGTTTGAAACGGCACCAGAGAATTCATACTGGAGAAAAACCGTACAAGTGCTCATATTGTGACAAGAGTTTCACTGAGTCTGGACACTTGAAAGCACATGAGCGAGTTCATACTGGAGAGAAGCCGTATCACTGTACTCAGTGTGGAAAGAGTTACACTCATTCAAGAAGTCTAGTGGTTCATATTAAAAAGCATTGTTCTGTGTCAGAGTGAGCAAATATTTTCTACAGATTCAGTATTTCAAGTAAATATTGTGATAAAGTGATTCAGATAGAGTAAATATGAGATTGACTGAAATAAAATAGTTTTGCTGTTTTTTCCTGTTTTGTTGGAGACCGGCAAAAGTATTAAGTCACTTTAATCTTGATGTTTTTTATTCTTTCACTGAATGTCTGCTCATTAAGACACTGACAAAGAAACACCCAAATGAAACAATTCTAAGATATTTATCTAATCACAATATTATTATCTCTGCAACATAAAAGTTGCGTAGGCTTTGTACAGTGATGCAAATACAATCTCCATTTCACCATTTCGTCATCACGAGCTGCAACATGATGTGAAGACTGTTGCTTTCCTTGTGAGGGCTGCATAGGACTCATCGGGCCCTGGAGACACCATCCAAGTTGTGTGCAGACAGCAATGGGTTCCCCAACTGGGCCTTTGCATATGGGCTGGGTTGGTGTCAGAAGGTGGGGGTTATCACATCCAATAAGGAGCAGTGGCTTCACCCTGTCCACAGGAGGCAATGGCAGGTACTATTTATGTTTGTCTTTCTTCAGAAAACAATATGAACTAAATCAGAAAGTTCGGTAATTTTGTGAAATATGTTTGCTTTGACACAAAATAACGGTGGACTGGATTTGTTTCAGTGTTGTGTTTCTTTTAACTCTGATCACTGTGGCAAAAAGTTTAGATCACATCTAAAAAGTCACCTGACAGTTCATTCAGATGAGAAGCCTCATGTGTGTTCCCAATGTGGAAAGAGTTTTTCGAAACTGGGAAGTAAACAGCACCAGAAGATACATAATTAAGTGAAAGATCATGTGTGTTGTAAGTGTGGGAAGAGCTTTACTGCAGCTGTCTATCTGAAACGGCACCATATGATTCATACTGGATGTGCTCATATTGTGACAAGAGTTTCACTCATTGTGGAAACCTGAAATCACATGAGCAGTTTCATACTGGAGAGAAGCCGTACCACTGTGCTCGGTGTGGAAAGAGATACAAATATGCAGCAGGTCTCAGAAATCATCTGCACATTCACTCTGGTGAAAAGCCATTTAACCCTTAAAGACCCAAATATAGATAAATCAAATCTTTCACCTTTAAAATGTTGTTGTAGGAGGCCTTTACTGCAGAAATAAATGGGTTTTTACATTTTTGACCAAAAGTTTTTACTGGAGAAAAACCCTAAAAGTGTGCATATTGTGACCAGAGCTTAACTCTGAACAGCTGTAAAAGCATGAGTGAGAGAAGCTGTACTACTGTACTCATTGTTCTGTGTCAGAGTGAGCAAATGTTTTATATGTTATTTCAAGTAAATATATCAAGTTAATATTTCAAATAAATACTGGGAGATTCAGATACAGTACATATGAGATTAGCTCAAATGATGCTTTTGCAGTGAAATGCCACAATATTTGTGGAGATGTTTTTGTTCTGTTTTGTTGGAGAACAGTCTTACAGTCTAATCTTACATTGATGTTTTTATTCTTTGATTGAATGTCTGCTCATTAAGACACTGACAAAGAAACACTCAAATAACCTGGAAAAATTCTTAACAAAACCCAACAACCAGTAATTTTGTCAGTATATGAAACTGTTTTTTTTTTTGTTAAATATTTATTTATAAATGCAATATGTTCATATCTGCAACATAAAAGTTGTGTAGGCTTTGTACAATGATACAAATAAAATATCCATTTCACTGACATCTCTGATTTCCATTAAGACAATATTTGACTCCTTAAAGTTGTTCTTAACCTTTGTAATGCCATTTTTCTGCCTTTTTAAAATGTAGATCATCTTTTGTGCAAAAAAAAGTATTCATAAACTTTTGTCAAATACGTAATTTAAACAATAAATTCAATTAATATAATAAGATACAGTCAGGAAATATCAAATGAAATCAGCATCAGCAATTCATTTTTAGCACAGAAGAGCACAAATGTGGCATCAAGGATATTTACAGACTTTTTGACAAGTCTCAGAGGTGCCATGCATCTCATATATACAATGTTATGTGATTTTATTGTTTAAAATAACGTTTTTAATATATAGAATTAATAAATGCTTTAAATGCCTCAAGTTACTGTCTTTGTCACTGATTCATTCATTCAATCAATTTGTTCAAACAGCTGATTAATTTAGGGTTGAAGCAAGTTACTCTCTTGGTTCATTGAATATTTGACTCACTCTATTATCTAGTTGACTGCGCTACATCTTTTTCTGAATTGATAAAATATAAAAATCACTTTCATTTCCAAATAAACCTAACCAGTTGGACCTAATTTTTCCAGCCATGTTTACAAGTGTAAAATTTTCACCGGATGCTGTATATTTCCAATTTTCATGTGAGAGATGTTCCCATTTAGCAGAGTTTGTGTTTATCCAGCTTTTCATGGCTCAACATTTCGATGGTAATTGTTGGGAATATTTACATCCTACAAGAGACAAAAGATGCAGCAGCTGAAATCTGAGTATGGATGCTAAATGATAGAGAAATGCATTTAAATGATCATGACCTGATACAACAGTAACAAGTTAAAAACTAAGCTTTGGCACATCAAATATCTGATACCACAGACTGATACCTAATCTTTGTTGTTTTCTGCTATTAAATCAGGATTCACATTCTCTTTTTTTCCACATTTATCCACCTTAAAATTGTAACTAGTTTATCCAGAGAAAATGAGCAAAGTCTATCAGTTTGTCCAGTTAGGTACTTTATTGTCCTGACAATTTTTTTTTTACATTTATATTGTCCGAGTAATTGCAATGTTTCTGCATAAAATGCAAAACTAAGAAAAACAATACAGTGTAATCGACAATTAATGAAACAATAGTCTGACAGAAACAGAGCTGTAACATTTAAATGAGCTGCTGAAAAGCCAATGGTTCCCTGTTTTCACCTCATTCATTATGATGTCGTCTGAGATCTTCTGCTAATTTGGCACACTAAGCACATTTCAACTACAAGATCATCACAAATAAAATCTTACTGAAAACAATAAACATAATCCGAACACTTAACCAGAGATGTCAGTGAAATGGAAATTTTATTTGCATCATTGTACAAAGCCTACACAACATTTATATTGCAGATATACTAATATTGCATTTATAAATACATTTCACGAGTTCGCCCTTACATCTAACCTGCTTGAGCAAGTAGAAAGCATATCTGGAATATAGACAGAACCCAGAGAACTCCCCCATCCCTAGTATGGGATGAAACAGATTAGGGGTGGAGGTGGGATGCCAAGAAAGCTGTCGCAGGACAGAGGTAAGAAGACTGCCTATATATAGGCGTTGGGGTAATTAAGATGATTAGCTAAACGAGTTACACCTGTGCCAAATTGATTATCTGATTGTGCTCCTCCCGAACCTTGTTAATAAAACATCATATTTTAGAAAAAACTGACTAAATTACAAAATGACTGGTTGTTGGCAATGTAAGATTAAAGTGAGTAAATACATTTGCTGTTCTCCAACAAAACAGAAAAAAACTCACATGTAAAACTACTCAGTTGAGCTGATCTGAGCTAACATTTGCTCACTCTGACACAGAACAATGCTTTTTAATATGAGTCACTTGAGATGATGACTGAGTGAAACTCTCTCCACACTGAGTACAGTGGTATGGCTCTTCAGTATGAACTTTCAGGTTTCCAGAAACTCTTGTCACAATATGATCACTTGTAAGATTTTTCCCCAGTATGATTTCTTTGATGCCAGTTTTAGTTGACTAGCTGTAGAAAAGCTCTTCCCACACTCAAAGCACACTTGATCTCTCACTTCATTGTTTTCTGGTGCCATTTACAACTTTCCTGTTTTGTTATATATTTTGAACAGCAAACATGTGTTTAATTTAAAGTAATGCACTGTAAATCCAGTAACAACTTCTTGATTTCTCTAGATCTGATCCTGTGGGTCTCCGTACCAGACAATGAACAGTTCACACCTACAGAGAAGCCCCTCCCACAACAATTCAGCTATAAATACTGGTGAATAGTCACATCATCCTACAAGAGAAGAACAAACTCCAGGTGGAGCAGCTGAAATCTGTGTGACTGGTAAAGATGGAGTTTATTAAAGAGGAGATTGAAGACACGAGTGATCCAGAACCATCCAGAATAAAACATGAAGATACTGAGGAACAAACAGGTTGGTGTCCATTCTTGATTCTTCATCGTTGACTGCTGAGAAACATTAATGTACAAAGCTTCCTTGAGTTCATTGGAATTTCAACACACATTTTTGTTTACTTTAGACTGGGTTGAAGTAAAACAGCAAAGAGTAAAGCTGAAAGAAGAGGAGGAGTGCTGGAAAATCAAAACTCCAAGACAAAAAGCCACCTGCTCACAGTGTGGAAAGAGTTTTAGAAACAAATCAAAACTTAAGGAGCACATGAGAGTCCACACTGGAGAGAAACCGTACACATGCCCTCAGTGTGGAAAGAGTTATACTGTAGCATCAAGTCTCAAAAATCACATGCTCATTCACTCAGAAGAAAAGCCATTTAACTGTGATCAGTGTGGTAAAAAGTTTATTTCATCATCACGTCTAAAAAGGCACCTGAAAATTCATTCAAATGAGAAGCCTCATGTGTGTTCTTACTGTGGAAAGAGTTTTTCAAGGCTATATGATTTCAATTGTCACCAGAAAATACATTATGAAGTGAAAGATCATGTGTGTTTTCAGTGTGGAAAGTGCTTTAATAGAGCTGGCAACCTGAAACGGCACCAAAGAATTCATACTGGAGAAAAACCTTACAAGTGCTCATATTGTAAAAAGAGTTTTATTCAGTCTGGAGACCTAAAGTCTCATGAGCGAGTTCATACTGGAGAGAAGCCGTACCACTGTACTAAGTGTGGAAACAGTTTCACTCAGTCATCATCTCTAGTGGCTCATATTAAAAAGTATTGTTCTGTGTCAGAGTGAGCAAATGTTTTTTACAGATTCAATATTTCAAGTCAAGGTCCTGATAAAGTAAATGTGAGGTTAGCTGAAGTAAACTGCACTCTTAAAAATAAAGGTGCTTTAAAAGGTTCTTCACAGCGATGCCATAGAAGAACCATTTTTGCTTTCACAAAGAACCATCTCTTTCTTGCCTTTTTATAATCTGAGAAACCTTCTTTTGCCACAAAGAACCTTTTGTGAAACACAAAAGTTCTTTAGATGTTCTTTATGGAATCATTAAGACAAAAAAAAGGTTCTTCTATGGCATCATGAACCTTTATTTTTAAGAGTGTAGTTTTGCTGTGTAATGTCACAAGATTTGTGTGCTTGTTTTTTCTGTGTGTTGAATAACAGCAAAAGTATTTAGTCACTTTAATCCCACAGTGATTTTTATCCTTTAATTTGATGCCTCCTCCTTGAGTTTCTGACCATTTTGTTGCATAAAACTTTATTTATATTCACATATTTATTTATAATTTTTTTTTCTGCTATATAAATGTTAGGCACTGTGTAATGATGCAAATGAAATTGCCATTTCACTGACATCTGATTATGCATGATTTTTTTTTTATTGATGTGTTAGTCCGTTATAGTATTTCAGTCAGATATTTTATTCTATTCAGTAAAAGGTTTTATTTGTGCTGATCCTGTAATTTGTCTCAGTCTGTTGACACACTATGAAATGTGCTTAATCTGCCAATTTACAGAAGATCTCAGACATCATCATAATTAAAAAAAAGAGGTGAAAACAGGGCACTGTTGGCTTTTCAGCAGCTTGATGTCTGTTGACAATGTCTTGTTGTCAGGAGAGAATATTCAGTGTAATTATAAATGAAGTGAACACAAGTATTTGATTTTAGAAATTCTGTTTCTAATTTGTCTAGTGTAGCATCAAAATAAAAAGGCAAAAGCAGGAAATTATCACTCATTTACAGGCTGGAAGCGATTCTTGCCACAAGAATATGATCAGGGCCAGGCCCGGTTCTACAGGGGTTCAAACGAAATCAATAGCACCCTCATTTAAAGCTATAATAATTGCAATTCATTGCAGATTTAGCAAACTATCTAGTGCGCGTTATGATTTGTGCTCTGGAGAACGGTTTCTATTTCAACGTGTTTTTGCTGCATTGAGCAATGTAGTAATCGCAGACATATCTGTTGAGTTCTTGAATCAGAGGTGTTTAATTTAGAATCCACTCACCATTCAAATCATTATTGTGTTCAGCACAAATCATCTCATTATAACAAAGTAGACGCAATGTAAATAAAAGAGATTCAAACTTCATTGATTATAATGTATCTTTGTAAGATTGCGATGAATAAGATGAGTGACAGCTTTTTAGTGATTATATATATTATAAATTTGATTCTGCAAGCCGGGCTGATCAGGGCACTGAGAGTTAACTAGGAATTAAAGTTAATCAGGACACATCCTGACATAAAGGCTATATGTCAGAGATGTGTCTGTGTGAGCTAACAGCATTTTCCCATTAGATTTCACTTTGATTTTAAATTGATTTTTTTAACTGATGTGATGTAATTTCAAACTAAATTTGGCCAAAACAAAGTTGTCTCAGTCTGTTGACACACAATGGAATGTGCTTAATCTGCCAGTTTACAGAAAGACATCATGATTCATAATAAATGGTGAAAACAGGGAACTATAAAGAATTCTCAAATTTGCCATAAAATCCAAAAGAGCAAAGTGTGCAGAATAGAGAAGTTTGGGGTGAAATGGTGCTGAATATTTTAAGTTGGAGCTAAAAATGGGAAATTGTGGAATATTTTCACTGAATGCCTTATAGGACAAAGAAAATGCCATAGCACTTGAGCAATGGATCTCTTTACATATGACATTATTATGTGACCATCAAATGCTGAACAGCAAACTATATATGTGGTTAATTAAAAGTGAAACAATAAAAGTTCAATAACTTGTATCTGATTTCTCCAGATCTGGTCCTGTGGGTCTCAGTATCAAACAATGATCACAGTTCACACCTACAGAGAAGCCCCTCCCACAACAATTCACCTATAAATACTGGTGAATATTCACATCATCCTACAAGAGAAGAACAAACTCCAGGTGCAGCAGCTGAAATCTGTGTGACTGTTAAAGATGGAGTTTATTAAAGAGGAGATTGAAGACATGAGTGATCCAGAACCATCCAGAATAAAACATGAAGAACAAACTGAGGAACGAACAGGTTGGTGTCCATTCTTGATTCTTCATTGTTGACTGCTGAAAACATTAATGTACAAAGCTCCAGTTCTATTGATTTTAACCACATAATTTGTTTATTTTAGACTTGGCTGAAGTAAACCAGCAAAGAGTAAAGCTGAAAGAAGAGGAGTGCTGTAAAATCAAAACTTCAAGAAAAAAAGCCAAACAGTTGCACACCTGCTCACAGTGTGGAAAGTGTTTGAGAGACAAAGCAAAACTTGAGGAGCACATGAGAATCCACACTGGAGAGAAGCCGTACACATGCCCTCAGTGTGGAAGGAGTTTTACTGTAGCATCAAGTCTCAAAAATCACATGCTCATTCACTCTGGAGAAAAGCCATTTGACTGTGATCAGTGTGATAAAAAGTTTATTTCATCATCACGTCTAAAAAGGCACCTGAAAATTCATTCAAATGAGAAGACTCATGTGTGTTCTTACTGTGGGAAGAGTTTTTCAAGGCTATATGGATACAAATGTCACCAGAAAATACATAATGAAGTGAAAGATCATGTGTGCTTTGAGTGTGGAAAGTGCTTTAATAGAGTTGGCAATCTGAAACAGCACCAAAGAATTCATACTGGAGAAAAACCATACAAGTGCTCATATTGTGGCAGGAGTTTCATTCAGTCTGGAGACCTAAAATCACACGAGCGAGTTCATACTGGAGAGAAGCCGTACCACTGTACTCAGTGTGGAAAGAGTTTTACTCAGTCATCAAATCTAGTAACTCATATTAAAAAGCATTGTTCTGTGTCAAAGTGAGCAAATGTTTTTTACAGATTCAATATTTCATGTCGAGGTCCTGATAAAGTAAATGTGAGGTTAGCTGAAGTAACAGAGTAGCAGAGTGTACTGTTCTTACCAAAAGAAGGAGAAGGACAAGGATTAATACATTTTCAAAGCAAAACAGCAGCATTTCGTTTATAGCTTCTGCAAGGACTTCTTAATGGTTCAGTAACTTCCAGCAGGAAAATATTACAAAGTCTTGGAAATTTGAAAATGGACAGGAATCTTTTTTTATGGACTTCTCAAAGTTGAATATCAATGGAATGCCTATTTTTTATCAGAATGTTTTTAAAGTGTGGAATATGTTCAAAGTACAAAGAGAAGACAATTTTGAATCTCTTTATTGCTCGCTAATATATGGAGCATGCTTTGATTTAACAACTCAAAAAACTTGTGCCTTCCAAAATATGTACAATGGGGAGTTTAGTTACTTTGACAGGACCAGACTTCTATGAACTGAGACTTTTATCAGATTACTGTGTAAGTAAAAATGTTCCTAATGAAAAATGATTTATTTTGTTTGTTTTGCCTGTTTTAGATGTTGTTTCAGGAATGTTTTTAAGTTCTGGAAAATCTTAATTTTTTTCAAGTACCTGTAAAGCTACAGGTTTGGTTTTTAACAAAAAAAGTGTTGAGTGCGTAATGTTTTAAAATTGTCTGATGACGTTAAACCAGAATGGAGATCACTGTATAATTGCAGCAAAAATACAATTAAAATGTGCAAAACAACAAAGAAAAACAAAACCGTGTAACTGGCAATTAATAAAAAAAAAACTGACAGAAACAGTTGTAACTTTTAATTTATTTATTTAGTGGCTAAAAAGCCAATAGTTCCCTGTTTCCACCTCATTCATTATAATGGTGTCTGAGATCTTCTGTAAATTGGCACATTAAGCACATTTCATTGTGTGTCAACAGACTGAGACAAACTACAGGATCATCGCTTTATGAGATAATCACATATAACAGAATTTAAATGTAAGGTTTATTTTTTTAAAAAATGTTTTGTTTTTGTGAAAGTATGTTTTTTCCTGAACTAGTTAAGAGCAAGCCCTGGTTAATTCAGTTGTCCATCAACAAAGACATAGACTTTATGGATTCAGTTCACATCTCTGTGAGAGAAATATATAAATAAAGAAGAAAAACAAAATATTAAATGTCATGGATGAATATATACATTTAAACTACTATAAGTAGTTTGATTACAGCATCATTATTTTATATTTGCACAGAGATTTGGAGTTCAATATGACAGTGGTGAGACTTGGGAAAATGACTTTTTATATTATTTTTCTGTAGCCATTGTTTCACCCAAATTGGATCTAAATCTCCATTGAAAACATTTGACATCATTTTGACCCCTCTCTACAAAATAGTGGATTACTCAGTTAATATTCACCCATAACAAAAATAGTATTTTATCACTATATATGTTTGTCTTATGTTTGTTGTATATTTTATTTATGATGATCCTGTAGTTTGAAAAGTGCTTAATGTGCCAATTTACAGAAGATCTCAGACATCATCATAATGAATGAGGTGAAAACAGGGGACTATTTTCTTTTCAGCAGCTCATGGACTATTGACACTGCCTTGTTATCAGATGTGTGTGTGTGTGTATTGCTCCAAAAGCTATATATATATCTTTTTTTTTTATTATTATTTAAAATGGTACATTAATTGTGTTATATAGTTTCAATTAAAGTGGAAATCACTTCCATGGCAGCTTTAGAATGTTGATCTGGTTTCAATGACATTTCTTCTTGAAGTGCAATAGGAAATAAACAGATCCTTTTAATTATCATTATTTTAAATTCTTCTTCTTATGATGAGTTATTTCCTCTGTTTGAGTAGTCAGTTAAATAAAAGAAAATAGCAAGAATGTACAGTCTTTGTGTTGTTCTTTGAATTCACACAATCACCTCCAACACAACAGCTGAAAACTTTCACATGCAGTATGACAAATCCCATATGAAAAATCAAAACTGAAACACTTTCAATTTGTCAAATTGTAAACTGACCAATTCTTTGCTTCAAATGATCGCCTTCAAACAATCACTTTTGAAAACAATAAATAATAAAAAAAATGAGTACTTGTATGAAACATGACACATCTCTTCAAAGGTTTACTCACAGTTCACGTCACGTTCTGTAGTTCACTTGAAATAACACAGTTCTCTGTTTGTCAGTTCAGTCCTCCACAAAAAATAGGAAGAACAAGACAAGTACCAGTTCAAAGAACTACGAATTTGACGTGGGTGCGTTGAAATTAACTGAAGATAACATAGCTGAAGTGGTTAACTTCAAAGATTGTCTCTATTTTGTACAGACGTCCACCAATGAAATGTATATTTAGCAAAAATAGAATTAAACTGGAGATGAATCAAACTGAGATGTCACTTGGAGGGCAGGGTGATGAAACAAACAATTTCTAAAAGAATTAGGTGTGACAGATTGAAATATATGCTTGTATGATTATATTGAGAAATTCTTAAATCAGTAAAAAAAAAAAACAAAAACAACAACAACAACACTGAAAGAATTCTATATTGAGGCTTTTTTGAATGCATTTAAAAAAAGGTACATCAAATGTAATTGTTGTTTAAGTGGTGGGGGCAGGGTTGCCAGGTTTTCACAACAAAACCCGCCCAATTGGTACTCAAAACTAGCCCACTTGCGTTTTGAGGGGGCCGTTGCTAGACCTAAAGCTCTAAAGGCCTTCCATTACTCATATCACTTTTCTTTCTTGAAAGTTGCATGTACAACACAATTAAATTTACAAACTTGTGTAACCTACTATTTCTACACTGCAACAAGCACTAGGGGAAGTAAATGTATACATTAATGCTTTATTAACATATTTATTTAAGTGCCTTCATCATACTTCACATGAACATTTTCAGCATTTTAAGGCAATGTATATAAAATTAGCTGTGCTAATAACTATAACTATCTAGCTAACATAATTGATGTAAATTTAACTGCATGTTTGTATAGAAAAACTGGAAAGAGTAGGAAAGTGCTAGTGTCAATTGATCAAGTTCTGGTGAAAAAGATGGGTTTTCAGACGTTTTTTGAAGATGGCCAATGAGCTGATCGAATTGAGATGGGTAGGTCATTCTACCAGCTGGGAACAGTCCACAAAAAGGTCAGTGAAAGTGATTTGGAGCCTCTTTGGGATGGCACCACAAGGCATCATTCATTTGCAGAATGCAAGCTTCTGGAAATATTGCAGAAACTCATATTATTTAGAAACACTTCTTTAGTTTCGTCCAGTGCTTGAAGTGGAAATACAAAACTGTGCCAGAGGTGGGACCAAGTCATTGTTTTGCAAGTCACAAGTAAGTCTCAAGTCTTTGCATTCAAGTCTCGAGTCAAGTCCCGAGTCACGACAGACAAGTCACAAGTCAAGTCCCAAGTCAAGACGGGCAAGTCACAAGTCAAGTCCCGAGTCAAGACGGGCAAGTCCAAGTCGAGTTGCAAGTCCTCAACTTTAAGCTTCAAGTCCTAAACAAGACATTAGTGGCGTTTGCCCAAATTAGTGTCTCTGTATTAATTACTACAGTAAATTTAAAGTCAGGAATAGTCTATAGTAAGAATAATTGCAAAGATACAATAATTAATGGTGTTTCATTGAGGAATTAATTATTGTTTGTGAACAAATATAGGAATTATTAAATTAATAATTCATTTTAAGTCCACTGTTTAATGTTTTCCATACCAAAACTACATATGTTACAGTCACCACTATGAGGATTGATCACAAACACAGCTAAAAAGCTTCCTACCACAGTGGTCATCCTTCACAAAACTACAGTTTTATCACAAGTAGAATGTAAAATGTTTCAATATAGCATTTCAGTCAAATGGAATTTATGCAATATTTCAAACTTTTAACCCACTTGAGAAAATCAACCAGGTGCAAGAGTTTTAAATCAGACCAATTCTGAGGCAAAAAATGTGGATTTGGCAACCCTACATCCAACACCAGCTGCATTCAAAGTGATTTAAATACTCTGCGCATTGATAGCGACTCCGTGATGCGTAAAAATTATATTCAATATGCAAGGCTTTAATACAAAAAACACACACAATGAATGTAGAAAGCAAAAGCCAAATCTCTGACATTTTGGGGTGATTTAGGAATTCCGGCCAGATGCAATTTTTTAAGTCCAAAAAGAGGATGCATGGTCACCCTAATTATGTGGATAAAAACAATACAAACGCCCACTTAGCGAGTCCATCTCTGGCTCAGTGCAAAAGCTGCGCTAATACACTTCAGTAGCCTATATCGATCACAACTGTTTTTTTTAGAAGATATAGCCATTTTTTAGAAGATAACGCCCACTTAGCAAGTCCATCTCTGGCTCAGTGTCAAAAGCTGCGCTAATACACTTCAGTAGCCTATATCGATCACAACTGTTTTTTTTTAGAAGATATAGCCATAAGACTTGCCAAGTCACAGGGTTCAAGTTCAAGTTAAGTCTCGAGTCATTGCTCTCAAAGTCTAAGTCGAGTCTCAAGTCTTCTTTGATTATGTCGAGTCAAGTTACAAGTCATCAAATTTGTGACTCGAGTCCGTGTGAAGTCTCGAGTCATGTAATCGAGTCCACAACTCTGAAAATTGCATTCTGGGGGATAAAATACACTTTTTGTCGGGATTCCCCTGGTAAATTTGCGTTTCAGGGGCGAAATATGACGTTATTGGGGTCGATTAAACCCGCGGGCCTCAAAAACAACCTGCGGCAACAGTGTTAAAGTAGCCCAATTCTTGGCAAGACTTGGCAACACTGGGTGGGGGTTGGTCTGTGATCAATTGGTTTAGTCCAAAAAAGTGTGCGATCGATTACTTGTGCCTTGTCAAACACTAGGGGGAGAACTCGCGAGTCGCGATGTTTCTCCATTATGCATAAAGTTCGCAGTGGAGAATCATCATGAAGTGTGTCTGATTAATTCTCTCCCCGTTTCCCGGTATATCTTTTAAATATTCGTTAGGGTGTTTGTGAATTGATGTTTTAAACTGTTTGGGAGCCGTGCATGTTTGGGTTGTATGTGTAGTGGGCATTTGGTTCTGTTAGCTTAGTGTTCAATGTTTGATTCACAGATTGCTTGAGACATTAAGCATTTTATGGAGATATTAAGCTACTGGGAAAGAATATGTTTGTTTAAATTGTTTGTATTAGTTTATAGATACGTGTCTTTCTAAAAAGAACAACTAAGATTTGAAATAATTCTGAAATGTTATGAAATATGTAGCCTAGTAATTCATTGAGGTAATGTTGATTTTATAAACAACTAAAGGTTATATCTCATTAACTGCTTGTATTATCGATTGTGAATTAAGAAAAAATGCAAAGAACGCTGTTTTGAAAAGTTGTTTAGTGTTAACTGTTATGAAAAGAGATTATGCATAAAGTTCGCAGTGGAGTGTGTCTGACTAATACTCTCCCCCTATAACATAGGCCTATTGTTGCCCCTTATTTAGCCTACACATATTGTACATTTAATGGATTTCTGTCATCTATGTTAGATTTCTGATTAGATATTAATTGAATAATATAACATGTCCCTTTAATATTTATAAAACTGGAGAAAGAGCTTACAAATGCTCATATAGTGACAAGAGTTTTGCTGTATCTGGAAACTATAGATTAACTAACTAGTGATTCTTATAAAAATGCATACAAAGCACAATATTGTCCAAATGTCACAAAGTCTATCCATTTGTCCAGTTAGTTTTCATGTGCTTGATTGGTGTGACATACAATATTTGTACAATTGCAGCATTTTTGCATAGGCTACAGTTAAAATTTACAACTAAGAAAAACAAAACTGTGTCACTGACAATTAGTGAAACAATAGTCTGACAGAAACAGAGCCATAATGTTTGACTGAGCGGCTGAAAAGTCAATAGTTTCCAATTTTCACCCCATTCATTATGATGATGTCTTCTGATCTTCTGTAAATTGGCACATTAAGCACATTTCGTTGTGTGTCAGACTGAGACAAACTACATATTCATACCATGAGGAGACAATCACAGATTAATGTTTTTAATCTTATATCTCTCAGGTTATACGTGATTAAAAATACTATGAAAGACTACAGAAACCACACCTGCACTCTTTTTTTTTTTTTTTCATTGAAAAAGCATAAATGAGCATTTTCATTCAGACTATCTGCTGTTGTCGTTTAAACCACTTCAGTCATCAGTCAACAAAATAGACTTCATGGATTCAGTTCATATCTCTTTCTGGTGTGGGAAATACATGAATGAAGTAGGGCTGTCAAATGATTAATCGCGATTAATCGCATTCAAAATAAAAGTTTATGTTTACATACTATATGTGTGTTTACTTTGCATATTTAATATGTACATATAAATATACACACATAGATGTATATATTAAAACAAAATATTTATGTGTATACATTTTTGCCTGTATACATTTTAGATTATAAATGAATATAAATATTTTAGATATAAATCTAAAACATTTTCCTTAATATACATGTATGTGTGTGTATTTATATATACATAAATATACACAGTACACAATAGTATGTAAACAAACTTTTATTTTGGATGCGATTAATCGCGATTAATCGTTTGACAGCACTACAATGAAGAAGAAAGACAAAATATTAAATCTCATGGATGAATATGTACGAAGTACTCAATATTTTTTATAGAGAATTTTCACCTTTGGAGCCAAATTGCAGGGTATTATTATTTTATATTTGTACAGAAATTTGGTCAGTTAGTAAAATCAGTGGAGTTTTACAGAAGTTGTTGTATTATATGACAGGGGTGACACTTAGGAAAAATGACTTTTTCTGTAGCCACTCTTTCACCCAATTGGCTCCAAATCTCAGATAAAAATGGTCATTTTGACCCCCCTCTACAAAATAGTAGATTACTCAGTTAATATTCTCCCTTAACAAAATAAATAGAATTTCATCACTATTTATGTTTGTCTTTATTCAGAAAATAATATGAACTAAATCAGAAAGTTCTGTAATTTTGTGCAATTTGGTTGCTTTGACACAAAATAACCCTATACTAAGGTCACAGGTTTGTACTGGATTTGTTTCAGTGTTGTGTAGGCGATCACTGTGATTGACACGACCAATGAAATCATTAGAATCTGTGGTGGGCGGGGTTTGTGCTTTAACTGGGTTAAAAAGGTCAGGAATACTCACATTGTTCTACATTACAGGTACAAACTCCAGGTGCAGCAGCTGAAATCTGAGACATACTATGGTAAAGATGGAGTTTGTTAAAGAGGAGATTGAAGACATGAGTTACCCAGAGCCATCCAGAATAAAACATGAAGATACTGAGGAACAAACAGGTTGGTGTCCATTCATGATTCTTCTAATGTTGACTTCTGAGAAACATTAAGGCAGCTAAAAGCAGCTTAAATAATGATCAATACGAATCATAAATTTTTCATCTAAATGATCATATCCACATTTTAATTTTATAAACAAGGAATGAAAGAACTAACCTTTGGCACATCAAAAATCTGATGCTTGATACTTGGATAAATATGTGACCTCTTTTGGTTTCTGCTATTAAATCAGGCTCACTTATTTTAACATCATCATTTGTGTGTTTTAGACTGGATAGAAGTAAAACAGCAAAGACATGAGGTAAATGAAGTGAAGGAGGAACACTGTAAAATCAAAACTTCAAGAAAAAAAGCCAAACAGCTGCACATCTGCACACAGTGTGGAAAGAGTTTCAGAGACAAAGGAGTCCTTAAAAGACACATGAGAGTCCACACTGGAGAGAAACCGTACACTTGCCCACAGTGTGGAAAGAGTTTTGCTGATGAAGGAAATCTCCGTAAACATCTGCTCTTGCATTCTGGAGAAAAGCCATTTAATTGTGATCAGTGTGGTAAAAAGTTTATTTCATTATCAATTTTAAAACAACACCAGAAAGTTCATTCAGATAAGAAGCCTTATGTGTGTTCTTACTGTGGAAAGACTTTTACACGACTGGACAGTTGTAAACAGCACCAGAAAACACACAACGCAGTGAGAGAACACATGTGCTTTGAGTGTGGGAAGAGCTTTACCGCATCTAGTCAATTAAAACGACATCAAAAAATTCATACTGGAGAAAAGTCTTACAAGTGCTCATATTGTGACAAAAGTTTCACTCTGTCTGGAAGCTTGAATAGGCACGAGCGAGTTCATACTGGAGAGAAGCCGTACCACTGTACTCAGTGTGGACAAAGTTTCAAAGATGGACCAGGTCTCTATTATCATCTGCTCGTTCACTCTGGTGAAAAGCCATTTAAGTGTGAACAGTGTGGTAAACAGTTTATATCATCATCACATCTAAAAAATCACCTGACAGTTCATTCAGGTGAGAAGCCTCACGTGTGTTGTGAGTGTGGGAGAAGCTTTACTAGAGCTGACTGTTTGAAACGGCACCAAACAATTCATACTGGAGAAAAACCGTACAAGTGCTCATATTGTGACAAGAGTTTCATTGAGTCTGGAAGCTTGAAAGTACATGAGCGAGTTCATACTGGAGAGAAGCCGTATCACTGCATTCAGTGTGGAAAGAGTTTCACTCAGTCAAGAAGTCTAGTGGCTCATATTAAAAAGCATTGTTCTGTGTCAGAGTGAGCAAATATCTTCTACAGATTCATTATTTCAAGCAAATATTGTGATAAAGTGATTCAGATACAGTAAATATGAGATTGACTGAAATAAAATAGTTTTTCTGTGAAATGACAAGATTTGTGGAGATGTGTTTTTGTGTGTTTTGTTGGAGAACAGCAAAAGTATAGTCACTTTAATCTTGATGTTTTTTATTCTTTGACTGTCTGCTCATTAAGACACTGAAAAAGAAACACCCAAAATGAAACAATTCCATTGAGCTTCTGACCTTTTTTATTACATATTTACTTACACATTTTTTCTAACATATTTAATTATAAACACAATATTATTATCTCTGCAACATAAACGTTGCATAGGCTTTGTACAATGATGCAAATAAAAATTCCATTTCACTGACATTTCTGATTGTTTATTATATTCAGTAAGATAATATTTGTGATGTTCCTGTGTCACTGAGCCATTGTGACACACAATGAAATGTGCTTAATGTGCCAATTTACAGAAGATCTCAGACATCATCATAATGAATGAGGTGAAAACAAGGCACTATTGGCTTTTCAGCAGCTCATTTGATGATGAGGCTAGTCCCAGACTAAAATGTAAATCTTGAGTTGTTTCAACTGAAAGAAACTTGCACTGATTGATCTTAAAATATATCAGTGCCTTTGTTTTGTCTCAAGATGCACAATTTTTTTTTCTTCTATGGCATATTTATAAAAATGACTTTGTAAAAAAAAAAATGTCCTAATTCAGTGGTTCTCAACCACGTTCCTGGAGCCCCCCAACACTGCACATTTTGCATCTCTCCTTTGTCTGACACACCCATTTCAGGTCTTGAAGTCTCTACTAATGAGATGATTATCTGAATCAGGTGTGTTTGATTAAGGAGACATGGAATACATGCAGTGTTGGGGGGACTCCAGGAACGTACGACAGAAAATTGAGCGTACGGTCGTTTCTACGCAAAACTTGGAATTTATCAATATGGACGTGAGCGGTGGCTACGATCAAATCTCACGTCAGGTCTGAGCTCGTGTTTGCAAGTTTTTGAGTTTTTGAGCCTGAATTTGTGTGCAGCCTAGAACATTTCGGAGAATTGTATAATGACAGCATTTTGTTGATTTAGATTATTTACCTGGCCGACAAACAAAACTTTTTTTTATTACTATTATTTTAGGATGTTATATTTGTATGCGCAAATGACAGTATAAACAACAGACCATGAGGATTCACACGTCTTTAGCAACCAAATGTTACATGGCAAAAAAGGAAACATTTGGATGTCGATGAGAGAGGCTTAGAGGACAATGCCGTTTAGTTTCACTTTGCTCATTTATTCATTTTAGCTCGATATTTGTATTCTGTATAGTCTAATTGGTGATTTACTTTATAGTTTAATATACAATTTTATAACTACTCATTTTTTAATTCTTGTTCTTTAATACCTTTAAATTTAAAGGGTTTGCTGTGGATTAAGGAGGACTAAAATTGTTTATAAATATTTTGTTATATTTATTGGTATTTAATATAGGTATAAATTAATGTCATTGTTTGCAAATATAAGGTTAAAGTGTGTTTCAGAGTGAGATAAAACAAAACAAAAAAATTCCTTCATGAGTTTACTTACTCTTTTTAGCTGGGTTATGTTTCTCCCTGTCGTAAACTCTAGGGGCAAGGCTTCTAAACCGAGGTGTTTTTAGGGGCGTGATATTTAAATGACGATCACTTTCAGCCGCCAAATTTATCAACATGCGATCATTCGCACGACAGGATTGGCAGCATACGAATGTTTCATGAATCACACGTGAACTCTGTCGTAAACTGATTTGTACGCTCGAATCTAAACTCATTTCTATGTTAGATTGATAAATGAGGCCCAATAAATGTTGTGTGGATATCAATAAACATCCTGAAAATAAGCTTGGAAACTCACCATAACCATGAAAACTCCACAGTCAATCCCAAAATGTTGTAGAGGTAGCCCCTGTTTGAAGAAAGAACACCCATTATGAAGAATTTACAATGACTATCAACCTTATACACGTTGTTCTTGTATATTTTCAATGTAGATTATTACCTCAACATCCAGGCCTGACTGTTCTTCCCATGGCCCAGTAATGAGCTTTTGCGCAACAGCCCTGATAAAAAGTGTTAGGAGGAATACCAGGGTTTCTGCAGGTTTTATGAGGGTAAATTTAAGACTTTTTAAAGACCTTTTTAAGACCAACGAAATTTAAGGAAAAAAAAATCGAAGGGAAAACAATACGTTCTCCGAGTAAAATGTTTAGGTCACATGTGTTATTTACAGCAACATTTTCGATAGGAGTCGGATTTCATTTATCACATGAGGAGAGTGAGTCGAGCTGACTAGTGAGGTGAAAAAAAACAAGAAGTTGGCGAAATATTTAGTTTCAAAATAAAATACAAAAGTGCCTGCTTTAAAAATATTTTAGACTTTTGCCGTTTATCTAAGATGATTTTGGAAGCTTCCACCGTTTGCTGATCTGTATTTATTTTATATTAGGCCTACATTTCCTATATTTGTATTCGTTTTGTTAATACATGAATCATTCTACGTTTAAGTGAGTTTGCCGTACTGCTTTGTTGTTGTCAATTCAATCAATTGACGTCGAATTTGGCGCTAATTCAAAAGCGAAACTAAATTGCGCACAGGCATTTACAAGCTATTAACAAGCTGTTTAAAAGCGCATAAAAGCAAGGAAAAGAAGGAAAATCTCACTGTTACCCTCCTGGAGTATTGTGTTTTTCTTTAGGAGTGGGAGAGTCAGACATCAATTTGTTACGTCGTTTGGGCTGCCTTGTTGAATACAGTGGCACTGAGAACATTATATTTCACACTCTATAAGTTCTTTTATTTTCCAAATGCAACTATGAAAATAAACATTTCCCCATTTCTCCAACGTATTCTTCGGCCTTCCAAACCAACACATCTAAAAAGCGCGCTTTAGAAGAACGAGCTCATCTGCGCATGTTTGTTAAATTCTTCGGGTGACTGACAGATGAAGCAGCACATACCGCCATATATCGTGTATTGTTCAATGAATATTGAGCGATCTAAGCCATGTAGCACAGAAATTACGCTTTCGCTTCACTTTAAAATCAAAACACATGAGGAAACAATCCCTAACGAAAATTAATGCCAAGATCACATGAATTTAAGACTTGCTGCTCTAATTTAAGACCTTTTCAAGGCCTTAATTCAGGGAAAAACGATTTAAGACTTTTTAAGACTTTTTTAAGACCCGCGGAAACCCTGTATAATTCAGCTGGAGAACAGTTTCAGAAATGCAGAACATTCAGGGTTTGGTTGAAAAAGAACTGTGAACAATGCTTACATCCTCTGAACATGAGGAGGTAGGCTACTATAACAATGCAGAGTTTGTCTAAGCAGCCTTGACAAGTCAGAGGAACATGACTGCCAAGAGTAGATGCATTAACGTGGGCAAGTCAGGGGAACGTGACTGCCAAAACAGATCATCCTTTGGTAACCTCAAGATGTTGTGGCCAAAGCCTTGTTCCCGTTGTGCATACATTGAATCGAGGAACAGTATTCCTCTTTTGAGTGGCTGCACCACCTATGAGAATAGGCTTGGCAATGAGATAACTTTTCAAGTGGAATATTCTGATAAGTGTTGCAAAAAGGAATCTTCATATTTTTCTTTTTAGCATCAACAGTGTATATTGGCAAGCTTTCTTAGAATGCATGCATAACTTACACATAGCAAAAAATGCCCTCGTGTCCACAGTGGGAATATACATCTTTCTCTGTGGAGTCAGCCTTAAAAAAAAACAAAAACATATTATGTTGTCAAATCAAATCAGTTTATTTATTGTTGTACAAATGGGTGGGTACTTACAGGAAGACTGCCTAAAGGGTCACAACTTAAAGGTGGGAGCCATGTTGGGGGGATGTGGAGGTCCATAATAAAGATATTTTTCCCCTACAAAAACTCAGCTGAATTAATTTCTTCATTGTATTTCACAGAACTCACATAGGCCCCACTAAAATACACACACATACCTGTAGCTTGACAATCTCCTTTACAAGCCTCAGACAGGCATTTCCCACCTCAGGGTTCCCACTCTAAGCCAAACGTCAAATTCCCTGACTTTTTCCTGACTTTCACTGACTAAAAAGCTGAATTTCCATGACCTATAATGAACAGATCCATCAATTTATAAGCTTTATTTACTTGATCACAGATGTTTTTCAGTGCAAAACACACATATACACTACTTTTTTGTTTGTTTGTCTTTTACCCGTTTAATGCACTTTGACATTTTTCTGTACTATTTCCACAGAAATTAATTTATTTAAAATTAATTTTTAGGCTTTCATAACAATAACAAAAGGCAAAATGCACGAAACAACACAATAATACAAAATGCGCTGTATCAAAATTACATTTTGGAAACAAAAATTTAAAGCAACAATCAAAAATCCCTGATATTCCATGATTTGGACAAAATAAATGTCCAATTCCCTGACTTTTAATGTCTGGAATAGACCTTTTAAAATTCCATGATATTCCAGAAATTCCATGACCTGTGGGAACCCTGCCACCTGTGCATATGATTGAATTATTTTTTTACTGTTTTTTATGAACAAAACATATCAAGTACTTTTACATTTAAAAAAATCTTTTACCCATCATTGAGTCCATTTCCCTGTTTAGCCCTAAAGACAACAGGTTCTCCCTGGTCAAACATGTAGGTCCATCCTTAACAATAATTTCATTGGCAGGCCTAGCCTTATCCAGAACATAGTTGACCTACAAGTAAGACACAGTCAAAAAGAAATGCAAATTTAAAGTAGCATTAAAAAAACTTGCTACACATAGGCAGTAGCACCAAAATCCTTAAGTTACTTCAATAACAGAAAAGTAATTCTGTCAAATAAGCTTAGCATTCATGTACCAGCTGTTCCTGGATGGGATGATCTCCTCCAGCTGCCCACAATGATCTGCAGGGCCTGAGGTTGCTGATGGCAGTTAAGTGTTGCGCAATGCTGCCCACAATGTTGTGAAGGGCCAACATCTACAAGAAAAATTAAACAGTCTTGATGGTAATATTCATTAATCTCACTGCATTTGATCTGACAGTAGCATCCACATATCCCCAACATTAAACTACTCCCAGTTAATAGGTATTAGTTCTTTCAACTCACATTCATAATGCTCACCATGTGTTGGTGCTTCATCACTGGGTGGTTGTGCAGCTGTGCTTTCAGTTGACATTGGCTCAGCAGAAGTAAGTTGAGATCCTTAAGGTTGAGCACAACAACACAAGTTTATGAACCAATAAAATGACTAGAATATGCATTATTTAAGTTAAAAAAAATTGACAAAACATGAATGATTACATCACATGGGTCAAGTTACATTGTCATTACATGACTGACTTTGTATTACCATTAATGTTAAGCAATTTACTTGCTGAAGGTGCCTGGGCTACCACAGTTGGGCTTTGTCGTTTATATGCATCTGATTGCGGGCCTGTGGGCACAAAGAAGACATAAGCACAGCTAAACTGGAAAAAACTGTGTTTACTGTCATTTTAATTCAACACAGAAAAGTACTGCATCATTCACCTATGACAGCTTGTCCCAAAGCAGATAAGGTGATGGCACTCAGAATTTCTAGTCATCATCCTGAATTTAACTGCCTCTCCAGAAGTGCTCTATTTGTGGAGGTGTTATGACGATGGATAACACTTCTAATTAGAAATACATGGGTTGATGGAGCCATGTTGTTGAAGAAGTAGTTGCTTTTTTTACGAATTTTGGCAAAAAAAATGCTCAGCAACTTGGCTGTTTAACCACCCTTTCAGCTCAGGGACAAGTTGGACCCTGCGCAGTATGTCCTTTGGATCTGTGGCGTTCTTCTCATGAAAGCGGTCATATAAGACATAAAGCTCAGAGGATCCAGTGACCAGATGAGCATTTTCGTCCTCACAGTGCACCCTTTCAAGTAGCCAAGGTAGTGACACATGCAATTTTCCATCGCTGGCTGCCTTTACATTCTCTTCTGTGGGTTCAGACAATCTGCCCTCATAAGGCTGGAAAGGCAGTGAATCAGGAACCCGCAAATTCACGTGTGTCGCCAGACCTCTTGCGAAGTCATAAACACAGACATTTGGGAAGTGCTTCCAGGAAAGTAGAAGGTCTGCGAAGTCCTTGGGACTTTCAGCACGTAGATTAAATTTGATGCTGTACACAATGCCATGTGGGCAAAGTATTACAGACCATCCACCTGAGATTAAAGATTCAATATATTGTTAAGTGTGTAACTTGCAACAACTTAATATCATGGTTTACAAAGCAACACTATAACATACCAGATGCACCCCATACTTTGAAACACCTTGTCGTATGTTTGTCTGCTCTTCATGTTTTCCTTTAGTCTTGTTATGAGATCAAGGCGGGAGCCCTTGGTGTCAATGTTGCAGGCTCTGCACAATTTTCTCACAACTCCAACCTGAAAATATTTATGACAAACAGTAAACAGACAATTTACTGGACACTTTATTACCCCTCAAAGATAGAGAGTTTCATCACCTTCAACACCAGGTAACATCACCGTTTGTTTGGCCAGCTCATCAATCAGATGGTCCTCAGTAACACTGCTCAGCTGTGCTTCACTTGAAGTGGGGCATGTTCTTACTTTTTTGAACTCTGTGTAAAGAACAGTGCCACTTCGACATGTTTCACTCCCAATCCAGGGTGCCCACCGCTCGTAGCTTGGACTGACAGTGAATGGGTTGTCTGCACTTCCTAAAAAAGTGATGCATTATTTTAAATCCAAATTGTGTTTACAATGTAGAATCTGATTAAAAATACAGTATTCAACATTACATACTTTGAAAAAAACCACGACTTATCATCGCAAGATGAAGAGAATTCCAAAAACTCTCAATATCATGTTCACCGTTGAAGTTATCAGGAGGTGCTTTGAGGTCACTGACTGTAATGAATCACACCATAAGAGAATAGCAAGACCTCTAGGTTGTAAACAGTTTATAAAAAAAAAAAAGTCAAAAGGTCACTTACCTGCCAGCTTAAAAACCCCTTTCCTGTGTAAATCCATTACTACCACAGGTGGATAAAATCCACAATTGACACAAGAGTAAGTGTACTCTGTGTCAGTCAAGGCCTCAAAGTGGCAATAGGCATGAAATATGACATCACTGGAGGGAAACTTCTCTCTTCTTAACCCCTCCAATGAATCCACAACTCTTGACACAGACACATGGTTCTAAAGTGTGAAGCAAACACAAATTATTCTGAGAGTACACAATGACAGATCGTGTTCTTGTTGCTTAAGGATGGAAAATTAAAAAAACAAAAAACACACACAAAAAAACAGGTAAACTTAAGGAGAAAAGATTAATACTTATGGTAACATTTTCTCTGAGAAACACACAAAGTTCAAGGGTGAGAAAAATGTGGTTATCAAAGTTGTCAAGACCATCTTTCCACTCCTGGTACCTATACACCATGTTGCACTGTGGACATATCCTGTGGTATGTTGAAATGTCTGTAAAACACAAAACACACTGATATCAAACCATCACTGATCATCTTTGCTTATTACATTAGTCATATTTCTCTGACTTACTGTCTATCAAGCCCATCATGCTGACAATCCTAGCTTTCTTGGTAACTAGTGTACCCTCTGCAAGTGCAGGATGTCCAGTGCATAACTGGCATGTTGTCTCAAGAGGAAAGAACTGCTTTGGGTGATCTGTCTTCATTCTCGGTGCTGTAATCTCTTTTGGCAGTGTTTCTGGAATTTTTTTCTCTTTGAAAATGTACAGCACACTTCTCTTCATATCAGTGGTGTCCAGAAGACTACAACCCTCTAAGCTTGGTGTAGTGGGCCCCTCAGTCTTGAAGAGGTCTCTTTGTGTTTGGAGATGTTTATGTGTGGACAAGATGTCCGTGGCTTTGTGCAGGGATAATGCGAGGTGTTCTTTTGAGTGTTATAGGTGACGATTATCCTCCTAAGGCTGCAAAAACTATGAATGTTGGGCTCATGGATTGACAAGCATATTTGTGATGGAGACCCACCAAAGTCCACAGGCACACAAAGAGGAACATGTGCCGCACAAGCAGCCCTTTGCCTCTTTACACATTTAGCTGCCTTTGCCTCTCCAAAAAATTTGAATGCCATCATATCCCTTTCAAAGTGTCTTCTTTGAGAAATGTCTCTACAGCGGTCTCTCTACAGTAGTCCACAGAGCGAATGTGAGAGCACAAACTGTAGCTTAATCCACTCCGCTGAGCCAACAACTGATACTGCACACATTCCTCTAGCTCACATCTAACTTGGTGTATTTTTCCCCATGTTTTTCTCTGGACATGGACTGGCACAGAAAACCCATGTCCAGTTTTTTGCACAGCAGATATGCCATTTTTCTCATCAACAGTAACACTCTGCAGATGACAGGCCTGAGTGATGTCATGAGACAAATCTGCATGTCTCCTCAGGAGGTGTGTTTTATAATTCTTCTTGAGGAGACTAAGATTGCAATGGGGACACCTGACAGACTTCCCATAAACCTATGCAACACCCCACACTGGTTGCTGTGCAACAAGTGGTCTTGTAATGGTCCAGGCTCCTCTGATGGGGTGGCAGGCGGCAGGACAGGCTCCACTGATGCAGGACAGGCTCCGCTGATGGAGTGGCAGGCGGCAGGACAGGCTCCATAGACTGTGATGTCAGTTGATTGTAACACAAGACCAAATGCCTTTTCATATCCACTTTTCTTATAACAGTCCGTGAACAGTAGGGGCAGTGGTAATGCCCTGCAGCACGACATGGTAATCTGCACCTGTTTAAAATTTGGCCTGAAACAAAAGTGTCAAACAACAGAACAACAGAACAATAAAATAGGTAAAATAGATACTTATGTGCAAATCGTAAAAATGCTTCAGGGTGTAAAAAGACATTCGGGGTGGCAACATACATTTAAACTGTAAAGTGTGCTGGGTCTCCATGCTAATCGTATCCCTGGAAGTGAGAAAAAATACTTAAATGTGAAAACAACCTCTTCATATGACTTTTTAATGTTATACAATGAACACATACACAACGATCGGGTCCTTTTATTATTCACTACATTATTTTACCACAACCCACCAAAACTTATACTACTAGTCAAAAGTTTGGACACCCTCTCATTTCATGTTTTTTAAAGAAGTCTCTTACACTCATCAAGGGTGCATTTATTTGATCAAAAATTTTTGTTTTTGTTATTTCAATGTACTTTACAATATATATTATTCCTGTGATGTAAAGCTGAAATTTCATCTGTACTCCAGGTATTAAGTGTCACATGATCCTTCAGAAATCATTCTAATATGCTGATTTATTACTAGAATTATCAATGATGGAAACAGTTGTGCTGCCAAATATTTTTTGCAACCTGTGATTCTTTTTTAGGATTCTTTGATGAATAAGTTAAAAAGTACAGCATTTATATAATGTGAATCTATTCTATTTATGCCTTTTTATTAATTTAACACATCTTTGGTGAATAAAAGTATTAATAAAATTTTTCTGACCACAAACTTTTTAACAGTAGTGTATATTGTTAGAAAACCTTTCTATTTAAAATCAATGCTGTTCTTTTTTAGCCTGAAAAAGTATCATAGGTTTTTTAAAAAAATAAGCAGCACAACTATTTCCAGCACTAATAAATCAGCATTTTAGAATGATCTGTGAAGGATCCATGTGAAGACTGGAGTAATGATTCTAGAAATTTAACTTTAAATACAGATATATATTACATTTTAATGCATATAGAAAAACATTGATTTACATAATAATATTTCACAATAGTACACCATTTCTTTTCTGTATTTTTGATCAAGTGAAAATAGCCTTGATAAGCATAAGAAACTTCAATCAATATTGCTCAGAAATGTATAAATCCATCGTGTTTATTCATAATTTCACCCACCCCCTGTGCGTTTTATTTGCACTATACGTTAAGACCGCGTCAATTTAATATTGTAGCAATGCTGAGACAAAATTACCTGCGTTAAAATTCGAAGATTTCACAACGAAAAGTGGAGCTCCACTCGCCCATGGTCGGTCTGCAGCCAGACCAGTGATTGCCGAGTCTAAGGAGCACCCGCTCGGGCATGTCTTTGCAAGAATTAAATCTCACGTAAATGTTTAAACTGTCTTGGTCATTTATTGGTGAGACTACAAAGTTTTATTTCAGAACTAATTTCAGCACTAATTAGAACCGAGAGGAGTTGCGAGAGGAGGTCGAGAAGTTACGTCCTTTACACGTCTAGCTAATAAATCTTTTAAAAAACGAAAATCTTGATGAAATACATGCTCATTTGCTGTTTTACATCTTGTTTAATGACCATTTATATCGAGAAAGTGCCCTGTTGTTAACTGATTGTAAGCCACTGAATTGTAGTCTACCCAAAATTATGTATATTATGTAAAGTATGTGAAAAATATAAATTAAACTTCACATTGGAAAGTATACTTTGGAATAGCACAGAGGAAACTGCACAGTTTGAACGAATATAAAGTTTACACATTTTATTGCAGATTTTATTTTTTCTCCTGCCAAACTCTTGTTTCACACTCCAGTCCAGCAGGTGGCAGAGAGAGCGTTAACTCATTTTCCCTTATCTTTCCACGAGGAGATCGTTAGCATAGTTTTGTTTTTCCTCTCACACAAAAGGTTTAGGAAGTATTAAAAATCTACTGCTGGGTAAGTACATTTTGTCGTATTTTATTAATGTGGTTGAGTTTTAGTTGTTTGACACGAAGAAACCGAAAATAAACTGCGCACATTGTCAACTGAAACGTAGTTAGAGTTTTTTTTTGGGCTAAAATTAGCTAGTGTGCTAAAATGTACTAGGGTTAATGCTAGGCTTTATTTACCCTAAAACAAAACTGCTAGGGTGAGTTCGCAAGTATAAACCATCATGGGGGTTACTTGAGTTCTGCTATTTTATCCAGTTAAGCAATCTTCTTGGTGGAAAATTGATAGTTTATTGGAAGAAAGCGTAATTAGAGGCAAAAAACAAAACAAAAAAACTTTGTTACAACTTCAAAGAAATATGTTTTCATTGTAGACATGCAGCATATGATGCATTAAATGTTATTATTTTCAGATGTAGCACTCTGGCAGGTTTCTTTTTTTTTTTCCCAGAAAATAACCTGAAAGTGTGGAAATTTAGGAGAACCCTTAAAAAATAACAAGTCTGTAAATGAATTTGAACATGGATGTTTTCATTAACTGTTTTAAAAGTATTTTGTAATTTTAGATTTGTTAATACATGCACACGCACACACAACTGTGTTATGTAAATTATATTTACAATTGTATTACATTGTTTCGATTGTGGTGACACTTTCTTTTTCTTTTTTTTTTTTTTCACCCTTTCAGGTTCAGGAACTGTCCAGAGTTGGTGGATCTTCTGTCAGAGACTGTGTGAACAAAGTCATAGATCACTGACACTTGTTCATGAGCAGGTATGTATTCACCTTTCATATTTTGTGTTTTGCTGCATAATATTTCAGCAATAATATAAATGACTGCCATAGTAACCTCAACATTTGATATTACTTGAATGCAAGACTTCACACACTATTAGATATATTTAAATAATAATAAATGCCTGTTTTGTGTTAAGTTTAATGATGCTGTACTGACTCAGACTGTCTGAAAGACCAAAAACAAAATATCAAAACCTAATGTCAGTGTAAGCAATGAATGACATTCATTACTTGTCACAAGGTTTGTGGATATTGATAAGAATGTAGTTTACAGCACTTTTGTAAAAGTGTATGCTTTAAACATTGTGTGTAGTTGCCATGCTGCACAGTACTGTTAATTTGTAATACTGACTTTACGTTGAAATTGTCGTAAGTGAAGTAATCATGATTCATTTCTTTCACAGAATCATGTCAAGTGCCTTATTGGGAAAATTCAGTATGAGGGATGGTGGCCAACTTGAAAAGAAGCCATTCAAAGGTACACCTTTATACTACATAATTCAAGGGAAATTTGACGTTATGACATTTTAAAAAAACCTGACGTTCCTATTATTTATTTGAAAGACCACCTGTCTTTATCAGAGATGTCCTGTTCACGTTCACACAGTTACACACCTAGTTATGAGTCTTTCTCAAGAGCACCATAGTGATACTGAAGAGGAAGGGGACAAATGCTGTGTTTTAAGTAAGGCTGCAAGATAAATCGCATGTGACTGTCATGCGCATCTTAGCAGTAAAGCCGGTTCCATGATTAGTAGTAATGTCCATCACGTGCATTTAAATCACTGGTATTTAATACACGGAGCTGTAGATCACTGACAAGCTACACAATATCATGTTCACAATCGCATATGAATCGTATTTGATTGTGAACACAGTATTGCATAGCTCTGTATTAAATGTTGGTGATCTGAAAGCACATGATGATTTACTACTAATCATGGAACCGGCTTTACTGACGAGATGTGCGTGACAATCACATACGATTTATCGTGCAGCCCTAATTTGAAATAATCTAGTACACATGTAATGCAGAACATCTTTTATTGACAAATTTTTCTAGACTAAAATAACATGTAAGAATACATATTCTTTTCTCTCAGATGCTGTGAAGAGGTGGAGCCCAAATGCTACGGACACAGCAATTGATGCAGCAATAGAGGAACACCTGAACCACACTCCAGGAAGAGCTATGGGTGATGGATATAAGAAATGAGTCAACTGTTTTGACAGACTCAAAACGTTTACATGTGTGTTCACCTCATTTCAGTATTTTTGTTATTTGATATATTTTAACAGTAATGCAAGACTGTTAGGGGAAAAAAATACTGCTACAAGAATCACACTCCTGTGAGAGCTGTTGGTTGTGGACCAACATTTTATGAAAAAAATAAAATTAAGTTCCATATGTGTTCCATTTATCCTGTACTTTTGTTATGTTCTTGGTTGAATAATGGTTGCTTAACGTTAATGTACTTAGTCTGCCTTATGTGTATGCATAGTTAATTATTTGTAGTATATGTATAGTTAGATTTTCAGTAGGTTAGCTATGTATAGGTTTAAAAATTGTTCATATGTCTAGTGTTGTATGTTTATATTAGTTTATTTATGTAGTACTGTGGTCCAGTGAGGCACAACATTTCGTTCCACTGTATGCCCACACATGTAGCGGAATGACAATAAAGCTTGATTTGATGTAAAATTAGAGAAAATGCCATTGCCACAGACTCAGTTTTAACTACATTCCGCTGTTTCTATTGTCTTGTTCGAATTGTATGTATTTAACAAATGATAGTCCTTTTTTAAAAAAAATGTAATATTCAAAGTAAGATATGTTAAATTAGAACACTCTTTATACAAATCATGTGTTATTGTTTGTAATGCTCACGTGGTTAAAACGTTGTATAGACGTTCAGGTCTGACTGGACCTTTTTAGGACCTTTGAGCCTATGTTAAAAAGATGTGTAAATAAAGACATAATTGCCTTTAAGGACGTTACAGAGTGGGTGCGTGAATATTTCATATGCAGGCTTGTACTTGCACATTAATACATTAACAGAAAATATACATCCAGAAGACGACACTTTTAAACGTCCAGGGACGTGTAGAAAAGACGTGTAATTCACGGCCAGAAGACGTCAAAGACGTCGGTTGGATTTTCATTTCGGATACATTTTTCAACCATGACGGGACGTGTAGGAAGGACGTCTTTTCAACGGTCACTAAACGTCAAAATGTTTGCTGGGAAGTGACGACGCGTATATTCGGTTATATCTTGTCCGTGTCTGTTTGGTGCAGCCGTGCATTGTCGCACTTCATGTAAAAAACTGTTTTTGGCGGTGTGCTGGAGAAATCGACTGACAGCTCCCAGCAAGCAATTTTTGGTTTAAAAGACGTCTATTAGCCGTTGAAACACAGCCCTGACGTCTAGGCTAAAACATGGCAAAAAATAGGCTGTCAGTGAAAAGTTAATAGACGTCTAACCATAGCCAAATAATAGACTAGATATCAGTTAGACCAGTGGTTCCCAATTCCGGTCCTGGGGACCCCCTGCTCTGCACATTTTGCATGTCTCCCTTATTTAACACACCTGAATCAGGTCATCAGCTCATTAGTTCAGTTAAGGGCTCTCTCCGCTAACAAGCTGTTGATATTAATCAGGTGTGTTAAATAAGGGAGACATGCAAAATGTGCAAAGCAGGGGGTCCCCAGGACTGGAATTGGGAACCACTGAGTTAGACCACTATTGAACGACTACATGTATACGTCTAATAAGGTGGTTTTCAAACCTGTCCTGGAGGAACCCCTGCCCTGCACATTTTGTATGTCTCCATTATTAGACACACCCAAATCAAGTCTTGGAGTCTCCACTAATGATGTGATGATTTGAATCAGGTGTGTTAGATAAGCGAGACATGCAAAATGTGCAGGGCAGGGGTGCCTTCAGGACAGGTTTGAAAACCACTGGTCTAATAGACAGTGAATATGGGTCTAGGCTAAAACAAGACTGAATTTGGGCCGTCAGTGAAAAGTTAACAGACGTCTAACCATAGCCCAAGGCTAAACTAGTCATCAAATAGACATCTAATGAACACCTACATATATACATCTAATAAACAACAAAATGACAATCCATTTGTATAAACAAATATACAGCTTTTATTAAGAAAAAATATTTTAACTTTAGACAATCCAAATGCATAAAAATGCTAAAGAATTATTGATAAAATAAAATATTATAAATACAATACACTTAAATATAAATATTATGATAGGGAATTTACCAACTAATGTTAACAAATAAAAATAATAAAAAAATAACTTAAGATGTTTAAAAGAAATAAATCTAATACAAATCAAGAGCATATTATCACACTTAACATTAAAACATTATGGATAAATGACAATGTAAAAAAATAACCCTTTTGTTGGTTTATTTAACAAATAAAACAACCATAGTGAACAGAAATGCTTATTTATTGTTTTTATATCTTTTATAAAATGCTTCCAAACTGCATTCCTCAAATCCAACTCTGTTGCTGCCGGGAAGTTGGTCATCACAGCATCTGCCAAATAAGAAAAAAAAGCACAAGTAAAGCTTTTCTGACATAATTTTTGACGCATTTATTAACTCTAACTGTGACAGAAAACAAAATTAAATGTTTTACTTTACATGTGGGGAATCTAGAATATATGAAACTTTCATTTTTTGAAATAAGTTACAATAACATAATGAACCTTTTCATGATATTCTAACTTCTTGAGCTGCACCTGTATATTGTGTATCACCATTCAGTGTGTAAAAATGAGAGAAGCTCTCTGGTAAATGTTGTGTGTTGTATATACAGGTCCTTCTCAAAAAATTAGCATATTGTGATAAAGTTCATTATTTTCTGTAATGTACTGATAAACATTAGACTTTCATATATTTTAGATTCATTACACACAACTCGAAGTAGTTCAAGCCTTTTATTGTTTTAATATTGATGATTTTGGCATACAGCTCATGAAAACCCAAAATTCCTATCTCAAAAAAAGGTTCTCTAAACGAGCTATTAACCTAATCATCTGAATCAACTAATTAACTCTAAATACCTGCAAAAGATTCCTGAGGCTTTTAAAAACTCCCAGCCTGGTTCATTACTCAAAACCGCAATCATGGGTAAGACTGCCGACCTGACTGCTGTCCAGAAAGCCATCATTGACACCCTCAAGCAAGAGGTCTGTGGGAAGGAAAAAGTGTGGCGGAAAACGCTGCACAACGAGAAGAGTTGACCGGACCCTGAAGAAGATTGTGGAGAAGGACCGATTCCAGACCTTGGGGGACCTGCAGTGGAAGCAGTGGACTGAGTCTGGAGTAGAAACATCCAGAGCCACCGTGTACAGGCGTGTGCAGGAAATGGGCTACAGGTGCCGCATTCCCCAGGTCAAGCCACTTTTGAACCAGAAACAGCGGCAGAAGCGCCTGACCTGGGCTACAGAGAAGCAGCACTGGACTGTTGCTCAGTGGTCCAAAGTACTTTTTTTCGGATGAAAGCAAATTTTGTATGTCATTCGGAAATCAAGGTGCCAGAGTCTGGAGGAAGACTGGGGAGAGGGAAATGCCAAAATGCCTGAAGTCCAGTGTCAAGTACCCACAGTCAGTGATGGTCTGGGGTGCCATGTCAGCTGCTGGTGTTGGTCCACTGTGTTTTATCAAGGGCAGGGTCAATGCAGCTAGCTATCAGGAGATTTTGGAGCACTTCATGCTTCCATCTGCTGAAAAGCTTTATGGAGATGAAGATTTCATTTTTCAGCACGACCTGGCACCTGCTCACAGTGCCAAAACCACTGGTAAATGGTTTACTGACCATGGTATTACTGTGCTCAATTGGCCTGCCAACTCTCCTGACCTGAACCCCATAGAGAATCTGTGGGATATTGTGAAGAGAAAGTTGAGAGACGCAAGACCCAACACTCTGGATGAACTTAAGGCCGCTATCGAAGCATCCTGGGCCTCCATAACACCTCAGCAGTGCCACAGGCTGATTGCCTCCATGCCACGCCGCATTGAAGCAGTCATTTCTGCAAAAGGATTCCCGACCAAGTATTGAGTGCATAACTGAACATAATTATTTGAAGGTTGACTTTTTTTTGTATTAAAAACACTTTTCTTTTATTGGTCGGATGAAATATGCTAATTTTTTGAGATAGGAATTTTGGGTTTTCATGAGCTGTATGCCAAAATCATCAATATTAAAACAATAAAAGGCTTGAACTACTTCGAGTTGTGTGTAATGAATCTAAAATATATGAAAGTCTAATGTTTATCAGTACATTACAGAAAATAATGAACTTTATCACAATATGCTAATTTTTTGAGAAGGACCTGTACATACCTTTAATGACCGAGAACAGTGCAGTCTTTTCAAATGCCTCCTTCTGCAGCAGACCACCCTCCTTCATGTTGAATTGAAAACCCTCAAATATAATACAGATTGAGGTGGTTAATAATTGCAGACAAAGTTTGACATTTCCAAATGACCAGTAAAGGATTTTTAAATTTCTGAATTGCATTGTAGCTTATTAAGTATTGACACCACAATATTTGATTAATGTGGCACATTTTGAAGACTTTACCTGTCCAGAATGCTTCTGGTGCTGTCTTTGCTGCCTTCAATTCTGCACAACTGTGACACCTGAATAACAAATGTCAGGAAGGTAGTATTACATGCGTCAGTGAACAAGTGTCCAAAATTGTCTGGCACAACTGATTTCATAAAAACACAGTGATAGTTGCTGTAAATAAAAAGTAGACCAGTACACACATTAACCTCCAATATACATGGAAAAATAAATGCACCCCTACAGTTTTTTTTTTTTTTAATTATGTTTTCTGATTGAACTGTTTAGTTTTTAATGCTGCACTGCACATCTTAACTATCTGCACTATTTTAATACTGCTGCAAACTTTTTATAATTGATAATTATTTTAAATCATTCATATTTTTTAGCTTTAGTATCCATTTGGCTTCAAACAAAATCTTATTGTGCTTGTAGAATGACAGATATTCAGTTAGCTTATGCTCTCTGTATGTAACAAGCCATTGTTCAGTCATAAATTCAATTCAATATAGTTAAAATAAATGATTGTTGAAACTCCTATTCAGTTTCTTCCTATTAATTCAATGTGTTCACTGTATAAATTAATAGATTAATCTTTGTCAACAATGTGTTTGTTCTGTTGTTTACTCTTTCACCGTTTTACAACGATTGAGTTTGTAAACAGGGACGAATTATAAACTTTAAATCTATTATTTGTTACATTTTGCAATTCTCTGATCACATGAAAACTGAACCGTGGGCCTAGTCAAGGATCACTATCAACTACAATCTTCCTACACATAATAGCAAATAATATAGATAAACAATGAACACATGTCAAAATGAAACTACGGATACTTACAAGACCACGTAGGAATGTCCTTTATCGTTTGTCCCGTTGCTCTCCGACAAGTAAACTTAGTGCTGTCTCATACAAAAACAAAATTCAAAAAGCTGAAATCGCGAGATCTCGCAGCGGTTATTCCTACTAACTGTCAAGTCTCGCGTTGCCAGCAGTCATGTCTCGGTAGGGCTAAATTGCCATCTAGCGGTTGGGAATTGTAATTGCATTTTTCTTTGTAAAATGAAAGAGTCAAATAATATCCTTTGTGTATGAATGTTACACTTAACAGCTTGTGGGATGCATGACATAATATTATGAAATGCAATTAAACTTTTGAAACATTTAAATTATAATTATTTTGGCATAATTAATAATGCTATATTTAATAATGCTATAAAATATAAAACCATGCTTTAAATGTTTCAGAAATTTACTTGCATTTGATAATAAGCGTAAATTTCATGTAAACGACTGTAAGACTATTTTGGCCGTGCTCATCGCTGGTCTGATATTGGTCTATTCCAAACCGTTACAAATATAGACCACGAATCGCCTTGTTTTCGCCAGGTGGGCTGAAAGCAGACTACATATAGCCCATCCAATTCAGAGCTAAATCGTGTCTACATATAGACCATATCATGAAATTACACGTATATCTTTATAGATGTTATTGATACTGCAAACATGATGGCATCAATCATCTCATGTGCTGCCTGGCCAAAAACTACAATGAATCAGGTTTGACTATCAGTGGTCTACAAATAGCCGGTCTGGCTACGAGCTAAATCTCGGCTACGCACAGGCTATGAATAGAACATGTCAAAGAAATCAAACCAAACACTAAACGCTGCTTACTTTGCTTACTTGATGGAATATCATACAACTCAAGTTATTTTACCAAAAAACAACATGTGTCCAAATTCAAGGTTATTTGGGCTAGAAGGGGGTTACACATAGCCGGACTATCGGGGTAACCGAGACGGTGAAATGACGTCTATGCTGGGCTCTGATCCTCCGATTTGTGAAAGAGGACCACTCGCTCCCTGGATGCGTTTTTGCATTTCTTTCTGGATATATGGATCATAAACAGCACATCTGTCATCTCGCAATGATATTTCATCTGGTTCACTCACATTTTCTCCGTTCGTTATCTTCTCTTACAAAAATTAACCATGGTTTTATTATAGTAAAAGCAGGCTTGTTTTATTACTATTTGCATAACCACACAAATCAGATTTTGTAACAAAACCATGGAATAACTGCCGTTTTGGTTTGATTCGTAGTAAACCCATAGTTCATTTTATTAAGGGCTAAGGTCATATGCACAGTATTAACAAACCTATTACTTTGTTGTATATATAGTTAATAAATATATTAACTCTAATTCAACTGATGTAGCTATACAATGAGGTCTTGGAAATAAATGTCTTATTTATTTTTAGTCTCTCAGATATAGGCCTAGTTATAATGTGCGATTAATACATGGTCAACAGTTTCAGCTACATAGGTACTGTTGTGACTTTTTTTTAAAGTCACTCCTGCGTTTTTAAAATACAGGCAATAGCATGTATTCGCGCAACATTATATCCCACATTAAAGCATATAACTCATTCTGACACTGAATTTATATATTTGTTCCTATGTGTAACGGTGCATATGTACTTAGAATTTAGTTTTTACATAAATTAGGCATATAAATAAATGCTTGTTATATAGGCTATTAAAATGAGCAAGGGAATTGTTGAATGCCTAGCTATATATAGGACAGCTGGTGAAATAAAACTGCCCGCCGGTAAATTCTAGAACGATCTGAGCGGCCATATAAGCTACAAATAAATTTCTTTGTAGATTATATAACAACAACTTGGAACACAGACAAAATAGAAAGGGTAAGAGACGAAATTTGAGACAAGAGCATACAAGGTAATGTCCGCAGACCGCAAGCGGAACTATATTTACCCTGCGTCACGTGATGTCCGATTCTCGTTAAAAAGATTTATTGGAGCGCAGCTGGCCACTAGCTTTGATGATGACAGCTAATTCACGATTTACTAGACTCACTCACTGTACTTTATCCGGTGATTTAATACGGCCGTGCCCTCTTTCCATCCTCTCTCACCGCCTTGCTGAACTGAAAGTGAAAGTATAGTATAGGCTACTCGGTAAGAAGAGCACGAAAAAGAAAGCCATTGCACGCTCGCATTACAATCATCAATACATGTCATTCGTGGCATGCAGCTATCATATGCGATGTTACTTTCAGTTTCGACTGGGCCATAATACGTACAATAAGAAGTGGTGAAAATGCTTGTGTCCTGTGTTTATTAGTATTATGTTAATTGGTTAAAAAGAAAAACGAAATAAAGTAAAAATGAAATTGACTGATTCCCCAAGATTTCTAAAGATATCGTGATATATTGACATCGCAATTTTTTTTGAGTAGCTACAGTAACTGTGGTGTGAAAAATCTAATATCGTGACAGCCTGCGATTTATTTATTTAATTTTTCAGTTTCAAGAATATTTTATTCAGTTCATTTATATTTTCGTACGTTTCTTGTAAAATTACATTCATTTCAGCTGGCACAAAATAAATCCCATACATTATCAGCTAATTTCTATATGCTGCTGTGAGTGAGTGCGTACATGCAACTAGTTACATGTTCACAGGACATATGGTGCAATAAAAAAGAATATATTATTTTATTATATTATTATTATAAAAATATTGCTTACCGTCAAGCATAGATTTATGGGCGCGGCAACGCAGAACAAATTTGTGTGTATGCGCAGAACCTGTAAGTAGCGTAATTGATTTGTAGCATTAATCGACAGAACACTGGCACTGGTGTTGCTATCTTTTGCAGTCCTGGTAGCGGCTCTGAAGGAAGAACGCAATGAAGATTCAGCAAAAGAGCAGAATATTGAATAATCTCCATCAATCTCTCTACGAAAACACGCAGAGAATAATATTGTTGTCTCTGTTACTTCTGGGCGGTAAGTGTATTTATGTTATTCTTTTAGTTCCATTCATGAGACTTTCGGTTTCAGACATCTATGTAGCTTAATATATGTGACAGGAAAACGTTCACACAGCAAATTTAATGCCTCATCCATCCATAAAAATTATTTCGTGCAGCCATAGGACAAGTGTGGTACAGACATAGAAATACCATAAAAGGAGAATGAGGGAACGTGAGCGTTTCCCGCTGATATTTCGGAATATTCTGGGTTTTTGTGCTTTTTTTTCACATAATGTGGAATACACGGAGGCTTACGTTTTGACGTCGTCGAAGAATATTGTTTTGCATGCAAACCGATTAAACAAGATAATTCAATAAATTGATTTGTTTCACTCAATTGTTTCTAGTTGAATCTGATCACTGAGTGTACTACTGTGGTATCAGAATAAATTAATCTATACCTGGGTCATTCCTGGGATTCGGTAATATTTCAGTCCCCCAAAGTTTCAAGAGTAACTACGCATAGGCTAGGGTGACAATATCTGCTGCGCACTGTTAAAAAATGCTGTAAAAAAAGCGCCACATTTTGAAAATAACATGCTGTTTTCCATTAAAACAGTGCATTCTGGCTAATATTTGTCATTTTCGAGAAAGTAGCCTGCAGCTATATCGTGAATTAACAGCGTTCAAAATCGACACTCAGAGTCTGTGTTTCAAATCACACCCTACACCCTCATTCACTATTCCCTTCATGAGTTTACTAATATAGTCCACCTGACAGAGATAGTGAAAACTAATTAATGAATTGAGACACTGATGAACAGCTGCTGTTAATGAGCAGATTTACTGATTGAAAGAAAAACAAGACAAACACAAGGACTACAACTTTCATTTACAGTTAGATGAAATCAACTGAATATTTAAACAACACACAGTCTTACCAGCTTCACTCATTTTGAATCAGACCCAGCAAGCAATAAAGGTCATTTCACCGTCTCGGTTACCTATAGACCCGATATAGTCCGGCTATGTGTAACCCCCTTCTAGCCCAAATAACCTTGAATTTGGACACATGTTTTTTGGTAAAATAACTTGTGAGTTGTATTATATTCCATCATGTAAGCAAAGTAAGCAGCGTTTAGAATGTGTTGGTTTGATTTCTTTGACATGTTCTATTCATAGCCTGCGTGCGTAGCCGAGATTCCAGCAGGGCCTAGCTCAAACTGCGGCATCGGCATCTCGCAGCGACACTTTCGGCGGCATCTCCAGATGCCGCTGGGTCATTCTATATTTAGGGGTACATTTCAGGTCAAACAAAAAGTCAGAAAATCAGTGTTTATTTTTAATAAATAAACTAGGTGGTTGAATAATATATCCCCTTATTGTGCTAAATGTAGCCTATTATTTGGCAAGCTTAAGCTGTAAAGACTTTTTAAATATATTAATGAAAATTAATGTTATGTTCATTATTCTGTCAACTGTGTTACGGACAAATGCTGTGTCAAATGAACCATGAATGAGGTACCACATAAAGGTTTTTGAGTCTATTCACCAGAGTTTTTGAGGTTATCTCTCTAACTGATTTGAAAATATAAATTTGATGCTTCATAATGGGCATTCTGTGGAATGCTATCATGAGTGATAACGATTTTTTCAACATAAATCCACAGTATGCTGAATTTATTGTTATTCACCATCCTTACCAAAGACATCAATGTACAGACATATTCCCATCTTTTTTTCTGATGGTTTAGTTCACATTTAAAAAAAATATGACATAAAAACCACACATAACACAGTTGACTGAAGAATAACACAGTTGACAGGACACATTAGAAGAACAATAGAAAACTTCATTCAACAAATGTAAGTAAAAGCAATCAATTGGAGTTAAGGTATAAAAAGATCAAAATCATTGTAATATAGTATATACAGTTCTAATGCAAATCATGGTTTTAGGCAATTTCCATGTAATTTCTGTTTAATGTTTAATAATTTGTGAATATTTTTTTATCAACAACACTCAGCATGAGCATAAACTGACAACGAATTGCCAACAATGTCAACCATCTTAGTCCTTGTCAACTGTGTTACAGCTGATGGGTAACACAGTTGACAGGTAACACAGTTGACATTTCGGCCATTTTTAGGGACTTGTGCAAACCGCAGACATTGGAATAGTAAGCATATGACCTTGATTAACTTATGTTTTTATGTTCTTTCTCTACGTTCATAAATATAACATGTGACGCAAGTTCCCCAGAAATTGTTGATAACACAGTTGACAGTGAATTAATCTACTCTCTGTGTAGACAACAATACAGATAAAATACTGAAGAGGAGAAGCTGTGAATTATCACACTGTCTTCAAGTTTCCCTCCCAAAAAAGAATATACATCAGTGATGTTGGAAATGTGACTTTGGAACAAACCATTGCTGATTTATAGGGAGATTTATTATGAGTAACACAGTTGACAGTGATTTCTCAGACATACACAAAATGGACGATTTAATGTAGATGCATAAGCAAAATATTTTTAAAAACACCTTTCTCATAATTTAATGAATATTTTGGACAAATATTTATAAGAAATGTATACATAAACATGTATTTTAGACCTAATCTGAAGAGCAAAACATCACATTTATTAATTCGGACAGCACAAAAACAGCTAATTCCTTGTTTGAAGTGAAAAGTCAGTGAAAATTAGTAAAAATTACATGTCAAGTCCATGGTCGTGACATGTACCCCTAATTATAGAATGACTCCGCTGTTTTTCTCCGGCAGGTGCCGCTACAGCGGCATCTCCAGAAACAACGGCGGCATCGGCATCTCGCAGCGGCATCTTCAGCGGCATCTCCAGATACAACGGCGGCATCGGCATCTCGCAGCGGCATCTCCAGCGGCATCTCCAGTAGCCAGGGAATTGCTCTGCTGGCTGCTGGCTTTCTTTATTGTAAAAACGACATTTTAACAAAATAACCTTAGGGTCATTTGTAAGCATTAATCAATTTGTTAATAAACTTTCGATGCACCATTACAGAGAAAGCTGAAAGTGTGTGTGTGTGTGTGTGTGTGTGTGTGTGAAAATTCAGATATTGAGTGAATGCTCTCGACACATAGCCTATTATGCGTCCATCAAATAATTTTACTTCAAACTGCTAAAATCCCAGCCATAGCCCAATCAGAAGTAGTACTTAGGTAGAAACTATAAATAGGAGCCTGATAAAAATGCTTATTTTAAAGAAAAAGCCTAGGTCAGATGGATTTATTTGCTTTTTTATTTTTCAGTCACAACAAAGTTAGTAGATCACAATGCTTAATAAAATAAAAATATCTAGCAGCGGCATCTCACAGCGGCATCTAGCAGCCATAGGCTTTCTTCTTATTTAAAAAAAAGTACATTTCAACAAAAATAGCATAATATACCACAGGACTGCCATTATTAAGTATTTATCATACATTTTGTTTATACAGAGTTTCTGATGCTGGATCAGAGGATGCTGTGTGTGTGTGTGTGCTATAGGCCAAAGACTATAGAAATACTTTGCTATAGGTTATCTCCTCCAGCAAGTATGTCAATATCACAGTTAGGTTTTAGTGCCAACGAAGTTAGTATATCACAATCTATAATAAAAAATATGCAGTGTATTACATACTGCTTTAAACTGTTACTAATTATGAATATAGACTGTCAATACAGAAATTTGTTTCTGTTAGGCTGCACAAAACTGGGAGATCTCGCAGCGGCATGTCCAGCAGCCTACTTATTTTTGAAATTGCATTTAAACAAATAGCATAATATACCACATAACTGTCATTTGTAAGTATTTATCATACATTTTGTTTATACAGAGTTTCTGAGGCTGGATCAGAGAAAGCTGAAATTGCTATCTGTATATGCATATAGATGGATAGATATAGATATACTGATTAACATATAAACGGAGTAACAGTATATATATATTTAAAGTAGTAATCATTTAAAGCTGGCTGAATTTGCAGCAACAAACAGCAGATGTTCTCTTTGTGCCTGTCACTGACCAATTATATAATTATATTAATTATATAATTTAATGTAATGTTTATAATGTAAAACAAATAAATGTAAAATTGTATAATGTATAATGTATAATGTAAAAAAAATAAAAAGCATTATACATGGCAGACAGGTTGCAGTAATGAAGACACTGTTCCATTGTTTATTTTTAAAAAGGTTTATTAAACCTTTATGCAACCTGTAGATATGTACAAAAATTGGTCAATATGTACAAAATATAAAATGCGTTTTATATTTCTGTGAACGGAGCATAAATCAATGCTCCTCAAATCTGGCATATAGTCTATATTTCCTGTTGTCTATAAGTTCACTGCAGAACTTTTCATAATCTTTTCTTTTTTTAAAGACAAAGGTCAAAAGTTCGGCCGGAGAACTTTCATTATATTCTCCCTTCCAGTCATGTAGTTTTTCAAGGGTTTGATTTGTTGTTCTTTATCCATGGAAAGGACACTGGGAAAATGCAGTGAAGCCTCAATATGTCTTACCTCTTCAGTGCTTTCTGTGTCTCCTGATGTTATCTCTGCAGCACTGGGGGAAAAAATAAAAATTGTAGGCACATTAAATCATTATGGAAGTGCTAGCATGACATAAAAAAAATTGGCGTCACAAAAGAAAGAAAGGATTTAGTGGTGTTACACATAGGATAGGTATACACCCACAGTGCAAGCAATATCCTTTACCTTTTCGTTCCAGGGAAAGATGTGCACTTCAGAAGTACAGATTCGGCTCTGTATCTGCACACGTTTTGGCTTTGCAACCACTGAATCAGAACCTATTACAAATGAAGTATAAAGAACATTTATAAAAATAAGCAGCTTTAACCACAACCAAGGTTTCAGTGTTATATTTCTATTTAAAATACTACTTGTATTGAAGTAATGCTGTTTGGATTCCAACTGTTACAGAGTATAAGATATACTTGTGTTATATTTTCTACAAACCACTTTCTGTAAATGATCAAGAGTATATAAAATCCTGTATATTAGCTTACCTCAGGCAAAATCACCTCAGTCATAAATAGCTGCTTCTCAGCTACAGTTCCAGGCACAGACAGGATTTTTTCCAGCCACTGGATTAGGTCTTCTGTCTGGAGTAGGAAGTAGAGAAAATAACAAACAAAATATCAGCTGACAGAGGACATTAACAATACAAGACTGAAAATGGCAATGATGACATTTCATCCATCCTTTCGCCCCTTTTGCCATCCTTTTTCTAAAATCCTGCAATGCGTCTTGACATTCATCATTTTACTTGTCATTTAAGACTTGCTTTTTATTATCAAATGTAAAGAAAACTAACATGTTGTAAATCATCTCTGTGTAGTGTTTAGTTTTAGATACAGTATATACATTATTCAGCTGTTTTTTTATATATGCTTTTTTCATATACAAGGAAACATGTTCCAATGCTTACCATCTGAACCAATTATCGATGATCAGAAGTAATGCAATGAATAAATTACAAGTAAGATGTACTTAGTTAACCTTAGTCATCCTTTTTTACAGTGTGGTAAATATCTAAATTTGGGCTACAAAGACAATTAATTGATAAGCCTAACGTGAGCCGTGATAGAGATTTTTAAAGTCCTGTGTTTGTGTAAAAATAGGAGAAAAAAAAAACTGTCCACTTACCTTCATATCATTAAATAGACTAAAATGTTGACAGTAATATTTTCTAAGCGCTGGATCAAATCCTCGATTCTTCCACAGATACATTCTGTTGGAGAGAACCTGTCCACTCTGCAGCTTTCTCTCCAAATCCTGTAATATTACAAGTATATTTCAATATAGATTTAACCAGGCTGAAAAGCATGCCATTTAGATAAATGCCATTTAGATAAATAAACTTTGTACAGGTCATAGGATAACATTTTTAATTTGGTACCTTTATCTCTCCATCTGTCAGAATGGCATCTGCTTCAACACACTCCAGGACTTTTCTGTGTAGGACAAAAGCAAACACTGCCTAAATTCAAACCACATCTGTACATTTCACATTTTGTTGTACAATATACACCACTAATTACTAAGCTACAGTACTGAATATTATTAAATGTACTATACATATTTAAATATATCATCTCAGCATGGTTCTCAATGAATGAATAATGAAATAAACAGAATTTGTGTATTAATAACATTGTAGAAACTGTTAAAATGCTTTAATTTACAATGTTATTTTTTTAAATGTTAAATCCTTACATTTATCTTAGAAATGTTATAATACTAAAAATGATTGAACATGTCAAGGAAAAGGCCCAGCAAGTGTAAAAGTCACTTGCACCCTTCACCATTACACTACTATTTATTCAACATTCCATTAGAAATTATAACTTTGATTTTAATTTTAGCCATGTGTAACATGTCCAAGACATTTCTTACAAATCTGGATTCATGTTGCAGCTACAAAAGAAATCCTTTGCCTTCAACACCAGCACACTGAAAATGCAGCCAGTTTTCACAAACTGTGCACTGCACCCATTGGTACTTTTTGACATGGTCATGGAAAACACTGTTGGAAAACAAAGGTGGGACAACTTCACTAATGTTACACAAAATACTATACACAAAAAATACACAAAATAATATTATACAAAAGTGCTTTATTTTTGTGTATTTAAAAATATTCCTAATTGTCCCAGAGACACCACGTTCCCCTCTCACCACCACTCAACTTTCTGAGTTAAGAAAGCACACTACTATAAAGAGCACATACCTTCAATCACTCAGTGTCTGGCTTCATCTATGAATACAGACTGCTTACCTGCAAATCAAATAAATTGTTGATTTGTTGATTTGTGAGTTCTACTGTGCATACCTTGTTTTCCCAGTTGCTCGCTGGAACAAACATGCTTTAATCTTCCATGCCATGCAATGACTACTGGAGTCTATCATCTTTGCCTCTACTTCCTATAGTCTAAGTTCTTTCTTTTGCAATTTTAGCATTTCTTCAGTTGTATGTGGAAAGTCCTGTGTAACAAATAACTTTGCTGTAAAACTGAGTTTCTCTTATTGCACAGTACAGATTTTGACAAAGAGATTAGTCTGACCTCAGGTTTCACATTTTTAAGCATTTGTGCCGCATGGTGCAGACGGAGAGTCCTGCATTGATTTAGAGTCAAAGCTTCCGCAGTGACCTCACGACGTAGGACTTTGTTTTCAGCTGCCTAGTTGGGAATAAAATAGACTTACAATCCTTAGGCCACACATGCACTAAAGAACATGAGAATCAGCTCAAAAGCAACTTACAGAACACACTAAAACTCCGCAATTAACTGAGTCCTGCTGTTTCCACTGAGCAGGATATGATACAGTCCAACCTTTAAGGCCTCCAGAAAATCTGAATACATTTCTACAAAAGAAGGTGGTACCAATAGTTTAGTATGAATATACTGTCACAGGACATCATGATAAATGTAGTATGCAGTGCGATGCTCACTTACCTGAGGAGGTCCATGTCACTATCACTAATTGTTGAATGAATTTCAAGTGAATCATAGATTGTAATCTGTTTATCAGTGAAGTCAAAAGCCTGCCAAAAAATACAACTGTCATCCTTCCATTCCAAGTTTTCGCTCAACTGACAAAGTTTACATGCAAGTACAGGTTATGGCTTTTGCGGTATCTGCATTATTTAATGTAGGCTGTTTGAACAAAACCACTGCCAACATAGAGTTAACCTCTAAATAATGGTGCTTACCCAAAGAATGAAATGATTTCCCCTCTCAGGAGAGTGACCACCCACAATTCTAGGGAGGAATATTTTGTCTGAGACCTACAAAACCACAATAAAATCAGTTAGGATAGGTTAGGAGCAGATGGTTTTTGCTCAACATTTTGTTGTATTATTTAAAAAAGAAAATTATTAAAGGGCCTACAGGGATGCGTTGCACAACCTGGTCACTGACTGCTCTGCTGTGTGACCATTCTCGGTGCCACAAAATAAAATCAAAATGTGCCAGAGAACCATACTATAACATAAAAATGCATCATTAATATTTATGTATCTCGGTGTAAAAATGCCATAGAGGGAGGAAAATAAAAGTTATTACCATGTTCTCTTGAGCCAGGTGGGCTACTCGATAGTTAACTGCCTGTAATGCAATACATTTGTTAATATGTAAGAATATAAATCTTGACTTTGTATTAAGCCAAAGGACAGCATTTGAACTTTATATGCACAGCAGCTATGTTTATTACAGTTAAATTAATTTCAGATCTTAAATGCAAAACAAGATTACTCATTTACACTTACATCATCAGTCAACCATGGCATGGCAAACAAAGACTCTTCCAACAAGTCCGGTGGGCAAACACTGCGGATATCCTTAATTGACAATGGAAATTGGCGTGAGACACAAGCTAGACTTTGATTTTCATCACGGCCTCCAGTGAATAAGTTCTTCAGCTTTTCCTTAACACATATTGCAAAAAACAAACTGTTAATTCCTTTACTTTACTGCGTAATATAAGACAAAATGAAAAAGGAAGAAAACTTGAGTAATTACCTTGTCATTTTCATTTATAGCATATAACTGTGCTACAAATGAAGACTTAGTGCTGTCAGGTGGGAGGTTCAATTTGCTGCCAGAAGTAGGCTGGAGAGGTTTCTGTCCATCTAAATAACAAAAAGATGTTATAAAAACAGGTCTTTTTGTAACTGCATCTCTTTCACAATTTAAACAATCTTATTAATTTTTAATATGATATTTTGATGGAACCTACCAGCAGATTCAGCAAAGTACAGTCCTAGCATCCCATGCAACCCAACAGACAACTCTGTGTTGCACATGGCCTGAATTTCAGCCTTAAAAGTCTGGTTGATCTTTTCATTATGCAGATCGATCAACACCCTTACAGTCTGTTTGAAGTGTGCCTCATTCATTTGGCACAGTGAGTACCGTACAGCCGAAAGTTCACGATTGAACTGTTCCGCTACTGCTGAGTTCACTTCTTTTCTTAAAGTGGGGCAGATGTTGAGGCTTCTCAACTTCTCCTCTGGACGTTTTGGATTTTTTTGGTGGAACCTGTCATATAACAGGTATCTTTCACATGTTCCTGTGATCAGATGTCTTCCAGTCATTCTGTCACTACCTGGTTGTTCTTGTAGTGGTAATGGGGACCTAAGGTTCTTCACCCAGTTCAAATCAACCTGTAATTGCTTGTTGGCTGCCAGCTTTATATTTTCTGAGGTTGGGGCACAGAGTCTTCCATCATGTTTTGGGAAAAAAAGCTGCTTAGTGCGATTGTTGGTGTGCCGTGCAACCTGTCCTGCTACATCAGAAATGTAACAGGTCGGAAAGTGCTTAAAACTTAGCAGCCCGTCTGTATGGTCTCTTGCTGACTCCGTCCAGAAGAGAAAGTTTAGATAGTACACAACACCATGTACACAGGAGAAATGAAGGATACCACCTAAACAATAGGGGAAATAGCACAGTCAAGTTATTACAAGTTTTTTTTTTAAATAAAGAAAAACGTATAAAAAAAAACATACCAAGCCATTACTCACCACCAGCTTTCTGTAGTTTCAGGAAAAGTTTGGGGTAAATATCCTTAAAGTTTAACAGTTCCTGGAGCCTGTTAAGCATATCAGCGATGGATCCCTCTGAGGACACACCCAGGGCATAGCAAGCATCCTGGAGATCCTTTTTTGAGGCTGCAAATTGAGAAAAGACATTTAAATCATGTGAAACAAACACTACATATGTTCATTACACATAACAAAAAATATAATAAAAAAACAACAACAATATAAATATTGAGAAAACCTCATGGAGAGTTATGTATATGCAGTCACAGTGTACTGAATAAGATTAGCCTAATATACCTTCTTTGATTCAATGATTTTGTGTGATTGATTATGTCCTCATTTATCTGTTTCGGGTGATGCTTGATGTCATCTGGGTTTCCTTTTTTCATAGCCTTTCTGACCTCAGTTTTTGGGAGTATGTTTCCAACTCTGGTGTGTTGTCCCATCCATGGTGCCAAAGTGGAGTGATGAACAGGTGTGCAGTATGGGTTCGTTACAGTTGTTCCTATTAGTTGAAAATGCACAAAATAAATTGGTTGATCATTTATTTATGCACAAACCCTTGTACAAATGTGTAATGTTGATACCCTATGTTTAAATATGTATGATAATATTGTCTAATGTCACTATATCCAAACCTGAAATCAGTCCTTCCGCTATTAGTGATTCGTCCAGATCTGACCATGCCTTTACAATGTCTACCTCCAGGTCTTTGTCAGAAATCATGTCTGGATCAGGCCTTTTAAAAGTTCCAACTGTAAATTAAATGTAACAGTCACAAAGGCATGACAAACACACACCCTTTTACATAGAAGCAGAGAGTCAGTATGAACTACAAATACAATTCCATTATTAATTCCAACTGAGATGCAGAATTTTCCAAGAAACATTCTTAAGTATGTTATTAAATATTTCATCTTTGTCCACCAATCCTTCTTGGCACACATTTGTAAATGCATGTCAGAAATCTTCATCTTAATCATCATTGTACAATTTCTGATTCACAGATAACCAAAATAATCTTACGTGGGACATCAAAGGCCAGTTTTCAATTAGCATCTGCTATTACCACAGCTGGGTGGTATCCACACTGGTAGCAAGTGAATTCAAACTTAAATGTTGTCAATGACAAGAAGTGATAGAATGCTCTCCTCAGTATCTGGTGGTGATATCGGTTGTCATTGAAAAATGACAAAATGTCTAGCATGCGTCCACTGGTTGTCTTGTTCTATAAGTAAACAACATTCTAAAGTTATGTACATTAGTATTAAATCATTTGAATTTTTTTTTCAATACAAAGACATAAATGAGTACACTTAACACAAAATATAACTTAGTTGAATTCAAATAAGCATTTATGGACATCTTACCGCCAAACCGGATAACAGAAGCTCACACAAAGGTCGTGTTAAGAAGGCACGATTGTTAAAGTTGTGGAATCCAGAAGAATATTCCTGAAATCTCACAATGTTTGCACATGTTGGGCACTCTTTTACAGCAACAGAAACACCTACAGATTGAAAGTAAACATTAAAAGCTGATATAAATAATTCCTTTTCTCTGTACTCACTGAGGTGGGTACTACATTGGTGGTGGTTTGAGAGATCCCTGATCGTAAAGCACTTTGAGTGTATAGTTAATGTTAATGCTTTATATGTTGCAGTACAGTTGTAATTAAATGCTACATACATAAATGTTTGATGTTTCATGTACTATCATTAAAGTCAGACATTACTGACATATATAGATTCATACATGCAAAAGTATAGACTTGCTTGTTGACTTACCTTTTCGGACATACTTTATCCCATAAACCACAGCTTGGGTGGTTATAACTTTGGGTGGACAGAGTGCCGGAGGGATAGGCCCAGGACAGTATGTGCAGGTGTTTTCTGAGGGAGTAAAACATGGTGGTGGTTCTTCCTCATGAGTCCTCAGTTTTAAAGGTAATTCCTGCAGGCATGGGATGCGCTTTTCTTTTAAAAGGTATTCAGTCATTACACTGATTTTTTGTGTGTTCATATTGTGCGGCTCACACATGATGCTGCTTTCAACCACGTGAGCCTACACTGTTAAAAATTGCAGTAAAAAAACGGCCAAATTTTGACAGTAACATGCTGTTTTCCATTAAAACAGTGCATTCTGGGTAATATTTGTCATTTTCGAGAAAGTAGCCTGCTGCTATATCGTGAATTAACGGCGTTCAAAATCGACACTCAGAGTCTGTGTTTCAAATCACACCCTACACCCTCATTCACTATTCCCTACATGAGTTTACTAATACAGTCCACCTGACAGAGACAGTGAAAACTAATGAGTGAATTCAGACACTGATGAACAGCTGCTGTTAATGAGCAGATCTACTGATTGAAAGAGAACAGACAAACACAAGGACTACAACTGACTTGAGTCACAGATTTAAATGAAATCAACTGAATATTTAAACAACACACAGTCTTACCAGCTTCACGCATTTCTAATCAGACTGACTTTATTTCTGTCAGAAATCTAGAGATGATCTTATTGAGAATGAAGGTTTAGATGATGATATTTTAGTTTAGCTTGACATTACCATTGTGGAGATCAGTGTTTGCTTTAGTTGGGCTCCTGACCTTTGGCTTTTGAACATTACTTTGCTGTAACTGAATCTTCCAATGATTCAGTTATGGTAGAACGGTTATGGTTGGGTGTGTGATGTTGGCTGCAAGCATCATACTGTAGTCTGACTTTGACCTTTGCTGGTCATTTGAAATACTGTTAGCAGTGTGGACTCATTAGTTATGGTTTATTTTTCCCCAGGGCTTTATATTATGAGCTTAACCAGTGTGGTGACAATCAGAAATGCAGGATTTAATAACAGTGCAGGTTTAAATCAATTTGAACTACTGTTTCAAAAACACTCAAAAATAGACATCAAGAATCAGCATATGAATCTCAACAATGGTGACAATCAAAAGCTTCATGCTGCAATGCATGCTGGGTACCAGCACATTACAACGCTCATTCATGACTCCCAGCATGCATTGCGGCATGAATAAATTATGCTGATGAATTGTCTATTTATTTTCTTGAATTCTTACTGTTTTTTCTTTTGCGTTGCATTTTAGTATTGTGTTTTGTAATTTTCAGAAAATATCAGTTTCTTTATTTTGAGGATTATCACCATTGTTGAGATTCATATGTTGATTCTTGATGTGTGTGTTCAAATCACAAGAGCGATTTTTATTTTTTTTTTCATAAATTTTGTTTTTATGGTCTTTCACAACAGTTCTCCTCAGGTAATTTTGCTTTTATTCTCGATATTCAATAAAAGAGAAGATGCTGATAAGAACTAGTGAATGAAGGGTAAGGTTGTTAAAACAAACTCATAAACGTCAGAATCAGACTTTCCTTTTCTTTGGCTCTTTAAACCATGTGTTATTAAATCACATTGTTACAGCAGCCAACAAAAAGTTAATGCTAAAATGTTAAGGTCCAAGAGCCCGACTAAAGTAAGCACTGATCTCCATCATGGTAGTGGCAATAAGATAATAAGACAATAGAGTCAATAAGATCTTCTGTAGACTTCTGACAGAAATAAAGTCAGTCTAGTAATAAGTGAAGCTGGTAATGCTGTTTTAGTTGTTTATTGAGATCTTGAGAGATTTCATTACTTCTTTTATTTCAGTTGATTTCATCTGTGGCTAAAGTCAGTTGTAGTTCTTGTGTTTCTCTTTCATTCAGTGATTCTGCTTGTTAACAGCAGGTGTTCATTAGTAATGCTCAACCATCACTTAATTAATCACATAATTATCTCATTAACTTCAGTGTTACTCAAACACTCTGTAGTGTGGACACATTATTTGTTCACTTAAAACTGAGGATTTTGCTGTGGAATTTAAAGGGTTAAAGATGTAAGATGGGAAAAAAACAGCATTAAATGTAATTTAACAGTAATAAACTGTATTTAATTTACGGCAACGCACTGTAGAAAAACAGTATCTTGCTGGCAACCAAGCTGCCAGTAAATTACCGTTAATTCAAGGAAAAACAGTGATATACTGTAAACTGTAACAGTCAGATTTAGCCAACAAAACAAGTTAATTTCACTCAAATATTATTGAATGTTAATAGAAAAACAGTTATGCAAAGTCTTTAACTGGTAAGGAGAGTACATATTTAACTGTACTGTATTGATATGTTTTTGCACAAGAGAGATCTGTTAGTTTAATTTAGTTTTGTGGGTCACCATTGTGCTGGAGAGTAGAGTCTGTGCTTCAGTCAATGATGAGCCACAAACACTGATGTTTTGCTGCTTTATTTAAAGACAGTAACTGTGTGTTTGCTGATGCAGTGATAGTCACTTTAGTACATGTGTGCTAATGATGATCAACAAAGATTTCAGTAAAAGTCATGTCATGGTTGGTTTTCTTATTACACTTTAAGTGTTTGCTCTTTTAAATTAAGATTTATTTATTTTATAATGGACTCAAATGAAAAAAAATTCACTGTACTAACACCATATAAGCACTACTTCTTTGAAAACTCATGGTTTGAAGCAATCGGTTTCCAAAATGAAATGAGTTACCACATGGTATAATAACAGTAACATACTGTAACAATGAAGAGCTGTAAATTAACGGTAGAAAGCTGTAAATTAACAGTACAATGCTGGCACCCCAGCTGCCAGTAGATTACTGTTATTTTACAGTGCAATTTTTTACAGTGTATTCATTTTTATACAATTTACCTACATTTCACACAAAGAGCATTGTAATACATATTCATTTTAGCAAATCACAAATTTTATTGTAACATTCCTTGGATGGGTTCAGTCCTTGGTGATGTTGATTAACATAAAGATTGTGCAAGATGTCAGAGTAGAACACCTACCATGTAAGACTTTCAAATGCTGCTTGAAGATCGTTGACCGTGCAAAAGTTTGGAAAGTACAAAGTGGGCAATGGTAATGGCTTCTGGATGTTTCTTTGCTGTCCACGCACAAGCATGCCACCACAAATTCTTCTGTAAAACAAGTTCATTAAATTGGTGAAATGCATTACAATATTCAGTTGAAAAACACAAAATCACATCGTATATCTCTTTGTAGTACAGCTGTAGAACGTACCTTGATTGTTTTCAGAAAAGTAAACTGCATCTCTGAGATGTCTTTTGTAAAGATGAGAGTTATTTACAAGTTCCTTTTGTTGACAAAACACACACTGAGAACCTGTAAAAGCTGCTAATGATGTTGCATCAGAGAACACCTGATGTGAACCTGTGAATAATAATAACATTGTTGTTTATCAATCCAGCACCCCCCTCCACCCCCCACGCCCCTCCGTACTACACCGCTAACTCAAATATTTTTGATATTTACAATTTTAACGATATAACACTGGCTAATGATTCTACACTGGACGCAAAGATGCATAAAACTCATACGACCAATGTTAATAAATTATAGTAAACCGACGCTGTCGTACTTATGACTGTAGCTAGGGCCTAACTCACTCGGTGTTGACACGGAGTTAGAGGCCTATATTGTACATTACATCAGCGACATTATTATCACACATAACATATATAATTAGTATAAGTATTTCATTTGTTTTAAAATCTAGCTCACACTTAATACGAATTAAAAATGAAAAGGAATATTTTTTATAAAATTTATATAGACCTACGTGAGATTTAATATACCATGGAAAATGATTACTTCTTAGCAAAAAGAATGTTTAATAACACATATTTATTAAAAACCATATGTTGTTCAATAGTAGCCTAATAGCCTACTACTAGGCCTACTACTACTACTACTAATAGGCCTAATAATAGTAATAATTTCATAAGTGAATCTGGCTCATTCTTAGGTATGTTAAGACTAGATTGCCTGCTGTTCTTCAGTGTGTGTGTGTGTGTGTGTGTGTTAAGCTATTACAGCTATTTTAATTAAAATTAGGCTATAACAATATGACCATGCTTTTAGTGAGTTTATAATGCATTAGCTACATTTCTTAAAATGCATTTAAAAAAAAAAAAAAAACGTTATTACTTTTATAATCTTACAATTTTATGACATTGTGAGAAATTATTACATTTTGATTTTTTAAGGATGTAATACTGTGCAGTTACTACATGTACAGTTTGTTTGTGTGTATTTGCGTGCGTGCAGGGCTGCCGCTATGAATTCTGGGCCCTGGGGTAAGGGTAGGGGGGATGGGCTCTGGGCCCTGTGCATTCTGTCACTCTCTTCCCCTACTTGCGTGTGTGTAGCTACATCCTCTATCATACAAAAAGGCCTATACCATTTTAAAGCAAGTACCTAATATGATACAGCCTACACTGCAGTTTTTATGGAAACACAGAAACATATATGATAATGAATCATACCACACACACTTACTTTCACTTTAGCCAGAGAGAGTCCATGGCTGGAGATGCCGCGACAGCTGCCGGAGAAAGCCCTTAGCTGCTAGAGATGCCGCTGCTAGATGCTGCAACCTCAGCTTTGTGCAGCTTTAACAGAAACTAATTTCTGTATGAGCAATTTCTATTCATAAGTTATAACATTTTTATTTTATTAAGGAATGTGATCTACTAAATTGGTGGGCACTGAAACATAACTGTGATATTGACACATATTATTGCTGGAGGAGATAACCTACAGCATAGTATTTCTTTAGTCTTGGCCTACACACGCACACGCACATACACGCACACACGCACGCACGCACGCACGCACGCACGCACGCACGCACGCACGCACGCACACACACACACACACACGAATGACATGTATGGATGATTATAATGCGAGCGTGCAATGCTTTCTTATTCGTGCTTTTCAATACCGAGTATACTTTCACTTTCAGTTCAGCAAGGAGGGGAGAGAATGAGTAGCCCCTCACTGCAGAACAAGATCCAGGGGGTGGGGTTGGATCCAGATCCAACTCCTCCCACTTTACATATACCTAAACCTACCCATCTCCACCCCTAATCCTACCACCTCCACCTTCTAGATGTGGATCCAACCCCACCCCCTGGATCTTGTATTGTGCAGTGAGGGGCTACTGGAGAGGATGGAAAAGGGCGTAAATCACGGAATAAAAAACAGTGAGTGGGTCTGGTAAATCGTGAATTAGCTGTCATCATCAAAGCTCGTGGCCAGCCGCGATCCAATTAATTAACGGTTTAAGTAAATATGTCACATTCCTATAGTTTTGAAACAGGAAGAAGCATCCATAAGAAGATAATTTGTATTGTTTGCCAACCGCTAAAAATTTTTTGAACAGTAAGATTTTTTGTTTTGTAAAGAAGTCTCTTCTGCTCACCAAGCCTGCATTTATTTCTTTCCAACGTACAGCCAAAATCAATAAACATTTTCTGTTAAAATAACAGTTTTAGCATTACTCCAGTCACATGATCCTTCAAAAATCATTCTAATATTCTGATTTGCTTAAAAAACATTTATTAATATTATGTCTGAGTCTAAAACATCTGAGTAGTTTTTTTCCGTTTTCTTGATGAATAGAAAGTCCAAATAGATCTTTCTATCCATCAAAGAATCCTCAGCACTAAACTTAACTGCTTTAAATATTGATAATAATAACAATCAAAAATGTTTCTTGAGCAGCAAATCAGCATATTAGAAAGATTTCTGAAGAATCATGTGACACTGAAGACTGGAATAATGGTTCTAAAAAATATAGCTTTGATCACAGGAATAAATTACACTTTAAAATATATTCAAAAAGACAGCAGTTATTTTAAATAGTGAACATATTTCACAATATTACTGCTTTTGTATTTTGGATCATATAAGTGCAGACTTGGTGAGCAGAAATGGGTTCTTTAAAAAAAACACTAATAATTGCACTGTTCAGAAACTTTTGACTAAGAGTGTATATTTTTGTACAAATTTAAATGCAATTAATTGTAAAATAAAAATAAAAATACGCAATGAAGCGGTGGAGGTCTTTTTTATTGATCTTTAAGTATGTGGAGAAGCTGGACATTTCATATCAAGTTGTGATCAATAAGGCTGGAAGATTAATGTCATGTTACTTATATAATCAATAAAAGCAAGCAATCTCTATTTAGCCTATGTATGTATGACCTTCATAATCATGATATAACACGTCATGAATATGAAGGAGGTTTTATGCATGTTTATGTTTATGGTCATTAAGTGTCATTCACTCAGTTATGTAGTTTTTAATTCAAATATGACATCATATCAGCTGATCCACATCTACCTATAGGAATACAACATCAATCATAATTCCCTTTATAAGGTCCATTCAGTCATTATTCAGCAGCTATTGCTTTGCTCAGGAGCTAATCACCCACCTCCATCCCCAGCTCCTCCTCTCGTCCAGTAAGGACTTGGCATTGGATATTTCTTGTTGAGTCAGACCACTGAATTGTTGTTACATAAAATAATCACTTACGGCATTAATGATATCTGCTACATTAATAATTAATGTTGGTTTTGATCTGTTTACCCTAGGGGGTTATTCATGCTCTCCCTGCTCCTATCCATGCTAGGCTGCATGGATGGTCAGGGAGTGTTTGCCCAGAACAGAACCATACCCCCAACCTAAAATACATGCTAATTGTAAGTTATCTTTGACGATAGTGGTCCTGACAGACCTGTAATTTCTACAGTTATTTACTATATATCACCTAGTATAATACTGCAAATTCCCTTTACAGTAAATAACTGTAGTACCCTTTGCATTATGGGAATTTTCTGAGACTACAGAGCAGACATACACTGTAAAAAATTGCACTGTAAAATAACAGTAATATACTGGCAGCTGTGGTGCCAGCATTGTACTGTTAATTTACAGCTTTCTACCGTTAATTTACAGCTCTTCATTGTTACAGTATGTTACTGTTATTATACCATGTGGTAACTCATTTCATTTTGGAAACCAATTGCTTCAAACCATGAGTTTTCAAAGAAGTAGTGCTTATATGGTGTTAGTACAGTGAATTTATTTCATTTGAGTCCATTAAAAATAAATCTTAATTTAAAAGAGCAAACACTTAAAGTGTAATAAGAAAACCAACCATGACTTTTACTGAAATCTTTGTTGATCATCATTAGCACACATGTACTAAAGTGACTATCACTGCATCAACAAACACACAGTTACTGTCTTTAAAAAAAAGCAGCAAAACATCAGTGTTTGTGGCTCATCATTGACTGAAGCACAGACTCTACTCTCCAGCACAATGGTGACCCACAAAACTAAATTACACTAACAGATCTCTCTTGTGCAAAAACATATCAATACAGTACAGTTAAATATGTACTCTCCTTACCAGTTAAAGACTTTGCATAACTGTTTTTCTATTAACATTCAATAATATTTTAGTGAAATTAACTTGTTTTGTTGGCTAAATCTGACTGTTACAGTTTACAGTATATCACTGTTTTTTCCTTGAATTAATGGTAATCTACTGGCAGCTTGGTTGCCAGCAAGATACTGTTTTTCTACAGCGCTTTGCTGTAAATTAATTACAGTTTATTACTGTTAAATTACATTTAATGCTGTTTTTTTCCATCTTACATCTTTAACCCTTTAAATTCCACAGCAAAATCCTCAGTTTTAAGTGAACAAATAATGTGTCCACACTACAGAGTGTTTGAGTAACACTGAAGTTAATGAGATAATTCTGTGATTAATTAAGTGATGGTTGAGCATTAATGATGAACACCTGCTGTTAACAAGCAGAATCACTGAATGAAAGAGAAACACAAGAACTACAACTGACTTTCGACAGATGAAATCAACTGAAATAAAAGAAGTAATGAAATCTCTCAAGATCTCAATAAACAACTCCTAAAACAGCATTACCAGTTTCACTTATTACTAGACTGACTTTATTTCTGTCAGAAGTCTACAGAAGATCTTATTGACTCTTATTGATGTGATTTAATAACACATGGTTTAAAGAGCCAAAGAAAAGGAAGTCTGATTCTGCCATTTATGAGTTTGTTTTAACAACTGTACTCTTAATTCACTGGTTCTTATCAGCTTCTTATCTTTTATTGAGTAGCGATAATAAAAGCAAAATAACCTGAGGAGAACAGTTGTGAAAGACCATAAAAACAAAACTTATTACAAAAAAAAAAATCTCTATTGTGATTTGAACACACACACCAAGAATCAATGTATGAATCTCAACGATGGTGATAATCCTCAAAATAAACTGATATTTTCTGAATATTACAAAACACAATACTAAAATGCAACGCAAAAGAAAAAAAACACAAAATAAATAGACAATTCAGCAGCATCATTTATTCATGCCGCAATGCATGCTGGGAATCATGAATGAGCGTTGTAATGTGCTGGTACCCAGCATGCGTTGCAGCATGAAGTTTTGATTGTCACCATTGTTGAGATTCATATGCTGATTCTTGATGTCTCTTTTTGAGTGTTTTTGAAACAGTAGTTAAAATTGTTTTAAACCTGCACTGTTATTAAATCCTACATTTCTGATCGTCACCACACTGGTAAAGCTCATAATATAAAGCTTTGGGGAAAAATAAAACGTCACTAATGAGTCAGACTATAATATGATGCTTGTAGCAAGAACGCTTGCAACCAACATCACACACCCAACCATAACCGTTCTACCATAACTAAATCATTGGAAAATACAGTTACAGCAAAGTAATGTTCAAAAGCCAAAGGTCAGGAGCCCAACTAAAGCAAACACTGATCTCCACAATGGTAATGTCAAGCAAAACTAAAACGTCATCATCTAAACCTTCATTCTCAATGAGATCATCTGTAGATGTCTGACAGAAATAAAGTCAGTCTGATTAGAAATGCGTGAAGCTGGTAAGACTGTGTGTTGTTTAAATATTCAGTTGATTTCATTTAAATCTGTGACTGAAGTCAGTTGTAGTCCTTGTGTTTGTCTTGTTTTTCTTTCAATCAGTAGATCTGCTCATTAACAGCAGCTGTTCATCAGTGTCTGAATTCACTCATTAGTTTTCACTGTCTCTGTCAGGTGGACTGTATTAGTAAACTCATGCAGGGAATAGTGAATGAGGGTGTAGGGTGTGATTTGAAACACAGACTCTGAGTGTCGATTTTGAACGCCGTTAATTCACGATATAGCAGCAGGCTACTTTCTCGAAAATGACAAATGTTACCCAGAATGCACTGTTTTAATGGAAAACAGCATGTTACTGTCAAAATTTGGCCCTTTTTTTACAGCAATTTTTAACAGTGTATGACTCACTGTTTTTTTTTTAATTGCTGTATGCTACTGTACTGCTGTAACAGCCTCTTTGGTACCATTCTATTGAGGTTGCTTTATTTTCCTTATTTCTTACATTTGGATTGACATTTGCTCTACACCGTGTCTACAGTAGTGACACAGCTTGGGACTGACTACAGTGGACGCTTGTAATGATTGGAAAATCTATGTGTCATTAATGTCAGAAACAGTGCGAGCACTTGGAGTACACCTGTACGTCAGAAATATACAGGAGCATCACTTTACTGTCCGCATCCACTGTAGATAGTATATGGGCTCTATATTGTCTTTTGCCGTGTCGCGGCATGTCTCGCCACTAAAGTCCGAGGAAGGCATGGAAGAAGTGCGGCAGCGCCACAGATTTTGCCTGGGGATAAGAGTGGAAGAGTTACGGAGAACATCAGCACTGTGTGTGTCGATGCACCTTACGAGAGAATAAGACCAGCAACCAAGGTAATAATATATGTACTGTATATGTGTATGTGTTTGTGGCAGATTATGCACACCAGCAATACCCGCAACATGGCGGTAACTTTACTATGGTAAACTGTGCTGTCGTTTCAAATGACTTTTGTCAGCTTATTGAATTAAGTTAAAATAGTTTTAACAAGCAACTCTTGTCTTATATTAACATTAGTTTAGCTAATGTGAAGTTTTTGTTCAAATGTTAGTTGTTAATGTTGACCAGTAGCCTAATGAGAAAGTAAAATCATATGTTAGCCAACTCAAGTGTCATGGCTAGCTGCTGTTCTAGATTCAGAATTAGTTTGTTATAGTTCCCCTTCATTCGTTTCACTACAACGTTATGTATGGGAACATGCTTGTGACCAATCACCCCTGGACATACTAGGTCTTAAAAGAGCGATTTCTAACACAGTCGGCGAGGGTATGTCTCTCCAGCTGTGTGCTTCTGGGTGTGGTAGATTCCAGATGTCTGTTGACAGTCACAATTGCTGCCTCTTGTATCTGGGCCGAGCACACGCTGAGGCAGCTTTTGTGAATGATTCATGCGTTCATTGTGAGAGTAAGACCATGGCCGCTCTTAAAGTCTACCTCTCATTTGCGAGATGGCTGCCCTCGTCCTCTACCCAGGCCAGTTCGGCGAGCTGTATAAGCTTCTCAGCTGTCCCGGTTAGAGATGTGGGTGACCATAGATTGGTTATTCAGACCGCTCCGCTGGGCAAGTCTTGCGGTTCCGGGGGTTTTCTGAGGATGGCGCTGACTCGTTCCGTGAGCCCTGTGCCCCATTTGGTGCCCCAGCAGGCGATCGGATGTCTATCACATCATCAGAGGGGGGGCTCTCGGCAGCTGAGGCGAATGCCTCTGATGGAGGGCACCCTTCTCAAGTTGTCGCTCCCTCACTTACCGATGGCGCCCTCCTGCGACATCATCACCAGCTCTGCCCCCGCTGCTTCCAAGGAGGCAGCCCCTACACCACAGTGTCAAGGTGGCCACCCGCTGCTCAGGGACCTGTGAAAGACATCCGCAGGGCTACAAAGCATCCCTGACATGGGCTACCTAGGGATACTGGAGGTTGCTCTTGGGGGCAATTAACATCGCCCCACCCCTGGGGTTATTTGTGTGCTCACTGCCACTACCCTCCAGGGTAGTGGTACCCACCTACTCAAAAAGAGAGCAATTTTCCCATCCCTGGGCTCCTTGCAAGAGCCTGTTCCTAAAGCGACGCGCTGCCTCCTCGGACTGGGAGCCTGGATTCGCCAATGCGGATTTCCTTCTGAGTTTAATCCCCCTTCCAGGATCAGTTGGCAGCCATAGACCTGAAGGGTGTGTACTCTCTTGCCTTGATTCTCCTCAACTCTGACCACCTTTTGGTTTGTAGCATGATGTCTTAGTTTTTTTCACGGTTACGATCATTTTTCCCTGACATATCTATAGACAGAATAGGTATATGTTTTTCTTTCTTTCCACATGACAGAGGATTGCCCATTTGTCCTGACACGCTTGCCTGCCAACATTTGGCCTCCACGTAACGCAGCTTCGGGATTGTGCCGTTTTCCATGGATTGTTCCCATAAGTAACGTCGTAGAGAAACGACTGAAGGGGAACATCTAGGTTACTTCCCCTGCCACAATCCCGAGCCGCCCTGGGGACTGGGCTATGGCTCGGTACTTCAGTAGAAACCTGAATATGTGTATGTGTATGTGTGCCACCATCTTATATATCCGTATGTACAGGGGAGTGGCGTTGTACACAAATCCACTCACCAATATTCATTGGCCTTTTCTCTTTAGCTCAGAGGTGATTGGTCACAAACATGTTCCCATAAGTAACGTCTCCTTCAGGGAACGTGGGTTACCTACGTAACCTAGATGTTTTTAAATGGAATTTTAGATTTACTGCATTTTGCTGTATTTGTGTATCAGTGAAGCATCAAGAAAGACAAGCATGCCAGCCACCCTGATACTGATAATTCATGGTAAGAAAACAACTATGGTTTTGAGAGGTTTGTGTATTCTATATGGGGTTGCCTTTTAAAAGTGTGCCATTTCTACTACTTGTTTTTCAGAGAAGACGTTTCTGTCAAAATGGATGGAGAGCAAAGGTGGTGGCCACATTTTGGAATAGTATCTGGGTTTTGCAGATGGCTATTTTGACTGTTTGTCTTTTTTACCTATTATGTTTCTGTTCCCTAAAGATTCTTTGCGACGATAAATCCAGATGATACAGCATAATGCACTGCCAAAGGTTCTAAGACAGGAGAAATGGTGAAGATGCACTGTTCCAGCATTGGAACACTGTATTTTTAAGTGTTATACAAGCAATGTTTTAAATAAAGAATTTGATATTTTGTAATTATTGTGTCTGTTTTAATTGAATACCAGTATTATAGAGTAAAAATAAAATTAATTATATTTAAAAATGATAAAATGTAATGAAATCTATATTCAAATATTATTTTTTTTATTATTAAAAATTACAGTAGTATACTGATGAATTAGATTTTTTCTTACAGTTTGCAACTGTAAATCAAATGCAATTTGTTACTGTAAATCTTAATTACAGTAACTTACTGGTAACAGTTTTGCCAGTAAGTTACTGTAAAAACCCTTTGAAATGTCTAACAGAGTATTCAGAATTAGAATCAAATGTAGTTGAAAAACATGTATATTCCAAGTTGAAAATGAACCGAATCCCAGGAATGACCCATCTATAATAATTCATTTATGTTCTGCAGGTGTTTGTAATGCAGAAACAGATGAGACAATATCAGTGATGGAAGGAGATTCTGTAATTCTAAATACTAATCTTTCTGAGATACTGAATGACGATACAATACTCTGGACGTTTGGGCCTAAAGGATCGGTCATATCTCAAATAACAAGAAAGAACGACTTGACCATGACGACTTTCACCGATGATGTGAGATTCACAGGCAGACTGCAGGTGGACCAAACAACTGGCTCTCTCAACATCAGAAACACCAGAAACAGTCATTTGGGACAATATAAACTAACAATCTCTAGAGATAAGACCACATACAAGATATTTCATGTGGATGTATTTGGTGAGTATCTCAAAAGAACCTTAATTTACTGAAATGATCTTATTTCAGGTTTCATGATATCATATGGTATGATTTCATGCTGTAAGCATCTTACATGGACAATACAAAAAATCTTTATGAATCAGTTCTGGTCTGTTTGTTTTCCAGGTGTGGTTGGTGAGACAGATGGAGTGAAGTCAGTGTCAGTGAAAGAAGGGGAAACTATCATTCTACTGAATGATGCTACTGAATTACAGAAAGATGATCTGATAGTATGGAGGTTTGGAGATAAAGGTATCCTCCTAGGGAAAATGGATGTGGAAACTAACAGGATCTCATTAAATGAAGCTGATGAACGATTCAGAAACAGACTACAACTAGATCAAGCTGGATCTCTGATCATCTCAAATGCCAGACCCGAACACAGTGGACTTTATGAAGTACAGATCAGAGGCCGTGGGAGGTTACAGCAGTTTCTTGTTTCTGTCAGTGGTGAGTTTTAAATGAAAGGACTTTAGCACAAAGTATTTGAAAATAATCAAATAAGCATGAAATATAAGCTGACTTCGATGTCTTATAATTAACATGGCTACAGATACAAAAAATATATTTTTAGTACTTTACAATATAGGGCTAGGCAATATGATGTCAGCAGTAAAATAAAATAAATATTACAATAACAAATTAGTTGCTGCCTTAAATTTTTGATGTTGAATGAAATTAACTTTACAAGTCATTTCAACTTATATTACACTGAACTAATTTAAAACAGATGAATGTTGCATAACTTAAAAAATGAAGCTTATTTGAATAAATAATACCAAAATACCTGCAGTCAGAATTCAGGGACTTATCAGTGGCTATAAGAAGCATTTACAGCCTGTTATTTCAGCTCCACTAAATACTGATGTGATTATTCTATTGGGGTGCCCAAATTTTTGCACCTGTCTGTTTTTGTTATACTTCACATTGCATTGTTTCTGTTGATTCAATAAATGTTATCAGAACTGAAATGTTACTGTTTCCATAAGGCACTATTTATATCCAGATTAAGTTGCTGCTTCGAAAGACTTTCCTTCCTTTCCTTAAATTGTGATAATTATCAGGGGTGCCCAAATTTTTGCATACAACTGTACATGTCAACTACACGACACCAATCAGTCCTGAATCATTATATATGTATATTATATGAAAATATTTTGTTCTCTGATAATTTACTGTCTCTTTTTAGCTGATTGGGGTCAGTCTTCAACTGTCATAGCTGGAATAGTTGTTGCTGTTCTGCTGGTGGCCGGACTTTTAGCTGCTGTGATTTACTTTGGCCAAAGGATATCTGAACTACAAAAACAACTGAGTAAGTATTACAGTTTCCAGACAAAATCACCCTGTTGAAAAATCCAGCATGCTATTTCGATATGTTTTGGCTCTTAGCTGGTTCTAAGCAGCTTAGGACGTCAAACTTTTACTAAGGAATAGAGAGAAGTGTTGCTCCACTGCAGCTACATTTAATCTCTTTCTCATCAAACAACCAGAACAACAATGTTCTCAACAAACTCTACCTACAGCAGGGATCGCCAACCCTGTTCCTGGAGATCTACCATCCTGCACTTCACTTCCAACCCTACTCCAACATACCTGCCTGTAATTATCAAGTAACCCTGAACAGCTTGATTAGCTGGTTCAGGTGTGTTTGATTTAAACTGAAATCTGCAGGATGGTAGTTCTCCAGGAGTGGGGCTGGAGTCCCTGGTTAACAGTATGCCCTTAGACCCCTTTAATATACTTCAGCACAATCTGGATTATTTTACGACACATAAAAAAAATTGAAAGTCATGATTCTAGGGAAAATGCAAGCAGAAAGTTGTTTTTATTTCATCTTTCATTAATAAAAAAAAATTCAGATAATAACATCAAGGTGAGTTGCCTAGTTAATAGTTCACACAGTTTCAATAACTTGCAGTGGGTTAAACTTTAAGCAGATAAACACCCCAACAACCAAGTTTCATTAATTTCATTAATAATGGGTTTTAATTGATGTTAAATAAAACGGTGTGCTTTCTCTGCCAACTAAACCTCCAAAGCAAGTCATTGTTCGTTCTCTCTGCGCTGTCTGTGTACACATTATAAACACTATTAACATTTACTTCCCCTCACTCCATGGCAAATCCTTGAATAAATGGTATTCAGAAAACAGACAAGAATTAATCAAATATAAGTAGCCATGTCAAATATAAATATGACAGCCTATATACAAACAACATTAAACCCCAAACCTACGCATTTAGTTGTATCAAAATTTAAACTTCACAGACACTGGGCTTGTACATCTCTCATTCAGTACAAAATGATGTACCATTTAGCTGCTAAAATGTTTTTGTAACGAAGGTCGGGTCCCAATAGTAAATCAGCACCCTTCAAAAAATGCATTTGGCAACAGCAACTAGATAAGTGATGATATATTTATACTGTACAACAGACAAATTAAATTAAGTGTAATAACTTCTTACATGTTTGGTTAACTGGGTTTTACTTTAATAATGAACAGCGCACTGGGGTCCCCTTAGGTAGAAATCGCGGACTGCGGGCACTTTAGTGTCAGACTTAGTCAGCCACTCGAATGAATAAATCATGTTTCATGATGAAGTATGTGACTTAGAGTCCAGACAATATGGTAGGCTATAGCAAATTATTTTTGGTACTTTGAGCACAGCACACAGAAATAAACCATGCTCTGCCTCAGTATGGGTTGTGCCGAGTCATTCTTTACTCTGGATGTTTGATAAGAAAAGACAAAATGTGGTTACAGTAAACACATTAAGAATCTACTCAACTGCAGCATCGGAGCGGAGGACTATTATTCTGCACTAAACGGAGGAAGAACCTTGTTTGATCTTCAGCTGACCAATCAGCAAAAAGCTCGGGTTTCGTTCCCGCCCATGTGTAGAAATCGAATATTCAAGCGGTTTATTCATTTTTCTAACCATTACCGAAAAACGAGAAAACAAGCACAATTCTTGTTTTTCGAATCTCTGGAGAAAAAAAAAAAAAAAATTAAAAACCCATTTTTCATGTTTCTTATTTTAATATTAAATCAAAATACTGCCCATTCCTGCTAACAATGTCTTAAAATGTGCTAGAAAAATACAATGTATTAAAACATGCTAATAACATGCTAGCAGTGTGTTAAAACATCCTAGATGCCAAACTATGCTCTTTGTTTTTTGTTATTTCTGTTCTGTTTCTATGTGCCACTGCAACAGCTGAAGAAGAGAAAGTGTCAGGGACGGAAGGAAGAACTGTCACTCTAAGGACTGGTACTGAACTACAGAACGGTGATGAGATAAAGTGGTGGTTTGGAGATGAGAACAATCCCTTAACCAAAAAAAGTGAATGGGCCATTACAAACAAGGATATAGAATGTGAAGTTACTGATGAGAGATTCAGAAGCAAACTGCAGATGGGTGGTAGGACTGGAGATCTCATTATCAGTTATATCAGGACCATTCACTCTGGAGTCTACAAAGTACAGATCAGTGGCAAAACCAGAACAACCAAAATAAAGAGATTCATTATTACTGTCAATGGTGAGTAGATCACTAATCATGCCCAACCCTTTTCCTGAACACAAATCCACAATGTAATTTTAGTTACTTTTAGATTTGAATGTTTTTCATTGTTTTAACATTACCAGACTAAATCCATTTTGGTGTAGGTAAAAAAAAACAAACACTTGACTATGTTATATAATCAACAAATGTGAACTATTCTATTACCTCTCTCTGAAGTGAGTTATTAATATATGTTTTAAACAGTTTCATTATGAATTTCAAGTGTGTATTGTGAAAAGTGCTTATAGAAATAGACTAAAGCTATGAAACAAAAAGTCTGCTCACACCATGCACTATAACAATAAAGATTTATATATATATATATATATATATATATATATATGTGTGACGAATGGGACGTAGACAGGTGGATCCATGTGCAAGCTTAATTTATTAGCAGAAATCGTAGTGATACAAGCAGGGTCAGACAGGAACAAACATGGACAACGTAGAACAAACAGAGAAGCATCAAACCGAGCGTTAGGGGTCGGGGCTGGCAGCGAGCAAACAGAATAATCCTAGGGCAGGCAAGGGGTTGATAGACGGGCAGAGAACAATCACGGGAACCAGGAACTAAGGAGATCGGCAACGGGAAAATCAAACACGGCAATAACGCTCAGAAATGACAGTGCTAAACTACTCAAGACTTCGCGAACGGCAGTGCATGTGAATGGCTTTTATACTGTGGGAGATGAGGTGTAATGACTGTCAGGTGTGTGCGGGTGAAGGCAAGATGGCCGACAGGGGTGAGAGGTGAGAGGAGACAGGAAGTTCATGAGAGGGGGTTATGGGAAATGTAGTCCATGATATTGTGAGTGTAAATGTCCAAAGTACATGTGAAGGCTCCCTCTAGCAGGGAGTACAGGGACCCACAGCGGTACAGTTTGTGACAATATATATATATATATATATATAATCTTTTTAAATTCAAAATAAGTCCACACCACAACTAAAATATATATAACTATGAGAACTAAAGACATGTAAAAATCTAGTAAACTGTCAGCAGGAAGATCAGAGACCAGCAGAACCCCCACATTCAAACTGTTGAATCTCAACAGTTGGTTTTGAGCACTGTTTATTCATATTAAACATTTAAGCTAAACGTTTTCAAACTTATGGTTTACAAACTTTGGGCCCCTCCAATGGGGGTCCCCCTTGGTAGAAATCATGGACCAGGGGCACTTAGACCAGACCAGACCACAATGGCACTTTAGCGTCGGACCTCAAAGGGGCAGGGGCTCGAGCCCCTTTCTTCAGCTGATCCAACCATTAATGAAAAACGAGAAAACAAGTGAAATTCCTGTTTTTCGATTTTTTTGGAAAAATTAAAAGGGACCTTTTTTTTTTAATGATTCGCTATGAACGAAAGAACGAATGATACACAGATTTGAAATGCTGCTCATCCCTGCTAACAATGTCCTAAAATATGCTAGAAAAATACAATGTGTTAAAACATGTCAGCAACATGCCAGAAAACATGCTAATAACATGCTAGCAATGTGTTAAAACATCCTAGCTACATGCCAAAATATTCTCTTTGTAAAGTTAAGCTTGATCTTCTGAACACATTTCTGTTCTGTTTCTATGTGCCACTGCAACAGCTGAAGAAGAGGAAGTGTCAGAGATGGAAGGAAGAACTGTCGCTCTAAGGACTGGGATTGAATTACAGAACGGTGATGAGATAAAGTGGTGGTTTGGAGATGACAACAATCCCTTAACTGAAAAAAGTGAATGGGCCATTACAGACAAGGATATAGAATGTGAAGTTACTGATGAGAGATTCAGAAACAAAGTGCTGATGGGACATAAGTATGGAGATCTCATTATCAGTTATATCAGGACCATTCACTCTGGAGTCTACAAAGTACAGATCAAGAGCAAAACCAGAACAACCAAAATAAAGAGATTCATTGTTACTGTCAATGGTAAGTAGATCAATAATCATGCCCCATCCTTTTCATGAACACAAATTTCCAAAGTGCAATGTAATTTTAGTTACTTTTAGATTTGAATGTTTTTCATTGTTAAAATAAAAATGTAAGATATAAAGTTGTAACATTACCAGAATAAATTCATTTTGGTGTAAGTAAAAAAACAACAAACACTTGACTGTTATATCCTCACCAAATGTGAACTATTCTGTTACCTCTCTCTGAACTGAGGTATTAATAAATATTTTAAACAGTTTCATTATGAATTGAAGCTGCTTCAAAAGTGTGTATTGTGAAAAGTGCTTATACAAATAGACTAAAGTTATTGAATTAAAAGTCTGCTCACACCATGCACATTAACAATAAAAAAATCTTTCTAAATTCAAAATAAGTCCACACCACAACTATAATGATAATGACACAGAGCGATATAATTGAAATAACTTCCAAAATAAAATTTTCAGCTGAAAAGCGATACAAATATTGACAGCTTTGAAGAGCTTGAACACCTAAAGCTCGAAATGACAAAACTGCAGTGTGTGCTTGTAATAAACAGAACAATATTGTGCATTTGTGTGGATGCTAATATAGTTAACTTTATAGTTATTGTTCTTGTTGTGAATGGGCCTTAAATGAGTAATATTGCAGAAATTAAATAGAAATGTTTTGAGAGAAATCACAGCATTACAAGAAAAGTTTTGATGATGAATCATAAGTAGTCACAGGTAATTCAGATTTCAGATGAGCTGAAACTAAGAACATAAAAAATGCCATCAAAATTAATTTGGTAAAAATGCAAATGAAATTAATTCACACTTTGTTTTCTGTGTTTTTCATTTGTGTTTTGTGTGTTGCTTTGACATGAAGTGCAGGAAGTTCAAGTGAAGGTTGGAGAACCCGTCACTCTAAATAGCAATATCGAAATACAGGGCGGAGATGTTATTCTGTGGACCTTTGGAGTTAAAAACTGTCTAATTTTAAAAGAAGAATCAGGACCAACTAGTATTTGTGAGAGTTTCAGAGGCAGACTGCAGCTGAATAAACAGAATGGATCTCTGACCATCACAAACTTCACCAAAGAAGATTTTGGACATTTTCAACTACAGGTCATTAATGGCGAACGGAACAGATTCAGGAGATTCAATGTGATCGAAGGTGAGTAGAACAACATTTATTCTAATTAATACACATTTAAACAACCGTTCCGGTCTTCAAATATGATTGGTTGGTGTTACAAAAAGTGTTCCACTTGTCTGTGCTTGTTCATCCCAGATAATATGAGCAATGCAGTCATAGCTCTGTAAGGGTGTGCACTATTGACCAAAAAATATATATATATATTTTGGTAAGTAAACAGTTTTTGGTAAGTGTGTTTTTGTGCTAGTACCTTAGGCCTGTCATGGATAAATAAATATGACACTATCATGTCTTTTGTGCACTCAAGTTCGTTATTTTAAATGTAAATTTGTTCCAAGCATGGTCACAACAGAATTGATGCCTAGATGACTAGACAGTTAGATGAAAACAACAACTTTTTTGAATGCCACTAGCACACCATTCTTGTCATGTGACAAGAACCATCCAATCAGCTTCAGCCTTCAACAACATTGAAAGCTCAGCCAAGATGAAAGAACAGCTGATCATAGCTGGAATAACCAGAGCTGTACGGTTTGTCAAGTGCCTAGTATTTTGATACCAACTGGAGAAACAAACAAGGAATGGAGATGCAGAAGTGTTGATGACATAGGGTTAAACAAGTATGTGATTATGTATTAGCCAACTGCAGTTTACTTGGGTAAATACTGCATATTTTCATTATCGAAACAGTGATTACCTTACAGATAGCCAGACATACTTTTTGCAACTGACTAATATTACACCTGTAGACAGATTTGTTGAGTCTAGCTACCTAATTTAGCTACTACTGCCGATATTAATGGAGAGCAGTACATTACACCACGGGGGACGCAACCTTCTGAGCACTTTGGAAAGAATGAGAAAGCCGATCAACGCATTTTTAGATGCTTCATTTGAACGGCCCCTAAAACCACCAGTAGGTGGTGGCAAGTCCCTATCTTAGGTCATTCATCAAATAATTTACTCCAAAGATTTGTTCAAAATGGCTTATTCATTTAGAAAGGAAGCAAACAGTCTTTATGACTGGATCATTGAATCATTGACTTACTCGATTAATTCAAAAAAGGAGTCATTTATGAATGAAACATCACAATGTTGCTCTGAGATGCACAAATGTCTGCCTCCAGCTTTGTAATGATTTTCACTGGCAAAACAGGAAAAAAACAGACAATATTCTGTCTAAATGTAACTTAACTTCTTATCTGTTGAAGTGTTCTAAAAAAATCAATATCACATTTGCAACAACACTCACGGGGGAAATGTCACTCTTGCTTGTGTGATATTACAGCACTGTATTGTGTCATATAAACAACCCTCTACATTGCAAGTAAATCACTCACATTTGCAACTAAATCTTCACTCTTGGTTACTATATTATTAGGGTGTTAGGGCAGTCTTAATGGTTAGACTTGTGTCAGACTAATGAGTCAGACTTGTAACCCTAAGGTCACAGGTTCGAGTCTCAGGGAATGTGGGAGGTGTAAGTAACCAGTGCTCTCTTCCACCTTCAGTACCACAGCTGAAGTGAGACCTTTGAGAAAGGCACTGAACCCCCAATTGCTGCCCAGGCACCGCAGCAATATGGCTGTCCTTCTCCAGGGTGTGTGTTTGTTCATTACTTACTCACCATACTTGGTCACACATCACGTCCTTTCCTTTATTAAATGATGTTAATACTAGCCACTGGCTAATAAATTTCCAGACTTTAGTCGCCAATGTGTTAGAGGCTAAGTATAATTATAAATATTTAGCATATATATATATATATATATATACAGGGGTCAATGAAACTGAAGCACTTTTAAAACACAATTAGTACGGAGTTGGGCCTCCTTTTGTGGCCAATACAGCATCATTTGGTTTTGGGATTGACAAATACATGTCATGCACAGTAGCCAGAGGGATTTTGAGCCATTCCTTTTCTAGAACAGTGGCCAGGTCACTATGTGATTCTGGTGTAGGAAAACGTTCCTGAATCGCTCCTCCAAAACATCCCAAAGTGCCTCAATAATATTCAGATCTGATGACTGTGCAGGCCATGGGAGATGTTCAACTTTACTTTCATGTTCATCAAACCTCTTTGTCACCAGTCTTGCTGTGTGTATTAGTGCATTATCATCCTTATACTTGGCACCACCTTTAGGGTACAATGTCTGAACCATTGGGTGCACATAGTCAACCTTCACACTTTGCTCTTACTGGTGGAATGTGCATTAAGTGAAGATTGGCCACCAGGCTGCGCAAATATAGCCATGAAACCTCCTACATTATATTGGCCAGTGTTTCAGTTTCATTGTCCAACCCCTGTATATATGTGGGTTGATAAGCCTTTTTTTTTACCAAGTGAGTGACATACTCGATAAAGTCAGCTTGCACAGTGGTAAAACAACAATATTGTAAAGGATAAACACCGCACACCCCTATAATAAAGTAGATCTGAAGATGCTTTATTCATTGATAATCTTTATTTATCAATAATCTTTCCCTCCACATATCTCCTGAACCCAATGGAAGATGAACAGAGTGATTTTTTTTAGTTTTCAAGGACAGACTTCTATAGATTCATATTGTAAAATTTTATCTTTGTATTTTGTCATTATATTTTGTTTAATGATCTGTTGTTTTCAGCACGTATAGATGGATGAGATGTAATATCATTCATGTGTAGATGTATATGAAGCAGAACTGCTTTTTTCATACTTTTTAATTTCTGTGATCTCTATTTTCTTTTAGATTCCAAAGAAAACAAAGTGAAAACAATGATAGAAAAGGAACCACTGCTGTCTCAAGAGGGTGTGGATGAAGGGGATGAGAAGCAGGGGATGAGTCCAGTTTAGTAAGACGCTCACCACTGTCAATCTTTGTGACATCATCAACACTTGAGCTGAACAACACATTTGTCACAAATTCAGTCCCTGTTACTCCTATGCTCACCACCAGAGGTCCCCTACACCACACAGACTCAGTGCATTTTAAACGGCATGTATCAACCTTCCCAAAGGGCACTTCAAAGTCAAAACAATCATGGCCGTATTGAAGTGCCTTGTTGTTGAACGTCACATCACTGTCCTGATGTCTTGCCCTATTTATCACTTTTTGCTGGTACTGACCCACACACCTTCATCAAGCATGGCTTCATTACAATGTTTCTGCATTTTTGAAAAAGGAAACCTTTTTAATGCTAACAGCTCAACAGCATATTGGTTTAGGAATTTCCTCTCTAAACTGTTGAGGAAAACATGCAATTGTCCTGTTGCAAATATATGTCTTTTCCTTTTATATAATACGTCTGTTATTGTATTTGTTTTTATTAAGTGGTTTATTAAGAAAGACCACACACTTGTTATTGTATTTGCTTGATTAAGAAAGTGGTTTATTAAGTAAAACACCATACTGGTTGTTTTAAAGCACTTATTAAGAAAATGCTATTAGCAAGAGTATAGCTAGAAAACATACATGTATTAGCAAGAGCTTTGCAAGAAAAAAGACCAAAATGAATTTGGACGTCACCATCAGGTGCTATTGCAGATGAGGTGTAAAAGGCAGCAGAAGAAGAATGCGAAAATATAGACAACTTCTTAGGGGATTTGTCACAGGACATTAGAATGCACCTGCTGCCTATAAAAGACACTACGATGAAGAGCGATCAGATGCTGATTCTCTGCAACAACCTCTCCGGTGCCAGGCGACCTGGGCGACCTATATATATACACACATATACTAGCATTTGTATGTAAAGTATTTAACCTATTGTCAATAAAACTCTAATTATAACCAAGAATCCTGTCTGCCAAAAGACTCTGATTTATAGACTTGAGCAGAACAGACCATGGAGAAGTCTTCTGTGACCTATTTTGTAAATATGAAAACTCCTCCCCCAGAAAAAAAATACTGGGAATTATGCATTTTCTGTAGTCTGGTGCCATTTAATTAAGGGGGGGGGGGGGGGGGGGGGGTAACAATGGTGTTTCGTTTATTCAGAGTTGTTTACAGTGTTAAAGAGTTGGATTCTCTTGCTAAATATGGCCAAAGTTTAAAAAAATAATTTGGACGAATGACAGAGAATTTCTGTGCCGAAAATCTTACTTCCCGGTTGGTACAAGTTTCAGCAGTTTTTTTTTTCGATCTTGGCTTTAATGACGTATCCGGTGGTGGAACTCCTTACACACCCATCAACGTGCTTCATTCGGTTGCACTGCTGCAAGGGATTCACTCGGGAAGAATGTCTCTAAAGAAGTGTGGTTTTGGTTGGAAGGCAAAGATAACTTTGCTCAGCTTCTCAAAGAACTCAGGGTTACGTGAACAGTGGATGCAATTCCTTTTTCCGGTCTTTTTCCGTTTTGCAAGTGTGTTTGTTGACAAACGTTTTATGTACAAGGCCCAGTTCGATGCTGGATTTGCAAATTGTTTGATACTGAAAGATGGAGTGGTCCCAGCTATAAATGGTCATGATTTAGAACTGCAGATGGTAAGTGAAACAACATCAAATGTCTGTGTTGTATTTTTCTTTTATAAATATGATCAAACTAAAGACATTTTGGAGAAATTAAGGATACACCACTACTCTATAAGTACTCAAGATTAACATGAGATTAGATGAAACTGTGTATGTTATGTACCCTTTAATGGAATAGGCCGCCTTGTTGTCAGGGAATATTTACATTACTTCTGCCTAATAATGTTACAACATTATAATAGACAGTATTTATGCAAGGGATAATGTACATCCAGCAGGTTGTTATTGCAAAATATTTTAGGAGGCTACGGGATCCATTTGCAACTTTATTGAAACGTTAGGCAGGTCAAACAAACAATGGGTTATCAACAGCGACTTGAATAACGTAGGCAAGACAGTACCGTAATCATAAAGCAGGCGTGGGGTTGGGGCAGGCTGAAGTAATAAACAGAGCAGTTCCAGATAACAGATAAAGTCCCAAGGCCGGCAGAGAACAATCAATAAACAAGGTAAAAGTCTGAGTCAAAACCAGAGTAGCAGTCTAGGGAAAAACACTATAGGGAAATATTTGCATGGCGAGACAAGACTTTGTGAAGTACTGAGCGTGAGCATGGCTGAAGTAGGGTGTGGTAATGGCTGACACCTGGCAGGTGATCAGCCCCAGGTACGGGATCATGGGAAATGGAGTCTGAATTAGTAAACATGTGGGGCAATCACAGGAGTTTATTAGCTGAGGAAACAAAACTTTTCTTACAGTGTGCTTTTTTCCAGTCCATGGCTCTTGGATCTGCAACCAGATGGGAGTAGAGTGAAGAACCGGTTCAGAGGGTGGCCAGAACTGTTTGCTATGGCACGTACAAGGCGTATAGTGGCTGTGTTATTTGCATCAATCAGACTGGGAGTAGGAAGGAGTATTATCTTGGTTGCTATGTGTGAAATTTTAATGAGTTTGTTCTTGCTGGTGACATTTAGCAAAGTGAAGAAACAGGGGGAGAATAGAATAGAATAGGTTGAATGATACTTTTGCAAAGTAGCAGCAGGAGGTGTGGGGCAACAGACAGTGATCTTAGTTTACGAATGACCTACAGTCTCTGTTGTGCATGTTTCTGTGTGATAGTGACATGTTCATTGAAATGTAACTTATTGTCTATGGTGAGTCCAAGATATTTAAAAGTATTGACCTGTTCAACTGGTTGATCATTGATGATAATTTGATTGAGTCCAGGGGGTGATTTTGATGTGTATATGACCAGTTTTTTTGTTTTGTCAAAATTTATTTGGAGGTAGTTGTCAGAACACCACAGTACAAAGTCTGTGATCGACTGGTGGTAAGATGTGATGGAACTGTTGTCTGTGAGTAGTCCTACTATGGCTGTGTCATCTGCGTATTTGTAGTAAGTGGTGGTGGATGTTGAACTCTTGTAGTCATTTGTATAGAGTGTATAAAAGAAAGGACTGAGGACATAACCTTGGGCTCCAGTGTTGGTGATGATAGTTGATGATGTCATTGTACCTATTTTCATGATGAGTAGACGGGAGACATTCAGGTGTTGGAGTTTCTTAATGAGTTTATGGTGCTGGATTGTATTAAATGCGGAGCTGAAGTCAACAAACAAAACTGAAGCATAGTTGTTAGGAGTCTGGAGATGATGAAGGAGGGAGTGGAGAAGGCATGCCACTGCATCCTTAGTCCCTCTTTTCGGCTGGTATGCAAATTGATATGGGTCCAATTGTGGACTAACAGTTGGCAGGATGAGGTTCAAGGCAAGGCAAGGCAAGGCAAGGCAAGTTTATTTATATAGCACATTTCATACACAATGGTAATTCAAAGTGCTTTACATAAAAGGAAATAATAAAATCATAAGAATATGAATTAAAATAATCATAAAAAGTAATAATCACAACAATAAAACAATTAAAATGATTTTTAAAAAAATGATTTAAAATGAATTTAAAACAGGAATAAAAATGATTATACATAAAATATAATGCAATAAGTTCGGACGTAGCACAGTGCTCATTCATTAAATGCACAACTGAACAAATGAGTTTTTAGTCTGGATTTAAATGTGGCTAGTGTTCTAGCACATCTGATCTCTTCTGGAAGCCGATTCCAACCGTGGGTAGCATAAAAGCTAAAGGCGGATTCCCCTTGTTTTGTGTGAACCCTTGGTAATTCTAACTGACTCAATCCTAGTTATCTGAGTGGCCTGTTAGGTTTGTATTCAGTGAGCATATCTGCAATGTATTTAGGTCCTAGGCCATTGAGTGATTTATAAACGAGTAAAAGTACTTTAAAATCAATCCTAAATGTAACCGGAAGCCAGTGTAAGGACCTGAGGACTGGTGTGATATGCTCTGATTTTCTGGTTCTAGTCAGAATCCTGGCAGCAGCGTTCTGGATGAGCTGCAGCTGTCTAATGGTCTTTTTAGGAAGGCCAGTGAGGAGACCATTACAATAGTCCACCCTGCTGGTGATAAAGGCATGAACAAGTTTCTCTAAGTCTTGACTGGAAACAAAACATCTAATTCTTGCAATGTTTTTGAGATGATAGTATGCTGATTTAGTTACTGCTTTGACATGACTACTGAAACTAAGATCTGACTCCAGAATCACCCCAAGATTTTTCACTTGTTTTTTAGTTATTTGACCCCTAGCGTCAAGGTATGCATTCACCTTAAGAACTTCATCTTTGTTTCCAAATGCAATGACTTCAGTTTTCTCCTTGTTTAACTGAAGAAAGTTCTGGCACATCCAACTGTTAATTTCATCAATGCATTGGCAGAGGGAGTCAATGGGGCTATAGTCATTTGGTGATAAGGCTAGGTAAATCTGGGTATCATCTGCATAGCTGTGATATGCAATTTGGTTCTTTCTCATTATTTGACTTAGAGGGAGCATATACAGGCTAAACAAGAGCGGTGCAAGAATTGAGCCTTGGGGGACTCCGCATGTCATGGACGTCCACTTAGACTTATGCTCTCCTATACTCACATAATAGCCTCTCCCTTCTAAGTATGACCTGAACCATTTAAGGACCATCCCAGAAAGCCCGACCCAGTTTTCCAGTCTCTCTAAAAGAATGTTATGATCGACAGTGTCAAACGCAGCACTAAGATCTAGTAGTACCAGCACTGATATTTTTCCAGAATCAGATTTTAAGCGAACATCATTTATTATCTTTATGAGCACTGTCTCTGTGCTGTAATGAGGTCGGAAACCAGACTGGAAATTGTCTAGGTAACCATTTGAGTTTATGTAGTAGTTCAGCTGATTAAAAACTACCTTTTCAATAATCTTGCCTATAAAAGGAAGATTTGATATTGGTCTATAGTTGCTCAATATTGTGTTGTCAAGATTGCTCTTTTTCAGAAGGGGCTTAACAACTGCAGTTTTCAGGGAGTTTGGAAAAGTCCCAGAGAGAAGTGAGGTGTTCACCACTTCTAAGAGATCTGCTTCTAAACAGTTGAACACACTTTTGAAAAAAGATGTGGGAAGTGTGTCAAGGTAGCAGGTTGAAGGTTTAAGGTGCTGTACTATTTCTTCCAAAAATTTTAAATCAATTGCTTCAAAAACAGACATGGTAACTACTTTTTGAAATTGCGGGTGAATTTGTCTGACCTCAGCATAACTTGAGGATGTACTTATCGTCTTTCTGATAGTATTGATCTTCTCAGAAAAGAAGGAAGCAAACTCATTGCATTTGCTGTCGGAGAGCATTTCACTGGGAATCTGACTTGGGGGGTTTGTCAGTCTCTCAACGGTAGCAAAAAGAGTGCGAGTGTTGTTTAAGTTGCTGTTTATAAGGTTTGAGAAGAATGTTTGTCTAGCTTTGCCTAGTTCAACATTGAAAGCACGAAGGCTGTCTTTATAGATGCTATAGTGAATTTCAAGTTTCGTCTTCCGCCACATCCGCTCAGCTTTTCTGCATTGTCTTTTCATACTCTGTACTGCGGTTGATTTTCTCCATGGTGCTTTTTGTCTGTCAGCCATCTTTCTTTTTTCGGGCGCAATGTCATCAATGACATTCTTAACTTTTGAGTTAAAGGAATCCAGGAGAAGATCAACTGAGTCTGCAGAAATGCTTGGCATTGACGATATAGCCTTCATAAATAGCAAACTAGTGTTCTCATTAATGCATCTCTTTCTGACCAAGACAGATCTAGATTCAGTGTTAGCAGAGATCAATATATCAAAGAAAATACAGAAGTGATCAGATAGTGCTACGTCCTTAATAACAATGGATGAAATCTTTAGACCCTTACTGATGAGTAAATCAAGAGTGTGACCACGATTGTGTGTGGGTCCATGAACATGTTGAACCAGGTCAAATGTGTTCAAAACAGTTATAATTTCTTTTGTAGCATTGATTTCTGCATTGTCTATGTGAATATTAAAATCCCCTGCAATAGCAAAACTGTCATACTCTGAGGAAATCATTGATAACAGTTCTGTGAACTCTTCAACAAAGGCTGGAGAGTATTTTGGAGGCCTGTAAATAATGATAAACAGAATGCGTGGAGCACCTTTCAGCACAATCCCGAGATATTCAAAGGACAAGTACTGACCAAATGACACTTGCTTGCATTGATAGACATCTTTAAACAGAGCAGCTACACCTCCACCTCTCCTACCAGCTCTGCAGACACTCATGAAAGTAAAGTTAGGAGGGGCTGTTTCATTGAGGACTGTTGCACTGCAGCTGTCTTCTAGCCATGTTTCATTTAAAAACATAAAATCTAGGCTATTTGTGGTTATTAAGTCATTAGTCAGAAATGATTTATTTTTTAGTGAGCGAATGTTTAAAAATGCTAACTTGATGGCATTTATTTTTGTCCCCACAGTAATATTAGTTTGATGCAAAATAGGCCGCAGATTAGATGAATCAGCCGTACGACTAGAGAAGGCCTTAGACTTTCTATCACGTGATAAAACAGAGATAGGAAAAGCTACAGGCACACTGGGTTCCCGCTTGTTCTGTAAACATTTGTGAATGTTGCTGCTATCATAGCGGGGACCCGACACATATCACTGAGAGCTGTTATCAGTTGTTTTTGGTTCACCTACAGCAGATGGGCCCTGGCGTTGTGGCAGCGGCCGAAGAGCTCTCACAGGAGGAGGAGGGCGAGCTGGGCCTGCAGGCTTCGGTGGTTGTGGGGCCCGCCGTTTTTTTGTTGATATCTGGGGGCTTGCAGCGAAAGAGTGGGAGAGTCTAGTCCCAGCATAAACAAGTTCCTCCATTTGCTGTGAGAAGCTTAGAAGTGGAGATCCTGGAGAGAGGGATAATGTGTCAGGTGAACGAGGCTGTGGCTCTGATGTTTCCGGTGGCTGAGATATGTTGTTCTGGCTTCTCTGGCTGTTTTCAAGAAAGTCGTCCTTGGGTGCTGAGTCTTGGAGCTGTCCTGATACGTCACAGTCTGTCTGTGATGAGCTCTGTGGGCAGGGCTCCGCTGGCATGGTGTCCATGAGCATTGGTTGTTGTGGCTGCGTGGTGTTATCAATGTCCTTTTGGGATGTGTCAGCCACATGATGACTGATTGAAGTCCTCTGATCAGTCAAATTTTGTCCAGGTGTGTGTGTGCCATTTAGGTCACAAAGTACTGAAGGATGATTGAGGGAGAAATAGAAGTTGTCCTTTAGTACTCTTGCACCAAGTTTGTTTGGGTGGAGGCCATCCAGTTTAAACAGTTGTCTATGGCCCCAGAAAAGATTGAAGTTGTCAATGAAGTTGACTCCTTTTAAACTGCAGGTTCTTTGTAGCCATGTATTCAGCCCAAGCATCCGTGAAAACATGTTAGTTCCCCTTGCTGGGAGTGGTCCACTGATGAACGACTTAACTTCAAGTCTTCGAAGTGTTTCAAGAAGTTCACTGAAATCCTTCTTTAGGAGTTCTGACTGCTCTTTCCGAATATCGTTCTTTCCCACATGGATGATGATTCGATTTGCAGTCTTGTGCTTCATTAGGATGTTTCGAAGCTCCTTGTTCACATCAGAGATGGTTGCTTGAGGAAAACAGCATGTAGTTGTGGTCCTGCGTCTAATGTCTCTGATAATGGAGTCGCCCACTATCAGAGTCCTGGCCTCGGCTTGCGTCTGAGCTTAATGCCGCTGTCTGCTCAACCTTGAGTGTCTGTTAGTAGCAATGTTAGCTGCTGGCTGATACGATCCACCTCAATCACATTTGGGGATTCCTCACCCACATTCATTAATGCTTCAAATCTGTTCTCAAGGTGTATAGGCGGTGGTAAAATACCAGTGTTTGCAAGCCTTGTCATAGCTGTATCTGGGGTAGAGGATGCTATGGCAGCAATATGAGATACTCGTGACTATCTGATGTCTCGAGTGCCTTTGGGTCTCGCTCCCTGTTTGTGCCATTGATTAGTGTGTTGATCAGTTTTGGCTCGTTCCTCTACACTTGGTAATGACTGATGAGATTCAGTAGATTCATGGGACTCACCGACTGTTTGTTGAGGGGGTCCGTGATGACGATCTGCTGAGTGTTCCACCTGTTTTGGAAGTCCAGCAAGTAGCTTTGTTTCAAGAACCGCAATCCTTTGTAGAAGTCTGTGGCAGTTTGTGCAGCAAATAGATTCCACAACAGGCACAAGAGGCATTTTCTGTTTTGTCTATTTGAATGTAGACAGCTGTGTTTTTCTGTCTCCAGAATGTAAACCGCTGGCAGTGGTAGGCAGAGTCTTCTTTTCTGTAATATTAGTCCAATCCTGAAAAGTTTCAGTGTTTGTGCTCAAAAATGTGCTGTTTGAGCACTGTGCTGATCTGCTGAAGTTAAAATATTTTTAAAAATCTGAGTAAAGTACATAAACAGAAGCAAAGCGCAGAGCAGTAAGCAAGAGCGTCTGAACAGTAGCAAAGCCGGAAGTGAAGTCAGTAGAATTTTTTCCATGCATTTCATGACTATTGGGGTGAGTGTGACTGGGCGAAAGTGGTTGGGCCCTGAGGGGCGTTCTTGGGTACAGGTATGATCGTTGAGGTTTTCTAGAGGGTCGGTATTGTAGCTGTAATGTAGGATTCCCAGAAAATAGTGTGAAAGACAGGAGACAGTTCCATTGCCTAGTATTTCAGCACCCTTGCTGGGATGCCACCTGGCCAGCTCCCGCTGCACATCTTCCTGAGTGAAGGGTGGATAATGGAGTTCTTGAGGGTGAAGGGCCCTGAGAAGATCCTCACAGGTTGGGGTGTGGTCATGGATGTCAAACCGGTTGAAAAAACTGTTAAGGGAGTTTGCAAAATGCAGGGGGTCTGAAAATGGTAGGTGATGGTGTTTTTGTTCCTGGCCTGTAAGTTGTTTAACTCTCTGGAATGCTTGTTTTGTGTTCATGTTGCTAAACTCCTGCTCCAATTTATTTTTATATTTCAGTTTGGCTTTGACGTCATTCTTTATTTGTCTGTTGAGTACTTTGAGTGTGACCCAGTCCTTTTGCATGAATGCTTTCTGTTTTTCTTTGAGAATGTGTTTTATGTGAGGGGTAATCCAGGGTTTGGGGTTTGGGTATTTTGTGACAGTTCTGATAGTGGATGGTGGTTTGGATACATAACTTAATGTTGTTCTGTCACATCCTCTGACCAGAGGGTGACGCTGTGAGTTGATGGTTTGATCCGTTTCAGTTCCGGTTTGTATTGCGGGAGGAGGAAGACAACGTTATTGTCAGAAAAACCAAGTGGCGGGTGGACGTGTGCGCTGAAGGCACCAGTAACATTGCCATAACACAAGTCCAAAGTGTTCTCCTTCCTCTTTGGAACATCCACATATTGGTGAAAATATGGCAGAACATCAATGTCTAAAAAAATCTAACCTAAATAAAATAAACAGAGCATAAACAAAATAAATAAAGGTATACTTATATTACTAATATTCATAAATAATAAGAAATGCAGGCTATTCTGCTTGTTTTTAAGGATTGATTGATGATCACAAGGAAAAAAAAACTTTATTGCATTAGACATTGGATTTGGGTCTGTAATTATTTAATGTAACATGCTAAATGATTGCATGTATACAACAAATACTACAGCAATAAATATTATGTATATAGCAGTCAAAACATCCTTATTTCAAGCTGTGGAAAGAAATTGTTTGAATTCCATTTTTACCACAACTTAACTTTAATATAAAATATTGTTTTTATCAATATGACTAATTATGATATTGTTATTACTAAATAAAAACATTAAACAAAACAATAATTATTGTTCAGTATTATCAATATATATTTACAAAAAACTGCAACATGACCTGTTAACATGCAGGATGCCTAGCTGTAAGTATTTAGTGTCACAAACTGTACCACTGTGGCTCCCTCTACTCCCCGCTAGAGGGAGCCTTCACATGGACTTATGGACCTTTTTCCACTACATTACCCATAACCCCCTTCTGTCACCTCTCACCCCTGTCGGCCATCTTGCCTTCACCCTCACACACTTGGCAGTCATTACACCTAATCACTCGCAGTATAAAAGCCATTCACACACACAGCCGTTCGCGAAGTCTTGTTTAGTTTTCTGGCAATTCCGAGCATTCTTTCCCGCGTGTACTTTCCAGTTGCTGACTCTGTTTGTTTCCTCATTCCCGATTGTTTTCTGCCTGCCTTTGTGACCTGTAGACTGTTTGTTGGATTATTCTGTTGCTCGCTGCCAGCCCCGACCATTGCATGGACTCTGACTATTCTCTCTGGATTATCTTTGCCACTCCTGTTTGTTGTTTATTGACCCTGCTTGTTGACCTCGACTTATTATCTGAATAAAGCTTGCACATGGATCCCCTTGCCTCAGCCTCGCTCGTTACAGAAGACTTCGCCTCTTTCGGATCCAGCGGCTTTATTTCAACCCCCAGCTCTACCATGGACATTTTCGATCAGCTACTAACACTCAGGCAGAACGGTACGTCCATTGACTACTATGTAAGAACTTTCTGTGACATTCTATACCGACTCCCTTTTTATGATGAGGCATTCTCTATGGACACGTTTCTTCATGGTCTTGACGAACCATTGAAATCACGGCTGAGATCAGAAGGACCTCGCTCATGTTTCTCTGACTTCGTAGACTATGCGTTATGGTGTGGGGACTCATCTGTTTCTGTGGGCTACACAGAGGGGGAACTCGATCACGAAATGGCGGCCGCGCTGGCATGTGACCTCAAGATGGCAGCTTCCACAACCCCTTTCCTTACCCCTAACGCCATCCAGAGACTGATCTCCAGTCTTGAGGACCCACCGCTGCTCTCAGTATGAGAGGCCGGTCTCCCAAAGCCAGCCAGATCAATGCTCGCTAGTGCCAAGCCTGCCACTCCAGAGTCAGCACCCGTCATGGCCGCCCTTCCCGAGTCAGCACCCGTCATGGCCGCCCTTCCCGAGTCAGCACCCGTCATGGCCGCCCTTCCCGAGTCAAGCCCCGTCGCCGCTGCCCCGCCTCCCGAGTCAAGCATCATCATCGCAGTTGCTCCTCCAGAGTCAAGTGACACTGCAGCGAGTCAAGCGTCGTCGTCGCAGTCGCCTCTCCAGCCCTGGGGGGATCCCGTTCCGCCCTGGGGGGTTCCTGTCCTGTCTGCTCCGCACTGGGAGGATCCCGTTCCCACCCGGAGGGTTCCTGTCCTGTCTGCTCCGCCTGGGGGGATCCCGTTCTGCCCTGGAGGGTTCCTGTCCTGTCTGCTCCGCCCTCGGGGGGTCCCGTTCCGCCCTGGAGGGTTCCTGTCCTGTCTGCTCCGCCCTGGGGGGGTCCCGTTCCCGCCTGGAGGGTTCCTGTCCTGTCTGCTCCGCCCTGGGAGGATCCCGTTCCCGCCTGGAGGGTTCCTGTCCTGTCTGCTCCTCGCCTCAGCCTCGCTCGTTACATTTAGAAAGGTATAAGGATTTATTATAAAATAAATTATGATTATCTTTGACAATTTTTAATATTTTTTTTGTCAGAAAATCGAATGCATTGAGTGAGGGGAAAACTCAGAGAGAAGTATTATTATTCCTATTTTTACCCAGAAGGTGTTGTGAGATTAGTGAGTGCATACATGTAATATAATGTTTCATTCATACAGGAAATCCCTATTATGGCCAAAGGTAGACACTTTCGCATTGCTGAATAAAACTCAGATAGAGACATATCTGTACAATTGCGACTAAATGGTTTATCTCTGTTCTTCAAGATATATTGGGTATTCTTATATGAATAAACTACAGATGCAATACAATGCTAATAAACAGCCTTTATCACTTTATAGAGTACTATATAAGATAATGATTTTACCTCATTCTGTGATGTGAAACCACATAAGCTCACAAAAAGTTATTTAGTTTCAAGAACTCGACTGATGTTATTAAATTAATTTGGAGCAAAAACATGTCATTAAAATGTTCTCAATAGACAACAGATTTGCAAACAGACTCAAACCCATGCAAAATCCATGCACATGTTCTACTGAGGTAAATCTGAATGCACAGACTGATGTTTTTCATACGTTTGACACATATGCCCCACTGTACAGCCCTGGTGCATCACCCTAGTTATGTAGTCAGAAGGTGTGTACAGCTTGAAGTTGCACTGCACACATCGTTTAATGTATGACATTACAGTACCGCAAGAGCAATTTGAAAGCATGCAGAGCTGTCTGTGCTCTATAGCTCTTGCGTACTTTAATTTTAAATATGGATCTTTCTGCCCACACTGTAAAAAATTTCAGTGTAAAATAACAGTAATCTACTGGCAGCTGTGGTGCCAGCATTGTACTGTTAATTTACAGGTCTCTACCGTTAAGTTACAGCTCTTCATTGTTACAGTATGTTACTGTTATTAAACCATGTGGTAACTCATTTCATTTTGGAAACCGATTGCTTCAAACCATGAGTTTTCAAAGAAGTAGAGTTTATATGGTGTTAGTACAGTGAATTTATTTCATTTGAGTCAATTAAAAATAAATATTTCTTAATTTAAAACAACAAACACTTTTACTGAAATCTTTGTTGAGCACACATGTACTAAAGCACTTAGTAAAGAGACTATCACTGCATCAGCAAACACACAGTTACTGTCTTTAAAAAAAAGCAGCAAAACATCAGTGTTTGTGGCTCATCATTGACTGAAGCACAGGCTCTACTCTCCAGCACAATGGTGACCCACAAAACTAAATTAAACTAACAGATCTCTCTTGTGCAAAAACATATCAATACAGTACAGTTAAACATGTACTTTCCTTACCAGTTAAAGACTTTGCATAACTGTTTTTCTATTAACATTCAATAATATTTTAGTGAAATTATCTTGTTTTGTTGGCTAAATCTGACTGTTACAGTTTACAGTATATCACTGTTTTTTCCTTGAATTAACGGTAATCTACTGGCAGCTCGGTTGCCAGCAAGATACTGTTTTTCTACAGTGCTTTGCCGTAAATTAATTACAGTTTATTACTGTTAAATTACATTTAATGCTGTTTTTTCCATCTTACATCTTTAACCCTTTAAATTCCACAGCAAAATCCTCAGTTTTAAGTGAACAAATAATGTGTCCACACTACAGAGTGTTTGAGTAACACTGAAGTTAATGAGATAATTCTGTGATTAATTAAGTGATGGTTGAGCATTAATGATGAACACCTGCTGTTAACAAGCAGAATCACTGAATGAAAGAGAAACACAAGAACTACAACTGACTTTAGCTACAGACTTAGATGAAATCAACTGAAATAAAAGAAGTAATGAAATCTCTCAAGATCTCAATAAACAACTCCTAAAACAACATGACCAGTTTCACTTATTACTAGACTGACTTTATTCCTGTCAGAAGTCTACAGAAGATCTTATTGACTCTATTATCTTATTGCCACTACCACTAGATCAGTGTTTACTTTAGTTGGGCTCTTGGACCTTAACATTTTAGCATTAACTTTTTGCTGTAACAATGTGATTTAATAACACATGGTTTAAAGAGCCAAAGAAGAGGAAAGTCTGATTTTGCCATTTGTTTTAACAACCTTACTCTTGATTCACTGATTCTTATCAGCATCTTCTCTGTTATTGAATAGTGATAAAAAAAGCAAAATAACGTGAGAACTGTTGTGAAAGACCATAAAAACAAAACTCTTTTTTGAACACACACACCAAGAATCAATGTATGAATCTCAACGATGGTGATAATCCTCAAAATAAATAAACTGATATTTTCTGAATATTACAAAACACAATACTAAAATGCAACGCAAAAAAAAAAAAAAAAACACATAGTAAGAATACAAGAAAATAAAGACAATTCAGCAGCATAATTTATTCATGCCGCAATGCATGCTGGGAGTCATGAATGAGCGTTGTAATGTGCTGGTAGTCAGCATGCATTGCAGCATGACGCTTTTGATTGTCACCATTGTTGAGATTCATATGCTGATTCTTGATGTCTATTTTTGAGTGTTTTTGAAACAGTAGTTCAAATTGTTTTAAACCTGCACTGTTATCACTGCACTATTAAATCCTACATTTCTGATTGTCCCCACACTGGTAAAGCTCATAATATAAAGCTCTGGAGAAAAATAAAACATCACTAATGAGTCAACACTGTTAACAATATTTCAAATGACCGGCAAAGGTCAAATTCACACTACAATATGATGGTTGCAGCAAGAATGCTTGCAGCCAACATCATACACCCAACCATATCCGTTCTACCATAACTAAATCATTGGAAGATACATTTACAGCAAAGTAATGTTCAAAAGCCAAAGGTCAGGAGCCCAACTAAAGCAAACACTGATCTCCACAATGGTAAGAGATCAAAACTAAAACATCATCTAAACCTTCATTCTCAATAAGATCATCTCTAGATGTCTGACAGAAATAAAGTCAGTCTGATTAGAAATGTGTAAAGCTGGTAAGACTGTGTGTTGTTTAAATATTCAGTTGATTTCATTTAAATCTGTGACTGAAGTCAGTTGTAGTCCTTGTGTTTGTCTTGTTTTTCTTTCAATCAGTAAATCTGCTCATTAACAGCAGCTGTTCATCAGTGTCTGAATTCACTCATTAGTTTTCACTGTCTCTGACAGGTGGACTGTATTAGTAAACTCATGTAGGGAATAGTGAATGAGGGTGTAGGGTGTGATTTGAAACACAGACTCTGAGTGTCGATTTTGAACGCTGTTAATTCACGATATATAGCAGCAGGCTACTTTCTCGAAAATGACAAATATTAGCCAGAATGCACTGTTTTAATTGAAAACAGGATGTTACTGTCAAAATTTGGTCGTTTTTTTACAGCAGTTTTTAACAGTGTAATGACTGAAATTACATTTCTTTGCCTGACACAGTAGGAGTTTGTCCATCCAGCACAAGTCTTCCCTTGCTGCTTTTGATAACCTTTTTAAGGCTTATTTTGTCTTCAGTGCATTATACCCCCACTGCTTTAAATGCTATGTTTACGTTCATCCAAAAAACAATTTACAAAATGCAAGTTAACAAGTGTAGTGTGAAAAAATCCACTAGTGGCATGACAATGTAACGTTGTATGACAAAGATTTATGAACAGATTTTATTTTAAGATTTTTTTTAATTGCAATATTAAATGCCTGGCTTTTATGTCTTAAAAGATTACTTGTCAAAAAGCACATTTTCTAAATAAAAACTTTTCTACATGTTTATTTCATCTTTGTCGCTTGTATCACACACAAATGACTACAAAAAATATACATTAAAAAAACGGCATTGTACAATGAACTCCAATTTAACACTCCTGTAATGTATATATGACTCCCTCCATTTTAGAGTTAAAATAACACTTTTGAAAGTGTGAAATATGTACATTACTCACAGAGTACATTTGAACACCATAAGTTTATTTATGCTCTGTGAGTAATGTAAATATTGCAACACTTTTGAAAGTGTGAAATATGTACATTATTAGCAGAGTACATTTTAACACTATAAAAGTTTATTTGTACTCGGAGGGAATCATATATACATTTCAGGAGTGTTAATTGTGACTCAAATTGAGTTCATTGTACACTAGCTTTTTTTGCTGTGTGTTATCTGTTGACTAAGTTCCTGCCCAGCAAGCAATTTTTGGTTTAAAAGACGTCTATTAGCCGTTGAAACACAGCCCTGACGTCTAGGCTAAAACATGGCAAAAAATGGGCTGTCAGTGAAAAGTTAATAGATGTCTAATCATAGCCCAATAATAGACTAGACATCAGTTAGACCACTATTGAACGACTACATGTATACGTCTAATAGACAGTGAATATGGGTCTAGGCTAAAACAAGACTGAATTTGGGCTGTCAGTGAAAAGTTAATAGACGTCTAACCATAGCCCAAGACTAAACTAGTCATCAAATAGACAGCTAATGAACGCCTACATATATACATCTAATAGACAACAAAATGACAATTTATTTGTATAAACAAATATACAGCTTTTATTAAGAAAAATAATTTTAACAACTTTAGACAATACAAATGCATAAACATTCTAAAGAATTATTGACAAAATAAAATGTTATAAATATAATGTACTTAAATATAAATATTATGATAGGAAATTTACCAACTAATGTTAGCAAAAACATAAAAATTAAAACAGGAAAAAAATATATTTTTAAATAATTTAAGATGTTTAAAAGAAATAAATCTAATACAAATCAAGAGCATATTATCACACTTAACATTAAAACATTATGGATAAATGACAATGTAAAAAAATAACCCTTTTGTTGGTTTATTTAACAAATAAAACAACCATAGTGAACAGAAATTATTAATTATTGTTTTTATATCTTTTATAAAATGCTTCCCAATTGCATTCCTCAAATCCAACTCTGTTGCTGCCAGGAAGTTGGTCATCACAGCATCTGCCAAATAAGAAAAAAATAGCATAAGAAAAGTTTTTTTGACATAATTTTTGACGCTTTTATTAACACTAATTGTGACAGAATACAAAATTAAATGCTTTACTTTACATGTGGGGAATCTAGAATATATGAAACTTTCATTTTTTGAAATAAGTTACAATAAAATAATAAACCTTTTCATGATGTTCTTGTTCTTGAACTTCTTGAGCTGCACCTGTATATTGTGTATCACCATTTAGTGTGTAAAAATGAGAGAAGCTCTCTGGTAAATGTTGTGTATTGTATATACATACCTCTAATGACCGAGAACAGTGCAGTCTTTTCAAATGCCTCCTTCTGCAGCAGACCACCCTCCTTCATGTTGAATTGAAAACCCTCAAATATAATACAGATTGAGGTGGTTAATAATTGCAGACAAAGTTTGACATTTCCAAATGAATTGCATTGTAGCTTATTAAGTATTGGCACCACAATATTTGATTAATGTGGCATGTTTTGAAGACTTTACCTGTCCAGAATCCTTCTGGTGCTGTCTTTGAGGTTTCTCCCTTCAATTCTGCACAACTGTGACACCTGAATAACAAATGTCAGGAAGGTAGTATTACATGCGTCAGTGAACAAGTGTCCAAAATTGTCTAGCACAACTATAACAACACAGTGATAGCAGCTGTAAATAAAAAGTAGCCCAGTACACACATTAACCTCCAATATACATGGAATAATAAATTCACCCCTGCAGTTTTTAATTATGTTTTCTGATTGAACTGTTTAGTTTTTAATGCTGCATTGCACATCTTAGCTATCTGCATTATTTTAATACTGCTGCAAACTTTTATAATTGATAATTATTTTAAATCATTCATATTTTTAAGCTTTAGTATCAATTTGGCTTCAAACTAAATCTTATTGTGCTTGTAGAATGACAGATATTCAGTTAGCTCATGCTCTCTGTATGTAACAAGCCATTGTTCAGTCATAAATTCAATTCAATATAGTTAAAATAAATGATTGACTTTGTCAGAGATGAAAGCTTTTGTGAGGATTTTTTTTTACCATTGCTGCCTGGATCTCCTCATTTTCTATCCACTTTTCCAGATGTTGAAACTCCTATTCAGTTTCTTCATATTCATTCAGTGTTCACTGTATAAATGAATAGATTAATCTTTGTCAACGCTGTGTTTGTTTTGTTGTTTGCCCTTTCACCTCTTTTTGCGCTGTTTTACAACGATTGAGTTTGTAAACACGAACGAATTATAAACTTTAAATCTAATATCTATCTATAATATATATCTATATATCTATCTAATCTATAATCTATCTATCTGTAACATTTTGCAATTCTCTGATCACATGAAAACTGAACCGTGGGCCTAGTCAAGGATCACTATCAACTACAATCTTCCTACAAATGATAGCAAATAATATAGATAAACAATGAACACATGTCAAAATGAAAACAAGGATACTTACAAGACCACGTAGGAATGTCCTTTATCGTTTGTCCCGTTGCTCTCCGACAAGTAAACTTAGTGCTGTCTCATACAAAAACAAAATTCAAAAAGCTGAAATCGCGAGATCTCGCAGCGGTGATTCCTACTAACTGTCAAGTCTCGCGTTGCCAGCAGTCATGTCTCGGTAGGGCTAAAATTGCCATCTAGCGGTTGGGAATTGTAATTGCATTTTTCTTTGTAAAATGAAAGAGTCAAATAATATCGTTTGTGTATGAATGTTACACTTAACAGCTTGTGGGGTGCATGACATAATATTATGAAATGCAAGTAAACTTTTGAAACATTTAAATTAGCATTATTTTGCCATAATTAATAATGCTATATTTAATAATGCTATAAAATATAAAACCATGCTAATTTAAATGTTCCAGAAGTTTACTTGGATTTGATAATAAGCGTAAATTTCATGTAAACGATTGTAAGACTATTTTGGCAGTGCTCATCGCTGGTCTGATATTGGTCTATTCCAAGCCGTTACAAACAGACCACCGAACGCCTCGATTTCGTCAGGGGGACTAAAAGCAGACTACATATAGCCCATCCAATTCAGAGCTAAATCGTGTCTACATATAGACCATGTCATGAAATTACACTTATATCTTTATAGATGTCATTGACACTGCAAACATTACGGTATATCAATCATCTCATGCGCTGAATCAGATTTGACTATCAGTGGGCTACAAATAGCCGGTCTGACTACGAGCTAAATCTCGGCTACGCACAGGCTATGCACAGAAAATATCGAAGAAATCGAACCAACACATTCTAAATTCTGCTGACTTTGCTTACATGATACAACTCACAAGTAAGTTTGCCAAAAAACGACATGTATCCAAATTCAAGGTTATTTGGGCAAGAAGGGGGTTACACACAGCCGGACTATATCGGGTCTATAGGTAACCGAGACGGTGAAATGACGGCTATTGCTTGCTGGGTGGTTCAGGTCCTCCGCTCCAGATGTGATTGAACTGGCCGATTCTGAAAGCGAAAAATGACGTGATATTAAGATTTCTAATGAAGGCAGACTTCATTACACGTTCATTATTCGTTTTGATAAAAATGACAAATTATTGGTATGGTCGCCCATCAGGCCCGGCGCCAGGGAGGGGCACAAGGGGAAGAAAGAATTTTTGCCTCGGTTTTCTTAACGAACATATTTATTTAAACCGTTAATTAATTGGAGCGCAGCTGGCCACTAGCTTTGATGATGACAGCTAATTCACGATTTACTAGACTCACTCACTGTACTTTATCCCGTGATTTAATACGGCCGTGCCCTCTTTCCATCCTCTCTCACCGCCTTGCTGAACTGAAAGTGAAAGTATAGTAGGCCTCGGTAAGAAAAGCACGAAAAAGAAAGCCATTGCACGCTCGCATTACAATCATCCATACATGTCATTCGTGCCCCCGTCCACTCCACCCTCCGGTTGGGATTTTGTAAATCGGCCAAAATTCGGGGATACGGCTATTGCTTTCTACAGTAGGCGTTCATTGTGTGCGTTTTTGTATTAAAGCCCTGCTGTTGAACCCGCTCCCGTTGAATTTCTGACTTTTACCGCCTGCTCACGCAAACATTCTCATATTGCATATCATTTTCGCGCATCAGTGAGCAGCTATCATATGCGATATTACCCAGCCGGCACCTGACCGACCTTCAACGTTGAAATTTGGTTGAAATAAGGTCAGTTGTTGTTTCAATGGTGAAACAACGTTGAAACAACGTTGAATGCTAAACGGTTGAAGCCCAGTCAACATATAACCAAAATTCAACGTTGAAATATGGTTGAAATAAGTCAGTTTTTTTTTTAACGTTGAAACAAAGTTGAAACAACGTTGAATGCTAAACGGTTGAAGCCCAGTCAACATATAACCAAAATTCAACGTTGAAATATGGTTGAAATATTAGTTGTTGTTTCAACTGTGAACATTTAAATAATGTTGAATGCATATGATATATGAAAATATAATTATTATCATTAACAAAAATAAAACTAAATACATTTTACTACCAAGCAGAAACAATTCCTATTCAACTGTTTTGCCATACTGCTTTAATCACAATCGGTTTTAAATTTAAAATTACGACAGTTATACGGTCTTTGTGAGTGAGGCTGTGAGGTGCTCATAGACTGTATGGGAGCTGCTGGTCACTGAAATTGTTCGGTCTTTCCCGAATTATTTTATATTTGCCAAAATTTTATTTTGAGCGAATTTGAGTTGTGAAATGTCAACGGAGAAAAACAACCGGAAAACAGAGGAAGTGGTCTGTGAGGTCCTGTACTGGCTAAATCAGTCAAGAAAATAAATCTTTATTATTGACTTTCAAATGTAGTACAAGAGTTTATAAATGGGTAAAGGAACATGTAACCTACAGAAGTTAAATAACGTTACCTATCTGTGTGCTTGTGTGTGTGTACTGCTTCCCAGCAAACATGCCCGCGCGGGCCCACTGTGGGTTTTCTGTGGGGCAGTGTGGGCAGAGTAAACCCACACTAAACCCAAATGGGCCCCATGTGGGTTAGCCCATGCGGGGCCAACAGCAGTTTTGCCCATTGGGGGCCCTATGTGGATTTTGTAAACTCACTCGGGCCCCCTTTGGGTTAGCCCATGTGGGCCCACAGTGGGTTTGCCCTTTTAGGCCCACATGATGGTTTTCTGTGGGCAATATATGCACTTCCGCTCAAAAGTTTAAGATCAGCAAGGTTTTAAGGGTTTTCAAATACTTTATTACGCTCATCAAGGCTGCATTTATTTAATCAAAAATCCAGAAAAAAACTATAATATTGTGAAATATTATTTCAGTTTAAAATAACTGTTTTCTATGTGAATATATTTTAAAATGTAATTGATTCCTGTGATACAAAGCTCAATTTTTAGCATCATACTGCAGTCTTTATCTTTCATCTTTATGAGCAGCTATAAGAAATCAGACTTTCTCTAGAAGAAAAAAAAAAGTGTGATGGTTGGAGACCAATGAACTGATATCATATTTAGATTTTTAAACTTAGCTTTTATATTTATTATACATCTATGAAACTGTATGCATATGCCTATGTTTGAATTAAATTTCAGTAGGCTATAAAAAAATTCTGAATTAAAGGTAAATAAAATAAAAATCACCAAAAAATATGTAAAACCTAAATAAATAATTAGAAAAAAAACACTGAGGGCTTTCGGGTCATTTTGTCAAGCAAGGGACACTTTTGTTATAAGGTTGGGAGGGAGGGATGAATGAGGGTTAATAAAGTTTGTCTTTAATATATATTTTAAACTTGTCTTTAAAAATGTCTAATAATGTTAAGCTAGAAGTTTGGAATTGTGAATTACATAACATGGTGATATATTACAGTCAAAATTGAACAGTGAATATTTCTAAATAAGTCTATTCTGCTCAAAATGCCTGCATTTATTTGATCCAAAGTACAGCTAAAGTAAATATATATTTTTTGTACTACTGAAACTGCTTTATATTTTAATATATTTTAAAATTTAATTTATTCCTGATTTCAAAGCTGATTTTTTTAGCATTATTGCTCCAGTCATGATCCTTGAAAAATCATTCTAATATTCTGATTTGCTGCTCAGAAACATTTATTATTTTCATTATTAGTAGTAGTAGTAGTACTATGTTGAAAACCGTAGTAGATTTTTTTCAAGTTTCAGCTTGAAAATATATATATATGTAATGGGGTGTAGAAATAACATTTAAAAATTAAATTTAATTAAATTTTAATTAAATTAATTAAAAACTATAAGGAATGAGATGTCACGCCGAATTTACGTAAATGTATAAAATAAATAAATATATTATTTCATTTTATATATTTACGTAAATTTGGCGTGACTTCTACGTGCGCGCGCTGAACATTCAAATCTGCAGCGGAGGGAGTTACCATGGAAACGGGGCGGTTACTCAAATGTCAAGCAGCGAAACTGCGTCTCTCACACTGTTGTTTTCACTAATTTCAGGTAAGTTTAGTCTCTAAAATTACACAAATAGTACATACGAGTGTTCCTGACACTTTCTTTCATGTAAATGACACGCTTCCTTTGAATATTTACTTTCCAGAAATGGTTTATTGTCGTCGGAAAAAGTCCGTTAGCATCACAACAGTAAGGCTAACTATGAGGTAATTATAGACTTGAGCTCTTGTTTATGAAAGTTTGGGCTTTAAATGACATCTTATGTGTAACGATGATTTATATATATATATATATATATATATATATATATATATATATAAGGTTTTGCTGGCAATTTGTCAGTGGATGAATGGAAGTAAGCTAATTCATTTAACCTAAACGTATGCACTGTAATGGTACAGCTAATGAATCTGAGCTGAAAGTAACGTTTCCTCAAACACGTTTTGAACTTTAATGGTAAACAAAAAAAAACAAAAAAAAAAAAACAAATGATAGCACTTGTTCTGTGATTTCAGAAGTGTCAGAAAGGAGAAGTTCCTGATTTTATTTTAATTTCTGAAGGGAGCTGCTGACAGAGATACAGAAAACACAGGTGATCTGAGAAAGCTTATAAAATAACTTTATATTCATCTTTCACAATATATTTAGCCTATATCCTATATCACCATGCATGTGTTTGTTTGCTTGTTAGTTATTTTAAAAGGGCTTTCCAAACATAAGTAACACTGTAAGAGCATTGCTAAATAAGTAAACCTAAAAACTATTAATTATTATTATTATTATTGTTGTATGTTATTCTTTTTTTCTCTTCTGCATTTACCTGTGCTGTAGTTTATTTCTAATAAACCTGGAATTGTATAATAAATATTGTTGGGTCTGTGACAAATTGTTTATGTTCCTTCCTAGATTCTTCAGTGATGATGGCTGTGCATTAGAGCTGGAGAGTATCTCCTGTTGAAGAACATTTTTAGACATTATGAACTATGAGACTAGTAAGTAATACTTCAAACACTACCATTCAAAAGTTTAAGGGTCAGATTTGTCATGTAATTAAAAGAAGTCTTTTATGGCAACCCCTGCTGCATTTATTTGATTAAAATACACACATCATCCACGTCATATCATCCTTCAGAAATCATACTTTGTGAAAACAGAAATAAATTACATTTTACAATGTATTCACATAGAAAACAATTATTCTAAATTGCACTAAAATTTCACAACATTGCTGTTTTTATGTATGATCAAATAAATGCATTTTTTGGTGAACAAAAGAGACTTATTTAAAAAGCATAAGAAACAGAAATAATCATAATATGAGTTTACCTAGTGGTATGAACCCAGAGTCTTCACTGGTTCAGTAATAAAACGAGCATCTTCCATACGAAACTTGTGGTTGGTTTCAATTAGGGCAAAAAGCATTGTTGAACAACAAAATAAAATATTGGGAACTAGTAATTGGTTAAGTATCCTGTACTACAAATTATACAAAAATTATAAAATACTATATTGATCAACTGTTCAGCGTGATGACGTTTAAAGGTAAAAAAAAAAAAATGCCCTTTTTTCTTTGGCGTAAATGTAATCCATTCCAGTATCACTATTCTATCTTCTATCTATCTTCTATCTGTCTTACTTTGATTAGCATATTTGTGATATTTGCCTTAAACTTCATGAAGGCCAATATTTTCCTAACCTTACTAAATGTACGTGTCATTACTTACGTCAGATTTGTACTTATCAATACATTTAGTTAGAATAATTAGACTTATTAAATCAGTATCAACCAACTCCATTTTTCCAATACAGAGGAAAACAAATCCTAAGTGCATTTAAATGTCTTTACTGTTTAATGAAGATAAGAGGTTCCAAAAAATGCATTTGTGCAATAAAATTGCAAATGCATAATGTTATAAAATTAAAGTTTTCGTTTTTTAAACATATACATGTGACATGTTGGTAAAATGCAACAATTTTTAAAATATGAAACCGAACCACCAATAGGTGGCGGTAAGAGACTGTCTTAATGAATAAGTCACGGATTCAACCAGTTCGTTCAAACGGTAATTCAGAATGGCTCGAAGATTCACGACTTTGCTTAGAACTATTTTCGTTAGCAAAATGGTCAGTGATGTGTCTAAAATGTAAGTCAGTTAATATTAACTACTAGTTTATTGAACTGCTGTTGTCATATCGTAATGGTGCTTGTTAGTGTAATGTTTCTTACCTATATATGTTCTATGCAGTTTTTTTTCTACAACAGTATGTTTGTTTCTTTCTGTTTGCTGTTGCGCCTATTAGTTTTGAGCCTCAACTGACGCAACCTTGATCCTGTCCGTTTTCAGTCACCGTTTAATACAGTCAGAATCATCTCAAATTTCGGTGCTGCGCTAGTTATCGTTTGTTATTGATTTTTTGATCGGGTTACTGTCCGGTAGGGCAAGTAAAATTCTCTTTCACCAGTGCCATTATTTGTAACGTTAGGCAGTTTGCAAAAGAAATCTGTCAGTGTTCTTTTCATTTTCCCTCTTCTTCATAGAGAAATGAAAAGAGGTCGCACGACAACAGTTACATGTACTCACACAAATGCTCCCAAATATATTTTGAGGTCGCACAGATAAAATTTCGGGAGCATATGCGAGCAAAATGGTCGCAGTTTCGAGCCCTGTAGTGAACTGACTTGTTCTTGAGGTTTAAAGGGCATTCAATCCTCTTTTTAGTTGTCTGATAGTGTCTCAGTCTAAAGTACACTCACACTGGTGAATTTGAAAACCAAACAAATTAGAATAAAATGATGATGATGATAATAATATTAATAATAATAATAATAGTATATTATCATTCCTATGACAGTAATACTGGAAAACAATTCTGTAAAATAAATGAAAATGACTATTTCACAGTTATTTATTTATTTATTTATTTATTTACTTCTACTTCCACTTTTCTACAGTAGAGATATTGCAATACTTCTGTCAAAATTTCTACACTTGGGCCTTAAATTTTTTTACCATATCTGCCATTTTAATCATGATACAAACAACATTTTTTCTGGTAATTTGAGATTTTTTTTTCTGGCCATGAAATTGGTTAATATTGTGAACTTTAAACTGAATACATCAAAAAGTGTTTAATGGAGTGTTGTGCATTTTGTTTCCAACTCCACTGTTATTGAACTCTAAAGTGAAAATGTTGTATGTATTTTGTTTTTTATTCAGTGTTTTCAGTTAAAGACATATCACAGCATCAAAGTTGATGTTTTATGAGTATTTATTTTTGGTGTTTTTGGACAGTACAGAGATCACACAAGTTTGAAAGAGAGGAGGGGACAGCATCAGAAAGGACCTAGAGCTGGGACTCTTTCAAGGATCAACACAACTACACTATATTCACAAGGATGTTGGTTCTAACATTTTATCAGAATTTGAAGAAAGATTTATACCTAAAATATTAAATGCATTTCATTTAGGGCAGGGTTTTTCCTGCATAAAGAATTTCAGGATTGCTTTTATGCCCCTTCACCACTGACATATTGCAGGTTACAGTTTCAAACTGTTCTACCCATTCCCACTGCACAATCTCTAGTAATGAGACACTTTTGTAAACTTGTTTTTTTATTCAAAAAAAGGTTTCTCTTGCATGTGCAGTGCAACATATGTATGTTATTGTACAAATACTGCAGTTAGTCTTTAAACCTCTGGGGTCTAAGGGGATTTTGAAAAGTTTTGACATACCTTGACATTTGTGGGGTTTTTCAGTATTTTAAAAACACACTACCAGTCAAAAGTTTTTGAACAGGAAGTTTACATTTTTTTTTTTTTTTTTTAATTTAAAGAATTTTCTACTGCTCACCCAGCCATATATTTATTTGATCCAAAATACAACAAAAGAAGTAACATTGTAAAATATTGTGCTATTTAAAATAACTGCTTTCTATTTTAATATTTTAAAATGTAATTTATTTCTGTGATCAACACTACATTTTTTACATCTTTACTCTAGTCATCAGTGTCACATGGTTTTTCAGAAATCCTAAATTGCTGATTAGCCATTCAAGAAACATTTATTATTATTATATTATACTTAAACTTTTTTTAGGATTCTTTAATGAATAGAAAAGTTTACTTGAAATAAAAAGCGTTTGTAACATTACACCATACTATTCAAAAGCTTGGAGTCTATTTTTAGAAATGAATACTGTTATTTAGCAAAGATGCTTTACATTGAGCAAAAGTGATAAAGACATTTATAATATTGCAAAAGATTTTTTATATCAGATAAATGCTGTTCTACTTTCAATTCCTTAAAAAATGGAACAAATTCTACTGAGCTGTTTTGAATATTAGAATGCTTTCTCGAGGATGATGTGACTGGAACATGAGTAATGATGATAAAAAATTCTGCTTTGAATCTACTAGTACTAAAGTCTTATTACACTGTATTCATCATTGGCTGCTAATAATATGTGAGCAGCTTTCATGTATTTGTATGTTTGGATTCTTATACATGTCTTTAAACATATCTGAGCACAAGTACTGCTAAAGTTTGAGATTATTTTCTTCTGTTGTATGTTTCCAAAATAAAACTGTTTTACAATATTGATCATGTGTTAGTTTATTGAAATTGATGGTAAATCCATTGCTGCTACTCATTTGATTTGTGACTTTTATGAGTGTATGTTGATCTAAATGCAAACTGGTTCTAACTGAACGTACAGTTGTGTATTCGTTGTTGAAATGTAATATGGTGAAATAACGTCGCGATTTCAACGTCGATCCAATTTGCAAAATCGAAAGGTAATTCAACGTTGATCCAACGTCTACAGAACGACCTTAATTCACCCATTCTGAAGGTAAGACGGTGAAACAACGTCGCGATTTCAACATTGAAACAACATTGTAATTTCAGGTTGAAATGACGTCAGAATATCAACGTTGATCCAATTTTCAAAATCGAAAGGTTATTCAACGTCGATTCAACCATGGTACCTGACGTTGTTTCAACTTTCAGTTTCGACTGGGCCATAATACGTACAAGAAGTGGTGGTGAAAATGCTTGTGTCCTGTGTTTATTAGTAGCCTATTATGTTAATTGGTAAAAAGGAAAACGAAATAAATAAAGTAAAAATGAATTTGACTGATTCCCCAAGATTTCTAAAGATATCGTGATATATTGACATCGCAAATTTTTTTTTGTTTTTTTTTTTTTTGGGTAGAACTACAAGAGCTACAATAACTGTGGTGTGAAAAATCTAATTTCGTGACAGCCCTACCTGCGATTTATTTATTTATTTATTTCAGTTTCAAGAATATTTTATCCAGTTTCATATTTTCGTACGTTTCTTGTAAAATTACATTCATTTCAGTTGGCACAAAATAAATCCCCTACATTATCAGCTAATTTCTACATTCTGCTGCAAAGTGAGTGCGTACATGCACCTAGTTACATGTTCACAGCTCATATGGTGCAATAAAAAAGGATAAAAAATACTGCTTACAGTCAAGCATAGATTTATGGGCGCGGCAACACAGATCAAATTTGTGTGTATGCGCAGAACCTGTAGGGAGCGAAATTGATTTGTAGCATTAATCGACAGAACACTGGCACTGGTGTTGGCTATCTTTTGCAGTCCTGGTAGCGGCTCTGAAGGAAGAACGCAATGGAGATTCAGCAAAAGAGCAGAATATTGAATAATCTCCATCGATCGCTCTACGAAAACACGCAGAGAATAATATTGCTGTCTTTGTTACTTCTGGGCGGTAAGTGTATTTATGTTATTCTTTTAGTTCCATTCATGAGACTTTCGGTTTCAGACATCATTATACTTAACCTGCTGCATTCCGTAGGGATAATGCGCATATGTAGCCTAATATATGTGACAGGAAAACGTTCACACAGCAAATCTAATGCCTCATCCATCCATAAAAACGTTGTTATTTCGTGCAGCCATAGGCTGGTACAGACATAGAAATCCCATAAGAGGAGAATGAGGGAACGGGCGTTTCCCGCTGATATTTCGGAATATTCTGGGTTTTTGTGCTTTTGTTTTCACATAATGTGGAATACTCTGAGAAGAATACACGGAGGCTTACGTTTTGACGTCGTCGAAGAATATTGTTTTGCATGCAACCGATTAAACAACCGATTAAACGAGATAATTCAATAAATTGATTTGTTTCACTCAATTGTTTCTAGTTGAATCTGTTCACTGAGTATACTACTGTGGTATCAGTTTAAGTTAATACCTGGGTCATTCCTGGGATTCGGTAATATTTCAGTCCCCCAGAGTTTCAACAGTAATTGATGCACAGGCTAGGGTGACAATATCTGCTGCGCACTGTTAAAAAAATGCTGTAAAAAAGGGCCACATTTTGACAGTAACATGCTGTTTTTCATTAAAACAGTGCATTCTGGCTAATATTTGTCATTTTCGAGAAAGTAGCCTGCTGCTATATCGTGAATTAACAGCGTTCAAAATCGACACTCAGAGTCTCTGTTTCAAATCACACCCTACACCCTCATTCACTATTCCCTACATGAGTTTACTAATACAGTCCACCTGACAGATATAGTGAAAACTAATGAATGAATTGAGACACTGCTGTTAATGAGCAGATTTACTGATTGAAAGAAAAACAAGACAAACACAAGGACTACAACTTTCATTTACAGCCTTAGATGAAATCAACTGAATATTTAAACAACACACAGTCTTACCAGCTTCACTCATTTCTAATCAGACTGACTTTATTTCTGTCAGACATCTACAGATGATCTTATTGAGAATGAACAGAGGTTTAGATGATGATGTTTTAGTTTTGCTTGACATTACCATTGTGGAGATCAGTGCTTGCTTTAGTTGGGCTCCTGACCTTTGGCTTTTGAATATAGTAAAAACAGTTATGGTTGGGTGTGTGATGTTAACTGCAAACATTCTTGCTGCAAGTATCATATTGTAGTCTGACTTTGACCTTTGCTGGATTCATTTGAAATGCTGTTAACAGTGTTGACTCATTAGTGACATTTTATTTTTCCCAGGGCTTTATATTATGAGCTTTAAAAACACTCAAATACACTCAAAAAGAGACATCAAGAATCAGCATATGAATCTCAACAATGGTGACAATCAAAAACTTCATGCTGCAATGCATACTGGGTACCAGCACAGTACAACACTCATTCATGACTCCCAGCATGCATTGCGGCATGAATAAATTATGCTGCTGAATTGTCTATTTATTTTCTTGAATTCTTACTATGTGTTCTTTTTTTGCGTTGCATTTTAGTATTGTGTTTTGTGATATTCTGAAAATATCAGTTTATTTATTTTAAGGATTGTCACCATTGGTGAGATTCATACGTTGATTCTTGATGTGATCTTGAAGTTGAACTTGAAGTTTTGTTTTTGTGGTCTTTCACAACAGTTCTTAAGGTTAAAGAATATTCAGACTTTCCTTCTCTTTTCTTTGGCTCTTTATACTATGTGTTATTAAATCACATTGTTACAGCAGCCAACAAAAAGTTAATGCTAAAATGTTAAGGTCCAAGAGCCAGACTAAAGTAAGCACTTATCTCCATCATGGTAGTGACACAAAAAATCTCAATAAGATCTTCTGTAGACTTCTGACAGAAATAAAGTCAGTCTAGTGTGAGATTTTATTTTGTATTATGTACCAATGTTATAGGCGTTAGTTTATGGATGTGACATAATTGTCAGGGGCGTGATGACATGCGCAGTTGCGTGGGCGAGGGTGAAAAATATATAATAACAAATGTGTGACATGAGTTGCCATCTTGTCCCTGCCTGAGCTCGGAGAATAATAAAAAGAAAAAGTGTTCCCGATAAGGTGTATGCCTGCATTATTTCGACGGATCCCTAAAGAAGAGATTGGAGCTTCATTGTTATGTCTACAGCCCCTCTTACATTTCTGGTGGCAGCGGGTTTGGACGACGTGCACGGCACGTGAGTGAACTCTCTCTTCGGCGGTATTAAACGCGATGGATGTGGCATCACGATAGGAGACACTGATAACGAGCTCAAGATTTTATCCTTCTGTTATCCGTGACGTCTACTTGCTTTGTGTTTCAACTGTGGACATATTTGTTCGTGCGTTTTTCACAACAACGTCTGATCACAGAGGATTATGTCGGTTTCACCGCGACCTTTAAAGAAACAGGACATCACGAAGTTCACGGTAATTTTTGATTAATTCAGTCAACATTTTTTTTTTTTGGACATTATAATATCGTTTGAAACTGTGAGCACTGCACTGTGACCTGCATAATGAGTAAAGCAGATTCGGCACGCGATCGGCCTGCTACGAGTAGTTCACATGCAGTGCAGTGCTTTAATGGACATTTTCCACCTGTCTTTTTGGGCGACGGGAAAGAAGATTTTCTCCATTGGTGCAGACGGTTTGAAGTGATTATGGAGGCTAGCGCTGATTTTGATAATGCCAAGTTAGCAAAGTTTTTGCCAACTTGCCTCAGTGGTACTGTTTTTAACTACTGGGACAGTTTGCCTAGTGATATTAAGAATGACTACAAACAAGTAAAAGAAAAAATGAAAGCTGTTTTTGGAAACAGAGCTTATCTGTCCATGTTTCAAAGTTATGTTAATGCACGCACACGCTTGCATGGGGAGGCCCTTCAAGTTTTTGCAGCAGAAATTAGCCATTTGGTGGATGAAGCTTTTCCCACATATGAAGCTAATGCAATAGATGGTGAAAAGTTCAGGCGTTTTGTTGCTGGTATTGAACCTTATCTTCAGCTTCGCATACATGAACATGGTGTAAATACCCTTGATGCCGCTCTTGCTCTGGCTCTGCAGATTGAACAGGCACATCAAGCAAGCAAAGTACTGCTACCTTCTCACCCACAACAGTGGACTTCTTCAGCAGCAGGAGCTTTTCCTGGATCTTCGTTCAACGCTGTACCACAGAGTGTACCTACCTCTCCTTGTGCCATGATGCCTGCAGTACTTCCTGCGATTCACTCAGCTACATCAGGGGACTTCATGAAACTTCAACGGACCCTGGAAAGTTTGACAGAACGAGTGGATCAACTTCAGCTCGAGGTCAACAGGCAGAAATATACCAACAGACACACTTCTTCACCGGATCGACAACGACGCAGCCTTACCCCGGATGATTCACGAGGGCGCACATCTGAACGTCGCAGGTATGACAGACATTCATATGTTGACTGTGACTCTTTTTATGAGCGAAATAGACCATCATACAGAGACACGAGTGCCAATAGAGACTATTATGAAGGACATAGACATGATGGCTATCGTAATCACAGCCCTAGGATATCACCAGAACAGGGACAGCGCATGACAGCTCGAGATTCCCTGGAACGTTCTTCTCGTGTGGACAATGGTCGCAGCGACAAGTCATCGGATGGCTACCCAAAGTGGCGGAGTCATCGGTCTTCAAGTCCTGGACACGTGCGTTTCCAGTCTCCTTTACGTGGTCATCAACACAAGGGAAACCATCAGTAGTTGACAATGAGGGCCAATTGCCAACTGCTAATGACACCGGGCCCATTGGTAAAATTGAGCATCAGGTGACTTCAGACACTGGTCAAGCTGTGACACAAAATGTGTCACTTGTCATTGAAGACACAGTAGTTTATGCATTTGTTGATACAGGTGCTGATGTTTCACTTATTAGTGAAGATTTCAGAATGTCTACTCCTACTTTGTATCAGAGACCTTTGGTAAAAATGTTTATCTGACTTCCATTTCTGGTGACACTCTTGATTCTGTGGGTACATTGTCAGCTAATGTCACTCTGGGGAAGCGTACAGTATCACATTCATTTCAAGTTATCAGAAATTGCTCAAAAGCAGTTGTACTTGGTTGGGACTTTTTGTCTAAGCACAAAATTGTGCTAAAAGCATGCTCTTAAACTTGTGGATGTGACAGTGTCAGCCACTACAGTTGTTCCTGCTCTGTCAGAAGCTGTAATCTCAGCAAAATTTGCATCACCACTTACAGGTTTGCAGCTAACTGGGTACACAGGAGTGTTTGAGCCTTACTATCATGAAGATTCAAAGATAGGATTTTCATGGACTGTGACAAAAGCAGATACAGGTTCAATTTTTCTGAAGGTGGTCAATCCTTGGGTAATTGTTCACAAAGATGGCAAGAGACATACTAATGCCGATGCCATGTCTCGAATCCCTGTAGTTTCTTCTACAACTTCGAAACCCATTACACAGACTGTGTCCATTCAAACAGATGACTTGCCTGTCACTTGCATGTCACCAGCCCAGACGGCTGTTTCGGGTTGTGTCAGCAGTGCAGATAGTCATCCGAAGTTTGATTCCCAAATTAGTCTGACAGAAGGTGAAATGGATAATTGTTTTTCTGAATCTACTGTGCAAATGTTGTGTACTTTGGTTGAAAATCAAAAGAGACCAAATCTTAGACAGGTAAAAGGGAAAATGAGAAATTGAAATACAGTATTTGCACGGTGATCCCTGTGCTGGACACTACAGTGCTGAACAGACACTTAAGAGAGCTCAGAGTTTGTGTTTTTGGCCAGGTATGAGAAGTGTCATTGAACAGCATTGTGAGTCATGTGAAGCTTGTGAGTCACGGAAAACACCAGTTCCTCAGCAAAGGGCACTTCTCCAGTCTATCATGCTGTGAGGCCTTTCCAGTTTGTTTGTACCGTTATCACAGAACTGCCTGTCACGTCCAGTGGTAATAGGTATGTGTTAGTGGTACAAGATCATTTTACTAAATACGTCAATGCATATCCTATGGGGGACCAGAAAGCTAATACTGTGGCACGGTTGTTGTGTGAACAGTACATACCTGCACATGGTGTTCCAGAGGAATTGTTCTCTGATCAGGGACGTCAATATGAGTCAGAGATATTGCAGGACATCTGTAAGAGATTAAACATCAGAAAGAAAAGAACTACTTCATACCATCCTCGTGCTAACGGAATGGTCGAACGCTTTAACAGAACGTTGAAGGATCAGCTAGCGAAGGTTCTTTTTCATAGTGATGGCGAATGGGACCAGTACTTATTTGCAGTTGTGCTGTCATTTAATGCTACACCTCATTCTAGCACTGGATACTCACCATTCTTTTTGGCCCATGGTCGTGAACCTCGTTTACCGGCACATGTACACCTTGATTTTCCTGCAGGGGGAGCTGTGGATACTTCACAAACCTATGGCTCAGCTCTAGTCAAACGTATGGAGACTGTGTTTCAAGAAGTACTTAACACGAGTGCTGATCAGAGGGTCAAGCGTGAGTACTACTTTAATAGGTATGAGAAATTCAGACCTTATAAAGTGGGTGATTTGGTGTGGATGAGTGATCCGACCATGCACAGAAAGAAACTGGAGCCAAAATGAAAGGGACCATATCGGGTGGTTACTGTGGATAGGGCTGGTATTGTTTACACTGTGTTGGACATGAGAAATGAAAAGGCGGAACCTAAGGTGGTTCACTATGAACGCTTGAAGCCTTACAGGTCCAGGTGGATAGAACCAGCTCGCACTTCCACAGGTGCTGGTCAAGCAGTAGATGAAAGGGTTCAGGGGACCATGCACAGTGTAAAACCACCATACACAGCTTTATCGGGGTCTCTCCCTTTGTCATTAGGTGGGCCAATGGTGGGTGAAAATGAGACTCCTGTACTCCCTTTGGTTCCTCATGTACGTAGGCCTTCAGGTCGCATGACGCAAGTTCCTCATGTTATGAATCAGCCACTTGAAGTGGGTGAGCATGCCACCTCATTAGGTGGGGAACATGTGTCCAAAGGTGTGGTTACTCGTTCAGGGCGTGTTATTAAAAGGCCTACAAAGTTTTCATGAAGGGAAAAATGAGGGAAAATATTGTATTGGTTATTGTTTTACAGTGTAAAAACACTTCCATTTTCACATGGTGTATTTTCCTAATCTTCTCAAAGATTTGTGATTTATAAAGAGGTGTTTGGGAAAAAATAACAATGTAATGAAAACATTTATTTTTGTACAAGGGTTATAACCTGTTTAATAATCTATATCAGTTATGATATATGCGTTATGTTGTGTTAACTGTCCCGAAAAAAAAAGAGATTTATTTGTTTTAGGTTTACTTGAAATGAGGACATTTCTTTTGTTAAGGGGGGAAAAGTGTGAGATTTTATTTTGTATTATGTACTAATGTTATAGGCATTAGTTTATGGATGTGACATAATTGTCAGGTGGAAGGGGCGTGATGACATGCGCAGTTGCGTGCGCGAGGGTGAAAAATATATAATAACAAACGTGTGACATGAGTTGCCATCTTGTCCCTGCCTGAGCTCGGAGAATAATAAAAAGAAAAAGTGTTCCCGACAAGGTGTATGCCTGCATTATTTCAACGGATCCCTAAAGAAGAGATTGGAGCTTCATTGTTATGTCTACAGCCCCTCTACACTAGTAATAAGTGAAGCTGGTAATGCTGTTTTAGGAGTTGTTTATTGAGATCTTGAGAGATTTCATTACTTCTTTTATTTCAGTCGATTTCATCAAAGTCTGTGGCTAAAGTCAGATGTAGTTCTTGTGTTTCTCTTTCATTCAGTGATTCTGCTTCACTCAAAAAAATGAACTTTCACTCTTGTTATTTTTACTATACCCACCCTTGTGTCAGGTTTTGGGACTCTTTTTGTTGTGTTTTGATTTGGTTTAGTCCTGTTTGTCTTTGGTTCCTTCCACTTCCTGTTTGCCCTTATTTGGTTTTGTTCCTGTCTCCACCCCTAATTAAGTCATTATTAGTTAATCACGATCACCTGTCTGAGTCTCGTTACCACCCTATTTAAGTTGGATTCTGTTCAGTGTTTGGTTGTCCGTTCTCGTCGTTGTGTGCGTGTCTCCTTGCCTGTCTCCTTGCCTGTCTCCTTTGTGGATTTTATTATTAAAGGACTTGTTTTGCATCTGAGCTCGACCTCGTACTCCTCGTTTGTCCTCCCCGCACGACACCTGACAGAAGAACGGACCAAAAACCGCCTTTTTTTCCCCCCCGTGCTTTGTTTCCCGTTTTGTACAGTGTGTTTGTTTTACTTTCGTTATGAACATTCCCGCCGTCGCCCTCCTCCTCCTGAAGCAGGAGGAAAGATCTCTCGAGGACCATACTAAGGACTTCTTAGTATTATCACACTACTCTCATTACCCAGACGACTGCCTCCGCGCTTTCTATCTCGCCGGGTTGAACGATATCACCCGAGGGCAGTTGTCTGGGGATGGTCCTCGAGAGGACTTTGCTGCCTTTATTGAGTGGGTACTGGTGTCATGTCAGTCGTCGATGACCGTGGACATCGTGGATGACACCAGTCCCACTCACGACCCAGAGCCCAGCCCACCATCACCCGTGACGGAGCTGCCTGAGCCCACCGCAGACGGAGAGCCAGAGCCTGCTGCGATCGTTGAGCCATCACCACCGGAGGTGACAGAGCGGACGATCGTCCCGGAGCCAGAGCCTACAACGTCTGACCAGGTGCGAGAGCCGGCAACAGAGCTTCGGACGGTGGAAGTTTCAGTGGAGTGTGAGGGGGCTATGGAAAGCCCCGCCCACTACACCACCGATGAGGGTGAGCAAGCTCAGGACTCTGGGGACTCTATGGACTGTTCCGAATTTGTTATAGACTGTTCTGAATTTGTTATGGACAAGAATCAAGTTTTCCCACCCACCCTACCTCTCTTGCCTCTCGTGGTTGTTCCTGTCTCAGCCACACCACCGCTGTCTCCTGACAGTCCCTCAGCTCACCCTCATCCCACCATCTGTGCGGTGGATTCGCCACGGGTCTGCCAGCTTCCATCGGCGTTGTGGCTGGAGGATCTTTCATCTCCGCCTCCAGCCTCTGAGTCCTAGACTCCGCCTCGGCCCTCCGACCCAGCGGCTACACCATGGCACCTAGCTCCCTCATCTCCACCGTCGCCCGTCGATCCACCAGCTCCACCGGGCGCCCTCGTCCCTACGGCTCCGCCCCGGTCAGTCGTCACCCTGCCATCGCCTCTGGACTCCACTCCTCCGGCTGCGCTTCGTCGCTCCGTCCTTCCGGCTCGGCTGGACTCCTCCTTCCCTCCAGCTCAGCCTCGGTCCTCGATCGCTCCGGCTACGCTGCGGCTCTCCGGATCTCCGCCTCCGCCTCGGTCGCAGGTGCCACCTGTTCCGCCTTGGCCCTCCGGATCCTCGGCGTCGCCCTGGATCATCGGCTCTCCGTCTCCGCCTCGGGCTCCACCTCCACCTGCTCCGCCACCGTCGGTCGGCCCCATGGAGTCGTCAGCCCTTCCTCCACCATGGCTCCTCCCTCCATCGGCTCTGCCGTGGGCCACCGTCACGGCTGGGATCTGGGTTCCTCCTAGTTCCTCCTGCTTCAGCTCCCTCCTGTCTCCTCCGTGGCTCCTCCCTCCTGCTGATCCACCCTGGACACTCCTGTCGTCTCTCTGGCTCCTCCCTCCGGCTGATCCACCCTGGACACTCCTGTCGTCTCCCTGGCTCCTCCCTCCTGCTGATCCACCCTGGACACTCCTGTCGTCTCCCTGGCTCCTCCCTCCATCATCTCCTCCCTGGACTCCCTTTGTTCTCCTCCTCCCGGATGTCCATCCCCCTCCTGAGCCCCCACCCAAACCCCCCCATGTTTTTGTTTTCGGCGCTAGGTCGCGCCTTCCGGGAGGGAGGGAGTTATGTCAGGTTTTGGGACTCTTTTTGTTGTGTTTTGATTTGGTTTAGTCCTGTTTGTCTTTGGTTCCTTCCACTTCCTGTTTGCCCTTATTTGGTTTTGTTCCTGTCTCCACCCCTAATTAAGTCATTATTAGTTAATTACGATCACCTGTCTGTGTCTTGTTACCACCCTATTTAAGTTGGATTCTGTTCAGTGTTTGGTTGTCCGTTCTCGTCGTTGTGTGCGTGTATCCTTGCCTGTCTCCTTTGTGGATTATTTGTGGATTTTATTATTAAAGGACTTGTTTTGCATCTGAGCTCGACCTCGTACTCCTCGTTTGTCCTCCCTGCGTGACACGTGACAACTTGTTCACAGTACATAAAAAATGAAAGTAACTAAATTAACACAAGTTAACTATGTTATTTCTACAAAAATATTAAGTAAGTAGGCTTTACTTAATAAGGGTTTGATTGGCTAACTTAACATTGTTGAGTAAAACGCAAAATCCCATGAAATTGTATCTTTGCGGTTACCATACCTGGTTATTTGGAGGCGGAGCAACAGAACAGATCGGAAGACAGAAAGCGCGAAGTACAAACGTTGAGGAACGGAAGACGGTGACTTTGTCAGGTATGAATATTTCATTTTTTTTTTTTACCATCCTGTTAACTACCGCAAGGAATAAGTGATGTAGGTGCTCACAGAGTATAGGTGTATTTCGAAGTCATTTGAGTTTTAGCGTTTATTATAGGCAGTTATGTTAACTCGTGTTTCTAAAGGCACGCATGTAGCAATGCAAGAACTGCAAAATAACAGTCTCGACTAGATCAAAGTTGTTAAAACAACATTTATTTTTTTTTTTTTTACACAAACTGTTATTTAAACTGTTTGTTGTTGTTTACAAAAATATAGGTTTTAATGTTACTTCTACTGTTGATTCTAAAGATATGAAATATAAGAAATTTAGTTCAGCAGTATTTTAGGGCATGCTGCTTAATTTCAATAGACATTCTAGTTATTTAATATTTTTCTAAGTAATATTACAAATTCTTACAGTCAGTTGCACTTTAAAAGGCCTTGTGAATAATGTTTACTGTTAAATTATTGATGTTGTAGTGTATTTGTTTCAAAGGACCTGTGAAATTGAAATTGTTTTACAATTTATTGCATTTGTATATTGCACAGAAAAATAAATTCATTTTGTTCTAAAAATATGCTTGATTCTTTAAGTTTTACACTTGTAGAGTGAATCAAATCAATAAAAATCAATAAAAAATGTTAACCTTACTTACATAATTGTAACATAACATTGCTAAGTAAAATGTACATGTAACTAAAATGCAATAGTGACATCTCTTAATGGGTTGTATGTACTAAAAAAATATTTTGTCAACTTTACCAGAATTTATTTTGTTCATTCAACTATATTGTTACTTGTAAAAACTACTCAACACACTTACGTGGAACCACTTGACACTCTTTTTTTATGTAAGTCCAACAAATCATTTTTTTGAGTGTTGTTAACAGCAGGTGTTCATCATTAATGCTCAACCATCACTTAATTAATCACAGAATTATCTCATTAACTTCAGTGTTACTCAAACACTCTGTAGTGTGGACACATTATTTGTTCACTTAAAACTTGGGATTTTGCTGTGGAATGTAAAGGGTTAAAGATGTAAGATGGAAAAAAACAGCATTAAATGTAATTTAACAGTAATAAACTATAATTAATTTACGGCAAAACACTGTAGAAAAACAGTATCATGCTGGCAACCAGAGCTGCCAGTAGATTACTGTTAATTCAAGGAAAAAACAGTAATATACTGTAAACTGTAACAGTCAGATTTAGCCAACAAAACAAGTTAATTTCACTAAAATATTATTGAATGTTAATAGAAAAACAGTTATGCAAATCTTTAACTGGTAAGGAGAGTACATATTTAACTGTACTGTATTGATATGTTTTTGCACAAGAGAGATCTGTTAGTTTAATTTAGTTTTGTGGGTCACCATTGTGCTGGAGAGTAGAGCCTGTGCTTCAGTCAATGATGAGCCACAAACACTGATGTTTTGCTGCTTTAGTTAAAGATAGTAACTATGTGCTTGCTGATGCAGTGATAGTCACTTTAGTACATGTGTGCTAATGAAGATCAACAAAGATTTCAGTAAAAGTCATGTCATGGTTGGTTGTCTTATTACACTTTAAGTGTTTGCTGTAATGACTCAAATGAAATAAATTCACTGTACTAACACCATATAAACACTACTTCTTTGAAAACTCATGGTTTGAAGCAATCGGTTTCCAAAAGTTACCACATGGTTTAATAACAGTAACATACTCTAACAATGAAGAGCTGTAACTTGACGGTAGAGAGCTGTAAATTAACAGTACAATGGTGGCAACCACAGCTGCCAGTAGATTACCGTTATTTTACAGTGCAATTTTTTACAGTGCGGGACATTGATGTGATTTTGCGGGACAATGCAGGACACGTGTGAAACAGATACATTTTCGACTGTTATGCCATGTAAATATGGATTTACATCCATTGTCATATGCACTTATTTACAGGGACGTGCACAGACATTTTGAGGGGCAGGGGCTCAAGTGGAAAAAGGGCACTTTTTTATCTAAACTAAATGTTAAATATATGAACACAACCCTGACTTATACTTACCAATTTATTTTAATTCCATTACACCACCCAATGTTTCAAGTTATTTAATTTTTCAACAGATGTCTACAGAATAATCAGTTCACATAGGGACCATCCCAAAACTGCAGCTTCCCACTTTATTAACTATTCTAAACGGTCAAATTAAGTGTAAAAGACAAATACAAAGACACTTACAATAACTGGATCTGGCAACAAGGATCCGCGTCTCACTCACAACTCTCTCTAGCTTCGCAGCGATCATTCTTGGAAACTGGCCACACTTTTTATGTAGACCCTCATATGAGGAGTTTTAAACCGCAAATGAGTCATTCAGACAACAAATTTTATTTTTGAACACGAAACATGTGACATCAAATTGCGTTTTGTTTTTTTGGGATAATTAGCTGTAAATTCGAGGCACATGTAGCTCATTTGTTCATCACCTCTCACCTCCACACCAAGACAAACACAACTGGAAAGGTAGGGAGGGCTTCTTCACTTCTGCAGCTCTCTGTTTGTCTGTGATCGATCTTACGTTGTGACAGTTTTAATATTTCCCGACCCCACCTGATATTCAGAAATTCACATCACACTGGATTCTGAACCTCACTGACCAGATGTGTTATTTAAAATTAAAGCCATTAATTTGTTTATATTACATGTGGATAAATTCTGGATAAATGGAGAATAACTATTTTATTTTTAAAATAGATATCACTATTCTCCTACCATGATTCTGAGAAAAAAAAAACTGACAACTAAACAAAATAACATGTAATTTACTAGAGTTTCTACAAAAATTGCTATAGTCCATTTATAAAATATATTCAATATTCAATGAATGGTTAAAAAAAAAAAGCTGAACAAATGATTTAAGGACTGGCTTATTAAGAAGTCTTTTGAACAAACCTTTTTTTCCATCAGTCACTTGTTGCCATTTGCTGGCGTTACGTTGTAATTGATACAATCTTTTTATTTGAAGCAGTGTCACTTTCAAAAAGGTGATTTATCTATTTTGTTTGCTACTGTAGACAACAGTGTTCATAACCGAACTATATCCAGTACTTCTGTGATTATTTGAATGTTTGTAACAAAGAAACAGCGATACAAAAGCCTGTGTAAAGACATTTCATATGCATTAATCTGTTCTCTCTGGGCAGCGCAAACGCAGATTATGTCACATTGTGATTAAAGACTTAGACAATCCTGTCATTTAGGAACAAGATTGCATTCTGCATTCTAGCGATCTGGCTATTTATTTAAATATCGAAAAACACTAAACGCGGGCTTCAAAGCTGTTTTTAGTGGAATGAAAACGTAAGGTAAGCGGTAAACTACCTACTAAAGACTGCTTTTGTCATAGAGAGTTGGTTTTCTAAATCTTGGAGAGCAAACTAAAAATAAAAATTTTATTTGTGAATTGTCCATCTTCAAAAAGATCAGGGGCTTTTGGCAAAACATCAGGGGGCTTTTTGTTTTATAAAGAAGTCTCTTCTGCTCACCAAGCCTGCATTTATTTCTTTCCAAAGTACAGCCAAAATCAAACTTTTTTCTGTTAAAATAACAGTTTTAGCATTACTCCAGTCACATGATCCTTCAAAAATCATTCTAATATTCTGATTTGCTTAAAAAACATTTATTAATATTATGTCAAAAACATCTGAGTAGTATTTCATGTTTTCTTGATGAATAGAAAGTTCAAATAGATCTTTCTATCCATCAAAGAATCCTCAGCACTCAACTCAACTGCTTTAAATATTGATAATAATAACAATCAAAAATGTTTCTTGAGCAGCAAATCAGCATATTAGAAAGATTTCTAAAGGATCATGTGATACTGAAGACTGGAGTAATGGTTCTAAAAAATATAGCTTTGATCACAGGAATAAATTACACTTTAAAATATATTCAAAAAGACAGCAGTTATTTTAAATAGCGAACATATTTCACAATATTACTGCTTTTGTATTTTGGATCATATAAGTGCAGACTTGGTGAGCAGAAGAGGCTTCTTTAGAAAAAACACTAATAATTGCACTGTTCAGAAACTTTTGACTGACAGTGTATATTTTTGTACAACTTCAAATGCAATTAATTGTAAAATAATATAAAAATACCCAATGAAGCAGTGGAGGTCTTTTTTATTGATCTTTAAGTATGTGGAGAAGCTGGACACATTTTATATCAAGTTGTAATCAATAAGGCTGGAAGATTAATGTCATGTTACTTATATAATTAATCAAAGCAAGCAATCTCTATTTAGCCTATGTATGTATGACCTTCATAATCATGATATAACACGTCATGAATATGAAGGAGGTTTTATGCATGTTTATGTTTGTGGTCATTAAGTGTCATTCACTCAGTTATGTAGTTTTTAATGCAAATATGACATCATATCAGCTGATCCACATCTACCTATAGGAATACAACATCAATCATAATTCCCTTTATAAGGTCCATTCAGTCATTATTCAGCAGCTATTGCTTTGCTCAGGAGCTAATCACCCACCTCCATCCCCAACTCCTCCTCTCGTCCAGTAAGGATGGATGGATATTTCTTGTTGAGTCAGACCACTGAATTGTTGTAAATAACCACTTACGGCATTAATGATAACTGCTACATTAATAATTAATGTTGGTTTTGATCTGTTTACCCTAGGGGGTTATTCATGCTCTCCCTGCTCCTATCCATGCTAGGCTGCATGGATGGTCAGGGAGTGTTTGCCCAGAACAGAACCATACCCCCAACCTAAAATACATGCTAATTGTAAGTTATCTTTGACGATAGTGGTCCTGACAGACCTGTAATTTCTACAGTTATTTACTGCATATCACCTAGTATAATACTCCAAATTCCCTTTACAGTAAATAACTGTAGTACCCTTTGCATTATGGGAATTTTCTTTGACGTCAGAGCAGACATACGACTCACTGTTTTTTTTTAATTGCTGTATGCTACTGTACTGCTGTAACAGCCTCTTTGGTACCATTCTATTGAGGTTGCTTTATTTTCCTTATTTCTTACATTTGGATTGACATTTGCTCTACGCCGTGTCTACAGCACTGACACAGCGTATGACTGACTACAGTGGACGCTTGTAATGATTGGAAAATCCATTTGTCATTCATGTCAGAAACAGTGCGAGCACTTGGAGTACATCTGTACGTCAGAAATATAAAGGAGCATCACTTTACTGTCTGCATCCACTGTAGATAGTATATGGGCTCTATATTGTCTATTTTGCCTGGGGATAAACCCTCAAGAGTGGAAGAGTTACAGAGAACATCACGCACTGTGTGTCAATGCACCTTACGAGAGAATAAGACCAGCAACCAAGGTAATAATATATGTACTGTATATGTCTATGTGTTTGTGGCAGATTATGCACACCAGCAATACCCGCAACATGGCGGTAACTTTATATGGTAAACTGTGCTGTCGTTTCAAATGACTTTTGTCAGCTTATTGAATTAAGTTAAAATAGTTTTTAACAAGCAACTCTTGTCTTATATTAACATTAGTTCAGCTAATGTGAAGTTTTTGTTCGAATGTTAGTTGTTAATGTTGACCAGTAGCCTAATGAGAAAGTAAAATCATATGTTAGCCAACTCAAGTGTTATGTCTAGCTGCCGTTCTAGATTCAGAATTAGTTTGTTATAGTTCCCCTTCAACGTTATGTATGGGAACATGCTTGTGACCAATCACCCCTGGGCATACTAGGTCTTAAAAGAGCGATTTCTAACACAGTTGGCGAGGGTGTATGCCCCGGGATGTCTCTCCAGCTGTGTACTTCTGACCATAGAGTGGTTATTCAGACCGCTCCACTGGGCAAGTCTCGCGGTTCCGGCGGTTTTCTGAGGACGGCGCTGACTCGTTCCGCGAGCCCTGTGCCTCATTCGGTGCCCCAGCAGACGATCGGATGTCTATCACATCATCAGAGGGGGGGCTCTCCGCAGCTGAGGCAGATGCCTCTAATGGAGGGCACCCTTCTCAAGTTGTCGCTCCCTCACTTACCGATGGCGCCCTCCTGCGACATCATCACCAGCTCCGCCCCCGCTGCTTCCAAGGAGGCAGCCCCTACACCACAGTGTCGAGGTGGCCACCCGCTGCTCAGGGACCTGTGAAAGACATCTGCAGGGCTACAAAGCATCCCTGACATGGGCTACCCAGGGATGATGGAGGTTGCTCTTGGGGGCCATTAACATCGCCCCACCCCTGGGGTTTTTTGTGTGCTCACTGCCACTACCCTCCGGGGTAGTGGTACCCACCTACTCAAAAAGAGAGCAATTTTTTCATCCCTGGGCTCCTAGCAAGAGCCTGTTCCTAAAGCGACGCGCTGCCTCCTCGGACTCGGAGCCTGGATTCGCCAATGCAGACTTCCTTCTGAGTTTAGTCCCCCTTCCAGGATCAGTTGGCAGCCATAGACCTGAAAGGTGTGTACTCTCTTGCCTTGATTCTCCTCAACTCTAACCACCTTTTGGTTTGCATCAAGGATCAGGCATGTCAGTACTATCTCTCCCCTTTTCCTGTCCCTGTCTCCCCGTGTGTTTTCCAAACTCGTGTTTGAAACTCGTGTGCTGGCCCTCTGCTGCCCTGGGCCTCCCGAGCCTCCTTGCATAGGCCTGTGCAAGTTCAGGGAGGACGAGGAGCAGGTCCACTTGGCTGCGCCATATTGGCCCACCCGGACCTGGTTTGCTGGCTTCTTGCTCCTTGCGGCAGCCCTCCCTAGGAGATCCCCTGGAGTGTGAACTTCCTTCCGGGCATGGGCAACCCTGGGTAACTTCACCTGGTTGATAGGTTCTGAAGAAGTACGTGGAGGAAAAAAACCTCTGGTTCACACCTCTCCCCTCTTGGGATCTTTCCACAGTACTCAAAGAAGGCTGCTGTTTTCAGTAGAGCTGGTTTCACTCCTGACTGCGCTCGCCTTTTTCAAGAGGGTAGACCTGCAAACTGTCTCTGTCAACGAAGCGTACCTTCAGCTCGGGCCAGCTACTCTCACGTTATCCTGAGACCCCGGCCCAGTTATGTGCCCCACGTTCCCATCTCTTCCCCTGGGACAGGTGGCGGACTGCAAGTTCTGCCCCGGAGGAGGCAGATTTGGCCTTGTGTTGCGGTTCCTGTTCAGGCCTGTGGGTTTACGTGTTCTGCACCTGGAGCTTCAGACACTCCAAATAGCTCCTTGTTGCTACGAGGGACAGCAGAAGGGGAATGCTGTCCCCAAGCAGAGGTTGGCCAGAGGGAGTTAATGCCCCCTAGGAGTCGAGCTCACTCCTCAGAGTGTTGCCTCCTCCTATACGCTGGTGCATGGCACCTCTCTAGTGACACATGCATGTAGAGCTGCAGGCTGGGCGACACCAATACCTTTGTGAGGTTCTACAATCTTTGCATTGAGCCATGTCCTCCTGTGTGCTAACTTAAGGTTAAACTTCAGATTTCTGGCGGGAGGCCAGCTCTGTGTCAGCTTGCCGTGCTTACCATGTGCTATTTTCCAGTAGTTTCCCTTGAGTGACTCTGGGTCCTCCTTGCCCCGCAGCCCGGACTAGGTCAGAGTAGTTCGTAGCCGGAGTTCCTTTGCCTGCCGGTTGTAGCATGATGTCTCAGTTTTTTTCACGGTTACGTTTTTCCCTTACATGTCTATAGACAGAATAGGTATATGTTTTTCTTTCTTTCCACATGACAGAGGAATCCTGTCATGTTGAGTCCATTTGTCCTGACATGCTTGCCTGCCAACATTTGGCCTCCATAAGTAACGTCGTAGTGAAATGACTGAAGGGGAACATCTAGGTCACTTCCCCTGCCACAATCCCGAGCCGCCCTGGGGGCTTTGGCTCGGCACTTCAGTAGAAACCTGAATAAGTGTATGTGTATGTGCGCCACCATCTTATATATCCATATGTACAGGGGAGTGGCATTGTACACAAATCCACTCACCAATATTCATTGGCCTTTTCTCTTTAGCTCAGAGGTGATTGGTCACAAGCATGTTCCCATAAGTAACGTCTCTGTTCCCTCCTTCAGGGAACGTGGGTTACCTACGTAACCTAGATCTAGATGTTTTTAAATGGAATTTTAGATTTACTGCATTTTGCTGTATTTGTGTATTAAAGGCAAATGCAGTGAAGCATCAAGAAAGACAAGCATGCCAAGCACCCTGATACTGATAATTCATGGTAAGAGAACAACTATGGTTTTGAGAGGTTTGTGTATTCTATATGGGGTTGCCTTTTAAAAGTGTGCCATTTCTACTACTTGTTTTTCAGAGAAGATGTTTCTTTCAAAATGGATGGTGAGCAAAGGTGATGGCCACGTTTTGGAATAGTACCTGGGTTTTGCAGATGGCAATGTATTCTTTGACTGTTTGTCTTTTTTACCTATTATGTTTCTGTTCCCTAAAGATTCTTTGCGACGATAAATCCAGATGATACATCATAATGCACTGCAAAACGTTCTAAGACAGGAGAAATGGTGAAGATGCACTGATCCAGCATTGGAAGACTGTATTTTTAAGTGTTATACAAGCAATGTTTTAAATAAAGAATTTGATATTTTGTAATTATTGTGTCTGTTTTAATTGAATACCAGTATTATAGAGTAAAAATAAAATAAATTCTATTTAAAAATGATCAAATGTAATGAAATCTATATTAAAATAAATGAATTACAGTAGTATACTGATAAATTAGATTTTTTTTAGTTTGCAACTGTAAATCAAATGCAATTTGTTAGTGTAAATCTTAATTACAGTAACTTACTGGTAACAGTGTTGCCAGTAAGTTACTGTAAAACCCTTTGAAATGTCTAACAGTGTATTTAGAATTTGAATCAAATGTAGTTGAAAAACATGTATATTCCAAGTTGAAAATGAACTGAATCCCAGGAATAACCCATCTATAATAATTAATTTATGTTCTGCAGGTGTTTGTAATGCAGAAACAGATGAGACAATATCAGTGATGGAAGGAGATTCTGTAATACTAAATACTAATCTTTCTGAGATACTGAATGATGATACAATACTCTGGACATTTGGGCCTAAAGGATCGGTCATATCTCAAATAACAAGAAAGAACGACTTGACCGTGACGACTTTCACCGATGATGTGAGATTCACAGGCAGATTGCAGGTGGACCAAACAACTGGCTCTCTCAACATCAGAAACACCAGAAACAGTCACTCGGGACAATATAAACTAACAATCTCTAGAGATAAGACCACATACAGGATATTTCATGTGGATGTATTTGGTGAGTATCTCAAAAGAACCTCTTTAATTTATTGAAATGATCTTATTTCAGGTTTCATGATATCATATGGTATGATTTCATGCTGCAAGCATCTTACATGGACAATACAAAACATCTTTATGAATCAGTTCTGGTCTGTTTGTTTTCCAGGTGTGGTTGGTGAGACAGATGGAGTGAAGTCAGTGTCAGTGAAAGAAGGGGAAACTATCATTCTTCTGAATGATGCTACTGAATTACAGAAAGATGATCTGATAGTATGGAGGTTTGGAGATAAAGGTATCCTCCTAGGGAAAATGGATGTGGAAACTAACAAGATCTCATTAAATGAAGCTGATGAACGATTCAGAAACAGACTACAACTAGATCAAACTGGATCTCTGATCATCTCAAATGCCAGAGTCGAACACAGTGGACTTTATGAAGTACAGATCAGAGGCCGTGGGAGCTTACAGCAGTTTCTTGTTTCTGTCAGTGGTGAGTTTTAAATTAAAGGACTTTAGCACAAAGTATTTGAAAATAATCAAATAAGCATGAAATATAAGCTGACTTTGATGTCTTATAATTAACATGGCTACAGATACAAAAAATATATTTTTAGTACTTTACAATATAGGGCAGGACAATATGATGTCAGCAGTAAAATAAAATAAATATTACAATAACAAATTAGTTGCTGCCTTAAATTTTTGATGTTGAATGAAATTAACTTTACAAGTCATTTCAACTTATATTACACTGAACTAATTTAAAACAGATGAATGTTGCATAACTTAAAAAATGAAGCTTATTTGAATAAATAATACCAAAATTTATATCCAAATTAAGTTGCTGCTTCGAAAGACTTTCCTTCCTTTCCTTAAATTGTGATAATTATCAGGGGTGCCCAAATTGTTGCATACAACTGTACATGTCAACTACACGACACCAATCAGTCCTGAATCATTATATATGTATATTATATGAAAATATTTTGTTCTCTGATAATTTACTGTCTCTTTTTAGCTGATTGGGGTCAATCTTCAACTGTCATAGCTGTAATAGTTGTTGCTGTTCTGCTGGTGGCCGGACTTTTAGCTGCTGTGATTTACTTTGGCCAAAGGATATCTGAACTACAAAAACAATTGAGTAAGTATTACAGTTTCCAGACAAAATCACCCTGTTGAACAATCCAGCATGCTATTTTGGTATGTTTTGAAGCATGGCTGCTGGTTTGAGCTGGTCACAAGCTGGCTCTTAGCTGGTTCTAAGCAGCTTAGGACGTCAAATTTTTACTAAGGAATAGAGAGAAGTGTTGCTCCACTGCAACTACATTTAATCTCTTTCTCATCAAACAACCAGACCAACGATGTTCTCACCAAACTCTACCTACAGCAGGGATCTACCATCCTGCAAACTTCACTTCCAACCCTACTCCAGCATACCTGCCTGTAATTATCAAGTAACCCTGAACAGCTTGATTAGCTGGTTCAGGTGTGTTTGATTTAAGCTGAAATCTGCAGGATGGTAGTTCTCCAGGAGTGGGGTTGGAGACCCTGGTTAACAGTATGCCCTTAGACCCCTTTAGTATACTTCAGCACAATTTGGATTATTTTACGATACATAAAAAAAATTGAAAGTCATGATTCTAGGGAAAATGCAAGCAGAAAATTGTTTTTATTTCATTTTTCATGAATAAAAAAAAATTCAGATAATAATGTCAAGGTGAGTTGCCTAGTTAATAGTTCACACAGTTTCAATAAGTTGCAGTGGGTTAAACTTTAAGCAGAATAAACACCCCAACAACCAAGTTTCATTAATTTCATTAATAATGGGTTTTAATTGATGTTAAATAAAACGGTGTGCTTTCTCTGCCAACTAAACCTCCAAAGCAAGTCATTGTTCGTTCTCTCTGCGCTGTCTGTGTACACATTATAAACACTTTTAACATTTACTTCCCCTCACTCCATGGCAAATCCTTGAATGAATGGTATTCAGAAAACAGACAAGAATGAATCAAATATAAGTAGCCATGTCAAATATAAATATGATAGCCTATATACAAACAACTTTAAACCCCAAACCTACACTGTAAAAAGTGATACATTGTATTTACTCAATAAAATTGAGGCAACAGATTACAAGCAATATTATTAATTAAATTCAACACATAAGAATTAACTAGATTTAATCAAATTAGATGCTTACAAATTATCCATTCAAAATGAGTAAAACCATACAAAATAATTAAGTAAAATTTAATCAAAAACATTGGTTTCACTGAGCAAAAAAACCCACTATGCTAATGCATACTGTTATGCACGCCAGGCCAGTAGTTGGCGATCAAGATACAAAAAACATAAACCCTGCAAAAAACATAAGCATGCACATGATGTCACCATTTCACAAATTCACATTTGTTTGTTGTTTACTTGGCTTGGAGATGATACAGGCATCATATCAAACACTTGTGTTTTCAGGCCCCCAATAAGCTGTTGAAGACACAAACAGAATCAAACAGTTAACAAACAGAATTAGTGAAGGAGAAAATCATTTTTGTTGGTTACCATTACAGTGGTCAGCGTTTACTTTAGTTGGGCTCTGAACACTTGTTTTCTTTAACATTTGATATTGTTTGGCTGCAGTAACTGAGTTATAACAGCTAGACAATCCAAGAGGACAGGTGTCTGGAGGGTGTTGGTTGTGTTTTAACACAATCACCATTTGGGCTGCATTCGTTAAGATTGTCCTCATTAACTAAGTCTTATTTGAACTGAATACAGCAGACTTGTTTCTACAATGTAAGATTTGGAATGTTCTGCACGAACAAAATCTAGCGGTTCCTTAAAAAAAATGTTCTCATCCAAAATGTAGGAAAAAAAAACCTGTTCTTTCAGGCACACAGTGACATCAAGAACCAGCATATGAATCTCAACAATGGTGATAAACTGCATATACAGATAAAGAAATCAATGCAATTCATCATGGGAGCCATGTACAGCAACAAGATTTTTGATGGTCACCATTGTTGAGGTTCTCACGCTGATTCTTGATGTCTGTGTGCCTAATCCTAAACTATTTTTTTTTTTTTTATCAGAACAGCTTTTAAAAAATCACTGATTATCCTGAAAACACCAGGCTCAAATGTGCACAACCACAGGATGCTGTAAACTAATAGAGATTCACGTCAAGACATAACCAACTCAACCACCGTTTCTCTGGGCTTATCTAGTTGTTATAACCCAGTTACAGCAACCAAACAATACAGATGAAAAATAATAATAATGCTAGAAAGTCAAGTGTTCAGAGCCCAACTAAAGTAAACGCTGACCACTGTAATGGTAACCAACAAAAATGATTTTCTCCTTGATGCTTATGAGTGTTTCTTGATCGCCAACTACTGGCCTGGCATGCATAACAGTATGCATTAGCATAGTGGGGTTTTTTGCTCAATGAAACCAATGTTTTTGATTAAATTTTACTTAATTATTTTGTATGGTTTTACTCATTTTGAATGGATAATTTGTAAGCATCTAATTTGATTAAATCTAGTTAATTCTTATGTGTAGAATTTAATTAATAATATTGCTTGTAATCTGTTGCCTCAATTTTATTGAGTAAATACAATGTATTACTTTTTACAGTGTATGCATTTATTTGTATCAAAACTGCACAGACACTGGGCTTGTACATCTCTCATTCAGTACAAAGTGCTGTAACATTTAGCTGCTAAAATGTTTTTGTAACGAAGGTCGGGTCCCAATAGTAAATCAGCACCCTTCAAAAAATGCATTTGGCAACAGCAACTAGACAAGTGATGATATATTTATATTGTACAACAGACAAATTAAATTAAGCTTAATAACTTTTTATATGTTTGGTTAACTGGGTTTTACTTTGATAATGAACAGTGCACTCCCCTTCAGTAGAAGTCGCAGATTGCGGGCACTTAGACCAGGCCACAAGGGCACTTTAGCATCAAACTTCATTAGCCACTCAAACACTTGAATAAATCATCTTTCATGATAAAGAATGTGACTTAGAGTCCAGAAAATATGGTAGGCTATAGCAAATTATTTTTGGTACTTTGAGCACAGCACACAGAAATAAACCATGTTCAGCCCCGGTATGGGTTGTGCCGAGTCATTCGTTAGTCTGGATGTTTGATGAGAAAAGACAAAATGTGGTTGCAGTAAACATTAAGAATCTACTCAACTGCAGCATCGGAGCGGAGGACTCTTATTCTGCACTAAACGGAGGAAGAACCTTGTTTGATCTTCAGATGACGAATCAGCAGAAAGGGGTGTTTCGTTCCCGCCCACATGTAGAAATCGAATATTCAAGTGGTTTATTCATTTTCCCAACCATTACCGAAAAACGAGAAAACAAGCACAATTCTTGTTTTTTCGATTTTCTGGAAAAAAAAAATGAAAAACCTAAAAAGACCCATTTTTTCATGTTTCTTATTTTAATATTAAATAAAAAAAAATTAAAGAACGAATGACAGACGTATTTAAAATACTGCCCATTCCTGCTAACAATGTCTTAAAATGTGCTAGAAAAATTCAATGTGTTAAAACATTCTAATAACATGCTAGCAGTGTGTTAAAACATCCTAGCAACATGCCAAACTATGCTCTTTGTAAAGTTGAGCTTGATCTTCTGAACACATTTCTGTTCTGTTTCTATGTGCCACTGCAACAGCTGAAGAAGAGAAAGTGTCAGAGGCGGAAGGAAGAACTGTTGCTCTAAGGACTGGTACTGAACTACAGAACGGTGATGAGATAAAGTGGTGGTTTGGAGATGACAACAATCCCTTAACCCAAAAAAGTGAATGGGTCATTACAGACAAGGATAAAGAATGTGATGTTACTGATGAGAGATTCAGAAGCAAACTGCAGATGAGTGGTAGAACTGGAGATCTCATTATCAGTGATATCAGGGCCATTCACTCTGGAGTCTACAAAGTACAGATCAGCGGCAAAACCAGAACAACCAAAATAAAGAGATTCATTATTACTGTCAATGGTGAGTAGATCACTAATCATGCCCAACCCTTTTCCTGAGCACAAATCCACAATGTAATTTTAGCTATTTTTAGATTTGAATGTTTTTCATTGTTAAAATAAAAATGTAAGATATAAAGTTTTAACATTACCAGAATAAATCCATTTTGGTGTAGGTAAAAACACAACAAACACTGACTATGTTATATAATCACCAAATGTGAACTATTCTATTACCTCTCTCTGAAGTGAGTTATTAATATATGTTTTAAACAGTTTCATTATGAATTTCAAGTGTGTATTGTGAAAAGTGCTTATAGAAATAGACTAAAGTTATGAAACAAAAAGTCTGCTCACACCATGCACAATAACAATAAAGATTTATATATATATAAATAAAATTCAAAATAAGTCCACACCACAACTATAATATATATAACTATGAGAACTAAAGACATGTAAAAATCTAGTAAACTGTCAGCAGGAAGATCGGAGACCAGCAGAAACCCCACATTCAAAATGTTGAATCTCAACAGCCGTTTTTGAGCACTGTTTATTCATATTAAACATTTAAGCCAAACGTTTTCAAACTTATGGTGTACAAACTTTGGGCCCCTCCAATGGGGGTCCCCCTCGGTAGAAATCGTGGACCAGGGGCACTTAGACCAGACCAGACCACAATGGCACTTTAGCGTCGGACCTCAAAGGGGCAGGGGCTCGAGCCCCTTTCTTCAGCTGATCCAACCATTAATGAAAAACGAGAAAACAAGTGAAATTCCTGTTTTTCGATTTTTTGGAAAAATTAAAAGGGACCTTTTTTTTAATGATTCGCTATGAACGAAAGAACGAATGATACACAGATTTGAAATGCTGCTCATCCCTGATAACAATGTCCTAAAATATGCTAGAAAAATACAATGTGTAAAAACATGTCAGCAACATGCCAAAAACATGTGTTAACAATGTGTTAAAACATGCTAATAACATGCTAGCAGTGTGTTAAAACATCCTAGCAACATGCCAAACTATGCTCTTTGTAAAGTTGAGCTTGATCTTGTGAACACATTTCTGTTCTGTTTCTATGTGCCACTGCAACAGCTGAAGAAGAGAAAGTGTCAGAGATGGAAGGAAGAACTGTCGCTCTAAGGACTGGGATTGAATTACAGAACGGTGATGAGATAAAGTGGTGGTTTGGAGATGACAACAATCCCTTAACTGAAAAAAGTGAATGGGCCATTACAGACAAGGATATAGAATGTGAAGTTACTGATGAGAGATTCAGAAACAAACTGCTGATGGGACATAAGTATGGAGATCTCATTATCAGTTATATCAGGACCATTCACTCTGGAGTCTACAAAGTACAGATCAGGAGCAAAACCAGAACAACCAAAATAAAGAGATTCATTGTTACTGTCAATGGTAAGTAGATCAATAATCATGCCCAACCCTTTTCATGAACACAAATTCCCGAAGTGCAATGTAATTTTAATTACTTTTAGATTTGAATGTTTTTAATTGTTAAAATAAAAATTTAAAATATAAAATTGTAACATTACCAGAATAAATTAATTTCACATTCATAAGTAAAAAAACAATAAACACTGAATATGTTATATCATCACCAAATGTAAACTATTCTATTACCTCTCTCTGAACTGAGTCATTAATATATGTTATAAATAGTTTCATTATGATTTTCAGTGAAGCTGCTTCAAAAGTGTGTATTGTGAAAAGTGCTTATACAAATAGACTAAAGTTATGAAACTAAAAGTCTGCTCACACCATGCACAATAACAATAAAAAAATCTTTCTAAATTCAAAATAAGTCCACACCACAACTATAATGATAATGACACAGAGCGATATAATTGAAATAACTTCCAAAATAAAATTTTCAGCTGAAAAGCGATACAAATATTGACAGCTTTGAAGAGCTTGAACACCTAAAGCTCGAAATGACAAAACTGCAGTGTGTGCTTGTAATAAACAGAACAATATTGTGCATTTGTGTGGATGCTAATATAGTTATCTTTATAGTTATTGTTCTTGTTGTGAATGGGCCTTAAATGAGTAATATTGCAGAAATTAAATAGAAATGTTTTGAGAGAAATCACAGCATTACAAGAAAAGTTTTGATGATGAATCATAAGTAGTCACAGGTAATTCAGATTTCAGATTAGCTGAAACTAAGAACATAAAAAATGCCATCAAAATTAATTTGGTAAAAATGCAAATTAAATTAATTCACACTTTGTTTCCTGTATTTGTGTTTTGTGTGTTGCTTTGACATGAAGTGCAGGAAGTTCAAGTGAAGGTTGGAGAACACGTCACTCTAAATAGTGATATCGAAATACAGGGCGGAGATGTTATTCTGTGGACCTTTGGAGTTAAAAACTGTCTAATTTTAAAAGAAGAATCAGGACCAACTAGTATTTGTGAGAGTTTCAGTGGCAGACTGCAGCTGAATAAACAGAATGGATCTCTGACCATCACAAACTTCACCAAAGAAGACTTTGGGCATTTTCAACTACAGGTCATTAATGGCGAACGGAACAGATTCAGGAGATTCAATGTGATCGAAGGTGAGTAGAACAACATTTATTCGAATTAATACACATTTAAACAACAGTTTCGGTCTTCAAATATGATTGGATGGTGTTACAAAAAGTGTTACACTTGTCTGTGCTTGTTCATCCCAGATAATATGAGCAATGCAGTCATAGCTCTGTAAGGGTGTGCACTATTGACCAAAAAAAAATATATATATATATTTTGGTAAGTTTTTGGTAAGTGTGTTTTTGTGCTAGTACCTTAGGCCTGTCATGGATAAATAAATATGACACTATCATGTCTTTTGTGCACTCAAGTTCGTTATTTTAAATGTAAATTTGTTCCAAGTATGCTCACAACAGAATTGATGCCTAGATGACTAGACGTTTAGATGAAAACAACAACTTTTTTGAATGCCACTACCACACCATTCTTGTCATGTGACAAGAACCATCCAATCAGCTTCAGCCTTCAACAACATTGGCTACGTTTACATGCACCAGTTTTCGTCAATCCGAATGAATTGAATCCGATTGCAGATCTGTTTACATGTACTCTTAACATTCTAATCTGATTCAAATATCAGTTTATATGTGATTTATATACATTACGATTAAAACGTTTGCGCACGCGCTCTGCCTGTGATGTCATATCAATCACACTTGTGGAGACAACCATGGACGTGACAAAGCTCATCATTATTTTTGCCATGCTGGCATACACATTCATAAATCAACGTTTTTTTGTGATCTAAAGAAGACGTGAACGTGAATTTGCGCACTGCGTAATTCGTGTCAACATTGCACTGCGCATGTGCCCCAGAGACTTCTGAATACGATTGAGAAAGTAGTAGGATTCACGCGTTTACATGGTCATTTTTTGCTGTTGGATCGGATTAGAAAAGGAATAAACCACCCCTTTCAATCCGATCGAATATTCATTCCGATCGAGCTCAATCAGATTGATTAAGGTGTTTACATGAACGTTTTTCAATCCATCTGAGCCATCAATCCGATTACAAATGGATTATTTGGGTGCATGTAAACGTAGCCACTGAAAGCTCAGCCAAGATGAAAGAACAGCTGATCATAGCTGGAATAACCAGAGCTGTACGGTTTGTCAAGTGCCTAGTATTTTGACACCAACTGGAGAAACAAACAAGGAATGGAGATGCAGAAGTGTTGATGACATAGGGTTAAACAAGTATGTGATTATGTATTAGCCAACTGCAGTTTACTTGGGTAAATACTGCATATTTTCATTATCGAAACAGTGATTACCTTACAGATAGCCAGACATACTTTTTGCAACTGACTAATATTACACCTGTAGACAGATTTGTTGAGTCTAGCTACCCATTTTAGCTACTACTGCCGATATTAATGGAGGGCAGTACATTACACCACGGGGGACGCAACCTTCTGAGCACTTTGGAAAGAATGAGAAAGCCGATCAACGCATTTTTAGATGCTTCATGTGAACGGCCCCTAAAACCACCAGTAGGTGGTAGCAAGTCCCTATCTTAGGTCATTCATCAAATAATTTATTCTAAAGATTTGTTCAAATTGGCTTATTCATTTAGAAAGGAAGCAAACAGTCTTTATGAATGGATCACTGAATCATTGACTTACTCGATTCATTCAAAAATGGAGTCATTTATGAATGAAACATCACAATGTTGCTCTGAGATGCACAAATGTCTGCCTCCAGCTTTGTAATGATTTTCACTGGCAAAACAGGAAAAAAACAGACAATATTGTGTCTAAATGTAATTTAACTTCTTATCTGTTGAAGTGTTCTAAATAAATCTATATCACATTTGCAACAACACTCACGGGGGAAATGTCACTCTTGCTTGTGTGATATTACAGCACTGTATTGTGTCATATAAACAACCCTCTACATTGCAAGTAAATCACTCGCATTTGCAACTAAATCTTCACTCTTGGTTACTATATTATTAGGGTGTTAGGGCAGTCAAGTCCTAATGGTTAGACTTGTGTCAGACTAATGAGTCAGACTTGTAACCCTAAGGTCACAAGGGAATGTGGGAGGTGTAAGTAACCAGTGCTCTCTTCCACCTTCAGTACCACAACTGAAGTGAGACCTTTGAGAAAGGCACTGAACCCCCAATTGCTCCCCAGGCACCGCAGCAATATGGCTGTCCTTCTCCAGGGTGTGTGTTTGTTCATTACTTACTCACCATACTTGGTCACACGTCGCGTCCTTTCCTTTATTAAATGATGTTAATACTAGCCACTGGCTAATAAATTCCCAGACTTTAGTCGCCAATGTGTTAGAGGCTAAGTATAGCAGTTTAGCATATATATATATATATATATATACAGGGGTTGGACAATGAAACTGAAACACATTTAAAACACAATTAGCATGGGGTTGGGCCTCCTTTTGTGACCAATACAGCATCATTTTGTCTTGGGATTGACAAATACATGTCATGCACAGTAGCCAGAGGGATTTTGAGCCATTCCTTTTATGGAACAGTGGCCAGGTCACTATGTGATTCTGGTGTAGGAAAATGTTTTTCTGACTCGCTCCTCCAAAACATCCCAAAGTGCCTCAATAATATTCAGATCTGATGACTGTGCAGACCATGGGAGATGTTCAACTTTACTTTCATGTTCATCAAACCTCTGTCACCAGTCTTGCTGTGTGTATTAGTGCATTATCATCCTTATACTTGGCACCACCTTTAGGGTACAATGTCTGAACCATTGGGTGCACATAGTCAACCTTCACAAATTGCTCTTACTGGTGGAATGTGCATTAAGTGAAGATTGGCCACCAGGCTGCGCAAATATAGCCATGAAACCTCCTACATTATATTGGCCAGTGTTTCACTTTCATTGTCCAACCCCTGTATATAATGTGGGTTGATAAGCCTTTTTTTTTTACCAAGTGAGTGACATACTCGATAAAGTCAGCTTGCACAGTGGTAAAACAACAATATTGTAAAGGATAAACACCGCACACCCCTATAATAAAGTAGATCTGAAGATGCTTTATTCATTGATAATCTTTATTTATCAATAATCTTTCCCTCCACATATCTCCTGAACCCAATGGAAGATAAACAGAGTGTTTTTTTTTTAGTTTTCAAGGACAGACTTCTATAGATTCATATTGTAAAATTTTATCTTTGTATTTTGTCATTATATTTTGTTTAATGATCTGTTGTTTTCAGCACGTATAGATGGATGAGATGTAACATCATCCATGTGTAGATGTATATGAAGCAGAACTGCTTTTTTCATATTTTTTAATTTCTGTTATCTCTATTTTCTTTTAGATTCCAAAGAACACAAAGTGAAAAAAATGATAGAAAAGGAACCACTGCTGTCTCAAGAGGGTGTGGATGAAGAGGATGAGAAGCAGGGGATGAGTCCAGTTTAGTAAGACGCTCACCACTGTCAATCTTTGTGACATCATCAACACTTGAGCTGAACAACACATTTGTCACAAATCCAGTCCCTGTTACTCCTATGCTCACCACCAGAGGTCCCCTACACCACACAGACTCAGTGCATTTTAAACGGGATGTATCAACCTTCCCAAAGGGCACTTCAAAGTGAAAACAATCATGGCCGTATTGAAGTGCCTTGTTGTTGAACGTCACATCACTGTCCTGATGTCTTGCCCTATTTATCACTTTTTGCTGGTACTGACCCACACACCTTCATCAAGCATGGCTTCATTACAATGTTTCTGCATTTTTGAAAAAGGAAACCTTTTTAATGCTAACAGCTCAACAGCATATTGGTTTAGGAATTTCCTCTCTAAACTGTTGAGGAAAACATGCAATTGTCCTGTTGCAAATATATGTCTTTTCCTTTTATATAATACGTCTGTAATTGTATTTGTTTTTATTTAGTGGTTTATTAAGAAATACCACACACTTGTTATTGTATTTGCTTGATTAAGAAAGTGGTTTATTAAGTTTTAAAGCACTTATTAAGAAAATGCTATTAGCAAGAGTATAGCTAGAAAACATACATGTATTAGCAAGAGCTTTTGCAAATTATTTGCTTGTGTTTTTATTTCTTATATATATATATATATATATATACTAGCATTTGTATGTAAGGTATTTAACCTATTGTCAATAAAACTCTAATTATAACACCAAGAAGCCTGCCTGCCAAAAGACTCTTGAGCAGAACAGACCATGGAGAAGTCTTCTGTGACCTATTTTGTAAATATGAAAACTCCTCCCCCAGAAAAAAAATACTGGAAATTATGCATTTTCTGTAGTCTGGTGCCTTTTAATTAAAGGGGGGGTACACGAAACACCATTGTGTTTCGTGTATTCAGAGTTGTTTACAGTGTTAAAGAGTTGGAATCTCTTGCTAAATATGGCCAAAGTTTAAAAAAATAATTTGGACGAATGACAGAGAATTTCTGTGCCGAAAATCTTACTTCCGGGTTGGTACAAGTTTCGGCTGTTTTTTTTTTCGATCATGGCTTTAATGATGTATCCGGCAGTGGAACTCCTTATTGTCACACAATAAAGGGAATAGACGAGAGGCAGTGGTGAATGTTTCAACGTAGAGAAGGTTTTATTGATAAGGTGCGTAATGACAATGATAGAGAGATGGATTAAAGCATGAAATATCTTATCTGACAGCCCTTGGTTGTAGAAGTGAACAAAGTCCATATAATAGCAGCCGGAGACCAGAGTTCTGAGACGAGAGGACGAGGAGATGATGAAGACTTGCCTGACACTTATGTGAGCATTTCTCCTGGAAAAGCTAATGCAGACTAGAGCACGCCCATTAATGCGCTTTATTCGGTTGCACTGCTACAAGGGATTCACTTGGGAAGAATGTCTCTAAAGAAGTGTGGTTTTGGTTGTAAGGCAAAGATAACTTTGCTCAGTTTCTCAAAGAACTCAGGGTTACGTGAACAGTGGATGCAGTTCCTTTTTCTGGGGCTTTTTCCGAGTTTTGCAAGTGTGTTTGTTGGCGAACGTTTCATATACAAGGCCCAGTTCGACGCTGGAATTGCACATTGTTTGATACTGAAAGATGGAGTGGTCCCAGCTATAAAAAAATGATTCAGAACTGCAGATGGTAAGTGAAACGACATCAAATGTCTGTTTTATTGGCAATCTAAGTGTGAGTGATCGTCAAACTTGGCTCTCTCCAGAAGCTTGGCTTTTTCCAGAGAAAATCTGAAAGCTGTATTTTACTTTTATAAATATGATAAAACTAAAGACATTTTGGAGAAATTAAGGATACACCACTACTCTATAGGTACTCAAGATTAACACAAGATTAGGTGAAACTGTGTATGTTATGTACACTTTAATGGAATAGGCCGCCATGTTGGCAGGGAATATTTACATTACTTCTGCCTAATAATGTTACAACATTATAATAGACAGTATATATGTAAGGGATAATGTACATCCAGCAGGTTGTTATTGCAAAATATTTCAGAAGGCGACGGGATCCATTTGCAACTTTATTGAAACGTTAGGCAGGTCAAACAAACAATGGGTCATCAACAGCGACTTGAATAACGTAGGCAAGACAGTACCATTATCATAAAGCAGGCGTGGGGTCAGGGCAGGCTGAAGTAATAAACAGAGCAGTTCCAGATAACAGATAAAGTCCACAAGGCCGGCAGAGAACAAGAGGGAGTCACAGAGGCCTGATTTGTGACATCAGTGAAGAAAGCCATTACAAGGAAGTGTCAAGTTCAAACTAGAAGGACATTTAAAGGAGATGGTGTAGTCATAGCATTTCATACACAACATTTCACCACAGAAAATAATTATGGTGATAAAAAATATTGATTTTAGATGAAAAGGTTTCGAAATCTTACCAGATTTATCCGGTTCCGGGTTCAGTCCCGGAACGAGCGCTGTGTGAACAAAAGCCAGAACCAATGTCTTAAAGGCTACGTACAAGTGAAGACACACGTTATTGTGCGACTCTTTTTACCGAATGTTTTGAAGGCAGATCTTCTTACTATCCATGCTGGATAGTATCCAAGTGGAAATCGTTCGCCAGTTTAGTGAAATGGTACACGTCGCATTATAACCTTGTGCTAATGTCACGTGTCTTTACGGGATCTTTACTGTGTGAACACACGCACATACTCCGGAAAATCACTGGCAGTGTGAATTTTGTTGACAGGTGACTGAGTTAACCGGGGCTTGCTCTTAACTAGTTCAGGACGAAACACACTTTGACAAAACCAAAACATTTTCTAAAATGATAAACCTTGCATTTCAATTAATTGAATTGAATAAACAAACAAACAATAAAAAGGCAGATAGCCTGAATGAAAATGCAAATTTATGCTTTTTCAGTGTAAAAGTACAACATGTACAGGGATGATTTCTGTAGTCTTTTATAGTATTTTTAATCATGTTTAACTTTGAATAGAATCTTTATTGTCCCATAAGGATAATCATCTTCACACATCAGTCTATGTTCACAGACAGCAGATTCTAAACGTCACACCAAACATAACATAACTACATAGTAATGGGCAAATACATGGGAATACATGGCGAATGAGCATGTGGGGCAATCACAGGAGTTTATTAGCTGAGGAAACAAAACTTTTCTTACAGTGTGCTTTTTTCCAATCCATGGCTCTTGGATCTGCAACCAGATGGGAGTAGAGTGAAGAACCGGTTCAGAGGGTGGCCAGAACTGTTTGCTATGGCGCGTGCAAGGCGTATAGTGGCTGTGTTATTTGCATCAATCAGACTGGGAGTAGGAAGGAGTATTATCTTGGTTGCTATGTGTGAAATTTTAATGAGTTTGTTCTTGCTGGTGACATTTAGCAAAGTGAAGAAACAGGGGGAGAATAGAATAGAATAGGTTGAATGATACTTTTGCAAAGTAGCAGCAGGAGGTGTGGGGCAACAGACAGTGATCTTAGTTTACGAATGACCTACAGTCTCTGTTGTGCATGTTTCTGTGTGATAGTGACATGTTCATTGAAATTTAACTTATTGTCTATGGTGAGTCCAAGATATTTAAAAGTATTGACCTGTTAAACTGGTTAATCATGGATGATAATTTGATTGAGTCCAGGGGGTGATTTTGATGTGTATATGACCAGTTTTTTTGTTTTGTCGATATTTATTTGGAGGTAGTTGTCAGAACACCACAGTACAAAGTCTGTGATCGACTGGTGGTAAGATGTGATGGAACTGTTGTCTGTGAGTAGTCCTACTATGGCAGTGTCATCTGCGTATTTGTAGTAAGTGGTGGTGAATATTGAACTCTTGTAGTCATTTGTATAGTGTGTATACAAGAAAGGACTGAGGACACAACCTCCAGTGTTGGTGATGATGGTTGATGATGTCATTGTACCTATTTTCATGATGAGTAGACGGGAGACATTCAGGTGTTGGAGCTTCTTAATGAGTTTATGGTGCTGGATTGTATTAAATGCGGAGCTAAAGTCAACAAACAAAACTGAAGCATAGTTGTTAGGAGTCTGGAGATGATGAAGGAGGGAGTGGAGAAGGCATGCCACTGCATCCTTTGTCCCTCTTTTCGGCCAGTATGCAAATTGATATGGGTCCAATTGTGGACTAACAGTTGGCAGGATGAGGTTCAGTAGAATTTTTTCCATGCATTTCATGACCATTGGGGTATGGTGTGACTGGGCGAAAGTGGTTGGGCCCTGAGGGGCGTTCTTGGGTACAGGTATGATTGTTGAGCTTTTCTAGAGGGTCGATATTGTAGCTGTACTGTAGGATTCCCAGAAAATGGTGTGAAAGATAGGAGACAGTTCCACTGCACAGTATTTCAGCACCCTTGCTGGGATGCCACCTGGCCAGCTCCCGCTTCACATCTTCCTGAGTGAAGTGGGTATACTTAAGGTATACTTATATTACTAATATTCATAAATAATAAGAAATGCAGGCTATTCTGCTTGTTTTTAAGGATTGATTGATGATCACAAGGAAAAAAAAAACTTTATTGCATTAGACTTTGGATTTGGGTCTGTAATTATTTAATGTAACATGCTAAATGATTGCATGTATAAAACAAATACCACAGCAATAAATATTATGTATATAGTAGGGCTGTCAAATGATTAATCGCGATTAATCACATCCAAAATAAAAGTTTATGTTTACATACTATATATGTGTTTACTTTGTATATTTATTTTGTACATATAAATACACACACATACATGTATATAGTAAAACAAAATATTTATATGTATATATATTTACACCTGTATACAATTTAGATTATAAATAAATATAAATATTTTAGATATAAACCTAACATATTTTTCCTTAATATATACATGCATGTGTGTGTATTTATATATACATAATAAATATACACAGTACACAAATATATAGTATGTAAACATAAACTTTTATTTTGGATGTGATTAATCACGATTAATCATTTGACAGCACTAGTATATAGCAGTCAAAACATCCTTATTTCAAGCTGTGGAAAGATATTGTTTGAATTCCATTTTTACCACAACTTCACTTTAATCTAAAAAAAATAGCATTCATGTGTAACATGTCTTTATTTCGAGAGACTATTCAGAGAGGCAATATTAAGTGAATTCCAAAATCTAAACCGTAACAACAAAATCTAATCTGTAACAAGAAAGGTTTTCAGATTTTTTTTTATTATTTTTTTTCGAAAATGATAAAAACACAGTTTGTTGTGTCTGTTTGTAGGGCCAAAATATTGCTTTTATCAATATGACTAATTATGATATTGTTATTACTAAATAAAAACATTAAACAAAACAATAATTATTGTTCAGTATTATCAATATATATTTACAGAAAATGCAACATGACCTGTTAACATGCAGGATGCCTAACTGTAAGTTAGATTTATTATAAAATAAATTATAATCATCTTTGACAATTTTTTTGACAAATTGAATGCATTGAGTGAGAGGAAAACTCAGAGAGAAGTATTATTATTCCTATTTTTACCCAGAATACGGCGTTGTGAGATTAGTGAGCGCATACATGTAATATAATGTTTCATTCATACAGGAAATCCCTATTATGGCCAAAGGTATACACTTTCGCATAGCTGAATAAAACTCAGATATCTGTACAATTGTGACTAAATGGTTTATCTCTGTTCTTCAAGATATATTGGGCATTCTTATATGAATAAACTCCAGATGCAATACAATGCTAATAAACTTTATCACTTTATAGAGTACTATATAAGATAATGATTTTACCTCATTCTGTGATGTGAAACCACGCCAGATCACAAAAAGTTATTATTTAGTTACTGTTTCAAAAACTCGACTGATGTTATTAAATGAATTTGGAGGAAAAACATGTCATTAAAATGTTCTCAATAGACAACAGGTTTGTAAACAGACTCAAACCCATGCAAAATCTACTGAGGTAAATTTAAACTCACAGACTGATGTTTTTCATACGTTTGACACATATCACTGTGATCGACACGACCAGTGGAATCATTAGAATCTGTGGTGGGCGGGATTTGTGCTTTAACTGGGTTAAAAAGATGAGGAATATTCACGTCATTCTACAAGGCAAAAGTTATAGAGGAGATAGACAACGACATGAGTAATCCAGAACCATCCAGAATAAAACATGAAGAAGAGGAGGAGTGTTGTAAAATCAAAACTTCAAGAAAAAAGCTAAACAGCTGCAGTGTGGAAAGAGTTTCAGACAAAAAGACACCTTAAAAGACACATGAGAATCCACACTGGAGAGAAACTGTACACATGCCCTCAGTGTGGAAAGAGTTTTACTGAAACAGCAAGTCTCAAAAATCATTTTGAAAAGCCATTTAACTGTGGTCAGTGTGGTAAAAATTTCATTTCATCATCCGATCTAAAAAGCACCTGATAGTTCATTCAGATGAGAAGCCTCATGTGTGTTCTTACTGTGGAAAGAGTTTTTTTTTAAAGCTGACTCAATGTAAACAGCATCTGAAGACACAATGAAGTGAGAGATCATGTGTGTTATTAGTGTGGGAAGAGCTTTACTATGGCTAGTCAACTAAAGCTGCATCAAAGAGTTTATACTAGAGAAAAATCTTACAAGTGCTCATATTGTGACAAGAGTTTCACTTGGTCTGTACACCTGAAAAGGCATGAGCAAGTTTGTACTGGAGACAAGTCGCACCACTAGGTGTGGCAAGAGTTAATTTTCAGAACGGCGTCAGTCAAATCCATTCCACATGATTAATGCCCTAATAGATTAATCTGTTTAGCTTGAATCCCACACTGCTGCTTCCTCAAATCTATTCAACTTGGCTCATTCAGCATCCATATAAACATGTCAGACGTAGTGGTGCCGGGAGAAGTGGGTATCAAGGTTATTATCGTAAACGAAAACTGAAACTAAGACGAAAACGATTGGTTAAAAAACATTTTCGTAAACTGAAATAAAATTAAAAAATCATAATAAATGAAAAACTAAAACTAAACAAAACTAGCAACAACTATTGAAAAACGAACTAAAATAAAATAATAATTGGCAAAAAATAAATTATCGTTTTTGTAATTAATAAGCATTCATCCAACTGCGTAAAATTTGACATGTGGGTGTTTAATCGTGCATCACCTGTAGATGGCGAATAATGATGCAGCTGTTCAGTGATAAAGAAGACGGACATAAATGATGGCTGCCGGCAGGAAACGAACCCTGTTTGGGACTATTTCAAATTAAATTTTGAAACTGGAAAAAGTAAATGTGTTGTTATGCTCAGTAACACACATTGTGGTGTTGAAATTAAGGGTAAAACCCCACAAACCTTAAAGTACATCTCCAAACCAGCCATCACGAATATATATATATACATATCGTCGCTGTCGGGCGGAAACCTCGTATGTCCAAATTTTGTAAATTTCATATTTTTTCACAAATCGATGCTATTGGTCAGTGCCCACGTGTATCTGTCATTTTTACAAATTATTAACCAATCTAAAGTGTTGAAAATAGTTTGAGAGCAAATCTCTTAACTCATTTGAACACTTCAACTGTCTGAGAAGAGCTCGTATCTCCACCTTTTCTTCACTCCGCTGGAGCGTCGGGGCATATGTCCCCTTCCATCTTCTTGTCACAAAGCACTGGCAAAAATAATTAGCATTAAATGTGTCGGGGGAAACGGTAAGGAGATATTTGAATGATCCATTAATAAACTAGTGTATTCTGAGATAATGTCGCAAAGACCCTGACTCTTCTTTGGACGCAACTTTTGAAGGAAAGCATCTTTCCGGATTACATTATGAAACCGTTTTTTCCTGATTTGTTTTATTTTGTTAAGTAAAAATGTAAAGCTTTATATTTATTTATTTATTTATTTATCATGTTTGTGAGGCATGTAGCCTATTCGCTGAAAAAAAGTGATCGCGCTGGCTCCTCATGTCCTGCAAAGCGATTTCAGCTTCTCCTCTTCAAAAACGATATTCACCTAATAGCGCACATTTATCTAGGTTTAATGTTTAAACTAACATTGTTCTATAGCTACTTTAACTGTTTTAGATCTATAGATTTTATTTTATGCAAGTCGTGATGATTTAAAATGCAAATTGAGCAGACTATGAACAGTCTTCCGCTGGCCGCTGTTCGTTACTTTAAAACAAAAACAAAAACTGATATTTAACGAACAAAAATTCTCCATAAGTTGTTTCTAAATTAGCTTAATAAGAAAATGAAACGAAATATAACCACTTTGGCATTACATACAAAACGTAACTATTTTAATAGCTGAAACAGTAGTATAAGCTGTTCTGGAAGAATTAAGGGGAAAAAAGACGGACTCAGTTTTTTTGTATTGCATCATAGCTCTTAAACCTTTAAAATAGAGTTTAGGAAGATGTATGTAACCACAGTCGTTAGCTTTGGTTAACTATTGAAGCCTTTTCTCTTGTCAAAAGGCTCAATGTGACCGCAGACTTTGTTTGCCTGCAGATTAATTTCCGCCTAATAGACAGCCCAGTCATTTTATCGTTTTATTTTGGTATTGCATCATAGCTCTAACGTTTAAAATACAGTTTAGGAAAATGTATGTAACCACAGTCGTTAGCTTTGGTTAACTATTGAAGCTTTTACTCCTGTGAAAAGGCTCTAGGCGACCGCAGACTTTGATGAACTGCTGGCAGCAGCGAAGTCTGTGTCTGTACCATTCTTATCAATGACGGCGTAATCTCGTATCTCCCTGCTCCCAAGTCATAAACCTTGTATCTCCCGATAAAACATGATTTTGGGGAAATGTTGTCTTAATGTTGGTACACAACAGTGTATGATAGCAATATATGTTATAATACCAACTTTAACGATAAAATATTTAATAACTCAAAAAATATGCTGTTTTTTTCATTTCCTGAAAAATTACGGTTTTGGAGATGCGAGGATTCCGCCCGACAGCGACGATATATAGATAGATAGATAGATAGATAGATAGATAGATATAGCCTATACACAGTTTGAAACATAAAAAAATGAGGCTCAAAAATGAAGGTGCGTGTTTGTTTTATTTCAGTCAGTGAACAAGCAGCCTACAAAACACTAAAATAATGGTCAAAGAAATTATATAAGAAAGTAGCCAAACTAAGAATGTTAAATATTAAACAAACATTTGTGTCATAAGTTCATAACAACTTCGCCAGCCCTTGTTCGACGGCTCATCAAAATTACCGACCAAGTCCGACTGGAGTCCGTGTCTTTTCTCTCTCTTCCTCATTACACTGTTGCATCCATTACAATTGCTCATTTTTGTTTTTAATATAACATGGTTATTTTTCGTTTCGGTTCTTCATGAAGTTAATTTAGTAATATGTTTGGAACATTTTTTGTTTGTTAAATGAAAGCTTTTGTTATTTAAAGTAACAACCAAGCGGCCAACGGCAATCAGTGAGTTGATTACAGCCTGTTTGATCAATTTTGCCTTCTCAAATCATCACGACTTGTCTAAAATAAAATTTTCAAGCATATCAAAATGTTATTTTAAACGTTAAACTTACATAAATGCGTGCTATTATGCACATACAGTCGTTTGTTGGAGAGTGGAAGCTAAATGCTCTTTGCAGGACATGGAGGCGCCAGCACGATCACTTGCAAACAAATTAAAATAGGCCTACGCTGTAATCTTTGCTCATAAAGTTAAGCATAGTACATCATCCGGAACTGTAAAGGGTCTATGCAAGGGCCCATGCACTCACGATTTCAAAAAAATCTGGTGCTTTTGTAAAAATAAAGAAAACAAGCAAAATACCTTACAGTCAGGATAAATATATCTAAAAAAGCTTGAAAATATTACTTTACCACTTAAAAAATAAAAAATAAATAATGAGTCAGATGGCGAGTCAGGATCGTCAACTTCATCTTTGCCACGCTGGCTCAGAAAACACTAGTTTATTAACAATTCGTTTAAGTACCTCCTTATTTCCCTCTGACACATTCATAGTAATTACTTTTCCCGGAACTTTGCCAGCTTTAGTCTACTGCGTGTGTTTGAATTCAGATCTCTTCCAGCAGCTGCAAAGGCACTTGCGCTCGCTGCTGCGGCTGCTGCCGCCGGCGGGGACACGAAAAGCCGCCACTGCAGAATGAATGTTGCAGAATCACTGTACTTTATGCTTGTTAGAGTTTGTGTAAGGTCACGTACATTACCGGTGGTGGCGCGGTTGTCATTGCGACCGTCACAGCCCTATTTATCTCAAACCCTTATGTTATTGTTGTTATTCAGAGTTAAACACAGAGATAAATGCCAACTGTGCAAACAATAAATGTTGCTGAAATATCTTTTTTTGTGTGTTCTCTGGAAGTGTTCTGTTAACTATGCTAAACTATAATTACTAAAACTGAAACTAAATATATAAAAACGAAATAGAAATGTTTTCACAAAATAAAAACTAAACTAAAACTAACAAAACCATTGATGAAACTAACTAAAACTAAACTAAAATTTATTGCAAATTTGAAAACGAAATCATAATAAAAACTCATTTAAAAATGCAAAACTATAATAACCTTGGTGGGTATATGCTTAATTTATGGACGCTTGGACTGAAAAGTTTACAGGGGTTCACCGGTATGAGAAATTTCTGATTGTAAAAACCTGCTTCTTTTTTAAGGTATTGTTTTTGTTATTATATACTAATTCAAATTAGTAATCAATAATAATTATTATTTTACCACTCTGAGTGCCTCCCCTAACATGCTCTCGCATATAAACAGGTAGCATCTGGGATGGACAGAGCAGGAGCAGGTGCATCGGGTGCAATCATCAAATATATTTCAAAGGCAGCCTAAGCCAATCCTGACCACATCACTGTCTTTACTGGGTGTGTTTAGGGAATATTTGATTATTCACATGTGATTTGATTAGCTACTCGTGTGGTGAACTGTCATGATTTTGGCTAATGCAGGGCACTACTGAATGATGTGCATCAGAGGGGATTTAGAAGTGGGTATACCCAAAGCCAACTGATAAAGAAGTGAGTGTATGCTGTGAGCCTACCTTGCGCTACACCACTGCATATAAATTGAACACCATTCTGTGTTTTCACTAGTTACTCATGCCTGCTACACTCAACAAAGTGTCACAACAAAGAATCAATAAAGTAAACAAAGCAACTGAGCATATCTGCTGCTCAGATACACCTAACCCTACCCGAGAACGATTATTTTCTTCAGTTTTATTTTTATTGAAAACAAATGTTATTCCAATGTAATATGAGATGCAAAAAGGGAGAAGAATGATTCTGGCAAAAGGCAGACACAAACTTGGGTTTCTCACATCAAAAATATTACACTACATGCTTTACCACCTAAGCCAATGGAAACGTGTCTTACTCACTGTCTTTTATAATGTTGTAACATTATTGGGCAGAAGTAATGTAAATATCCCCTGCCAACAAGGTGGACTATTCCATTAATTAAAAGGCATATTCTCCAGTCATTTTTGTTTCTGGGGGAGTACCCACCCATATTATGAAGGCGTGTGGATTGTTTTATGGTGCTTAATTTCCTACACCTTCTACCTTATTTTCTTTATTCTCAGGTTAGTTAAAGAAAGTCAAATCTGTTCTAAGTTTTCATACTTACAAAATAGGTCACAGAAGACTTTTTCAATGGTCTGTTCTGCAAATCAGAGACTTTTGGCAGGCAGGCTTTTTGGTTGTAAAAAAGTAAAAAAAATACAAATAATTTGCTAGCTTTATTGGTCAAAGGCCTCAATGGCAGGTTGCCTGGCACTGGAGAGGCTGTTGCAGAGAATCAGCATCTGATCTCACTTCATTGCAGTGTCTTTTACAGGCAGCAGGTGCATTCTAATGTCCAGTGAAAAATCCTCTAAGAAGTTGTCTATATTTTCACATTCTTCTTCTTTGGAAGTGGGTTTATGCTTCAATCCACCCCCTCCCCTCCCTACCCCACAAAAAAAAAAAAAAAACCGACATGAACTCCGCAATCTATGATGAAATCGGTCAGGTTTTCTTTGTGTTACAGCCATTTTGAACTTACTATTTGAACTCATTAATTTACTGGATCCTTTGACAGAAAAGTTTACAGAGGTTACCTTGCTACAATGTAAAGTAGTGTACAGAGTGTACAGCTTGTATAACAGTGTAAATTTGCTGCCCCTCAAAATAACATACAGCCATTGATGTCTAAACCACTGGCCACAAAAGTGAGTACACCCCTAAGTGAAAATGTCCAAACTGGGCTCAATTAGCCATTTTCATTCCCCGGTATCATGTGAATCATTAGTGTTACAAGGTCTCAGGAGTGAATAGGGAGCAGGTGTGTTAAATTTGGTGTTAACATTCTCACTCTCATACTGGTCACTGGAAGTTCAACATGGCACCTCAAGGCAAAAAACTCTCTGAAGATCTGAAAAAAGAACTGTTGCTCTACATAAAGATGGTGTAGGATATAAGAAGATTGCTAAGACTCTGAAACTGAGCTGCAGCATGGTGGCCAAGAACATACAGCGGTTTAACAGGACAGGTTCCACTCACAACAGGCCTCGCCACGGTCAACCCAAGAAGTTGAGTGCTGCCAGCATTGCTGCAGAGGTTGAAGGGGTGGAGAGTCAACCTGTCAGTTCTCAGACCATATGCCACACACTGCATCAAATTAGTCTGCATGGCTGTCATCCCAGAAGGAAGCCTCCTCTAAAGAAGCCCACAAACAGTTTGCTGAAGACAAGCACACTAAGGACATGGATTACAGGAACTATGTCCTGTGGTCTGATGAGACCAAACTTATTTGGTTCAGATAGTGTCAAGCGTGTGTGGCGGCAACCAGGTGAGGAGTACAAAGACAAGTGTGTTTCATTCTGAAGGGCTCATCCCTATACCCTAATCCCAAAGGTTTACCCTCCAGAGTGACAGCGTCAAAGGGTTGAGGGTGTAGGGCAGGGGTGCCCAACCCTGTTCCTGGAGATATACCTTCCTGCAGAGTTTAGTTCCAACCCTGTTCAATACCTGTAATTTTCAAGTACTTCTTCAGGTCCTAATTAGTTGGTTCAGGGGTGTTTGATCAAGGTTGGAGTTGAAATCTGCAGGAAGGTACATTGATACAGCCATGATTGTTTTCACTTCAAAGTGCCCTTCAGGAAGATGATACATCTCGTTTGGAATGCACTGAGTCTGTGTGGTGTAGGGGACCTCTGGTGGTGAGCGGGAGGAGTAAAAGGGACTGGATTTGTGACAAATGTGATCTTCAGCTCAAGTGTTGATGATGTCACAAAGATTGACAGTAGTGGGTGTGTCTTATTAAACTGAACTCATCCCCTGCTGCTCATCCTCTTCATCCACACCCTCTTGATACAGCAGTGGTTCCATTTCTATCATTTGTTCCGCTTTGTTTTCTGTGGAATCTAAAAAAAAAATAGACCACAGAAATTAAAAAGTAAGAAAAAAGCAGTTCAGCTTCATATACATCTACACATGGATGATGTTACAGCTCCACTCGATTGTCCCTATACATGTTGAAAACAACAGAACATTAAACAAAATATAATGACAAAATGCAAAGATACATTTTTTACAATATGAATCTATAGAAGTCTGTCCTTGAAAACTTAAAATAATCACTTTGTTAATCTTCCATTCAGTTCAGAAGATATGTGGAAGGAAAGATTATTGATAAATTAAGACTATCAATGAATAAAGCATCTTCAGATCTACTTTATTATTGAGGTGTGCGGTATTTATCCTTTACAATGTTGTTGTTTTACCACTGTGCAAGCTGACTTTATCGAGTAGTCACTCACTTGGCAAAAAAGGCTTTCGATTCCTGAGAATCTAAAAGCATTCACCACTTGATGAAGCCTATCAGAATGCACTAAGAGGCCTATTATTCAAGTTATGAAAGCAAAGCATATGCCTGTATGGGTTTTTGTTTTTATCAACCCATCAAAACAGTGGCAACCCAAAAAGCTAAAGAATTCCAATGGAACATTTTTTGACAGCAAAATACAACAAAGAATATCATTAGAATGTAGCGCTTCAATTCTGCATGTTATGCAAGACTCTTTTGCTCTCTCTCTCGCTTTGTGTGTTGTTGAAACTAGAGTTTACGCTGCAAGTTCACAGGTGTGCTGCGCATCTATTCAGATGAACTGAAAAATAGTACAGTTTGCTTGAAAGATGCAACTCTAAAGCACTCAGTCAGTGTTTTCGGCAAGTGAAAATATATCTGTGCTAAACTTATACTTGGCCTCTAACTCACATACTGGCAAATAAAGTCTGGGAATTTATTAGCCAGTGGCTAGTATTAGACATCATTTAAGAAAGGAAAGGGTGTGACGTGTGACCAAGTATGGTGAGTAAGTAATGAACAAACACACACCCTGGAGAAGGGCAGCCATATTGTTGTGGTGCCTGGGGAGCAGTTGGGGGTTTAGTGCCTTGCTCAAAGGTCTCACTTCAGTTGTGGTAATAAAGGTGGAAGAGAGTACTGGTTACTTACACCTCCCACATTCCCTGAGACTCGAACCCGTGACCTTAGGGAGTCTGACTCTCTAACCATTAGGCCTCGACTGCCCTAACGCCCTAATAATATAGTCACCAAGAGTGAAGATTTTTCGCAATTTAGAGGGTTTGTTTATAAGACACAATACAGTGCTGTAATATCACACAAGCAAGAGTGACATTTCCCCATGAGTGCTGTTGCAAATGTGATATTTATTTTTTTATAAAACACTCCCTGATAGCAACAGACTCTGGGGCGGATCTGCCCTCAAGTCGCCAGCTCCGCTGCACTGTCAGACTCTGTTTGGCATTCTTTTTTAACCGGTGCCATCAGTCAGAAATCCTCCTCGGAGAAGAGAAGCCAGGTTGAAGAGGACTGAACACGGTAAGAATTATTTTTAAAATATGCTTTATTTGTACAGTTGGCAGCTTTATTAACGTTAATGAAGTAGTTAATTCCTTTGTTGGCATTTTAATTCTGAAATTGCTTTGTGGAAAGTCGAGTTAGCTCTCAGTACATTAGCATTAGTATAGATTTGAATAATAGCAGGCCTATTTGGACAGGATCTCCTTTATTTTTGTGAGAAAATAGTTTAATTGGATTTTAATTCAGTCCTGACAGTAAGCATTAATCATTCCAACATGATCTGTTGAGTCATATAAACATAAAATAATATAAAATGTCTACATTCACTATGGTACTCAGTTGGCAATTAAATTGGAACTCTGTAATTAAATTGGAACTCTAAAATAAAATGCGACTGTATAGTGTTATTCTGTTACACCTATAATGGCTTAATCCTTTAACACTTAGAAGTTTTACAAGGCAATAAGACGATATATAATAATAAGCGATCCACTGTTTCAGATCAAGCTATTCTCCCCTTACAACATTAGGCATGGTTTTGCTACTCTAACCATAGTTCAACTACTGGTATTTCCAATAAAATTGTGGTTTTACCAATGGTAATAAATATGCCAAAAACACAGTTGCTACATGTTTACTATAATAAAACCATAGTTAATTTATATAAGTGTTTTAGCCATTATATCGGTACCACTTTAGTGAAGGAGATTGAATACTATGTAATGAATATCTGCAGTCTCTCTAGACACACAACAGTGTGATTATTTTAATTGAAAGAGATTTACATATTAGTCTTATTCACAATTTTATCGTGAAAGTATGTAAGATGTTTTTCAAAAAATATTACTATAAAATGGTCTGCTTTTTCTGTTTTGATTTGCATTTGTTTACACTGTGTGCTCCAGAGCTTGTCCTAAAACGTGGCGGAGTGCAACATGACATGACGTAGATTTCCATTCTCTATGTTTAAGGTGAAATGTTTATAAACCTATTTTTACATCCTCATTTAACAGTAGTCTTTTGTTGTGGTTTTAATTTTATAAATGATCTAAAACAACATTACACGAGGTGGGGAATATATTTGTAAAGAAAAACAGACTGTCTATTTTTCTTTACAAATATAGTCCCCACCTCGTGTAATGTTGTTTCAGATCATTTATAAAATTAAAACATACAGGGGGTGGACAATGAAAGTGAAACACTGGCCAATATAGTGTTGGAGGTTTCATGGCTATATTTGTGGAGCCTGGTGGCCAATCTTCACTTATTGCACATTCCACTAGTAAGAGCAAAGTGTGAAGGTTGACTATGTGCACCCAATGGTTTAGACATTGTACCTTAAAGGTGGTGCCATGTATAAGGATGATAATGCACTAATACACACAGCAAGACTGGTGATGAGAGGTTTGATGAACATGAAAGTAAAGCTGAACATCTCCCATGGCCTGCACAGTCACCAGATCTGAATATTATTGAGGCACTTTGGGATGTTTTGGAGGAGCGAGTCAGGAAACGTTTTCCTACACCAGAATCACATAGTGACCTGGCCACTGTTCTAGAAAAGGAATGGCTCAAAATCCCTCTGGCTACTGTGCATGACATGTATTTGTCAATCCCAAGACAAAATGATGCTGTATTGGCCACAAAAGGAGGCCTTACACCATACTAACTGTGGTCTAAAACCAAGAGTTTCAGTTTCATTGTCCAACCCCTGTACAAAGATTGTGTGTGTGTGTGTGTGTGTGTGTGTGTGTGTGTGTGTGTGTGTGTGTGTGTGTGTTCTGTTGCAGCTCTACAGCTCATTCAAGTGCTGCAGTCTGTTTTTTGATTCTACATCATATTCGATATTCTACTTCATCTTTCAAAGATTAAATAGTTTTAAACTTGATTTAACCAACTAGGTTGTCAAATACAGACAATGATCCACACTACAGCGTTTTACATGTAATAAATGTCCAGTGTCAAAAGATTTTTAAGATTTAAGGTTAAATGTTTACAAACCTATTTTTACATCTATATAACCATAATCTTTGCTATGAGATGTCATGAAATTTGTATGAAAATGTTCTTGTGTGTTTACAGATGCTGTGAGAAAAGTCAATACAGATACTTGTTACTTATTTCAATGTTTTTGTCTCACGCTTGTCCTAAGATTGTCATAGCCAGATCCAGTCTGTATCCAGGCCAGATGGCGGACTTGTACACCGAGACGACTACATGGCACAGATCCTCAGCAAAAACCACAAGAAATAGACAAGTCCTCTGGATAGACCCCTATGGCCAGCAATGGATATGTAAGGCCAGGAGCTGCTAGGACCACAAAGAAGGTTTATCATGCTTACAGGCTAAATGACAGCCCTGCTGGACAGACTACAACTTATCCTCCAACCAAACAACAGTGGGATGTATCCTGATCTTCAAGCAGTAGGAGCTGAATGAAATCTTCTGAATTACTTCCGATTCCACAATCGGACTAGTGATGCAGTTTGAAATCATAATCGCACCATCTTCATGTGCTATAACATTCCTTGTAGCTGAATTGAACTTTACAATTTATTTGTAAAGATTAACTTTTACAAAGTTATTAAACTGAATTGTCCTTTTAGAGGTAAAGTTTTTCATTAAATAAAACATGTTTTTGCACGTTTTGTGGTCGCATTATATTTTTTATTTTGTTTTATTACCTACTTTTTATAGTTTCATTGTTATTAGCAAGGAAAGTTTAGATTTTTGCAAGTTTAAATGATTCTATGGTTTATTAATATTAATAAAGGGAGACATATGGTATATTTAAGCTGTTATAGAGCAATTTAGTTTATATAATGTTTGTCAGCTCTATTTTAGATATTTCCATAGCTAGTTTTGGCTAGATTTCCTATTTTAAATAAGGTATCGGATCTGGGCCGGATGAGCTACTTCATTAATGGATCCGGAGCGGATCTGGGCCAGATGAACCATTTTATTAGTGGATACGGGTAGGGTCTGGGTCAGATCCGGGCCGTAATCCTTATCTGTTCCGGATTGCGCTGTGCAAGTGGACACCGATACAGACCCGTTTTGCAGATCCATTCCGGATCTTGTGGTACCTCCGGCGCGGATCCATTCTGGAGTCATTTTGCTATCTGGGCTTCAACAGATAAGAAGTTAAGTTACATTTAGACACAATATTGGCTGTTTCTTTTTTCCTGTTTTGCCAGTGAAAATAATTCCAAAGCCAGAGGCAGACATTTGTGAATCTCAGAGCAACATTGTGATGTATCATTCATAAATTACATTTCTGAATGAATCGAGTAAGTCAATGATTCAATGATCCATTCATAAAGACCTGCCTCTTTTCTAAATGAATAAGCTAATTTGAACAAATTGCTGGCTTAAATGATTTGATGAATGACCTAAGATAGGGACTTGCCACCACCTACTGGTGGTTTTAGGGGCCGTTCACATGATGTAGGGCTGGGCGATATATATCGATCGATATATTTAGTCAGTAAAGCCGGTTCTTTGATTAGCGGTAAATCTCCATCACCTGTTTTCAAATGGCGCGCCAGTTAATGCACAGAGCCGCACATCACCGAAAAGCTGCTCCAATGAATCACCCGCGAATCTGAACCCAATATTGCGTCGCTTGTCAGTGATCTATGGCTCTGTGCATTAACCAACGCTCCATTTGAAAACAGGTGATGAAGATTTACCGCTAATCAAAGAACCGGCTTTACTGATGAGGTGCGCATAATATCGATCGATATATATCGCCCAGCCCTAACATGAAGCATCTAAAAATGCGTGGAAATTGCTGGTTGAGTGGTTTTCTCATTTCTCATTTTCTCAAGTGCTTAGGAGCTTGCGTCCCCCGTGGTGTAATGTACCGCTCTCCATTAATATCAGCAGTTGTAGCTAAAATGAGTAGCTAGACTCAACAAATCTGTCTACAGGTGTAATATTAGTCAGTAGCAAAGAAAGTAGGTCTGGTTGTCTGTAAGGTAATCACTCTTTCGATAATGCAGATATGCAGTATTTACCCAATTAAACTGCAGTTGGCTAATACAGGGGTTCCCAAAGTAGGGGTCGGGACCCCCCAGGGGGTCGCAAAACCATGAGGTGGGGTCGCAAGATGATTTCCAGAAATCAAATGATTTTTAAAGCATTAGAAATAGCAGATTTTACCCATGAATAAAAAAATATTATATTATTATATATGAATGTTATATTCATGTTCAAATGTAAATAATGAGTAAATTACTATAAAATAATATTATGGGTGTTAGACTGTTGTGTTCCTTTGTGTTGTCATTATGCTTGTGTGCCATTTTGCAAAACGTTCGTATACTTTAACCACCTCGGAGGAAAGTGGGGGTCCCGAGGTACTGGCACTGTTATTTTTTCGTGGGCTGAAAAGTTTGGGAACCCCTGGGCTAATACATAATCACAACTTGTTTAACCCTATGTCATCAACTCTTCTCAATCTCCATTCATTGTTTGTTTCTCCAGCTGGTGTCAAAATACTAGGAGATGGAGATTGTTACGGAAGGCTGAAGCTGATTGGATGGTTCTTGTCACATGACAAGAACGGTGCGCTTGCGGCATTCTAAAAAAAATGTTGTTTTCATCTAAACATCTAGGCATCAATTCTGTTGTGAGCATGCTTGACACACACACCCTTACAGAGCTATGACTGCATTGCTCATATTATCTGGGATGAACAAGCGGACAAGTGGAACAGACAAGTGGAACACTTTTTGTAACACCAACCAATCAAAATTGAAGAACGGAACTGTTGTTTAAATGTGTATTAATTTGAATAAATGTTGTTCTACTCACCTTCGATCACATTGAATCTCCTGAATCTGTTCCGTTCGCCATTAATGACCTGTAGTTGAAAATGCCCAAAGTCTTCTTTGGTGAAGTTTGTGATGGTCAGAGATCCATTCTGTTTATTCAGCTGCAGTCTGCCACTGAAACTCTCACAAATGTTAGTTGGTCCTGATTCTTCTTTAAAAATGAGACGGTTTTTAACTCCAAAGGTCCACAGTATCACATCTCCATTCTGTATTTCGATATCACTATTTAGAGTGGCGGATTTTCCAACCTTCACTTGAACTTCCTTCACTTCATGTCAAAGCAACACACAGAAACACAAATACAGGAAACAAAGTGTGACTTAATTTAATTTGCATTTTTAACAAATTCACTTTGATGGCATTTTTGTTTACCTGTTTATAGTTTCAGCTTATCTAAAATCTGTATTACCCATGACTAACTATGATTCATCATCACAACTTTTCTTGTAATATTGTGTGTGTGTTTCTTGTAATATGATTAATATTACAATACAATAACTATGAAGATAACTTTATTAGCACATGCTGTAGTTTTGTCATTTCAAGCTTTAAGTGCTCAAGCTCTTCAAAGCAGGATAGATTGTAATTAGCTGTCAATATTTTTATCGCTCATCAGCTGAAAAAGCATTTTCAAAAGTTAATCCAATTATATCATTCTGTGTCCTTATCATTATAGTTGTGGTGTGGACACTATTCTTTTCGAATTTAAAAAGATTTTTATAAATATCTCTATTGTTATTGTGCATGGTGTGAGCAGACTTTTAATTTCATAACTTTAGTATATTTGTATAAGCACTTTTCACAATACACACTTTTGAAGCAGCTTCACTGAAAATCATAATGAAACTGTTTAAAACAAATTAATGAATAGTTCACATTTGGTGATGATATAACATAGTCAAGTGTTTGTTGTTTTTTTACTTACACCAAAAAGAATTTTTTCTGGTAATGTTACAACTTTATATCTTACATTTTTATTTTAACAATGAAAAACATTCAAATCAAAGGTAACTAAAATTACATTGCACTTCGTGGATTTGTGTTCATGAAAAGGGTTGAGCATGATTATTGATCTACTCACCACTGACAGTAACAATGAATCTCTTTATTTTGGTTGTTCTGGTTTTGCCACTGATCTGTACTTTGTAGACTCCAGAGTGAATGGTCCTGATATAACTGATAATGAGATCTCCAGTCTTACCACTCATCTGCAGTTTGTTTCTGAATCTCTCATCAGTAACTTCACATTCTTTATCCTTGTCTGTAATGACCCATTTACTTTTTTGGGTTAAGGGATTGTTGTCATCTCCAAACCACCACTTTATCTCATCACCGTTCTGTAGTTTAGTACCAGTCCTTAGAGCAACAGTTCTTCCTTCCATCTCTGACACTTTCTCTTCTTCAGCTGTTGCAGTGGTACATAGAAACAGAACAGAAATGTGTTCAGAAGATCAAGCTTAACTTTACCAAGAGCATATTTTGGCACGTTGCTAGGATGTTTTAAGTCAAGTCAAGTCAAGTCAGCTTTATTTATATAGTGCTTTTTACAATACAAATTGTGTCAAACACATTGCTAGCATGTTATTAGCATGTTTTTGGCATGTTGACATGTTTTAACACATTGTATTTTTCTAGCACATTTTAGGACATTGTTAGCAGGCATGGGCAGTATTTCAAATCTTTGTATCATTCTTTCCTTCGTTCATGAAAAAAGGGTTCCTTTTCAATTAAAAAAAAAAAGGAAAGCAAGAATTCCGCTTGTTTTCTAATTTTTCGTTAATAGTTGGAAAAATGAATAAACTGCTTGAATATTGGATTTCTACACGTGGGTGGAAAAGAAACGCCCCTTTCTGCTGATTGGTCAGCCGAAAAAAGGAGCTCAAGCCCCTGCCCCTTTGAGGTCCTACGCTAAAGTGCCCCTGCGGTCTGGTCTAGTAAAAGTATGTACACCATAAGTTTGAAAATGTTTAGCTTAAATGTTTAATATGAATAAACAGTGCTCAAAAACGTAACTTCAAAATATACCTAAACAGCATATGCTGGATTTTTCAACAGGGTGATTTGTCTGGAAACTGTAATACTTACCCAGTTGTTTTTTTAGATTAGAGATCTTGTGGACAAAGTAAATCACAGCAGCTAAAAGTCCAGCCACCAGCAGAACAGTAACAACTATTCCAGCTATGACAGCTGAAGATGGACCCCAATCAGCTAAAAAGAGACAGTAAATTATTAGAGAACAAATTTTTTTCTATGCAGCAATTTAATTTGGATATAATGTATACCTTATTGAAACAGTAACATTTGAGTTCTGATAACATTTATTGAATCAACAGAAACAAAAACAGACAGGTTCACCCTAATAGAAAAATCACATCAATATTTAGTGGAGCTGAAATAACAGGCTGTAAATGCTTCTTATAGCCACTGATAAGTCCCTGAATTCTGACTGCAGGTATGTTGGTATTATTTATTCAAATAAGCTTCATTTTTTAAGTTATGCAACATTCTGTTTTAAATTACTGCAATATATTGTAAGTTGAAATGACTTGTAAAGTTAATTTGATTCAACATAAAAATTTAAGGCAGCAACAAATTTTTTTGTGTAATATTTTTTTTTATTTTACTGCCGACATCATATTGCCTAGCCCTATATTGTGACGTATTAAATATATATATATATATATATATATTTTAATCTGTAGCCATGTTAATTATAAAACATAGAAGCCAGCTTATATTTCATGCTTATTTGATTATTTCCAAATACTTTGTGCTAAAGTCACAATCATTTGAAACTCACCATTGACAGAAACAAGAAACTGCTGTAACCTCCCACGGCCTCTGATCTGTACTTCATAAAGTCCAGTATGTTCGGTTCTGGCATTTATGATGGTCAGAGATCCAGTTTGATCTAGTTGTAGTCTGTTTCTGAAGCGTTTATCAGCATCATTTAATGAGATCTTGTTAGCTTCTACATCCATTTTCCCTAGGAGGATACCTTTATCTCCAAACCTCCATACTATCAGATCATCTTTCTGTAATTCAGTAGCATCATTCTGTAGAATGATAGAATCCCCTTCTTTCAATGACACTGACTTTACGCCATCCGTCTCACCAACCATACCTGAAAAAAACAAACAGACCAGAACTGATTTATAAAGATTTTTTGTACTCTCCATGTACAAAATGTTTGGAGCATGAAATCCTACCATGTGATATCATGAAACCTGAAACAAGATCATTTTATTATATTAAAGAGATTATCTTGAGATACTCACCAAAGACATCCACATGAAATATCCTGTATGTAATTTTTTGTGTAGAGATTGTTAGTTTATATTGTCCCGAGTGACTGTTTCTGGTGTTTCTGATGTTGAGAGAGCCAGTTGTTTGGTCCACCTGCAGTCTGCCTGTGAATCTCACATCATCGGTGAAAGTCGTCACGGTCAAGTCGTTCTTTCTCGTTACCTGAGATATGACCGATCCTTTAGGTCCAAATGTCCAGAGTATTGTATCATCATTCAGTATCTCAGAAAGATTAGTATTTAGAATTACAGAATCTCCTTCCATCACTGATATTGTCTCATCTGTTTCTGCATTACAAACACCTGCAGAACATAAATGAATTATTATAGATGGGCCATTCCTGGGATTCGGTTCATTTTCAACTAGGAATATACATGTTTTTCAACTACATTTGATTTAACTTCTAAATACCCCACATCATTAGACACATATCAAACCTCCAAAAATCTTGCCACCTCAGGCATTAAAGACCTTTTATTATTTTCAGTTGTTTTCCGCTTTAGACACCATTTTTTTCTCAACCCCTAATGAAAAAAAATATATATATATATATATATATATATATATACACCTGCAATAATTATTTTTATTCATTATAATGGGCATCCCAAAGTTTTGTGAAAAGCTTCTAACCATAGGAGCCATGGTCTCTATATATAGGAGAGCAAACCAGTTGCAAGCCCAGATCGTGCTGGCACATCTCGTATTACAATATTGTACTCTTGACATTTGCCATTAAAATAATGACTAAACCTGCCTCAAATAAACTATTAAAGTGAGAATAAAGTCGTAAAATCTACAATCCACTTCTTATTGGTTAAAATGAACTGAGAATATCTTGTGTTTTTCCGTGGGTATAGATTCACTTAATCTGATACCACAGTAGTACACTCAGTGAACAGATTCAACTGGAAACAATTGAGTGAAACAAATAAATGTATTAAATTATCTTGTTTAATCGGTTACATGCAAAACAATGCTGTACAGCGAAATCAAAACATAAGCCTCTATGTATTCTTCTTAGAGTGTTCCACATTATGTGATTTGTGAGAATATTCCAAAATATCAGAGGGAAACACCAACATTCCCTCATTCTCCTATGGGATTTCTATGTCTGTACTTGTCCTATATGGCTGCATGAGATAACAACATTTTTTAATGGCTGGAGGAGGCATTAGATTTGGGCTGGACAGGGGTTAAAATTCGGCCCTAGACAAATCCAGCCCATTCGGCTCGCAAGTTCCCCCGTGAATGTTTTGCTGGTTTTATGGCTTTCAATTGGAGTAAATAAGTAAATAATGATACATAATACTGAATTCACAGCAAATGCAAACTTAATAATGCATTTTTGTAAATGCACTTGACAGTAAAGTATTGATTTTGAGCTAGAATGCAGGAAATTTATTGCTAATTCTGTCATCATTTCCTCGCCCTCATGTTGTTCCAAACCTGTATGACTTGCTTCCTTCTGTGGAACACCAAAATATATTTATAGAATGTTACCAAACCATTTTGGTTACCTTTGATTTCTACTGTAAGGACAAAAAATAATAATAATAATAATAATAATAATAATAATAATAATTTCTCAGATTATCTTCTTTTATGTTCCACAATAAATAAATTAAATAAATAAATAAATACATAATAATAATAATAATAATAATAAATTCATATAGGTTTGGAATGGCATGATGTTGAGTAAATGATGAGAGTTTTCATCTTTGGGTGATCTATCCCTTTAAGAACTTTAATATGTGTAAATAGTAAACACCTAATTTATATAAAATACTTTATCTTTAATCAGGCTCTTACTGCATCAACGTTTTACATCAGTTACAATTTATTCAAAACATCTAAAGAGTAAGAAGTTATTGCTATAGAATTCAGATATAACTAGTCCTATTAGTAAGACTGTGGTCACAAGAAGTAAAACCATGGCTCTCATTACCATGGTTATATGTTTTTTTAAATAAATAAAGAATAGTAAATTTATAAAAAAAAAATATATAAATAAATAAAATTGCCCAATATATTATAATAAAAATATTGAATAATAAATACGTTTCTGCCTAAACACCATAGGCTATTTGTACAGTGTTAATTATTGCAAGTTAAATTACTATGGAGCTAAACTGACTGTATGTATTGGCATTTTCCAGTTTACCTCGTCATGCAGTTTACATTGTCGTCGCTGTTTTCAGCCAGCATCACTACAGAGCCTTTAATGTTATAATAACACACAGCTGTATAACACAGCTCTGTGTGACATCTGAATGGATCGAGCGACTTGCGTATTATCACTTTGTGGTTTATCACTTTTTATCATGTGAGCGTGACTGATCCCGCTCTGCTTTTTGTACCCGGCTGGCGGATGCATTGCGTAGCGCCGCCTACTTGTATATTTGTTTTTTGCAGTTTCACATGCGCTGTAAGTTAAAAACAGCGGCAAATATTTGGGAGGTCTCCCTTACTTTCACGATCGGCTCACTACTAGACCGGCCCACCTGGAATGTCCCGGTACTCCCGATGGCCAGTACACACATATATTACACATGCGCATGAACCCTACGCCTACGGAATAGCTGGTATAGCCTACATTCCGGGCGAATTTACGCATCGGGTTAAGAATGTCCTTAAATGCAATCATTGTGTGAGACAAATCACATCCAATATTTATACGTTAAACCGCCTAAAAAATTTTTACTCAAGCTGCATTGGGCAGGATGGGTAAATGTTTTCATCAGATATATCAGTTCACGCATTTGTCACAGCTGATGTCTGAAACTGAGTGTCTAATGAATGAAACTAAAAGAATAACATAAATCCACTTACCGCCCAGAAGTAACAGAGACAACAATATTATTCTCTGCCTGTTTTCGTAGAGCCGTGAATGTAATACAGATAATTGATGGAGATTATTTAATATTCGCTGAATCTCCATCGCGTTCTTCTTTCAGCCGCTACCAGGACTCCAAAAGATAACCAACACTAACCTCTGTTTCTCATAAAAGAAGATATTCAGAGACTAGCGAAACAATCGCTTAATGTAGCTAAACAAATCTGTTAAAAAAGGTGTACGAGGCATCCCACTTCCTTCCACTAAAGAAAAGTGAAACTATTTTATCCAGGTGTTTTTTCACCTTTTTGGAGCCTGCGCAGTAGGGTAGACTGAGTACATTGACATATGTGTACAGAAACACCTTAAATAACTTGCATACACAGGAACCACGAGTCATGATTTTGCTCCACATCTTGTGTATTAGTGTTCTCTTTAATCGTGGGATAACAAATGTTTGCATCTTTCCATTCCGAAGATATCGACAAAAGTTTTTTTGGTTTGTTTGTTTGTTTTTCCCCCAGTGTGATATTTTCATTACACCATGTCCCTTCCACAACGAGTAGTTTATTATTCTTTTATGGTTGTTAAACTTGACAAATATCATTGAAAACGTTTAGGTTAAAAGTCACATTTACACACATGCTACGCAAATAATGTTAAAAAGAATTATATTTGTGATATTTAATATAATATTTATATTTATAAATGGACATATTTTTGTGACATGAATGTTAAAAGAATACCATAGCATTTTTAAAGAAATATACAAGGTGGTAAGGTGGGTACAGTTTAATCAGAGAAAATAAAATGCATATTCAAAGGCTGTGTCCAAATGTCCACACAAGTATAGTAATACCGATAAATTCCAACCTGGGAACATTTACCCCATAAGAAAACAAGCTTATAATTCATACAAAAATACTAAAAAATGCAGAAAGTTAATGTGTATGGTTTAGGGATATAGAATATGCAGGTAGTGTTATTTTTACTGTTATGTTTACATTTGTACTGTTTGCCATATCTTTTCTAGTGTTAAATATTTGCTCCTATTTTGTTTAACTGAATGTGAATTAAATGAATTAGCAAATAAATGAATCTGAATTTAAAAAAAAACAAAAATTGTAATTTTGGGATTATTTTTTTTTTTACATATGCAATGATAGTTAGCCAGCTTTAGAGCATTAAAAATACATACACACACACACATATATTATATATATATATATATATATATATATGTATGTATGTATAAATAGTATATTCGTCAATACAGTTAGTCCACGGTTCAATACATACCTTGGTTTTTATCCACGGTTTTCGGTTCGGTTCTGATAGCTTGCCAAATTAATGTGTTTTGTTTTGTTTTGTTTTGTTTTGTTTTGTTTTGCAACAAATTAACAACAAAATACTCCTGTAAACCTCTGTACACTGGAAAAAGTGTGGATTATTATATGTCTGCTTAATATTTCTTTTGAGAGAGGTATTACTTTTTTAATTTTTAAGCAAAATAGGATAGGTTTTAATAATATTGAACGCCAGAGGGCGCCCTCATGCAGAAAATCCACATATGCGTCAAAGAAGTAATGTTCCAGCCAGGAAATCTCTAATATGGATAAAGGCTTTTAAAAAAAAAACATTGCTGTTCTCCAACAAAACAAAAAAAAAACATCTCCACAAATCTTGTGGCATTTCACTCCAAAGCTAATCATTTGACTCAATCAGTCTCATGTTTACTGTTTCTGAATCTCACATTGTTGACTTGACATATTGAATCTGTAGAAAACATTTGCTCACTCTGAAACAGAAAAATGCTTTTTAATATGAGACACTAGATTTGATGACTGAGTGAAACTCTTTCAGTGGTACGGCTTCTCTCCAGTGAATTCAGTGAATTCAGGTGTTCAGACCGAGTGAAACTCTTCTCACAATATGGGCACTTTTAAGATTTTTCTCCAGTATGAATTATTTGATGCCATTTCAAACAGTGAGCCCTAGTAAAGCTCTGCCTACACTCACAACACACATGAACGTGCAGATGATAAACTTGATGCATCAATAAAACTCTTTCGACACTGAGGGCATGTGTACAGTTTCTCTCCGGTGCGGATTCTCACGTGCTTAAAGAGTCCTATTTCTCTGAAACTCTTTCAACACTGTGAGCAGGTGTGCAGCTGTTTGGCTTTTTTTCTTGAAGTTTTGATTTTACAGTGTTCCTTTTCAACTTCATTCACCTCATGTCTTTGCTGTTTTACTTCTATCAAATACACAAATGATGATGTTAAAATCAGTGAACCTGATTTAATAGCAGAAACCAAAAGAGGTCACATATTTATCTGTGAGTATCAAGAACCAGATTTTTTGATGTGTCAAAGGTTAGTTCTTCATTAGTAAAATTAAAATGTGGATATGATCATTTAGATTATCATTTATCATCTCTATTACTCATTATGTCCCAGCAACAACATCTTTTTAACAGTAGCTTTAATGTTTCCCAGCAGACATCAATGGAGAATCAAGAATGGACACCAACCTGTTTGTTCCTCAGTATCTTCATGTTTTATTCTGGATGGTTCTGGATCAGTCATGTCTTCAATCTCCTCTTTAATAAACTCCATTTTTACAGCAGTATGGGACAGAGTTCATACCTGGAGTTTGTACCTGTAATGTAGGATGATGTGAATATTCCTGACCTTTTTAACCCAGTTAAAGCACAAACTCCACCCACCACAGATTCTAATGATTTCATTGGTCATGTCAATGAAACAACACTGAAACAAATCCAGTACAAACCTGTGACCTTAGTATAGGTTTAATTTGTGTCAAATTTGTGTCACAAAATTACCCAACTCAAATTTTTAATTTTGTTCATTTAGTTTTCTGAAGAAAGACAAACATAAGCGACAAAAAAACTGAAAATATATATTATGGGTAAATTTTAACTGAGTAATCCACTGTTTTGTAGAGGGTTTAAAAATGACAATTTTCGTCTGAGATTGAATTTTTTATATTATATATTAAATTTTTGTTTGTTTGTTTTTTGTCAGAAAATCTAATGCATTCACTGAGAGAGAGGGGAAAACTCAGAGAGAAGTATTTATTCCTATTTTTACCCAGAATAAGGTGTTGTGAGATTAGTGAGTGCATACATGTAATATAATGTTTCATTCATACAGGAAATCCCTATTATGGACAAAGGTCACTTTTACGTAGCTGAATAAAACTCAGATAAAGACATATCTGTACAATTGCGACTAAATGGTTTATCTCTGTTCTTCAAGATATATTGGGTATTCTTATATGAATAAACTACAGATGCAATACAATGCTAATAAACAGCCTTTATCACTTTATAGAGTACTATATAACATAATGATTTTACCTCATTCTGTGATGTGAAACCACGTCAGATCACAAAAAGTTATTATTTAGTTACTGGTTCAAAAACTCGACTCGAGATAAAAGCTGAACAGCTGCACACAGTGCGGAAAAAGTTTCAGACAAAAAAGACACCTTAAAAGACATATGAGAATTCACACTGGAGAGAAACTGTACACATGCCCTCAGTGTGGAAAGAGTTTTACTACAGCAGTAAGTCTCAAAAAGCATCTGCCCATTCACTCTGGGGAAAAGCTATTTAACTGTGATCAGTGTGGTAAAAATTTCATCATTAGCTCTAAAAAGTTAGAGAAAGTGAGAGATCATGTGTGTTGTGAGTGTGGGAAGAGCTTACTACGGCTAGTCAACTAAGCTGCATCAAAGAGTCTTACAAATGCTCATATTGTGACAAGAGTTTCACTCTCTCTGGACACCTGAAAAGGCATAAGCAAGTTCGTATTGGAGAGAAGTCGCACCACTGTAATCAGTGTGGCAAGAGTTCATTTTCAGAAAGCCATCAGCCAAATTAATCAATAGATTCATCTATTTAGCTTGAATTCCACACTGCTGCTTCCTCAAATCTATCTCAAATCTATTCAACTTGGCTCATTCAGCGTCCATATAAACAGAGATGTAGTGGTGCCGGGAGAAGTAGGAATACGCTTAATTTATGGACGCTTGGACTGAAAAGTTTACAGGGGTTCACCGGTTTAAGAAATTTCTGATTGTAAAAGCCTGCTTCTTTTCATTTTAAGGTATTGTTTTCGTTATAATATACTAATTCAAATAAGTAATCATTAATAAGTATTATTTTACCACTCTGTGCTCCTCCCCTAACGTGCTCTCGCATATGAACAGATAGTGTCTGGGGTGGACGGAGCCAGAGCGGGCAGTTCAGACGCAATCATCAAATATACTTAAAAGGATGCCAGAGCCACAGTCCTGATCACTGTCTTTACTGGTTGTGTTTAGGGAATATTTGCATTTATTCACTTGTAATTTGATTAGCTACTTGTGTGGTGAACTGTCATGATTTTGGCTAATGCGGGACACTACTGAATGATGTGCATCAGAGGGGATTTAGAAGTGGGTATACCCAAAGCCGACTGATAAAGTGTGAATCTGCCAAGTATACCTTGCACTACATCACTGCATATAGATTAAATTCCATTCTGTGTTTTCACTAGTTACTCACGCCTGCTACGCTCCAGAAAATCAACAAAGTAAACAAAGCAACTGAGCATATCTGCTGCTCAGATACACCTAACCCTACCCGAGAATGATAATTTCCTTCATTTTTATTTTTATTGAAAACAAATGTTATTCCGATGTAATATGAGATTGGAAAAGGGAGAAGAATGATTTTGGCCAAAGGCAGACACAAACCTGGGTTGCTCACATAAAAAATATTACACTACATGCTTTACCACTTACGCCAATGGAAACGTGTCTTACTCACTGTCTTTTATAATGTTTTAATATTACTGGGCAGAAGTAATGTAAATATCCCCTGCCAACAATGCGGACTTTTCCATTAATTAAAAGGCACCAGACTACAGAAAATGGCAGTAATTTTTTCTTTCTGGGGGGGACCCACCTATGTAATGAAGCCATGCGTGATAAAGGCATGTGGATTGTTTTATGGTGCTTAATTTCCTACACCTTCTACCTTATTTTGTTTATTCATTCTTACAAAATAGGTCACAGAAGACTTCTCCATGGTCTGTTCTGCTCAAGTCTATAAATCAGAATCTTTCGGCCGGCAGGATCCTTGGTTATAAATAGAGTTTTATTGTCAGTAGGTTAAATACTTTACATACAAATGCTAGTGTGTATATATATACACAGAGAGAAAGAGAGAGAGAGAGAGAGAAATAAAAACACAAGCAAATAATTTGCTAGCTTTGTTGTTCGAAGGCATAAATGGCAGGTTGCCTGGCCCCAGAGAGGTTGTTGCAGAGAATCAGCATCTGATCACACTTCATCGTAGTGTCTTTTCTAGACAACAGGTGCATTCCAATGTCCAGTGAAAAATCCCCTAAGAAGTTGTCTATATGTTCGCATTCTTCTTCTGCTGCCTTTTACACCTCATTTGCAACAGAACACCTGACGATAATGTCCAAATACTTTTTGGTCTTTTTTCTTCCAAAGCTCTTGCTAATACATTTATGTTCTCTAGCATTTTCTTAATAAATGCTTTAAAACAACCAGTTTACTTAATAAACCACTTTCTTAATTAAGCAAATACAATAACAAGCGTGTGGTCTTTCTTAATAAACCACTTTCTTAATAAAACAAATACAATAACAGGCGTATTATATAAAAAGAAAAGACATATATTTGCAACAGGACAATTGCATGTTTTCTTCAACAGTTTAGAGACAAAATTCTTAAACCAATGCGCTGTTGAGCTGTTAAATTTTTATTTAAAAGTTTCCTTTTTTTCATAAATGCAGAAATATTGTAAATAAGCCATGCTTGATGAAGGCGTGTGGGTCAGTACCACCAAAAAGTGACAAATAGGGCAAGACAAAAGAATACTTCAGGATAGTGATGTGACGTTCGACAACGAGGCTTCAAAGCTTGTATAAAAAAAGTCACTCACAGTGAAGTACTTTACAGGAGCTTGATTTGTTTCACCATAACCACGTGACCTGTGACACCCCTCACATTTTTGCAAATATTTTATTATATCTTTTCATGTGACAACACTGAAGAAATGACACTTTGCTACAATGTAATGTAGTGAGCGTACAGCTTGTATAACAGTGTAAATTTGCTGCCCCTCAAAATAACTTTGTGACCAAATTGGGCTCAATTAGCCATTTTCACTTCCGGTGTCATGTGACTCATTAGTGTTACAAGGTCTCAGGTGTGAATAGCGAACAGGTGCGTTAAATTTGGTGTTATCGCTCTCACTTTCCCATACTGGTCACTGAAAGTTCAACATGGCACCTCAAGGCAAAGAACACTCTCAGGATCTGAAAAAAGAACTGTTGCTCTACATAAAGATGGTGTAGGCTATAAGAAGATTGCCAAGACCCTGAAACTGAGCTGCAGCATGGTGGCCAAGACCATACGGCGGTTTAACAGGACAGGTTCCACTCACAACAGGTCTCGCCATGTCAGCCTGTCAGTGCTCAGACCATATGCCGCACACTGATTCAAATTGGTCTGCATGGCTGTCATCCCAGAAGGAAGCCTCTTCTAAAGAAGCCCACAAACAGTTTGATGAAGACAAGCAGACTAAGGACATGGATTACTGGATCCAGTAATCCATGGAGGAGTAACATGGACCGGATTCATGACAAATATGTTGTTCAGCTCAAATGTTGATGATATCACAAAGATAGACATTGGTGGGCATGTCTTATTAAACTGAACTCATCGCCTGTTGCTCATCATCTTCATCCACACCCTCTTGAGACAACAGTGGTTTCTTTTCCATTAATTTTTTCACTTTGTTTCCTGTGGAATATAAAAGAAAATAGAGATCACAGAAATTAAAATGCAAGAAAAAAGCAGTTCTGCTTCATATATGTCTACACATGGATGATGTTACAGCTCCACTCAATTGTCCCCATCCATGCTGAACACAACAGAACATTAAACAAAATATAATGACAAAATGTAAAGATAATATTTTTACAATATGAATCTATACAAGTCTGTCCTTGAAAACTTAAAAATCACTTTGTTCATCTTACATTGGCCTCAGAAGATATAAACCATATACGATTGAATCGATTGGCTAAAATCAAAACGGACGATCTTAAAAGCTAAAGAATTCTAAAGGAACTGTAATTTCAGCCCGATCTCACGGCAGTTTGTACGTATTTTACGAGGTGGCTAATTCGTACGAATTTGTACGACCTTTGGCTAAATAGTAAAAGTAAATCAAAACATAAGTTCCCAATTCGTATGAATTAGTACGAATGCCCTTCACCTAACCCCACCCCCTAAACCTACCCGTCACTGGGGTCTAGGCAAATCGTACAAAATCGTACGAGTGAGGTCGTCCAGAGCCCGCTCATCCTGAGCACCCTCCAGAGCTGAGCCAAGTCATATTACGGCTGCCGTTCCTGAGTCAAGTCACGTCACGGCTGCCGTTCCTGAGCCCACTCGCCCAGAGCTGCTCGTCCAGAACCTGCTTGTCCAGAGCTCGCTCATCCTGAGCGCCCTCCAGAGCTGAGCCAAGTCATGTCACGGCTGCCGTTCCTGAGCCAAGTCACATCACCACTGTCGTTTCTGAACCAAGTCACGTCCCGTCTCCTGAACCTGAGCCAAGTCACATCACCGCTGCCATTCCTGAGCCCGCTCACCCAGAGTTATGTCAGGTTTCTGTATGTTCATGCTGTGTTTTCACCCCAGCCTTGTTTCCTTTTTGTCCTTATATGGTCTTGTTTCCGTTTTGAGTTAAGCTATCCCACGTGTTTCCTGTCTATTGTATAAATACCCCATGTTTCCCAGTGTGGGATTGTCTGCTGTTATACATGTTATGGTGTCTTCGTGTATCTCCGTTTCTCTGCACTCTCCGTTTGGATTTATTAAAGTGTTTAACTCACAAACTACACGTCTCCTCGTCTCATCACTCTCAACCCCAACACCAGCACCGTGATAGAGTATATGCATCTCCATTCGTTGTTTGTTTCTCCAGTTGGTGTCAAAATACAGCTATGATCAGCTGTTCTTCCATCTTGGCTGAGCTTTCAATGTTGTTACAGAAGTCTGAAGCTGATTGGATGGTTCTTGTCACATGACAAGAACGGTGTGCTTGCATTCTAAAAAGTTGTTTTCATCTAAACGTCTAGGCATCTAGGCATCAATTCTGTTATGAGCGTAACAGAATGAGCATTTAAAATAACGAACTTGAGTGCACAAAGATGCTAGCACAAAAACACACTTACCAAAAAGCTGTTTAATTATCTATATCTATTTTTCGGGGGCAATAGTGCACACCCTTACAGAATCACTATGCTAAAAAAGTGTAACACTTTTTTGTAACGCCAACCAATCAGATTTGAAGTCCAGAACTGTTGTTTAAATGTGTATTATTTAGAATAAATGTTTTTCTACTCACCTTCGATCACATTGAATCTCCTGAATCTGTTCCGTTCGCCGTTCATGACCTGTAGTTGAAAATGTCCAAAGTCTTCTTTGGTGATGTTTGTGATGGTCAGAGATCCATCTTGATCATTCAGCTGCAGTCTGCCACTGAAACTCTCATAAATATTAGTTGGTCCTGATTCGGCTTTAAAAATGAGACGGTTTTTAACTCCAAAGGTCCACAGTATCACATCTCCTTTCTGTATTTCAATATCTGTCTTTAGAGTGGCAGATTTTCCGACCTTCACTTCAACTTCCTTCACTTCATTCCAAAGCAACACACAGAAACACAAATACAGAAATCAAAGTGTGAATTAAGTAGCATTTTTAACAATTTTTGATAGAATTTGTTTGTTACCTAGTTTATGTTTATAGTTTCTGCTCATCTGAAATTTGTATTACCCATGACAACCTATGATTCATCATAACAACTTTTCTTGTAGTATTGTGATTTCTCTCAAAACATTTCTACTAATGCTGGGGACACACTACACGACTAGCTTAAACATTCTAAGACTGACCGGAACACACTTGACGATTGTTTCCAACGACTGGAACAGATTTTAATTTAGACAACACACACTATGTGATTTTTTTTCTGCCGACCACAAACAGCGACTGAGCCCGATTGGAACAGACTCGGTGCAACTAGGCACGATCCGTCATTAAGGCTAAATTCCATGCATAATCGGCATGACAGTCGTGTAGTGTGTTCTCGGCATGAATTTCTGCAATATTACTCTGTTAAGGCCCATACACACCATGTACAATAACTATGAAGATAACTATATTAGCATCCACACAAACGCACAATATTGTTTCGTTTATTATTAGCACACGCTGCAGTTTTGTCATTTCGAGCTTTAAGTGCTCGAGCTCTTCAAAGCATGATAGATTGTGATTGGCTGTCAATATTTTTATCGTTTATCAGCTGAAAAAATAATTTCAAAGTTTTTCCAATTATAACGTTATTGTTGTGGTGTGGACACTATTCTTTTTGAATTTAGAATAATTTTTATAAATATCTTTATTGTTATTGTGCATGGTGTGAGCAGAATTTTAGTTTTATACTAGTATGTTTATATTGTATATTTGTATAAGCACTTTTCACAATACAAACTTTTGAAAACAAATTTTAAAACATTATTTTAAAACAATATTATTATTAAATACATTTATTTATTATTTTAAAACAAATATTAATGCCTCAGTTCAGAGAGAGGTAATATCTTACATTTTTATTTTAACAATGAAAAACATTAAAATCTAAAAGTAACTAAAATTACATTGCACTTTGGGGATTTGTGTTCAGGAAAAGGGTTGGGCATGATTATTGATCTACTTACCATTGACAGTAACAATGAATCTCTTTATTTTGGTTGTTCTGGTTTTGCCGCTGATCTGTACTTTATAGACTCCAGAGTGAATGGTCCTGATATAACTGATAATGAGATCTCCAGTCCTACCACCCATCTGCAGTTTGTTTCTGAATCTCTCGTCAGTAACATCACAATCTATATCATCATTTGTAATGGCCCATTCACTTCTTTGGGTTAAGGGATTGTTGTCATCTCCATACCACCACTTTATCTCATCACCGTTCTGTAGTTTAGTACCAGTCCTTAGAGCGATAGTTCTTCCTTCTATCCCTGACACTTTCTCTTCTTCAGCTGTTGCAGTGGCACATAGAAACAGAACAGAAATGTGTTCAGAAGATCAAGCTTAACTTTACAAAGAGCATATTTTGGCATGTTGCTAGGATGTTTAAACACATTGCTAGCATGTTATTAGCATGTTTTTGGCATGCTGCTGACATGTTTTAACACATTGTATTTTTCTAGCACATTTAGGACATTGTTAGCAGGGATGAGCAGTATTTCAAATCGGTGTATCATTTATTCTTTCATTTTTTATTTACTATTAAAAGAAGAAACTGTCAGGTTTTGGGACTCTTTTGTTGTGTTTTCTGTTGGTTTAGTCCTGTGTATTTTGGTTTAGTCCTGTTTGTCTTTGGTTCCTTCCACTTCCTGTTTGCCCTTATTTGGTCTTGTTCCTGTCTCCACCCCTAATTAAGTCATTATCTGTTAAGTGCCTTCACCTGTCTGTCTTGTTAACCACCCTATTTAAGTTCCATTCTGTTCAGTGTGTTTTGTCCGGTCTCGTCGTTGGTTGCGTGTCTCCTTGCCCGTCTCCCTGTGGATTATTATTTGTGACGTCGTCGTTGTGTGCGTGTCTCCTTGCCTGTCTCCCTGTGGATTTATTTCTGTGGATTTAATTATTAAAAGACTTGTTTTGTTCCTGATCTCAACCTCGTTCTCCTCGTTTGTCCTCCCTACACGAATCCTGACAGAAGACCGGACCAAATACAGTTTGCTGCGTGTTTTCCCCCGTCTTTTGTTTTTCGTTTTTTGTACAGTGTTTATTTTTAGTTTATTTTACGTTATGAACCCCCTGTGTCGTCCCGAATTTCTCCTCCTCCTGCTGAAGCAGAGGAAAAGCTCGCTCGAGGACCATACAAGACAGTTCATTTCCATCGCAAACAACGCCAGCTATCCGGACGACGTGCTCTGCTCATTCTACGACGCGAGCCTTAACACCGCGTGCAGAGCACTGTCGTCCGAAGATGGTCCTCGAGCGGACTTCGCCGCCTTTGTGGAGTGGACGCTGGCGAGAAACGGATCCCCCCTCACCGTCTGCCCCGAGGAGGACCTCGCCAGTGCCACTCCGGACCCAGAGCCCAGCCCACCATCTACCCGCTGCGCGGAGCCACAGCCCGAGCCCACCGCTGACGGAGAGCCTAAGCCCAACGCGATCGGCGAGCCATCGCCATGGAGTGCGACAGAGCTGGAGATCGCCTCTGAGCCCGAGCCCATTACGTCAGACCAGGTGCGAGAGCCGGCATCAGAGCCCACCAGAGGGAATAACGCCAGGAACCGCGAGAACGCGGAGTGGAGCTCCGCCCACTGTATTATGGCTGAGGGTGAGCAAAATATGGATCTGGGATTTTTAGAGTGGCAGGAGGATTGCTTGGTTGTCGCAGCTGCTCCGCCTCCAGAGTCAAGTGTCTTTGCAGCTGCTCCGCCTCCAGTGTCAAGCGTCGATTTCGCAGCTGCTTTGCCCCCTAAGTCAAGCTCTGATGTTGCAGCTGCTCCGCCCCCTAAGTCAAGCGTCTTCGCAGCTGCTCCGCCTCCAGTGTCAAGCTTCGTCGTTGCAGCTGCTCCGCCTCCTGTGTCAAGTGTCGATTTCGCAGCAGCTCCGCCCCCTGAGTCAAGCGTCGATGTTGCAGCTGCTTCACCTCCAGTGTCAAGCTTCGTCGTTGCAGCTGCTCCGCCCCCTGAGTCAAGCGTCGATGTTTCAGCTGCTCCGCCCCCTGAGTCAAGCTATGATGTTGCAGCTGCTCCAGTGTCAAGTGTCGTCGTTGCAGCTGCTCCGCCTCCAGTGTCTAGTGTTGATGTCGCAGCTGCTCCTCCCCCTTAATCAAGCTTCGTGGTTGCAGCTGCTCTGCCGCCTCCAGTGTCAAGTGTCGACTTCGCAGCTGCTCCACCCCCTGAGTCAAGCTTCGTCGTTGCAGCTGCTTCGCCTCCAGTGTCAAGCTTCGTCATTGCAGCTGCCCCGCCCCCTGAGTCAAGTGACGCCGCAGCTGCTCCTGAGTCAAGTGACGCCGCAGCTGCTCCTGAGTCAAGTGACGCCGCAGCTGCTCCTGAGTCAAGTGACGCCGCAGCTGCTCCTGAGTCAAGTGACGCCGCAGCCGCCGCTGCCCCTTGGTCAAGTGACGCCGCAGCCGCCGCTGCCCCTTGGTCAAGTGACGCCGCAGCCGCCGCTGCCCCCTCTTCTGAGTTAAGTCATGTTGTCGCAGCTGCTTCTCCTTCTGAGCAAAGCCTCATCTCAGCTGCTCCGCCTCCAGAGTCAAGTATTGTTGTCGCAGCTGCATCTCCCTCTGAGTCCAGTCTCGTCACAGCTGCTCCTCCCTCTGAGTCCAGTCTCGTCGCAGCTGCTCCTCCCTCAGCTTCGCCTCCTGAGTCAAACCCCACTGCTCACCCTCAGCCTGACATCGGCGTGCTGAACTCGCCACGGGTCTACCAGTTTCCATCAGCGTCATGGCTGGAGGACCATTCTTCTCGGCCTCCAGCCCCTGTGTCCTGGACTCCGCCTCGGCCCTTCGACCCGTCGGCACCACCATGGCACCTAGCTCCCTCCTCGCCACCGTGGCCCATGGGTCCGCAGGCTCCGCTGGGCTCCCTCGTCCCTCCGGCTCCGCCTTGGTCTGGCGTCGACCATCCTCAGTCTTGGGATTCCCCTCCACCGGCTACCCCTCGTCCCTCCATCCCTCCAGCTCTGTCAGGCTCCTCCTTCCCTCCGGCTCCATCTCGGCCTCGGGCGCCGGTGCCACCTGTTCCACCTTGGCCCTCCGGATCCTCGGTGACACCCCGGATCTTTGGCTCTCCGCCTCGGGCTCCACCACCACCTGCTCCGCCGCCGTCGGTTGGCCCCCTGGAGTCGTCAGCCCTTCCTCCACCATGGCTCCTCCCTCCGTCGGCTCCGCCGTGGGCTACCATCTCGGCTGGGATCTGGGTTCCCCCTGGCTCCTCCTGCTTCAGCTCCCTCCTGTCTTCTCCCTGGCTCCTCCCTCCTGCTGATCCACCCTGGACACTCCTGTCGTCTCCCTGGCTCCTCCCTCCATCATCTCCTCCCTGGACTCCCTTTGTTCTCCTCCTCCCGGATATCCATCCCCCTCCTGAGCCCCCACCCAAACCCCCCCCATGTTTTTGTTTTCGGCGCGAGGCCGCGCCTTCCGGGAGGGGGGGGGAGTTATGTCAGGTTTTGGGACTCTTTTTTTTGTGTTTTCTGTTGGTTTAGTCCTGTGTATTTTGGTTTAGTCCTGTTTGTCTTTGGTTCCTTCCACTTCCTGTTTGCCCTTATTTGGTCTTGTTCCTGTCTCCACCCCTAATTAAGTCATTATCTGTTAAGTTCCTTCACCTGTCTGTCTTGTTAACCACCCTATTTAAGTTCCATTCTGTTCAGTGTGTTTTGTCCGGTCTCGTCGTTGGTTGCGTGTCTCCTTGCCCGTCTCCCTGTGGATTATTATTTGTGACGTCGTCGTTGTGTGCGTGTCTCCTTGCCTGTCTCCCTGTGGATTTATTTCTGTGGATTTAATTATTAAAAGACTTGTTTTGTTCCTGATCTCAACCTCGTTCTCCTCGTTTGTCCTCCCTACACGAATTCTGACAGAAACATGAAAAAAGTGTCCTTTTTCGTTTTTACATTTTTTCCAGAAAATCGGAAAACAAGCGGAAACTTGTTACCTGTTTTTTTTGTTAATGGTTGGAAAAATGCTTAAATATTTTGATTTCTACACATGGGTGCGAATGAAGCGTCCCTTTCTGCTGATTGGTCAGCCAAAGAAAAGGGCTCAAGCCCCTGCGTCTTTGAGGTCTGATGCTAAAGTGCCCTTGCGATCTAAGAGTATTTCATAAAGCGTTTTGGTGCTAAAACTAGCTCCTAAACCTGTGAAACATTAAGGATAAACATTTAGGATAGTAAGACCAACTATCCTAAAATGCCTGTTGCTGGCAATCTGCCTCAGAACTCACATTTTTTATAAGCACTCTGCATTTATTTGCACACACGTTTCCTTTTTTGTTTTGGAGCTTATCCCAACTTTAAATTTTCCTTTGATTATATCCTTTTGATTAACAAGTTAGGCAAGAAGTAATGGCTGTTCTTGCATCAAGTTTGGTTTTCTTTTATGTTTACATATCTTACTATCAGCCATGATTATTCTCTCTATTCCTTAGTAAAAGTTTGTCTCAGCAGCTTTGTTAATAGGTTTTAAGAGAAAACTCTTAGCTAAAACTTTTTCTGCTATTTAGGAGAACTCTAAGTGGTAAGATCAAATGTTTGTGAATACAGGCCCTGAATGGATTTCAAATCAATGACTGATTAAACAAAAAACTGAAAACATTCAATTCAGGTTTATAATAAATTCATAAATAAATAAAATTATAGACAATATGGTTTATGAACAAATAAAATAATTACGAATTATTCCACCCATGTGTTAAAATTTAATTTTTTGTATACAATGAGACCATTTTTATCCATTTAGCTCAATCTATGTGGGAATGGGACACTTTTGAATTTAGGTATAACTTATCTGGCAGAAAGACCCCTAGAGGGCAAAGATTTTTTTATTTGTGTTTATCACCATTTATGAGACCATTTTTATGAATTTACTCCAATGTATGTGAGTAGGTGCTTTTTTGAATTCTGGTATGGCCAATCAAAAATCAAAAATATGCTGAAGGGATTAATACAATCAGTGTCATCAAACGCAGATCTTAACAGATTGTAAAACTGACAGTATTTCTTCTAATTAATTTATTATATTGTTGATTATGTATTTAAACTGTACCTTAGCATAATAAAGCTCATTGTCCTGTTGAAAAATCCAGCATATTCTGGTTAGGTATGGTTTGAAGCATGACTGCTGGTTTGAGTTGGTTTAAGCTGGTCACAAGCTGGTCCTGAGCTGGTTAAAGCTGGTTCTAAGATGTTTAGGGGACCAGCTAAGAACCAGCTCATGACCAGCTTAAACCAGCAGCCATACTTCAAAACATACCTAAATAGCAAATGCTTGATTTTTCAACAGCGTGATTTTGTCTGGAAACTGTAATACTTACCCAATCGTTTTTGTAGATTAGAGATCTTGTGGACAAAGTAGATCATGGCAGCTATAAATCCAGCCATCAATACAACAGCAACAACTATTACAGATATGACAGTTGAAGACTGACCCCATTCAGCTAAAAAGAGACAGTAAATTATTAGAGAACAAAATATTTTCCATGATTCAGGACTGATAGTTGTCAGGTAGTTGACATACAGTTGTATGCAAAAATACAATCTTAATTGCAAGACATGGAAGCCAGCTTATATTTGATTATTTCCAAATACTTTGCACTAAAGTCACAATAATTTGAAACTCACCACTGACAGAAACAATGAACTGCTGTAAGCTCCCGCGGCCTTCGATCTGTACTTCATAAAGTCCACTGTGTTCAGTTCTGGCATTTGTGATGGTCAGAGATCCAGTTTCATCTAGTCGTAGTCTGTTTTTGAATCGTTCATCAGCATCATTTAATGAGAGATTTTTAGTTTCCACATCAACTTTCCCTAGGAGGATGCCTTTATTTCCAAACCTCCATACTATCAGATCATATTTCTGTAATTTAGTAGCATCATTCAGTAGAATGATAGATTCCCCTTCTATCACAGACACTGGCTTCACTACATTCATTTCACCAACCACACCTGAACAAAAAAATAAGCAGACCAGAACTGATTTATAAAGATTTTTTGTATTGTCCATGTAAGATGCTTGCAGCATGAAATCATACCATGTGATATCATTCAATTTCATTAAATTAAAGAGATTCTCTTAAGATACTCACCAGAGACATTCACATGAAATATTCTGTATGTAATCTTTTCTCTAGAGATTGTTAGTTTATATTGTCCTGAGTGTCTGTTTCTGGTGTTTCTGATGGTGAGAGAGCCAGTTTTTTGGTCCACCTGCAATCTGCCTGTGAATCTCACATCATCAGTGAAAGTCGTCACAGGCAAGTCGTTCTTTCTCGTTACCTGAGATAAGACCGATCCTTTAGGCCCAAATGTCCAGAGTATTGTATTATCATTCAGTATTTCAAAAAGGTTAGTATTTAGAATTACAGAGTTTCCTTCCGTCACTGATATTGTCTCATCTGTTTCTGCATTACAAACACCTGCAGAACATAAATGAATTATTATAGATGGGTCATTCCTGGGATTTGGTTCATTTTCAACTTGGAATATACATGTTTTTCAACTACATTTGATTCAACTTCTAAATACCCCACATCATTAGGCACATATATTTTCCCACCTCAGGCATTATTATTTCAGTTGTTTTCCACTTTAGACACCTTTTTTTCTCAATCCCGTAATAGACAAAATGGGATTGGTTTGAAAAGGATTTTACACAGAAATTGTTATAAAATAAACATGTACTATGGAAGAAAATTAATGACATATGTATTTGAAAGAAAAAAGCATGTTGAACTGCACTAACTGAAAAAATAATGCATTGCATTAACAGTGCTTGCATTTTAATGCCTTGTATTTTCAGGACTTGCATTTTTAGGGGCTGAAATTTAATATAGTTGTTTATTTAAGCTGTGAATATTTCAATTCAAAATATTTCACAGATATTTTCAGAATTAAAAATTCAATAATTCATATTCACCTTCCAGAGTTCACTTCCGCAGTATTCAATCGGTTTAAAAATACGATGTATAATTTTCGACCGGCAATTTTTGGTCCATTTTATTTCACTTTATAAATTCGCTTCCACAAATTCACTGGTTCAAATTCGCCTGAATATTCAACATTGCACATCCGGGAGCTGCAGGAAAAGCAGTGGAGCACCGATGCGTAATCTCAAGCTAATGTTAGTCGCTCACCAGCAGGTGGCGCAATCGGGTGTTTGACGAGAGAGGTAGTACTCTCAGAATGTCATTTGCCGAGATGGCCCAATCACAAAAGTAGCGTTTACTTTTATAGGCTAATCAATGTCTTAGACATTTATATTTGCCCTCCTGTACACGTAAGCTGTCTTTCCAACTTGACAACGAGGGTCGAATCTTAGCATGGCAGCTGCCACAAAAACCTGCCACTCGACCGCTATGGCAAAACGTCACCAAAATAGGCTCAATCATTTGTGCTTCGTTTGTGCCAGTAATATTTTCGTTTGTGCTGCTTCGGCTTTTAAAATATTAGACATTACATTATAGGCGATGACGTCACCAGCCCCCCTACACGCTCCAAACTGACCCCAAATAGGCTCAATCGTTTGTGCTTTGTTTGTGCCGTTAAAAGAAATCCTGTAATTATAAAACGCTGCTTAAATATAAGGAAAACAAAACTTTGTACAAAAAGTGTCCTCACTCTACACTCCGTGCTATCGAAATCATTCCAAACCGGTGCCATTCTTTTGTGCTCGATTTGTGCCGTTAAAAGAACTCCTGTAATTATGAACGCTGCTTAAATATAACGAAAACATAATATTGATATATATTTATATTAATATTAATTAGGTTAGGCTATAGCCTGGAGACGCTGTTCACACGAAATGCCGCGTTTATTTGTGCTGGATTTGTTCCATGAAACGAAGAAATTCTGGTTGCAACTAAAATTCTTCTTAAATAGCCTATTTAAAAGGTGAAAAATCCAAAAACACTTAATATGCCATTATCTGTATAATTCATAATTCCTTCATAATTATAACAGTGATTAAGCATAGCTATAGTAATTTGTACTGGTATTGGAATTTCCATTTTTAAATTTCCTGGATTCAAATTCAATGGGTTAATTCAATTTTAGTCATCTTAACACGTCTGATAAATTGAATTTATGAAACTTTAACATCCTAATATTTTATTAAAATTTTTACAACAATATATCCATATGTTGTTTGTTTTCATTTTTCTGTGTTGTTAATTTATTACACAATCATTAAAAAAATGAAATATCAAAAATTTAATTACATTTCAAAATGTAATCAAAAGAAAATGTACCAATTCCTTTTAATTTTCATAAACAAAGTGCTGTACAGCAGAGGTTTACTGTAAAAATTTAACATTTAAGTTATTCCTTTAAAAATTAATTTTTCATAATTATAGGATTATTATTAGACTATTGTTGTTGTTATATAATATACTACTACTTCGAGAAGCATCGTAATATGTTTGTCACAATTTCAAGTTCAATGAAACTCCCTTTGATCCGGGCACGCGAGTGTGAGTACACACAAATAAAAACCCTTTACAGTTCTGAATGCTGTATTACTTTTACCTACCTAGCAAAAATGATGGCATAAATATGTTTCCAATGCAAGTGATAGCGCTGGTGCCATGTCGAGTAAAGCGCGCTTCAGCTTCCTCTCTCCGCACAAAGGATTGGATATGCATCTAACAGCGCACAGGTTAAGTTTTAAACTAACGTGATATGCTTGAGCTGTTTTATATCTATAGATTTTATTTTAAGTCGTGATGATTTAAGAAGGCTAAATTGGTCAATGATTACTTTATCATATGATACGATCAACTCACTGTCTGCCGCTGACCGCTTGGTCTTTACTTAAAAAAAAAAAACTTTACATTTCACGAACAAAAAACGTTTTTTTTAAAAAAAAAAAACAAAAAAAACAAAAAAAACTGAACTCTTTTAATAGCTGAAAAGTAGCCTATAAGCTGTTTTGGGAGAAGGGAAAAAGAACGGGCTGACTAATCTAAAATTTTAAGGCAGCACGAAAACTGACCTATTTTTAAAACTCTGCGGCCACGCTAAACCGGCGGAGGAGAGTGAAGTTTTCGTTATGAGATCGTGGTTACATGGTTTCCTTTAATTGCACAAACCGGCACAAATCCAGCACAAACGAATGACACCGGTTTGGAATGATTTCGATAGCACGGAGTGTAGAGTGAGGACACTTTTTGTACAAAGTTTTGTTTTCCTTATATTTAAGCAGCGTTTTATAATTACAGGATTTCTTTTAACGGCACAAACAAAGCACAAACGATTGAGCCTATTTGGGGTCAGTTTGGAGCGTGTAGGGGGGCTGGTGACGTCATCGCCTATAATGTAATGTCTAATATTTTAAAAGCCGAAGCAGCACAAACAAAAATATTACTGGCACAAACGAAGCACAAATGATTGAGCCCAATTTGGTGACGTTTTGCCATAGCGGTCGAGTGGCAGGTTTTTGTGGCAGCTGCCATGCTAAGATTCGACCCTCGTTGTCAAGTTGGAAAGACAGCTTACGTGTACAGGAGGGCAAATATAAATGTCTAAGACACTGATTAGCCTATAAAAGTAAACGCTACTTTTGTGATTGGGCCATCTCGGCAAATGACATTCTGAGAGTACTACCTCTCTCGTCAAACACCCGATTGCGCCACCTGCTGGTGAGCGACTAACATTAGTTTGAGATTACGCATCGGTGCTCTACTGCTTTTCCTGCAGCTCCCGGATGTGCAATGTTGAATATTCAGGCGAATTTGAACCAGTGAATTTGTGGAAGCGAATTTATAAAGTGAAATAAAATGGACCAAAAATTGCCGGTCGAAAATTATACATCGTATTTTTAAACCGATTGAATACTGCGGAAGTGAACTCTGGAAGGTGAATATGAATTATTGAATTTTTAATTCTGTAAATATCTGTGAAATATTTTGAATTGAAATATTCACAGCTTAAATAAACAACTATATTAAATTTCAGCCCCTAAAAATGCAAGTCCTGAAAATACAAGGCATTAAAATGCAAGCACTGTTAATGCAATGCATTATTTTTTCAGTTAGTGCAGTTCAACATGCTTTTTTCTATCAAATACATATGTCATTAATTTTCTTCCATATGTACCAGCTGCTCATTTGTCCCTGATGACAATTTAATGATAAAAAAAAAAGTAAAAATGTTCACATTTTTATAGGACTGAAGCTAAAAATATACAAATTGTCTGTCTACGTCTCTTTATATCTGTAAAAAAAAATATTTTTAATTTCAACTAAAACCACATTTTTATTGTTTTACTCCTTAACATGTCAGATGGTAATCAGCAAGAAATACTTTTGTTCTTAATTGTCTTGCCTATATTTTCTAAAAATATTAATGTGATGGTGTTGAAGACTAACACATTTGAAGGGACAAATTGCTTTAAATTTACTTTTTTTTTTGTCACGAATCATGCCGCTGCGACTCCCTCCTTTCACCACCAGAGGAAGCCATCACTGAAACTCTGAACTGCATCACAAACTCCATGTCCCATAATCCCTTTCCTGGCTGACTTCCTGCACAGTTGTCGGCCATTACTCCTCTTTACACTTGGACTATAAATAGACCCTCGTTTCACTCAGTACTTCGTGAAGTCTTCTGAGTGTTATTTCCTGTGTTTGCTTTCCCGTTGTTGACCTTGTTTTCCGTTTTCTGATTGTTTTCTGCCCGCCTATTGACCCACATCTGTTCACTGGATTACGTTTGTTTGCTAGCAGCCTGTCTCGACCACTTGCTTGGACAATGACCACTCACTAGCTCTGCCTGTGTTTTCCCTGTCTGCTGTGTACCGATCTTGCCTGTCTGACCATGAGTTATTCAATAAAGTTGCATTTGGATTCTCAACCTACAAAGCCCTCGATACAGTTTTGTTTCTCTCTCAAATTGTCCCCTTGTTTTTGGGCATGGCCAACACTGTCTGCTGCAAATGTGGGTGCAATTTCTGATGTATGATGTTCGTCAACATTTAAGTGGACATATTACATCAAAAATGCTATTTAAAGCAATGATATACATTGTCATCTTTTTGAACTATATATATTGTGGCAGGAGGAGCACACGACAGACACAGGGGGTGTGGCGTCAGGCCTCGGAGAGGTTTTTATTAAACAGAAATACAAAAGAAAGTGTCCAAAATGGGGAAAAATAACAACAGTGTCCAAAATAAACAGGGGATCTGGTGTCCTCGTCGTGAATGGGATGGTGATGGGTAGTGTCTGATGAGGAGGGGTCCAGCAAGGGGCGGAGTCCGGCGGCCGCACGCGCTCCCCTCCCGGGTCCGGGGCGCGAGGGGCGGCGGCGTCATCTGCGCGGCTTCGTCCTCCCCGTCCCTCGGCACGGCCAAGGAGGGATCCGACGGCCTGGCATCCTGGCCTGATGGCCGTCTGGTTGGTGCGGCTCTCTTCCTTCTCTTGACGCTCTCCTTGCTGGACCCACGAGGACACCAGCGTGCATGCACGGGGAAGAGACCGGTCTCCTGAGGAGAGGCGCCCGCGCCATTTAAACAGCGGCGGTGATGAGGCTTAACGCACGTCAGGTGCGCCTCATCACATGCCGGTAGACGTGGTTGATTGGCACCTCTCCTCTCCCACACGCCCACTCCCATCGGGAGCCTGGCGAAGAGCGGCGATTATGGGATGGGGTGTTGATGATAAATAGGGGGGAGGCAACCGACTCGTCACAATATTTACTGAAATCATGACAAGTTTTTTCTTTAAAATTTGTAATAAATAACTCAACCCCATCACAAGCTTACAACCACCATAACAATGAGAAATACATATATTTGTGACGGGGTTGTGGTTTTTCTGCTCCTCATGTAGTGTAGCAGAGTAGACCATATAGGTGGCAATAAAATAAGTACATTGTATATATTTATGGATTAAAATAAAATGTTGAAAAAGTAATCATTTTCCATCTTAATTTTATGTGACGGGGTTGAGCTGGCTATAACATGCCTAAATAAAAAGTATGATTCTACTAACCATTTTCTGCACCACTATTAAGGAGACCTGGATGATGTCATTTCTGGTAAATGATGGGCGTAAAATTGTTAGTGTGACAGGGTTGAGTTCATAACTTTAAAGTCTTCAATAAAATATATTTTTTTTTACAAGAAAGGAACGTCTCAGGTTACGTATGTAACCATGGTTCCCTGAGAAGGGAACGAGACACTGTGTCCTCTAGAGGTCGCTATGGGGAACGACTCCTTCGTGACCCGTGTCGGACGCTTTTATGCAAAAACTACAACAGTACCGGCCGGCGGCAGCCTATGACGTCACCGCCGGCGCGACTCATGAGACTCGCGTCATACTAGCGTGACCACACAGTATAAGAGGGCGCCGGTCGAACACAACATCCACTTCTTCTTCTGAAGCATATGTCCGAAGCATGGCGATAAGTCTAAAGGACGCAGTGTCTCGTTCCCTTCTCAGGGAACCATGGTTACATACGTAACCTGAGACGTTCCCTTCCGAGGGAACTCGAACTGCGTCCTCTAGAGGTCGCTATGGGGAACGGTATACCCACGCTGCCATGCTGAGGGGAGTGCAAGCTACATAAAGGCCAGCACTAAGTACCAGCTTTACACTCAAAGAGGGAGCTGCCCCAATGACGTCCGCGGCTGTCAGTGACTTCATCCCTTCGGCCAAGGCCTGAGCTGCCTATCACAAGAACTTACCTGTAAGGGCAGGACTTACAGAAGCCTAACCCCCGGGGCAGAGCTCAGATCTGGAATCAGAGAAGGGGGACTCCTTCAGGGATATAACCACCTGTCTAGAACAGAGTCTAGACGCTGATACGTCACCAAGGGGTTACCAAGTCCTGTGTGACCTTGCTCAAGAGCTGGCAAGGCAGGTATTGGTACCTCGATAGAAGCATCAGATAAGATACAAAAGCTGAGTGTAGCCCAAGAAACCGGGGCTCAACATCTCAAGAAGGGGTCGGAGCTGAGCGCGTAATCCCCACCATATAGGTTTTTAGAAAGAACACAGAAACTAGTGTGCATTCTTACCACCTTGTGGATTTTGGAATGTGCCTGGAAGGCCAGGTCACCAAATACCGTTCATGGAAGGAGGCTCTGGAAACAGAGAACCCAAACTCAATCAGAGGGAGGTTCTATATCTCAGGGAGCAGAATCGCCATTTAACAACGGGAGCACTGAAAGCTCAAACTGGCAATTCTTGGTGGAATACCCTGGAGCAGAGGGGTTCCATCTCCATTAGGAGGAAGTTGCTCAACAGGGGACAGCATGCTCACAGAGGACCCTCACCTCATGAGGGGAGCGAAATAGGCTGATTAGCACACTCCACCAGGGCTACGACCTGGAATATCCAGAGCCACACAGAGCAGAGGCTCCATTCTGGGACCTGAAGGGACAGCAGGCTCCGCACAAATCAGTGTAGCGGGAGACAAAACACATTGGGTGGCAGCAAGTGGCCGATTTATCCAATGAGGTTGTGATAAGCTCTGTATAAGAATGGCGAGCATTCAGCAGCCATGGGGTGGATACCTAACCATTAACAAAGGGGAGGATATATCCACTCTGCCCAGGCAGATGTGCTCAAATGACCCTGTCTCAACAGGGGAGCACAATCAGAGGAGGTTGATACCAACTCTCAACATAATAGCCGGGGCAAGTACGTAGCAGCCACAGGGTGGGTGTCCGATCATTCAAGAGAGGATGATCTGCCCTTTCCACCCAGAGATAGCGTGCTCAAGCAACCCTGCCTTAGCGAGGGGAGCACTGCCAAGCCTCACCAAGGCCAGAGAGACACAGTGGAAGGCATAAAGGTCTAGGCCGCCATACCCAAGGGGCTTATAAGGCCCTTTAAAACCTCAGAAGAGGGTAGTGTGACCTCCGCCTATGGCTTTAGCATGGCGGGGAGAAAGCACATCGGGTGGCAGCAAGAGGCCAGCTTATCCAATGCGGCTGGTATGGGTACCTCGTGGCCATATTGCTGGTACCAAACCTTCAATGGGGAGGAGGATCTACTCAGTGCTGTAATCAGACGGCGTGCTTCAGCTACCTCACCTCAGTGAGGGGAGCACTGCCTTGCTCACCCAGAGTCAGGGGAGATGTACAGCGAAGGCCTAGAAAGGCCTGGGCAGCTGCACCCAGGGGGCCACCAGGACCCTAGGTATGCTGCCATCAAAGAGTAGGAACTTAACCTCCGATGGGAAGGAGGGCCTCCACAGCCTTGTAGAAGATGGTGTGCTACAACTACCTCGCTTTCGTGAGGGGAGCACTACCATGCTCGTCTGATTGTAAGAGGAACATACAAGGGTAGGAAGTAATCTGATGAACCAGGCTGCCAGTCTAAAGACTCCAGAAGGCCAAGGGCCTTAATACGCACAATAGAGTAACCTCATCACTGCACCATACAAAGGGGCGGAGAGAGTAACTCATCAAACGACAGCAAAGCGGTCGATATCTGATGAGGTTATGTGGAGAAATTAGGAGTCACAGGGCAAGTGCTCAACTCTCCACAGAGAGGAGGACCAACCTTAACTGACCAGCGCTAGATGACACCAGCAGGGGACATCAGGTCGAGACCCAGCTTCAAGGGGGATCGAAACGCCCACATAGTCAAATACCTGAAGTGGTATGGACATGCATTAATACTCTCAGCTAGAGTTGAGGGGGCTCCCAAGGTAACCAATGGTGGCCAACACCCAAGATAGATTTCTCAGACTTCTGTAGAGACCAGAAGGGGCACCTGATCTATCAGGGGGAGGGGCTAGCTCCTTCAACACCCTCCGCAGAGGGGAGCTGCGCCACACCCTGAGGTATCTAACCATAACAAACCCAAAGATCCATGCTTCTTCCTCGAAAGAGGCACGGGCCTTACTCTAACCAGATCCACAGATCATGGAAGAGTATAAGGCTCAATCACGACTGGAGAGCTATTGCTCCTCGGAGTCAATGCTCAGAAAGGGTTTCCGCAGAAACACCTAAATCCAGTATTCAGTGGTGAGGGTGAAATCAAGCTCAGTCCGCAGAAGAGCATTTCACCAGACCACTAGCATGAGAGACTGGGTTGTATAGCCAGGTGTCTACCAGGGATGTCCAGGGGCATCCAATGAAGTGAAAAACCTCAGAGGGCTCACCCGGAGAAGGGACTAAGGAGTCCAAAAGACCTGGAGAGAAACAGGTTACCTGCACAAGGGGACCAACAGGCCCTGGGACTGCAGTGATGTACGGGAAGCCCAACGTAGGAGATACTCCTGTAGTGCCACTTGATCTGGTTGCAAAAAGACTGGCGACCGAATCCACGAACGGTAATCATCCAGCAGCAACTGGGGGCCCGACACAAAAAGAGGGTCCCGCCTGAAACACAGGAAGAACACACAACAAAACCGTACACACTGCGACCCAGCCGATGGCTGGGTTAATTATAGATATCCATATATAATATAAAGGATTGTACTCATCCAGAGCCTCCATGTCAGTTGAACCATATCCCACAGATAGCAGTAGCAGTCTTGGTAGTAAGTAGAATTAATGCCGGACCATCAGTTGGGTTGTTCTAGAATAACGGAACATAACCCATGCATCATAGGTCCAGAAGAGAGACTGCGAGTGAGAAGGCGCAGAAAGGTGGGGGTAGATGTAAAAAAAAACCCAGAGGGAGGCGAGTAGATGTTAATTATTACTCTGGCCCGGACGAGAGCGTTGAGAACGCCTCGTCTGGATCACCTCCCTCAGATCTTGACGTCCTCTTCTTGGCCGTGACACTAGCCTTCTGTGCCCGTCTTCAATCCTCAGACCGGGACGGGCCAAGACCCCTTTGTTGTTCGGGCTCAGACCTGGTCCTTCGTGGAATGAAGGTTTTGAAGGCAGCAGAACGCGCCTTCACCTCCTTAAACTTCTCGATAACCGTATCAACGGAAGTACCGAAAAGCTCAGAAGGCGAAATCGGCGCATCGAGGAGAAAGCCCTTCTCTTTCTTCCCGATATCCGCCAGATTTACCCAGAGATGGTGCTCCGTAACCACCATGGCCGCCATAGACCTACCCATAGCAGTGGCGGCCTGCTTGGTAGCACGGAGAGCCAAATCCGTGGTCCGGCGGAGTTCTGCCATATCATCAGGGGAAAGCCCCTGGCCTTTATCCAGGTCCTTCAGCAGATCAGCCTGATAGGCCTGGAGTACTGCCATAGTGTGCAGTGAAGCCACAGCCTGACCTGCTGCTGCGTATGCCCTGCCATTAAAGCTAGATGTTTTTTGAAGGGGCTCAGATGGCAGGGAGGGAGCCTTAAGAGATGATGTCTCACCAACAGAGAGATAGCTAGCCAGCGTCTCTTCTATTGGAGGCATCATCTCGTAGCCATTTTCACGCATCCCTTCAATATTTGAATAACTGGTTTGTGGAAACCTGTGAATGCGTGCAGAAAATGGCTTGTTCCATGTCTTCACGACCTCTGTGTGGAGGTCGGGAAGAAATGAAAGGCTCACTTGAGCTGGGGGGCTATGGTTAGAAAGGTAACGCTCATCGAGATGACCCCGCGGCGTCACCTTCCTTGTTCGCTTCCATGGGAGATACAACCTCACCGTGGCGCGATCCATAACCTCCAACAGCTCTTCATACGCAGGACAGGAGGAATGAGATGATTCAGTATGCAAAGGTTCTTCCTCATCTAACATCTCCTGTTCTTGCTGGGGGGAACCCAGCAGAGCACTGGCTGCTGGATCAGATGATGTGAGTGAAATCGCATCATCCTCCAGCAGCACACTCTCATCCTCGACTGATGAATGAGAAAGGGAAAGACCCTTATCTAATTTATCAGCGAGTTCCATCTGCGATCCCCATGAGCTCATTTTCCTCCGTGCCTCAGCAGCGGCAGGTCCTGAGCCAAAGGGGGCAGATGGCTGTCCATCTTTCCTCGAAAAGATAGACAGACGAGAGCGAAGCTGCCTCATAGGAAGAAGCTCACAATGCACACAGACCGCCCCCTCAAGGACATCGCCTGCATGCTCTCCGCCCAAACAAATGACGCAAAGATCGTGTGTGTCACCAGGTGCCAGAAAACAAGGGCACGGGTCCACACACTTCTTAAACGCCTTGCTAGTGCCAGCCATGATAAGACAAGAAATAAATAGCTTACCATTGTAGATTGCACTTTAACTTCAAACAAAGCAGTCGCTGAAGAAGAAGAAGAGGATGTTGTGTTCGACCGGCACCCTCTTATACTGTGTGGTCGCGCTAGTATGACTCGTCGCGGCCGGCGGTGACGTCATAGGCTGCCGCCGGCCGGTACTGTTGTAGTTTTTGCATAAAAGCTTCAGACACGGGTCACGAAGGAGTCGTTCCCCATAGCGACCTCTAGAGGAGGCAGTTCGAGTTCCCTCGGAAGGGAACACACTGTTGCCAAAGCTCACAGACACTATTCACATTTTGTTAATATTTTTTAAGTACAAACTCAGTGAAGTGCCTGAGGGACATGACAAAATCCTTGGTTTAATATAGATATGAGACATTATTTCATGCTAAAAATATTTAAAAGCAATATTTATTTGTATTCATTATAATGGGCAGGCCAAAGTTTTGTGGAAAGCTTCTAACAACTCATTTTGGTGAACCAGCACTTCAGAAACTCTGATATAGATTATCTACATCCGATACTACAGTAGTAGCCTACCCTCGGTGAACAGATTCAACTGGAAACAATTGAGTGAAACAAATCAACATGCAAAACACTGTTCTATAGTGACCTCAAACATAAGCCTCAGTGTATTCCACATTATGTGAGTTGTGACGTTAAATAAAGCACAAAAACCCATGCTGCATCCCAATTCCCATACTATCCATCCTAAATAGTATTCGAAAATAGAATTAGTATGTCCCAAAGTATTCCAAAGATTCTACTACTTTCGGTTAGAATTTGAAGCATTGCGCGGTGGAAGAGGATTCGATTAGAACTGAGCAGAGTTCTCCCCATGAAAGATCCGCATGAAAGATCAATGTGCCTCTTAATTTCTCTACAATACAGTAGTTAACCAAATTAAATGAAATGTGGATGATGCTAACGGTTTGACAAGATAATAGAGTGGTACTCTGTGTTCAACCATAGTTCATGAAATGTACACGTTTTGTCCATCTAGATAAATTTCACAATATAATATAATTTGTATGAAATTTGGAGCCTAAATACAAACGGCAGAGCTAAAAAGCTAAACTGAGGCTATAAACGAACTACACCACGGTCGCTCGTGTTCAACGTCACTACTGCTACTTCCAACAACTATTTCAAACTTATTTTTAAAAACATGTTCAGTGAAAAGGATTTACTCTGTGGATGAATTTTATTGCACGTTACATGAACCTTTTCATATAAAACTGAAATAAATACAAAACTAGAGCCAAACTAAAACCGAAGTGAAACATTAATAATAAACCGCAGGAGTGAATAAATTAAACAATCATAACTAAAACACATAGGAAACCACGTATTTCTGTACATTTCGAAATAAGGTGCATTAAAAGTAAATAAATCCTTAATTGATAGGAATATTTTAAAGAAAAACGTAGTATTTCGTAGTAGTCTCCACGTAGTATTTAATAAAAATCTTGTGCATGAAATTATTAAATAACAGCAGAGTGAGCAAGTTTTTGATTATGGTAAAATTAATTTTATTTTAGTTACAAAAAGTACCACGTTTCATCTATCATTTTGTTAGGGTGGTTACACAAAATGCTATTTTATCCTTCTGCCAACAGGAGTAAGTAAAAATCTTTCCGTGCCACGGACATATGGCCGTAAACACTTTTACAATTTAAACGTGGCTTCAACGCTATGCATCATTAAAGTTTCACCGCGACCACGTAAAGCCGGTAAATGTGGTGTTTACATGGAATAATCATAGTATGACTTTACCTTATGATACGAACACAGAGTCTCCAGTGGTTCAGTAATAAAACGATCATCTTCCATACAAAACTTGGTTGCATTTCGGGGCAAAGCACACACACACAAAAGCATTGTTGAACAACAATATAAAATACGGGGAATTAGTAACTGGTTATTCTACAAGTATTCTGTACTACAAATTATACAAAAATGATTAAATACTGTAAATTGATCAACTGTTCATTGTGATGACGTTTAATGTCTCCGACAGCGCATGTAGTCCCATTTAGCAGTGGGGGTGAGCCAAGATGGCTGCATGAAGTGACGCGTTTACTGAGCCCTTCATCACAAAAGTTAATTAAGCTGCCCAAAGTGGTTAAAAACATGCGATTCTTGATTGATTACCTCATATGACATTTCTAAACTTTAAAATGGCTAAAAGGAAACGAAATCGAAACCTAAATCCATCATTTAATCAGGAAATGTCTACTGAAGTGCTAATTAGCAGCGGTCACAATTACAGTAAGTCCTGTGCTGAAGGGGAAGATATGGAAATGCTAATACTGGATGAGACGGAATTTCCAGCGTTGCCGGTGACTCCGAGTGAACCTGCTGCGAAGAAGAAAACAACTAAATCCGTTCATTCTGCATCTGATTCTGACATTATCGGTACGCTGTCTCAGATGATTAACGAAAGATCTGATAGCATCGAAAAATTGGTGAGTGGCAACACGGAGAGAATTGATGAGCTGAGCAAGAAGATTGACATTGCTTTTGCCAATATTAAAGAGATGGAAAGCAAGATATGTAAAGTGGAGGGTCATGTGTTAGAATTGGAAAAGCCAGTCAAAATGCTTGAACAGCGAATGGATGAGTTGGAATCTTATTCGAGACGGTGAAATTTGAGATTGTACGGCATCTCGGAAAATAAGGACGAAAACGTGCGTCTGCAGGCCGTGAAGATTTGTCAATCTGTTTTACCTGGAGAGTCGGGGCGGCTCTCAGAAGTAATTGACATTGCACACCGACTGGGACACAAAAGCACGGCCGATTCCCGTCCACGACCCATTCTCCTGCAGTTTACGTCTCGTATGATGAGGAATGAAGTGTGGACGTGGGCAAAGACCTCTACTTATCTCAAAGCCAACGGATTTCTCCTCAAGGAAGACTTCTCTAAAGTGATCGAGAGAGGCGTTCCAAGCTGTGGCCGTTTGTGAAGCAGTCATGGGATGCAGGAAAAATGGCTTTCTTCGCGGGGGCTCGAGCGTTTATTCAAGGGGAAGGAGAAATCAAGATATGAGTCACACTGGATCCCCCAGACTGTGCAGGAGGCGATGCACTACTGTTCTATCTTAAGATGCTGGTAGCAGCCTTTTGAGTTTACTACACAGACTATATCATAAGAACTTGTTTGGGCTAAGACTTTTTATTGTTGTTCTTAGTGATGTGGTTCGGGTAAGCTAAGTACTTTGTTCTCGTTTATACCTTGAACTTAAATCTGTTCCATATTTTTTGTATTGTTTTTGTTATATATCTTTGTCTACAGTTTCACTTAATACATGGACATGGAAAACATGCAGTGTTGGGGGGGGCTCCAGGAACGTGGTTGAGAACCACTGCTCTAGGGCAGTGGTTCCCAATTCCAGTCCTGGGGACCCCCTGCTCTGCACATTTTGCATGTCTCCCGTATTTAACACACCTGAATCAGATCATCAGCTCATTAGTTCAGTTAATGGCTCTCTCCCCTAACAAGCTGTTGATATTAATCAGGTGTGTTAAATAAGGGAGACATGCAAAATGTGCAGAGCAGGGGGTACCCAGGACTGGAATTGGGAACCACTGCTCTAGGGCACTTTCTATGGAAGAAAATTAATGACATATGTATTTGAAAGAAAAAAGCATGTTGAACTGCACTAACTGAAAAAATAATGCATTGCATTAACAATGCTTGGATTTTAATGCCTTGTATATTCAGGACTTGCATTTTTAGGGGCTGAAATTTAGCATAGTTGTTTATTTAAGCTGTGAATATTTCGATTCAAAACATTTCACACATGTTTTCTTAATTAAAAAATTCAATAATTTGTATTCACCTTCCAGAGTTCACTTTCGCAGTATTCAATCTGTTTAAAATACGATGTATAATTTTCGACAGACAATTTTTGGTCCATTTTATAAATTCGCTTCCACAAATTCACTGGTTCAAATTCGCCTCAAAATTCAACATTGCACATCCGGGAGCTGCAGGAAAAGCAGTAGAGCACCGATGCGTAATCTCAAGCTAATGTTAGTCGCTCACCAGCAGGTGGCGCAATCGGGTGTTTGACGAGAGAGGTAGTACTCTCAGAATGTCATTTACCGAGATGGCCCAAGCGGGGAGTACAATTTAAGATTTTCTGAGCCAGTATATATGCGGAAAAAGCTAATAAAAGCACAAAAGTAGTGTTTACTTTTATAATCAGTGTCTTAGACATTTATATTTGCCCTCGTGTACACGTAAGCTGTCTTTCCAACTTGACAACAATAAGACCTCCGTGAAGTTGGCCCCCCACCCAACGCAAAACGTCGCCAATCGTTTGTGCCGTTAAAAGAAATCCTGTAATTATAATCGCTGCTTAAATATAACGAAAACATAATATTGATATATATTTATATTAATATTAATCAGGTTAGGCTATAGCCTGGAGACGCTCTTCAAGCCAAATACCACGTTTATTAGTGCTGGATTTGTTCCGTGAAACGAAGAAATTATGTCTGCAACTAAAATTCTTCTTAAATAGCCTAGAAGGTAAAAAATCCAAAAGCACTTAATATGCCATTATCTATATAATTCATAATTCCCTCATAATTATAACAGTGATTAAGCATAGGCTAGCTATAGTATACTTGCAAGAAAGGTTCACAATCATACAGACACACAGGTCCCTGCTGAGTGTGACAGAGGAGGGAGAGAAAAACCTCCTCTTTATATCTCTCTGCACACCCAAGGTTACAGACTAAAAACAGCTGCAGGTCTCATATCAAGACAGAAACACAGAAAAACATCCCTATGCATCATCTCCCAAGACATGTTCTACCTATATTTTAGGTCTCTCCTGACCCCCAGGTCACCCAAAAGGCGCCTAGGCATTCCAAGTTGCACTTACATCTTCCCGTTACTCCCTACTCGGAGAGGAAGGCCCTCTATGGGAGTACATGTTCTACATAGTGCTTTGCATGGCATTCAGACATATATCACACAAGCATATGGAAATCATCCCCCTTATGAATTTTTCTACAACAATAGCTTTCTTCTCTTTTTGGATTTTTATAAAGCATTCGACACATTAGAACATACATCTATTTTTCAGTGTCTCAAAAAGTTTGGATTTGGAGATTTTTTTAGTAGTGCCATTAAAACTTTATATATGAATGGTAGTAGTTCAGTTATTTTAAAACATGGCACAACTCGTCGTTTTGAATTACTGAGGGGCATTAGGCAGGGCTGCCCTATTTCCCCTTACCTTTTTCTTCTCGTAGCTCAGATTCTTTGCTCTCATATAAAGGCAAGTGGTTTAAAAGGGGTGATTATTGCAGAAAGAGAGGTGGTTATCAGTCAGCTTGCTGACAACACAACCCTTTTTCTTAAAGATGATAGGCAGATTCCAATTGCAATAAATATTATTGATTCATTTTCTAAGGCCTCTGGCTTATGCTTAAATATTCAGAAATTTGAACTTTTTGCCATTAAAGACTGTAACAAATCCTTTGTCCATAATATCCCAGTGAAAGATAACATTTGTTATTTAGGTGTCTTAGTTGTTAAGGATCAGAAAAAAAGATGTACTCTTAATTATCAACCCCTTATTGATAAAACACAGAAACGATTTAAATGATGGTTACAAAAGGATCTGTCTTTAAGAGGTAGGGTGCTTCTCACAAAGGCAGAAGGCCTTTCAAGACTTATTTATGCTACTCAGTCTGTTCCTTTGGACCCAAAATTATGTAAAAGAAGCATTTATGGAAGCATTCAATACATTATGTTAGAAAATCTGTTGTAATGAACACATGTGAAAAAGGTGGTTTAAATTTTTGGGATTTCAGTACTTTAGATCATACTTTTAAGATCAGTTGGCTTAAACAGTTTAGAAAGAACCCAGGGTCTTTATGGAATTTTATGTTTTTTCTCAATTTGGTGGACTTGATTTTCTTCTCATGTGTAATTCTAAAATTGATAAACTACCAGCTATATTGTCTGCTTTTCATAGGCAGGTCCTTTTGGCTTGGTCACTAATATTCAAGCACAACTTTTCACCCCACAGATTTTTTATATGGAATAACTGTAATGTCCTACATAAAACCAAATCCATATTCTTTAAAAATTGGTTTGATAAAAACATTCTGTTGATCAGTCAATTAATTAACTCTCAAGGATTATTATTCTCATATAAAGAATTTTTAGATCATTTTCAATTTCCTGTTTCTCCAAAAGACTTTTCCATAGTTATGGGGTCTATCCCTTCAGGTGTTGTTGCTTTGTTGAGAAATACTCATTCTTTGTCATCGATTACTTTTAATTTTGTCGACACTTTTGTTGGTAGATTATGTTTTGCTTCTACCTGCAAAAATAATAATAGAATAATCCAGTCTTTGTTTCAGCAGAATATTGTAACCATGCCAGCTGTGACAGCTTACTGGAATAATGTAGTGGGTAACATCTGCTGGAAAAAAGTGTGGATGTTTCCTCAAACTTATTTATTAACTAATAAAGTAAAGGAGATTTCTTACAAAATAATTCATAAGTTATATCCTGCCCATCATTACATGAAGAAATTCAAAAGTGATATTTCCTCCAGCTGCTCTTTTTGTGGTGACTCTTTTGAAACTGTTGTTCATCTTTTTTGGAATTGTCCATTTACAAAAACATTTTGGAAAGATGTTTTAAGTTTCATTAGGAATAATATGTATAATGAATGTACCTTATTTTGGAAGGATGTAGTGCTTGGTATTTTTGAGTATCATCAGTCTAAAAGAAAACTATTGTATGTTGTGAATTTGATCTTGCTTCTTGCTAAATTCCACATCCATGCAAATATTCAAACTCCAGACCTCTATATTGTGTTTTTATCAAAGAATTTGAGCAATACATTTCATTGATCCAGCTGTCTAAAAACAAAAAAGCTTTAAAAAACTTTATCTGTTTGTAACTCTTTTCCTATTTTAAATGACATGTAAATCTCAATTTTGCTTTTACATGTATTGTTGTAAACACCCCCTTTCTCCTCTTTATTTTGTTTATGATTTTCAATATTTTTTTGTTGATGGATGTATAATTATTTTGTATACTGTTTTGAGCATTAATAGAAAAAAAAAAGTCCCATTTAGCAACTTGTTAGCAACCGTCTTTTTAAACGAACGTAACAGTTTAAAAAAAATCACGAGTGTGGTGTAACTGGTGTGTTTTATGTCGTAGAATAAAACGTGAAAGTATCGTGAGCTTGTGTTAACCACAGACCTTATTTAAGGGATTTAACCAAAATCCCATTTAAAAAAACCCATTGACTTTGGGGCGATGGAACCGGAAGTGCTAAAATGCTAACTCGCTTCCGGGGCTGCGTCCGAAAGCCTAGGCAGCTGACTTGCTGCCTCGCTGCCCTATCAGGCACTCGAAGGCTGCAAAGGCAACTCCAGGAACAGTTTCGGACAGGCTTCAGAGGCAGCATAACGTGACGCTGTTGCTAAGTTACCTAACGGCTAAATTGTACATTCTGGAGAAAAACAATCTTATACAGTTATATATAAATGCTCTAACGATACATAAAGACCTCGTTTTCATTGCCCACCGAAGGACTGTGTGTCGGAGAAGACGACTGAGAATGACAGCTATTTTTTGCTTAAATAAATAAAAGCACTGATGCAAGTATTATTGCAGAACAGGTTACTAGAGACTGTTTCATTATTATTAGCAGTATATTATATAAATTATTCTTGTTTACTACTAATTTGAACCCTTTTAACATTTTATAAAATACTATTATTACAAATAATATTGCTTATTATGTTTTTACACTATTACTATTCATAAAATATATCATGGTCAATATCTCATCTATTTTATAAATAATCAAGTTTAAATTAACCAGAATATCTTTATTTATATCAAAGAGTGGATTCTATACTCTTTGTTTATATAGCCTATATGACGCACACGCACAGAATTGTGGGAAAGCGAAAGGAAGCGAAGGATACATCTATGCTGCCTTCAAAATTCCATGAGATGAAGGTACCTCCGGAGACAGGAAGTGAAGCAGAATTAGGATTCGGACGTGCCTTGATGCCTTCCAGCCTTGGAATGCGACCTCTGAAGGCAGCATTTTAGAGCTTTCGGACGCAGCCCGGGTTTTTGCCTACAGAGTGACGTCATAGTTCCACCACTCTATTGACAGAGGAGTTTACACGCAGCTACCACGAAGTAGTATGTCCCAAAGCTTGTGTACTATTCCGCTACATACTCAAAAGTATGTAGCCTACTTTTTCTTCACAAAAAGACTACATACTTTTAGGGCATATTATAAGTAGGCGAGTTGGGACGCAGCACCAGAGTATTCCGAAATATCAGCGGGAAACGCCCATGTTCCCTCATTTTCCTGTCACAGAACACATGCGCATTAACATTACGGAATGCAGCAGGTTAAGTACACATTCCGGGCAAATTTCGAAAACGGAGCAATGGTCAAACATCTAACGTTAGCACCGATTGTCGGCTCATTACCCATCGCTTTAAGAACGTGCTTAAATGCAATCATTGTGTGAGATAATTGTTTTTTTTTTTTATTTACTCGGGGTGCAGTGGATAGGATGGGTGAATATTTTCTATATTATATAGGCTGTTCATTTCGCTATTAAACGCGTTGGTCAGTGTCACGCATTTGTCGTAATGTCTCATGAATGGAACTAAAAGACTAACATAAATCCACTTACCGCCCAGAAGTAACAGAGACAACAATATTATTCGCTGCGTGTTTTCGTAGAGCCGTGATTGTAATACAAAAGACGATTGATGGAGATTATTTAATATTCTTTCTATCTCCATTGGGTTCTTTTTTCATGAGCCGCTCCCAGGAGTGCAAAGATAGCCAACACTAACCTACTCATAAAAGTACACAGTATTTTTTAATCCTAGCGGACGACTAGCGGAACAATCGCTTAAATGTAAGCAAACCTGTACTAAAAGGATGTAGGCTACGTGTGGAATGGCTTTTATATGCGTGCTCTCTTTTTTACGGATTACGTTCAGCAAGGAGGGGAGAGGAAGGGGGGGCATGGTCGTATTATCCTAAATCACGAGACCAATTACTGAAAAACAGTGAGTGAGTCTGCTAAACCGTCAATTAGTCATCATCAAAGCTCGTGTAGCCGGCCGCGCCCCGGTTTAAATAAATAAATTGGGGCACAGATTCTTTCTGAGGGGGCAATGTCCCCTTTTGCCCCAAGAACGCGCATTTATAGGCAGAATGTTGTCACTGAGAAGCGGCTAGAACAACTCAAAAGTATTGCTCCCGCTAAGCGTGTTGTTGGTTCACAATATGAAAAATGTGTAATCTTTGTCTGTTAAACATAGTAACAAAAATAAATGAGTAAAAACTATTTAGGAGTTATGAATATGTTGGTAAATTGCTCCACACGTGATTTTGCTCCATAGGTGTATTAGTGTTCTCCAGTGTTGGGGAAAGTTAATGCATTACAATATTTTACATCTTTTGTAGTGTTAAATATTTGTGCCTATTTTGTTTTACTGAATCTGAATTAAATAAAACAAATAAATCTGAATTTGAAATAAATGTTGCACAACTGTAATTTTGTAATTTTTAATTAAATGAATTAATGAAGTGAATAGGCTGAAAAGGCTGAAAAGTAAATTCACTTCTGTACAGTAGAACTGCAGGAAAAGGAAGTTCAACACTCTTCAGCAGTGAGAAAAATGAAGCACAAATATTAGTTAATCTAAAGTAAGTTTTGTCTTTTAGTACACTGCAAAAAATATTTTCATATTAGTTTTTTTTTTTTTTTTTTTTTGAAAATTCTTAAATCAAGAAGGATTGTCTAGACCACTAAAAATTATTCTCTTGTTTTTTCTGAAAACAAGTTTTTGCTTGAAATAAGCTAAATAATCTGTCAGTGGGGTAAGCAAAAAATCTAAGTAAGAAAAGTATTTTTGCAGTGTATGGTTGAACTGGATCAACAAAGGTCAGCAGCAAAGTCATTGGTTTATAAAATGGGATTAAATACATAAATAAAACAAAATGTAACTCAGATATTTTCTTGGGAATGAAAAACTAATGTGTTACTTTACTAGTTACTTGAAAAAAATAATATTATTACGTAATATTATCGCAACATTGGTGTTCTCTTTAATTGTGGTTAATTTTAAATGTTTTCAAATCTTTCCATATGATATCGACAAAAGGTTATTTTTCAGTGTGAGATTTTCATTTCACCATGTCCCATGAATAGCTTATTATTCTTTAATGATTGTTAAACTTAACATATATCATTGAAAACGTTACTCTGTGCTCTAAAAATGGTATATGTCAGTGGGGAATGATTGAGCCATAGTTTATCAACTATACCCTGATCAGTGCCCTATTGTGTCACATGCTGTTTAGTGTTATGATAAAAGGATAATAGGATAAAAGGTAAAAAATGATATTTGTGATATTTCAAATGTCTATTATTAATGGACATATTTTCTAACATGAATGTTAAAAGGGTGTTAAAAGGACATTTAGGTCCCCATAAGAAAACAAGCTTATAATTCATACAAAAAGCCTAAAAATGTAAAAATGCTGAAAGTTTTGAGTGATGCGCATGGTTTAGGGGTAGGGTTGTATATTGTTATTTTTACTTGTATGTATGCATTTGTACTGTTTGCCATAACTTTTGTAGTGTTAAATATTTGTGCCTATTTTGTTTAACTGAATCAGAGTTAAATAAAGCAAATAAATCTGAATTTGAAATAAATGTGGCACAACTGTAATTTTGCAGTTTTTTACAAATGCAATAATGGTTAGCCAGCTTAAGAGCATTAAGAATGGATGTCTCAACTGTACACCATATGTTCACTGTACACCAAAAATGTATCTTATGTTTATGAGCGAATTGTGGAAAATATAAACTATTATCAATTTATGATATTTTAGTACACAAACAAAAGAAATATCATGTGAAATATCACTTAATTTCAGCATTTAGTTTTTGTGTAGTGGTAAAAAAAAAAAAAGCAGAAGCTTGCAGATGCAACAATACTGTTAGTCCACGGTTTAATACGTACCTTAGTTTTTATCCACGGTTTTTGGTTCGGTTCTGATAGCTTGTCACATCAGTGTGTGTGTTTTGTTTTGTTTTTTTTTTTTGTTTGTTTTTTGCAACAAATTAACAACAAAATACTCCTGTAAACCTCTGTACACGGGAAAAGTGTGGATTATGTCTCCTTGATATTTCTTTTGAGAGAGTTTTTTTTTAATGCAAAATAGAATTTAATTCATATTGGACACCAGAGGGCGCCCTCATGCAGAAACCACAAAACCAGTCATAAGTGTCAAATTACATAATCTGAAATATGAATAAATAAGCTTTCAACTGCTGTATGGTTTGTTATGATAGGACTATATTTGGCTGAGATACAACTATTTGAAAATCTGGAATCTGAGGGTGCAAAAATACTGAGAAAATGGAGTTCTTAGCAATGCGTTTTACTAATCAAAAATTAAGTTTTGATATATTTACGGTTGGAAATTTACAAAATATCTTCATTGAACATGATCTTTACTTAATATCCTAATGATTTTGCCATAAAAGGAAAATAAATCATTTTGACCCATTTTATGTATTTTTGGCTATTGGTACAAATATACCCCATACTTAAGACTATTTTTGTGGTCCAGGGTCACATGCGTCAAAGAAGTAACACTGATGACATTCTGTTCTGTGTGCTGTAAATGTCTGCAATAATATATGGTTCTTCAAGCTATCTCATGTATTTTCATAATGATTAAGTATATTTGTAAGACATTGCTAATTGACATACATAGAATATGAGTATGAAATATATTATCTGCCTCATTCTGAGATATGAAGCCACATCAGATCACTTAAGGAAGTTATTTCAAACACTCGACTGATGTTGTGAATTACAAAGAAGTTATAACATTTTTTATAACTTTTGTTTTTAAACTCTTTTGTTGGAGAGCAGGTTTAGAAAGGCTTGCCACTGCATGTCATTAGAAGGGAAGATGCTCTGCGTGTGATCCTCAAGATCAGGGGTGTCAAACTCAATTCCTGGAGGGCCGGAGCCCTGCAGAGTTTCGATGCAACCATAATTAACACACCTGATCCAACTAATCAAGTCCTTCAGACTTAATTGAAAACTGCATAGTATGTGGGTTGGAGCAGGGTTGGAACAAAACTCTGCAGGGCTACAGCCCTCCAGGAACTGAGTTTGACACCCCTGCTCAAGATCATGTTTTATGTTTCACCTCTGTTTGCGAATGAAAATAAGTGCAGAAGTAACATCACAGGAGATGAACAAATCATTTCAGTAACATGAACTCATTTGACTGAGCATGCACAGAGTTTTTTTCTCCCATTTAATCAACAGTGGCATAGACATGGTTTAAGTCAGATATGTATTGTACACATATTATGGATTGGAGCACAATATATGACATACAGATACAGATTTAGTTTGGTCAATAATAACAAGTGTTTTGTTTTTGAGGACTCCTCAAAAACAAAACACTTGTTATTAATGACCAAACTAAATCTGTATCTCAATGAGGAGTGTTCTTTAGATGTCACAGATGAAATAGAGACACTATATTTGGAAATATAAAATGTCTTTTTATTAAATTAGGATTTGCATTTTCTCTTTTTTCACATTTATCCACCTTTAAATTATTGTAACTATCCAGTTTATCCAGAGTTGTCAAAATAAACATAGTCTTATCAATTCATCCAGTTTGTTGGCCTGACAAATATTTGTACATTTATACTGCAAGTAATTACACTGCATTAAATGACGATGAGAATAGTGCTAAACTAAGAAAAACAATATAGTGTAACTGACAATTAGTGAAACAATAGTTTGACGAAAAGAGAGCCTTAACATTAAAATGAGCTGCTGAAAAACCAATAGTTCCCTGTTTTGACCTCATTCATTATGATGATGTCTGTGATCTTCTGCAAATTGGCACATTAAGCACATTTCATTGTGTGTCAACAGACTGAAACAAACTTCACGATCATCGCAAATAAAATCTATGACTGAATATAATAAACATAATCAGAAAACATAATCAGGAATGTCAGTGAAATGGAAATTTTACATTTGTAATACTCTAGCGGACTAACACATCAATAAAAAAACTCACTTAACCAGAGATGCAGTAAAATGAAAATTTTATTGGCATCATTGTACAAAGCGCATTTATATTGCAGATATAATAATATTGCAGTTATAAATAAATATTTTACAAAAAATGTCTAAATGACAAAATGACTGACTGATGGGTTTTGTTAAAAAATTTCCAGGTTATTTGAGTGTTTCTTTGTCAATGTATTAAATGAAAATTCAAGACAAATCATTTGACCCAGTCAGTCTTATATTTACTGTATCTGAATCTCACATTGTTTACTTGACATATTGAATCTGTAGAAAGCATTTGCTCACTCTGACACTGGAAAATGTTTTATGTTTTGTTTTTGTTTTTTTACAGTTTTTGCCCATTGCTTACACACTAAAACTGAATTTCACTGCCTGAAAACCATGTCTTAGTGTTTCAAAAGCAGTAAAATAACTTTAACATTGTGTTTCATCTTAGAATTTTAATCAGTTTTCATAGCACAAGTGAAAGTCAACAAGTCTCTTCTTTTTAAGTTTACCCCACCCATAAATAGATGTTGACTTGTGCAGTTATCATTAGAGCGTCGCAACCTTTCAGTATAGTAAGGCCGATAGACAATGTCATCTTTTCTAGACTTTTGTTTTTTGTATGGATCGCATCTTTCAAACTGACATACAATAATGTACCCAAATGCATGACTTCCACAACAACTTGTTATTCATTACTGCCCTCATCCTCATTGCTCCTATCCTCTGTTGGTCCTCAACAACTTATTTTATTACTACAGCTTGATTTCCTGATGCCTTCCTATTACTATCATCATTGCTTTCTGAAATAAGTATGGATTTGTTGTTTTATCTTCCAAGAACCTTACAAAAATGAACCTAAAACACATGCATAATGGGTATCCCAATGTTGGTCAATAGTGCCATCTACACCAAATATGCATTCCATAATAGGTCTTTGTCAATTATGCATGATGCTCAGATTTTTTTATTTGAGTTATTGTTTTTGTAAAAGTGCATTAAAATGACAAAAAAAAAAAAAAAACTTAGACACATTTGGATGTTACAATTATATTTTTTTAGAACTTTAATTGATATGTATCTAAAATTAGCTTACTATGGAGCTTTGAGTGCATGTGACCTAACACCTTTACTGCATTGTTACCAAAAATGTGAAGCACATGGCAAATATATATATATTTTTTTTTACTGGTTGAAAGGGAAGTCTTTCGACATCTCTAAAATAAAATATAGTTGATATTGTAATTAGTATTGTATATTTTAAATGCAAATTTCTTAGCGTCATTTATAAATGACGATATTCTATAGAGAGTTAAAATATGTACAGCATAAAATCATTGTCTATGGAAACCCTACATGTATGTGTGTTACCAGGAATTTCCAGCAGGTGGCAGCAATGCACTAAAGCGTTTTCGAGTTTGCCATACAAATACAAAAGAGCAAAAACACATGAGGAGCAGAAGTGAGAAGGGAGTGGAGTGCTGAAATCTAAACATACTATGGTAAATACCGAGTTTATTAAAGAGAATGCGAAGGGGGGGTTTTTATCTCTTACTTTTATTTTGTTAAAAAAAAAAAATACACCGACCAGAACAATTTGTATTCTGTGTATTCTATTTTTCCTATAGTTTCCTATGGTAATTTTATGATTTGTATAATTAATACGCATTATATTTAACATCTTTAACATGTTCTTTCTTTAACATCGGGCATTTTTAGTAAGCTTAGTCACAGCGATCGCTTGGTGCGTTTGTCCATATGATTTCCTGGCACGTTCTACTTTTAGGAATCAGTTTTGGACTTTCTGCAGGAGTGCACCCTCCGGCTTCGAGTATGATAATCAAATATGCCCAGTGGCATTTTGTTAGAAAGATTAAAAATACGGGAAAATATTTAAACGAGATGGTAGTGGGATAGAATGGTATGTGTATGTGACAGATAGAACTGTCACAATGCAAGTATTTCTAAAGAAGTATTTCTCTTTTTTTTCACCATGTAATTTGGCTCCACATCCCAGATATACATTTGACCCCCCTCTACAAAATAATGGATTACTTAGTAAATATCCAAGCATGAAATATTTTGCCTTTCATCACTTTTTATGTTTGTCTTTATGAAAAAAATATATGAACAAAACCAAAAAATTGAGTTGGGGAAGTTTTAAAATTTGGTGGATTTGACACAAAATAACCCTATACTAAGGTCACAGGTTTGTACTGGATTTGTTTCAGTGTGGTTTAGTTGATCACTGTGATTGACACGACCAATGAAATCATTCAGATCTGTGGTGGGTGGGGTTTGTGCTTTAACTGGGTTAAAAAGATGAGGAATATTCACATCATCCTACATTACAGGTACAATCTCCAGATGCAGCAGCTGAAATCTGACACATACTATGGTAAAGATGGAGTTTATTAAAGAGGAGATTGAAGACATGAGTGATCCAGAACCATCCAGAATAAAACATGAAGACACTGAGAAACGAACAGGTTGGTGTCCATTCTTGATTCTTCATTTTTGTTTGTTTTAGTATATGGATCATAAATGATACAGAAATGCATTTAAATGATCATGACCCACTAACAAGTGAATAAGCTTTGGCTGATACCGGATCTCTATTGTTTTCTGCTATTAAGCTGGCTCCACACTAGAAGATTGTAAGGCTGATTTTAATGATCGGGAGGTGATTCCACATTTAGTGAAATCATTTGTGTTTAGCAGTAGCTGTTGCATTATATGCCAACTGTGACACTTCAAAAAAATGGGAAAATGCACTTTTTGTGTTTTTCCCTGAATTTTGCATGCTTGTAATTTAGCTCCAAATCAAAGGTAATAATTGTCATTTTGTCCCCCTCAATGAACTACTCCTGTAAATATCCATCCATGAGATGTAATATTTTGTCTTCCATCATTATTTCTGTTTGTCTTCATTAAAAATCTAAACAAAATCAAAAATTTGATTTGAGGAAGGTGTTGGGTTTGAGATCACTGAAATCTTTAGAATCTGTGCTGGGTGGGCTTAATGCTTTAACTAGGTTAAAAAGGTCAGGAATATTCATATCATCCTACATTACAGATACAGAAGTTAAAGATGAGATTGACGACATGAGTGATCCTGAACCATCCAGAATAAAACATGAAGATACTGAGGAACAAACAGGTTGGTGTCTATTCTTGATTCTTTATTGTTGACTGCTAAAAAACATTAATGTAACAAAGATTCAGTTCACTTGATTTTCAACACATTTTGTTTCAGACTGGATTGAAGTAAAACAGCAAAGACTGATGAATGAGGTGGAGGAAGAATGTTGTAAAATCAAAACTTCAAGAAAAAAAGCTAAACAGTTGCACACCTGCACACAGTGTGGAAAGAACTTCAGACAAAAAAGATACTTTAAAAGACACATGAGAATCCACACTGGAGAGAAACCGTACACATGCCCTCAGTGTGGAAAGAGTTTTACTGCAGCAGCAAGTCTCAGTTATCCTCTGCTCATTCACTCTGGAGAAAAGCCATTTAGCTGTGATCAGTGTGGTATAAAGCTTTATCCATCATTAGATCTAAAAAAACACAAGAAAGTTCAATCAGATGGGAAGCCTTTCTTGTGTTCTTACTGTGGAAAGAGTTTTTCAAAGCTGGACTCTTATAAAAAGCACCAGAAAAGGCATAATGGAGTGAAAGATCATGTGTGTTGTGAGTGTGGGAAGAGCTTTACTACAGCTAATGAACTAAATCGGCACCAAAGAATTCATACTGGAGAAAGACCTTACAAGTGCTCATATTGTGAGAAGAGTTTCATTCAGTCTGGAAGCCTGAAATCACATGAGCGAGTTCATACTGGAGAGATGCTGTACCACTGTACTCAGTGTGGAAAGAGTTTCAAACATTTATCATGTCTCAAAAATCATCTGCAAGTTCACTCTGGAGAAAAGCCATTTAGCTGTGATCAGTGTGGTAAAAGGTTCACCTCATTGTATTATCTAAAAAAACACCTGATAGTTCATTCAGGTGAGAAGCCTCATGTGTGTTCTTACTGTGGAAAAAGTTTTTTAATGCAACACAATTTGAAACAGCACCAGAAAACACATAATGACGTGAGAGATCATGTGTGTTGTGAGTGTGGGAAGAGCTTTAGTAGAGCTGACAATCTGAAACAGCACCAAAGAATTCATACTGGAGAAAAACCGTACAAGTGCTCATATTGTGACAAGAGTTTCAGCCTGTCTGGAAACCTGAAAGCACATGAGCGAGTTCATGCTGGAGAGAAGCCGTACCGCTGTACTCGGTGTGGGAAGAGTTTCAGTCAGTCATCAAATCTAATGACTCATATTAAAAAGCATTGTTCTGTGTCAGAGTGAGCGAATGTTTTCTACAGATTCAATATATTGAGTAAATATTATGACATTCAAATGCAGTAAAAATGACAATAGCTCAAATAAACTAGTTTTGCTGTGAAATAGATTTGTGGGGATGCTATTTTTTGTTTTGTGGGAGAACAGAATGTGTTTAGTCACTTTAATCTTTCACAGATTTTTTTTTATCCTATAATTTAATGCCTCTTCAATGAGTCTCTGATCTTGTTGTATAAGCAATTTTCCAAGATATGATTTATACATATCTCTGTGACACAAAAGTTGTATGGGCTCTGTATAATGATGCAAAAAGTCAAAAGCAGGATAACAAGCTATTTTTGTGACACAAATATGTAACTAAGCTACAAAAGAAGCTATCAATCGTAAATGAAGGTCAGTTTTTCAATATTTGCACCAGATGCTGTATATTTTCATTCTGCGTGTGAAAGATGTTAACTGTTCACAGAGTTTGCATGTTTCGATTGATTATTAACTAGACTGTAATAAGTTGGTAGAGATGTTCAGACTCTGAGTGAGTGTGAACACTTCTGTGTGATCAGGATAATATCATGGCTTTGTGGTTTTATAAACACTCTTTCTTTTCTAATGTAAGTATTGTGTAAATGTGAATTGTTTGTGCTTTAACATACTACTACAGAATTGAAAGTCATTCATCTTGATCAGCCTTTATTGAGTGTTTTTGGGTCTCAGTATCAGTCAGTACAGTGAACACAGTTCACACCAACAGTGAATATATACTGGTGAATATTCACATCATCCTACAAGAGAAGAATGAACTCCAGGTGCAGCAGCTGAAATCTGTGTGACTGTTAAAGATGGAGTTTATTAAAGAGGAGATTTAAGACATGAGTGATCCAGAACCATCCAGAATAAAACATGAAGATACTGAGGAACAAACAGGTTGGTGTCCATTCTTGATACATTAATGTAACAAAGCTCCTGTTCACTTGATTTTAACCATATCATTTTTTATTTTAGATTTGGATAGAAGTAAAACAGAAAAGAGTGAAGGTGAATGAAGTGGAGGAGGAACATTATGAAATCAAAACTCCAAGAAAATAGCCAAACAGCTGCACACCTGCTCAGAGTGTGGAAAGAGTTTTGCTGCAGCATCAAGTCTCAAAATCATCTGCTCACTCACTCTGGAGAAAGGCCATATAACTGTGATCAGTGTGGTAAAAAGTTTTTTTCATCATCACATCTTAAAAAACACCTGACAGTTCAATCAGGTGAGAAGCCTCGTGTGTTCTTACTGTGGACAGAGTTTTTCAAGGCTAGATCATTGTAAACAGCATCAGAATAAACATTATATAGTCAGCTGACTGGTTGTTGGGTTTTGTTAGGAATTTTATTTAAGCATTTCTTTGTCAATGTATTAATTAACAGACATTCAATCAAAGAATAAAAAACACCAATGTTAGATTAAAGTGGCTAAATATTTTTGCTGTTCTCCTACAAAACAAAACAAAAAAAAAACATCTCCACAAATCTTGTGGCATTACACTCCAAAACGAATCATTTGACCCAATCAATCTCATATTTGCGGTTTCTGAATCTCACATTGTTGACTTGACATATTGAATCTGTAAAAAAACATTTGCTCACTCTGAGCCAGAAAAATGCTTTTTAATATGAGACACTAGATTCAATAACTGAGTGAAACGCTTTCCACATTGAATACAGTGGTACGGCTTCTCTTCAGTATGAACTCAATCATGTACTTTCAGGTGTTCAGAACGAGTGAAACTTCTCACAATATGGGCACATGTAAGGTTTTTCTCCAGTATGAATTATTTGATGCCGTTCAAACAGTGAGCTCTAGTGAAGCTCTGTCCACACTCACAACACACATGAGGCTTCTCATCTGAGTGAATGTGCAGATGATAACTGAAACTTGATGCAGCAATAAAGCTCTTTCCACACTGAGGGCATGTGTTTGGTTTCTCTCCAGTGTGGATTCTCATGTGCTTAAGGACTCCTTTTTCTCTGAAACTCTTTCCACACTGTGTGCAGCTTTTTTTCTTGAAGTTTTGATTTTACAATGTTCCTCCTCCACTTTATTCACCTCCTGTCTTTGCTGTTTTACTTCCATCCAGTCTAAAATATACAAATTATGATGTTAGATGTTAATCAGTGAACCTGATTTGATAACAGAAACCAGAAGTCATCTGTGAGTATCAAGGATCAGATTTTTCGATGTGCCAAAGGATAGTTCTGTCATTCCTCATTAATAAAATAAAACTGTGGATATGATCATTTAGATGATCATTTATCTTTCCTATTGCTCATTATTTCACAGCTACTAAATCTTTTTAACAGTAGCTTTAATGTTTCTCAGCAGTCAACAATAAAGAATAGTGAATGGACACAAACCTGTTTGTTCCACACACAATAAAATGTGCTTAATGTGCCAATTTACAGAAGATCTCAGACATCACCATAATGAATGAGGTGAAAACAGTCTTGTTGTCAGGAGAGATTTTCAGTGTAAATAAACTGAAAATAATTACAAATATGTACAGAATTAAATCATTATGTCTATGGAAACCCTACATGTATGTATGTTACCAGGAATTTCCAGTAGGTGGCAGCAATGCACTAAAGCGTTTTCGAGTTTGCCATTCAAATACAAAAGAGCAAAAAGACGACGAGCAGAAGAGAAGGGAATCCAGTGCTGAAATCTGACACATACTATGGTAAATATTTGGTTTATTAAAGAGTAGATTGACGACATGACTGATTCAGAACCATCTAAACCACCTAAAAGGTTATTGAGATATCTTTAATACTTTTTGAGATAAAAAAAGTTATTTTCCCATTCATAAATTGTCACAGTGCAAGTATTGCTAAAGTCATCTGATAGTAGAATTACCTATCTTTGTGTAAAAAAAAAACAGCAATGCGGCAATCTTATTTTTGCGGCGAAGTTATTTTTTCACCATGTAATATGGCTCCACATCCCAGATATAAATATGCAACCATCAAATGTTGTATATTTTGAATAGCAAATGTGTTTAATTTAAAGGAATGCACTATAAATCCAGTAACTTCTTTTTGATTTCTCCAGATCTGGTCCTTTGGGTCTCAGTGTCAGACAATGATCACAGTTCACACCTACAGTTCACCCTCCCACAACAATTCGCCTATAAATACTGGTGAATATTCACATCATCCTACAAGAGAAGAACAAATCTGTGTGACTGTTAAAAATGGAGTTTGTTAAAGAGGAGATTCATGACATGAGTGATCCAGAACCATCCAGAATAAAACATGAAGATACTGAGGAACAAACAGGTTGGTGTCCAATTCTTCATTGTTGACTGCTGAGAAACAGCTCCAGTTCACTTGATTTTCAAACAAATATTTTGTTTATTTTAGACTGGATTGAAGTAAAACAGCAAAGAGTAAAGCTGAAAGAAGAGGAAGAGTGTTGTAAAATCAAAACTCCAAGACAAAAACGCAAACGGCTGCACACCTGCTCACACTGTGGAAAGAGTTTCAGAAAAAAGGGACACCTTGAGGAGCACATGAGAATCCACACTGGAGAGAAACCGTACACATGCCCTCAGTGTGGAAAGAGCTTTACCGCAGCAGCAAGTCTCAAAAATCATCTGCCCATTCACTCTGGAGAAAAGCCATTTAGCTGTGATCAGTGTGGGAAAAAGTTCATTTCATCATCAGATCTAAAAAAACACCTGATAGTTCATTCAGATGAGAAGCCTCATGTTTGTTCCTTCTGTGGAAGGAGTTTTTCAAGGCTGACTCACTGTAAACAGCACCAGAAAATACACAATGAACTGAGAGATCATGTGTGTTGTGAGTGTGGAAAGAGCTTTACTGCAGCTGTCTATCTGAAACAGCACCAAAGAATTCACACTGGAGAAAGACCTTACAAGTGCTCATATTGTGACAAGAGTTTCACTCAGTCTGGAAACCTGAAATCACACGAGCGAGTTCATACTGGAGAAAAGCCGTATCACTGTACTCAGTGTGGAAAGAGATTCACTAAGTCAGTAACTCTAGTGACTCATATTCAAAAGCATTGTTATGTGCCAAAGTGAGTTTCTACAGATTCAATATTTCATGTCAATATCCTGGTAAAGTAAATGTGAGGTTAGCTCAAAATCAGTAAACTAGTTTTGCTGTGAAATGCCCCAAGATATGTGTGGATGCTTTTCTGTGTTGTTTTTTGAACTTTTGAGAACAGCAAATCGCTCTCTAATCGCACATTGATTTTTATCCAGTTTGTTAAGATTACATAGGGGTGGTATAGATACTCGGTTTTGTTGGGTACCAGGACATGAGAGAGTGAAAAGGAACAAAAATGCAGATAAATTAGCAAAAGAGGCACTACAAAAAGAAATATCAATTCCAATATCACTTGGAAAAGGTGAGGGAAAAGCAATAATCAAGAAGAAAGGTACTGAATTATGGCAGAGATGGTGGGAGGAAGACAAGAAGGGAAGGGGATATAAAGTACAAAAGTCGGTTAACATTAAAAATTATAAAGGAAAGAACAGGAGGGAAGAAATTGTAATAACAAGACCAAGAGTGGATCACACAGGACTGAATAGCACCTTGTTTTTAATGGGGAAAAGGAATAATGAAAATTGTGGAAACTGTGGGATTAAAGAAAACACTGAGCATGTTATATTACAATGTGTATCACACGAGGTGGAAAGATAGGGTTCAGGAGGCAGGAAGGGAGTGAAATCTGATGGGAATACTGGGAACAGAAGGGGAGGGTGAAGGGATATAGAAAACAAAGGAGTCATATTTTTATTTCTTACAGTTTTTGCCTATTACTTACACACTAAAATTGAATGCTTAGACCAAAGCCTCAATACCTAAACTTCTTGTAGCATACCTTAAACACAGTGTAACTATAGCTTAAACGCATAGTGAATTTTGCACTTTGTTTACAATTCTGTAACACACTTATTGCGGAACTCTACACACGTTTTCTTACATTAGACACTTTAATTCAAAAACGAAATCACCTGTTATCATTGGGAAAATACAAAAAAGTTTTTGTTGCTATAAATTTGATGATTTGTGATTACATTTTTCTTTATTTCTGTAAGAATGTTTGTTTTTGGTAGAAAAAAAAAACTCCTGTTTGATTACTGCAGAAATTCAACTTTTGAGTTTTACAGAAGATTAAGTCTGAGCAAATGACAATAAAAATAGAAACACAAAGACTGCAGTGTTTTATATAAAGCCCATCAGTGTGTTATGAAAGAGTAATTCAAATGGTGCTTGTGTGTATGGTTTTGTTGCAAGAATTTCATTTTTAGAAAGGAGTGTTAAGTTTTGATTGCAGTGTTTCATTTTGGCATAGATGTGAGTTGTTCATCTCCAAGTGCTACGTCTGATTGACTTGTGCGTAGAGTTTTGAAATAACGAGCCAAATTCTGCAAAAAGTGTGTAAGCAATAGGCAAAAACTGTAAAAACACTGGGTTAATAAGTAGAATATAAGAACATTTGAATGACATGATGTTACACACTCTTGTACAGTAGGTGGCGGTATGCACCTTAAAAGCTGTTTGCAAACCGCCATTAATCAAGAGAAGAAGAAGAGTTTGCCATACACATTAAAGGCAGTGATATGTACAGATTCTCTCTCAGCTCTAAATAGCTTATTAAGTGGCAAATCATTAGCAAGGCAGGATTTGATTTATGAAATTTTGCAGAGTTTATTCCGAATTTCTCAGTATGGACTTCTGGTTAATTTTATGTGGGTTCTGTCTCATCGGTGTGTGAAAGGAAATGAGGAGGCTGACTTATTGGCTAAACAGGCATTAAATCATTCACAAATAGACATTGAAGTGGCCTTAAGTAAAACAGAAGTTAAATCAGTAATAGCAAAAATAATTCAGGAAAAGTGGCAGAATGATTGGGAAAAAGATGCAAAAGGTAGACATTTATTTTGCAAGATGCTCCTAATCAATCAAGAATTTATCGAGAGTTAATTAGTTATTTAAAGGTAACAGGACTGATCAATAGGATTTAGTTGTTTTTTTTTTCTTTTTTTTTGATTAATTTGTAAGTAGGTTTTGGTTTAGAACTTCCTATCCATTATGCGCTTCACACTCCTTTCCAGTAGGTGGCGGGAATGCACCTTTGAGTTGGTTGCCAACCGCCATTAAATCAGAAAAGAAGAAGAAGAAGAAGTTTGCCATACAAATCCAAAGGAATAAGTCATGATTGCAACCCATTTATATAGCATTGATGAGATCAGTGTTAGATTATGGAAGTATTGTTTATAATTCAGCAGCAAAAACGATATTGAGGAAGTTGGATGTGATACAAGCTCAAGCTTTGAGACTTTGTTGTGGCGCTTTTAAAACGACTCCGGTTTCTGCTCTTCAGGTTTGAAGTGGGTGAGATGCCGTTACAACTCAGACGAAAGCAGTTAAGGTTGAACTATTGGGTAAACCTTCAGGGTCATACAGAAGACCGACATCCAACAGTAAAGGTACTTCATCCATGCTGGGAAAAGGAAAGGTCTAAACAGAAGTGTTTTGCATGGAATAGTGACTATGAAGCAAGGGAAATGTTTTTAAGTCAGATAAGATACACTCCTACAGTATCGTTATCAATAACTCCACCTTGGTTGTTTCCTGCAGTATGGGTAGATTTTAATATGTTAGATTTAATGAAGGAATTTGAAAATATTGTAGGTGTTGTTGAAAATAGACTTCAAACTGAATATCAGGCATTTGTCCCAGTATACACAGATGGATCTAAAGTTCCTAATACCGGAAGAACAGGTTTTGCTTTCAGCATTCCATCGTTAAACGTTTCTGTTAATAGAAGAACATCAGATCATTTAGCAGTATACACAGTAGAGATGATGGCAATAGCAGCAGCACTACAGTGGATAGAAGATACTCAAGTTAAAAAGGTTATATTTTGTTCAGATTCATATTCGGTTTTAAAGTCATTGCAATCTTTCTCATCTCACAGTAGACAGGATATAGTAAATGAGATATATGAGATTCTGTATAGATTTAAGAGTAGGGACATCATGGTAATATTTATGTGGATACCAGCTCACAGGGGGATAAAAGGTAATGAAATGGTTGATAGACTAGCAAAACAGGCTTTGGAAATTGAGGAGGTTATGAACATTTTCACTTCAGTAAAAACGAGGCAAAAGCAATAACTAAAGTATATATCACTAAGGAATGGCAACATAAATAGGATTCAGAAAATACGGGGCAACAATTTTATGAAATACAACCAAAAGTAGGAGTAGTGAGGATAATTAAAAGGAGTACCAAAGAGGAAGTTGTTTTAACGAGATTAAGGTTTGGACGTACTGAATTGAATAAAACCCTAAAAATAATAAATAAACATCCAACAGGATTGTGTGATCACTGTGGAGTAGAAGAATCAGTAGAACATGTTATTTGTGTCTGTCAAAAGTATGTTAATGAACGAGAAATTATGGAAAGCGAACTAGAAAGGGAGGAATGGAAGATTTAAATCTTAGAAATATATTAGTTAATGGACTAGAGAATTTATTTCTTTATTTAAAGAGAACAGATTTAATTAAGAGAATTTAGTGTAAAATAAGTTGTTGTTTTTTTCCTCTAAATGAAATGGGTATACTCTGGTCCACACTCCAATACAGTAGGTGGCGATAATACACCTCAATGTTGGTGCTACCCGCCATAAAAACCGAAGAAGAAGAATGATTGCAACCCGTCATAAAACTAAGAAGAATAATCCCAAGGAAAAAAAAAAAAAAGGAGTAGCGTGAAAGATGAGTGCTGAATATTTTAGCCCACTTTGAGTTAAAAGTGATGCTGTTATGAATCATAAACGAAGGTCAGTTGTGGAATATTTTCACTGAATGCCATATATTTTTTAGTGTGCATGTGAGAGATGTTCACAGTTACTCTAATGCTGGTAGAGAGTTTTTTCAGACTCTGAGTGAGTGTGCTTCTTTGTGGTAAAGATGATTTCATGACTTCATGTTTTTACAAACTGTTAATTTTCTAATGTAAGAATTGAATGTTTGTTTTACGTAAATGTACATTGTTCGTGCTGTAACGAACTACATAACTAAATAGAGTCATTGATGTTAAATAATAATAATAATAATTGATGTTTTAAATTGTTTCCTAGTCTAGTTTATTAATAAATCAGACACTAAGCATTATGCATATTGTTGACTGTGTGATGAATGGCTTGTGGCAGTTTTGTATGACATAATAATATTTGACCATCAAATGTTAGCAAACTAATATGTGTGGTTAATTTAAATTACAGTTTACATTTAAATTAAATTTAAAGCATAAATACAGTTACTTATGTTGTTTTCTCTAGATGTGCTGTGGGTCTCAGTATCAGACAATGATCACAGTTTGCACCTACAAAGAAGCCCCTTTCACAACAATTCACCTATAAATACTGGTGAATATTCATATCTTCCTACAAGAGAAGAACAAACTCCAGGTGCAGCAGCTGAAATCTGTGTGACTGGTAAAGATGGAGTTTGTTAAAGAGGAGATTGAAGACATGAGTGATCCAGAACCATCCAGAATAAAACAAGAAGATACTGAGGAACAAAAAGGTTGGTGTCTATTCTTGATTCTTCATTGTTGACTGCTGAGAAACATTAATGTAACAAAGCACCAGTTCACTTGATTTTAAACATATCTTTTGTTTATTTTAGATTGGATAGAAGTAAAACAGAAAAGAGTGAAGCTGAATGAAGTGGAGGAGGAACATTGTAAAATCAAAACTTTAAGAAAAAAAGCCAAACAGCTGCACACCTGCTCACACTGTGGAAAGAGTTTCAGACACACAGGACACCTTAAGGAGCACATGAGAATCCACACTGGAGAGAAACTGTACACATGCCCTCAGTGTGGAAGGAGTTTAACTGCAGCATCAAGTCTCAAAAATCATCTACTCATTCACTCTGGAGAAAAGCCATTTAGCTGTGATCAGTGTGGTAAAAAGTTTATTTCATCATCAGATCTCAAAAAACACCTGACAGTTCATTCAGATGAGAAGCCTCATGTGTGTTCTTACTGTGGAAAGAGTTTTTCACGACTGCATAATTTAAAACAACACCAGAAAACACATGATGAAGTGAGAGATCACATGTGCGTTGAGTGTGGGATGAGCTTTACTAGAGCTAAAATTCTGACAAGACACCAAAGAATTCATACTGGGGAAAAACCTTATAAGTGCTCACATTGTAACAAGAGCTTTGCTTTGGCTGGAACTCTGAAAACACATGAGCGACTTCATACTGGAGAGAAGCCGTACCACTGTAATCAGTGTGGAGAGAATTTCAAATATAGAGAAGGTCTCAAACATCATCTGCTCATTCACTCTGGAGAAAGGCCATATAACTGTGATCAGTGTGGTAAAAAGTTTATTTCATCATCACATCTCAAAAAACACCAGACAGTCCATTCAAATGCAAAGCCTCATGTGTGTTCTTACTGTGGACAGAGTTTTTCAAGGCTAGATCATTGTAAGCGGCATCAGAAAAAACATAATGAAGTGAGAGATCATGTGTGTTGTGAGTGTGGGAAGAGCTTTACTACAGCTGACAATCTGAAACGGCACCAAATAATTCATACTGGAGAAAGATCTCACAAGTGCTCATATTGTGAGAAGAGTTTCACTCGGTCTGAACACCTGAAAGTTCATGAGCGACTTCATACTGGAGAGAAGCCGTACCACTGTACTCAGTGTGGAAAGAGTTTTATTCATTTAAGATCTCTAGTGACTCATAATGAAAAGCATTGTTCTGTGTCAGAGTGAGCAAATGTTTGCAATATATAATGTGAGATTCAGATAAGGTCAAATAAACTAGTTTAGCTGTCAAATGCCTTAAGATTTGTGACAAACATGTTTAGTCACTTCAATCCCACATTGTTTTTTTATTAAATACCTCCTCCTCCATGACTTTCTGACCATTCTGAGATTTTTCTAAGATATTTATTTATACAGTTCTCTGCTAGATAAATGTTAGGCTCTGTATAATGATGCAAATAAAATGTCCATTTCACTGACATCTCTGATTAGGCTATGTGTGATTTTATTATTATTATATTTATTTTAGTATTATTGATATGTTAATCCATTGCCAGAGGCAATAATAGATTGTATTAATAATGATAATTATGTTTGTCTTAGTCTGTTGACACACAAAGATATGTGCTTAATGTGCCAATTTACAGAAGATTTCAGACATCATCATAATGAATGAGTGGAAAACAGTGAGCTGTTGGCTTTTCAGCAGTGAGCTTTAAGAGACAAAGAGGCTTTTCAGCAGCTTAGTTAAACATAATGGCCCTGTTATTTCTGTATTGTATTGTTCTTAATTTTTATTCTTTTTTTTTTATTATTCAAGTGCAATTTTTCAACCCTCTTGAAAATAAAGGTGCTTCACAATGAAGAAGGACCTTTTTGTCTAAATGGTTCCAGAAAGAACCTTTAACATCTGAAGAATCTTTCTGTTTCACAAAGTTCTTTGTGGCAAAAAAAGGTTCTTCAGATTATAAAAAGGTAAGAAAGAGATGGTTCTTTATAGAACCTTTGACTGAATGGTTCTTTGTGGAACCAAAAAAGTTTCTTCTATTGCATTGCTGTGAAGAACCTTTTAAGCACCTTTATTTTTAAGAGTGTACATAACGCCTAAAAAGTGAACATCTGAAAGTTCATGAGCGAGTTCATACTGGAGAAAAGCCGTACCACTGTACTCAGTGTGGAAAGCGTTTTATTCATCAGCTCTAGTGACTCATATTAAAAAGCATTGTTCTGTGTGAGAATAAGCGAATGTTAACAAAACAAAAATTAAAGTGCAAATCAACAAAAAAGTGCAAAAAATACTATTATATTCAGAATTACAGGACAGTTTCAAAACTGAACACACCTGGATTTCTTTGCAGCAAAGTCATCAATGACTGCATCAAATTCTGAGAAACATCATTATTGATGATGATGATGACAGAAAGTCCACTGAGACGCTCTTGAGCCATGGTAGACCTCAAGTAGGTCTTAATCAGCTTGAGCTTTGTACATTACATGTTTTCAAATCTTGTGGTTTTTTCATTGATGTCAATTTTATTTTATTCTAACATTATTTTAATCACTACGATGATCGATCAGTACTAAAAACTGTCAGTAATTATTTTGCTTATGTGTGTAGGAGCGCATGATGGTCACAAGAGGGCGCTCTTCCGCGAGAAAAAAAAAACACTAGTGTGGCTCGCCCTAGGCAACTGCCTATTTTGCCTATGCCACGGGCCGGCCCCGCTCTGTAGTTGATTTTCTAATGTAAGAATTTAGGTTTATATTATGTAAATGTGAATTGTTTGTGCTTTAGCATAATACAGAATTGAACGTCATTAATTTCCGCCTTTATTGAGTGTTTATATTGTGTATATATAAAAATGGATCTCTTTGCATTTCATCTCTGCTCTAGCTTGTTTGCTTGTCCAGCATTATGAATATTGTTGGCTGTGTGGCGAATGGCTTGTGGGTGTTTTATATGAAACTAGAATGCTTCATATTTTGAACAGCAAACTCATGTGTGGTTAATTAACTTGTTTTTATTTTCTCCAGATCTGGTTCTGTGGGCCTTAGTGTCAGACAACGATCACAGTTTACACCTTCAGTGAAGCCCCTCCCACAACAATTCATCTATAAATACTGGTGAATATTCACATCATCCTACAAGAGAAGAACAAACTCCAGGTGCAGCAGCTGATATCTGTGTGATGGAGTTTATTAAAGAGGAGATTGAAGACATGAGTGAACCAGAACCATCCAGAATAAAACACGAAGATACAGAGGAACAAACAGGTTGGTGTCCATTCTTGATTCTTCATTGTTGACTGCTGAAAAACATTAATGTAACAACACATTTTCAACACATATTTTGTTTATTTTAGACTGGACTGAAGTAATGCAGCAAAGAGTGATGCTGAAAGAAGAGGAGGAGTGTTGTAAAATCAAAACTTCAAGAAAAACAGCCAAACAGCTGCACACCTGCACACAGTGTAGAAAGAGTTTCGGAAAAAAAGGAAACCTTAATGTGCACATGAGAATCCACACTGGAGAGAAACCATACACATGCCCTCAGTGTGGAAAAAGCTTTACTAAAGCAGTCGATCTGAAACAGCACCAAAGAGTTCATACTGGAGAAAAACCTTACAAGTGTCCATACTGTGAAAAGAGTTTCACTGTGTCTGGAAACCTGAAAAGGCATGAGCGACTTCATACTGGAGAGAAGACGTACCACTGTACTCAGTTTGGACACAGTTTCAAAGATGCAACAGCTTTCAGTTATCATCTGTCCTGTCACTCTAGTGAAAAGCCATTTAACTGATCAGTGTGGTAAAAAGTTTATATCATCATCACATCTAAAAAGCCATCTGACAGTTCATTCAGATGAGAAGCCTTAATGTCTGAATATATAAAAACTGCATAACCGAGCTCATACTGGAGAGAAGCTGTACCACTGTACTCAGTGTGGGAAGAGTTTGTCAAATACATTCAAGTAAATTGTTAAAATATAGAGTTTGTCTTAAAGAAACAGTCATCTAGTTTTGTGAATGTGGAGGTGAAAACTAGAAAGGTTTAGGTGTGGAACTTCATGTGAATGTTCTTGCAAAATCACATCTGGGTGTTAAGTAGGTCTTGCTTAAAATTAGATATAGCCTATTCATGTAATCTACTATTGGCCAAGTGTAGAATTTATGAGAAATAAAACAAACATATTGTCATGAGTTTGCTAGGAGCTTTATTGTTTTCTACATGTCTGTGAGAATATAAAGAAAGACTAATGTTGAGTATTTCTATTTTAAAATTAATTTAAATGTTTTGTAATGCTGTTTGATTTGTTATCAACCAATGCAATGAAGAATGAAATACTAGTAGATTAACTGATTCATGTGTATGATGATAGTGTAGCTTACGTAAGAATATGTGACCATTTTAGAAAGATAATGTGTGCACTGAGCATGCTCAAAAGAGAAGAAAGTGAAGCGCTGACACTTTCACCAGTTGAGGCTAAAAATGAAGCTGTTAATAAGAGTGAATGAAGAAGAATTTGTAGAATAGTTTTGATGAATGCCGTGTATCTCCAGTCTGCATGAAAGAGATGTTCCTTACTAATACAATGAAACCCATCATGTGTCCAGGTTTATTACTACTTAGAGTGTAATATGTTGACAGAGAGTGCCACAGTTTATTGACACCAATAAAACTTGCTTAATGTGCCCATTTACAGAAGATATCAGGCATCACCATAAAGAATGAGGTGAAAACAGTGAGCTTTAAGAGACAAAAAGGCTTTTCAGTAGCTTAGTTAAACATAATGGCTCTGTTACTCCTGTATATGGACAATATCTAATTGTATTATTTTTATTATTTTTTTAATTCAAGTTTAAAATTGCAATTCTTCTACACTCTTAAAAATAAAGGTGCTTCACAATGCTATAGAAGAACGTTTTTGTCTAAATGGTTCCATAAAGATCCTTTAACATCTGAAGAATCATTTCACAAACGGTTCTTTGTGGTAAAGGAAGGTTCTTCAGATTATAAAAAGGTACACTCTAAAAAAAGATGGTTTTTTGAAGGTTCTTTACATGTAGTAACAGTTCTATTTAGAACCCTTGAAGAACCCTTTTAATGCTGAAATGGTTCTTAGAGTTAGAGTTAGGGTTCTTTATTCCCGCCCTTTTGATTTTCAAATCTGTAACTGTCAAAGCACCTTATTAGTGAGTTTCTGGAGCTGAGAGATCCAACTACAGACTGTCAACACACTCTCAACAGGTAAATGATTTCATTCTTACTTTTTTTTTTTTTTAAAGATTTATTTTTGGCTTTTATTATTATAGGACAGATCAGGAAGGACAGGAAGCGAAGTGGAGAGAGAGAGGGGGGTAGGGTCGGGAAAGGTCCTCGAGCCGGGAATCGAACTCGGGACGCCCGTTGTGCAACGGCGCTGTATGTCGGCGCACTGCCCACAAGGCTATCGGCGCCGACATTTCATTCTTACTTTTAAATACATAATTAAATTTTAAATTGAATTGGTTTCCAAACAAATATGTTCTTTTCTCTTCTTTTTAAATCACATGTAGCCTAAGTGTGAGCAGCTCTGACAATTCTCTTCACTACGTAAGTAACAGATCCATATTGTGTCCATATTGTTTTTTTTTTTTTTAATTACTTATTTATGTTTTACTAACAGAAAAATAGTTGTCTCATTTCTGATCTTCTGAAGTTCAGTTATCCAACAGACTGCCAACACACTCTTATCAGGTAAATCAGTCATTCTTGAGAAGTGGGACAAAACAGGGTGCAAAATTGAAAAATTAAAACCATGTACTCAGACAAATTAAACCACATTTATGTATCTTATATGCACTAAGATACTGAACTATGCTTTAAAACAACCTCCCAACCTTTCTGTTTTTTTTAACTTGGACTGTATAATATAATTTTATCTTTATCTTTAACAGCATTCTAGATGTATTTAACATTTCAAAACAGATTCTCAAGTTAGCAGACAGATTACACTAACACATGTAACCAACAATTCAACAACAAATACAAAATATCATTATGAAATATTGTCAAAATATTCATCTGACGGAGGTGACAAATCTGACGGAGTTGACACATCTGACGGTGGTGACCAAAACCTTAATTTGTAGTCATTTTAAATATCAAATGCATTGAATCAATCAATTACTGTATTAAAACAAATACAACAAACAGTGAGTATGTTATTGTTTTTTAAGATTCTATTCAGGAGTCACATTTAAGTATTTTGATATATCATTGAAACACAAAATCTTATGGTGGTGACATCTGACGGTGTTGACAAATTTGCATTTCTTTCACAAAACAAATGGAGTTCATGTAGTAGCCATTTTGTTTTTTTCTGTTGATGCTAGAGGCTAATGGAACCTGCTTCTGGAAAATGAAATGATCTAAATATTTCAAATAATTTCCTCAGAAATTGGAAGATGGTGTTGACATATTACGGTTGTGACACAGGAAATATTAACATTAGAATTTCAAATATTCTAAAACTATAAAACTTAGCACAGTCTGTCTGACACTGATGTACTCTGCAGATGAGCACTGTGGCAAGGGGGTACTTTAAAGTGACAGCTGGCCATCATATTTCCTGATTTTATTACATTTTAATTAATATCTGACGGTGTTGACAAAAAGTGAGGACACAATTTCGAAACCTTATTAAACATGCATGTGTCATTGAAAAACAACCATGCTTTGATATGATATATTATTAAGTGTTGTTTTTGATAAAACAAGCTCTCTTTCATCATTAAAAAATGGACACAGTGGACACACTGTTTTAGAAGTATATATACGTATATATAATCATTATATAATAATGATAAAATTAAACTGAAGGGGATAACTGTGTTAAATACATTCTATTATTAATCCCCATAACATTTATAATTTGAAAATATTTTTCTTTTTAAAACTAATAGCAGTTATAATTGGTGGACATGTTTTGTCCCACTTCTCAAGAATGACTGAAATATTTGTTTCTTATAATGTCTATAATTTTTTACTTTTTAAATCGTTCCTGTTTTCCAATCATGTCTTTTTCTCTTTTCAGTGTAAGAGAACATGTAAGTGACCAGCCCTGTTCAGTTAAGGATGCTTTTTAAGGATACCTCTTCACCACTTAATAAGTAACAATAATGTTTAATTTATGTTTTTTTATTGTTTTTACAAAAACAAATGGAAGGAGACACACTGTAAATCTAAACTCAATTGTGTATTTCAGATGCTGTCACATCCTACAACCTCGACATCTGCAGAGAGAAACTGCCACTCAGTCACATCAAAACGCATAATGATGAACTTACAGGCATCATAGAGGATTATTAAAATACAGTATTTCACCGGAACCTGGTCTTCATTTCACTATTTTGATTCTATTTTTACTTCTTTAAGCATTTATGTTCAATGTGAAAGGCATCTATTAATGTTTTCTTGTTGTTATAGTGCTGTCATTTTTTGCTACCAATTCATGTCATTAAAAAATAAAAAGTACCTAACTGACACATGTTGTTGTTGTATATACACTACAAGATACTGAAATACCAGACAGAAGAGTAAAAAGCAACAGAACAGTTAATTAATACATAGTATATTCAAATAATATTAATAATTACATAAATATACTAATATTCATGAAAATAAACTAGCATTGAAAAGATTATTTATAATAAAGTTTATATTTATAAAGTTCTATATAGCATTTTCAAAGCATGGTTCTTTATGGAACCCTATAAAAAAGGTTCTATTTAACACCAAAATTCTGCTATTGTTACAAGCCAAAGAACCCTTTTCTGGTACTATATAGAACCATTTTTTTTAAGAGTGTAAGAAAGAGATGGTTCTTTAGAGAACCTTTGACTGAATGGAATCTCTTTGCATTTCATTTCTGCTCTAGCTTGTTTGCTAGTCCAGCTTTTTATTAAACCTGTCATTTTGCATTATGAATATTGTTGTCTGTGTGGCGAATGGCTTGTGGCTGTTTTATATTAAACCAAAATGCTTCATATCTTTAACATTAAACTGATATGTGTGGTTATTTAGCTTGTTTTTATTTTCTCCAGATCTGATCCTGTGGGTCTCAGTATTAGACAAATAAAGCAGCCACAAAGGCATCGTTGTCAAAAAGCGCTGTTTGCCGTGACTTAAGACACTCAACCAGTCGTTTTGCAAAAAGATTGTCATTTGCACACACAATTTAAATTCATGTTTTTGGTCTCCCAAATTGATATAATAAAGAGAACGATAAAAATACCGTTATTAACCGGATAATTTGGAATTTCTGTTTCCGTTTCTGTTCAGAACAATTAAAATTGATTTGTTTTCGTTTTCGTTTTTGTTCCTGTTAAATGTCATTTGTTTTCGTTGTTCGTTTTCGTTCCTTGAACCAGTTCAGAGCCCTGCTTACAAGTGCTCATATTGTGACAAAAGTTTCATCCGGTCTGCACATCTGAAAATACATGAGCGAGTTCATACTGGAGAGAAGCTGTACCACTGTACTCAGTGTGGCAAGAGTTTTATTCATTTAAGATCTCTAGGGTCTCATAATAAAAAGCATTGTTCTGTGTCAGAGTGAGCAAATGTTTTCAATATATACAGTAAATATGAAATTAGCTAATATATATATACAGGTCCTTCTCAAAAAATTAGCATATTGTGATAAAGTTCATTATTTTCTGTAATGTACTGATAAACATTAGACTTTCATATATTTTAGATTCATTACACACAACTGAAGTAGTTCAAGCCTTTTTTTTGTTTTAATATTGATGATTTTGGCATACAGCTCATGAAAACCCAAAATTCCTATCTCAAAAAATTAGCATATTTCATCCGACCAATAAAAGAAAAGTGTTTTTAATACAAAAAAAGTCAACCTTCAAATAATTATGTTCAGTTATGCACTCAATACTTGGTCGGGAATCCTTTTGCAGAAATGACTGCTTCAATGCGGCGTGGCATGGAGGCAATCAGCCTGTGGCACTGCTGAGGTGTTATGGAGGCCCAGGATGCTTCGATAGCGGCCTTAAGCTCATCCAGAGTGTTGGGTCTTGCGTCTCTCAACTTTCTCTTCACAATATCCCACAGATTCTCTGTGGGGTTCAGGTCAGGAGAGTTGGGAGGCCAATTGAGCACAGTAATACCATGGTCAGTAAACCATTTACCAGTGGTTTTGGCACTGTGAGCAGGTGCCAGGTCGTGCTGAAAAATTAAATCTTCATCTCCATAAAGCTTTTCAGCAGATGGAAGCATGAAGTGCTCCACAATCTCCTGATAGCTAGCTGCATTGACCCTGCCCTTGATAAAACACAGTGGATCAACACCAGCAGCTGACATGGCACCCCAGACCATCACTGACTGTGGGTACTTGACACTGGACTTCAGGCATTTTGGCATTTCCCTCTCCCCAGTCTTCCTCCAGACTCTGGCACCTTGATTTCCGAATGACATGCAAAATTTGCTTTCATCCGAAAAAAGTACTTTGGACCACTGAGCAACAGTCCAGTGCTGCTTCTCTGTAGCCCAGGTCAGGCGCTTCTGCCGCTGTTTCTGGTTCAAAAGTGGCTTGACCTGGGGAATGCGGCACCTGTAGCCCATTTCCTGCACACGCCTGTACACGGTGGCTCTGGATGTTTCTACTCCAGACTCAGTCCACTGCTTCCGCAGGTCCCCCTCTCGTTGTGCAACGTTTTGTGCCACACTTTTTCCTTCCCACAGACTTCCCACTGAGGTGCCTTGATACAGCACTCTGGGAACAGCCTATTCGTTCAGAAATTTCTTTCTGTGTCTTACCCTCTTGCTTGAGGGTGTCAATGATGGCCTTCTGGACAGCAGTCAGGTCGGCAGTCTTACCCATGATTGCGGTTTTGAGTAATGAACCAGGCTGGGAGTTTTTAAAAGCCTCAGGAATCTTTTGCAGGTGTTTAGAGTTAATTAGTTGATTCAGATGATTAGGTTAATAGCTCGTTTAGAGAACCTTTTCATGATATGCTAATTTTTTGAGATAGGAATTTTGGGTTTTCATGAGCTGTATGCCAAAATCATCAATATTAAAACAAAAAAAGGCTTGAACTACTTCAGTTGTGTGTAATGAATCTAAAATATATGAAAGTCTAATGTTTATCAGCACATTACAGAAAATAATGAACTTTATCACAATATGCTAATTTTTTGAGAGAGACCTGTATATATATAGTTTTCCTGTCAAATGCCTCAGCAAAAGTATTTAGTCACTTCAATCTCACATTGTTTTTGTGTTTTTGGTTTTTGGTTTTTCTAAGATATTTATTTATACATTTCTCTGCAAGATAAATGTTAGGCTCTGTATAATGATGCAAATAAAAGTTCCATGTCACTGACATCTCTGATTAGGCTATGTGTGATTTTTTTCCATAGCCAGGCAGTAATAGATTTTATTCATGACAGTAATGATGTTTGTCTTAGTCTGTTGACACAGTGAAATGTGCTTAATGTGGTGATTTACAGAAGATCTCAGACATCATCATAATGAATGAGGTAAAAACAGTGAACTATTGGCTTTTCAGCAGCTCATTTGATGATAGTCTTATTGTCAGGAGAATTTTTTTGTGTAAATAAGCTGAAAATAATGTAAAATATGTACAGTATAAAATCATTATGTCTATGGAAACCCTACATGTATGTATGTAACCAGGAATTTCCAGCAGGTGGCAACAATGCACTAAAGCGTTTTAGAGTTTGCCATACAAATACAAAAGAGCAAAAAGACAACAGAAGCGAGAGTGGAGTTGGTGGAGTGCTGAAATCTGACACTTTTTTCAGGTTTGTGCTTTAACTGGGTTAAAAAGGTGAGGAATATTCACATCATCTTACATTACAGGTACAGACTCCAGATGCAGCAGCTGAAATCTGACACATACTATGGTAAATATGGAGTTTATTAAAAAGGAGATTGAAGGCATGAGTGATCCAGAGCCATCCAGAATAAAACATGAAGATACTGAGGAACAAACAGGTTGGTGTCCATTCTTGATTGTTTATTGTTAACTGCTGAGAAACATTAAAGCTACTGTTAAAACGATTCAGTAGCTGTTAAATAATGAGCAATAGGAATGATAAGTGATAATCATATCCATAAATGTGGATCATATCCACATTTTAATTTTATTAACAAGGAATGACAGAACATTTAGCACATCAAAGATTTGATCCTTGAAACTCACGGATAAATATGTGACCGCCTTTGGTTTCTGCTATTAACATCATCATTTGTATATTTTAGACTGGATAGAAGTAAAACAGCAAAGACAAGAGGTGAATGAAGTGGAAAAGGAATACTGTAAAAGCAAAACTGCAAAAACAAAAGCCAAACAGCTGCACACCTGCACACAGTGTGGAAAGAGTTTTGGAGAAAAAGGACACCTTAAAAGCCACATGAGAATCCACACTGGAGAGAAACCGTACACATGCCCTCAGTGTGGAAAGAGTTTTACTGCAGCAGCAAGTCTCCATTATCATCTGCTCATTCACTCTGGAGAAAGGCCATTTAGCTGTGATCAGTGTGGTAAAAAGTTTATTTCATCATCAAGTCTAAAAAGTCACCTGAAAGTTCATTCAGATGAGAAGCCTCATGTGTGTTCTTACTGTGGAAAGAGTTTTTCACGACTGGACAGTTGTAAACAGCACCAGAAATCACATAATGAAGTGAGGGATCATGTGTGTTGTGAGTGTGGGATGAGCTTTACTACAGCTGCCACTTTGACAAGACACCAAAGAATTCATACCAGAGAAAAATCGTACAAGTGCTCATATTGTGACCGGAGTTTCACTCAGTCTGGAAACCTAAAAAGGCATGAGCGACTTCATACTGGAGAGAAGCCGTACCTCTGTACTCAGTGTGGACAAAGTTTCAAAGATGGAACAAGTCTCACTTATCATCTGCACATTCACTCTGGGGAAAAGCCATTTAGCTGTGATCAGTGTGGTAAAAAGTTTATATCATCATCACATCTAAAAAGTCACCAGACAGTTCATTCAAATGAGAAGCCTCATGTGTGTTCTTTCTGTGGAAAGAGTTACACTCAGTCAAGAACTCTAATGACTCATATTAAAAAGCATTGTTGTGTGTCAGAGTGAGCAAATGTTTTCTACAGATCCAGTATTTCAAGTCAACAATGTGAGATTTACATACAGTAAATATGAGATTAGCTCAAATGCTGTGGAGATGTTTCTTTTTTATTATGTTTTGTTGGAGAACAGCAATCTTACATTGATGTTTTTTAATCTTTGATTAAATGGCTGCTCATTAAGCCATTGACAAAGAAACACCCAAATAACCTGGAATAATTCATAACAAAATCCAGCAGCCATCCATGTTGTCAGTGTACGAAACAATTCCCTCAATGAGTTTCAGATTTTTTTTTTATATTACATAAGACATTTTTCTAAAGTATTAATTTATAAATGCAATATTAGGCTATTATATCTGCAGCATAGAAGTTGTGTAGGCTTTGTACAATTTCATTTCACTGCATCTGATCATGTGTATTTTTATTGATGTTAGTCCTTTAGTGTATTTTGTAGTTCAGTAATAGATTTTATTTGTTATGATCCTGTAGTTTGTCTCAATCTGTTGACACACAATGAAATGTGCTTACTGTGTCAATTTACAGAAGATCTTAGATCATCATAATGAATGAGGTGATAACAGGGAACTATTGGCTTTTCAGCAGCTCATTTGATGATAGTCTTTTTGTCAGGAGAGATTATTCAGTGAAAATGACATGAAAATAATGTAAAATATGCATGCATGTCTATGGAAAATTCTAATATAACATGAAAACCCTACATGTTACCAGGAATTTCCAGCAGGTGGCAGCAATACACTAAAGCGTTTTCGAGTTTTCCACACAAATACAAAAGAGCGAAAAGACGACGTGCCAAAAAGAGAAGAGCGGCAGTCTTGCTTTTTGTCTTTTTTAACAAGTATAACATTTTCACCAGATGCTGTATATTTACAGTTTACGTATGAGATATGTTCTAACTTTAAAGAGTTTGGATTTATTCAGCTTATTATGGCTCAACAGTTCACTAATAAATGTTGGGAATATCAACCTACATTACAGGTAACGTTTTATTAAAGAGAAGATCTTCTTTCTACAAGAGAAGAACAAACTCCAGGTGCAGCAGCTGAAATCTATGTGACTGTTAAAGATGACGTTTATTAAAGAGGAGATAGAAGACATGAGTGATCCAGAACCATCCAGAATAAAACAAGAAGATACTGAAAAACAAACAGGTTGGTGTTCATTCATGACTCTTCACTGTTGACTGCTAAGAAACATTAAAGCTTCAGTTAAAAAGATTTAGTGGCTGAGAAATAACCAATATGAATGGTAAATGAAAATGCATGTATATGGTCAGCTACATCCATATTTTTGTTTCCATGTCAAATGCAAGTGTGAAATAAGCACAGTTCTGTTCAGTTTCTCCTGAAAAAGTTGATCATCAAGGTGAATTTTGTGAGTTGAATGAAAAGCTTGCTGAACTAGCAAGCTTTCAACAACTCTTACAGTGTGAATTAGTCCAATTTTATATTAGTACTGTAGACATGTATTAAAGAAATAAGGGAATATAATTACAGTATTTTTGTGCTATTTTGTGCATGTGGTTTTATCATGATCTAAATGTATGCTAATATTGAATATCAATGTTTAATTTTAATAAAACTCAAACAGAATATGTAAATTTAATGTTATCCACCTTATTTTTTTCTGTAAGAGCAGGTAATGTTGGTCTAAGTATTAGAAAATGATCACAGTTCACACCTACAACGCCTCCCACAACAATTCACCTATAAATACTGGTGAATATTCACATCATCCTACAAGAGAAGAACAAACTCCAGGTGCAGCAGCTGAAATCTCGGTGACTGTTAAAGATGGAGTTTGTTGAAGAGGAGATTGAAGACATGAGTGATCCAGAACCATTCAGAATAAAACATGAAGATACTGAAGAACAAACAGGTTGGTGTCCATCCTTGATACTTCATTGTTGACTGCTGAGAAACATTAATGTAACAAAGATCCAGTTCACTTGATTTTCAACACGTGTTTTGTTTATTTTAGATTGGATAGAAGTAATGCAGCAAAATCCTGAGATGAATGAGGTGGAAAAGGGATGTTGTAAAATCAAAATGTCAAGAAAAAAAGCTAAACAGCTGCACACCTGCTCGCAGTGTGGAAAGAGTTTCAGAGACAACGGAAACCTTAATGTGCACATGAGAATCCACACTGGAGAGAAACCGTACACATGCCCTCAGTGTGGAAAGAGTTTTACTGCAGCAGCAAGTCTCAATTATCATCTGCATGTTCACTCCGGAGAAAAGTCATTTAACTGTGATCAGTGTGGTAAAAAGTTTCATGCACCATTAAATCTAAAAAACCACATGAAAGTTCATTCAGGTGAGAAGCCTCATGTGTGTTCTTTCTGTGGAAAGAGTTTTTCACGGCTGAATCACTGTAAACAGCACCAGAAAACACATAATGAAGTGAGAGATCATGTGTGTTGTGAGTGTGGGAAGAGCTTCACTAGAGCTGACCGCCTGAAAGAGCACCAAAGAATTCATTCTGGAGAAAGACCTTACAAGTGTTCATATTGTGACAAGAGTTTTATTCAGTCTGAACACCTGAAAAAGCATGAGCGAGTTCATACTGGAGAGAAGCCGTACCACTGTACTCAGTGTGGAAAGAGTTTTACACAATCATCAAACCTTCTGACTCATATGAGAAAATATTGCAAGTGAGCAACATTCATTTTCATGTCAAATACATTTAAGTAAATTGTTTGAGATAATAGAAATACTTAAGAGTGAAACTTCAGTCAACTCTTACAGTGGGAATAACATTTTGGAAAATCACATTTGAGTGCTAAGTCGGTCTGCTTAAAATAGATATATTTATGTAATTTACAATTTGCCAAGTGTAGAATTTATGAGAAATAAAACAAACATTGTTATGAGTCTGCTAGGAGCTTTATTGTTTTCTACACAGTGATCTATGTCTCTGAGAACATAAAGAAAGACTGATGAGTATTTATATTTTTAAAGTAATTGAAATGTCTTGTAATGCAGTTTGATTTATCAACCAATGCAATGAAGAATGAAATACTAGTAGATTAACTGATTCATATGTATGATAATAGTGCATTTGCTCCGTAACTGTACAGAAATGTAATTTACTTAAAGGATTAGTTCACTTTCAGAACAAAAATGTACAGATAATGTACTCACCCCCTTGCCATCCAAGATGTTCATGTCTTTCTTTCTTTAGTCGTAAAGAAATTATGTTTTTTGAGGAAAACATTTCAGGATTTCTCTCCATATAATGGACTTCTATGGTGCCCCCAAGTTTGAACTTCCAAAATGCAGTTTATATGCAGCTTTAAAGAGCTCTCGTTCCAGCTGATGAAGAAGGGTCTTATCTTACGAAACGATCAGTTATTTTTCAAACAAATTGACAGTTTATATACTTTTTAACCTTAAATGCTCGTCTTATCTCGTCTCTGCGATGCGCATGCGTAGTCTGTGTGATCCGGGTCAAAACATTTAGGGTATGTTGGAAAACTCCCATCTTGTCTTCAATTTCAAAATCGTCCTTCAACACTGTTTTACCTTTTTTGCAAAGGCCGTTTGATCTCATTTTGTAAACGTTGGGTTGTAAAACAGCATTGTAGGACGATTATGAAGTTGGGGAAGAAAACAAGATGTGAGTTTTTTGACTCATGCTTTTCTTTAAAATCCTGAAATGTTTTTCTCTAATAACATAATTTTACATAAGACACGAACATCTTGGATGACAAGGGGGTTAGTAAATTATCTGTACATTTCTGTTTTGAAAGTGAACTAATCCTTTAATATGTGGCCCCTTTAAGAAGGAGAGTTTAAGTATTTAAGTACTAATGTATTGAAACCCATTATGTGTCCAGGTTTATTATTAATTAGAGTGTAATATGTTAGCCAAGAGTGTCACAGCCAATTGACACTGATAAAAACATGCCTAATGTGTCCAGTTACAGAAGATATCAGGCATCACCATAATGAATTAGGTGAAAAAACTTTAATCAGCCTAGTCCCAAACTAAGTCTGAGCTGTTTCAACTGAAAGTAACTTGCACTGATTGATCTTAAAAAATGTCAATACCCTTGTTTGTCTCAAGTTGCACACCATTAATGATTTTTCTAAGGCATGTTTATAAAACTGACTTTAAAGTCCTAAGTGAATTATGGTCTAATTCTGGCTTAGTCTGTGACACCAGCCCTAAGAGACCCAGTTAAACTTGATGGTCCAATTTTGTAACGTTTATATTACATATAAATTTTAAACAGCTACTTAATGTAGGTATGATGACAGCAGCCACTCGCGGCGAACATTCTGCCTCAATTCTGTGTTTCAGACTGCGCGGTAATATTAGTGTGCGTGTCATTCAATATCTACTCCTGGCGGGAGTATGTTTTTCCTAAATACGACGGTAACTACATCGAGTGCAAACCCCTCTAGCTTTGGACACTTCGGGATTTCAGCCCTGAGGTATTTTCAGGTCACCGCGACTTTCGGAAGATTTGCGTGGCTTTCAGCCGGTCGGCGGGCTTAATCTAAGCTTTGGACACTAATGAAAGATAGTTGGACATAAATACATAGCTTTTATCTTGGTACTAATGAAATTTCATCGAAATCCATAGAGGAGAACGTAGTTTACTAAATCGCGGAAATTGGGTAGTCACATTTGTGGCAGGTAGATTAGCGCACTGTCAGATGTACTGCAGGCGTCGTTCTTAAAAAAAAAAAAAGTCTGTTAGTTGTACTTTTGTGAATGACAATTAATATTTGTTTTGTACTTGTATGAATATGAATTAACAATTAATAGTGATGTTTTGTATATGCATTGTTGTTTTCTCTTTTATTCTGAAAATAAATGCTTATGAATATAAATGAACGCTTATTAATTATAATTGTTTTCAGTGAGTTACCATGGGTCTGATGCCCATTCCAGTTAAAACAATACATTTTCATGATTTCATTTGAAAGAACTAACAAAATTCTACATTCTATTCAAATTTCATGCAAATATCTGATAAAATGAGGAAGTTATAAGCAAAAATGTGTGAATAATAAGCATTTTCGGTCACAGGACTTCTACTGTAATCATTGTATAGTTTTTTAAATACATTTCCCATTATTATAAATATCATAACTTTCGCAAACCTTAACTGATTTTCACAATCCAGGTGTCGTTGTAAAGGGAATTTTCATCTCTGTCTAGTCATGTGATCCATTTTAAGCTTAGGGGTGTTTGAAAATTTTGTCATCATACCTACTTAATGAACAAAGGTTATCAGTGAAACCTTATAAAATATCAGAGAATGCAACAGACGTCAAGTGTCAATTTCTTGTGATTTTTCATGCTACGTTAAAATCAAATAAGAATGAAAAACGCTATACGAAGTTATAAGTTTCAGTCATCATAGTTTCATAGTCATGCAGCGCCATCTGGAGGAAGGCAAACGTTTTTCGACTTTCTCTTTTCAATGCGACACCAGCGGACGAGGTAGATGTTTACGACAGCGGAGCTCGTTTACGACGGTATGTAGTATTTGTGCAAATGCGGGAAGAAAAGAACGGGTAAGACACCTCTTCTTGAAAAAAAAAAGGATATGTGATATAACTAATAAGTGTTTGGATGTTAAAATTTTATTTTCTCTATGTAATGCCTTTATACAGACCCCTGTACTTTTTTAAAATATAAAATCTGCTGCAAAAGGAAACGGTTGCAGAAAGTGAATGAATGTTTTGTTTGTAACAGCAAATATGCCTACCTTTTTTAAATACATGTTTCAAATAAATCTATTTTGACTCAAAACATTAATTAAATTATGAAACTGATTATTTGTTGCTCTAATGTTTAATGGATACAGGTATCTAAATATTTATATTTTATTAAGTTTTTGCTTGTTTTGGTTTTTCTCTTCATATGTGACTGGTTTTTAAACCAATATATGAATAATATGAATAAAATGTGTGTGTGTGTGTGTGTGTGTGTGTGTGTGTGTGTTATATACATGTTATTGTTTATTTAGTACTGACCTGAATAAGATATTTCCAATAAAATCTTTACATATAGCCCACAAGAGAAAATAATAGTGATATTTATAAAAATGGCCCCTTTCAAAGGTTTACATACTTGAATACTGTGTTTTGTTTTTTTTTTTGTTTTGTTTTTTTAGTAATAGTTGTTCATGCGTGTTTTGTTTGTCCTTTGTCCTTGTCTTTTGTTTTGTGTATCTGAACTCTTTCCAACAATGACTGTCTGATTTTGAGATTCACTTTCACAGTGAGGACAACTCATATGCAACTATTACAGAATGTTCAAATGCTCACTGATACTCCAGAAGGAAAAAATATGCATTAAGAGCCAGCCAATTTTGAATTTTAAACAAACAGGGTAAATGACTTTGTCTTCTGGGAAACATGTAAGTATCTTCTGAAGGGCAGTACTTCATGGGGAAAAAAATTTGATATTTAGGCAAAATAAGACTAAGAAATAAGACTTCATTCTGTTCAAAAGTTTTCACCCCAGGCTGTTATTGCATTGTTTCCTTCTAAAGCATCAGTAAGCGTTTGAACCTTCTGTAATAGTTGCATATGAGTCCCTCAGTTGTCCTCAGTGTGAAAAGATTGATCTCAAAATCATGCAGTCATTGTTGGAAAAGGTTCAAATACACAAATGCTGAAAAACCAAAGAATTTGTGGGACCTGAAGGATTTTTCTGAAGAACAGCAGCATGTAAACATTTTATGTGAAATAGCTTATTCAGGTCAGTACTAAATAAACAATAACATGCATTTTGTATGATCCCTCTTAATTTGTGTTTATGTAAACTTTTGATTTGAACTATTTATGGCAATACAGTTTGTCAGCAAATAAAACAAAAACAGAAATATCATTAAAACTGTAGAAACTATCAATTCAGTGGCTTATGTTTGATGTTTTGATCAGCAGATTTGGTCATCACACAAGGATTCACAATATTGTTATCCATGAACATACATGAAGACACTGAGGAGCAAAGAGGTTGGTGTCCCTTCTTGATTTTGATTATTTACTGCTGACAAGCATTAAGGTAACAAGGCATCTGGCAGTTCGCCAGGGTTTATAGCTGTAGTTAGAAAATAAGGAGTGCTGAAATTACAGCTGATTTAAAATGCATTGGACTATTCCTTTAAATCTTCATAACATCTTTCTTGAGTGTATTAACAGAATTAACTATCCAATCAAAGATCACATACAAATAGATGTTTGATCTCTGTTTACTTTGATTCAGATTGCATTTGATTTGTAATGTTTTTTTGTTTTTTTTCTAGATCTGATGGAGGTGAAAGAGGAAAATCAAGAACCGAATGAAGTGGAGTGGTGTGAGAAACCTCGAAGTCTTTTAAATGAAAAGGAAACCTTTAATGAAAAGAATGTATCTCGAAACGGAACTCAAAGAGCAAAAGCCAGAAAGTCTTTAAAATGTCATCAGTGTGAAAAGAGTTTTACACGTCAAGAGAACCTGGAGTATCACTTAAAAACTCACACTGGAGAAAAACCGTACACCTGCCATGATTGCGGAAAGAGTTTCATACTAAACAAACACCTTGAATGGCACATAAGAATTCACACCGGAGAAAAGCCTTTCGAATGTGATCAGTGTGGGCGAAGTTTTGCAAGTAGAGAGAGCCTGAAGAACCACGCAATAATTCACACTGGAGAAAAGCAGTGTTTCACCTGCACTTATTGCGGAAAGAGCTACGCATTTAAATGCAGACTTAAAAGACACTTAAAAATTCACACTGGAGAGAAACCATACACCTGCCCTCAGTGTGGAAAGAGTTTTACAGAAAAACAACATCTTGCAAAGCACATAGGAACGCATATCGGACAGACGTCTCACATCTGCACTGAGTGTGGAAAAGTCTGTCTAAATGAATACAGACTTAAGATGCACCAAAGACGTCACACTGGAGAGAAACCAAACACCTGCCCTGATTGTGGAAAGAGTTTTGCAGAAAAATCGCACCTTAGCAAGCACATCAAATTTTATCATAAGGCCTTTAAGATCAAGTCTTTCAGCTGCTCTCAGTGTGGAAAGTGTTTCACAGATAGACAGAATCTTAAGAGACACTTAAGAGTTCATACTGGGGAGAGACCATACACGTGCCCTCATTGTGAATATAGTTTCACGCAAAAAGTACACCTTGATAGGCACATAATGCTCCACAATGGAGAGAAACCGTACACGTGTCCGCAGTGTGGAAAGAGTTTCGTGGAGGCTTCAGGTCTCATACGTCATCTGCATGTTCATACTGGAGAAAAACCTTAGTAGTGTTCACACTGTGACAAGAGTTTCGCTTATCGAGTATCATTAAATACACACACACACTACTCGTCAAAAGATTCTGAACAGTGTTTTTAAAGAAGTCTCTTCTGCTCACCAAGCTTGCATTTATTTGATCCAAAGTACAGCAAAAACTGTAAAATTGTGAAATATTTGTACTATTTAAAATAACTGCTTTCTATTTGAATAGATTTTAAAATGTAATTTATTCCTGATTTCAAAGCTGAATTTTGAGTATCATTACTCCAGTCTTCAGTGTCACACGATCCTTCAGAAATCATTTTAATATGCTGTTTTGCTACTTTTTATTATTATTATTATCAATATTTAAAACAGTTAAGGTCTTTTTTTTTAGGATTCTTTGATGAAAAGAAAGATCCAAAGATCAGAATGTATCTGAAATAAAAAGCTTTTGTAAAATATTACACTATTCAATTCAAAAGCTTGGACTTTTTGGGAAAGAAATTATTGAAATTAATACTTTTATTTAGCAAGGGTGCTTTAAATTGATCAAAAGCTATAAGCTAGACATTTATAATGTTACAAAAGATTTCTATTTCAGATAAATGCTTTTTTTTTCTGAACTTTTTATTCATCAAAGAATTCTTTAAAAATCGACTAATGTTTTTGTTGAGCAGCAAATCAGAATATTAGAATAATTTGTGAAGGATCATGTGACTGGAGTAATGATGTTAAAATTCAGCTTTGAAATCACAGGAAGAAATTACATTTTCAAAATAAATTTAAATAGAAAGCAGTTATTTTAAATAGTATAAATATTTCAAAGGCTTGGTGAGCAGAAGAGACTTCTTTAGAAAACATTAAAAATCTTACTGTTCAAAAACTTTGGACCAGTAGTGTACATAGCAAGTATATGGAAAAGCATTGTTTTCTGATCAACCGAACAATCAGTTTCTCACACTTCTTACACATTTTTGTATTTGAAACACACAGGTGATTAATAGCAAACTTTCTGTAGAGGTTCTTAAGAGCAAATATTACTGTTATGTTCATGTTTATACCCATTGCAGCTGTGCTGACTAGTTTTTGCAATAAAAAATCAAGTAAAATAACTGTTGCAAATGTTTATCAATGTAATGTAAATTTGAACAAAGCATTAACCTATATAAGATTACAACCAATTTAGACTGTAAAGGTGGGAAGATTTTATAAGCAATGATGTAACCATGTAGAAATGTCTTTAGAAGTGTCTCTTGTGATGTGTGAACAAATGTTATCTTCTTCAGTGCTTCAAAAGTGAATAATATGAGATTCATAGGATAGGACAATATTTGACAGAGATGCAACTCTTTGAAAATCTGGAATCTGAGGGTGCAAAAACAATCAAAAAATGAGAAAACTGACTTTAAAATTGTCCAAATAAAGTTCTTAGGAATGCATATTACTAATCAAAAATTATGTTTTTGATATATTTACTGTAAGAAATGTACTAAATATCTTCACGGAACGTGATCTTTACCTAATATCCTAATGAGTTTTGGCATAACAGAAAAATCAGTCATCTTTTTATATATATATATACATATATAAAATAAACTAGTGCTGCTGTCATAAGATTTCTGTGTTCTGTGTTTTAATGGGCAGTAGCAACTACATTTATGTTTGTTTTTGTAATGATTTTTATTCTGCCTGATTCTTTGCCCTCTTAAACATTGGAAATGTCTTACTAAATGACTACCAAAAAGAGACTATAGGAACGAAAGCTACAAATGAAAGAATAAATAAATAAGTAGGCTATAATATTCTAAATGTTGTTCACATACAAACAACCAATCATTTTTATTGATCGTCTCAATTTGATTTATCTTCTACTTTGTGTTGATGTCACAAAGTTACTTTGTGTTTGTTCGGTTTTTATTTTGTGTTACTTTTACATTATTATTACTATTATTTATTTATTTTTGGAATGTATTAACTATGCATCTATGCATTTTTATGTAATATAGAAACCATAGGTTGTCTAATTATATAAAAACACTAAAGCACAAAATCAGCAGGCTGGAATGACAGGATTTGGGTAATTTCTCTTTTTTCAAACACAATGATCTACATTCCAGTAGGTGGCGCAAAATCACCTTAAAGTGGTTTACAAACGTAAAAGAAGAAGAAGGAGAATAAACAACAGGATAAATCGACTGAAATATGAAAATATAAAAAATATGGAGTTTGTTAAAGAGGAGATTGAAGACATGAGTGATGCAGAACCATGTGTAATTAAACATGAAGATACTGAGGAGCAAACAGGTTGGTGTCCATTCTTGTTTTGAGCAATATAGAGATGAAAAAAGATACAGAAATGCATTTAAATAATCATAACCTTGAATAGCAGGTGTCATCCACAATTTAATTGTAATAACATAAGAATAACATAATTTAAAGGTCAAAGATCTGATACTTTATACAATATAACCACATCATATTTTTATTTTAGCCTGGATGGAAGTGAACCAGCAAATACATAATGAACTAAATGAAGCAGAGGATGAACGTTGCACCTTACAAGCTCAAAGAACAAATACCAAAAAGCTGTTCACCTGCTCACAGTGTGGAAAGAGTTTCACACACAAAGGAAATCTTAACACACATGTAAGAATGCACACTGGAGAGAAACCGTACACATGCCATCAATGTGGAAAGAGCTTCACTCGTTCATCAGGTCTCAGGAAACATATGCTCTTTCACTCTGGAATCAAGCCATTTATCTGCGATCAGTGTGGGAAACATTTTATTTCGTCATCAAAACTAAAAACACACCAGAAAGTTCATTCAGACGAGAGGCCGTATGTGTGTTCTTTGTGCGGAAAGAGTTTTTCACGGCTGGACAGTTGTAAACAGCATCAGAAAATACACAATGAAGTGAGAGATCATGTGTGTTGTGAGTGTGGGAAGAGCTTTACCACAGCTAGTCAACTAAAACAGCACCAAAGGATTCATACTGGAGAAAGACCGTACAAGTGCTCATATTGTGACAGGACTTTCACTCTGTCTGGAAACCTAAAAGCACACGAGCGAGTTCATACTGGAGAAAAGCCGTACTACTGTACTCAGTGTGGAGAGGGTTTCATAACCACCAAAAATCTCCGTTATCATCTGCATGTTCACTCTGGAGAAAGGCCATTTAACTGTGATCAGTGTGGTAAAAAGTTCAGATCAGCATCGAATCTAAAATGTCACATGAATGTTCATTCGCATGAAAAGCCTCACTTGTGTTCTGTGTGTGGAAAGAGTTTCTCAAGACTGAACAGCTGTAAACTGCACCAGAAAATGCACGATGATGTAAAAGAGTATGTGTGTTTTGAGTGCGGGAAAAGCTTTACTGCAATCGGCCAGCTGAAACGGCACAAAAGAGTTCATACTGGAGAAAAACCTTACCAGTGCTCATATTGTACCAAGAGTTTTACTGCGTCTGGAAACCTGAAGGTACATGAGCGAGTTCATACTGGAGAAAAGCCGTACCACTGCACTCAGTGTGGAAAGACTTTCACCCAATCAAAGACTGTAGCGATTCATATGGAAAAGCATTGTTCTGTCTCACATTGAGCAAATGTTTTCTTCAGATCCAGTGTTTCAATGATGTGAAATTCAGATACAGTAAATGTGTAGTTTGTTGCTATTTATTCTGTTTTGTTGGGAATCAGCAAATGCATTGAATCTCTGTATCTTATTTTTACATATTTTAATTCTTAGATTGAAAACCCCACTCGTGAAGACATGGACAATAGAGACAGGAAACAAATGTTGAAAAAAAAATGAAAAAGATTATTTATAATTTAGACACTATTACATTTAGGTTCTATATATAACAAGAATAAAATTAACATTTCACTGACAAGACATCCGTTTATATGATTTTAAATGGTGTGTTACAGGATTAAACACATTTTAATACCAGCTTTTTATGATAATAAAGTGACTTGAGATTGGACCACCTAAAATGCATCTTAATATGTGACCCTACACCATGGGTATATTTTTAGCTATGGCCAAAAAATAAATTGTATGGGTCAATATTATTATTTTTCTTTTAAAATCAGCTTCCATGAAGATATTTTGTAACTTTCCTACTGTAAATATATCAAAACGTAATTTTTGATTAGTAATATGCATTGCTAAGAACAACTTTAAAGGCAATTTTTTTTTGCATCCTCAAATCGTTGTATTTCAGCCAAGTATTGTATGTATAAATGTTGAGGGCGAGACTTCCGGTTCATTAGTCGCTGTAGGGAAATAACGAGAAGAATAACAACGTGCAGTAAAGGGTTAAATGTTTGCACTACAAACCAGTGTGTTCATAATTCAGATAACACATTAAAATAGTATAGTAAAGCTGGCTGCACACTAGTTGATTTTAAGGGCGATTTTAACAATCGGGGGGGTGTGGCCCGATTCGAGGCTTGTCGCAAACTATTTTTTTTGTCCAAAAAATCCTCTGTTGTGGTGTCATTACGATTATTTAACTGCTCCCGATCAAGACAGAGCACCCCCGAACTCAAATCGTAAATAACAAACATGTTTGATGTTTAGGATTCTTGATCGGGCTGCCTCTGATGTAATACCCACGATAGCCAATGACAGTGAGCAAGTGTCCCTTACTGGATGATATGTGCTTTTATAGCTGAAACTTGGCAGCCACAAAAAAAATGCCACGAAAGCAGAATACATCCCCTATATACTTTTTTATACATTGTTTTTCACTATGAAACAGAACGTGCACCGGAAGAGCCAGCTGGTGACGTTGATTGTCTTCCGTTTGTTTTTCTTCTCTAGTCACATTTGATCTTGCGAGTCTCTGTGAGATCTTGTGTCACTGTAAAATCGTTCCTACAGTCAACAAGTTTGTGGCCTCGCGGTCTGGTCGAATTGTCTAGTGTGTGCGTTCAGAGAATTATAAGGCTAAAAATCTGAGAAAATGTTCTTCATGTCTGTGGTCTCCCATGGTTTTAAAATTCAACGATTTGAAAAGATTTGAAAATCGTCTAGTGTGCAGCCAGCTTAAGACACACCAATACTTTCAATATCAAGCAACCAGCCGTTTTGTACAGCTAAAAATAGCTGGACACCAGACACCGGAAGCCACACCCATAAAATGTACAAATTTATAGAGTACAAAGCATTTTTTGTTCTTCTGTTTAACAACAACAAAAAATGTTTTTAAATGTTGGATTGAAATTAAAGAAAGTAACTAGCACTTTATGACAGTGGTTTTCAATCCTGGTCCTGGGGACCCACATTTTGTGTCTCCCTTATTTAACACACCTGTTTCAGATCATCAGCTCGTTAGGAGAGAGATCCATGTACTGAAGTGAGTGCATCAGATAAGGGAGACATACAAAATGTGCAGAGCAGTGGTCCCAGGACCAGGATTGAAAACCACAGCTTTATGCAAACAAAGACAGTATAAGATAGTACAATGGTTCCAATTCCAGTCCTGGGGACCCTCTCTGCACATTTTGCATGTCTCCCTTATTTAACACACCTCTGTTTGAGATCATCAGCTCGTTAATTCAGTTCATGGCTCTGGCTGTATCTGAAATCGCTCCCTATACCCTCAAATAGGGCACTATTTAGGTGTTTCACCTTTGCCTTGTCCGAATACCTACACTTGAGGTCTTTGCACTTGACCACTTGACTACTTGTATGACATATTTCCTGTTTTTGGCCCAAGTGTTCAAGTGAGGATGAAGACCTCAAGCGTGTGTCGAACTTTTCATTACCTGATGGGACACACTTATAAATGCACGTTTTTTTTCAGAGCTTTATTTTCAATACTTTGCATTTTAAAATCAACTGTCTGTTCAGAAGTCCCTATGACCCGATGACTCAATTTAATTTGTGGTGCTTCTAATTAAGTGGTACAAAGCAGTTGCAAATGTTGTACAAAATAAATATCACCACTACTCATCTTTTACCTATAAAACATGCAACGCTTTGTTTCTACCAAATTAGATGTAATACCTAAGTATAGCATATATATATATATTTTTTTTTTATTAAACATAGAATACAAAAACTCATAGAGGTAACAGCATAGTATAAAACCAAGTACAATAACAGTCAGCATCACAACCTTAAGGGGATCCACAATACAAGTAAGGCAAGAAAAAAATACATTAAAAAAAAAATAAAAAAACAGAAACTTAGACATGTCCGATGATATTTTCAGGGCACGCCAATTTTTAAGTAATCTCAGAGAGGAGTAGAATAGTTTAAATTTGTTTAAGAAATGATCAAAGAAAGCAGGGGCGAGAGTCTCTCCACTTACAACAATGTATATGATATTTAGCAAGTAGGAAAACAATATTCACCATGTCTGATATTGAATTATCTAAACCATCAACATAAAACAGATATAGTTGATGTTAATAACAGGGATGTTTGACATTTTTAAAGTCAGCCAGTTTCTAACATCACTCCAGAACCATGGAACAATTTAGATTAAAAAGCATCTATAACAGCCCTATTATTTAAATGATGACAATTGATAAAATTGGCAATACTGGAGTGGCATCAGAGTAAGTCAAAGTATTCTGGATTAGGTGGATCAAAGCTACAGGAATAGCTTGACAAATTTTTAGATACTCTCTGTGAGTACAGTTTATATTAGAACGTTGAACAAAACTGGTGTGATCCAATAGAACACCTTTACAATCCATCAGATCAGTTACAAAGATAATTCCCTTTTCAAACCATTCTGCTTTAAATACTGATTTTAGTATTATATTAATATTTCAATTACAGTTGAAAGGTTTCCGTAACCTCTCGCGAGATCTCGGCAAAAAGTCTCACGAGTGGTACGTGATGCATGATGGGATACACTAAGCCTTGAATACCGCTCCTGAAAGTGTGGATTTAGTGTGCGTAAGGGCACTTAATTCCTGTCGCCCGCACGCGCTCTCAAGTGGCCAAGACTGCAAGTGTGGGAATTTGGACAAGGCACTAGTGGATGTTCTCGAGTGCACTCATTCAATCCCACAATGCACCGCAAAATCGAGTGTACAACCAATGTACACTCAACGGCTAGGGATAACTCATAATGAATGCACTGTGAGAGTCGCGTGCCGAATGAATTCCGGCGTCTCGCCAGAAGATGGCGCCCGCAGCTGAATCATCCATCTTTCATTTTACAACGCACTCGTCCACGGGATAAACAGGTACAAATTCATTGTAAATGTATTATTAAATTGTTTAGCCAGGGTTTATACATTATTTATAAATCCTTTAATCTTACTACTCAGATATCCTCTCTCCTCTAACAATCAGGTGTGATAAATAAGGGAGAAATGCAAAATGTGCAAAGTAGGGACACCAGATTGTGTTAATCATATTTAACTTATAAAAATATTTCAGTGTAATAAACAACAATCATGACAAGGTTAATTAAATCACAACAATTTTAATGTTTTTAAAAAGTCTCTTCTGCTCACCAAACCTGTATTTATTTGATCAAAAGTACAGCAAAAACTGTAACTAATAAACTGTATACTAATTAAGATAACTGCTTTCTACTTGAATATATTTTAATATGTAATTTATTCCTGTGATCAAGGCTGAATTTTCAGCATCATTACTCCAGTCTTCAGTGTCACATGATCCTTCAGAAATGATTTGAATATGCTGATTTGCTGTGCAAGAAACATTGTTTATTATTATTATTATTATTATCAATATTTAAAACAGTTGGGTACATTTTTTAGGATTCTTTGATAAATAGAAAGATCCAAAGATAAATATGTATCTGAAATAAAAAGATTTTGTAACATTATACACAATACCATTCAAAAGCTTTGAGTCAGTATAATAATCTTTTGGGTCGAAGGTTGTTGTTTTCATTTAGCAAGGTTGATGTGATGATAAAGACATTTACTGCATAATATTACAAAAGATTTCTATTTTGGATAAATGCTGTTCTTCTGAACTTTCTATTCATCAAAGAAACCTGAAAAAACTTTTACTCGGCTGTTTTCAACATAATAATAATTATATTAATAAATGTTTTTGAGCAGCAAATCATTTTCGATAGCTATTTTCCCTATTTAAAACTCTTCTGTAGTTACATTATGTACAAAGACTGACAGAAAATGAAAAGTTGTGATTTTCTAGGCTGATATGGATAGGAACTATACTTTTATTCTGGCGTAATAATCAGGGAAATTTGCTGCCGTACCATGGGTGCAGCAAATAGTCCCCAGCTAGGTAACTTCCAGCAGTAAGCCACTAAGGTAATAGTAAAATAGCTGGGACTGTATTCAGGCACTGCGTAATATCATTGCACCTGCTGCACCCATGGTACTGCAGCATAGTTCCTTGATTATTACGCTGGAATGAGACTATAGTTCCTATCCTGTTTAAAATGCGTTTTTAAATTTGGCGTTTCATAAAAACAAATTGGTTGTTTTATGTGCTAATAATATACAATCTTACTAAAATACTTCTAACAGCAAATACGTTCACTTAATTTCAGCATAATTAAAGTATTTCAGTATAAATTAAGTCTTGTATTTTGATTTCTCCAGATCAGGTCCTGTGGGTCTAAGTATCAGACAATGATCGCAGTTCACACCTACAGTGAAGCCCCTCTCACAACAATTCAGCTATAAATACTGCTGAATATTCACATCATCCTACAAGAGAAGAACAAACTCCAGGTGCAGCAGCTGAAATCTGTGTGACTGTTAAAAATGGAGTTTATTAAAAAGGAGATTGAAGACATGAGTGATCCAGAAAAATCCAGAATAAAACATGAAGATACTGAGGAACAAACAGGTTGGTTCTTGAACCTTCATTATTGACTGTTTTTGCTGAATTATAATAAATGATACACAAATGCATTTAAATGATCATAACACTCTTGTCATCCACATTCATACTTTATATAAACATCTGGGCTCCTATTCTTAAAGCTAAATATATATATATATATATATATATATATTCTTTATTTTTTATTTACCATGCTGTTAATGTCTTAATGTATTTGATACAAAATGAACAAGGTAATTGTTTGTGTGATTACTTTGCTTGTTTGTCACATACCCGAATCATCACTGCTGCATAGTTGCATTTTTCCAGTTGCCAGATATGTTAATGTAGTTAATTTGGTGATTACTTCCATTTCTGGCATCATGTCGATGTTTTTAGCATGTCTCTAATAAGATCGGTCACAAACACAATCTAATGTGCAGCAGCATATTATTAACTCACTATCATGCATTGCGTGTAGTGGTGCAACGGATCACAAAACTCACGGTCCGGATCACATTACGGTTTTTGAGCAAAAAGGGGAGGAGACAAATGTAATTTGCTTTTTATTTATTACAAGTAGGGCTGCTCGATTATGGCAAAAATCATAATCATGATTATTTTGGTCAATATTGTAATCACGATTATTTAACACGATTATGAGTGGGTCTGGAACTTTATATGATTGGTTCATTTAAAGATAGCAAAAAGCAAAAAAAAAAAAGATGGTGAAAGAATCGAATGAAAGTTTTTTTTTTTTTAAATTTAATGTAATTAACTGAATGGAAAATAAAACAGCATAGTCTTCACTGTAAGAACTAAACATGTTTGTTTCTTATAAAAACTACAAAAGTCCATCCGTCAAGAGCAGTGAGTGATTTTGTTGTTTGATTAACATTAACCGCAAAGACGGCAGAAGGAATATTACTTGTGGCCGCTTTAAGAGCTGCACGCATCCAATTTACTGTTACAGAAGTATTTTCATTCTCAACTGTTTACGTTAATTTGAGACAGCTGACGAAGGATTACACGAATAATCACCAAACGCCGCATTTTTACATATATTTGCATGTATTTGACCGTTTAGGTAACATCTCAAGCTAAACGTTCACTTTACTTTTCCGTGTTCTGTTCCGTCTCTGAGCGCATAACGTTACACAGAACAGCGCGCTCGATGTATTGCCGCATTCATACGGCTTTCTCCTGCCACAGTGCCTACACACTGTAACAGTTTTGTCCACCACCCTTCTTCCATCATCATTATATTTTACAGGGAAGCCAAAATGCTCCCATACATGCGATTTGAATGACGCGGGAGGCTTTTCGAGTTCTTCTGTTCCTCAGCTAGCCATTGTTGACTGATTATTGATTAACATGCCCTGTTCACGTGAACACGACTTCTCTGTGTAATTAATTAGGCTACTTATAAAGCAATATCGGCAGAAAACAACTGTCTTTTTCTATGCGATGGTTAAAAGTTTAGGATTTAATTTAGGATTATCTACAAGTTAAATTGTCAAAATTGTTATTAATCCGCAGGTCGTGATCCGTGCAACTGCGATCCGTTGCACCCCTAATTGCGTGCAACATATTTCTTGTCCCTCTTCATATTTCGTCCATTTTCTCCACTGCTAAAGAAACCCTTAAGCCTGTTAAAAGTCCTCATCCATACTCCTAACAATTTTGGTCCTTAAGACCTCTTTTAAGGGTTAAGATGCTTTCTGAATTACTTTTTTCTTTACTAGGATCTTTTCTTTAATTTTAAGAGGAAGCTTATTTCTAAGAATTTTCGTAGAATTTTACACTAGGAGCAAGTTTTTGCACTAAGAATTTTCATGAATACGGGCCCTGATCTTTGTAGTTTTCTGTTGTTCACTTAAACTGATTCCAACTTGTTTATTTCAGACCGGATGGAGATAAAAGTTCAAAAACAAGAACTGAATGAAGAGGAGGAGAAACAGCAAACCTGCTCACACAAAGGACACCTTAATGTGCACATGACAATCCACACTGGAGAGAAACCGTACACATGCCCTCAGTGTGGAAAGAGTTTTTCACAACTGAAGACTTATAAACAGCATCAGGAAATTTATAACGAAGTGAAAGATAATGTGTGTCGTGAGTGTGGGAAGAGCTTTACTAGAGCTGGCTGCCTTAAACAGCACCTAAGAATTCATACTGGAGAAAGACCATACAAGTGCTCATATTGTGGCAAGAGTTTCACTCAGTCAGGAGCCCTGACAGTACATGAGCGACTTCATACTGGAGAGAAGCCGTACCACTGTACTCAGTGCGGAAAGAGTTTCAGATATAAAATTGATCTCAGTTATCATCTGCTCGTTCACTCTGGGGAAAAGCAGATTACCTGTGATCAGTGTGGTAATGGTTTTAAAACATCAGCACATCTAAAAGAACACATGAAAATTCATACAAACGAGAGGCCTTTTGAATGTTCATTTTGTGGACAGAGTTTTGTTCGACTGGATCATTTTAAACGGCACCAGAAAAAACACACCGGTGAGAAAGATCATGTGTGTGGTGAGTGTGGGAAGAGATTTACTAGAGCTGATAACCTGATACAGCACCAGAGAATTCACACTGGAGAAAAACCTTACAAGTGCTCATATTGTAGCAAGAGTTTTACTGTGCCTGGAAACCTGAAAGTACATGAGCGAGTTCATACCGGAGAGAAGCCGTACCACTGTACTCAGTGCGGAAAGAATTTCACCCAATCAAAGACTGTAGCGATTCATGTGGAAAAGCATTGTCCTGTCTCACAGTGAGCAAATGTTTTCTTCAGATCCAGTGTTTCAGTGATGTAACATTCAGATAAAGTAAATGTATAGTTTGTTGCTTTTTTACTGTTTTGTTGGGGAACTGCAAATAAATTGAATCACTGTAACATTATTTTGTTGTATTTGTAATTCTTAAACCCGCTCATGAAGAAGACTTGGAAGAAAGAGACGGGAAACAAATGTAACTAAAAAACAACAAACAATCATTTGTCAGTATGAAATGGTTATTTATAAATCAGACACATTTATTTATAAATGTACATATTGCTTCATATATAGGTTCTATATATAACAAGAACAAAATTCAAGACAACAATGTGACCCTGGACCAAAAATACTGCAATATTTTTTAATTATTGACTGCTTTGATAGCTGTGAAATAATGAGCAATATAGAGTTGGTAAATACAGAAAAGTTTTATAACCCTGTTAATATAATATTCTATTAATCAAACAGCTGAATATTAGTACTCACATTAAAGCATTAGATCATCCAACAGTTCAAATTATAATTTTCACGTTTATCATATTCAAAGCACTCTGTGCATGTGACTTAATCATTGATTACTTGTCAAACTCTAAACTAAAGGAACACTCCACTTTTTTTGAAAATAGGCTCATTTTCCAACTCCCCTAGTGTTAAACAGATGAGTTTTACATTTTTTAAATCCATTCTTTCGTTCTTAGTAGGCAATGTAACTAAAGAAGGGTCAAGTTTTAAATAGGAAAAATATTGAAAATATTTGGTCATTTTTGAAGATGCTAATGGTCTAATCAGATTCAATGATTGATGCTAAGCTATGATAAAAGTGCTACTGGTAGAGATTGGTTGACTGGATTAAAAAAACTGTAAAACTCATCTGTTTAACTCTAGGGGAGTTGGAAAATGAGCCTATTTTCAAAAAGTGGAGTGTTCCTTTAAATCTGTTCATCAGGTAAAACGAGTTATGTCTTCACAAGATCTTATTCATATGGATGTTTTATGATATCTTGATGCTCTTTTTGGTACTTGCACTGTCAATGGCCAGAAACAGTGCAGAATTCTTGTGGTTTCAGAATGATATGAAGGCAAAGTTTGGTTTTGGTCAGCCATAGTTCTGTTTTTTCCTTTTATGGTAATGTTTCCTGTCTTGTTAATTTATCACAGGTGTGTCTTGTTTGTCATGCAGTATTTAAGCTGTGTTTCCCTGTGTCTGTGTCTGCTTTTGTATATGTTCACACTCCAAGTTGCTGTATTTCTTTGTTGGATTGTATTCTGAAGAACTCCTCAATCCAGCGTGTAACGTGACATTTGATGAGAGAATTAATCTTTTTTGGATGAACTAACCTTTTAAATCAGTGCTATTTGCATTTTTGAATGTATCCTCAAGAGGATGTGAAACATAAAAAGAGGCACACCTGCTCACAGTGTGGAAAGAGTTTTACTAATCCATCAGGTCTCGATTATCATCGGCACGTTCATTCTGGAGAAAAGCCATAAAGCTGTGATCAGTGTGGTAAAAGGTTTATTTCATCATCAAATCTAAAAACACACCTGATAGTTCATTCAGATGAGAAGCCTCATGTGTGTTCTTTCAGTGGATAGAGATTTTTAAGGAAGTTTTCTTACAAACTGCACCAGAAAACATAATGAAGTCAGAGAACACATGTGCTTTGAGTGTGGATGAAGCATTACTACAGCTTACCTTCTGAGACAACACCAAAAAATGTATATTGTGACAAGAGTTTTAGTCACTCTGGAAACCTGAAATTTCATGAGCAAGTTCATACTGGAGAGAAGCAGTATTGCTGCCCTCCATGTGAGAAGAGTTTTAGATATGTAAGAAGCCTTAAATAGCACATCGAAAAATGTAAGTCATCACAGTGAGCAACATTTTCATGTTAAAACAGTCAAGTAAATTGTGTGAGAGAAACAAAATACGAAGTTGCTCCCAAAAGCACAGCAGCATCTAGTTTCAATTTGTCAATTTTAACTGATTAAGGAATTATAGAGCGATGTTTAAAGCTTCACAAATGTAAGAATTCCTACAGTGTAAAGTAATAATTTCTATCTTTCCTCCTTGGTTATGCAAAATCAGCCTGGACCATGTGTTAATCATGTCTTGGGAAATATCAAACATTAAACCAACTGAAAAAATAACTGACATTATTTACAGAGTTACAAATTTCCATTAAAATTGCAAGACAATCACTCTTATATAATTTGATTTGAATGATGTAAATTCAATGCCAAAACATGTAACATGTAATCTCAATCTTTTGTTTAGTTATATTTGTATACACAATTGTTTAATTTCAAAAGTTGATAATGTTACAGTTTGTCTCAGCCCATTGACACCAATGAAATGTGCTTAATGTGCCAATTTAGAGATCTCAGAAATCATCATAATGAATGAGGTGACAACAGAGGCTTTTCAGTGCTTGAGGAATTTGATAAAGAGGCTTTTTAGCAGCTCAATTAAGAAGTGCAAAGAGTTTTGATGCATCAGATTGCACCTATCATCTGCACATTCACTCTGGAGAAAAGCAATTTAGCTGTAATCAGTGTGGTATAAAGCTATTTTATTATCACATCTAAAAATAACTAAAATTCATACAGCCTCATGTGTGTTCTTTTTGTGGAACGAGTTTATCGGGACTGGGCACTTATAAAGAGCATAAAAATACATACGGATGTCTGTCTATCTCTGTGTAATATCAAAAATAAAATGACTATTTCACTGACAATTTGAAGTCATCTGTGTAATTATTTGCATTTATCCATTTATACAAAGCAACCTACAAATAAGGGATACAACAAGCCAAAAACAGTCTGTTATAGTGTTCTGAGTGTACAAGAAATTATTAGAAATAATGTTTGTGTCTTAATTGAAGAACTGACCTGTTTCATCCTTATTTAGAACCCTAAATGAGCTATCATCCTATAGAGCTGTTTATATGCAAATAATATACAACTTTGCCAAAATTTTCTGTATTTCTAACAGCAAAAGCGTATGTTCAGTTACTTTAAGTGCAAATAAAGTAATGCATTCAGTAGCATCTGTTTGATCTGGTGCCACTCCCACAACAGTTCACTTATGGATTGTATACAGAAGATTCATATGTAACCCCACCCACTAATTTGATGGTACCCACCCATGTGTGATGGAAGCCCCTCCCACACTAAGGTGAGGCCCACCCACTTTGATGTCTCTGGGTTGATAAAGCTTGGGAAATATTCACATCATCCTACAAGAGAAGGACAAACTCCAAGTGTAGCAGCTGAAATCTGTGATTTTTAAAATTGGAGATTATTGAAGAGAAGATTCACAACATGAGTGATCCAGAACTATCCAGAATGAATCATGAAGATACTGAGGAACAAACCGGTTGGTGTTCATTTTTGAGTCTTCATTATTGACTACTGTGGTTTTCACATTTCTCATTTTTGCACTATTTCTAATAATTACTTTTTCAAATAGACCAGATGAAAGTGACAGAGCAAAGACAAGAACTGAGTGAGGTGGAGGAGAAACACTGTGACTTCAAAACTCAAAGAAGAAAAGCCAAAAAGCTGCAGATCTGTGATCATCATGGCAAAGATTCATCAAATCTAAAAACACAGCTGAAGGAAAATTGTAAACAGCGCCAGATAACCTATAATGAAGAGAAAGATCATCTGTGTTTGGATTGTGGGAAGAGCTTCACTAAAATTACCCATTTGAAAAGGCACAAAATGATTCATACAGGAGAAAAACCTCACAAGTGCTCATATTGTGACAAGAGTTTCAATCAGGCAGGAACCCAGAGAATACATGAGCGAGTTCATACCGGAGAGAAACCTTACCACTGTACTCAGTGTGGAAAGAGTTTCAGATATAGAACTGATCTCAATTGTCATCTGCACGTTCACACTGGAGAAAAGCCATTTACATGTGATCAGTGTGGTAAAGGTTTTAAATTATCAGCACATCTAAGACAACACATGAAAATTCATACAAATGCAAGACCTTATCTCTGTTCATTTTGTGGAAAGAGTTTTGCTCGACTGGATCATTGTAAACGGCACCAGAAGAAACACAGCGCTGAGAAAGATCATGTGTGTTGTGAGTGTGGGAAGAGCTTTGCTAGAGCTGACCATCTGAAACAGCACCAAAGAATTCATACTGGAGAAAAACCTTACAAGTGCTCATATTGTGACAAGAGTTTCACTCAGTTTGTAAACCTGAAAGTGCATGAGCAAATTCATACTGGAGAGAAGCCATACCACTGTCCTCCATGTGTGAAGAGTTTTAGAATTTTAGGAGACCTTGAAAATCACTTGAAAAAATGTCCTAAGCTGTTGCAGTGAGAACAGCCAAGTGTGAGATAAACAAAATATTGAGTTTCTCTTAAAAGCACAAACACATAGTTTAATTTAGTGAATTTTGACTCGTTCTTAAGTCTGATTAAGGAACTGTAAAGTGTTGATGTTAGAGCGAATCGGACAGCTATAACGTGAGCAGAACTTTGCTGAAACTGAGCAAAAGCAGAAGAATTCCACAGTGCCTCAAAGGCAACACTGATGACCGTAAATTAGATGTCCTGCTGCCAGCAAGTCTGGAGCGATCTAACCAGCTATCTCCTTCACAGAGGAAGACTGTTAAATAGGCAGATAACTCAGGATTAATGGCTGAAGAGACAACAAATCCAACTCTCATGAGGAAAGTCATGGGTTACCATCCCCCAACCCCAAGGACAAAAAACAAAACCTTTTGACCTTCCTCACAAAACAGAATTCTCACTCTCAGAACTGCTTGCAGAATGGCAGAGAGACTGTGACTAACATATTAAACATGTATAAGATCTTCCGAATTATAACCAAACATCATTCCATTGCATAATGCCACATCATCTCTGTAACCCAATCATTTGACTATGCTGTTTTAGTCACTCGTTGTTATTGTGCAGTGCTTGAAGAACTGTGCAAAAAATGTGTTTCCCTAACTGCCTTTCAAAAATAAAAATAAATTAGAAATACATTATGGGTGCAAGTTTTTCAGTCTGGTTTTAATGAGAGTACTTGGAGATTTGGTTTGGTACTCACACTGCACATAGTGTGACCCATTAAATATAACTACAAAAAAGAATTAATATAGTAGTAATATTAGAATTTATAATATAGTTTCTCTTTATTTGTGACCCTGGACCACAAAAACAAAGTCTTAGGTAGCAATTATTATTTGTAGCAATAGCCAACAATTGTATGGGTGAAAATTATAGATTGTTGTTTTATGCCAAAAAGCATTAGGATATAAAGTAAAGATCATGTTCTGTGAAGATATTTTGTAAATTTCCTACCGTAAATATATCAACACTTAATTATTAATTAGTAACATGCATTGCTAAGAACATAATTTGGTCAAATTTAAAGTGGATTTTTTTGCACCTCAGATTCCAGGTGTATCTCGGACAAATATTGTCCTATCCTAACAAATCATACATCAATAGAATTCTTATTAATAATATTTATTTATTTTAAGCTTTTAGATGATGTATAAATCTCAGTTTCAAAAAACTGACCATCACAACTGGTTTTGTGGTCCAGGGTCACATTTATTCTTTTAAACAAAATAATAAGTCAATAATAATTCCACAAGTGTCTGGAAAACTCCTCCAACATATAGACTACATGTAATGATTGATTTCTATAAATGCTTAAAGGTTTTATATATATATATAAATCTGATTCTAATATAAAACTACTCAAGGGTCTGTTTCCATGAAACCGTTAACCGTTAACTGCTCAAAATCTTGTGTTTTATAATGATGAATTGCGACTTATTGAATTTTTTATGTGCTGATAATATACTGCATTACCAAAATGCTCTGTATTTTTAACAGGAAACTTAATTTCAGCATAACTGAAGTAGTTTATTATAAAATCATGTTTTTGTTTTTCTGGTCCTGTGGGTCTTGGTATCAGACAATGATCACAGTTTGCACCTACAGAGAAGCCCCTCCCACAACAGCTGACCATCTGAAACTGCACCAAAGGATTCATACTGGAGAAAAACCCTACAAGTGCTCATATTGTAACAAGAGTTTCACTCAGTCAGGAACCGTGATAGTACATGAGCGACTTCATACTGGAGAGAAACCGTACCACTGTACTCAGTGTGGAAAGAGTTTTACTTAAACAAATTAAATTGTCATCTGCACGTTCACACTGGAGAAAAGCCATTTACCTGTGATCAGTGTGGTGAAGATTTTAAATTATCAGCACATCTAAAAGAACACATGAAAAGTCATACAAATGAAGGGCCATCAATGAAAAAGCATCAAAGAATTCATACTGGAGAAAAACCTTTTTTTTTTCAGTCAGAGTTTCAGTCAGTCTGGAAGTCTGAAAAGGCATGAGCGAGTTCATACTGGAGAGAACCCGCACTACTGCTCTCTATCTGGGAAGAGTTTTAGACGTTTAGAAAGTCTTAAAAAGCACATGAAAAAAATGCAATCATCAGTGAGTGACATTTTCATGATAAAACAGTCAAGCCAACTGTGTGACAAATAAAATATGGAGCTTCACCCAAAAGCCCAACACCATCTACTTTAATTGTGTTCATTTGATTTCACAGTCTAAAGGCACTCTATAGTGCCATTATGCAGCAAGTGACAAAAGTGACAAAACATGTGTCATCTGAATCACTAGATTCTTTTGATTAATTATAAAACTTCTATACACAAATTTTTAATTTCAGTATAAAATCAGAAATATCTGATAATCTTGTAGTTTGTCTCAGTCTGTTGACACACAATGAAATGTGCTTAATGTGCCAGTTTACAGAAGATCTCAGACATCACCATAATGAATGAGGTGATAACAGCAAACTATTTGGATGATACAGCTATAGGCTTTTTATATTTAAATCTGATGCTAAAGTAACATGTTTTCATACAGTGATGTAAATCCCATTTCATGAAGATGAGTTACTTCCATCAATCTCTATATACTAGCATTACCAAAATACTCTGTATGGTTGAAGCGTGAACTGTTTTAGTGGAGTTCCAGGTCATACTCCCTCCCTACACATGGCCTGATTACTTGTACTTGTTCTTATGAAAGTGTGCCATACAGTTCTTAACTGTAGCATGTACTGTATTAATCTTTACCAGGCCAGAAAATTACCTTTTCATTGTTAATTTATATGCATTTTTAATGAAAAACAACAGACAAAGTAGTCACGAGAAAGATATACTGTGTCACAGTAATGATTAATCAACAGGTTATTTAGTGCTGTATAAAATTACTTATAAAAGTAAATCAGGTTTAAATGTCAGGAGTTCCTACAGTGAAAACAAGTGTTTCTTTTGTCCAGCTGCATGCTAATTTGGTGACTTTCTGTGTCTTGCATCATTTATAAAAAACATGTTTATGTTGTTTTATACCAAAGGTATATGCCAAGAGTGAGAATCAGAAAGACAGACAGATGTTCATGAGAGGGCGTTTATGGACATAGGCCTATCTGTCATGAACATCAGTCTCAGGACAGCTGCTACATCGCATTTTCCTAGTCATATTTAGGTTTTAGCAATACCTTAGCTTTTTCACCTCCACCTATGAATTTGCAGTGTTTTCAGATGTTTTTATGCACATTTTGAATGTATGCATACAAACAACTGGATGCACCTGCTGTTACATTATGTTGAAAATTTATATTATGTTAATATAATTTAACTTTTGATATTGTTCATTCTGTTAAAAATGCTTTAGAAAAATAAATTGAATAAATACATTCAAAACAATTCAAGTTTGTACAGTCAGGTTTTGAATCATTTGATAAAACTTAAATGAAAGCAAATGTAATTGAATAATTTTTTGCAAAGATAAAGAACTAAATATGTTTGCAGTTACATATTAACAAGGTCGTAGTCATGTATATTTAATAAAAAATGAGAGCAACGTGAAAAAATATAGCTTGTACTGTTGTGTTACTTTCATCCCAAAGTAACAATGTGCAACTTATGTTCAAAGTTAAATTATACTGAAGTCTTTTTACATTTGTACAAAATACCACCTGCTATTGATAGACCACACTTTTGAGTTATATAGACCACAGCAAAAATATATCTCTGTCTACAACAGTATCTTTTTAAATTATGTTTTTATGAAAAATTGTACTTTCATCCCCACACTCCCTAATTTAATTTCCTGTCAAGAGTGATAAGTTGTAACCAAAGACTCTTTAAAATCTTCATTCATATTAAAAAGCATTGTTCTGTGTCATATATGCAAATATGTTCTTCATATCCAATATTTTCAAGTAGGTAAATAATGTGAGATTCAGATACAGTATTTAGTTCAACTAAACTAGTTTGCTGTAAAAATGCCACACAGTTTGTGGAGGTGTATCTTGCTGATTAACATAAACTACACTTTTAAAATAATGTCAATACTGTATATGAAAAAATTCCCTTCATTTGATTTTTTAACTTTTAACATGGACTTCTTGAGTTCGATACTAATTGAGCTTTATCCAAATGAAAGTCAATACTTAGGCCTACTAAATATATATGTGTGTGTGTGTGTGTGTGTGTGTGTGTGTGTGTGTGTGTGTGTGTCGTCAATAAAGGTAAATTATGCTTATGGTAGCTCTAGCCATAACCCTCTGTTGTGGTCGTGAAGGAGGGACTCTGATAAGGAAAGTGTTTTCTGATCCGAGTAACCAGCAGATGTCAGTAATGCACTGATAAGTGCAGTATGCCAATAAAAGAAAGAAGAAGAAGACGCACGTACAGAAGAGCAGTGAAAGAGGAGTAGTGAAAGTAAGATGTTCATGAGTTTAAGTGGTGCTTAATAGTAATCTTTGAGCTGCATGTCTTATATTTTCAGTCTGCGTGTTGCCATACATTCAGATATTCCTGATTTTCAAAGTTTGACACGAACCACCTTAAAAGATGAGGTATTTCACTTTTAATAAATATGTGTACAGCTTTTGTGTTAGTATTGAATATAGGTGAAATCATCTTTGTTTTTAGAATGGAAGAATTGATGTTAAAGTGAATGTTTCATACCTTCAGAGTTGTTTACACTGTTAAAGAGTTGGAGTCGCATGCTAAGCATGGAAAAGGTTTCACAAAACGATTTGGACGTATGACGAAGTATTTCTGTGCCAACAATCTTCAGGGTTTGTACAAGTTTTAGAAAGTTTTTTTTTTTTGTTTTGTTTTTTTTCCTCAGAGCGTGGCTCTTCATGATGTAGACGAGGGCGGAACTCCTTACATGGACCAGAGCAAGAGCGCGCCCATTAACGCGCTACATCCGGAAGTCGTCGGCAGATTTGTTCCAGAATGTCTCCAAAGAAGTGTGTGTTTGGATGTGAGGGAAAGTTTTCCATGTATGGCTTCCCCAAGAACCCAGCATTACGTGACCGGTGGATACAGTTTGTTTTTCCAGGGCAGAAACGGAGTGTAGCAAATGCCTTTGTGTGTTCACGTCATTTCAGCGATGAGTGTTTTATAAACAAGGCCCAGGTTGATGCTGGATTTGCACATCGCTTGTTATTAAAGGATGGAGCAGTCCCAGTGATAAAAGATCCCAGTCATGAGTCGGTAAGTAAACCTGCATATAAATTCTGTTTTTGTTTTTTTTGTTGTTGTTGTTGTTGGCAATCACTGCATAAGTGCAAATAATGTAAACAGTATGAACATATAGTGAATTTATATATAGCCTATATATATATATAGATAGATAGATATATTGTGTTTAAATAACTATTACATTTGTTTAACTGACCACTGTAAGTGTCCATTTGTGCATTGTAAAACCACTCCAAACAACTCGCATAACATGATTTGCTCTGTCCACAAACCAAGAACTTGACCTTGTTCACATCTAGAAAGCTATGTCATAGATGAACATTTACCGAGTAATCCACTGTTTTGAAGAGGGAGGTCAAATTGGCAATTTTCACCTTAGATTTTAAGTCAAGTTACAAATGACTACAGAAAGATGGCAGCATCATTATCCTTTTTTACGCAGAGATTGGTAGCTCTGTTAATAAAATCTCTTGACTGTTGATTTTAGCAATCTTTGTTGCGTTATGTGCCCACGGTGACCATGAAAAAATGGGGCAACAGCACTTTTCAGGTTTTTCTCCAAAGTTTGCATACCTGTAACTCAAAAAGTATTAAAGATATTATAATGCCCTTAGAGATATTGGGTCTTAATAATCTTTTCTTTTGGCATCTTTATTTTTAATGCCCTATGAGATTTGGTTCCAGAGATATTGGAATTTCAATATTGCTCCGGGAGTAAATCGTTAAAATGTACACATTTTCATTGGTCAAAAACCAATGTGGGTCAGTTTGAAAAAAATAAAATACTTCTTTTCTTTTAAAGAGGAATATCTGAAGAACGAATAATATTTAAACTAGAGCTTTGTATTGTTTCTTTCGGTGCCATAAATATTTTTTTTCTAAAGTTTGCATGCCTATAAATCAAGTAGTATTAAAGCTATTGCAATATGATTTTAGATTCTCTAACTTTTTTTTGGAATCTTAATTTTCAAGCCCCTCAATCATTCAGTCCCAGAGATATGGGGATCTCAGTGAGGCTTCATGTCCAGATTGTTACCCATTTTCAATGGCCGAAAACTAAATGTTGGTCACTTTGTATACAGCTAATGCATATTTTATTTGAAGAACAATGCCTGAAGAAATAAGAAGAAATAATGTTGAAATTAGAATGGTATCTTGTTTCCCAAAAGGAAACAAGCTAGTCAAGAGATTTTACTAATAGAACTACCAATCTCTGATGGTGCTGCCTTTCTGAAATCCTTTTTACCCCCCTGTAACTTGACTCTGATTCTAAGGTGAAACTTGCCATTTTGACCTCTCTCTAAAAAATAGTGGATTACTCCGTAAAATATTCATCCATGACATTTAATATTTTGGCTTTCATCACTATACATGTCTATCTTTCCTCAGAAAACAATATTAGCAAAACAAAAAATTTGAGTTCAATCAGTGTTACTTAGATATTTGTTTTGCATGGAGTAACTGTTTGATTGTAGCTTAGCAAGGTGATAATTGTGAAAGTCCCATTAGCATATAAGAACTAATTGTTTTATTTTATTTATTTATTAGAGCACATCTACACCTGTTACTGCCAGAGAAGACTTGCCTTTATTCAAGCACACAGAGTGTCAAACAGAACGCAGACCTACTGTGTCTGTTAAAGTGCAAGCCAACCCATTAAAGATATCTGTAGGCGTTCAGTGTACCTTTGTACCATCTCAGAAGTCAGTTGCCACACAAACAGGACATTTACGGAGCAAAGGTATGTAATATGTGAAATGTTTCTTACTACCGTTAACTCCTGTATCATTTTAAAGGCTCTGATTTATCCACCTTATGATTCCAGTAACAGCAGAAGTAAATGTGTCTCATCTCCTTTCAGCTGTTTCTAGTTTTACAAAACAGCTTGTTTTTTTGCTTGATATTTCAAACTGCTGTCTTCATATTATTATTTTAATTTACTATCTTAATTATGAACACACTGGTTTGTAGTTTTAACACTTACAGCACTTTGTTATATTCCTACGTCAGCTTATGGACCAGAATTCTCACACATTACCAGAAAACAGCTTGCTTCAAGAAAAAAGAAGTTAGATTACGTTACCTAAATTAAATAGTCCAAATTTATTTTCCTTGGTCAGGCACGCGGGCAACAGTTTTCAGTGCTGGTGTTAGTACTGAGAACACACAAGCGGAAACATGGAGGAATCTGTCGTTTACACCAGTAAAGGCTTCCACACCTGGACTTGGTGCAACACCTGCTAAAAGACCCCGTATGGAATTTCTGGAGGAGAAGGATGATGATGAAGGTGACTCTTTTGCAGAGGCTTCTGAAGTCAGGTAATGTCGTGCAAATGTGCATTGTGAAATTTATACATTCTCTCCGCTTGCTATTTCTCAGTGTTATTATATGCTTTGTCCTCCTTTTTAGTGGGATGGAGGTCTCTTGCGATTACACAGATGCAAAGTACATTGTTTTTGAAAGCTCTCTCAGAGAGCTTTTCGAAACATGTCCTTTGTGCAAGCATAACTGCAATGTTCAGCGATCTCGGCTTGGGACATTTGTGTCATTCAGCGTGGTCTGCAACCATTGTCAATATGCTAAAAAATGGCAGAGCCAACCTGTGAGAGGAAGCACCCCAGTCGGAAATCTGCAAATGTCAGCGGCAGTTTACTTCACGGGTGGATCATTCATTCAGATGAATGAGGTAGGTTTCAGATTGTGTGCACAATTATTAGGGGCCAAGCACCGAAGGTGCGATGGCACCCATTGAAACCATTGGCGTTCCTATTATTCTTCTTCTTCTTCCATCTATGACAGCCCAAAGAACCGTTGTTTTGATTTGACAAACTGATAGAGGACAGTCTCAACATTAACTGTAGCAAATTTGAGGTCTCTAACTCAAACTCTCTAGCGCCACCACTTGTCCAAAATTTCACTTTTGTTATGCTAATATCTTTTGAACCATATTTTGAATAGTTCATAAAACCTACTTTTTCGAACTTGTCCTTGTCCAAATTATGGAATTCAAGTTGATTCGTCCAACCGTTTTCGAATAACGTGCAACGATTTTTACGAAAAGCTCGCAAAAATGGATGTGAGGCTGTATATCCGCAATGGTTTGGCTTATTACACCAAACTTGCTGTGTGTTATAACAAGCATCACCTGAGACTACCTGCAGTGTTTCAGCGCAGTGCCACCTAGTGGTCAGGAGATACGAAAAAAATGGCTATTTTAGCTTATAACTCCTGAATGGTTTGGCCAAACATCACACAACTGGTCTTATTTAGATTCGGTGTATCATGCCGAGTCGAATGATGTCCAATTTTCCCATGTCAGCCATTTTGAATTTTGCAGTAAAATGCTATATTTTATGAACGCATTGACGTATCTTTACAAAACTCAGTATGGATCATCAGCATGATGCACTAAAGGAGTCTGACAAGTTTCGAGCCAGCGCCACGTAGTGGTAAAAATCAGATATTCACATGCTTATAACTTTGGGTGTGGTCAACATATTTTCACGGGAGTCATCTTTTTAGACTCCTGAATCCTTGCCAAGTCTAGCGATACCAAACATGCCAGGTTTTGCCTTATGGTTTGTGCAAAGTTGCATTTTAGCGCTTAAAAAAAACATTTGCCAATATCTTAGAAACCGTTTCTCCGATCGACTCAAATCCACCATAGGAAATTCGAAACATAGCGTGCCAGCTATACGCCAATGCCCAGTTGCCAAAATGTTGGTAGTAAGTGCCATGAAAATGCAAACAAAGTCAGCAGTCAGTCATTTTTTCTCTTCTCATATATAAAAATGCCTTTAACTCCAAAACAAAATGAGATATTTTCACCAAATTTGACACACGTATGTGTGAGCACACTCTAATGACACACAAAAAATTTGGTGGGATTGTGCCTCTTGGTTGTGCTATAAACAAAACATAAAATTGCCATTGACTACAATAGAGTATTATAATATAAAATGCTACGTTCTTACCAATGCATTGGTGTACCATTATGAAACATTGTATTGCCTATTGTAATGAGACTGGTATTAATAGACTCCTGGGTCATGCTGAGAACAGTAATACCAATGTTGCCATAATCAGCCAAACTCCTTCGAGACTGTTCGTCCCATTTTTACCAAAATTGACTCAGATCATTTTTAGACTGTGCTGACAAAAAGTTATGGATGTCGTGTTGATAGATAAAACAGTTTTCATACAGCGCTGCTACAAATTTTAGGCTTCATGCCAAAATGAGGCTTTATCTCTGCAAAGCTTTGACATACTGACACCAAACTTTGTGTGTGTCATTGTCACCTTACACAGAACACACCACATCGATTTGATAACAGCGCCACCTGTTGGTCAAAAGTGATAAGCCATTAAATCATATTACTAGGTGTTCTACATTATTTTTTCTGCCATTTTGACTAAGATCATCTTAAAATGGCTTCCTTTACTCATTGTTGCAGTTGGTCTGATGCTCCATACCATGCTAAGCTACTCATTTTGTCTTTGATGCGCTTGACCCCGTAATTGCTGCTTGCAGCTATATTTATTATTATTTTTTATTTTTAATCACTAAGGATAAACTCCATTAATGGATTTCTACTATGTTTCCAGATTTGCAGAGCTATGAATCTGCAAATACACAATTACAACACATTCAGAAGGCATGCTCGTATGTTACTGGAACCAGCTATATTTCACAAGTGGAAGATGGATCAACAGGCCATGTTCCAGCAACTACAACCACAGGGCAAAATTGCACTGAGTGGCAATATGCGTGCTGATTCAACAGGTGAAATATTTATTCTACAGTTGAAGACAAAATTATTAGCCCCCCTGTGAAATTTTACATTTTTTTAGAATATTTCCCAAGTGATGTTCAACAGAGCAAGAGAATGTTTTCACATCATTTCCTATAATTTTTTTCTTCTAGAAAAAGTGATTTCTTATAGTTGCTTGAATAAAAGAATTAAAAAGTAAATAAATAAATAACTGCTAAGGTCAATATTATTACTCCCCTTAAGAAATTATTAGTTTGATTAGCTATAGAACAAACCACTGTTGTCCAGTGACTTGTCAAATTAACCTAATTTGCCTGATTAACCTGATTAACTTAGTTAAGCCTTTAAATTGCTCTTTAAGCACAAGTAGTAAAATAATATGCACTGTCATCATGGCAAAGACAAAATAAATTAGTTTGGACTTGAATTGTTAATGCTCATAAAGTTGAAGAAGGATACACCTTACATCTTAAAGAGACCAACACAGTGGAGAACAAGACGGGCAGAGCGAAAGATTTCAAAAACTTTGGAAAGAAAACTAGTGAGAGGGGTTTCTAAAGACCCAAGAACAACTGCCAAGATACTAGTGAATGACCTAGCCAAGTCTGGAATTGATGTCTCAACGAAGACAGTCACTAGAGCCCTGCACAGGAATGAAGTGCGTGGTTGCCGACCAAGAAAGACTCCACTCCACAGAGCTTTTTGGCCATAGAGATGTTGCCTATGTTTGGAGAAAGAAGGGAGAGGCATTCAACCCCAAGAACACCGTTCCCACAGAGAAACATGGTGGTGGGAGTATAATGCTGTGGGGATGTTTCAGTGCGTTTGGAACTGGGAATCTCATCAGGGTTGAAGGAAACATGAAAAGGGAAGGCTATAAGAAGATTTTGAAAGACAACCTCAGATAGTCTGCAAGAAAACTTGGTTTGGGTCATCATTTTGTCTTCCAGCATGATAACGACCCCAAGCATACCTCACTTCTGGTGAAGAAATACCTCCAAATGAGCAAAGTGAGTGTACTTGACTGGCCTGCACAAAGCCCAGACTTGAATCCAATAGAAAATCTGTGGGGCAACGGCACACTAAACTCCAGAGTTTGTGCCAGAAGACCAACAAATCTGGAGGAGCTTGAGAGATTTGCTAAGAAAGAATGGGCTGTCATTCCTCAGGAGACATGCTTGAAACTTGTTGAGAACTACAGCAAACGACTAAAGGTTTTTATCAAGCAAAAGGGATACACTATGTACACTATCAGAGGGCTAATAATTTTGACCAGTAGACTTTAATACATTTATTTCTATTTATATTAAAAACCCTAAAAGCTTCCTGAATAAAATCTTTCTGTTAAACAACACTTGGGAGTTGAATAAATAATGAAATATTTTATAAGGGGCTAATCATTTTGTCTTCAACTGTATGTTGGCAAAAATTGATAAAATTAATGAATGATATTAAAAATGTTTGGTTCCACATACAGTTGTTTACTGGTTGTTTTTTTTATATGTAGGACACTCTGCCAAATCTGGCAGCTATACTTTAATGCATCTGGAAAGCAATAAAATTCTAGATATTCAACTGGTACAGGTAACCCTCCCTTTCAGAATGTAGTAAAGCTTTGTTTTTTTAAGTGATTTTGCATTTGGAAAGTTGATTTTTGATTTGTCAAAGAGCAACGAAGTTGGAGGCAGTGCACACATGGAAAAGGAAGGGCTCAGAAGAGGTCTGGATCTTTTAGAGTCCAACCAATTACATGCGGAATACATTGTGACGGATCGGCATGCACGGGTGCAGAAGTATCTGAGGGAGAGAGTTATAAAACAGTACTATGATGTTTGGCGCCTCGAGAAGGGTAAATGGAAGTCCTAAATTCCTTTTATAGTTGTTTTAAAAAATGTGCACATTATTTGGAAATACTATTGTACATGCATTACTATTTTAGTTCATTGTATTATGCAGAAGTTTGTTTTTATCAGATTCTAATTTTGTTCGATTTATGGCTTCCAGGGCTTTCGAAAAAATTGAAGAAACTGTCCAGAAACAAAGAGTGCCAGGTGCTGCGAAAGTGGTTGCCAGGTATAAAAAACCACATCTACTGGTCAGCCACGTCTTCCAAGGAAGGACATGAGAAAGTTGCTAAATGGAAGAGTTTATTAAATCACATTCAGAATGTCCACACTCATGACGATCCTGTATTTCCCAAGTGTGCTCATCCAGACAGAGTTTCCACAGACTCTAGTAAATGGTTTAAACCAGGTTTGTGACTGTATTTATTATGTGTAAATGGCCTACTTTTGGTCTTAATTTAAAACAAAACAAACACTAACTTTACTTAATAATGTTAGTAACTGTCCGAATTTCTTACGTTGCCCATTTTCTGCTAAAAACAGGTACCATGGTCCTGTATAAAGTGGAGAAGCTGCTCCTGAACAAAAGAGTCCTCCGAGATGTGGAAAAGCTGAGCCACCAACATCAAACTTCAGCTTTTGAGGCATTCCACAGTATCATTCTGAGATTCGCTCCAAAAAATGTGGTGTTTCCTTATATTGGGATGCTATGCAGGTAATACTTAGCATACAACGCTCAGTGTTATAAAGAAAAAAAACATTCATAATATACAAGTACTGCCTTAATTTCAAACTTGTAATACCCCATCCCATTCTTCTGTCTAGGCTCTATCTTGCTACAATGCATTTCAATGAGAATGCTGATCGTGAACAGGCAACAAATTTTGAGGGCACAGCTCTAAATAAGATAACATATCCTAAATCAAAGAAGGGGAAACCTACTGCAAAGCCAGTAAAAACGGAGCCCACTTATGGTATGTTCAGATATGTGACATTTATTATAAATAAAACTTGGACATTCAAGTAGGAATTTTTTTTAATGTTACCAAATATAAATATTTACAAATATTTAATAATTCAAAATATTTTCAAATAAGTAGAAGTGTCACAAGTCATCTAGAAAAAGTGCAAAAAAGATTTTTTTTATTTTTATTTATTGTTGTTTTTTTTGCAGGGTACGTCAGTGACCTGATGAGGCTGCTGTTCACAGAGGTGTTTGACAACCCTGCCACCTTTGTTGAGGAACTCCAAAAACTTCCCATTCCACCTGACCTGTCAGCAGGGTTCAACAGGCCAGCAAAGGAGGATGTCATCACCAGACATGTGGCAAGGTTCAATCCAACGTAGTTCCAGCATCAGGAAACTCCAACCGAACCCGTAGGACAACACGTGATGGAATGGCCATGCGCACATGTCTGCCCAGATATTCCCAGCCCTAGCTGACAAAAATCATGCCATGGTTTGTTTGTTGGAGCACGGTTGGAACTGAACTCCTGACATAGATTGTCAGTAATGCAGTATTTTGTATTGTGCTCAACAAATACCTCTTGCACATGTGTATAAATATTCAATACATTTAGATGTCCGTGCATATAATGTTCACATTTCTGGACAGTTATTTTTCATTTAATGTGAACCTTGCTTGCCAAATAAACATTTATTTTTCAAAGTTGATTGGTTTGATATTTTAAAAGTACATACAGTAAAATCTGTGATCTGAGTTCATAATTACTCACTCCTCCTCTGTTCTCATCCTAAGTCAGCTCCGTAAATGTTATTTATATTCTGAAGTGTATAGACATTCATGATGTGTTAAAGCAGGTTATATTACTTTAAGATTTTAACCCTTTATCCTTATGGGTAAACCGCAGCATGGATTGCACGGTTAATGCACTACTAAAGATGTTGTTCTAATAATTTATGATCAGTGTTGGGGGTAATGCATTACAAGTAACGCAACCCGTAATCGGGTTACTTTTTTTCAAGTAACTAGTAAAGTAACGCATTACTTTACAAGAAAATAAGTAACTCCAGTTCCTTTTTTTCCCCCCTATTTATTGATTGAAAGCTGTCCTGTCCCTGTTGAGAGAAATTGAGTAAGATGCAGTGTTACTTTAGTTCTAGAATAAATGTGAACATGAATTAATGTGTCTCACTTAATGGAACTTAAGGAAAAAAAACATTTAAATGCAACTCAGAATATGATGCAAACCTGCAATAATCAAATATGTTAAATAATACAAATATCTTTTGTGCATTTAATCCTGTTTTTTTAATCAATGTCTTTGCTGCTGACCTTTGATGATCCAAATTTAACCATATTAAGCAAATTACACAAGATAAACTAGCATGTTTTTACTGCTGAAATGTGTTAAACTTTAGTCTTCTGCATTCTACTGTACAGATGTAAATTTACTTTTCCTTCAGCCTGAGGCTTTTGGTGTGAAAGGGCTTCTACATTTGCCAAAAATAGAACTTTTTATATTAAAACAAACAAGCATGCCCTTCCCAGGTTTAGAAAGTAATGCAAAAGTAATGTTACAGTTAGTTACTTTTTGATTGATAATGTAATGTGAAACCATTAGTGCCTACATCGTACATTTGTGTGCTTTTGTAAAGGTACTGCTTCAGTAACCGCTTTTTTTCTTTTTTTTAAAAGGTGCAGCAGCTGAAATCGGTGTGATTGTTAAAGATGTTGACGACATGAGTGATCCAGAACCATCCAGAGTGAATCATAAAGATGCTGAGGTACAAACAGGTTGGCGTCCATTTTTGATTCTTCATTGTTGACTATTTTGGTAGTTGTGACATGAGTAGTAGTATATGGATGACAAACTGGAAAACATTAAAATGCTGATAATTTTGTATAGCTGTTTGCAGACTGAAAATCTGATACTTGTTGCTCTATTGTTTTCTGCTGTTAAAGGAGTTAACTTAAAAATTTAAAAGGCTCTAAACAATCCCAGCTGAGCAATAAGGGCCTTATCTAGTGAAACGTTTGGTTATTTTCTTAAATAAATTAATATTTATACATGTTTTAACCTCAAATGCTCGTCTTGTCTAGTGATCGACCAATATTTATTTTTTTTTATAATTGATAACGATACAGATTGTTTGCATGTTTATGCGCCCAATAACCGATATGCAGAAGTGATATTTATTTAATGTTATAAAGTAAATAAATGACTGAATGATGAAGAAAGTCCATACTTCACATAGATTTTTTTTCTCCTTTCATTCATTTTAAAAAAAAGTGTTGAAAATGAGCAGTCTTTCATGTTAAATTAAATCTTAATATTACAACAATATATCATGGAATGTAATTGCAAAAATGTAAAAAAAATTTTTTAACACAAATTAGGTGGTTATACTGTCAATATAGATTTTATTTAGCACTTACAATTCGATTGAATAGTTTTACAAAAATACATATTTTGTTATGTTAAGGAAAAAAAAATGTGTCCCCCAAATTCATGTCTGTGGTTGTCGCCCCTTTAAGAAAAGTCCTTTCTGGACTACTTTCTGTGTGTAAAGGTTATTGTAGGTGCTGGTTGATCTGAGGGGTGCATGTTGAGTACATTCTTTCTTATTAATTTTCTTAAAATTAGCTCATTTCTGACAATTTCATGTCAGCACATAAACAGCATAAACCAGTTCAAACCAGCATCCATGCTTCAAAACCTATAACCAGCATATGCTGTTTTTTCAACAGGGGAGTAAAAGTAAGGTTTGAGATATCAAAGGATTTTTGGCTTTCGGCGCCCCTTGGAGGAAGACAAGCGAATAACAGCTGCTGCTCAATTAGACGGACGCATGCGCGCCACGGCAGATGTTCAGTTCACGACAGCGGAGAGCATGTTCACGGCAGCATCATAAACACCTATGGAGCAACTGTGTACAGAAGAAACAGTTCAAAACCTGAGAAGAGTCCCGAAGACAAGAGAAAATAAAAATGCTACAATAGGTAAAGCGCGCATCTATTAATTTGTATACTATAGTAAACAAATAATTATGTAGGTAAATTAATCCCTTTTTTATCTTTGCAGAATTCCATCGAACATGCAGGAGAAACTGTTCTTCTAACAACTGTGACATACTGTGATAAAGATGGAGTTTGTTAAAGAGGAGATTGATGACATGAGTGGCCCAAAACCATCCAGAATAAAACATGAAGATACTGAGAAAAAAACAGGTTGGTTTCCATTCATGATTCTTCATTTTTGATGTCCACTTAGAAGCATTATAAGGTAACCAAAACATAATTGCACCATTTTTGGTGACTGTAACGTTAAGTTATAAAATGATTGGAATAAAAAGATGGGTGGATAAACCTTGTATAGCTATATTTATCTTCACATAAATCTCCTTTTTCTACAATTCTGAGATTTTTAATTGGAATTACAGGATTTAAATAGCAAGAAAAACATTATAATTTTGAGATAAAAAGCAATTTTCTTTTATTATTTTAGTAACATTTTAGTTGGACCTTTATCAATCCTTTTTGAAATGTTACACTTGTTTCAGAACATTCAAAGAACATTCAAAAGTAACATTCCCATAATATTTGCAAAATTCTAAAATGGAATGTTCCCTTAATGTTTACATTACAAAAAAAAAAGTTTTTAAAACATTTTAAAAACTGGACATTTTGAATGGGAAAAAAAATAGCAAAACATATTTTTGTTAGCTGGAAATACACTACCAGTCAAAAGTTTGAATAATAATAATAATAAGATTCTGTTTTTTTTTTTTTTTTTTTTTTTTTTTAAGAACAGCAAAACCAAAATTGAAATATTTGTACTGTTTTCTATTTTAATATTAATTAAGAAAATAAATAAATAAATAAATTATATATATATATATATATATATATATATTTTTTTTTTTTTTTTTTCTCATGTAATTTATTTCTGTGATTTTAAAGCTGAATTAATAACATAATTACTCCTGTTACGTGATTCTTCAGAAATCATTCAAATATGATGATATGCTGCCTGCTCAAAAAACATTTATTATTATTATTATTATGTTGAAAACAGCTGAGTATGATTTTTTTAGGTCTTTGATGAATAGAAATATCCAAATATCAGCATTGATCTGAAAAAGAAATATTTTGTAACATTATAAATGTCTTTATCATCACTTTTGATCAATTTGAAGCATCCTTGCTAAACAAAAGTATACATTTCTATAATTTCATTCCCCTCAAAAAAAAAAAAAAAAAATTAAACTGACTTCAAGCTTTTGAATGGTATTAGTGTATAATCTTATAAAAGCTTTTTATTTCGTAAAATGCTAATGTTTGGATTTTTCTATTCGTCAAAGAATCCTGAAAAAATGTACTCAATTGTTTTAATATTGATAATAATAAAAAATGTTTCTTAAACAGCAAATCAGCATATTAGAATGATTTTTGTAGGATCATGTGACACCGAAGACTGAAGTAATGATGCTGAAAATGTAGCTTTGATCATAGGAATTAAAATTTTAAAATACATTCAAATAGAAAACATTTATTTTAAATAGTAAAAATATGTCACAGTATTACTGCTTTTGCTTTATTTTGGATCAAATAAATGCAGGCTTAGTGACCAAAAGATAATTCTTTAAAAATCTTACCATTCAAAAACTTTTTACTGGTAATGTATAATTTTCTAAATACAGCCACCAAATTTTTGCTGAAGCTTTGCTCTCAACGTTCCTCAGCAAAAATAAACAATCAAGAATTGACACCAAACTGTTTGTTCCTCAGTATCTTCATGTTTAATACTGGATGTTTCTGGATCACAGATTTTCATTCTCCTCATCAACAACCTCTGTTTTTACCATAGTATACATAATATGTATATTTCACTTGTTACACCTGGAGTCTCTTGGAGTTTGTTCCTTTATTTTCTTGGATGACGGGAATATAATAGTAGCTTCAGCTGAGAACGGGCTGAAGGACTAGATCTGTCCTAAAATCAAATCAAATCACTTTATTGTCACATCACCACAGCACTTGTGCATAGGTGAGTGAAATTCTTAGGAGCGTGCTCCAGACAATGCAGTGACAGTTTACATATGACAATACAATACGATATTACATATAGACAATACCCTTATATACAGATTTACATAGATGGCAGTGTGCAATATACACATACATATATTCAGTACACACAGTGTACAGTTGACAGTACAAGTACGAGTTGGACATCTGTCAGGAGATTGTGCAAATAAGGAGATGGGGGGTGGGGAAGCAGTGCAAATGTTGCAGTACAGTACGCAGTAAGCATATGTTATCTTAACCAGCGATGCGAAGGTGCATTAAATTATAAATACAGATACAAATAATAAGTACACTGGATATGTAGAGACATGAATGTGCATTGTATGGTGAAGTGCAATGTGTGCGTAGTTCCAAGTTGGACTGTGTAGCATGACATTCTGTATGGTGAAAGTATGCTGTAGGTGTATCAGTTCTGGTTGTTCGTTAACCTGATAGCCTGAGGGAAAAAGCTATCCCTCAGTCGGCTAGTGCGGGATCGGATGCTACGGAGGCGTCTTCTTGAGGGCAACAAAGAGAGCAGTTTATGGGATGGGTGGCTGGAGTCACTGATGATCCTCCGCGCTTTTCTTATACACCGCCTGGTGTATATGTCCTGGAGGGAGGGAAGCTCACCTCCAACAATATGGCGGGCAGTTCGCACAACTCTTTGCAGAGCTTTCCGATTGCCAGCGGTGCTGTTACCAAACCAGGCAGTGATGCAGCCAGTCAGGATGCTCTCCACAGTGCAGGTGTAGAATGTTCTGAGGATGCTGGGGCTCATTCCAAACTTCCTCAGCCGTCTCAGGAAGAAGAGACGTTGATGTGCCTTCTTTAGCACTGCATCTGTGTGGGCAGACCATGTGAGATCCTCGCTGATGTGAACGCCGAGGAACTTAAAGCTGTTAACCCGCTCCACAGGTGTCTTGTCGATGGTGATGGGTGTGTGTTCTATGCTCTTTCTCCTGAAATCCACCACCAGCTCCTTGGTCTTGTCGATGTTGAGAGAGAGGTGGTTCTCCTGACACCATTTAGTCAGGGTGCTCACTTCCTCTCTGTAGGCTGTCTCATCATTGTTGGTGATCAGGCCTATCACCGTTGTGTCATCAGCGAATTTGACGATGACGTTTGAGCTGTGTGTGGCTGTACAGTCATGTGTGTACAGGGAGTACAGGAGTGGGCTGAGGACACAACCCTGAGGAGCACCGGTATTGAGGGTCAGCGGGGATGAAGAGTTGAGTAAAAGTAAAAAATAATAATTTGGTATTTGTTTTTTATACTAATTCACACACCTGTCTATTTAATTTTCCAAAATTGTATTACACAGTCAATATATTTTTGTCGTAGTTTCTCTTTTTCTTTGCATTCAAGAGCATACTTTGACTCAAATCAGTAATTCATAATATACAGTTGAAGTCAAAAGTTCCAGAATCTGCAAATCATTTGCAAATGTGAGGGATCATACAAAATGCATGTTATTTTTTATTTAATACTGACCTGAATGAGATATTTCACATAAAAGACGTTTACATATAGTCCACATACAAAATAAAAGCTGAATTTGAAGAATTACGCAGTTCAAAAGTTTCCTAATACTGTGTTGTTACCTGAATGGTCCACAGCTGTGTTTTTTTGTTTAGTGATAGTTGTTCATGAGTCCCTTGTTTGTCCTGAACAGTTAAACTGCCTGCTGTTCTTCAGAAAAATCCTTCAGGTCCCACAAAGTCTTTGGTTTTCCAGCATTTTTGTGTATTTGAACCCTTTCCAACAATGACTGTATAGTTTTGAGATTCATCTTTTCACACTGAGGACAACTGAGGGACTCATATGCAACTATTACAGAAGGTTCAAACGCTCACTGATGCTCCAGAAGGAAAACCTTAAGAGATGGGGGAGGTGAAAACTTTTGAACAGAATGGATGTGTACATTTTTCTTTTTTCTTTTTTGTGAGTAAGATGAATTAATGCATGTTCACATTTATTCTAGAACTAAAGTAACAATTTAATCCTGATTTCTTTTAACATGGGCACAGGAGAGCTTTTGATCAATAAATGTGGGTAAAATGTGGGTAACTTAGATATGTTCTTGTCAGTTAAAAAGTGATGCGTTACTGTACTAGTTCCTTTGAAAAAGTAATATTATTACGTAACTCGTGTTACTTGTAATGCGTTACCCCAACACTGATCGTGAACAGTGAGATTGATCTGTCTGCTACAATATTTTCTACTCTTTATGTATGTCTTCAGCATCTCTGGACTTGTCGAGCCCTGTAATAGGTGGTAAATATCCGTACGTTCTGCTTCCTTTGTCACAGACTGACGAGTCGACAGTTCTTACTTCTATTTCTATCCTAACATAATCAATTACTTTTATTTCTTCGTTTTTTCATCAAGCCCATGCGCAAGTTCCATTCAGTTCAGTAGCATTGTTTATGTTCAGTGCCGCCACAATGGCCGACTTCGGGTTTGATGACCTAGCGTGAAAACACTCAATTAGTCCATGAATGGTATGTTTGTGTGTTTTTTAAAAAGGTACTGCTCCAGTAACAGATATTGTACCTTTATTGTGAGAGTGCAGGTGCAGCAGCTGAAATCTGTGTGATTGTTATTGTGGAGATTGATGACATGAGTGATCCAGAACCATCCAGAGTGAATCATAAACATGCTGAGGTACAAACAGGTTGGTGTCCATTCTTCATTCTTCATTGTTGACTATTTTGGTAGCTGTGAAATAAGTAGTATATGGATGATAAACAAAACTGGAATTCATCTGAATGATTATAATTTTGTATAGCTGTTGGCAGACTGGAAATCTGATACTTGTTACAGTTACTTCTGTTTTTAAAGGAGAAGTTCACTTCCAGAACTAAAAATTACAGATAATTTACTCACCCCCTTGTCATCCAAGATGTTCATGTCTTTCTTTCTTCAGTCGTAATTACGTTTCTTGAGGAAAACAATTAAGGAATGTTCTCCAAATAGTGGAGTTTGAACTTCGAAAATGCAGTTTAAATGCAGCTGCAAAGGGCTCTAAACGATCCCAGCCAAGGAAGAAGTGTCTTATCCGGCGAAACGATTGGTTATTTTCTAAAAGCCTTTACAATTTCTATACTTTTTAGCCTCAGTTGCTATTGTCTAGCTCTGAGATGCGCATGTGTACTCTGTGCACTCCGGTTCAATACAGTTAGGGTATGTTGAAAAACTCATCACATTTTCCTACATTGCTGTTTTACCTTTTTTTGTAAAGGCGTTTGACCTTTCTGCACACTCACTTTGTAAACACAGGGTCGGTACTTCAACAGCAATGTAGGACTATTTTGAAGTTGGAGGAGAAAATGAGATGGGGAGTTTTTGAACATACCCTAAATGTATTGAACTGGAGTGCACAGATTGCGCATCGCAGAGTTAGAAAAGACAAGCTTTTGTGGCTAAAAACTGTATAAATATTAATTTATTTAAGAAAATGACAGATTGTTTCACTAGATAAGACACTTCCATGGCTGGGAACATTTAGAGCCCTTTGAAGCTGCATTTAAACTGCATTTCGGAAAGTTCAAACTCCACTACTTGGACATAATTTCTTTACGACTGCAGAAAGAAAGACATGAACATCTTGGATGACATGGGGGTAAGTAAATTATCTGTAAATGTTTGTTCTTAAAGTGAACTTCTCATTTAAATCAGTTTACTTGTAGTGATTCTGACTTGAGGTTTACTTTAGACCAGATGGAGATGAAAGAGCAAAGACAAGAACCGAATGAAATGAAGGAGAAACGTGACTTAAAGACTCAAACAACACAGACCAAAAAGCTGCACACCTGCTCACAGTGTGGAAAAAGTTTCAAAGGATCTCTTAACAAGCACATGAGGATCCACAGTGGAGAGAAACTGTACACATGCCCTCAGTGTGGAAAGCGTTTTTCATGCCTGGAATCTTTCAAACGGCATCAGAAAAAATACCATGGAGAGAAACCTTACACATGCCCTCAGTGTGGAAAGTGTTTTTCAAGACTGGACTCTTACAAAAGGCATCAGAATAAATACAGTGGAGAGAAACCGTACACATGCCCTCAGTGTGAAAAGCGTTTTTCACGACTGGACTCTTACAAACGGCATCAGAAAAAAAACCATGGAGAGAAACCGTATATCCCTCCTCAGTGTGAAAAGACTTTCACCAAAACAGATAGTCTCATAAAACATGCATGTTCGCACTAGAAGAAAGTCGTATAACTGTGATCAGTGTGGTAAAGTTTTAAAGTCAGCGACAGGTTTCAGACGACACAAGAATGTGCATACAAATGACAGGCCTTATCCCTGCTCTTTTTGTGGAAAGGGTTTTACACAGCTGAGCAATTGCAAACAGCACGAGAAAATACACACCGGTGTGAGAGATCATGTGTGTTGCGAGTGTGGGAAGAGCTTTACGACAGCCGGCGATTTAAAAAGGCACTTAAAAATTCATATTGGAGAAAAACCTCACAAGTGCACATATTGTGACAAGAGTTTCATTCGGCCTGAACACTTGAGAGAACATGAGCGAGTTCATACTGGAGAGAAGCTGTACTACTGTACTCAGTGTGGAGAGGGTTTCAAACTGTTTCATAGTCTGGTGACTCACATGGAAAAGCGTTGTTTGGTGTCACAGTGAGCAAATGTTGTCTACAGGTTGAACGCAAATGTGAAGTGTGTTCTGCGACAGTTTTATTTTGGAGTTCGATGTGACTTATGCAATATGTTGTGATTTGTTCACAGTTTATTTTTTAATATATGGGTATGTATTTATAAATTTGCACATTTTTAACATTGGTTTTAAGTTAAGAATGTTTTACTTGATATTGAAAAATTGCTGCCATTGTTCCTAATGTTTGGGTCCTGTATAATATAAGAAATAAAAGCATGTTTTTGCTAGATTTTAAGCAGTGTGTTAGTTCCTTATAGTATTTTAATCAAATGTTTTAACCTGTTTTACTAATTCAGAGGCAGGAACAGATTTTAAAATAGCTTTCAGTGGTGATGATTTTGCTCAGCCTGTTGATGCCAATGAAATGTGATTAATTTACAGTTTTCGGAAATGAACATGATGCAATTAGGGAACTATTGGAATGAGACAGATGCTTTTCAGCAGCTCAGTTCATGTTAATGATGCCCATGTTACTTGAATCTTTTGTTATTTGTATTATACAGACAATGGTAAACTAGGTGGTCTATATAAAGGGATGGTCATACAAAAAGATAAGACTATACTTGCTTTTTTTTTGTGTATATACGGCTGAAGTCAAAAGTTTACATACACCTTGTAAAATCTGTAAGATGTTAATTATTTGACCAAAATAAATGTAGAGATAAATAATAAGAGGGATCATACTGAATAAGTTAACTGTATAAAAATGACCCTGTTCAAAACTTTACATACACTTGATTCTTAATATTGTGTTGTTACTTGAATGACCCACAGCTGTTTTGTTTTTGTTTGTTCATGAGTCCCTAGTTTGTCCTGAACAGTTAAATTGCCCATTGTTCTTTAGAAAAATCCTTCAGGTCCCACAAATTATTTGGTTTTCTAGAATTTTTGTGTATTTGAACCCTTTCCAAGATTGATTGTATAATTTTGAGATCCATCTTTTCATGCGGAGGACAACTGAGGGACACATATGCGGCTATTACAGAAGGTTCAAACACTCACTGATGCTCCAGAAGGAAAAACCATGCATTAAGAGCTGGGGGGAACTTGAAAACTTTTGAACAGAATGGAGATGTGTAGCTACATTATTCTTATTTTGTCATATTTTTTCATTTAGTACTGCCCTTCAGAAGCTTCAGAAGACAAAACTGGTTACATTTAATCTGATTTTCAAATTTCAAAGGCGCTTTAATCAAATGTTTTAACCTGTTCTTTTAATTCAGGGGCAGAAACAGATTTTAAAACCGATGTTCTTACAGTTTGTCCTAAATATATATTCCTGTATTTATGCTTTTATTTTTATCTTTGATCTGATTTATTGGTTTTATTTTTTATTTTTTTTTAAACCTTTGGTTAATATCGAAGGGAGTCACGGGTATAATAACAAACAAGATGAGGCGGAAACATAAACATTTGTGTCATTTTAGACAGGATGCTCTCTAATTTATAGTTTTTTTTCTCAATGGTAATAGATAGTAACTTAGTTACTGTAATAATATTACTTTTTGCAGTAACTAGTAGTGTAACTAATTACTAATAAGATTTCAGTAATAATATTACAGTTACTATCCATTATACAGTTTAGTTACTTAGTTACTTTTGATGCCTCAGCCCCGCTGATTAAAATTCAATCAAATAATTCCTAGATTTATTTTCATAATTTTCATGACTCGCACATGTATGTGATGTCCCCAGTGCAGCAGGCAAGCTTGGAATATGGAAAAGCTTACATTCAGCAGATAGAAATATTGCATTATATCGATTTTGTCAGGAAAAAAGAATATCTGAACACTGTTGTGTAAGTTGTGGCTTTACTTTACTCTGGCATTACATCTCACCCACAACCATCTGATCAGCATGTGGTACAATACATTATTCTAATTAAAAATCTTTTTTGGAAAATGAAATAGTTTCTTACAAACTTATGTGATTTGACAAAATATATAATGAAATATAATCATATATGGGTAATGGAGAAATTACAATTAGCTTCAAACTACACATGACAATTAATGAGATGAATACAAGATACAACACTTCTACTTGAATGTCACTATCAATCACTATTGAGTGTTTGTAATAACTTCTGACTGCGATGCAATGTAGATTTTGGTCAAATGATGAGGCAGAAATATGTTAGAAGAATTTTATATGGAAGACATTTACAACAGTTACAACTTCTGTAGGGCATGAAGAAAAAGTAATGTAACTAGTAGTGTAATTAATTACTCTTGCCAGAAAGTAGTAAGTAAAGTAACAATATTATTTCTGAAAGGAGTAACTAGTAATGAGTAATATATTACATTCTTTGAGTAACAAGCCCAACACTGATCCCTACTTAGTTTGCAAACATCTCAAGTAAAGTGATGTTGAGATTCAACCCGTATTGAAGGATTTTTGGCTTTTGGCGTCCCCTGGAAGAAGAAAAGCGAAAAACGGCTACTGCTCAATGAGAAAAACGCATGCGCGCTACCGCAGATGTTCACGACAGTGGAGAGCGCGTTCACGGCAGCATCAGGAAAACCTATGGAGCGGCTATGTACAGCAGAAACAGCTTAAAACCAGAGAAGAGTCTCCGAGACGAGAGAATAAAAATGCTTAAATAGGTAAAGCGGCCATCTGTTCACTTGTATGATATACTAAACAAATAATTCAGTAACTGGCAGGTGAAATTAATCCCCTTTATCTTGGTAGAATTGCCTCGAACATGCAGGAGAAACTGCATTTCTAACAACTGTGTGACATACTGTGATAAAGATGGAGTATGTTAAAGTGGAGATTGACGACATGAGCGATTCAGAACCATCCAGAATTAATCATGAAGATAGTGAAGAACAAACAGGTTGGTGTCAATTCTTTATTCTTCATTATTAGAGCATTATATGGTAAACAAAATATAGCTTCACCATTTTTGGTGGCTGTAGTTATAAAATAAAAGTAATTGTCATAATATAAAGATGGATAAACATTGTATAGCTATATTTACCTCACATAAGCACTTGACTATGGAATATCTCAATGTTGCATTTTTTCCACAATTTTGAGATTTTTTTTCTTAGAATAGCAAAATTTAAATTGCAAGAAAAAAGTTTTAATTTTAATATAAAAATTAACATTTTTAATATAAAAGTTGTTTTTGTTTTTATCCAGATTTACACAACCAGATTTTTTAATGTTTTAAAAGAAGTCTTTTCTGTTCGCCAAGCCTGCATTTATTTGATCAAAAGTACAGCAAAAACAGTATAATTTTAAATATTTTTACTATTTCTATTTGAATATATTTTAAAATGTAATTTATTCCTGTGATTTCAAAGCAAAATTTTTAGCATCATTACTCCAGTCACATGATCCTTCAGAAATCATTCTTATATTCTGATTTGCTGATAAAAAACATTTATTATTATTATTATTATATATTTTTTTACTATTATTATTATTGTTATTATGTTGAAAACAGCTCTGCACAATTCTTTCAGATTTCTTTGAATAGAAAGTTCAGAAGAACAGCATTTGTAAATGTCTTCATAATTACTTTTGATCAATTTAAAGCATCCTTGCTGAATTAAAGTATTAATTTCTATAATTTCTTTCAAAAAAAAAAATACTGACTCCAAGTTTTTGAATGGTATATAGTGTATAATGTTACAAAAGCTTTTTATTTCAGATCAGTGCTGATGCTGATCTTTGGATCTTTCTCTTCATCAAAGAATCCTGAAAAAAAAAACTGTTTTAAATTATTGATAATAATAATAACAACAATATAAATGTTTCTTGAGCAGCTAATCAGCATAATGATTTCTGAAGGATCATGTGACTGGAGTAATGATGCTGAAAATGTAGCTTTGATCACAGGAATAAATTACATTTTAAAATAGATTTAAATAGAAAAAAATAAAAATATTTCGAAATTGTACTGTTTTTGCTGTACTTTGGATCAAATAAATGCAGGCTTGGTGAGCATAAGAGACGTCTTTAAAAAACATAAATTTATCTTTTGATTGGTAGTGTATATTTATCTTCACATAAATGACTATAAAAGCCTGTTTCTGTCACGAAATCATACAAATCTTAATATTCTGACTTTTTTCCCCACAATTCTGAGATTTTTTTTTCCTTAAAATTGCAAGAAAAAGTTCGAATTTAAAGATCTTTTTTTTAGTTTTTATTCTGATATAAACTCTAAAATCTAAATTCGGAGAAAAAAGTCTGAACTGTAAACGTTTTGTCATAATTGAGAGAAAATCACAAGTACCTTTTAAATAATTTTTTTATCCTTTAGTGGAAGCAGTCTACCATGCTTGACTTCTCTGCTTTATTACGTTTCTTGGTCATTTTCAAAGCTTTAACATGTTCACTTTTAGACCTGATTGAAGTGAAGGAGCTGAATGAAGAGGAAGATTTAGTTCCTGAAGAAAATAATTCCTCCCAAAACGGAGCTCAAAGAACAGAAGCCAAAAGCCCCTTCACTTGCCCCCAATGTGAAAAGAATTTCACGCAAAAAGGAAGTCTCATTAATCACATCAGAATTCACACCGGAGAACGTCCATATGCATGTCCGCAGTGCGGAAGGAGCTTCACGCGCAAATACAGCCTGAACGTGCACTTAAGAGTCCATACTGGAGAGAAACCATACACCTGTCCTCAATGCGCAAAGACTTTTACGCAAAAGGAACACCTGAATAATCACATAAGAATTCACACTGAAGACAAACCATTCGTATGTCATGAATGCGGAAGCTGTTTTACGCGTAACGACAGCCTAAAGAACCACTTAAGGATTCACACTGGCATCGAGCCCTTGATTTGCCCTCAGTGTGGAAAGAGTTTTAACTGGCCGCACAATTTCAACAATCACCTGCGCTCTCATTCGGAAGCGAGGACTTTCAGCTGCGATCAGTGTGGGGAAAAATGTCCGTCTGCGTCTGCTTTAAGATACCACCTCCAAGTTCATACAAATGAAAGGCCTCACTTGTGTTCTTCGTGCGGGAAGAGTTTTGCACGGCTGGACTCTTTTAAAGCGCATCAGAAACTGCATAGCGGCGCGAGACCTCACGTGTGTTCAGACTGCGGCAGGACGTTTAATAAAGCCACCAACTTGAAAGAGCACCAGAAGATTCATACTGGAGAAAGACCGTACAAGTGTTCGCTTTGTGACAAGAGTTACAGTCAGCTGGGATCCTTGAAAGCACACAAACGAGTTCATACTGGAGAAAGACCATATCTTTGTGCTCAGTGTGGGAAGAGTTTCTTCAAATCAAGTCATCTATTGGCACATATAAAAATACACCGGCCAGAGGCTTCACAGTGAGCAACTGGACTAGGGGTGGGCGATATGGCAAAAATATCATATCACGATTTTATTCCGAAATATCACGATTTTTTCACGATTCTTTGTCATGTTGGTTTTACTATTTTGCAAGTTGTCTGAGCAGTACAGCCAAACCAGTTTTCCTATTTTAAGGCGAGACACTGCAGCCAAAAACATTTTTTTCAGTCACCTGTCAAATTTGAGATTTTGGGCTTTTTGGTTTTCCATAAAGTGTGTTTTCAGACTAGTGGAAGGAAAACATCCAGAAGACACTGTTAAGTGTTTCTTTTATAGCACTACCATCACCCAAAAATTTCTGTCATCATTTAATCACTCTTGATTTTTTTAAACATAAAACTTATTTTGAAGAATGTGGGTAACCAAACCCAGTTGTCCCACGCATCAGGCGTGCATCTAGTTTTCTCTCAACTGTTTACCTTCAGTTTAGACATAACCAATTGTGTTTATATGTAATTTTGGTGTGGTTTTGACAGTATTAGCAAATCAGACGTGAAAGATAGCTTACCCCAGTAATCAGGTGCTATTTGACAGGTTTTTAGCGCACTCGCTTCAGATGTATGCGCTTATGAAGCGACAAAATAACTAGGGGTGTAACGATATGCCCAGGTCACGATACGATACGTATCTCGATAATGGGTTCACGATACGATATGTATCGCGATATTTTGAACTAAATTTAAACATTAATTATTATTCTCATCAGACAGGTCAGCTGTGGCTTTTTTAGAGGTTTAAGCCAATCACGCAACGCAAACAGATCGCAATTACCAGAAGTGTTCACGTTAGAATCCACTCACCGCTCAAAATGCCAAGTTTGCCGAGTTCTGCAAGCTCCCCACTGAGCAAAGTTATGTCTTTTTATGTATTTACAGACGTTGAAAAGACGTCCACTGAGGAGCCAGAATTAAAGTTTTTAAGACGTCTTTTTCTGACGTGTTCTGGACGTCTGAAATAGACGTTCATGGAACCTCTGTACAAGGTTAAAAACTAGTTCAAATGAGGTTAGTAGTTAATTTAAGATTCATTTTGACATCATTTATACTGTTTCTGGAACAAATAAACACTCTCAGGATACATTAGATTTAAAATGTTACTGCAATGTCATTTCCATTTATACATGAAAAGCAACTCACAGACACTGTCCAAAAATGATGAAAATAAAGGAATCTTCACTGAAACAGTGTTTATGAGATAATTAAATGATCACAGCATGAGCTTCACTCATTACTGACTTGATTTCTGTCAGACATCTATAGCTTTTATTAATAATCACCAGAGGTTTAGATGTTGGTATTTGTTTCATTTGAAGTCACCATTGTTGTGGATAGTGTTTGCTTTAGCTGGGATCTTGCATTAGCTTGTTGTTTGGTAATTGTAACTGTGTTTGAAAAAACACAACTGATCTCAGCTTCATGCTGGTGATAAATAAAATCATCAGGAAACGAGTATCTGATGTAATGATTTTAGTGTTGTGTTTAAAACCATTAAACATTGTGAGTCTGCAGTATAGGTGCTAAGAGTAGTGAAATAATCACTTGATCTGAAGATGGACAAAATGCATATTTTTATGGGTATTTAAGAAAACGCAGCATGTCGACACACAGACATCAAGATTTTGCACAGGACTCACAACAAATCTTTCTCAGCAAATCCTACAATATGCCTTCAGAAAACACTTGAAATATGGAACGATTTGCATGGGATAATTTCATGTTTGTAAAAATATTGCAAAAGTTAACAATTTATTAAATGGGGAGTGCAAGCATTTTTACTTCTTTTGTGATCTGAAAAAAACGTAAGCTTAGCCTTATATGGCTTTAGAACGGCATCAGGTTGACTAATTACTGGTTGTGAAGAGATAAATAAAAGTATAAAGCTTTCTTTCACCGCAATGTCCCAGCAACAGCTGTGCTCACGGAAAAGCAACAGATGCTTGAGATCGCATCACATAAGTTTATTATCGATGTGGTAACACGATGGAACAGCTCCATGGAGCATCTTTTGCTGTGACACTGCGGTGAAAGAAAGACAGAACTTTTCTCACGCGACCAATAAAACGACGTGCGACGCAAGGTTCAGTGTGTGCGCGAAACACTTGATTTGTGTGACTCGAAAAGCGGGCGAGTCTGATGCACCGAATTTTTTATTTCCCACTCCGTGGTAATAACATGTGTTGTGATTAATATAGCCTAGCTCTGACAAGCATGCAAAGGCCACCCATCAGTTGTTATTGCCACATTCTCTGCTTTTTTCAGACCGTCGCCCACCTTTGCGAAGCTGTTGCAGAGTAGGTCATGTCGGCAGCTCAACCAATAGGATTAGACTGCAGTCATATCGTAAAAGTATGGCAACAATTTTGTATCGCGAAATATCGTACTGCGATATATCGTTACACCCCTAGAAATAACGTATTTTATTGGCATGGCTTTAAAGCACATGCAAATAATGTACTTTTGTGATTGCGAATAAGTGCAGTGTCCTGTGAGTGAATGTATGTTGTGTTGTACAGTATATTAAGACAGAGGCACACTGTAGATACAACAGTATTTTTTCAAAAGCAGATCGTGGAGACATTTTAATCGTCCACGATCAAATATGTTATTTCGCACACCCCTAAACTGGACATATAGGCTAAACACAGATTTTGAACTATTCTAAGTAGGTATTTCCTGGTATATATACAATGTTTTGTATAGATAATGCTAACAAATTAATAATATCTTATAAAAGTGAATAAAATGTTTAATATAATGTTAAATATATGCATATATGCATGCAGAACTGACTGTAAGTAACAAAGAGATGTAAAAAGCACTTATTTTAAAGCAAGACACTACAGTCAAAAAAGTTTTTTTTCATGCACTGGTCAGTTTGGAGATTTGGGGTTTTCATAATGCATTGTTTCAGATTATTGGACATAAAACATCTGACAAAAGTGTTTATTTTATTGCACTTTATGTATTTGCATCTAATATCAAATACAGTATACATTTTTAAATGTGTTTTTCTCAAAATGTGTTTTTGTTTATCCTCTAAAAACAAACAGCTGTCTCTATTCTGATTGTTTTTACAAAGGGGTTTGTTCATATACCATTCACCTGATATATGTTTAGAATTTTTCATTCCTAAAAACATGATAAAAATTATTTATTTCTTGGCTTTTGACAGTGTTTTCTGATTTATGGAGTGATAAAAACCTCTAATATGTCAACACAATGTTTTTGAACTGCCTTTGTCCAGTGTTGAGATTAGTATGCATACAAGTACAAATTTAATCAGATAAACCATCGTTTGCATATCTAAACGATTTTTAGAAAACTTGTAATAATTTTTTTTTTTTTATGTAATAATCTGGGGAAATATTGTGATATACACCAGTCAAAAGTTTTTGGATTTTTAATGTTTTTAAAGAAGTCTGCTGTACTTTGGATCAAATAAATGCAGGCTTGGTGAGCAGAAGAGACTTCTTTAAAAAACATTAAGAAACTTTAATATATATTATTGTCATTTATATAGCCTACTTTGTCTGATTTGACTGACACAATAAAACAGCCATTTGATGGAGCAAAAAGTATCTTCACTGTAGTAAATAAACCATAAAGTGCGAAATTAGTAAAGTCTTCTCGACTTTACTAATCTGATTCATTAAACTTTTATGTGTCATTGACTTGAGCTATGTGGGTTATGCTGTATGTTATTAATTCATTAAAAACAACCAACTCTTAAGAGTTGTTCATGTTATCCCGAGTATCCTGGAGGACTTGTTTTATTCTTGTCAATATTCTGCAGAAATAACAGGGTGATCATGTTAAACTGAAAAGCCTCTATGTCTCAGTTCATTGTTTTTTTGCCATTGCAAGTGTTTAAAATCGTTACTTGAAATAAATGTTTAATTAGTCTAATAAAAAGTTTGCTTTGCTTTCATATAAATCAAGATGGATTTGGCAACAAATACCTTTTCTTTTGAAGTATGTATTTATTTTTACATTCAAATATTGCATTTATTTTAATAATGTCTTCCTCTTTTTATGTACCTCACCAAACTATATCTTTAGATAAATGTAGGTGCCTATAATGCATACATTTTCAAAAAAAAAAAATATATAATAATAATAATAATAAACTGTGTGTGTGTGTGAAGCAGAATTGAAGAAGAAACATCAGAACTTCTCAACTAGAAAAACTTTTTATGAAATGTATTTTACTTTCAGTCAAATTGATGGTTTCACCATTGTATCTCAATCATATTTTAATAGCAGATCTTTTCCAATTGATATGTAATCTTGTGGTTGTTTTGATGAAGTCATAAAGAAGGTCACTTTATACAACATTTTGCAAGGTTTTAGTCTTTTATTTCTCCTATACAGCCAGCATTGTTATACACAAGGCATTAGCACCTAAATATAGAGCTTAATAAATTAATGACATTAGTGAACCCTATTCAAGCCTGCAAACAGATTACAGTAGAAAACGTGATATGATGGAAATGACCATATTTACACTGTAAGAACTGGTTTGAGAGAATTAATTACCAGTCAGATGTATAGAATAATTACTTTTTTAAAAAAGAAGTCTCTTCTGGTCACTAAGGCTGCATTTATTTGATCAAAAATACAGTACACAGAAACCGAAATATTGTGGAATATTAATACAATTTAAAATAAGCATTTACTTATTGTAATAATATTTCGCAATATTTAAAAAAGAAGTCTCACCAAGGCTGCGTTTATTTGATCAAAAATATTGAATATTTTTATAAAAACAGCAGCCTACCCTCTTAAAAAAAAACAGCATATGTTCTTTGCTGGTTTAAGCTAGTCCTTTGCTGATTTATGCTGTTCCTTGACCAGCACATGACCAGCTAAGGACCAGCATAAACCAGCAAAGAACATTTGCTGTTTTTTTTTTTTTTAAGAGGGTAGGCTGCTGATTTTTGCTCATGTTATTCAACTTTGTAAAAATACAGATTAAAAATGTTTGACTTAATTTTTTTATTGACCCTTTTTATGTTATTGTAATTGAAACTATTGTTGGCCACATACACCCTGCAGCTAAATTCAGTGTAAATTCAGCTAAAGCAGTCTCCCGAGCATAAACAAAACACAGCACACTGCAAAAAATGCTTTTCTTACTTACATTTTTTGTCTTGTTTCTAGCCAAAATATCTATAAAATCTTAAATCAAGAAGAATTTTCTAGACAAGTCCAAATTATTGTCTTGTTTTCTGAAAAAATATGTCAAAATTAAGTGCGTTTTTGCTTAAAACAAGCAAAATAATCTGCCAGTGGGGTAAGCAAAATCATCTTATTTCAAGATGAGAACTAGATTATTTTTCTTATCCCATTGGCAGATTATTTTGCTTGTTTTAAGCAAAAACGCACTTCATTTTGACTTTTTTTTTTTTGAAAGCAAGACAATAATCCTTCTTGATTTAAGAATTTTTAGCTATTTTGGCTGGAAACAAGACAAAAAATCTAAGTAAGAAAAGCATTTTTGCAGTGCACATTTATCAGTGGTAGTTTAGTTAAAATCGCGGGACAAAAAGAGTCTTTAGCCAAAAAATGGCAGATAATTTATGGGACTCTCCTGAAACTTTCAGTTTGTACGTGGCCGTTAAGAATCGGAATCAATAAAAAATCAAATGATACCCAAACCTACTTATAATCAATGTTTAAATATTTTTTTTTTTTTTGCATTCTTAGATGAATAGAAAGTAAAAAAAAATAAATAAATAAATAAAAAATCAACATTTATTTGAAATGAGACCTTTTTTTGTAATATTATAAATGTCTTTATTGTCAGTTGAATGCATCCTACCTGAAAAAAAAAAGATAATAATTAGAAATGTTTCTTTAGCATATTAGAATGATTTCTAAAGGATCATGTGACACTGAAGACCAGTGTTAGGAAAAACTACTTTTAAAAGTAGTGCATTACAATATTGCGTTACTCCCTAAAAAAGTAACTAATTATGTTACTTAGTTACCTTTTATGGAAAGTAAGGCATTACATTACTTTTGTGTTACTTTTTAAATCTGGGCGGGGATTGCTTGTTTGTTTTTAATATAAAAGTTTGACTTTTAGCAAATGAAAAAACCATTAAATGCCAAAAATGAAATAAGCCTAAGGCTGAAGGAAAAGTAAATTCACGTCTGTACAGTAGAACTGTAAAAAAAAGTTGTTTCAACTTAAAAAAGTAAGTGTTCGTGCTGCCTTAAAATTGTAAGTTTACTCAACTCAAATATCTACATATATCTTAACATTTTATGTTGACTAAGCTTAAAATTTTAAGGCAGCACAAACAGGTCCAAAACTCTTCAACAATGAAAAAATTGAAGCACAAATATTAGTTAATCTAAAGTAATTTTTGCTTATTAGTATGGTTGAATTGGATCTACAAAGGTCAGCAGCCAAGACATTGGTTAATAAAATGGGATTAAATACATAAAGGAAACAAAAAGTAACTGGCATTACTTTTTTGAAAAAGTAACTCAGATATTTTCTTGTAAATTAAAATGTAATGTGTTACTTTACTAGTAATCTGACAACATAACTTGTGTTACCCTCAACACTGCTGAAGACTGGAGTATAATGCTGAAAATGTAGCTTTGCATCACAGGAATAAATTACATTTGAACATAAATTCACATAGAAAACATTAATTTTGAATTCTAATAATATTTCATGATTTTTATTGTATTTTTTATTAAATAAATGCAGCCTTGGTGAGCAGAAGAGCGTTCAGAACCGTGTAGCGCATGAAAATAACCTCACTGTGATGATTTCTTACAATGTTTTTTAATATGAGTAATAAGGTTCGTTAACTGCGAGAAGCACCTCCCGCATGAAGGACAGTGGTACGGCTTCTCCCCGGTATGAACTCGCTCGTGAACTTTCAGCGATCCAGACTGAGTGAAACTCTTGTCGCAATGCGAGCACTTGTACGGCTTTTCTCCCGTATGAATCCTCCGGTGCTCCTTCAGTCGTTTGGCTGTGGTGAAAGTCTTGCCGCACTCAAAGCACAAGTGATCTCTCTGGCCGCTGTGTCTTTTCTGGTGCTCTTTAAAATTGCCCGGCCATATGAAACTCTTTCCGCACAAAGAGCACACATACGGCCTCTCATTTGTGTGAACCTTCAGGTGGTTTTTCAGAATTGACGATGATGTAAAACCTTCGCCGCAGTGAACGCAATTAAAAGGCTTCAGCCCGGAATGAGAGTGCAGATGATTATTGAGGCTGTGCGCCCATTTAAAGGTCTTTCCGCAGTGTTGGCATTTGAAAGGCTTCTCTCCGGTGTGAACTCTTATGTGATCCTTAAGGCCTTTTTTACACGTTAAACCCTTTCCGCACTGAGGGCAGATGAACAGCTTTTCCCTAGAGTGGATTCTCACATGAACCTTGAGGTTGTTTTTGAACGTGAAGCTCTTTCCGCACTGGTGGCACGTGTACGGTTTTTCTCCGGTGTGAATCCGAAGGTGATACTTCAGGCTCTCTTTACGTGTGAAACTCTTCCCGCAGTGATAACAGCTGAAAGGTTTCTCTCCGGTGTGAATTCGTAAATGTTCCTTGAGGCTGTCTCTACGCGTGAAACTCTTTCCGCACTGAGGGCATGTGAAGGTGTTTTTGGCTTCGGTTCTTTGAGTTTTCTCCTCGGCCTCTGAACATTGTTCTTCAGTTAAGAAAGCTTCCTGATTCTGATGTTTCTCCTCCTCCTCATCAAGTTTTTCACTTTCTTCTTTTATGTATGTCACAGCTGCAATGAAAATACACAAACACACACTAAAAATCAATTTGATAAACAAAAACATATTAGTTTTCTGAAAGATTTTAGTTGGAGATTCATCTAACATTTTTTAAATGTTTCACTTGGTTCAGAGAACATTCAAAAGTAGCATTCTCATAATGTTGCAAAATTCTACAATGGAATGTTCCCTTAATGTCCACATAAACCAAAAAAATGACATTTCTAATGTTTTCATAACTTCATGGGGCTGATAGCAAAACTTTCTTATAAAATATTTTTGTTTGCTGGGTATACACTACCAGTCAAAAGTATTTGATTAGTATTTGTACAGCAAAAACTGTAACATTTTGAAATATTTTGACTATTTAAAATAACTATTTTCTATTTGAATATGTTTTAAAATGTAATTTATTCCTGTGATTTCAAAGCTGAATTTTAGCATTATTACTCCAGTCACACAATCCTTCAGAAATCATTGTAATATCTGATTTCCTGCTTAAACAAACATTATTATTATTATTATTATGCTGAAAACAGCTGAGTAGTATTTTTGATGAATAGAAAGATCTAAAAATCAGCATTGATCTGAAACAGAAATCTTTTGTAACCTTATAAATGTCTTTACCATCACTTTTGATCAATTTAAAGCATCCTTAAAAAAAAAGTATTAATTTAAAAGATTTTTTAAAATGTTTCTTAAACAGCAAATCAGCATATTAGAATGCTTTCTGAAGGATCATGTGACACTGAAGACTGGAGTAATGATGCTGAAAATTTAGCAATAATAAACAATTAAGAATAGACACTAACCTGTTTGTTCCTCAGTATCTTCATGTTTCATTCTGGATGGTTCTGGATCACCAATGTCCTCATTCTCCTCTTCAACAAACTCTGTTTTTACCATTGTATACATATACATATATTTCACTTGTTACACTTGGAGTTTGTTCCTCTCTTGTAGGATGACAGAAATATAACAGTAGCTTCAGCTGAGAACGAGCCAACTACATCTGTCCTAGAAGTCAAAAATAATAAGTTAGTATTTGTTTTTATACTAATTCATTCACCTGTCTGTTTAATTTTGCATATTTTATTACACAGTCCTTGTGTTTTTGTCTTAGTTTCTTTTTTCTTTGCATTCAAGAGCATACTTTGACTCAAAGCCAAATAATTCATAATATAGTTGAAGTCAAAAACTTACATACTGTACACCTTGCACCAATCTACAGAAAGTTAATTATTTTAACAAAATTTAAAAAGAGGGATTATACAAAATGCATGCTATTTTTATTTTTATTTAGTACTGAGATGAATAAGATACTTCACATAAAATGTTTACATATAGTCCACAAAAGAAAATAATCGTTGAATTTATAAAAATGACCCTGTTCAAAAGTTTATATACCCTTGTTTCTTAATACTGTGTTGTTACCTGAATGATCCACAGTTGTGTTTTTTTGTTTAGTGATAGTTGTTCATTAGTCCTGAACAGTTAAACTGCCTGCTGTTCTTCAGAAAAATCCTTCTGGTCCCACAAATTCTTTTTTTTTATTTTTTTTTTTATTTTTTTTTAGCATTTTTGTGTTTTTGAACTCTTTCCAACAACGACTGTATGATTTTGAGATCCATCTTTTCACACTGAGGACAACTGAAGGACTCATATGCAATTATTACAGAAGGTTAAAACACTCACTGATGCTCCAGAAGGAAACACGTGCATTAACTTTTGAATTTGAAGATCAGGGTAAATTTAACTTAGTTTGTCTTCTGGGAAACTTCTGAAGGAAAAACTTCTGGGTAACTTAAAAATATGATATTTAGGCAAAATAAAAATAAAAATTCATCTTCATTCTGTTCCAAAGTTTACGCCCCTGGCTCTTAATGCATGTTTTTTTTTTTTCGGAAGCATCAGTGAGCGTTTGAACCTTCTGTAATAGTTGCATACGAGTCCCTCAGATGGATCATAAAATCATACAGTCATTGTTGGAAAGGGTTCAAATACACAAAAAATGCTGAAAAACCAAAGAATTTGTGGGACCTGAAGGATTTTTCTGAAGAACAGCAGGCAGTTTAACTGTTCAGGACAAATAAAGGAATCATGAACAACTATCACTAAACAACAACAACAAAAAACAGCTGTGAATCATTCAGGTAACAACACAGTATTAAGAATCAAGTGTGTAAACTTTTGAAAGAGGTCATTTTTAGAAATTCAACTATTTTCTCATGGACTATGGACTACTGTAAACATCTTTTATGAAAAAAATTCTTATTCATGTCAGTAATAAAATAAAAAATAACATGCATTTTGTATGATCCCACTTTATTTTGTTAAAATAATTTACAACAGTTTACAACAAACTACAATTTTGCAGATTCTGCAAGGTGTATGTAAACTTTTGACTTCAACTGTATGTGCAATTACATGTAAGTACTAACTAACATAACATAACAAATGCAAAATCCTAGTGATACTATTGCTAGTCATCATTTATATGATGCTGATGATCATATTCTAGTGACAACAGTCAATACAGTGTAGCTCCACATAAATCATAATAAATAAAACTGCATAGTGCATAAATTATGCATAATCTCATCATGACATATAATAAATGCAGGTTAAATACAGACAAACGTTACATTATAAGACAATGAAAAAATGACAGACATAGCCAACATGCGTAGCAAATGTTAGTTTAAAGTGTTTATTTGTATTACCTTTAGTAGTATTTGTTCTCTATCTCGTCTGTCCTCCCGATTTTGTGTATTTAATGTTTATTGCTATTAAAACTCACATTATACGATCTCATAATGCTAACTTAAACGCGCTCATCACTGTACCGAAACGCGCTTTAACAATATGGAGCTCACATATTTCCCCGATTTGTTTTTTTTTTACATTATTAATATATTTGCTGTACTGTAAAAATGTCTCCAGTAGGACGAAAACGTCCTGAGATTTGAATGCGCCTCAACGGGGTTCAGCATTTAGCGCCCTCTGTAGGGAAAACAGGCTAGTAGTTTCAGTATCTGCTGCGACAGGCGCAATACGGTAGATGTTTACGACAGTGAGAGCGCGTTGGCGGTAGCATCATGGCAGCGTACGGTGGGAGTTTTGAGAGCGCAAACAGTATTAAATCTAGAAAAGAGGCGAAAAGGGAAGAAAGAGAGATCGTTTTACAACAGGTAAACAAATAAACTCTTTAAACTAATATTTAGCCAGAATAAGACTCGATACCTGCCGGAATAATAAACAAATGTTGTATTTAACAGATCTGTTTACAAACCTTTACATTCAGATTTCATGAATACACCGTTTGAATTTAAAGTTATGTCTGGTTTTGTGTCTTTTTTAGTGTCTAAGTGTCCTAAAGCGTTTTTCGGACTTGATCCCTAAACATTTGAGCTGCTTTATGTATTGTTTGTCAATATGTAGTATTAATTATGTAAATGTACCTTATTATACACAAATTAATGAAAGGTCTTGTCCTTGCTATCGTTCTTAAAATAAATGACACTAGCCTTCATATTCTGTTAACATTTATATTCTGTTATCACATAAAACGTGATAGTTGAAAGAAATCTGAAATAAAATCAAATAAAAAAATATTAGATGACAAACTTATATTAGATGAAATATTGCCTTGACAACTAACTAAAATAAATAAGTTTAAGTTGTAATACTAAAAATACAAAAACTGAAATAAATAAAAAAAAATTATATTTAAAATGTATTAAATAAAAATATGAAAAAATGACAAAAGCACATAAAATAAAATTAGACTGACAATCTAAAAATAAAAAAAATTCTTAAATGAAATAAAATTTAATTAAATTTAAATAGAAATATAAAAAAAACTATAAAAATAAGCACCTAAAAAAAAGTAAAAATAAAAATTGAAAATATACAAATAAAAGGGAAAAAAGAGAGCTTGTTTTACAACATATAAAACAAACACTTAATATTTAGTCAGAATAAGACTCGAAGACTTGCCAAAATAAGAAGCAAATGTTATATTTAACAGATCTGTTTACAATCCTTTACATTGAACTTAAATTAATATACAGCTTTATTATGAATTTTTGTCTTTTTTGTGTTTGATCCCTAAGCATTTGAGCTGCTTTATGTATTGTTTGTCTATATTTGTTGTTTATGTGGTTGTATTAATTATATACATTTATTATATACAAATTAATAAAAGGTATTGTCCTTACTGTCTTTCTTAAAATAAATGACACTAGCTTTCATATTCCTGTATAAACAAAAATTGATAATTAAAAGAAATCTGAAAAATAAATAAATAAATAAATAAATAGAGGAAATATTGCCTTGACAACTAACTAAAATAAATAAGTTTAAGTTGGAATACTAAAATTACAAAAACTGAAGTTAATAAAATATTAAATTAAATTAAGTAGGAATATGGGGAAAAAAAATGACAAAAGCACATAAAATAAAAAATAAGTAATTAAAAATAAAGTTAATTTAAAAATCCTAAATGAAATAAAATTAAATTAAAGCTAAATAGAAATATAAAAAAGCACAACAAAAAAATATACAAATAAAAGGGAAGAAAGAGAATTTATATTCTGTTATATTCTCTTATCATATAAAAAATGTGATAGTTGAAAGTAATCTGAAATAAAATCAGATACAAAATATTAGATGACAAGCTTATATTAGAGGAAATATTGCCTTGACAACTAACTAAAATAAATACGTTTAAGTTGGAATACTAAAATTACAAAAATTGAAATAATTAAAAAATATTACAATTAAATACAAATATGAAAAAAGAGACAAAAGCACATAAAATAAATAAAAAAACAAAAAGAAAATGAAATAAAGTTAATTTAAAGCTAAATAGAAATATGGGAAAAAAACAAACACATAAAAATGATAAAAATAATAATAAAATAAAAATTGAAAATCTAAAAATAAAATGAGAAAGAGAGCTTATTTTACAACAGGTAAAACAAACAAACACTTTAAACTAATATTTAGTCAGAATAAGCCACGAATGATGATGATGATGATGATAACTTGCCAGAATAAGAAGCGAATGTTATATTTAACAGATCTGGTTTACAATCCTTTACATTCAACTTAAATGAATATACAGCTTTATTATTAATTTTTATTTGGAATTTTTTTATATTCTGTTATAAAATGTCATAGCAGCATTAAATCGTGACTTGTGTCCAAAAACAAGCAAACAAACAAACAAACAAAACAAACAAAGTTACTCTCTCTATATAATATTTTTGAACGCCATTTACTGTGCATCATTAAAATACTGATGTGTCATTGCATTTTAAAGATGTTTATTTTTTTAAATAAAATATTCTTCAAATAGTTATTCTTTCTCGTTCATTTTGAGACAAAAAAGCCTAGTTCAGTTTTCAAGCAAACTTTTTTCATTAAGATCTATATTTCATATTAAAGTTACTATATATTATATAAAGTTATGATGTAATTTGATAATACTAAATGAGATGTTTTCAAATTTTAAATAAATTCATAATTTATTTATGAACACAAGTCAGTTTTTATTTATTTTTTTTACATTTTTTTTTACATTTCTGGCCAAGCAGTGACAATCAAAACAAAAACAAAAGATTAGTTTGGATTATTGCTGTACCGTAACTAACATTGAACTACCTTCAGGGGGCGCTAACAGCCCACAGTGCATTTGTAAATTTATAGTTGATTCTGGGACAAAACAGGCCTTGACTTTTAGCAGATGTACACGGTCATATGCAAATTTGTATGATAATGGTTGTGATTAATTAATTTGTGTTGATAGAATGTGAGCTACAGGAAATGCTTTGAGCATTGTGAGACAAACAATAATTTCTCATCCCTTTTACTCCTTTTTACAGTAAATTCTCATGCTCTCCGATTTAAGAAAACGCCCTGACTTCCAAAAAAAGCAAATATGTTTTACTTTTTGACTAAACTGGTCCTATAATCTGGCATAGAGCCATTGTAAATGATGATACGCATATGCATCACTTTTAAATTTGCTTGGCAGTCAATGGAAAATGTTCTGTCCTGGAAAAGCCCTCTATATTAGAGCTTTCTCTCTCTCCCTGTGGCTTTCTGAACGATATCAGGGTTGCTGTTTTTCCTCCTAATGATGATTAGCAGGTGAATGTAAACATCACTGACCATTAACAGGATGGTCAACTCTGTGCTCAGCTGATAACAGCCGCTCTATTTTGTTGCATTTGATTTATTTTCTGTCCTTTAAAAAGCTGTTTGAAGCTGCTGTAGTAGAATTTAACATTGTTTCCTTATTTTATTATTTCCTCTGTTCCTCTTTAGTGTTTTGATTGCTTCCTGTTTGTGAGGAGAGACCAGTGGTGATATTGTTACCTGAAATTGTTAAAAATGTTTCGTGATAAATTTCGTGATTTAAGAAAAAGTGATCTAAATCTAAAATAATAAAATCAAATATTAATATTAGATGACAAACTCATATTAGATAAAATATTGTCTTGACAACTAGCTAAAATATTTTGTTGAAATACTAAAATTACTAAAACTGAAATAAATAAAAAATATTAAATTAAATACAAATATGAAAAAGCAACAAGAATGACAAAAGCACATAACAAAATAAAAAAATATTAAAGTGAAAGCAGACAGTCTAAAAATAAGTTAATTAAAAATTATTTAAAAATAAATCATTTAAAGCTAAATAGAAATATGAAAGACAACAAAAATAACAAGCACATTAAAACGACAAAAATGAAACAAACAAAAAAATCTAAAAATAAATGTTCATTTAAAAATGTTACAAAAACATTTACAAAAATGCAGCTAAAATGTAAATGCAAATGCGAAGTTGATTAAAAATTATTAAATTAAAGCTAAATAGACATATGAAAAACAACAAAATAACAAACACATAAAAATGACAAAAATGAAACAAAAAAATGAAAATTGAAAATCTTAAAATAAGTTAATTTAAAAATGTTACAAAATCATTTGTAAATGTTACAAATCACAGAAATTAAAAAAAAAACATAATTAAAATAGAAATATGAAAAACAACATAAATAACAAGCACATAAAAATAACAAAAATGAAACAAAAAATAAAATAAAAAATTGAAAAATCTAACAAATAAGTTCATTTAAAAATGTTACAAAAACATTTGTAAATGTTACAAACTACATCAAATTAATTAAACATTTTTTACAAATGCACCAAAATTGAATTAAAGCTAAATAAAAATATTAAAAATCCTAAAAAAAAGTAACAAAATTACAAAAATATTTAACTAAAATAAAATAAAATCTGAAAATCTAAAAACTAATTGAAAGATAATTGAAAATATATATATATATATTAAAAATAATAAATGTCAAAAGCACATAAAATTACAAAAAAAATAAAATAAAATGTAAATAAAAATCTAAAAATAAGTTAAGTAAAAATGATTAAATAAGTTAAATTAAAGCTAAATAGCAATATGAAAAACAACAAAAATAACAAGCACATACAAATAACAAAAGACGAAACAAAAAATGAAAATCTAAAAATAAAAGTTCAATTAAAAAAGAAACTAAAATTAAAATGAAAACTGAAAATATAAAAAAAAATTTGATAAAGCTAATTTATTTTTTTTTAATTAAAAATGAAAATCTAAAAAGAAGTTAATTAAAAATGAATAAATGAAATACAATTAAATTAAAGCTAAATAGAAATATGAAAAACAACAACATAACAAGCACATAAAAATGACAAATATGAAACAAAAATAATGAAAATTGAAAATCTAAAAATAAAAGTAAATTGTAAATGTTACAAATCATAGTGAAGCCATCTCAAAAATAAATAAGCTTACTGTGCTGCATTTTTTGACGTTCTGCATATTTGATTAAATAAAGTAGGTTAATCGGGTTGTTTGTGCAAATAGAAAATTCACATCCTGCAGAAATTGCTATTCCATACGTAGTCACTGATGTGCAGATCTCAGTACATACACTGTGCCTGTTATCTCTCTGCCAGCTGTGTTGGGTTTTCTCTGTGCACACATTCGCTTCAGTCTGCCTTAACCCTGACAAACCTTTATCACCTCAGCGCACACACGCAGCCGACGGATGCAGTGGACAAATATGTAATTAGAATTTAAACAGCCTATAATGCTTATCTGCTTCCCGAAATCACCACTTCTCCTGCTTCTGTATTTCCGTGTAGGCTAAAGAGAAGTACGAGAAAGAGGAGCGGAGAAAGGCGGAGAGGAAGGCCAGGGGTGAGGACACATGGATGCTTCCGGACGTGGACCTGCGACTGCAGCAAATAGGCCAGGTCAGAGGTCAAACTAGTGCCTGAGCCTCATCAAAGAGGATGAGAAACTTAAACAAATGTACATGTTTTTGAGGATAATTCATAAACAGTGTTGGGGGTAATGCATTACAAGTAACGCAAGTTACGTAATGATATTACTTTTTTCAAGTAACTAGTAAAGTAACGCATTACTTTTTCATTTCCAAGAAAATATCGTGTTACTTTTTCAAGAAAGTAACGCCAGTTGGTTTTTGTTTCCTTTATGTATTTGATCCCATTTTATTAACCAATGACTTTGATGCTGACCTTTGTTGATCCAATTCAACCATACACTGCAAAAATACTTTTCTTATTTTTTGTCTTGTTTCCAGCCAAAATATTAAAACAATTCTTAAATCAAGAAGGATTTTCTAGACAAGTAAAAAAACAAGTCCAAATTAAGTGAGTTTTTGCTTAGAACAAGCAAAATAATCTGCCAATGGGGTAAACAAAGAAAATCTTATTTTAAACAGAAAACAATATTATTTTGCTTACCCCATTGGGAGATTATTTTGTTAGTTTCAAGCAAAAACACACTTAATTTTGACTTGTTTTCAGAAAAAACAAGACAATAATGTTTACTTGTCTAGAAAATCCTGCTTGATTTAAGAATTATTAGATATTTTGGCTAGAAATAAGACAAAAAATCTAAGTAAGAAAATCATTTTTTGCAGTGTAATAATAAGCAAAACTTACTTTAGATTAAATAACATTTGTGCTTTTTTCTCTCATTGCTGAAGAGTGTTGAACTTTCTTTTCCTACAGTTCTACTGTACAGACGTGAATTTAATTTTCCTTTAGCCTTAGACTTATTAACTTACATTTTTTTTTGGTGAGAAAAGGCTTTTACATTTGCTAAGAATCAAACTTTTTATATTGAAAAGAAACAAGCAAGCCCTTTCCAGATTTGAAAGTAACGCAAAAGTAACGTAATGCATTACTTTCCATAAAAAGTAACTAAGTAACGTAATTAGTTACTTTTTTAGGGAGTAACGCAATATTGTAATGCATTACTTTGAAAAGTAACTTTCCCCAACACTGCTCATAAAATAACTTGAGGTCTCTTCTGCTCATCAAGGCTGCATTTATTTCATCTAAAAATACAGGAAAAACAGTAAAATTGTAAAATATTATTAATTTTTCAACTAAATGTTTTCTATTTGGCTATACTTTAAGGTCTAATTTATTTATGTGATGCAAAGCTGAATTTTCAGCATCATTGCTCCACTCTTCAGTCACATGATCCTTCAGAAATCATACTGTAGATGTTAATTTGCTATAAAAGCAGATTCAAGTTGTTTTTATTTTACCAATATGTTGTGCACTCTGTATTGGGTCTGTTATCACACTTGATTCAATTTCTGTGTTTGTTTTTGCACATAGGAGCATGCAGTGAAAAACAAGAAAAAGAAAAAAGAGAAGAAAGCAAAAAAGAGTAAGAAAGAGAAGAAGAAAGCCAAGAAAGAGAAAAAGGACGAGGAAGGTGCATCTTGTGACAGCTCTGAAGTATGTACCTGGATGTTACATTCAAACCTTTTAATCATGCTAAAGCAATAGTTGATCCAAAAGTGAACATTTTCTGAAATATAACCCACCCTCAGGCCATTCGAGATGTGGTTGAGTTTGTTTCTTCATCAGATTTGGAGCAATGTAGCATTCCGTCACTCACCAGTGGATCTTCTGCAGTGAATGGGTGCCGTCAGAATGAAAGTCCAAACAGCTGATAAAACATTACAATAATCCACACCACTACAATCCATCACTTAACATCTTGAGAAGCCAAAAGCTGCATGTTTGTAAGAAACAAATTTATCAATAAGACAGTTTAACTTCAAACCATTGCTTCTGGCCATAATCCATAATAATGCTTCCTCTAGATTTTGGCTTCTCAAGATGTTAAAGGAGCACTCCACTTTTTTTAAATTAGGCTCTTTTTCCAACTCCCCTAGAGTTAAACAGATGAGTTTTACCATTTTTAAATCCATTCAGTCGATGTCCAGGTCTGGCGGTAGCACTTTTATCATAGCTTAGCATAAATCATTGAATATGATTAGAGTGTTAGCATCTCACTCAAAAATGACCAAAGAGTTTTGATGTTTTTCCTATTTAAAACTAAGACTCTTTTATTTAGTTACATTGTGTACTAAGACCAACCATTTGCTGCCACACCATAGAGACAGAGCGACACGTGTCATAATCTGAAAACCACACCCAGTCACCGACCGGGAGGAAAACAATTCAACGCTGTCCGTTGACTTTGTATTGTGGGAAGCTGCCTCTGTGTCATTTCTGACTTCTAATAAAAAAACAGAGCAATGTCTAAAAGCTGATATGTGACAAGGTGTACAGTAAACAAGCTAAAAACACATAACTGCGTTTTTATAAGCGGTTGACCCAAAAAACGAGCATTTAAGGACACAAAAGTAGAGCGCTAGGTGTCATATTACTAGAGAGCTATGCCCACTGGCGGGAAACTTAATCAGTTAAGTAAACATTCATTATTTTTAACCATGTTAAAGGATTATTTCACCACCCTGAGATGAGGAAATATATTAAGAAACTAAATTTTATTAGTCGACATGAAATACCCTGACATCTAAAACTATTTGTGCTCTTAAACACTTCTTTATTAGGGTCGACAGCTTATATAACCATAGTTCTGTGTTTTTTTTAGCTTGTTTACTATACACCTTGTCACATAACAGCTTTTAGACGTTGTTCTGTTTTTTGTTATAAGTCAGAAATGACAAGGAGGTAGCTTGGGAACTATTTTCAGGCTCTACGTAATATCATCAACGGTAAAGTTCCCTGATTATTACACCAGAATGAGAGTATAGTTCCTATCCATATCAGCCTGCCAACTTTTAATTTTCTGTTGGCCTTAGTACACAATGTAACTACAGAAGAGTCAGGTTTTAAATATCAAAGCTCTTTGGTCATTTTTGAGCGAGATGCTAACGGTCTAATCAGATTCAATGATTTGCTAAGCTATGCTAAAAGTGCTACTGCCAGACCCGAAGATTGGCTAAATGGATTTGAAAAACTTACCTGTTTAACTCTAGGGGAGTTGGAAAATGAGCCTATTTTCAAAAAAAAGTGGAGTGTTCCTTTAAAGGAACTTCAATAATAAAAATTTCCTGATAATTTACGTACTCCCATGTCATCCAAGATGTTCATGTCTTTCTTTCTTCAGGCACAAAGAAAGTAAGTTTTTTGAGGAATACATTACAGGATTTTTCTCCATATAGTGGACTTCAATGGTGCTCAATGGATTGAAGGTTAAACATGCAGTTTCAGTGCAGCTTCAAAGGGCTCCACACAAGCTTATTATCCAGCTGAGGAATAAGGGTCTTATCTAGCAAAACGATCAGTTATTTTCTTAAGAAAAAAAAAACAAACAATTTATATACTTTTTAACCTCAAATGCTCATCTTGTCTAGCTCTGCAATGCGCATGTGTACTATGTGCACTCTGGTTCAGTACATTATCAATACGTTATGGTATGTCGAATAACTACCATCTTATTTTCTCCAACTTCAAAATCGTCCTACATCGCTGCAGAAGTGCCGACCCAGTGTTTACAAAATGAACGCGCAAGGACTGTCAAACACCCTTTACAAAAAAGGTAAACGCAGTGATGTAGGATGATTTTGAAGTTGGAGGACAAAAAGAGATGGGAGTTTTTCAACATACCCTAACTGTATTGAACTGGAGTGCACAGAGTACGCATCACAGAGCTAGACAAGACGAGCATTTGTGGTTAAAAAGTGTATATATATTCTTTTTTTTTTAGAAAATAACCCATCGTTTTGCCAGATAAGACCCTTATTAATTGACTGGGATCATTTAGAGGCTTTTGAAGCTGTGTTGAAACTGCATTTTTTAACCTTCAACCCTGTGAGCACATTGAAGTCCACTATATGGAAAAAAAATGTAATGTGTTCCTCAAAAACTTTCTTTGCGACTGAATAAAGAAAGGCTTGAATATCTTGGATGACATGGGGATGAGTAAATTATCAAGAAATTTGTTATTCTGAAAGTAGAGTAATCCTTCAATTGATGGACTGGAGTGGTGTGGATTACTTGTGGTTTATCAGCTGTTTAGACTCTCATTCTGACTGCACCCATTCGCTGCAGAGGATCCATTTTTGAGATAATGGGTGAATCATTCCTTTCAACCGTGCTCAAAGTATATTAGGTTGCATTATTATATTTCTTGCAATAAATTGTGATTGTTTTAGTACAAAATTATATATTTTTTCTGGGTCAAACTTGTTTGTTTTCAGGACTCAGAGGATGAGTGGGTGGAGGCCCTGCCCTCATCAGGGGTTGGAGACAAGGCATGGAAGGCGGAGCAAGAGGCCACACCCACTGCCGCCTCAGCCAGTACTAACCAAGTAAGTTTCTACTCTGTTGCAACTTAGTAACTTTTGTTGGTTATTTAAAATGGACCCCAGTAGTAGATCAGTAATCGCTCCCGATATCCCCAAAATGTCAAAAATTTAATTTCGCTTTTAGTGAGAACAGATTTGCACTAATTAGTACCTGGCGTATGTAAGTCTGTCACACGATCTGATTACTATCCTTGCTGTGGTCTGTAATCACAGTCTTCAGAAAGACATTGAGATTATGAGAGCGAGAGTGAGTGTGTGTCAGAGTGGGTGATTGTTGTCCTACACAGTAAAGCCACTTGTGGAAACTTCAATACTGTTATTAGTTGAATTGAAGAGCTCTCTCTGCTCTCTCTGAGCTGTGAGGGTGTTCACACTGACAGCCATTTTCAAAGCGACCAGAAATCATTCAATTTCGGTGAGAGCTGATGCCTTGTGTGCACGTCCAACGACGCGACGAAGATGTGACGGGTTTAACTTTGCGCAAATAGGCAGAGATGCGCACAAATGCTTTTATGTCCTCCACAATAGTTATTTTTTAGCAACAGTTAAATTGCTTATGTGCAAAAATCGAATGACATGTTGTTTTACCAGTAAGCCCTCTCATTTGTGATCAAATTTTCCAAAATGCCCACTACAATCAAAAATAGTCTTGTTTTTTTTATTAGCCTCTGTCTGTTTGACCCTTCCTAGAGAGACGAATGGATGACCTTTGACTTCTTGGCGATGAAGACGACCTCCTTAGGAGAGAGACGAGCACAGAAAGAAGCGGAGAAAGAGGCGGAGAGGCAGAAAGCACAGTCTATTGAAGAGGTGAGCATTTGTGTCTCCAAACAACATGAAGGTTCATGAACATACAAGAAGGGTCAAACACCCTTTACCAAAAGAAAGGTAAAAACAGCAATGTAGGATGATTTTGAAGTTTTTTGACATACCCTAACTTTATTGAACTGGAGTGCACAGAGTACGCAACGCAGAGCTAGACAAAATGAGCATTTGAGGTTAATTTTTTATTTATTTTTTTTAAGAAAATAACCGAACATTTCGCTAGATAAGACACGTATTCCTCAGCTGGGATTGTTTAGAGGCATTTTAAGCTGCACTGAAACTGCATTTTTAACCTTTGAGCACCATTGAAGTCCACTATAAAAGTCTTGGAATGTTTTCCTCGAAGAACTTAATTTCTTTGCGACTGAATAAAGAAAGACATGAATATCTTGGATGACATGGGGGTGAGTAAATTATCAGGAATTTTTTATTCTGAAAGCAGAGTAATCCTTCAATTGATGGACTGGAGTGGTGTGGATTATGATGTTTTTATCAGTTGTTTGGACTAAGGCTGAAACGATTAGTCGACAACATTGACAAAATTATTGACAACGTCAACAATAAAAGATTGTCAACAAACATTTTTGTTGTCCAGTAGTTGTTAGATTTAATATGATGTAATGTAAGACCCTGCAATAATGCGGTTTGACCAGTGTGGCGCTGTAGTGCAAGACTAATTCAGCCCTCCTGGATGCAATTCAATAGAAGACACAAAGGGCTACAGAGCCAAATCTGACATTCCGGCGTTTGGATGAATATGTAAATATATATTGCGTGCTTTCCTCTCAGTAACGAAATAAACACAACAGAAACTGACAGCAGTGTGAAAGCAGCAGTTAAAAATGCATCTGATTACAACGATGTAGATATTTGCACAAGCTCTGCAGTTCAGTAATGTACTCCAGTAAAGTCCGGCCACATTATGTTTATTTATATAGTCTGTTTTGCAATAAATAGCCTTAAATCAAACAGCTTTGTGGTATTTAAAATGAAAAACCTGTCGCTTTCAATTAGAATTACAACTTGATTTCCTGTTATAAAGCAGCTCTTCAGTGTGGAGCTGGCTAATGAGAAAAATATTTTTATTAGTGGGGAAAAAATTATTTCATTAAAGTGATAGTTTGGTTTACAGAGATCAAAACTTGATCTAGCTCAGGACTGTTTTGGTTATCATAACCCTAAAAGCAATTTTAAGACATTATGTTGTGAATAAAATAGTTTATCCAAACAATAGAGCCTCTTATCACTTACCTTTATTTAGTAAAACTTGTTAAAGGAGATGTTAGGCTGAATGATGTGTATAAGACAGTTTCTCTGTCTGTCATCTCATTTTGAGTGCCAAATACATCTATTTGTATAATGAACTGGTATGATTTGTTAACATTAGCTAATGAATGGAAAATGAACAATATATTTATTACATTTATGTATTAATCTTTGTTAAGGTTGGTTAATAAACATACAGCTGTTCATTGTTTGTTCATGTTAGTTCACAGCGCATTTACCAAATGTTAAAAAAACAACTTATGATTTTTATAAATGCATTAGTAAATGCTGAAATTAACATTAACTAAGATTAATAAATGCTGTAAAAGTTTTGTTCATTCTTAGTTCATATTAACTAATGAAGTAATGAACCTTATTGTAAAGTATTACCAATTAATTGCATAATAATTGTAATTACATAATATGCTTTTCTAAAGCTGAAGTGACCTTTATTTATGTTAGAATTTGTATAACATAATATTTTTACTAATTGCCAAAGCAGAATAATCAAAGTCTACAGATTAATCAGTGAAATAATCGGCAATTAGTCGATTAATCGTTGTAATAATCGTTAGATTAATCAATTATCAAAATAATCGTTTGTTGCAGCCCTAGTTTGGACTCTTATTCTGACGTCACCCATTTACTGCAGGTTCATGAAGGTCTCAGTGCCATTTGTAATTGGTGTTAAAGCAGTCTGTTCTCATCTGAAATTAAAAGATGTTCTTTCCAGTTTGATAACACAGCCCTGCAGCTTGAAAAAAAAAAAAAAAAGAATTGCATTTGTGAGCGTTAGCAAAGCATCCACAGCAATTTATGTTGCGAATACTTAGGATGAACAACAATTTTGTCTTATGTTTGGTTTTTATTTCTTTTGCAAAAAGCTGAGAAAGTACCAGTTGTACCATTCAGTACCAGTTGGAGTGTGTGAAATCTTGTGTCGTAATTTAAAGAAGGCATAACAAGCAGTTTCACCCAATCTCATGTTAATCATGTGTACCTATAGAGTAGTACTGCATCCTTCACATATCCAAAAAGTCTTTTGTTTTTAAAATACAAATTAAAACTTTTATTATCGTCTACTTGATGCAAACAGCTACTAAACTTGGGTTTGGATCAAGCAAGAGTTAAAATAAGCACTTCTGTAGAGGTTTTGTTGTGTGAGGAGAGAGTGTTTGTTTGTGTTTATCATGTGTGTCTCTCTCTTTCTCTCAGGCTGGTCTTCACAGGTTAGAGTTGAACCCTTACTGGAAAGATGGAGGAAGTGGTCTGCCCCCTGAGGACACCTCCAGTACCGCGGTCAAAAAAGGTGAATGCCGAAATCAAGTGTGATGATTCGACTTGGTCAGACTCTGAGAGGTTATTTTTGTCTCAGCTGCTGTAGGCGGTACAGTTTGTGTGAAATCCCATACACTGTCAACATTTTTTATTCAAGATTTTGCGAACAAAGATTACTGAATATGTTTTACAAGGAAATACTCCTTCAGTCTTTCTACTTCATAATATCATGTTTAGTTAATACAGATGTAACAGTACTATGGTCTCAATATACACTGAACAAAATTATAAACGCAACACTTGTTTTTGCTCCCATTTTTCGTGAGCTGAACTCAAAGATCTAAGACTTTTTCTATGAACACAAAAGACCTATTTCTCTCAAATATTGTTCACAAATCTTTCTAAATCTGCGTTAGTGAGCACTTCTCCTTTGCCAAGATAATCCATCCACCTCACAGGTGTGGCATATCAAGATGCTAATTAGACAGCATGATTACTAGGCTGGCCACAATAAAGGCCACTCTAAAATGTGCAGTTTTATTTCCGCGGCAGATGATTACAGCATTGATTTAGTTTTGTGAGCCTGTTTTCACTAAAGTTTTCACAGCTTAAATTCAAAATATCCCTTTCAAGTGTAGAAATTAGTAAAAAAGTATTGTATTTTCGCTACTGTAGTTTAAAGAAAAAATAATAAACCTATGTAATATTAATTATCTATTTAACAGTGCAATTGTTTTACTATATATGGCTGTTACTGTAATAGGAATAACAATAATATAAAATTGTTGTTAATTCTAATGTTATATTCTAATTTAGACTGAGACCACAAATAAAATGTTCAGGTACAAGTAATTTCATTAACTTTTTTCAGAATTAAGTGCAGAGGCACCTATTATCCGTTGGCGTTCTTCTTCTTCTTCTGTTTCTTCCGCTTTTGAGTCTATGGCAGCCCATAGAACCACACTGATAGAGAACAGTCTCAATATGAACTATAGCAAATTTGGACTCTCTAACTCAAACTCTTTAGCGCCACCACTTGTCCAAATTTTCACTCAGGTTTATGCTAATAACTTTTGAACCATCAGGCACAGAAACAAATTTTTTTTTTCTTGGCTCATGCCGAGTCAAATTAACATTTTCAAACTTCGCAAGGGTTTCTATTTTTAATTGTTTGAAAAACTTACTTTTTCAAACTCCTCCTAGACGGTTTGTCTGATTTTCACCAAAATTGGCTCAGATAATTTTCAGACCATGCTGGCTAAAAGTCATGGAATTCAAGTTGATTAGTCAAACAGTTTTCAAATAACGCGCAAATGAATTCTACAAAAAGCACGCAAAAATGGTTGTGAGGCTATATCTCCGCAATGGTTTAGCGCATTGAGACCAAACTTGGTGTGTGCTATAACAAGCATGACCTGAGGCTACCTGCAGTGTTTCAGTGCAGTGCCACCTAGTGGTCAGGAGATACGAAAAATGTCTATTTTAGCTTATAACTCCTGAATGGTTTGGCCAAAAATCCAATCATACCACCTAGTGGTAAAATCAAATATTCGCATGCTTATAACTTTCCATGTGGTCGACTTATTTTCACAGGATTTACCATTTTAAACTCCTGAATCCTTGCCGAGTCCAGCGACACCAAACGTGCCAGGTTTTGCCTTATGGTTTGTGCAACGTTGCATTTCAGTGCTTAAAAAACATTTGCCAATGTCTTAGAAACCATTACTCCTATCGACATGAAACCACTGTAGGAAATTCGGAAACATAGCATGCCGGCTACATGCTAATGCCAAGTTGCCAAAATTTTGATAGTAAGTGGCATAAAAATGCAAACACCGTCAGCATCGGTCATTTTTTCTCTTATCATATATAAAAATGTCTATAACTCCAAAACAAAATGAGATATTTTCACCAAATTTGACACACATATGTATGGGCACACTCTAAGGACACATAACAAATTTGGTGGGATTGTGCCTCTTGGTGGCGCTATAATTGTACAAAACATGAAATTGCCATTGACTACAATAGAGTATTGTGATACAAAATGCTACATTTTACGAATGCATTGGTGTACCTTTACCAAACTTTGTATGTACCATCGAGACCATGTCCTGAAAGTACTCAAAACATTTTAAGAGAGTACCCCCTTGTGGTCAAAAGTGATCATATTACTAGTGGTTGTTTTCATGATTTTTCACACATTTTGACTAAAATCACTTTAAAATGGCTTTAATTACTCATTGCTGCAGTTGGTCTGATGCTTCCCTTGCCTAGTACTTGGCTTGTAATTGCTGCTTGCAGCTATATTTTGTATTATTATTATTATTATTATTATTATTATTAGAGACTCTTGAATCCAATTGATTACACATTCTTTTTGACAATTTAAATGCAACTAAACTATTAATAATGCAATCCAGAAAAAAAATAAACTACGTTTTTGCATTTTTTTGAGCAGGTTGAATCTTTTGCCAAGCGGAAAAAATTAATTTGTGTTGGGAATGCTTGCAATGAATAACAATTCATCTTCCGTTGGTTTATATTTTATTTGCTGAAAACTGAAAAGTATTCAAGAAACTAATGTCAGATTAAATTAGCATGGGCCATAAAAACCTGTTTGACTTGTAAAATGTAATGTTATTCACCCTTAGATGACAAAAAAAGAGGAATTGACAATTAGATGTTGATAGATAACATTTTAATTTTTAAGTGGGCTATTTGGGGCAAAAATAAGCTGCGGTTCTGACCAGACTTTATCCAGAAATTCCAAAGCTATTGATATCGTAACCCATGCTGATAAAGCTTTGTTGGCTCTGACTCTCGTAGAGACAGTTTAAAGTCAACCAGCTCCTCTTGTCCTTTTTCATTTTTCATGATTCATTTTCTTTTTGTCATTTAAATATACTTGTCACATTATTAGAATGGGAAATTAAAATGACATTTTAAGCTGATGGTGCAGTCGCTCTTATCTGAGCTCTGTACATGCGGAGTGGAAAGTGTTTATTTCAACAGATGTTTTACACTGATTTCTCTCTGTCTCAGCTGGAGTGGTGAATGATGGAGGGGTGGGCTGGCTCAGGAAGTCATATCAGAGGATGAAAGAGCAGGCCGACAGAGAACAGCGCAGTCTGGAGAGCGTGGTGGCAGAAAGATACGGGGTGAACACACACACACACACACACACACACACACACACACACACACACACACACACACACACATACACACACACACATCTCTCTGTACTTCAACACACGTGAAGCTGCTTTCCTTCTGCGATAGATCAGAGTTTGTGTATAGCAGTGTTTCCTAATTCAATTCAGACGAAAGGAACAGCTCATAAGAGTCATTTGTTCATGACACTGAATGAATCATTGCTGCTTGCAACCAGTAAGGACATGTGATGCAAGATTGTCATATTTTTTCACATCGCTCAGTTGTTCTCTAGTCACATTAGGTTCAGATTGCAAGATTGTAACTCATCTAAAATATAAAATCTTACTCTGTGGAACTCTAGATTCTGTAGCAGAAGTGTTTCGCCAGTCAATTTCTCCATACAAGCTTTCAACTGAAGCTTTCAAAAAAGTATATGAAAAAAAAAAATATGAATGGCAAAACACAAATAAAAAATTAATAGGAAATGCAAAGTATTTTACATTTATTGCAAAGTAATGTGTGTGTGTGTGTGTGTGTAATATTTAAATAAAATATTGTTAAATGTATTTTAATGTAATGTTCTAACATATTAATATAAATATGTACTACCAATATATTAATGTACTACATTTATTGCAAAATAATATATATAATATATAGGAAAATGAAGGGAATCTTAAAACTATCGTATTATAATCTAATTTGTAAATGTATACTAGATTTTTATAGTTATTCTTAATAAATAGAAAATGCAGTGTATTTACATTTATTGCAAAGTAATGTATTTAAATCTATCTTTTTAATATATTTTAATATATGATGTATATTATTATAACAAATTCTAATAATATATTAACGTGAAATAATTACACAGTATATATTTAAATGTATTGCAAAGTAATATACTAAAATAATGTATTATTAAATATATTTTAAAGTAATGTTATAACATTTATATATAAATATGTACTAATAATATATTAATGTAATGTGCATTTATTTCAAAATAATATATATATATATATATATATATATATATATATATATATATATATATATATATATATATATATATATATATATATATAGGAAAATATGTATCTTAAAACTATTATGATATATAATTTCATATAATTAAAATCAAATTTTAAATAGAGTAATATAAAAACAAAAAACAACAAAAAAACAAAAACAAAATATATATATATATATATATATATATATATTATTTTAAAATTATTAATTATATTAATTAAATTATTTTTAAATTCAAATTTATTGTAAATGTTAATTAAACATATTTATATATTTTATTGCAAAATAATCATATGTATGTATATGTATAGAAAAATATAAACCAACATTACATATTTTACATTTTATTGAGAAATTGTATAATTGCACTATATATATTTGCTTTAATTGCTAAATAATATATTGAAATAAATTATTGTTAAATGTATTTTAGTATAATGTTCTAACATAATACAAATATGTACTACTAATATTAATATACTACATTTATTGCAAAATAATATATACAATATATTACATTTATTGTACTACATTTATTGCAGAAAAATATTTACAATTTATAGGAATGTTATATGATTTAATATGATATAACCTATAATCTAATAATCTAATCTAATGATCTATAATCTTATAATCTAATTTGTAAATGTATAAATTAATATAAATAATTTATAGAACTTTACTTGAGTTAATGAGTGAATTAATATATTCACATTTTATATATATATATATATATATATATATATATAAATAATATATTATTATTATTATTATTTTTTTTTTTACTGATTTAGGATTTTAACAAAATTGTATGCCATCAATTAATGCTTCTGAAACCCGATTGCCTAAAACTTATTTGCCTATTTTAAGTTGAACGGTGTCTTCTATTGCATCATTTCACACTGAGTGCAACCGTTACTAAACTGTAGTAAATTTGATCTGCTCTAGGTCTGAATGATGTGTTTTGATGGTTCTCTTTTCCCACTGTAGTCCATGGAAGAGTTCCAGAAGAGACTGCAAGTGGCGGAAGATGCTGCATATGGAGAGAGAAGAGAAGAGAGGAGTGAGAGGAGAGAAGACCGAGAGAGATGGAGGAGAGACGACAGAGAAGAAGAGAGGGAGAGATGGAGGAGAGGAGACCGCGAGGAGAGGCGGAGAGACAGATCACCACACGCTGAGAGAGAAAGGGAGCGAGACTTTGAGAGAGGCTCTCGAGGCCGAGATGAACGCCATCCGAGATCTCGACCAGATCCAGACGATGATCATCGGCAGTCCCAGAGACAAAGCTCTTCCTCTCTGTCCGGCCTCAAGTTCCTCAAACCCTCAGAGCCTGATGATGATTTGAGTGGAGGGGTGGGGTTTAGGAAGGCGGGGTCAAAAGGCTCTGCGTCCAATCAGAGTGCAGGATTCAGGAAACCTGTTGATGATGATGATGGTGGTGTTGTACCTGCCTGGAGGAAGAGCAGTGCTGTGCAGACGCCTACCCCACAGACACACGTAGAGAAGAGCGCCTCCCCGCCGGAAGAGAGCAAAACTACAACAACAACAGTGAGCAGGTGATTTTAAGAAGATATTTCACTATTAATTAATTATCCTGACCTTCACACCCACATTAGAATTCAGCTTTTCAACAGTTCGCTTGTTTAAGAACAAGCATTAAATAAGACTTAAAATCAAATTTGTCTTTTAACAACTTTTTTTTTCTTTGAAGAACCAGGATTACCATTGTGTTGAAAAACCTGGATATATGAGGAAACCTAATGTTAAAACTTTGTGATTTCTAGACCTGGAAAAGTCATGTAAATGAATACCTTTTTATAATAGCTATTCATTTTTTCAATGAATTTTACATTCAATGTATTTATTGATTATAAATGTAAAATACAATATATTTTACATCACATTGTGTAATATAAACTTGCAATTGCGAGTTCTAAAGTCAGAATTGCACTATATAAACTCGCAATTCTGAGAAATTAAGTCAGAATGTGTGATATAAACTTACAGTTCTGTGAACAGTCTTTTTTTCTCCTCAGAACTTTATTACTCACAATTCTGAGAAAATTCACAATTGCAAGAAAAAAATGTATTTCTCGCAATTGTGAGTTTATATCCTGCAATTCTATTTTTATATCTAGCAATTTTGACTTTATAACTCGCAATTGTGCATTTATATCTCACAGTTCTGAGACAATTGTGAGTTTGTATGATGCAGTTCTGAGGGGGAAAAAAGTCTGAATTGCGAGATAAAAAGCAATTAATTATTGTTATTTACACTTAATGCTAAATTATCATGTAATAATATATATGTATATGTGTGTATATATGTATGTATGTGTATATATATATATATATATATATATATATATATATATAACATTAAATACAGGGTTCATGGAAGGTGCTTGAAGTACTTGAAGTTTAAGGCTAGGAAAAGCCTTGAAAATACCAATATTCCTGAAGTAGTAGAAAAGTGCTTAAAAGACACTGTATCTGTGAAATAAGTATTAATTTTTGTCGCTTATTTCAGTTAATGTCATAGAACTAGCGAGCTAAGCCAGTAGTAGCACTGACAATGCCGACAGGAACAGATAAACCGAATCAATTGAGTGAGTCATTTATGCTGCTCTGAACCGCTCTGATTGATTCAAACTCGTGACTACGATCATTCATTTCAAGTGATTCGCTAGCAAAAACGAGATCAAATTAAAAGCCATTCATTTCGACATCGCTTGTAATGATATCAAAAAGCACGTATAGTGATGGGGTGAAACTGAGCTTTTCGAAACTCTGAGTCAGTTAAACCGTTGCGTCGCAAAATGATTCACTGATCGGATCGCGTATCGCGAATCATTTGATTCAAATCAGGACTTCAAGTCGTGTAGCGCAAATCTTTTGATTTAGATCAGAACTTCGGAGCGAGTTTGCAAATCTTTTGCTTCAGATCGGAACTTAAGAGCACGGGTCGCGAATAATTTGATTCAGATCAGGACATCGGTGCAGGGTCGCGAATCATTTGCTTCAGTTTGGAACTTCGCAGCGTGTATACCGAATCATTTGCTTTGATCCGGATTTCAGAGCAGTTTCAACTTTTTTTTCAAATTTTTTTTTATTAAACTCTATAAAACATCAAACCATTAAGGCAGTATAGTTACAATGGCTAAACTATGGTTAATGTAGAAAAAACATGGTTAATTTGTGATTACCATGGTTTAACTATAGTAACCATGTTTTTTTTTTGTTTTGTTTTGTTTTTGAGTAAGAAAAGTGTTGCCAGGATGTATTCTGATTTTTACAGCAATGTCAAGGGAAATTTATTTGACTTCCTGTTGTGAACGTTACTCATGCTAAAACTGATTGTGTTTGTCAATCTTCCAGTTCAGAGAGTGAGGAAGAGGAGGAGGAAGAGGTGATCCTGACGGATGAAGAGATGAATAAACTGGGAGCCAAACTCGTCAAGGCAGAGATCATGGGAAACACGGTGAGCTCATCAAAACTCGTCTGGAAACCGTGTGAGCTACACATTAATGCCTAAAAATGCTGTCTAAGTAGGAAGCTAGCTTTTTAGATCGTCGCCATCGTATGCTAATAGTAGATTTATATTTTGATGGTATGTTTTGATTGTGTGTGAATAATCACAGGCCCTGGTGGAAAAGCTAAAGGCTCAGATGGAAGCGGCCCGTCGAGCCAAAGAGAACCGAGCTCAGAGAAAAGACAAGACTAAATTGGTTTCAGCACCAACAGATGCTGAAAAGGAAGTGGTGCTGTTCAGGACTGACCCGTCGGGACGAGCCTGGCCAGTCAAAGCCCCGTCCCAACCACAAGAACCTAAAGGTGGACGGAGGAAGCAGAAAGCGGTGAGACACACTCACGTACACAGCTTTGCAGAGTTATTATACTGTGCAAAATGACTAAAAGTAAATGTTACTATAGCTAAAACCCTAAAAAACTGGTTACTTAAAATAACTTGAAATAAATAAAATAATATGTTTAAAAATACAATAAAAGTTTTATAAAATTGTAATAAAAATACAATTTTCATTTAGTTTAACTTGATATACTACAATGACGAAAATTAAAACTGTAAAGTAAAAACTGGATATATTTAAGAAAAACAGACTAATAAAAAAGACTTTTAAATGGAAAAATACAAAAAAAAAAATCTCGATACCACTGCAGCTTTGTTTCTGCTGAAATTTGATGTTACATGATTTTACATTTTTATTTAAATTCTAGTTTAATTTTTAGTCATTTTGTTATGTGCTTTTGACATTTTGATTGTTTTTGTTTTTATATATTAATAAATATTTAGGTTTAACTTATTTTCTGTTTTAATTTTAGTTCAATTTTATTATTTTTTTCTTTTATTTATAGGTTTATTTTTATTTAGCCAGCTAGTACTTTCAATTCAACTTTCAACTAGTTAATTAGTTTCTCAGTTTAAGTTTTTCATCTAATATGTATATTTTATTTCAGCTTCATTTCAATGCTTTTGATGAACCACAACCTTTTATTCTGACAGCTTTGATGTGATTTTGCTAACTATGGTATTTTGATTGAGGTTTATTTACTTAAAATTAATATGGTTGATTGCCTGGCCAAAGTGCAACTTTTTTAATGAGGTCACATTTTCTCCTCTTGTGGGATTATTAGATCGAGACGCACCAGGATGGCGAACGTGTGCGCTATTTTGAGGATGATGATGGTATGAATCTGCAAGAGATGGTGAGACGGGAGAAAATGAGCTCCGCTGAAGATCAAAACGCGCTTTACTCACGCATGGCCGCAAAGGTGAGCCACATTTACAGACTATTTACACACCAAATACTGATAAATGACAGTGTAAAGTTTACTTTATCATAACAGAAGATAGCAATAAGTAGTTTGTGTATTTATAAAAGGACATTCACAAAGAGATTTGCATTAAAAAAGCACCTAGAGTCAGGGTTATTATGGTTTACTAAAACCAAAAAAAAAAAAAACATTTTCATTACTTGAAAATATTTCATTATTTTAGCATTTTATTTTATTTTTAAAATTTGTCATTTTAATTTAGATGTTAAACTTGATGTACTATAATATTAATAAATTAATAAAAAACTATATAGATATAAAATAATAATAAACTATACAGACATTAAAAACTTTTATGATTTTATGATACTGATTCAATAAATAGAAAAAAACTATATCTCAATTATACTAAAATAACACAGAAATAAAATAAAATGTATCTTTTACTAGATTTATTAAAAAAGCTAAAACTAAAATAGACAAAAGTAATAAAAAAAAACTACATAGACATATTAAAAACAAACAAAAAATGACAGAAACACAACAATTAACATTATGACTAAAATTAAAATGAAAATATAAAAATACACCTGATTCAAAACATTAATAAAGATTACAATAATAGCTCAATGATACTAAAATTACAATGCGTGAAATAAAACAAACATAAACTAAAATATAAACACATTAATAATATATTTTAATAATATATTTTATTTCAGCTAGCTGCCAAAGCAATATTTCTCAACTTGATGTTTTAAAATAACTAAAACTACAGCTGAAGTGAACATAAAAACTATTTAGAGATACATAAAAAAATAACTAATAAAAAAAACTGAAACTTCAAAACTACAACTGAAATAAAAAAAAAACTTTTTAGAGATATAAAAAACCTGAATACATTAAAAAAACTAATACATCAATTAAAAAGAAAAAAAAAAAAAATATATATATATATATATATATATATATATATAAAAATCTAATAGAAAAAAATAATGAAAACTAATAGTATTTCAATATTACTAAAATAACACTGACTGGATGTAATTTATTTTCAATGACAGTGCTGATGCTTTGCAATAATTTTTTAGTTTTATGCAAATGAGCAACGTAATTACTTTTATTAGCCAGAAGACATTAGAGCACATTTGATTTTTAACTCCATTCTTAAAAATAATAATAAAATGCATGTCATTTAGAAATATTCAGCCCCTTCAATATATCAGGAGTGAGTTTGTGAGCCGCAGACGTGCACAAACAGCCTGTGGTTGTATATTTTTCTGTGGTCGTAAGACAGACTGGCATCAGCAGATGGTGGCGATGAGGCCGCAGGATTCGTGTGATCAATCTCTCAGTCTGTCCTGCTCTCTGGCTCCGATGTGATTTGGTGTTTCTCTGATATTAAACCCAGGCTGGGCTACTAAAATCCGTTATAATAAACTAAGACGTCACGGTCGCCATGGAGACGAGAAATATAAAAGTGACAAACATTTGCACATTTTAGCGCCACATCTCTCCGTCTCTCTCTCGCTGCCAAGTTACCATGGCATAGCGGCTAAAAGTGTTATTAATATATTTATTTCACCAATTTCACCAGTAGCTGCCAAAATTGTGTGTTTGTGTAACTGCTGTGCATGGAGGGCTATGTTGTATTGCATTCATTTCATCTGAAACGTTTAGCAGAACCTTCGACTCTCTTCAAAATTTTGAAGATCATTTTTAGAACACTGACCTCATATTGATAGAATGTTCGCTGATAGAACAGCGATGATGTCATTGAAATATTTGCATACTGAATTAACAACAGGTTTGCTTCCTGAAAATTATTTGCATGCAGAAATGTGTTTGGTGTTTTTTTTGTTTTTTTTTGCATCCATTTCTTAATCATCATCATTGTTTTATTACATTTTATGCTTTAAAATTTTAAGATTAAAGTTTGTACATCTCCCATTCTCTCACATTAATAGTTATAATAACATAGTTATTGTAATATTTGCATACTACCCTGATAGCACGTACATCTCGGAGACGTCTGCTTGACGTCTGCAAGACATCTGCAAGTCATCTGCAAGACGTTGTTTGCTCATCTGCAATACGTCTGTTGTTTCCTATCAGATGTCAAATAGACATTCAGATAAATATAAATATACTTTCATTAAATGAAATTAATTGATTTGATTATTATTTGTTTAATTATGTATTTTTTAAGTAATTATACAAATTAATTCTAAATCTTTAATTTATTTGATTAATTTATTCAATTTAATTTTAATAATTAAAAAATAAATAACTACAATTGTAAAATCTAATTTTGGCTCACATTAATAGAATGCAATATTTGTTGTTGTAATATCTGCATACAAAATATGTAGCTGATTTTCTTATTTGCATTTATTTTTTATTTAGTTTATGTATAGTTTAATTTTAATTTGCATTTTAATAATTAATTTAAATAATTTTAAAATCCAATTTAAAATGTCAATCTCCTTTTTTTATACTTTAATTAAATGTAATTAATTTATTTGCTTATTATTTCAGTTTATTTTTTGGATTATTCATTTTATTTTAATTAATTAAAAAGGGGTTATTTTGATTCTAATTCTTTAATTTATTTATTTGATCCATTCAGTTTAATTTTAATAATTAAAAATTTAATAATTAAAATTTGTATCTTATTTTTATTTAGTTAATTTATAGTTAATTTATTTTATTATTTAATTCAAATTAGCATTTTATGCATCATTAAAGATTAACAATTAATTTTACACAATTTCCCTTTTGAGTCAAATAAATAGAAATAGAGTTGTACTTAAATTTTATTTATTTAGATATTATTCCAATTTATTTATTACATTATTTTAATGAATTAAAATCATAATTAGATTTCAGATATTTAATTTATTTGATTAATTGGTTGATTAATTTAATTGTATTAACAATAAATAATCAAAAATTGAAATCTCCTTTTGGTTCACATTAATAGAATGCAATATCATTCTGATCACAATCACATATTTAATACAGAAATATAATAACAAATATTTACTGTAATATTTAAATACTAAATATGTGCTTGGTTTTCTGTCTGGCATTTATTTGTATAATGAATTTTTCAAATTAGTTGGTTAATTTACAGTTTATTTATTATTTAATTAAACAATTTAATAAATAAAAAGGTCAAATTAATTTTAAAAAGTGATTTAAAATGTGAAAATTTCCCTTTAATTCAAATAAATAGAATGTCAACCCAGCTATGATGAAGTTATTGTAATATTTGCGTACAAAATTTTGATTTGATTTTGTATTTTGCCTTAATTTTAATGCACACTGAATCTTTTTTGCATCTATTTAATAGCCATTTTTTCAGAGCAAACAGTGTTGTTTTATGTGTCGATAAGCAGTCGACCATAACCAAGACGTGTGCCAAACCTGCATTTAAATCAAACTGAAAATGCAAATCTGGCTGTCTGTGTGTTTATCTCCAGTCTGCTGTATATGTATTCCAGACAGTTGTCAGCCAACCTCAGACCTGCATATCCTTAAAATCTCAGCTCTGTCTAGGCTTTTTTATTTGCATTTCAGCTGGAGTCAGAAAGCATCAAAGCAGAGAATAAACGCAGAATTGAAAGCGCAGTCTGAATTCAGCCAGACTCTCCAACACCTCGGCTCCTCTCCATCTGTCAATCAAACATGCCAGTGTGAACAGACACGCCTCCCACACAGATCACCCGTTGCTACGGATACATTGCCTCTTTGTCTGCTTGTTGTAGCACACCGTTAAACCTCTCTCGCTCTGGCGTGTGTTGGAGAGGCACACAGACGCTCTGTTAGCGTAATCCCTGCGGCCCGGTCGCATCTGCTGCTGTTTTCTGGATTCTGCTCCAGATAATGACCCGCAGGTTTGCCAGCAATCAGCAGTGAAAGCGCACCTGACCCTCAGTCAGATCACATGATCACCTGCCGCCCAATCAGCTCACCTGACCTCTGTTCCTCTTGCAAAAGTGCTTGGCTTCTTACTAATCTGCTTATTATCACTCCAGTGTAGTATACAAGATGATACTTAGGGTGCCCTTCTTCTTGTATTTTAGTTTTACACTTAATATACACTGCCGCTCAAAAGTTTGCGATCAGTATGATTTTTAATGGTTTTTAAAGATGTTCCTTATGCTCATCAAGGCTGCATTTATTTGATCAAAAATACAAAAATGATATTGTAAAATATTATTTCAATTTAAAGTAACTGTTTTCTATGTGAACATATTTTAAAATGTAATTTATTTCTTTGTTGCGAAGCTAAATTTTCAATATCATTACTCCAGTATTCAGTGTCACATGATCCTTCAGAAATCATTCTAATATGCTGATTTATTATACATTTTGAAAACAGTTGTGCAGCTTAATATCTTTTTTCGAACCGGTGATACTATTTTTCAGGATTCTTTGATCAATAAAAGGTTAAAAAGAACAGCATTTATTTAAAATAGAAAGGTTTTCTAACAATATGCATTACTGTTCAAAAGTTTGGGGTTAGTCTTTATTTAATTTTTTTCTTTTAAATGAACACTTTTATTCACCAAGGATGTGTTAAATTAATAAAAAGTGATAGCATAGGTTTACGTTGTTAGTAAAGATTTATATTTTGAATAATTGCTGTTCTTTTTAACTTATTTATCAAAGAATTTATAAAAGAAAACATTGATAATTCTCATAATATATCAGCATATTAGAATGATTTCTGACTTAAGACTGGAGTAACAGCTGATGAAAATTCAGCTTTGCATCAAAGGAATAAATTATATTTTAAAGTATATTCAAATGAAAACTATTATTTTAAATTTCAATAAAATTTTGCAATATTACTGTTTTTTCTGTATTTTTTTATCAAATAAATGTAGCCTTGATGAGTATAAGAGACTTCTTTAAAAAACATTACAAGTCTTACTGATCCCAAACTTTTCAGCGGCAGGTTAACTAATTATTTGTTTTTCATCAACTTAAGAACCCTTCTGGCCTGTAAGTTATAAGACTCATAAAACGATTCTCATTCCTCTGTCCTGAAATGCTCTCAGCTCTTAAATCAAGATAAAACTCTCAGACATGCAGGATAAAGCGGCTGATAAAAGTCTGCACGCAAACTCTGTAATGAGTTTGTTTTGAATGTGGTATTGATGGATGTGTGTTTTTGCAGATGATGGGGAGGACAGACGGCGATAACTACACACTGGATGACATGTTTGTGTCCAGCGCGGCTCAGAAAGAAAGATCAGGGCGAGACGAAGAACGGCAGAGGAACAAAGCAGTGCAGGAGACGCGGCGGTTAGCTGGACAGATGGAGAAATGCAGACACTGCTTCGACAGCCCTGAACTGCCCAAACATCTCATTGTCGCTGTAGGAAACAAGGTATGATATATTACTGTTACATATCTGCTTACGAGAAAAAGTCCTGCTTTAGTTTGATGGTGGAAAAATTGGAATAAGTTTTCATTTTTGGGGAATCAGGTTTGAGGATTTTAACTCTGAAATGCACAACAGATCAATTTTTGTGAGAAAATCGTATTGAAATATATTTCTTGTCATGTCGCCATAGCAACTGCATAGCAACACCCTGGCAACCACCCAGAAAACGCCACTACCATACTAATGCCATACCACTACTAAACGCTTAAAACGCCTTAGTGACCACATAGCAACACCCTGGCAACCACCTAAAACACCTTAGAAATGACATAGCAAAGCCCTGTTAACCACCTAGAACACCTCTGCAGCTTGACAGGAACGGCCTAGGCACTGCTGAGAGCACCTTAGCAACGCCCTGACCACCCCGATCACCTTAGCAATGACATAGCAACACCCTGGCAACCACCCAAAACAACTTCTATCTCATAGTCTCATAGCAATACCCTTCCCCACTAACTAATTAGAACACTTTAACAACTGCATAGCAACAACCCAAAAAACCATAGCAACACCCTGACAACCATCCAGATCTCCTTAGCAATGGCATAGCAAAACCCTGACAGCCACCCAAAACATCTATATCATAACAATACTCTTCCCCACTAACTACTTAGAACACTTTAGCAACTGTATAGCAACAACCCAAAACACCATAGCAACGCCCTGGCAACCACCCAGATCACCTTAGAAATGACATAGCAACACCTTGGCAACCATCTAAAACAACTTCTATCTCATAGCAATGCCCTTCCCTACTAAATACAGGCTAACACTTTAGCAACTCCAAAACATAAGCGAAAGCATATTAGGGCAGGCGCACGACTGGAAAAGGTAATATTTATGATTGATTACCTTTGAATCAGTTTATAATAACGAAAACAATACCTTACAAATAAAAATAAGCAGGTTTTTACGATCAGAAATGTCATAGCAGTAAACCCAGTTAACTTTTCTGTCAAAGGATCCAGTAAACGAAAACGTAAAATAGTACGTTAAAAACGACTCTAACACAGAGAAAACCCGACCCATTTTATTAGCGATATGCATGTATGCGAAGAGTATGCCCACTTCTTCAGGAACCACACACTGACTATAACCCATTCAGAGTTTATATGCAACTTTCGTTTTCGGACACACACACGCTGCAATGTTTCGGGAATGTCATCCACATATTTATGCTGGATTCATTATTGAAATAGCACAGTAACATAGTGAAAACCAAAGCAATGGAAGGGACAAACAGCCTCAGTGATTTCCAAACTACCACAGACAGCACGAGTTCTGGGCGAGATCTAGTGCACGGACCAAAAGCGTGTAAACTTGAGACCGAGACATCAACCAGTAGCTTTCGTTTCCAATAACAGACAGTAGAAAGTTCAGGAATAAAAGGTATGCGATTTATGACAGAACAGTCTCACACTCGATCGTTTATTTAGTAACAACAAATAAAAATATACATTACAAGTGCAAATGAACTGACACTTAAAACGCGCAGCATAGCGAGGATTCACCTGTAGCAAGAGACAAAAGCTCGTCCAGTTTTGTTGGCAACCTCTTTAAGTTTTTACTGCACTGTACGGTCAGGGCATTGTTTTAACGCTTACCTCCGAAAAATATTTTCTTTTGCGCACCCCATCCCCCATTTTAATATTTTGATTTAGCCTAGCTACGGCCCCCCTGCAATACCGCTACGGCCCACCGGGGGGGGCGCGGCGCACAGTTTGGGAAGCACTAGTTACCTCATAGCAGTGCCCTTTCATAACCAGCAATTTAAAACACCTTAGCAACTGCATAGCAACTACCTAAAACCCCATATCAACACCCTAGTAAACACCCAGAACACCTAAACAATCTTATAGCAATTGCCTACTAATCACTTAGAACACCTTAGCAAAAGCATATCAACAACCCAGAGCACCATATCAACACCCTGGTAACCACACAGAACACCTTAGCAACTGCATAGCAACAACCTGGCAACCACCCTAAACACCTTAGCGAACTCATAGCAATGTTCTACCCCACTAACGACTCAGAATACCTTAGCTAATGCATAACCACAACCTGAAACACCATATCAGCACCCTGGTAACCACACAGAACACCTTAGCAATAACATAGTAACACAGTGGTAACCACCCAGGACAACTTAGCAGCCTCATAGGAATGTCTTAGGAATTGCTTAGAGCACCTTATCAACTGTATAGCAACTACCCAAAACACCATAGCAACACCCTGATAACCACCCAGAACACCTTAGTGACTACATTGCAATATACTGGCTAACTCCCAAAACACCATAGCAATCTCAGAAACGTATATCTGTATGTCTCCATCAGCAGTCTGTCTGTTTCGGGGTTGTGCGGTTGAAGGGGATTCCTTTTGATGCTCAGTTCATCCATGTGTGTGCATTTGGGATGACAGAAGACAGGCTGCAGGACGGGCTTGAGGTTTAAGTGCACTATATTCATTCACGCATATGATGGGTGTCTTTTCTCTCATCCAGGTGTACCTGTGTCTGCCGAACTGCGTATCTCTGACTGAAGGTCATTGTTTGATCGTCCCCATTCAACATCACACAGCGGCCACAGGTCTGGACGAAGACATCTGGAGCGAAATGCAGGTACAAACACATGCGCTCATGTATGTATGCTCATCCATTTGTGCTATACACAAAAATAATGCATGAGCAACCTCCTGAACACCTTAGCAACACCCTAGCAACCACCCAGAACACCAATAAAAGACAATCAAGAAGCGCTTTCTGTCGTCTTGGTCTCTGATCCACCCCCAGTGTTTAAGTAATTAAATGAATATAAACATTTAATTAGTCGGCTAATGGATTATGAATGACCACTAACACTCTCTCTTTCTCTCTCTCGTAGATGTTCAGACGTGCTTTAGTCCGCATGTTCGAGTCTCAGGAATTGGACTGTGTGTTTTTGGAGACTCATATGAATCCGAAGAGACACCTGCATATGGTGTACGAGTGTGTGCCGATGCCCAGAGAGCTTGGCGACATGGCACCCATTTACTTTAAGGTGACGTGGATCAATTAATTAGTTGATTTTTAAATAAATCTTATTTTCAGATTCAGTTTTCCTTCAAAACACCTTAGCAACCATAATGCAATGCCCCTACAACATTTAGAAGACTTTGTGAATGGCATAGCAAACACCAAGAACACCATAGCAACGCCCTGGCAACCACCTAGAACTCCTTAGGAACTTCAATCCAATGCACCAGTAACTGTTTAAGACACGGTAGAAACTGCACAGTAACAACACTTGGGCTGCAATGCCTTGCAAACCACCCGCAACAGCATAGCAACACCCTGGCGACCACCCAGACCTCTTTAGCAATTTCATAGCAATGTCCTAGTAAGACACTGTAGCAACTGCATAGCAACAACACTTCAGGAGACAAACAGCAATGCCCTGGTAACCAACCACAACAGCATAGTAATGTCCTGGCAACCACCCAGAACTCTTTAGCAGCTTCATAGCAATGCCCTAGTAATACTTAAAACACTGTAGCAAGTGCATAGCAACAACTCTTTAGAGGCCAAACAGCAATGCCCTGGCAACCAGCCACAACACCTTACCAACATAATAGCAACTCCCTGGCAACCACCCACAACACTTTAGCAACATCATAGCAACTTCCTGGCAACCACCTAGAATTCTTAAGCAACTTCATAGCAATGCCCTAGTAATTACTTAAAACACTGTAGCAACTGCATAGCAGCAACACTTTAGAGGCCAAACAGCAACACCCTGGCAACCACCCACAACACCATAGCAACCGCATAGCAACACCTCAACAACCATCTAGCAATGGCCTAGAGCACTGCAAAGCAATTGTTTAGCTGTTCTCTGCTAAATTAAAACTTTAATTTCATTGTTTTAGCAAAAAACAAATTTTTGATGCAGCACTAATTATTATTAAAATCATTTGCTCAATGGGGGAAAATTAATAGGACTTTTACTTGTGTAACTCTAACTGATCAGCATGTTTTACAAACAATCAAGCACACACTTGTGTGAATGTGAACACTCATAATCTTCTGTGTGTGTGTTCAGAAAGCCATAATGGAGTCGGATGAGGAATGGGCCATGAATAAGAAGGTTGTGGATCTCTCATCCAAAGACATCAGACAAGCTGTGAGTTTGTTTTTTCTGTTTTCTCCTGGCGTAAGATAACTTGCAGTTATCTTCTTCTCTGTCAGTATTTGACATCACTCATGTTTTCTCAGGTTCCGCGTGGGTTGCCATACTTCTCTGTGGATTTCGGATTGCAGGGCGGCTTTGCACACGTCATCGAGAACGAGCACAAGTTCCCACACTATTTCGGCAAAGTCAGTCTGACAGTAGTCTTACAGCATTTTTTTTTAAAATCACATTATAAATCAGAATAATATCAGTTTGATTTTCAAAACCATATCGTACAGCTCTCATGTCAGAATAGTGACTGATATTTGTTCTGTGCCCATCAGGAAATCCTGGGCGGGATGCTGGACCTGGAACCGAGACGATGGCGGAAACCAATACGTGAGAATTTCGACGACCAGCGTAAGAAGGTTCTGAAGTTCGCTCAGTGGTGGAAACCGTTTGACTGCACTAAAACCGACAGCTAGACACACAGACGGTGTGCTTTCTCAACTCAATAGAGACTTTTCCATGCCTGAGTTTTTATTTTAGAGGGCATGTATGGGTTAATGCTTGTGTCGTGTACATGACTCTAAGAGTGTACAATTTAAACCAGGCATGTTTCATATGGGGACCCTTTTCATTGTTTTTTTATTTTAATTAAATGTCAACCCAGGAAATGTCCGGTTTTCTCTCGAATATAATAGTTTTTATTGATTCGTGTGTTGTCGTGTGTAAAGTTCAGCCTCGTTTTACCTGCTCTCGTCCGGTGTTGATGTAAATTGTGTTTTCCTGAGCAATTAAACTCCGAATAAAATATTACAAGACTTCCAGCCGCTCAGCTGATTATGTGCTCTGGCTTTATAATCTGATTATGTTTAGATGACGTCTGCTTCGCTCGTTCCTGTGAACCTGACCTTGAGTTCACCCTTGTTGAGCACCAGTCATCTGTGGGGCAATGTTGTTTATGCCCTTTTTAACATTAATGCGGCAAAAGAAAATTATTATTATTATTTTTTAATAGTTATAAATAGTAATAACTGCTGTCCAAATACATGCACATTATGTTGAAAATTACATAAATTCACAAAGTTTCTTCAGAAGACCTGCTACAAAACATTAAAGAATTTATATTTAATGCCCCAAAAATAATATAAAAAGAGATGATTTCCAGGTTTCAGGCTTTGGAGGACAGTTTCTTCCACGGAATTAAAAATAACAGTAAATGCAGACTTTTGTCTTGCAGTTTTGAGAAATTAAGAATTGCAAAATATATATTCTGACTTTTTTCTTTTTTTTTCTTCTTTGTTTATATCAGGGTTGCCAGGTTTTCACAACAAAACCCACCCAATTGCTACTCAAAACTAGCCCAAAAACGTTTTGAGGGGGGTCCCCCGGTAAAAATCCTTTACAGGGGGTAAAATACACATTTTGTGGTGTGGTTCCTCTGGTACAATTAGCATTCCAGGGGCTAAATATTAAGTTATTGGTGTCGCTTCAACCTGCAGACATGTAAAACAATCCACGGCAACAGTATGAAAGTAGCCCACTTCCGCTGGAAAAACTTGGTAACACTGGTTTATATCTTGCAGTTCAGACTTTTTTTCATTATACATGTGCAATTATATTTTTAATTTTTAAGGTAATTGTGACTATTTATATATATATATATTATTATTATTATTATTTTTTTTTTTTTTTATTATTATTTTTTTTTTTTTTCATTTCAATTCTGGAAAAAAGTCACAATTGTGAGCTGTAAACTTAGAATTGCAACATATAAACTCAAAATTCTCACTTATATACATCTTGCAATTTTAACTTAATTTTTAATTTAATTTTAATTTTAATTCTGAACTTGCAATTCTGTTTTTTGTTTCTACCAAATGAAAAATGACTTACAATCTTACAATTTTGACATCTCATTTATAGACAAAAAGGGCAAGATTATTGATGTTTTTTAACATTAAGCCTGCATTTATTTGATCCAAAATGTTTAATAATATTTTTACTATTTAAAATAACTTTTCTATTTGAATATATTGTAAAATGTAATGTATTCCTGTGCTTTCAAAGCTACATTTTTAGCATCATTACTCCATTCATATGATCCCTCAGAAATCATTCTAATATTCTAAATTTGCTGCTCAAAAAACATTATTATTATTATTATGATGTTGAAAACAGCTGAGTAATTCAGAACAAGTTTATAGAAAACAAATTGCAAGAAAAAAGTCATTATTTATTAAAAAATGAATTTATTTTTACTGTGGAGGAAACAAGCTTCCATAGTTTTCAGCTTTAAAAAAAAGGCAAGTCATGTAAAGGCCATTTTGCTCTATAGGCATGATTTGTATTTTATGTAATTGCATCAGGAGAGCAGCTGTTGTGTTCGGGTCAGAAGGACAACAGGACGTGGCCTATAACAGCAGATGAGCTGATGTTTATGAGGGTGTTAAACAGCACTATCACAGATCGCTCAGGGGTCACAGGTGAGCGTGGAGGTCGCAGTGGTGTGACCTTAGAGCTGCTGTAATGTGGGTGTTTTATTGTTCAGTCATGTGGCGTTACAGACATTAACACACACACACACACACACACACACACAAATAATTACAACAGTGATTGCACAATTTGTCACGCAGCGCTGCACGGACACAGACTGGCAGCATGAAGATCTCCATTCGATTTACAATGGAGGCGTTTCTCCAGTAAATGTCACACACAGGTAACACAACTAATAAATGGAAGATGTGTATCTGGATATTGCTAAATGTGAGTAATCTGAGCAAATCTGATTATATCATTAATGAGCTTTTCTTCAGTGTACAATACCAGTCAAAGGTTTTTGGACATTAAGATTTTTAATGTCTCTTCTGCTCACTGAGCCTGCATTTATTTATTTAATATTGTGAAATATTTTTACTATTTAAAATATCTGCTTTCTTTTTGAATATATTTTAAAGTGTCATTTATTCCTGTGATCAAATTTGGATTTTCAGCATCATTTCTTCACGTGATCCTTCAGAAATCATTTTAATATGCTGATTTGCTGCTCAAGAAACATCTTTTTTATTAATCTCAATATTTAAAACAGTTGAGTAATTTTTTTCAGGACTGTTTGATGAACAGAAAGATCCAAAGATCAGAATTTGTTATAGAAATTAATACTTTTATTTAGCGAGGATGCTTTAAATTGTTTTATAATGTTACAAAAGATTTCTATTTCGGATAAATGCTGTTCTTCTGAACTTCTAGAAAAAGTCTACTCATCTGTTTTCAACATAATAATAACAATGTTTTTTGAGCAGCAAAGAATATTAGAAGTGATTTCTGAAGGTTGACTGGAGTAATGATGCTAGAAATTCAGCCTTGAAGTTGCAGAAATAAATTACATTTTAAAAAAATATTCAAATAGAAATCAGTTATTTTAAACATAAAAATATTTCAAAATTGTACTGTTTTTGATAGCAAAACAGCAATTGTGCTAAATGTAAATCTAAAATGATTATAAAATCAGATTTGCAATCCTTATTTTTACAGTCAGCATGAAAATAAAATTTTGCCTATTTTTAAATGCATATGATAGTTTTGTTTTGTTTTTTGACAAACATAACTTTTAACAAATGTGAAGAATTGTATCTTTAAACCCCCAGCATAAAAAGAAATCTTGTGCTACATTTTTGTTCTTTTAGGAATGTCTAAGTTTGGCTAAAATAATAATTGTTTCCAAACAGGTTTCCATTCAGGTCCTGCAAATACCAAGTCCTAGTGTTTTTGCTTATTTTAATGACACAAATAGCATGAGTTTGGTGGCAGTAATGATTCTAGAAATTCAGCTTTGAAGTTGCAGAAATAAATTACATATAAAAATATATTTAAATAGAAATCAGTTATTTTAAACGGTAAAAATATTTCAAAATTTTACTGTTTTTGCTGTACTTTAGGTTAAATAAATGCAGGCTTGGTGAGCAGAAGCGATGACATTAAAAATCTTTTGACTGGTAGTGTATATAGTATATGATAGCAAAACAGCAATTGTGCTCTCATTTTGATTTTATATATATAGATATAGATAGATATGCAATCCCTCTTATTTTTACAGTCGGCATGAAAATAAAATTCAGCCTATTTTCTAAATTCATGTGCTAGGTTTTTTTTATTTTTTGAGGAACATAATTTTTAATGAAGAACTTTATACCCCCAGCATAAAAAAAAGCCTTGTGCTACATTTCTGTTCTTTTAGAAACGTTATTGCAATTTATAAATGGCTAAGCATGCATTTTTTTGTGCCACTGAATTACTAAAATAATAATTGTTTCTAAACAGGTTTCCATACAGGTCCTGCAAATAGTGTTTTAGCTTATTTTAATGACCCAAACAGCACAAATAGCATGAGTTTGGTGGCAAGGCTATCTGTTGTTGGCCAATTGCACATGGAAACCTGTTTGAAAACAGTTATTTTTACAATTCTGATTGCTGATTCTAGCTGCACAGAAATTACACTCTTTATCTTTAATGTTTAATTTGAATCCTCTTGCTTGGACTGTCATTGCGTCCATACACAAATGTTTTTTCAGTATGTTTTTTTTTTTTTTTTTAAAACAAATGGCGCTGTGTTAGTTTATTTATACACGCGCAGACAGACACGAGGCTGCTCCTGTGTTAATATGTGAACAAAAACAGGCAGAATGGGGAAAGTGGGTCAGACTCAGGAGCGGAAAGAGGGATGCTGGGAGAAGAGTGAAGGGCGAAAAGAGAGGAGGAGGAGAGAAGAGAAATATCCGGAAGGCATCGGAGGGAGAGAGAGATGCACAGTCTTCAACCTTCACCCCTGCTAACATGACCTGACTGTCTGTGTCTCTCTCTCTCTCTCGTGGACCTGCGCTCTTTTGCATTGCGGATGAACAGAACACTGTCTCTGAAGGGCTTTAATTAACCAGGTCAGTGTAGCATTCAGGACATGTGGTTTTAAATGATTTAAAATGTGATGTTAAACATTATATTATTGCAATTAGAGAAACGTGTCATTCTGCTCACAGATGGATCTTCTGTAGTGAATGGGTGCCGTCAGAATGAGAGTCCAAACAGCTGATAAAAACATCACAAGTAATCCACACCACTCTGGTTTATCAGTTAACATTCTGAGAAGACAAAATCAACAAATTCATCAAATTCATTTTTACTAAAATACAAGTCCATAATCCATAATAACAGTTCCTCCAGCGAAAAGTCCATCTCCTGTTGTCTCTCATATCAAAATAGAGCTGCTTTGGTGTGTAAACAGTGTTTGATCTGTGCTGATTTCTTTCCTGATTCAGACTTTTTTTTTTTTTATTGGAGGAAGCGTTATTATGGACTTATTTAAAAACATCTTGATGAATTTGTTTCTAACAAACATGCAGCTTTTGGCTTCTCAAGATGTTAATTTGTGGACTGGAGTGGTGTGGATTACTTGTGGATTATTGTGATGTTTTTATCAGCTGTTTGGACTCTCATTCTGACGGCACCCATTCACTGCAGAGGATCCATTGGTGTTTACTTGAATAAACTCCTTAATCCTCATTCATGCCCTTGCAAAAATCTAGGTCACGAGATTCCAGGAGTGCTTTGGTCTATTTATGTATTGATTTTTTTTTCTTTTCATTTAATGACTGTAAACAAAAAGTCTCAACATGCTGCATTGATCAGGTTTTTCACAAAGCACCCAGAATTATTTGCAAATTCTCATTAATACAGGCCTGTTTTGATTTCTAAAACCACAAAACCAGTCTTAAGTAGCATGGGTATATTTGTAGCGATAGCCGATACATTGTATGGGTCAAAATTATACATTTTCCTTTTATGCCAAAAATCATAAAGATATTAAGATATTAGTAACAGCATTGCAAAGAACTTCATTTGGACAACTTTAAATGTGATTTTCTCAATGTTTAGGGTTTTTTTTGCACTCTCAGATTTCAGATTTCAATGTGTTTCAGCCAAATACTGTCTTATCCTAACAAACCATACATCAATTGAAAGCTTATTCAGCTTTCAGATTATGTTTAAATCTCAATAAAAAAAAAAAAAATAATAAATCGTATGACTGGTTTTGTGGTCCATGGTCATACTATATGATATTACAATATCAGTTAGTGCATGCCATTACAACATGGTCTGTGTAACCTGAAATCTCTTGAGTAATTACAGTGCCTATACTTGCAATGTTTAATATGGCCACTGTGATATTAAGTGTGAACAGCATTGCTTTGCATGCTCTCTCTCTTTCTCCATCTCTCTCTCTCTCTCATGGGAGGGTGTAGAGGCTTTTTGCTGTATGTTAACCGATTGGTTGTTTCTTAGTTCTGCGCGCCCTGTACGGTGGATTATTCCTCGTCTTTACGCGCATCTGGACGCGACTCTCCCCGCGTCAAACCCGCAGAGACCCGCACGGACGGACGGACGGATCATGTGGTCTCCGGGGGTCTTCATCGGTCTACGGAGCTGCTGGGTCACCGACGGGATTCGGTAATACAAACACCCCGCTTCATCCCACCCCACACCCACGCGGACAGAATCTGGGTTTTGCGCACTTGGTGATCCGGCGGTCCCTCCGAGCGCTGCTGCTGCTGCATTAATTCGGGAGTGAGTGAGAACGCGCGGCTGCCGCGCACGTCCCGGTTCCGCGATGGTTCTCTGTCACCTGCGCGTCTGATGAGTCCGCCCGCATCAGCAGCATCATGTCCTCGCGGAAGATCTCCTCCGAATCCTTTAGCTCCATGGGCTCGGACTATCTGGAGAGCCCCGGGGAGGACGGAGAGTGTCCGTTCTCACGCGTCTTCTGGAACGGCAGGAGCCCCGTGGAGACGCTCTCGTGTCCGTTCGAGGACGCGGCCGTCAGCAGAAGGGTCGCCCGGCGTAAACGCGTCAATCTTGACTCGCTCGGGGAGAGTTTGAGACGCCTCACCTCACCGACGGTACCGAACATTACCTTACACTCTTTCTCTCTATATATACATATATTTTATCACATATATGTTTGCTAAGAGATAGATAGATACATAGATGCAGATGTGTTTCTCATATATATATATATGTATGTATGTAGGATGTATGTATGTATGTATGTATAGATGGATAGATAAAGATAGATAAATACTAGATTCTATATAAATGTGAACCTGGACCACAAAATGGTCCAGGTTCATAATGGTCATAATGGTCAATTTTTTTAATTTACATTTATACATCACCTGAAAGCTTAATAAATAAGCTTTCTATTGTTAGGATAGGACAATATATTTGACTGAGATACAACTATTTGAAAAACTGTAATCTGAAGGTGCAAAAAAAAAAAAAAAAAATCTAAATATTGAATTGCCTTTAAAGTTGTCAAGATGAAGCTCTTAGCAATGCATATTACTAATTAAAAATTATGTTTTGATATATTTATGGTAGGACATTTACAAAATATCTTTTTGGAACATGATTTTTACTTAATATCCTATTATTTACTTTTTTTTTTTCCACAGATGATATATAATGTATGCTTGTTTATAGATAGTAGGCTATACATACTTAATGTATATATAGAATAGGGTATATGATTTTAAGGTATAAAGCACACATTTAAAAAGATAAAAATCATAGAATAGGATAGACTGCATATAGTATAGATACATAGATGGTTTGGTGGTATCTATCTATCATTCGTTTGTTTTAGTGATTATCATCACATGGAGAATATACATTTTTTTATTATTCATTACTTTAAGCGTTGAAAACATACATGAACCATCACTCGCGAAATACATCTGCATCCAATATTACTAGTCTATATGCTGTTTGAGTACTGATGATGATGATGGATTGGACTTGGTGCATGAGAGCGGATTATACGGCTCGTAAATCTCCTCCGAACAGCAGAACCGGTAACAGTGCAGATGTTTGAGAGCCCGATCCCTCAAACCGTCTTACATTTATAGTGTGTATGTGTGTGTGAATCAATGTAGAGCGTGCTGTGGTTGTTCAGGCCCTGCTGTGTTTTGTGTGTGTGTGTGTGTGTGTGTGTGTGTGTGTGTCAGCATGTATTCTTACATATTCATCATGTCTCATGTGTGGAGCAGAACAGTGCTGAGCACATTCACATGGATGTGTGTGTGTGTGTGTGTGTGTGTGTGTGTGTGTGTGTGTGTGTGTGTGTGTGTGAAAGCGTAGGATAACCTCTCGGCACACTGGTCCCTGGTGCATTTGGGTCTTAAAGAATCACACACACTGTACTGCAGAGCTGCGATAGATGTATCTCTGCATCAGAATGTTCTTGTCCTGAGATTCACTCCAGTAGATTTTACTGTGTGTGTGTGTGTGTGTTGTACTAGATAGGCACTTGAAAATGTGGTTCATAGCAAACCAACTGCTCCATTGGCATAAATCCAAAATGTGTGTGTGTGTGTGTGTGTGTGTTAGCTGGATTATATATAAAACACTTAGACCAGCTGTATACCGACATAAATGCAGACATGTCATTGACATGTTTTTCATGCACTGGTCAGTTTTTTTCAGAGATTTTTGGTTATTTTGCTTCCACAACATGTTTTCTTTCAGACTACTGTACATAAAACATCCAAAACACTCATTTAAGTGTTTAGTTTATTACACTTTATCTGTTTTGCATCTGTAGATTTCAAATACAGTACACATGCATGTAAATTCTCTCTTGAAACTTTAATGTTGAATAAAAGAAAGAGATAAAGGGATTGTTAAAGGGATACTTCACCCCAAAAAGAAAATTTTGTCATTAATCACTTACCCCCATGTCGTTCCAAACCCGTAAAAGGTTCGATCATTTTCGGAACACAATTTAAGATATTTTGGATGAAATCCGGTAGCTTTTTGACTGTCCCATTGACTGCCAAGTAAATAACACTGTCAAGGCCCAGAAACATATGAAAGACGCTGTGAAAATAGTCCATCTGCCATCAGTGGTTCAACCATAATTTTACGAAGCTACGAGAATACTTTTAGTACACAAAGAAAACAAAAATAACGACTTTAGTCAACAATTGGTCTCCTCTATGTCACCGTAGCGCCATTTTGGAAAGTGTGTCAGCCACAACACACGGATACGTTTTCTACGTGTATTTACACTATTATTCAAACGAAAACAGCGCATCCGTGTGTTGTGGCTGATACAGAACAGCGTACGTTGTTTACGTCCAGTAGATACTTTCCAAAATGGTTCTACGGTGACATAGAAGAGACGAATTGTTGACTAAAGTCGTTATTTTTGTTTTCTTTGCGTACTAAAAGTATTCTCGTAGCTCCGTAAAATTATGGTTGAACTACTGATGGCAGATGGACTATTTTCACAGCGTCTTTCATATGTTTCTGAGCCTTGACAGTGTAATGTACTCGGCAGTCGATGGGACAGTCAAAAAGCTATCGGATTTCAACCAAAATATCTTAAATTGTGTTCTGAAGATGATCAAACCTTTTACAGGTTTGGAACGACATGGGGGTAAGTGATTAATGACAAAATTTTCATTTTGGGGTGGAGTAGCCCTTTAACAATTTACAGTAAGCTTCCATTTGTTAATATTAATTACATTAGCTGACATGAACTAACAATGAAAATACTTCTGGAGCATGTTAATTTCAACATTTACAAACACATTATTAAAATGAAAAATTGGATTGGTTCATTTTATTTAATGGACCTGAGCTGACATGAGCAAACATTGCTAGTTAACTAATGTATTGTAAAATAATAGGGATGTAACAATATCAAAATCTCACAATGTGATATTTATTGCGATATAAAAACAAAACAAAATATAAAACAAATAAGGTTAAAGTTAAGTTATTCTATCTTTTGCATGTATCTTATGAGAGTTCAGAATTAAGATCTCCAACCCATTTTCTTAACTAAGAAAACTTAAGTCAGAAAGAAGTCTGTGAATTGGCTTGTACCTGAACTCAACCCTTATTTTATTTGTGATATACTGTCTCAGTCTAAATTACATTTACACTGGTGTTTTGGGAAGCCAAACAAATGAGAATATAATAACAATAGTAACAACAATGAAAGTAATAGCCATATATTGTAAAACAATTGCACTGCAAAATTCATATGTGTATTATTTTCCCTTTACACAGTAGGGAAATTCCAATACTTCTTTCTTAATTTCTACACTTGAAAAAGATATTTTAAATTTGGACTGCAGTAACGTTACCTCATTTAAACCGCCAACTGTCATCAATTCATACTGCACTTTTAAGCATTTATTTTAATGGAAACAGCAGTAGAGCTTTTATTTTGAAGGAAAACTCCAGCTTCAGTGAAAACAGGCTTACAAAAACCCCACGCGTCTCACTACAAATCTAGTGAAATGTCGTAATCATCGGCAGTGAAAATAAAGCAGAACTGTTGGCTGTTGCCTTCCCAAAGGTGCGCTACAGTCACAGTACATGCAATAAACAAGTTAACTGCATTCATTCACTGTGAATTGAGCCGTTTTGAGGCATGGAAAACACCGGATCATGAGCAGAACAGCTGAACGAAGTGGGCGCTTTGCTTTGAAATGAAAACAGGCTTGATGAAGGGATTAAGCCATACTGCGCTTTCGGGTTTAGTTTGTTTGACAAAAACTGTGTCAAAGCATAATGGCCCAAAACACAACTTTAAAGATCTTTTATGTCAGAATAAGAAGTTTAAATGTATTTTTAAAACATGTTTTGCCCAGAAGACCTATTGTTTTATATTGTCATGTGACCACGACAATATCATGACATCCCTATAAAATAATACCAACTTTTATTTATTTTTTGTCAACTACAGTATTATGTATAAAGAAATCTGGTGTAAAAACTATTTTAATTTTTCAAATTACTAGTAAATGTAACAATTAATTACAAAGAAATGGCAAGTAGCATTTAATTATCCTAGTAAAAAAAGTAATAAAATGTATTTATTTTACACTAAGTATAGTTCAAGTCTATTAACGTATTTACTGATATAAAACTTGTAATTAAACTATATTTGGAGGACTACTTCTGCACGTTTCTTAATATTAAGCCTAAAATATGTTTTAATCGCACTATTGTATCATCTTTAAATAGTATCAGTCTTTAAAGGATTAGCTGACTTTCAGAACAAAAATGTACAGATAATGTACTCACCCTTTTGTCATCCAAGATGTTCGTCTTTCTTTCTTCAGTCGTAGAAATTATGTTTTTTGAGGAAAACATTTCAGGATTTCTCTCCATATAATGGATATGAATGGTGCCCCAAAGTTTGAACTTCCAAAATGCAGTTTAAATCCAGCTACAAAGGGCTCTAAATGATCCCAGCCAATGAAGAAGGGTCTTATCTAGCGCAACGATTAGAATTTTTTGTCAAATTGACAATTTACATACATTTTAACCTCAAATGCACATTTTGTCTTGTCTCTTTCGTCTACTGTTTTACCTTTTTTTTGTAAAGGGCGTTTGATCTTCTTTGTATGTTCACTTTGTAAACACTGGGTTGGTACTTCTGCACCAATGTAGGACGATTTTGAAATTGGGGAAGAAAACTAAATGGGAGTTTTTGGACGTACCCTAACTGTATTGACCCAGATCACACAGACTACGCACGTGCATCGCAGAGACGAGACAAGCATTTGAGGTTAAAAAGTATATTGTCAATTTGCGTAGAAAATAACCCATCATTTTGTTAGATAAGACCCTTCTTCCTCAGCTGGGGTCATTTAGAGCCCTTTGAAGCTGCATTTAAACTGCATTTTGGAAGTTCAAACTTTCTCGAAAAACATAATTTCTTTATGACTGAAGAAAGAAAGACATGAACATCTTGGATGACAAGGGGGTGAATACATTACATTATCTGTACATTTTTGTTCTGAAAGTGAACTAATCCTTTAAATGCACAATATTTAAATAGTAACTAAAGTAGCCTATACTTGCAATGGTTCCACTTTAACACAATCAAATATACTTCAATATATCTTTAGTTGGACTTCAGCACTAAGCATTAAGTACAAAATTAGTTTCAATTTGGCAGACTTTAAATATACCAGTTTAGTATACTAAAAGTACAATTGCAGGGTATTTTTATTAAGTGCATAATATGGAAATGTATTTGTAGTATACTTGGTATGAAATCCATATATTTTAAATACATTTTAGTATATTTTTCACTAGGGTATGCATGACATTTTAAAGTAGAATGACTGAAATAGTATTTTCTTGTAAAACGTACTACAATAATCCAATAAAAATGTATTTAATTAACTTACATTTATGTTTATTGCATACACCAATAAAACTAACAATTTTCACTCAGAAATGAGTAAACAGTAAAATATTACACTTAAGTACAAGGAAACAGCTAAACTGTTTGCTAAATTAAGCAAAATTTAAAAAATACAAAGACCAAAGTAGTATTCTTGTAAAACATACTCAGTAATCTTTTTATTTACAACTTAGGAAAATAGTTTGATTAATTATTTAATTCAGTGTTTACATGGTATCTTTATTGACTGATCATCAGTATTTTCTGTAGTTTTCACTCACACTCATGTAAGCAGCGGATTATGTTTGCATGTCAGTTGAAATCATGTCTGTGTTTGGGGATTAGACAAAGCAAATAACACACTGTTTAGAAGATAACATTGATCCTTTGTTTGTGTGTGTGTGTGTGTGTGTGTGTGTGTGTGTGTGTGTGATAGAAAGATTTATATTGAGTTTATAGAGCTCTGAAAACAATAGAAAGCTCTGTTTCAGAAGCCTACATAGACAACACTTTAGGCAACATAGATACTCCTCCTGGCGCAAAGACTGATCCCAAAGGTAGAAGGCGACCTCATGAAGCCTTGTATAACTAGTTTAAGCTGAAATCTAAGATATTGTTGCATTAAGGCAATCCCAGCATGCACTGCAGCACTGTATGTTTCTTTCAGTGCTTTTGAAATAAGACTTATTTGAGCAAACATACAGTAAAAACGGTAATATAGTGAAATATTATTACAATTTCTTTGTGAATCTGTTAAACTGAATTATTCCTGTGATCAAAGCTGAATTTTCAGCATCACTCATCTTCAGTGTCACATGATCATTTAGAAATCATTCTAATATGCTGATTTGCTGTTTAAGAAACATCTCTGATTACTATAAATGTTAAAACATATGTTCAGCTTCATATTTGTACAAAAACTGTGATGCATTTTATTTTTCAGGATGCTTTGATGAATAGCAAGGTCAAAAGAACAGCATTTATTTGAAATAGAAATCTTTTCTAACAATATAGATGTCTTTGCTGTACTTTTGATCAATTTAATGCATCCTTGCGGAATAAAAGAAATAATTTCAGTTGACTACACAAGCCCATCGATTTTTTTGCACTGTGACATTATTTTCACAACAATCAAGGTAATTTCCCCCCACCTTCTCATTACCGTAATGCGTTTTATTATCATTCTTATGATTCTCTGCGGAGTTATGTTATTGTACATCAGTTTAGTTTCTCTAGAGAGAGAGAGAGAGAAACTGCTGTGAGGTCACTAAAGCAGATTTGGCCAGGTAAAGCTGGATTTGAGCTATTAAGAGCTTTACTGAAATGAGGAGGACTTTGATTGGAATATTGTTGCCGTGGTAGCATGATATAAGCAGTTGATTGGATAAGGCTTAAGGGTGTATTCTATTACAGGTAGATCAGCACTGTAAATCCCTTAAGGGCCAAATCACACAAATATGGCACAAACAGACAAATCCAATAGAGACTATTGGTTTACCTTCACCTTTTGCTCCATTCATGAAATGCAGAACTTACACTCTTAAAAATAAAGATGCTTCACGATGCCATAGAAAAACGTATTTGTCTAAATGGTTCCATAAAGAACCTTTAACATCTGAAGAACCTAAAGGTTCTCTGTGGCAAAAAAAGGGTTCTTCAGATTATAAAAAGATAAGAAAGAGATGATTCTTTAAAGAACCTTTGACTTAATGGTTCTTTGTGGAACCAAAAATGGTTCTTCTATGGCATCGCTGTGAAGAACCTTTTAAAGCACCTTTATTTTTAAGAGTGTAGTTTAGAGGATTAGTTCACTTCTTAGAACAAAAATGTACAAATAATTTACTCACCCCCTTATCAGCCAAGATATTCATGTCTTTCTTTCTTCAGTCATAAAGAAATTTGTTTTTGAGTGTTTTCTCCTATTGTTCCTACAGTGGTATATTTACAAAAGTGAATTCAAATCGCTTAACTATAGGGGGCTCCAAAGTCACAAAAATACATATGCCTGTAGGCTAACTCTGAACTTTACCAGCAATTCCTAATTGAAAATTCTTTCTACACCACTTTTTTTTTAATAAGCCTGACAAATATGCAATTTAAGTTTGAACTAATTAAAGGATTAGTTAACTTCCATAACAAAAATTTAAGAAATTATGTTTTTTGAGTGAAACGATTCAGGAATTTTCTCCAATGGTCCAATGGACTTCTATGGTGCCCGCAAGTTTGAACTTCCAAAATGTAGTTTAAATACAGCTTCAATGGGCTCTAAACAATCCCAGCCAGGGAAGAAGGATCTTATCTAGTGAAACAATTATTATTTTTTTTTTAATGTATACCCTTTTAACCACAAATGCTTGTCTTGTCTAGCTTTGCGATGCACATGCATACTCTGTGCACTCCAGTTCAATACAGTTAGGGTATGTCGAAAAACTCCCATCTCCTCCAGCTTAAAAATCATCCTACCTCACTGTTTTACCTTTTTTTTATTATTGTAAAGGGCATTTGACCTTCTTTACACATTCACTTTGTAAACACTGGGTTGGTACTTCTGCAGCGATGTAGGGCAATTTTTAAATTGGAGGAGAAAATGAGATGGGAGTTTTTCTACGTACCCTAACTGAACTGGAGTGCACAGAGTACGCATATGCATCACAGAGCTAGACAAGACCAGCATTTGTGGTTAAAAAGTGTATAAATATGAATTTATTTAATTATAAGACTATTCTTCCTCGGCTTGGATCGTTTAGAGCCCTTTGAAGCTGCACTGAAACTGCATTTTGGAAGTTCAAACTCGTGGGCACCATAGAAGTCCACTATATGGAGAAAATTCCTGAAATGTTTTCCTCAAAAAAAAAAAAACTTTCTTTACTACTGAAGAAAGAAAGACATGAACATCTTGGATGGCAAGGAGTAAATTATCTGTAAATTTTTGTTCTGGTAATGAACTAATCCTTTGATTAGTTAACACTTAAATTGCACATTTGTGGAGCTTATTACTGATAAAAAGTGGTGTAGAAACAATTAGAAATTGCTAGTAAATTTCACAGTTACAGGCATAGTTTTACGTATTTTTGTGACGTTGGAGCCCCCTACAGTTAAGCGATTCGAATTTACTTCAGTAAATATACCACTGTAGTAATTAATGTGGCTGTGCACTTGCCTTAAAGCAATTCGCAGGGCTTTTCGCGGAGTTTCCTTTACACTTATACACCCAGATAAAATATGTTTTGGGGAGAGTGGGAACGGTTTTAAACATATTTGAAGTAGAAAGGTACATACAGTTGCTTTAACGTTCGATTTTGTCGTGTCAGATGTTTTGGAATGCGTTTTAATTAAATCCTATGAAAGGAGCTCTCGAAGCAGAGCAGTGTTTGGACAAGTGCGACGAGAGTGCTGCTGTTTACCAGTTAAATCGTGTCTTTGTAGAGTCACTCGTGAATCTGGGTCGAGCAACTTCTGACTGCATTGTTTTTCTTCTTTTTTAGACCCAGACAATTCAGCTGGCCCTGCAGAGAACAGTGGAGTTTTACAGACAGAGGGAAATCAGGTACATCCACTAATGCGTGAGAAATGCGATATCTTTTGTTTCTTCTAGAATCTCAACGATGTCTCAAATTATGCCAAGATACCAATCAAAAGACATATTGAAATCTAAATATGACGTCACATACTATCGGAGTTGTGCGTTCCACATTATTTTATAGCTCTGATCACCTTTTTATTTATTTTATTTTTTAACGTAAGTAACTTGAATGTGCGCGACTTCCGGTTTCATTGGCTTGTAGTTATTTTAGTTGTACAAAACAATCTGTTGTGCCGCTCGATCTTGCAAACTGGTGTTTGTTATATAGTTTTAATGTACTATCATAATCACACTGGTTTGTAGCGCAAATATTTTTACTCTGTATTGCGCATTGTTATTGTATTATTTACAGTTGAGGTCAAAAGTTTACATGCCCCTTTCAGAATCTGCAAAATGTTAATTATTTTACCAAAATGCATGTTATTGTTTATTACTGATTTAAATTAAATATTTCACATAAAATATGATTACATGTAGTCCACAAGAGCAAATAATAGTTACATTTATAAAAAATAACCTTTATTAAAAAAGTTCTTAATACTGTGTTGTTACCTGAATGTTCCACAGCTGTGTTTTTTTGTTCAGTGACAGTTGTTCACGAGTTCCTTGTTTGTCCTGAGCAGTTAAACTGCCCGCTGTTCTTCAGAAGTATCCTTCAGGTCCCACAGATTCTTTGTTCATCACAGTTTTTCAGCATTTTTGTGTATTCGAAAGCTTTCCAACAATGACTATGATTTTGAGATCCATCTTTTTACACTGAGGACAACTGAGGGACTCGTATGCAACTATTACACAAGGTTGAAATGCTCACTGACGCTTCAGAAGGAAAAACCATGCATTAAGAGTCAGGGGATGAAAACTTTTGAACAGAATGGAGATGTGTGAATTTTTCTTATTTTGCCTAAATTTCACAATTTTTCATTTAGTACTGCCCTTCAGAGACTACAGGAGATAGTTACATGTTTCCCAGAAGACAAAATAAGTTGAATTTACACTGATCTTCAAATCTTTGAAGAGCATTGGTGAATGTATGAACCTTCTGTAAGAGTTGCATATGAGTCCCTCAGTTGTCCTCAGTTTGAAAAGATGGATCTCAAAATCATACAATCATTGTTGTAAAAAGCTCAAATACACAAAATGCCGAAAAACCAAAGATTTGCGTGACTTGAAGGATTTGTTGTCTAAATGAAGTTCTTTGCCATGCGTATTAATCATTAAAAATTACGTTTTGATATAGTTACAGCACGAAATTTACAAAATATCTTCATGGAACATGACCTTTGTTTAATATCCTAGTGATTTTTGGCACAAAAGAAAAACCAATACAATGTATTGTTGGCTATTGCTATAAATATATTTGTGCTACTTAAGAGGTCTTGTGCCCCAGGGTCACACATACTCCAGCACACAAGCTCCAATATGATAAATGCAACTAAAAGACATTTATTTAAACATTAACATATTGATTTTCAGTAAAGCTGCTTTGAAACAATGTGCATTGTGAAAAGCGTAATACAAATAAATGTGACTTGACATGCAAGCATTTCAAAAACCTTTGAACTATAATATGCTCTTTTGATATTTTGATTACCCTTTTGTCTAACTCTGGTAAATGTTAATCAAACTCTGTTTCCCTTGCAGTGGACAAGAGTTTGTACGAAGCTTGTCAGACGAGCAGAAGTGTTTGTTTGAGAACTCTCGCTGTGACAGCCAGACTGACATCTCAGGAATACTGAAGTACACAGCAACTATTTTAGGTAAGTACACACTATGGGTGCTTAGTGCAATTAAACCTTAAAAAGCCTGCAATTTAATTTTATAAAACAGTATGCTTCAAAGAAATATTCCGCATGTGCTATGCAAACTCAGGCATGCATGTGACTTTAAATATTGTCTCAGTAGTTTAATTTAGTTTTATCTGCAAAGGGGTCACTTTTAGAATGCATTGACACCACAAAGTGCTCTAGATTTATTTTGCATCGCAGATGCAGTGTTCCTCATGATTTTTGGACCAAATCGTGCAGCTCTAGTGCGCGCACACACACGAAACGGCAAAACTTTGACCTCAATACACACTCGCTGACACTTTCCTAAAAACTCCCTCCATTGCTGCAGTCTCCATTCCCGAGCTGTTGCTAAGATACTAACTCTGCCATCCCTAACGAGAACACGTTTATAAATAAACCGCAATGAGCCATTTGAACTGAGCCCTGCCCAGCTAAACCTACTGCGCATCTCACTTTTATGCAGCAGAGCCGCAGCGTTTCACGACGCGCTTATGCTGCAGCGATCGATTCTTTTGGTAATCGATGGTTTCGCTAGGGGCCAGACCTTCAAACTTTCCATCTTTATGTAAAAGCATGTTTATAAAACAGTTCCACTAAATGCAGATTGCATAAGCCATGTTCAAATGTAAAGTGCACTTTTAATTTGAGGTATTTTATTTAGTATTTTAATTAGTCATACACAGATCATGATTTATTATGGCCAATCAGATTGTATATATTGAAGGACGCACATTTAATATATGTGCGGAGTAACATGTAAGGTAACCGAAGTGTTTAAAACACACTTGCACAGTTCAGCTGAATTATAAAGTTTACCCTCTTTAACTTTATTGTTCTGCTGTTTTGTGTTTATTGAATGTTCATATGGTTTGAGATGACTGGATGCTTTCAACTGAATTCCAGTGGTCAAACTATTTCAAATATAGTGAATTATGCTACAAACTCCATCAAAGTTTCCATCTAACATACATGTATTTTGAAGTGCAGCTCGTCATATTAATGTTTCGCTAGTTAGCATTAAACCGGTTACCTCACCTTATATGTTTATAGATTTTTGTTGGATGTTATTTGAAATGAAAATATTGATATTCTATCATACTTTTTTGGTTAATATCATAAAACTAGTGAGCTAAGCCAGTAGTCGTACTGACAGTTTTGTGTAAACACGGCTGAACACGCGAGAAACTGAGGAACAGACAAACTGAATCAATTGAGTGAGTCATTTACGCTGGAACCGCTCTAATTGATTCAAGCTCGTGACTTCAATCTTTCAGCTCAAACGATTCACTAGCAAAAACCAGATCAAAAGAGCCATTCATTGTCGAATTCTGACATTGCTTGTAATGATTTTTAAAAAAGCACAACTAGTGATGGGTGAAACGGAGCTTTTTGAAACTCAGAATCAGTTAAAACGTTTCGAAGCGCTCCAATCGGATCGCGTGTCGCGAATCATTTGATTCAGATCGGGGCTTCAAATGGCGTATCGCGAATCATTTGATTCAGATTGGGACATCGGATCCCGTATCGCAAAGCATTTGATTTAGATAGAAGCTTCGGCGCGGGTTCGTGATTCCTTTGATTCAGATCGAATCTTCTGAGCAGGAATAATTTCGAATCATTTGAATCATTCAATGATTTACGATCGTCCCAGTCTGAAATGATGGTTTGCGAATCATTATTAAGATGTGGACTTCGAAAGGTGGATCGCGAATCATTTGAGTTAGATCGATAGTTTGGTGCGGGTTCACAAATCATTTGATTTATATCGGAACTTTGGAACATGGATCGCGAATCATTTGATTCACATGAGCTCGTTCACAGATCTTTTTATATAAAAAAAAAAAAAACAGAACCTGTCGTTCCCAGATGTTTACTGTAAAAAATAGGATGGCAACATTTTACTTTTTACAAATTGAATTTAAATTTATAAAAGTATATTTCTAAATTTTTTTACCTTTGTAATATACTGGCAAGAACCTTAAAAACACAGACTGTTATAAAGGATATTATATTATTATATTATATTGATATTAAAATAATTTTTGTATTATTAAAAATTATTGTACGAAAGTGTTTTCATAAATTATTTCAGTTATTCAAATAATTTCTATAATAGAATATACAAAAAAAGTTAAAATTTTTATGTAATTTTCTGTGTTTTCAAACCAAACTTAAATATTTTTTTTAATCACAGTTTGTTTGTCCCAGTAGCTATTGAAAATAACAGAAAAAAATACAAAGAAATGCAGTAGACCCAAAGTCCCAAGAAATGTAATGTATTTTTGTACTTATTTTTCTGTTATTTTCGGGAGCTACTGGGATAGTGATAAAGATCCACCAGTGGCTTGTGATCGATAGGTTGGCAACCGCTGGTTTAAATTCTTCAGAAATCATTCTAATATGCTGACTTGCTGCTCAAGAATTGCTGAAAACAGTTTATATTTTTGTGGAAACGGTGATACATTTTATTTTTTAGAATTATTTGTTGAACAGAAAGTTAAAAGAACAGCATTTATTTGAAATAGAAATCTTCTGTAACATTGCAAATGTCTTCACTGTCACTTCTGATCAATTTAATGCATGCTTGTTAAAAGTATTATGTTCTTTAGAAAAATATTGATTATTTAACAAATAATTAAATAAAAATGTATCCAATTTATTATTATTAGTGTTAATTTCTTAAAAAATGAAACATTTGAAACAGTTATTGAAAGTGATCATTTTTTTCCATTATTTTTCACAGGCGTGGACTTTGCCGACATACGTGGCCGATTTGGGGAGGAATTTTTCGGTTTGTGTCTGGAGGAGAACGAAAGGGTTCTGCGAGCTCTCGGAGGAAACCTGCAGGACTTCTTCAACGGTTTTGACGCTCTTCTAGAACACATCAGAACGTCCTGCGGCCGCCGAGCGTCGTCCGAGGCTCCTTCTTTCCTATGCAAAGATGCTCCTCAGGAGAGCAAAGAGACGAACGCGGAGAGCGATGTCGGACGGACTCTTCTCCTCCACTGCTTTAACCCTGATCCTACTGTGGGTGTGGCCATGCCGGGCTTAATCCGAGCCGCTGCCCGACGCATCTATCAATCGGACGTTTCGGTGGAGGAAGCCCCTCCCACTTGGCTGCACACGGCCAATGAGGACGGCGAGCTCTCGGCGGACTCCTCCCCCTCTTCATCTCCATCTCCGCCATCGTCTTCATCACCCGCCTGTTTGTCCTTCCTCATTCGAGAGGTTCGGACTCAACCCGCATCCTCGTCGTCACACCCCGCCGCCGCATCTCGCCAGCTGTCACGCTCGCCGCTGGATTTGCGCATCGGTCTGAGCACCTTTTGCCGGGCCTTTCCCTTTCACCTGGTTCTGGGACCCAACATGGAGGTCCTGCAGGTCGGGGAGGGACTTCGTAAACAGGCCAAGAGCGACCCGCACCGGACGCTCACCTTCAGCAACAGCTTTGAGCTGGTTTCTCCCAGAATCCCATGTTCCTTCCAGAACATTCTGCTCCGGCTGTCCACGCCGTTCACCATTCGTACGCGACCTGATGGATCGGCACTCGACAGCAGAGAGAAGGTAAGAGAATCTGTTCAGTAAATTATGTGAATTTGTGTTTAGGTGCGAAATATGATTTTATTAAGCCCTAGGGGTTGAACGACTTCAGAATTTTTAAAGTCGACATTTATGTGATGAAAGTCGAGTCGACGTCGACTAGTCATTGATGACGTCATTGATAAACAATACTAAATCTTGATCTCGAACACCTTGTGCACCGCTATATGGCATATGACACAGCGCTGCCCATGGCTACTGTTCCTATAATAGCTCGTTTTTATCAGTTCCTTTGCCTTTGAGTCGTTATATTTCGCTCGTTCTTAATCAGATAAATAGATTAAGATTAGTGAGAAATAAAAAAGCCTTACTGAGAGAGTGATTGTGTATGTTAAGTAATTCTACCTGGCAGCATTTCTCTAATAGTAAAGCTGTGGGTTTTAATTACTAAGAACTATATGCTAGAACCTTTCGGTTTATAAACTGTATTATTGAGAAATCATAGAACAGTGCTGACAATACATTTCGGGGCTATTAAATGATTCTGTGCGCGCCTGATCTGCTTATATACGAGCTACTGTCTGTAGCTTATGTGTGTGCATTACAACGCACATCACATTAGATTAGAACGTCGATTAATTTACCTGTACAATAAGGGCTGTTCACATGTCGCGCCTAAAAACGTGTGGAAAACGCTATAGGCGCGCAGCCTTCTCCTTTCCAAAGCGCATAGCTTTCGCTGTCGCTCCTGTGGCGTCTGCCATCGTTAAGCAGCCATGACTTGCGCTCTCCATTAAGACGTGAAAGTTTCAGCAAAGGATAAATGTATTTCCAGCATAAAAAAAGAAATAACGTGCGCGTTGCACCGCGTGCGCATTACTTCCATTATAAGCACGGATAATGCGCGTCTACATTTAAAATAACTTGAGCGTACAAAAGACGCGACACGTGAACGTCCCCTAAGCTGTTTAAAACATGCATTCTCCCTTTCAATTTCCAGCATCCAAATTATATAATCAAATGTCTTTTTTTTTTTTGTCATTTTAACTGTTTGGAATCAGAGTGTAAATGTTTTATTGTCATGTTGCTTCCTCTATTTAGAACCAGCGACTAGTCGACGTCAAGCTTAAAGCGTCATAGCAGAGCATTGAAGTCGACCAGTCGCCTAATCGACTAGTCGGTTCAACCCCTATTAAGCCCAGTTCTTTCAAGTTTAACAACTGTCCAGTTATGCGAATTTAGGTCATATTTTAGTCAGGAAGATTTGGACCTAATACGTTTTTTTTTTCCCACTGATTTATTAAAAGGAAGCAACTCAAATGATTCAGTCAGGATTTGTGAAAATGGGTAATATTCAACAATCTGGACATTGAGCCTCACTGAGATCCCCATATCTCTGGGACTGAATGAGATAGGGCCTTGAAAAGTAAGATTTATTAAAAGTTTATCCACAACTATAATCTAAAATCACATTGTGATATCTTTTAATACTTATTCCCTCGGTTTCAGAGACTTAAGCCTAGTTCTAGGCTAAAATGTAAGTCTGAGCTGTTTCAGCTGAAAGAAACTTGCACTGACTGATTTTAAATTATATCAGTGCCTTTTTTTGCCTCAAGATGCACACTAGTAATGATTTTTTTTTTCTAAACACGTTTATAAAAATTACTTAACTGTCCTAATTGAACAATGGCCTAATCCTGGCTTAGTCTAAGCCTTGTCTGTGAAATATAGGCAGGCAAAGATTGGAAAAAGAATATTTATAGGTCCCGTGATTTCCGCAATATGGAAAACGCAGTCAGAATCATGGAATCCAGTCATAAAAACAAAATTTACTATTTAATGTGGAATGTGACGGAATTATCAAAGTTTGTAAGAATTCATCAGTATGTCATCATTGTCATTAAATCAAATTGCGATATGGACTAGTATGTGTAAATATTAAACGCAAAAAGAATGCCCTTTACTTGCCGAAAAACAAATTTTGTTTCATTTTCATTAATTAAAATATAAATTAAATTAATTTTTTTATGCCTTCAGTTTGATAAGCAGAAAATTAAAAATACCCAACACAGAATTTCTGATGGAATAAAAATTCACAAGGCTATCGTAAGAATAAATAAAAGCTGTTATGCATTCAAATAATCAGACATGCTAAAACCAGAATTTGGTAACAATAAAACATAAGGTGAGAAAAAATACAATATTTCATAAGGCCCTAAACATGTCATTTTTGTTAAATCTTTAATAAATCGATGTTAAATTGTATAAGGTTGATGATTTTAATTAATTAGACATGCTTTTTTGACTAATAAGATTTTATTTAACCACTAAAAAGGAGTCCAGAAAAATTTAAATGGAAAAGAATTAATTTGGGAAAAATTAAAACGGAATTTAGGGAAAAAATGGATTTCATAGGGCCCTTTATATATGGAACTCAGACAGGTGTGTATAATGCAATTGGCTTGATAAAAGGAAACAAGATATATCTCTAGTTTCAAACTGACACACTGATTTGATTTTTGACCATTGGAAATGTGTACATTTTGATGATTTACTCCTGCAGCCATATTGAAATGCCAGTATCTCTGGAACCAAATCTTATAGGACCTTAAAAATAAAGATGCCAAAAGGAAAGTTTGTTAAGAGCCAATATCTAAAAGGGCATTAAGATATCTTTAATACTTCTTGAATTACAGGCATGCAAACTTGGAGAAAAGTGCTGTTTCCCCATTTTTGAATGGTCACCATTGACACATAATCCAAGAAAGATAGCTAAAGTCAACAGATTGTACTAATAGAGCTACCAATCTCTGTAAAATATGATAATGATGCTGCCATCTTTCTGAAGTCATCTTTACCTCCCTGTAACTTGACTCTGAAAATTGCCACTTGACTTCCCTCTACAAAATAGTGGATTACTCAGTAAATATTAGTCCATGACATTTCATATTTTGGCTTTCATCACTATACATGTCTGTCTTTCCTCAAAAAATATAAGAAAGATCAAAAATTGTATGCACATGTCATTTAGACTGAACTTTTCTCAAGAAAGACAAAATCTCAACTTGAGTCCATATGCATTAAAGCTAATCGACAATTGGCTCAAAGAAAATCCCAGGTCTCCCACTCATAATTACAACATTGTGGTAGTGTCTCATTAATACTATCATTCTGACATGACTCGAAGGCAGCGTTAGACAGTAGGAATGTGTCCTAATTATAGAGTTTGCCATCGCTGAAAGCTGATGCCAAACCCGCAGGATTTTTTCTGAAACCTGCAGGGATTATTATGAAATGATTTGAACAGAGATGCAGTTTATGTTCTGATGTCGTTCACCCTGGAGAGGAGATTGACCAAACACACAAACGGACATGTTTATGGGGTTTTACAGCTAGAATGGGAATGGAACAAACGTCACCTGGCATGAAAAGAGAAGATTTGGTTTGTGTGTTTAGACTTAGCGCTGGTAACTGGAAGGTCGCTGGTTCGAATCCCATGAGGAGCGAGTCGTGAGATATCACGATACTTTACTAAATAGATTTTTAACTGTAGTTTGTGAAGCTTTAAATATACACTACCAGCCAAAACGTTTTAAAATATTTTTACTATTTAAAATAACTGTTTTCTATTTGAATATATTATAAAATGTAATTTATTCATGTGATTTCAAAGCTAAATTTTTAGCATCAGTACTCCAGTCACATGGTCCCTCAGAAATCATTCTAATATTCTGATTTGCTGCTCAAAAAACTTTTTTTAACATTATAAAAGTCTTTATCATCACTTTTGATTAATTTAAAGCATCCTTGCTAAATAAAAGTATTCATTTCTTCATTTCATATCATTTATTTCCAAGTATAGGGCCCTATTTTAACGATCTAAACGCAAAGTGTAAAGCGCACCAGATCCACTTTTGCTAGTCGAAATGGGTTGTCCCTATTCTCTTAATAAGTAAGGGGTGTTTTTTGGGCGTAACGTGCAATAAACCAATCAGAGTCTCATCTCCCATTCCCTTTAAGAGTGAGTTGCGCTCGCGCCATGGCGGATCGCTATTTACATGGACAGGGACAGATATGTGAACATCGGCCAGTAGATCCTATTCCTCCTCCGTCTTTCAATACTTTGGCCGAGCAGGTACTCCATTTGGCTGAACAATTCGAAAATACGTAACATTAGAAAATACACTGACTTATTAAATACACTGATTAAACTGAGGAGTTCAACGAGTGATGTTTTGCTGAAATTACCTGTTAAGTGGCCAGTCAATATTTCATTCGTCTGCGTTGGATGCAGGCTTTCAAATAGCTCTGTGCGAGGAGTCAGTTAATATATATATATGTGTGTGTATTGGCACGATTGTTCAATTAATTAGCCAATTTCATTCATCATTATAAGTACTAATAGGCTGAACTGCAAATAGGTAGCCTAATTCTACTACACGGAGTGGCTATCCATCATTACATTTTTATATTTATGTAGCCTACACAATAATATTGTTTTACACTGTAATCCTTTTGTTTTTAATATTTGGCATGTTTGTGTGATGTGCATCCCTGTGTGTAATAAGCAAAGTGAACGCGCGTTGTGGACCTGCCCAGAGGTGCATTATCTACCAATGCGCTCTTTAAATAACAAAAAAAATATTGCGCCATTGACTTTAGACTTTAGACCAGGTTTGAGTTGGTCTATGGCGCAGTCTATTTTCAGTTCCTCAAAATAGCAACGCGCCAACAATGCGTCCGAACACACCTCTTTTTTAGACCAGCACGCCCATGGGCGCACAAACGGGCGCAAATGCATTTGCTAATTAAACGACGCGGCGCTGGACGGGAAATGCGAACTGCGTCGGACTTAAACTAGCAAACACACTTGCGCCACATTGCGCCGGGTGTATGATAGGGCCCATAGTGTATAGAGTTCCAAAAGCTTTTTATTTCAGATAAATCTTTGGATTTTTCTATTCATCAAAGAATACAAAAATTTATGAAGGATCATGTGAGCCTGAAGACTGGAGTAATGATGCTGAAAATTCTGCTTTGATCAAAGGAATAAATTACATTTTAAATTAAAGCTGCAAGCAGCGATGAACGGGCCCTCGCACCCGGGCTCACCGTCGACCGGTGACAAACGTTGACCAATTTATGCATTTAAAGTGTTAAATATAAATGACTGACATATTCCTTCTATATGTACCCAACTTCCTGCTGCCAGATGGTGGCGCTATCACTATAAACGGATATTGTCATGTAGATGTCTTCAGGCCAGGACTGTCATCAGACATATGAAGTTTGGTGCAGATTGAACATGGTATGGTTGAGTTATTGAGTGATTTGCATGTTGCCAACAGGTGGTGCTATGATTGTAACTGAATAGTGGCACATATATGCCTTCAGGCCAGGACCCTTATCAAACAAGTGAAGTTTGGGGCAGATCAGACACTGCATGTGTAAAAAAAAGCAATTTCCTGTTTCCAGCAGGTGGCGCTATGATTGTAACAGTGTATTGGCCTTTAGATGTGTTCAAGTCAGGACTCTTATCAAACAAGTGAAGTTTGGGGCAGATCAGACACTGCATGTGTAAAAAAAAGCAATTTCCTGTTTCCAGCAGGTGGCGCTATGATTGTAACAGTGTATTGGCCTTTAGATGTGTTCAAGTCATGACTCTTATCAAACAAGTGAAGTTTGGGGCAGATCAGACACTGCATGTGTAAAAAAAGCAATTTCCTGTTTCCAGCAGGTGGCGCTATGATTGTAACAGTGTATTGGCCTTTAAATGTGTTCAAGTCAGGACTCTTATCATACATGTGAAGTTTGGTGCAGATCAGACACTGCCTGCCTGAGTTACAGTAACTTCCTGTTTCATTGCATTAATAGCATCCTTTAGCACTTAGCTAAGTATTGCTAGCATGTTTTAGAATGTGTATAACATTTTACTAGCCTATTTTACACTTGCTGATGCTTTTTAATATGCTGCTAAGAGACCATAACAGTGTTAAACATGTTACTTCCTGTTGCCAGCAGGTGGCGCTATGACTATGACTAAATATTGGCATGGACATGTGTTCAGGACATGAATGTTAATAAACGTGTGAAGTTTGGGGCAGATTGGACATTGCTTGCCTGAGTTACAGCAACTTCCTGTTTCATGGCGAAACATCAAAGTTTGTCAGGCCGCCAGGGACACGCCCTTCGACGAAAACGCAAAAGCTTCGCAATTTAGCGTCACAAAGGCCTTATGAACACACTCACCAAATCTGAAGATGATCCGCTAAAAACTGTAGGAGGAGTTCGTTAAAATACGAGGTCTGAAAATGGCAAAAACTGCACAAAAATCGTACAGGAAATTACAAATAACGGACTTCCTGTTGGGTTTGGGATGTTGTGCCAGGAGACTTTTTTGTAGGGATTGGTGTGATACACGTATGTACCGAGTTTCGTACACGTACGTGAAACGTAGCTCGAGGGGCACTCCGTTAAAGTTTTCTAGGTGGCGCTACAGAGCCATTTTGCCACACCCACTTCTGAAACCCATATCAGATCTAAATTTTCGCCAGTCCTGACGCGTGTGCAAAGTTTCATGAGTTTTCGAGCATGTTTAGGCCCTCTAAAATGCGATTCATTTCGGAGAAGAAGAAGAAGAATAAGAAACGGAGCAATTCCAAGAGGGTCCTCGCACCGCGGTGCTCGGGCCCTAAATATATGTAATTAGCAGTTATTTTAAATAGTACAAATATTTCACAATATTACTGTTTTTGCTGTACTTTAGTTCAAATAAATACAGGCTTAGTGAGCAGAAGAGACTTCTTTAAAAAACATTAAAAATGGTATTGTCCAAAAACTTTCGACTGGTAATGTAGATGTACATAATACATCTTCACTGCAAAAGTAAATATTTAAAAATTAAAAAAAGTGCTGATTTTATTGAAGAATTTCTTTGTAATAATTTATGGAGAAAATAAATGGGAACCCAGATTGGTTTCGCTTCAGATCCCAAATTTAAGTGTTATTGAATCAATAATATTCAAATGTAATAATAAAAATAATAAATAAATAATAATACCCAATAATATACAAAGCTGACACTGTGTTATTTTAATATCACTGAGATACTGTTATAGTTTTTATTATTATTTTGAATTAGTTTTTATTTTTATATTTTCAGTTTTCATTATTATTTATTATTGTTTTTATCAACATTGTGAATTCATTTTAATTTAATTTTATTTTTAAAATAAAATGAATTTTAGTTTTTTTTTAATTGTAGGTTTATTGAAGTTTTAGTAGTTTTGTTGTTCATTGTTTTATCTATTTTATAGTTGTTTTTTATTTTTTATTTAATTTTAATTTAATTATTTTTTTTTTCAGTACATCAAGTTCAGCACATCAATATATATATATATATATATATAAGATTAAATGATAAAGATATAATGATTAATGATTAAAAGATATAATATTTTTTATTTCAGTTTTAGTGATTTTATCACAGTTAACCTAAAAGAAAATGAGAAATAAGAAAATGAGAAATTGTATTTCAACTTTTAATTAGTATATTTTCTGTTTTCATTTAAAATTTAGTTCATGTTTTAGTGATTTTGTTGTGTTTTTTTATTATTTATTACTTATTTGAAATACTATGAGTAAAATATTTCTCATTTATTTATGAGAAATAGTAAGAAAATGAGAAGTTGTATTTCAACTTCATTTTTTAAAAATTACAAATTGCAACTGGATTCAAGTGTTAACTTTCAAATCTATTAATATTTCCATGAACTAAATAGAATGACATGAATTTTATTTCAGATTAATTTCAATTAACAACAACGTTTGCCTAAATAGTTTTGCTCGGCTACAACTTCTGAACAAAAGAAATGAGATGCATTTTCTCTATTTTTCTTTATATATATAGGAGTCAAAAATACATTACAAAATGCTAGAAATACTAAATACATTAAATCCAGCTGGCTTCCTGGCTTCTTTTTTTATTGTGTAATCCCAACTATGATTATATGACATTGTATTATTCGCATTTGGCATTATTTTTCCTGCTGTCACATTAGAACTCACAAAAGCAGTGATAAATTTGAGTTTCATCTCAGTTCCAAGCCATTTAGCGGCAGCTTTTATTTTTACCCAGAGTAAGTTGCAGGGAGCTGATAGCAGGAACAGGCCGTCCCGCTGGAGACATCAGTGCCGCGCTCTGGGGTACAGTGGTGATTGTGTGAGGAGAAACTTAGGAACAAAGCACTTTTCTTCAAGCTGTGTGTGTGTCCTGAAGCTGCTTACTGGACTGAGGATGATAAATGCGAACAAATATGAATAAACAGCATAACACCGTGTCAGCACTAAGAGAGCGTGATGCAGTGCGACAAAAATAGATTATAATCAACGGTGTGGACAGCTGCATTCATTATCATGGGAGTGCTCTAGTTTTGTTTTATCGCACAAAATTGCATTTCTTAGCGTTGTTTAGTGTCATTATTATTGTACTATAATATTAATAAATAAACTATATTATATTTTCTGTTTTAATTTAAATATTTTTTTTATTTATTTAAATTTTAATTAAAGTTTTAGTAGTTTTGTTGTGCTTTTGTTTTTGTTTTTCTATTATTAAATTTTCTAAAGGGTTTGTATTATTTTTTATTTCCAATTTATTTTTCCCAATACACCAAGTTAAACTAAATGAAAAATGAGAAATGTTGCCTTGGCAATTACCTGAAATACAATCAGTTTTTTAAAATTACATTTTAGTTAATGTTATTTTATTTAAAATAAGAACAATTTTTTATTTGTCAACTATAATTATAATTATATATAATGTATAATTACTGTTATTTATGTACTATTATCGTTTGTATTAATATTTAGAATTACAATTTTTTCTTTTTCCGTTTGAATTAGTTTAACTTTTTGCAATTTTCATGCATGCGTCACTTTTATTATTTTTTGTACTTTTTAAATATTACTATTTAGGTTGAATTAATTAATTTAAGCATATGTCTATATCTCTATATCTATATGTCTATATTTCAGTTTTATTTTCTATATTTATTTTATTTATTTATTTATTTTTTTAATCCTTCTACATAAACTTTAGTTGCAGTTTCAAAGTTTTTCATAGGACAATATTTGGCCAAAATACAACTATTTGAAAATCTGAAATCTGAGGGTGCAAAAAAATCTAAATACTGAGAAAATTGCCTTTGAAGTTGTCCAAATTAAGTTCTTAGCAATGCATATTACTAGTCAGAAATTAAGTTTTAATATATTTGTTAAATATCTTCATGGAACATCATCTTTACCTAATATCCTAATGATTTTTGGCATAAAAGAAAAATTGATAATTTTGACTCATACATTGTATTTTTGGATATTGCTACAAATATACCTGTGCTACTTAAGACTGTTTTTGTGGTATAGTGTATATTATTTAACCTTTATTTTAATTACAAAAATATTCAAAATTTAAATATTCATGTAATTTAGCAATTAAATATTAATTAAAATATTTTTGAAAATGTTTTTTAAAATCTAATTTGTTTTAGATTTTTGTTTATTTATTTATTTTAAATTTTAATTTTTAATTTTATACAAACTGAATGTGACAGCGAGGTCAGTGCTATTAACACGCTATTGAATGATGTGGTACAAAGTCCCAATACTTGTGTTTAGTGCATACTCAAAAGTATGAATTGTAACGCTCTCGCTCTGATTAGCACCTCGTCGCGCTCTGGAGTGCAAATGTCTTTTTAAAGCTCCCCTCTTCAGCCCTCGTTCTCTTTAATCTGTTGTCCTTTGAAGGATGCTGTCGTCAGATCTGATGTGTGTAAACGTGTTTTAGCGTGTCACAGAAAGCCGTTTGTTGTCTTGTCATGTAAAACGCCGCTACATCTGAAAGCTCGGAATCAAGGTGGCTTTGCCAACAAAGATAAATAATTAAAGAGAAGAACAGATGATGAAATGAAAGTCAGGTGTCAGTGGCATCAGTGTGTCTGATCTCTGCACCTGTAGTGTCTATAGAGACAAACTGATTGAGAATAGTAGTCAAATTGTTTGGTTCAGTAAAAATCTGTTTGCTGACCCCATCACTAGACTAGCAGTGTCAGACGCTCATCCACCCATTTGTTCTATCATTACATTTATCCATCTTTCATTCTGACGTTCTGTCATTCCATCCTTTCATCCATCCATCCAACGTTTGTTCTATCATTCCATCCATCCATCATCTTTATTTCTATCATTCCATTCATCCTTCCATCCATCCATCCATCCATCATCCATCTTTCATTCTGTCATTCTATCTATCCATCCATCCAACTTTCATTCTATCATACTATCATTCCACCCTTCCATCCATCCATCTTTCATTCTGTTGTTCTATCCATCCATCAATCCATCCATCCATACAACAATTATTCTGTGGTTCCATTCATTCATCCATTCATCCATCCATTGTTTGTTCTGTCGTTCTATCATTCCGTTCTTTTATCCATCCATCATTTGTTCTATCGTTCCATCCATTTATCCATCCATTCATTGTTTGTTCTGTCTTTCTATCATTTTATCCTTCCATCCATCGTTGGTTTTATTGTTCCATCCATCCATCCATCATTTGTTCTGTCATTCTAACATTCCATCCTTCCATCGCTTGTTCTATTGTTCCATCCATCCATTCATTGTTTGTTCTGTCATTCTATCATTCCATCCATACATTGTTCGTTCAATTGTTCCATCATTCCATCATCCATCTTTCTTTCTGTCATTCTATCATTCCATCCATCCATCAATCCATCCATCCATCTATGCATTGTTTCTATCATTTCTTCATCCATCCATCTTTCATTCTGACGTTCTTTCATTCCATTTATCCATCCATTCATCTTTCATTCTGTCATTCTACCTATCCATCCATTCATCCATCTTTCGTTCTGTTGTTCTATCATCCATCTATCAATCCATCCATCCATGCAACAATTGTTCTATCGTTCCATTCATCCATCCATCCATTGTTTGTTCTATCATTCCATCCATCCATCCATCTTTCTTTCTGTCCATCAATCCATCCATCATCCATCTTTCAATCATCCATTCACCCATCCATCCATCCATTGTTCATTCTGTCATTCTGTTCTATCACTCCATCCTTCCATCCATCCATCTATTATCCATCGTTCATTCCGTCATCCTATCGTTCCGTCCACTACTCTTTGTTCTATCATTCCATCATCCATTTATCCATCGTTCATTCTGTTGTTCAGTCCATCCATTCATACATCCATCGTTTGTTCTTTAATCCTACCATTCCATTCATCATTCATTCTTTCGTTCCATTCGTGCATCCATTGTTTGTTCTATCATTCCATCATCCATCATTCATTCTGTCGTTCAATCCATCCATCCATCCATCCATCCATCCATCATTATTTCAGTCATCCTATCATTAAATCCTTCCATCCATCCATCCATCCATCCCTTTTTCTGTCTTTCCATCCATCCATTATTCGTTCTATCATTCCATCCATCCATCCATCCATCCATCTTATCCATTCATCATTTGTTCTGTCATTCCATCCATCCATCCGTCCAATTATTTTTTACTGTATTGTTCTCAGCTTATTAAAGCAATACTTTTTAAGCCAGCATTCACTGTTTATCACAGACTTTGCTTGTATTGTAAAGGAGAAAATTTCAATTAATTTTAATCTACTTTAAACTCAAACTGCTGTTCATTGTACCTCAATACAAATTCAATTCAAACTCAGGAACTGAACTGGAGTTTGAGCCATTCTCAATTCCAGTCTGAATGATGAACAGCTGTACTCCGGCGTGAGAAACTTTCAGTGAATTTCAACAAATAAAAAGTCCTCACATATATTGACTGATGTAGAGAAATAGACAGAGATTTTCTGATTTATTTTGCTTGCGTTCACATCTTAAGATTCGACAGCTGATGATGATGATGACATATAGAGTGATTGATCCTTATCTGTTATGTTATTGGAAACCGGTGTTTCTGTGAAGCCAGAGGGAGCATATGTCTGTATCTCAGGGCTGTTTATATATTTATTGTATCGTTCTATAAACGGTTCCACCGCAGTGAAGCTTGAACTCGAGCCAGGATGGTTCCTGCAGGATTCTGCTGTGCTGAAACTCTCTCGTCGCAGGAGGGGAGAGATCAGCAGCTGCTTCACTCAGACCTCAGTGTTTGTGCTGTAATGAGTTTGTTACTCTGAGGGGCAAAATCATTAAACAGTCGTGCTACTTGTGCGTGTGTTATTTCAGCATACAAATCTCCACCTTATTTACAAACCACTCGCATTTCCATTTAATCGGTTCTATACATATTTAAATTCCTCATTTCTATGTAAATCAGAGTTACATGGATTGTGCCTTATTTACTAATGTCAGCGCATTTGATTTGTGCTGCTCCAGCGGTTAAGGGGTTATGCAGTGAGTTATGGTTCAGGACAGTGGTTAATATTTACTCTGAGTGTGGGTTATGGTTAGTTACAGTGCTTAGTAGGGCTGTTTAATTAATTGGAATTCAATTCCGATTTTGACTTCAAACGATTATGAAAATACAATAATCGAGCTAAAGCGATTATCGCTCCCGATTCCGCCACCTTTGGTGCACTTTCCGTCCTCCATAAAAGCCCAGTTTCACATGCAAATCAGTAAAATCATGTAATGTGACTTGCATAAAATGGGACGTGCTTGATTTATTAATGTTATTTGGTGTCGTGTTTTTAAAAGCACGAAAGAGAATTTGCGCTGTTCTGTGTATGCGTTCAGAGATGGAGCAGAACACGGACAAGTAGGCTAAAGTGAACGGTAGTGTTGTAGTACTTCAGACCGGTCTTAAGACCATTTTTTGATGGTCTTGGTTATGTCTAGGCCTCGACTGCATTTGGACTCTGTCTTGTCTTGGTCTCAGATTAAGAGGACACAGGATTTTACTTCAAGACCGGTCAAGACCACAACGGTGTGGATATCACTAAATTGCAAGTGCATTGTCTTTGTGAACATCATGAGATTGGATCTAAATCTTACATATCAATAGCCTAAATAACATATTTCTATACTGATTTCTATTGTTAAGCTGCTGTTGTGCTTGTATGTAATCATATTTATATAATGTTATAATTAAGCAATACAAAAGAAGAGAGCAGTTTTCATAAATATGTGCAGAATTGCAAATGTTGTATTTATACTAGCATTCAATAAACAAGAAGTAATATTAAGTTACTATATTTTATACAGAATTTTAAATACAAAAAATCCATATCGGAAAATATAGAAGTTTCAGCATCATAACTCCAGTCACACAATCCTTCAGAAATCATTCTAATATGCTGATTAGAGCTCAATTATTATTAGATACTTCATTATTATTACTGAATAATTTTTAATTATTTTAAATTGTAATAAAATTGTACAGTATTAATGTCTTACTGTATTTGTATCGAATAAATGCTGTTTTGGTGAGCAAAAGAAACATTCAGAAACACTAAAAAATCTTAATTATTTGAAATATTTGACACCCACTGTATATCTTGGGTATTTACAATTTTCTACATTTTAATGTACATTGAATGTTTTGCTTTTTTCTTTTACAGCAAAATAGTAATATGTTAGTCTCATGATAAAACAGACAATAAGTGTTGATTAAAGATGGTTAAGTTGTTTTTAGCTTGTACATGTATATGTTTGCCAATTTAAAAGGAAAATTCCTATAAAATAATAAATAATAAAATTCACCACTGCAATGACTTTTTATAATTTTTTCAAGACATTTCACAGTAAATGTGAATCTTTCAAATTAATTTGAGGTGTGCTGGTCGGTCTTGGTCTCGACACACTCTGGTCTCGGTCTCGACTTGGTCTCGGTTTAAGTGGTCTTGACTACAACACTAGTGAACGGTTTAGCTATTGTTTCACCTATTAAAATAGTTCAGTTTTGTATGTAATGGCAAAGTGATTAGGCTTATATTTCGTTTCGGGTGTTTATTAAGCTCATTTGTAAAATTGTTGGGAGTTTTTTTTTTGTTCGTTAAATATACGTTTTTGTTTTTTTTAAGTAACAAACTAGCCAGCACCTAGTCTGTTTGATCAAGTTGCCTCAAATCATGACTTGACTAAAATAATATCTATATAAAACAGTTCAAGTATTAAACAATGTTGGTTTAAACGTTAAACCTAGATAAATGTGCGCTATTAGGCGCATATTCAATCGTTTGTGTGGAGAGTGAAAGCTAAAGTCGCTTTGTAGGACATGGAGGAGCCAGCGCAATCACTTGCATTTTTTTCCAGTGGAAACAATTTAAAATTATCCATCAAAACAAAAAACCTCACAATTACATGCCTTACAGACATGATAAATGCATATATAGAATGCTTTAAATTATTACTTAAAGCTGCAGTCTGTAAGTTTTGCCTCTTTGTCGCCATCTCTGTCTGAAAACCTGCAATTGCAGTTAAGTGCGGAACTATCTTCCATGCGTGGGTTGTGCTCCAGCGAGGATGAATCTAATGTTTTGGTATATGTCAGTCACTGCACCGTTGTGGATATTCACTGTACTTAGGAATCACAGATTAACAGATTCAAATATATGGGCCAAATAAGAATTTTCACTGGATATTGTCATCTAAGAGTCTAAAACTTTTGTTCTGACCAACTGAGAAAACCGCTACAGGTGTTTAAAACTAATGATCGGTTATCTTATATCACATCAAACTAACGTTAGCAAGTTATTATTACTGTTATACTTTGTTTTCAAATTGTTCATGTTAACAACATCAGCATTGCATAACTACGTGTATGTAGTGTGTAGGCCTATTAGCGTTTCTGTTTCTGTACAGTCTAATCTCTGATTGACATAAAATTCAAATTTCATATGAAGAAATTCTTTTAGTCGAAAAAGCAAATCATTCTTCCTTAGGACCGGTTCTCTTTAAAATACAAAACTTGTGTAATCCCACGTAGGCTATCTGCAATCAAATGCACATTTAAAACTGGAGTAATCTAATTTCAGTCACTTATTTTTCATAAACACAAACTTTTTGTATTACATTCCGCAATCAAAATGATAAGTTTAATTATTTCAGCCGCTGTGAGAAAAGGCTATAAACTCTCCGGTGCCTGCAGCATTCTCACATGCCATAAAGCTACTAGCCGGGATGCCTTCTTTATGTTTACAGACGTGACGTAATGACGCAGTGCATGCTTGAATTTCCAGCGAAAACCTACCCGTATCACTCAATTTAAAAATTATTATAAGCTAACCGCTGTGAATCAGGATAAAGTAAGGCCATAGTTTAAAACACTGACTGGTTATGTACTTGCTCAAAAATTGATTTTGTATCATTTTTAACCAAAAAAGTTATGGACTGCAGTTTTAACGAAATAAAACAAATCGAAAACAAAAACTCTTTCATTATGTCTTCCGTAGAGATGCATTTCTCTCTAAAGGCGCGTCAAAGAGGAGATTGCAAGTCAGGATCATTGCGACACTGACTCAGAATACACTAGTTTATTCATAAATAATTCAAATTTCTCCTTACTATTTCCCCCCGACACATTCATTGTAATTTATTTTTGCCAGTGCTTTGTGGCAAGTTTCAGCCTATTGCTTGAAAGGCACTGCTGCTGGCTGAGACACTAAACGCCGTCCGAGCCAGTCTCGAAAATGAAGTCTCACTAGCGCTGCAATTTTTAAAATCAAAATAATTGATGGATGTCTATAATAAAAAAATAAGTAGAAGCCTAAAACAGGCCCGATGCCCGGCCCACGTCTGAACTATTAGGTGAAAATTGGCCCGGCCCTAACAATCATATAAAGTTCATAATTGTGTTAAATAATCACGATTACAATATTGACCAAAATAATCGTGATTATGATATTTGCCATAGCCGAGCAGCCCTATTTGAGTGTGGTTTATGGTTAGTACAGTGGTAAGTATTTATTCTAAATGTGGGTTATGGTTAATACAGAGCTTAGTAATTACTCTGAGCAAGGGTTACAGTTAGTACAGTGGTTAGTATTTACTCTGAGTGTGAGTTCTGGTTAATTGTTACTAGTGTTTGTTAGTTTTCATCTAATGTTTTGTTTTATTTCAGCTTCATCTCAATTAACAACATTTAAAATTAACCTGGTCATTTACATATAAGTGTGACCAACACACTTAAACACACGCATCAGGCTTTTAAATCTGTGTCACTGTAAAGAGAATTTTGAATTTACTTATTTACAAGGCTACCATGGAGACCTATAAGAAGTGTGTGTGTGTGTGTGTGTGTGTGTGTGTGTGTGTGTGTGTGTGTAGACATGAACACTTGAAACATGAAAGCAAAACTGTATGGTATACAAGTATGTGCATCTGCTGGATGATTGTGCAAAGGGTCGGGTTCACAGTCCTGTTATCGCCATAGAAACAGGGAAGTTTCAGAGTGATTAGACGGAGTGCAGAAGTGTACAATCACACACACACACACACACACACACACACACACACACACACACACACATACATACAGCCCAATCTTGCAGCACACTGCATTATTAAAGCAGAACTCCCCATCTCTGCATAATACATCTATACAGCTGGGACCAAGGCGAGGAAACACACACACGCACACACACACATATACATATGCGTTTTCGAAAACACACACAATTCTTCCTAATTAACTTTCCATTCACACCCAAAATTCTCTTTTTCCTTCATCAGTGCATGTGAACAGACAGACGGTGTGTGAATTTGATATCTTTGTCCTGTTACCTAATGGGCCACAGGCTGCGATGAGCGCAAGCTTTGCAGTGTCCTGTGAAACAAGCTTAAGTTGAAGTACTAAAATTATTAAAACAGAACTAAAATATACCAAAAATGTGTTTCATTATTTACATAAGCTAAATAGAAATATAAAAAAATAATAAAAAATGACAAATAACAAGAACAACAAAATTACTAACATCAAATTAAAATAAAAAAGCATTAGTTGTATATATAGATTTTATTGTTTTTTTTTTATTAATTATAGTATACATTTAAATTATTTTTTTTATTTGTGTTTTTTTAAATGTGTTTTTAGTTATTTTAGTATTTTAGTTATTTGAGAAATGATGCAATAAAAATAGCTGAAATAAAATGTTTACTTTTGTAAGTTAATTTTATTGAAAATAACAAAAAAAAAAAATTATTAAAGCTGAAAAAATATTAATAAAAACTGTAACAACAAAAACTGCCTAATATATATGACAAAAACACTTTTTATTTGCTAAAACAAACAAAATGGCTAAAACTTCAATAAAACACTATTTGGCTAAAGCTTAGAAATAAGCTTTTAAAGCCAAATAGAGATATTTAGAAAAAAAAAAACTAATAAAATACACTAATAAAAATGACAAAAGAGCATAAAGTTACTAAAACAGAAATATAAAAACAGAAAATATAAAAAAAATGTGCAAAAGCTAACTAAAACATTTTAAAGCACAGGGCTGTTTTCTAGTCCAGAAGGTGAAAACTGTGTATCTGATCACGTAACATGATTTGAGGAACACTGCAGGAATTACATGCTGAAATCTAATGCATTCTCCTAACAAATGCAGATTCATTGCATGTTCTAGATATATTCTCATAAAACATGCAGAGAACATTGAATACTTGCTCAAGAATCCCACCATAGCAACCAAATCCTAATAACAGCCTCTCTCTTTCTCGCTCTCTCTCTTTCTCTCCTTGAGCAATGATGTGATGAGATCTAGTCTATGCGTGTGTGTGATTGAAATATACAGCACCAAAATCCGATATGCTTTGTTGTTTTTCTTGACAACCATGTAAACATATTCATGCAAGTGCGCAAGTGTCTTCATGGCAACACAAACACGTCTGGCTTATTGCATTAATATTAATTCCCTTCCAATAAATTGAATTTGTAATATGACATGCATATTTGCTTTTCCATTTCAGCGCTTTACTTTCATCTGTGTGTGTTTCAGGTGATGGAGCTCAAGGGTCAGATGCTTCACCTCCCAGAATCCAACTCCATCATGTTCCTGGGCTCGCCGCGTGTTGATAGGCTGGAGGAGCTCATGGGGCGGGGCTTACATCTGTCAGACATCCCTATTCATGATGCCACACGTGATGTCATTCTGGTGGGTGTGTCATTGGAAGAATTGTGATTATTATTATTAATAAATGTCATTATTGATTGATTATTTGTTGTTTTGACTTTATATCATATTTGAACACACCTTAACTTTGGTAAAAGCCACCTCTTGAAACTTTTCGTTAGTGTTATTGTTGTAAGCTTCACTGAAAAATAAAATGTTGAAACAATTTTTACTTAGAACTTCCAAAAAACAGTAAGCAACACTGAATTAAATGTGAAATTCTGAAGTAGAAAATTGTAATAGTATTTCCTTGTAGAACATATTTTTATACAAAGCATACTCCAGTACATCTTGAAAAAACATTATTTACAGTGTAAAACTGAAATTATTAAAATAGTTTTCGATAATTGTAATAAAGAAGAAATAACATTAAAATATAAATATTAAATTAAAAAAACTTTAATCTAAAATATTGCTTTGGCAAATAACTGAAATAAAATAAGTTTACTAAAATTACAAAATAAAAATAAATGAAAGCTTAGTAGAAATTGGAAAGAAATTTGTTTTAATGTGTAGTTTTTATTTTTACACTTATATTTAAATTTACTATATTTTATTTGCATAAAATTACTAAAATTAAAACTGAAATATGAAATAAATTAAAGCTATATTTTGTGTTTGCCATATTTATATTTATAGTTATACATAACAGAATTATTAAATTACATTACAGAATTACTGAAATTTTAAATTAATGCTAAATAGAAATATAAAAATTCTAATGTTTTGTCATTTAATTAATTGTTGTATTTTTAATATTTATATTTAGCTATAAAAAAAATTATTTACTTAACATTACTAACAATTACTAAACGTTTCCTCATTTTTATTCATGTTTTTAAATATTTATATTTAGCTACATTATGTTTTTATTTACATAACAGAATTGCCAAAATGGAATACTGAAATAAAAATAAATCAAAGCTTAATAGAAATGACACAACTTAAAATTTAAATGAAAACTGAAAATATGACAATAAATGTAATATATTAATTAAGTATTTATATTAATAAGTACTCTAATAGTATATAAATAACAGTAAAATAACACTACTGGACATTTCCTGCAATAATTCTTATCTGATCATTTCTGTAGGTTGGAGAACAGGCCAAAGCTCAGGACGGACTAAAGAAGCGCATGGATAAACTCAAAGCCACCCTTGAGAGAACCCATCAGGCTTTAGAGGAGGAAAAGCGGAGAACAGTCGACCTGCTGTACTCCATTTTCCCCGGCGATGTGGCTCAGAGACTGTGGCAGGGCCTTCCTGTTCAAGCCAAGAAGTTTGATGACGTCACCATGCTGTTCTCTGATATTGTGGGCTTCACAGCCGTCTGCGCGCAGTGTACGCCAATGCAGGTCATCAGCATGCTGAACGAACTCTACACACGCTTCGACTACCAGTGCGGCATACTGGACGTCTATAAGGTAAAGCTATCTGTCACACTCCATCCATCACTCTAACCACAACCACCATACCAACACCCTAGCAACCATTCACCAACTACTCTAAACTCTCTAGCAATCACATAAAAACAACTTTATAGAATCCCTCTTGAGCACCATAGGAATTGCATAGAAACCACCTAGTAATACCTAGCAACTGCATAGCAACAGAGTAAAAACCACACTGAACATTCTAGCAATCACATAGAAACCACCTAGTAACACCTTAGCAGCTGCATAGAAACACCCTAGAAATCACCCTGAACACCGTAGCAATCACATATTAAACAACTTTATAGAAAATACCTTGGAGACCTTAGTAATCACATAGAAACCACCTAGTAACACCTAACAACTGAATAGCAACCTCCTAGAAACTACCTTAAACACCCTAGTATTCACATAGAAACCAACTTCCAACTGCAAAACAACACCCTAGCAACACCCTGAACAATCTTAATAGAAACCATCTTGGACACCTTTGTAATCACATAGAAACCACCTAGTAACACCTTGGAAAACAGAATAGCAACCTCCTAGAAACCGCCCTAAACACCCAAGTATTCACATAGAAACCAACTTGCAACTGCATAGCAACACCCTGAACACCTTAGCAATTGCATAGAAACCACCTAGTAACACCTAGCAGCTGCATAGCAACACCATAGAAACCGCCCTAAACACCCTAGTATTCACATAGAAACCAACTTGCAACTGCATAGCAACACCCTGAACACCCTAGAAATTGCATAGAAACCACCTAGTAACACCTAGCAACTGCATAGCAACACCGTAGAATCCACCCTAAACACCATAGTATTCACATAGAAACCAAATTGCAACTGCATAGCAACACCCTGAACACCTTAGAAATTGCATAGAAACCACCTAGTAACACCTAGCAACTGCATAGCAACACCGTAGAATCCACCCTAAACACCATAGTATTTACATAGAAACCAACTTGCAACTGCATAGCAACACCCTGAACACCTTAGAAATTGCATAGAAACCACCTAGTAATACCCAGCAACACAGTAGAAACCACACTGAACATCCTAGCAATCACATAGAAACCAGCTTCATAGAGACCATCTTGGATACCCTATAAATCACATAGAAACCACCTAGTAATATCTTAACAACTGCATATCAACAGCCTAGAAACCACACTGAACACTCTAGCAATCACATAGAAACCAACTTTATAGAAACCACATTGGACACCTTAGTAATCACATAAAAAACACCTAGTAACACCCTAGCAACTGAATAACAACCTCCTAGAAATCACCCTGAACACTATAGCAGTCACATAGAAACCAACTTGCAGCTGCATAACAACACACTAGCAACACCCTTAACACCCTAGCAATCACACAGAAACAATCTTCAAAGAAACCATCTTGGACACCTTAGTAATTGCATAGAAACCACCTAATAACACCTAGCAACTGCATAGCAACACAGTAGAAACCACACTGGACATTCTAGCAATCTAAAATTTAGAAACCACATAGAAACCACCTAGTAACACCTTAGCAACTGCATAACAACACCCTAGCAGTCACATAGAAACCACCCATAACACCTTAACAACTGCATAGTAACACTCCAGAAATCACCCTGAACACCCTAGCAATCACATAGAAACCAGCGTCATAGAAACCATCTTGGACCCCCTAGCAATCACATAGAAACCACCTAGTAACACCTTAGCAACTGCATATCAACACCCTAGAAACCATCACATTGAAACCAGCTTCGTTGAAACCATCTTGGACCTTAGTAATCCCTTAAAACCTGCCTAGTAACACCTTAGGAACTGCTTAGCTACCATCTAGGAACACTCTAGCAACTGCATAATAACCCTGAAAATCTTAGCAATCACATCTTTTTTAGAAACACCCTAACATCTGAATACCAACTTCCTAGAAACCACTCTGAAAACTCGATCAATCGTATTCAATCGTATTCCTAGAAACTACTCTGAATGCCTTAGCAACTACATAAAAACCACCTAGTAAATCAATAGTAACTGCATAGTAACATCATATTTAGAATGAAGTCTTTTTCCTTTCTTTTTTTTTTTTTACTCCTTTGTTGTTTGAGTGAAGTATGACAGTGACATGTTCTTGACTGATTTAAATTAACTGCACTGTATTAAAGTACTGATCTGAGTGGCCATCAGCATTTAAAAGCTTTTAACTTTACAAGCTGATCTTTAAACACACACACACACACACACACACACACACACTGATATGTGTTCAATGAAAAGGCACTTAGTGAGTGTATGTCAATAAATTGGCATTATAAACAGTAGCCCTCCATTACAAATAAAAGTGTGTGTTTGTGTGTGTATGTGTGTGTAAACTGCTGATGCCAGCTCTGATCCACTCACACACAGACGGTTTGTGTGTTTCTGAAGGCTGTATGTAAATGCGGTTTGCTGTTGTTGTGATTCCTGTGCTGGCATCAGTGCTTCTCCAGAGAGAGACAGATTCATATTCATGTGTCCCTCACCTGCTCTGTGTTAAGTGTTATTCATCAGAGAGCATTTATATTCTGACAGCAGCCGTCGGTGAGTGTCAAGAGTGTGTGTGTGTGTGTGTGTGTGTGTGTGTGTGTGTGTGAGAGAGATAACGGTGTGTGGGAGCATGACAGGGTGAATCTCATAAAGGCACATCTGGGGCACATTTCACCCCAGAATCAAAAGTAAAGGAATATATATTTTGCATAAAACAAGATGATATATTGATATCATCAGATGTTAAAAATAAGTTGTTAATATGGCATTCTGGATGATAAAAGCTCTAAAATACTGCAAACCCTCTCTTCTCTACAGATCGAGACTATCGGCGATGCGTACTGCGTGGCAGGCGGGCTCCACAGGAAGATTGACAGCCATGCTAAGCCAATCGCGCTCATGGCCCTGAAGATGATGGAGCTGTCAGAAGAAGTGCTGACACCCGACGGGAAGCCAATCAAGGTGAGTTAGCGGTTATGTTTGGAACTACTGTCAGGGTTGCCAGGTCTGCATATTAAAACTATCCCAAAAGTAGCCCAAAAGTAGCTCAATGACCATATAGTAAATATCAAAACTCAACATACCTAACATACATATTTCACAGTCACTGAATATACTTTATATGTAATATGTCAATCCATTAAGCTGCGGGGTTAAAAATCATCCTGGAAACAGTTTAAAAGTAAGCCAAGTTCTGCAGGAAAACCACAAACTTGGCAACCCTGATTACTGTACTATACTGTGGCATTATATTGCATTAAAATTATTAATTTAATTATTAAGTATTAAAATTGCAAATGTAAATATATAAAAAACAAAGAACATGTTAATAAAAAAAAAAAATTATATATATATATATATATATATATATATATATATATATGAATACATTTAAATAAATGTATAAAATCTAAAATAAATCCATATTAAATATAAAAAATATATGAAAATAAAAAAAGTTTCCATAAATTTTATGAAATATACAAATAGAAATATAATAGAATTAAAATAATTCACACACACACACACACACACACACACACACACACAATTAAAGATAAAAATTTATATAATATATTAATACAATTATATTAAATAAAAAAATATATAAAAAAATGTAAAATAAATATATATTTAATAAGTATATTAAAAATTATAAAAAATTTAATATATAATAAAGGGATGCATATATATATAGATATAAATATAAATATACATATATAAAAATAATATAATTAAAAACAATTTATATATATATATTTAAAACAATTTAAAGATAGAAATATATGAATTAAATAAACAAATATATTTTAAAAATCTAAAATAAATACAATATTAAATAAATATATTAAAATATATGAAAATTATATGTAAAAATGTTATTTATATACACATATATATGTATGCGTGTGTGTGTGTGTGTGTGTGTGTGTGTGTATATATATATATATATATATAATAGATTTATAGAAATATATAATTATATATTAAAGTTATATATTAAAATTCTGTTAATAATAAATTGATGTATATATACAATATAAAATAAATACAAGTAAATACAATGAAATGATTAAAATAAATATATATACATACATTAAATATATGAAAAAACATTATATATATATATATAAATTAAAAAAGGTTATTTATTTATATATATATATATATATATATATATATATATATGAACAAATAACTACAAATGTTCAGCCCAATCAGAAGTACGGTACTTAGTTAGAAACCTATACATCAGAGCCTGATAAAAATGCATTTTTTAAAGAAAGACATCAAATGGATTTAGAGGCTTTTGCATATGATGTATATATACATAGTCAACATTTGAAGTGGATCAAAAAAGTGAATCAAAGTTGGGTCTGATCCACTTAAAATCAAAGGGTTTGATCCACTTCAAATATTGACTACTATATATATATATATATATATATAGACAGATAGATAGATAAGTAGAATTAAACATTTTTATGATGACTGGCTAACAATGGGAGGTCATGTGACCAAAATGTAACACAGCTAATTTTGATTCAGCGATTTGAATTGCATTCAAACACAACCTGCAACTGATTCCCTGTGGTTTTGTCCGACGGGTTTAAAGCTTTTGTTCGTGGTGTGCTGATGGTGGAGAGGTGGTTAGATGTTTCTCGCAGCGAGACACTCGTGTGTGGGGTTGTGTTAAGGATCTTGTGTTTAATAGCTCCATCGACAGCACCGGCCTCACCGTAGCGACGCACTGAGAGCGTGGAATCTGGTCGCCATGGAGACGGCGGAACACTCCAAGTGCTTGCCGCTAATTGATTGTTAGATTGTTGCTGTTTTCTCCCATTTAGAGCGAGTCAACGAGCGAATTGCTGCGTCTGAGAGCCTCTGTGTGTGTGTTTAGAAGCATCTTTGGACATGTTGTGTTATGTCTATGTTAAGAATATAGCGATGATTGTGTTAGTGTATTTAAACAAAATAATTGTGGAATATGATTTAGCAAATGAAATGTAAATGAAATGTGTGCGTATAAACTAAAACCACAAAAAAGTTGTTACTTAAAAAAAAAAACATTAACTGATGTAGAATTGCTAGTAAACTTAAAGAATAAAAGAAAAACTAAAAAGATATTTATTATTTTATTTAAAATAAATCATTAATAATAAATAAAACGATAAATGAAATGCTAAGATAACTAAAACTGATAAATAAATGTAATAAAAAACTATATAGACAAAAATACAAAAACTAAGAAAATCTAAAAATGTAATCTAATTCAAAATAAAGTAACTAAAACTATTATTAGACATTATGTAGAATTGAATCTAATAAAAATAACAGAAAAAAAACATTCAAATTAAAGTGAAAACAAAAATATAAAATACAATCTAATTAAAAAGTAAAAAAAAAAAAAAACTATAACTAATAAATACAAATGAATAAAAAAACTATAAATTATGAAAGCAGTAAAATTTAACAGAAAATATAAAAATAAAAACATAACTGAATAAATTAAAACAAATTAATAAAAATGATTTTAAAAAGTGTATAGACATTTGTTTAAATGAAAAATGACAGACAACAGAAAAAAATATTACAGTTAAAATCTAATAAAAAATAAAATAAACTAAATACATTTAAATGAATTAATATGAATACAATTAAAATGAATACAAACTGCACTGATATAAAAAATAAATCTAATTTAAAAAAATTTAGTCAAAACAGAACATATGAAAATAAAATCAAACTCAAAATAAAATAAAAAAGTAAAACTAAATAAACTATAACTAATAAATACAAACAATTAAAACTATATGGACATTAAAAAAAACAGTAAAAATATAAATAGTATTTTAGTTTAAAATACTAAACCATTGAAATTAAAAGAAAATATAAAGAAAATACAAAAAATGTAAAATAACTTTAACTAAAACTAAATATATTTTTAAAAAATGTATAAAAATGAATAAAAATGCAAATATAGACTAATATATTTGGCGGACAGCAAAAACAGAAATGTTAAAATTAAAATAGAAAATAGAAAAATAAAATCTAGTTCAAAATCAAATAAATTAAATTAAAATGAATTATTAAACATGAATAAAAACTATGCTAACATAAAAAAAAGAATAATAAAAAAATGACAGAAAAAACATTAACACAACAACAACTAAATTATTTAATTATAATTAAAGTAAAAATAGAAGAAATCTATTTAAAAAATAGTAGATAAACAAAAAATAAATAAATAATAAATACAATTGAATAAAAACTATATGGACATATAAAAAAAACTGTAAAAAAAATTACAAAAACAACAAAATTACTAAACCGCTAAAATTAAAATGAAAATACAGAAAATCTAAAAATAAAATCTAATTCAAAACAAAAAATATTGTTTGAGTGATAGTACAATACCACAGGCGCATACATTAGTATTCCTGAGTGTAGTCTGTTGTGTGATTGACAGCACTGTCAGCGTGACAAGACCATGAATAATATCAGGGTCGTCGCTGTGGGCGCCCATGCATCATTATTAAATGTGAGTGTGTGTATATTTGTGGACTCTCCATGACATGAGAGCGCCAGTAATAAGATGCCCTTTCCATAACACTGCTGTTTATGAGCACTTCGCTTCAGATCACGTAATAGGCCTCTGTGTGTGATGTTTAGAAACACATGATCACCACCTCTGTGCTACTGTGTGTGATTCTCAAGTCTAAAACCACAAATAAGTCATTACAAGAATAGTTCAACCACAAAAATGTAAATTTGATGAAATACTACTCACCCTCAAGCCATCCAAGATGTAGATGAGTTTGTTTCTTTATCAGATTTGGAGAAATGCAGCATTCCATCACTTGTTCACCAGTGGATGTAAATGGGTGCCATCAGAATGAGAGTCCAAACAGCTGATAAAAACATCTCGATAACCCACAAGTAATCCACACCACTCCAGTTCATCAGTTAACATCTTGAGAAGCCAAAGACTCTGTTTCATCATTAAGACATTTTTAACTTCAAAACGTTGCTTCTGGCCATAATTCATAATGACGAAAAATCGGGAGAGAAATCTGCACAGATCAAGCACTGTTTACAAGCCAAAACAGCACTAAACAAATTTGTGGCTGGATTTTGATGTGAGAGACAACAGGAGATGGACTTCTTCACTGAAGGAAATGTTTTTATGGAAGCAACGGTTTGAACTTTAAAGCATCTTAACGATGGCTTTGTTTCTTACAAACATGCCGTTTTGTCTTTTTTAGATGTTAATTGATGGACTGGAGTGGTGTGGATTACTTGTGGATTATTGTGATGTTTTTATCAGCTGTTTGGACTCTCATTCTGATGGCACCCATCTACAGTGGGTAGTATTCAGACCCCCTTAAATTTTTCACTCTTTGTTATATTGCAGCCATTTGCTAAAATCATTTAAGTTCATTTTTTTCCTCATGTACACACAGCACTCCATATTGACAGAAAAACACAGAATTGTTGACATTTTTGCAGATTTATTAAAAAAAGAAAAACTGAAATATCACATGGTCCTAAGTATTCAGACCCTTTGTCAGTATTTAGTAGAAGCACCCTTTTGATCTAATACAGCCATGAGTCTTTTTGGGAAAGATGCAACAAGTTTTTCACACCTGGATTTGGGGATCGTCTGCCATTCCTCCTTGCAGAGCCTCTCCAGTTCTGTCAGGTTGGATGGTAAACATTGGTGGACGGCCATTTTCAGGTCTCTCCAGAGATGCTCAACTGGGTTTAAGTTAGGGTTGCTCCGATTGATCGGCTGCCGATCACTATCGGCCGATAATCGCTTTGGGATGTTTGATCGGCGGTCACTAAAAAGGCAGATCAAATAAACCGATCTAACGCTGATGACGCGCCTGCCCTGAGAGGATTGGACATTCAGCGGGACCGTCTCAGTCTCTGTCCGGCGCGGGTAAAACAATTATAAGGCTGACGGTGAGGTTCATATTTCTTCATTAAATAACTTAAATGAAAGCCTTATATTTACATTTACATTTAGGCATTTGGCAGACGCTTTTGTCCAAAGCGACATACAGTTGGGAGAACATAGAGCGATTCTTCTTAAGGAGACAAACAGACACAGGCAGTGCTATAATACCAGATTTCAAGTGGTGCTTCAGACAAGTACAAGCTAGAAAGGGAAGGAATAAAGAGATTAATTTTTTTTTTTTTTTTTTTTTTTTTTTATGGTAACAGCAAATAGAGTTGAAAGAGATGAGTTTTAAGCTGTCGCTTGAAGCTTGTCAGGGAATCAGCATTCCGGATAGGGGTAGGAAGATCGTTCCACCAGCCAGGAACAGTAAAAGAGAATGTTCTGGATAGTGATTTAGCACCTCTCTGTGATGGTACCACAAGGCGTCGCTCACTAGCAGATCTCAGAGTTCTGGAGGGGGTGTAGATTTGCAATAGCGAGTGCAGATAAGCAGGTGCAGTAGCTGTGGTTGTCCTATATGCAAGCATCAGAGTCTTGAACTTGATACGAGCTGCAATTGGGAGCCAGTGCAAGGAGATAAAGAGAGGTGTAACATGGGCTCTTTTGGGCTCGTTGAAGACCAGCCGTGCTGCTGCATTCTGAATCATTTGTAGAGGTTTGATTGTGCATGATGGAAGACCAGTCAAAAGAGCATTGCAGTAGTCCAGTCTGGAGATGACAAGGGCCTGGACAAGAAGTTGTGTAGCCTGCTCTGTTAGAAAGGGCCTGATCTTTCTGATGTTGTGCAAAGCAAACCTGCAAGATCGAGTAGTCTTTGCAATATGATCTTTGAAAGACAGCTGGTCATCAAAGATGACACCCAGATTCCTGATTGAGTTGAGTTATATGAGCCGTAATTTCACAAACAGCGTGAGTGAATGAACGCGTGCTCTTTCTCTTGCTTTCTCTTTCTCTCTCAAAGTGCGCAAATGGCTTCCAAGCACCACATCGCGTCTGACTATAACGCTGCACAGTTGACACAGGAATTGTTGCTTGCACAATAGAGGCAGTGTCGCATCGTCGCTAAAGTTTATAAATTGCATTTCTTTTTAATTATTTCCAGCGTTTAACCATTAACCGCGCGTTCTCCTTAAAACTGGCCGCTCATGCGCACTCAAAGCGCACACACACAACGCCAGCTTCACATAACTCCGTTTGCGGTGCATATTTTTCTCCCACGTTCATGTTCATTGATTAAAGCGTTCAAGCTGCGCACGGTTGCGGTCTGGCGGTGTGTTTAAGGAGCGGTGCGTCAGAGATGAGTCTGAATTAAAGCGACAGCGCATTGTTTGCGGTAAATATGAACAGGAGTTGACACGAAAACGACATATTTACACCATAAATGCATATAAATAAAGTCAGCTGTGTTTCACAGTTAACACATGTTGGTTTTCGACTAGGTTTAAAGGAAAGGAGCACTTTTAGATAAGCAAGGCAATCATAGATGGCACTAGGTAGGAAAACAAAGAAAAGAACAAAACAAAACAAAAAAAAGTAGGCCCTAGTTTAAATGTTTTGCCACTTGCTTGAGCAACTTAATATATAAATCTAGAAGTAAATTCAAAAGTAAAAAGCACTGTTACATGTGTTGCTTATATTTATTGCATTTAAACATGAAAGATTACTGTACTGTATTACTGTACTGTGTAATAAAAGAATCACAATGCTGAAAAAGCCTTTTCAGTAACAATGTTTGTTAAATGTGTTTGTGGAAATCAGGGTTGTGCTGTGTGTAAGCTATAGTGCAATAGTTGCACAATTCTAAAAACAAATGCACTGCATGATCAAACATTTAGGCAAGATAAATAAATATTTGTGAAAAATATCAAAGAAAAAACAAAAAAAAAACAATTGAGGCCCTGAATAAATGTCTAAAAATCCTGATTGGAGAGTATCACTAAAAATAATTCTACATGATAAAAAGAAGGCTTTAAAAAGATTGGTATCGGTGATCAGATCGGCAGATACTGCTTCCTGTAATCGGTGATCGGTGATCGGCCTCAAAAATCCTGATCGGAGCATCCCTAGTTTAAGTCAGGGCTCTGGCTGGGCCATTCAAGAACAGTCACAGAGTTGTTGTGAAGCCACTCCTTCGTTATTTTAGCTGTGTGTTTAGGGTCATTGTCTTGTTGGAAGGTGAACCTTTGGCCCAGTCTGAGGTCCTGAACATTCTGGAGAAGGTTTTCGTCCAGGATATCCTTGTACTTGGCCGCATTCATCTTTTCCTCGATTGCAACCAGTCGTCCTGTCCATGCAGCTGAAAAACACCCCCACAGCATGAAGCTGCCACCACCAAGCTTCACTGTTGGGACTGTATTGGACAGGTGATGAGCAGTGCCTGGTTTTCTCCACACATACCGCTTAGAATTTAGGCCGAAAAGTTATATCTTGGTGTCATCAGACCAGAGAATCTTATTTCTCACCATCTTGGAGTCCCCCATGCGGGCTTTCATGTGTCTTGCACTGAGGAGAGGTTTCCGTCGGGCCACTCTGCCATAAAGCCCCGACTGGTGGAGGGCTGCAGTGATGGTTGACTTTCTACAGCTTTCTCCCATCTCCCGACTGCATCTCTGGAGCTCAGCCACAGTGATCTTTGGGTTCTTCTTTACCTCTCTCACCAAGGCTCTTCTCCCCCGATAGCTCAGTTTGGCCAGACGGCCAGCTCTAGGAAGGGTTCTGGTCGTCCCAAACGTCTTCCATTTAAGGATTATGGAGGCCACTGTGCTCTTAGGAACCTTAAGTGCAGCAGAATTTTTTTGTAACCTTGGCCAGATCTGTGCCTTGCCACAATTCTGTCTCTGAGCTCTTCAGGCAGTTCCTTTGACCTCATGATTCTCATTTGCTCTGACATGCACTGTGAGCTGCAAGGTCTTATATAGACAGGTGTGTGACTTTCCTAATTAAGTCCAATCAGTATAATCAAACACAGCTAGACTCAAATGAAGGTGTAGGACCATCTCAAGGATGATCAGAAGAAATGGACAGCACCTGAGTTCAATATATGTCACAGCAAAGGGTCCTAAATACTTAGGACCATGTGATATTTCAGTTCTTTTTTAATAAATCTGCAAAAATGTCAACAATTCTGTGTTTTTCTGTCAATATGGGGTCCTGTGTGTACATTAATGAGGGAAAAAACTATCGTTTATAAGTTTTTGCGAGACCAGACAGATCTGGTCAGATTGGTGAGCAAGTGATGGAATGACACATTTCTCCAAATCTGATGAAGAAACAAGCTAGCATTCTGATATTTTCATTGACATTAGATCTGTTAGATCCTAGCGATTAGGCAGATAATAAGTGTGATCTGTTCTACTCTGCTCTGAGTTTGATTGACAGCTGTCAGTCACAGACGCTGCTGCCCTTGTGAATTCTTTTTTAGCACTTGTTGTGTGTGTCTTGCACTCTTGACAGCATTGGCTCTTCTCTAGAGTTGCTATGGTGATGCTAGTGTGCATGAGCTGTTGGTTAGCTAGTCTCCAATGCACATATTAGCTCTCTTACAAAACCTAGACAGCATTTTAAGGCATCAGAGGCACAAAGGCTGTTGCAAAAATTATGCTGTGAAATGATTCTGACGTATAAGGTATCTTGTTCAAGTCAAAATATAAAGCAGCGTTGCATGAATTTTGCATGCATAAGCATAAGAATATCTCAGAATGCATTGCGACAAATGAAAAAATGAATGCAAATCCAATAGAGATCCAGTTAAGGCTCTAATATGCATAATTTCAACATAGCGTGTTTGAATATTGGTTAAAATATTTTCATTTTAATTAAAAAAGTTAAATACAGTTGGGGGCCAAAAGTTTACATTCCTCTTTCAGAATCTGCAAAATTGTAATTATTTTTTTTTTTTAATAAGAGGGATCATACAAAATGCATGTTATTGTTTATTTAGTACTGACCTGAATAAGATGTTTCACATAAAAGATGTTTACATATAGTCCACAAGAGAAAATAATAGTTGAATTTATAAAACTAACCCTGATCAAAAGTTTACATCCTTTTGATAATTAATACTGTGTTGTTACCTGAATTATCCACAGCTGTTTTTTTGTTTTGTTTTGTTTTGTTTAGTGATAGTTGTTCATGAGTCCCTTGTTTGTCCTGAACAGTTAAACTGTTCACTGTTCTTCAGGAAAATCCTTCAGGTCCCACAGCCGGGGGTGAAAACTTTTTGAATTTAAAGATCAGGGTAAATAGGCAAAATAAATAAAATGTACACATCTCCATTCTGTTCAAAAGTTTTCACCCCCAGCTCTTAATGTATGTTTTTTCCTTCTGGAGCATCAGTGAGTGTTTGAACCTTCTGTAATAGTTGCATATGAGTCCCTCAGTTGTCTTCAGTGTGAAAAGATGGATCTTAAAATCATACAGTTGTTGTTGGAAAGGGTTCAAATACACAAAAATGCTGGAAAATCAGAATTTGTGGGACCTGAAGGACTTTTTTGAAGAACAGCAGGCAGTTTAACTGTTCAGGACAAACAAGGGGCTCATGAACAACTATCACTAAACAAAAAAACACAGCTGTGGATCATTCAGGTAACATCACAGTATTAAGAATCAAGCGTATGTAAACTTTTGAACAGGGTCATTTTTATAAATTTAACTATTATTTTCTCTTGTGGACTATATGTAAACGTCTTTCATGTGAAACATCTTATTCAAGTCAGTGGTAAATAAACAATAACATTTTAAGCATTTAGTAAGATCCCTCTTATTTTGGTAAAATAATTAACATTTTGCAGGTTCTGCGACCTCAACTGTAAAACACTTTATTCCCAATCTTTGTGTTCTTTTGTGCAATTTTTTTGTTGTTTTTTGTCACTATATTTTGTTGGAAAGATCTAAGACTCCTAAACAGATATTTGATGACTTTGTGTGTTACAAATCATATGGGAAAAGTAATAGATTAATTTATGACAAAAGTGCACCTCAAAAAATCTACACCATAACAGGAGAATCTGACCTTTGTCATAAAAAGACTTTCTTCGTTGCCTTTTCTCCATCACGCTTTAGAAATCATAAGAAACGATATATCAGTAGAAAACTTAAAAATCTTAAAATTCATCCTTTGAAAATCATTTTAAAATCTTTGTATTACCATGGAAAATGTACATCAAAATCTTATTACAAAATGTTTTCGTACATGAATTATAAATAGGGGAGGGAGAATTATAAAAAGGGAGTGACAATTAAAGGGTTAAACTGATGGTGATGATGAAGACATTTATAATAATATATATATATATATATTATTATATATATATATAATAATATATATTTATAATAATAAAACATTTCTATTTCAGATAAATGCTGTTCTTATTATTATAATAATAATAATGTTTTTTGAGCAGCAAATCAGAATATTAGAATGATTTCTGAAGGATCATGTGACTAGAGTAATGAAGCTAAATTCAGATTTGAAAATATATTCAAATAGAAAAAGTTTTTTTAAATAGTAAATATATTTTAAAATTGTACTGTTTTGCTGTACGTTGGATCACATAAATGCAGACTTGGTGAGCAGAAGAGACTTCTTTAAAAAAACATCAAATATCTTACTGTTCAAAAACTTTTGACTGGTAGTGTATGTGTGTGCAAAAAGTTAATTCCACTTGTTTTTTGTTTTGTTTTATAGCTCAGAATCAATCAGACAGTCGATTTTCTTTGCGACTTACACTGTATGTCACAAATTGTTTAAAGCTTCTGTATAAATAATCTTTCACCCTCTGTCTCTCTCTGTGTGTAGCTGAGGATCGGCATCCACTCGGGCTCAGTGCTTGCTGGTGTTGTTGGTGTGAAGATGCCACGCTACTGTCTGTTTGGAAATAATGTCACGCTGGCCAGCAAGTTTGAATCGGGCAGTCACCCGCGCTGCATCAACGTCAGCCCTACTACATACCAGTGAGAGAACACACACACACACACACACACACACACACACACACACACACACACACACAGGCCAGTGTTTCTCAGCTGATGTGTAACTCTGCTGCAGTGGAGACAGTCACACCTGTTTCTATGGCAACCTGCTTCAGTCGAGATCATCAAGGACGATACTCTGCAGTCAAGTGCAGCTCTGAAGATCTGCTCTCTCTCACACACACACACACACACACACACACACACACGCTTTAAAATGCACCAGCGAGCACCTGTGTTTGTAGACATCCACAAACACTCAACATCAACAATCACGCACATGTGCAGAATTAAGCACACACACAATATGAATAATCAAGCACACATATACACCTACACACACATACACCCACACATGTGCACTAGTATATGCATATAAAATACACACATTTACATGTCTAAATGGGTACACACTATAGACTTATATTGTTTTTATATGCAACTCATAAATACAAAAGATGAGATTTCCAGGGGGTAAATATTTAAATCATAAAAATGTTGAAAAAGATTGCACAATAAATAGAACTAAAATTTAAATAGGCTTATAAATGTATGGCTTAGTTGCATGTATTAAAACACAAATTACAATTTCAATTTTATATTTTAGGATTGATTGTTTTTTTTTTTAATATTGTACTATAATATAAAATGATTATATATATAAACAATTTTATGTAATAATAATAATAATAATAATAATAATAATGTATTATGCGCTTTGTTGAATTGTAGAAATATTCACTTAAAATATGCCTTAAGAAACATTTTTAACTGCTGATTATTTCAATTATCAAATATTATTTTTAATTTTAAAGTACAATTTAAAGACAACAACAACAAAATTGTACATGTTAAAGATTTATAGTTAGAAGTATTCAATAATAATAATGAAAAAAATAAAAATATTGTATTAATAATAATAATTATTATAATAACAGATGCTTTATTGAGTTATTGAAATTTTAACTCATAAATATATATACATATATATTTGTCTTATAGTTAAAAGTATTGTAAAATAGTATACAAAGATTATATATTAAAACAATTTTGATATATAATAATAGTGTATCATGCACCTTATTAAATTATATAAATATTAACCCAGAATATAATTCTTTATATTATAAAAAAATATATAATTAAATATAATATTTAATGTCAAAGGGGTTGGGCTGACAAAAAAACTTAGAATTGAAAAAAAAAAAAAAAAAACTTTATTTACTAAGTTTATATGTTGTTTTTACAAATTAGGTTTTGTCAGAATCAGGTCTTGCATATTTAATTCCTTTTAATTTGCTACTCTTTTCAGACTCCTGCGTGACGACCGCGCGTTCACCTTCATCCCTCGCTCGCGGCAGGAGCTTCCCGACAACTTCCCCAAAGAGATCCCGGGAATCTGCTATTTCCTGGAGGCGGGGAAAGCCCAGAGCCACGCCTCTCTCACCAGCACTCGCTCCGCCCCCATCCGGAAAGTGTCCTATAACATAGGGACCATGTTTCTACGGGAGACTAGCCTCTGAGACGGCCCCGCCCATTCGCTACGACATCACGTCCTGTAGACTAGTGTTGCCTGTGGCAACTGGTTGCCCCGCCTCTCGACCGGAGCGTCGCCCTCAGAGGCGTGACACGGGGGGGAGGGGTGTAGGGGACAGCCCCGCCCCCTGGCCCCGCCCTTTAAAGGAGCCATGGATAATTGTGTTCTGAAAATACAATAAAAACAAATAAATATATAGATATATATTTAAAACAAAGCCTTCTGCTCAACGGCATAGCCAAACATACATGGTGTACACATGCAAATACTACAGACAAACTCATGTAAACACACATTTCTTGCAGCATTGCAGGTAATAGATTTCACATGCATAACTTTGGTGCCTTTACCTCCTAAACACACACATAAACACACACACACGCACACACTCCACAAACATGCATTTATCTTTGCCATTTTACACACGCCGCCATTAACCACTGTTAAATCCTTTATGTGTGTGTGAATCCTCTATTAACCATTGTTAGATCCCTTGTGTTTGTGTGTGTGTGAGTGTGTCTTACCATTAACCGCTGTTAGATTGTGTGTGTGTGTGTGTGTGTGTGTGTATATGTGTGTGAGTTTGTGTAAAGACTGAAGCCGTTTTGCACATCTCACATCTGCGACGTGTTTTTATTTTGGCTCCCATATTCGTACTTAACTCATTTAAAGAAACAGTTCACCCCAAAATTAACATTTGCTGAAAATGTGCTCACCCTAAGGTCATCCAAGATGTAGATAAGTTTGTTTCTTCATCAGATTTTGAGAAATGCAGCATTCCATCACTTGCTCACCAATGGATGTGAATGGGTGCCATCACATTACAATAATCCACAAGTAATCCACACCACTCCAGTCCATCAGTTAACATCAAGACAAAAGCTGTGTATTTGTAAGAAGCAAATCCATCATTAAGACATTTTAACTTTTTATACCATCACTTCTGGCTAAAATACGAGTCCATAATGCACAATAACGCTTCCTTCAGTGAAAAAGATCTGAATCAGGAGTGAAATCTGCACAGATGAACCGAGGCAGGCAGTAAAAATACTTTTTAAGTGTCTGTACTTTAGTGTTTTTCTAGTATAATATTGTACTTTTTTTCTGCACTATGTTTTATAAAATAAATATAATTTAATACGTAAGTACATTAAAAATATATTACTTCCTTACTTTTACTCAAGTAAAAGTAATTCAAAGATTTACTTGAGTACAAGAGAGTACTACATTTTTAATGTTCTCAAAGTCAAAATCAAAATGAAAGTTTTTTGGCTTTTGGTATGAATATGTTAGCCTTAAGGTTATCTATAAGCTAGTGTGCTCCAAAACAACAACACAAACAGGGTTGCCAGGTTTTCACAACAAAACCCGCCCAATTGCTACTCAAAACTAGCTCAATCACGTTTTGAGGGGGGTCCCCCATTAAAAATCGCCTTCTGGTGGATAAAATGCACCTTTTTTGTCGGGGTTCCCCTGGTAAATTAGCATTTCAGGGGCTAAATATGAAGTTATTGTGGTCGATTCAACCCGCGGACATCAAAAACAGCCCACAGCAACGGTGGGGAAATCATGGACTTGGCAACACTGCACACAATTCATGTTTACAAGATATGAGTATTCAAAACTTACAGTCTCATCACTTCCACCAATATGAATCAACGATTTTGATGACATCATGCTGTACTTCAGCTTCTCATCAAACCTTCTATCCAATCAGATGCTCTCTAGAATCCGTAGCATCCCGCCCTCTATATAAAAACTATAAATACGGGCTGAAGCTTGGCTGAGATCGGTCATTTGTTCACAGAGTTAGTACTTTCTGTATGGTGAATGGCAGGTAGTGAGCAATGTAGGCGATAGGGAACGATTCAGACAGTGCAAATATGCTTTCCGACGGGGCAAATGAAGTCTGGTTTGGCGTTGTGTCACGCGAACAGTCTACTCTGGACTTTGGTTCCGGTTCAGAGACGCGAACGAACGGAGCAGATCATATGCGTGAGTCGGTGTGTATTAAACTACACAGCCTCAGCATGATTATGATCACTATTTTGTTTTAGTAAGAGTTTCATATTGAATCTATGGGGTAATCTATGGCTGTCATAAGCTTTCAAATGCGGCTTTGCTGAGCTCAACGGCTCTGGGCCAAGCAGATATAAATGGAACGCTATTGGCTATTTTAAAAGTGGGCGGGGCTGCTCAATATGGCTGGCCTTGTTTTCCTGTTTCAGTTGAAATTACGTCACCGCATAGACTACAGGTGCGTGTTTCAAGCAAGCGGAAACCTCCCGCTCTCGCTCTTGACTTTAAGCAACAGCTTCCAATGGAACGGCTACAATGACCGGAAGTAAACTGCTACACCGTCGTAGCAGAGAACGTAAAAATCATTAAGCAACCATAAACACAAAGGCGCAACGCGGCATTTAAATACAAATGATGGATTATGAGGATGATATTTAGGCAATACTTAAATTGTTCGCTTCACATCATCTCTAGTCTCAGTGCTGTTGCCAACAGCAGTGATATCTTTGTACAAATGGGAAAAAAATCGTTAAAATTAGTTTGTTTAAAACATATCAGCACTTTAAATGAAAGACTGATGGTAGAATCGTATACTGCTGTAATTACAAGTAGTATAATCTATAAAATGTAACATTCATCTACCTAATGTGTCACGTTGTACGACTACGGCAAACCAGCTGCTCTCCCGTAGCAGACGGCTACAGTAGAACGTCAAAAAAAAGTCGCGAACGCGCAATTTGACGTCGGAATGCCGTTGCCGTTCCATCAGTGGCTGCAGCTTAAAGTCGGAAGTGACTGAAGCTGCAGTTGATCGGCTGGCCGCTTGAGGCTGGCTCCAAAAGGGAGCAAATCCCCGTAGACTCTCATGTTAAAATGTTCAACTTTATAACAGATAAAAACATGTTTACAGCCTGGTACAAAAAGTGGTTTTGTTTTTTACAGCTAGTTTTGCCCTTCATGACAACTCTGAGGGGGGTGAATTTTTTTCTAACTCACCCGTTTAAATTATATTAAGCATTAAAATTCTGCATAATTAAGGGCGTGGCCACTTGAGTGACAGCTGTCGGGCAGCCGTCACATTACCGCAGTTGAACTTGGCATCTCAGCCGTGTTATTGCGTTTGTTTTTTTCTTAGGGTGTTACTTTATCAGGATTATTTTAATAAATTTAAAAACCAGACATCTTAGCTCCACCCATGTCCTGCCTCTTTGTCCATTTTCTATTTTCCCGGAGTGATGCGCTTCCAAAATGGCGACGACAGGCCCCGCCCAACTTTTGCTTCAAAAACGCTCTTCAGAAACCTACGGGTGACGTCACTGACACTACGTCCATGTTTTTACAGTCTATGGTTTCAAGGCTCTTCAGTGGACCTTTAAGTGTTAAAGGTAAAAAAAAAAACAGCTTTCATTTATGAAATGTAGTGCAGTAACATATGACATTATGCTTTGGAATGTAGTGAAGTAAAGTTATCCAAAGAAAAATACTTCATCCATTCACCCATTCACATCCATTGCTACATTTCTCCAAATCTGATGAAGAAACAAACTCGGGTACATCCTGGATGGCCTGAGGGTGGTTAATATTTCATAAAATGTTCATTTTTGACTGAACTATTTCTTTAGTCAACATTAGCCTATATTTTGCAATACAGACACTTTTGAAGTAATGCAAATGCTATTTGAAAAACACAAATTTCAGTAAATTGGTACTGAATTTAGATGCACTTTATGTACCATGTAGGTTAATTAGTATTTGTATGTAAATGTGATTTTCATGCAGATTTTCATGCAAAACTTCTCAATAATCCATTCTCAATCACCATTTAATGATTTATTAGTGATAATTAATGAAAAACTTAAATCAGGACTCACTTTTATGCAGCAGAAATCGGGTACTGTAGATGGCAGATGTGTGAATCGGTGTGTGTGTGTGTGTGTGTGTGTGTGTGTGGGTGGGTGTGAATATTGTTTGAGTTCAAAGGAAGGTGTGTGACAATGTCATCATTCATTTCAGTCACATTTGAGTAATTCAAGATCACATCCTGACATGTCAGTCATTTTTATCAGGATGCCAATAAAGTTGATTCATTGAAGTTTTATGGTGTCTGACTGCTGTGTTAGTGCTCTCTTTAAATGGCTGTTTTTCTAAAAAAAAAACCCTGTATGACAATTTATTCATTGCAACAAACAAGAAGAATAGGGTTATCTCTAATATTTTTTTGAAAGAGATGTATACTTTTATTCAGCAAGGATGCATTAAATGAATCAAAAGTAACAGTAAAGACATTTATAATCTTACAATAGTTATGAAATTTCAAATAAATGCTGTTCTTTTGAACTTTCTATTCATCAAAGAATCCTAAAAAAAAACAAATCACAGATTCTACAAAAATATGAAGCAGCACAACATTGCTAATAATCGTAAATGTTTCTTGAGCAGATTTCTGAAGGATCATGTGACACTGAAGACTGGAGTAATGATGCTGAAAATTCATCTTTTGACCACATAAATAAATTACGTTTTAACACATATTCACATAGAAAACAGTTATTTGAAATAGTGATAATATTTCACAACATTACTGTTTTTACTGTATTTTTGATCAAATAAAGGCAGCCTTGGTTAGTGATATGAGACTGGTACAATGTTATTATTGTGACTATGAGTTACAACTAATATGCCAAGTATTTTATAAATTACCAATCAACAGCCACTAAATGTAAATGGGTTTTGAGCGTGAACAATTGTTAAGTGGTATAAAATATTTATAGTATAAATATTATCGAAGTATTTTTTTTTTTATATTTGTGACCTTGGACCACAAAACCAGTCTTAAGTAGCATGGATATATTTGTAGCAATAGTCAACTGTAAATACATTGTATGGGTCAAAATTTTTCTTTTATGCCAAAAATCATTAGGATATTAAGTAAAGATCATGTTCCATGAAGATATTTAGTAAATTTCCTACCGTAAACTTAATTTTTAATTAGTAATATGCATTGCTAAGATCTTAATTTGGACAACTTTAAAGTCGATTTTCACAATATTTAGTTTTTTTTGCACCCTCAGATTCCAGATTTTCAAATAGTTGTATCACAGCCAAATATTGTCCTATGCTAACAAACCATATATCAGTGGAAAGCTTATTTATTCAGTTTTGACGCTTATGACTGGCTTTGTGGTCCAGGGTCACTTTATTTACACTAGTACAGACCAATTGTTTATTGGAACAATTTGGTTTATATCCAGTGATCTACTACTGACAGGAACAAAAACTCTTGTTCATGTTGATTAGTGGCTTCATTCACATGCGGGCATGTTTGGATGGTCACATTAGCCAGATGAGCTGAAGAACGACAGAGATTTATGCAAGCGTGTGTGGCTTTTAATATGCCAAATTTCAATGAAGAAGAAAGTGATGATTTAAATTCTCATACAAAATGAGATTGTGTTGATAGAGACCAAGAGGTGAGAAGTGGGTGTGTCCTGTTTCTATAAAATACTGCTGGATACTAGCCACACCCATCCAGGAAACGCCCAATTGCAGTAAAGATTGAGCGGCCACGCCCACTTTGAGTTAACACTGATTGAACAGGAGATTGAAAGCGTGTGTGTGTGTGTGTGCGTGTGTGTATGTGTTTAAATTCAACACACATTAGAAGACACCAATTGTTGGATGGTGAAACTGTGGAAACACAGTAGGAGTGTTTATGGAAACCTGTTTGAGGACAATCATTTCTGCTGTTCTGTTTGGTGTCACTGATGGTGCAGTAGTTTGTATCAGGGTCACTGTTTCTTGTGTCAATTACTTTCTAATAAGAAAGCCAGAAGCTTGGTGTTGATGGACGCTTGTTGAGACTTGCCTTTCTAGACGATTTGTCAAGCACACTTTTTTGGTTACAATTTGTCTACTAAGACGTGGAAAACTCTTGTGTTTGTTTGTAACATATCCATGCTTCCAGGACAAAACAGACTTACATTTTCACTTTATTTATATAATATACAAATCAACTTTAGAATATGTATAATTATAAAATAATTTGTATTTTCAAATATTTAAAATGCTAAAATACAAATTTAAAATACAAAAATTATTTATTTTGTAATACTTAGAATTACTTGACTATATATGTTAACTATATTTCAAATTATATAAAAATTATATTTTTAAATATTTTATTATTTTAATAATATTTTATCAAATTTTAATACATTTTGTAAAACAATTATTAAAAAATATATATTATTTATATTTCACATATATTAACATGTTCAAAATACAGCTTATCTACAAATATTATAAATATAATACATAAAATAATAATATATGAAAATAATAATTTATATAATATACAAATAATATACAAAATTATATACATTTAAATATTTATCATTTTAGATACTTCTATTATTATATTTTATATAATAATTATATTTTTATATCATTTTGAAATCTAACTTTTTATTATGTATTACATTTGCCAGTGTGTGTGTGTGTGTGTATATATATATATATATATAATGTAATAATTTATATAATATAAAAAATATATTGAAAATTATGTATTTTATTTAATTTAATACATTATATAATACAAAATACAATTTTTACATTTAAAAATGGCATTTATAATATAATATAACACAATAATATTTAAAAAGTATATATATATATATATATATTATATATATACACACAAAATTATATAATATATTTTAAATATTTATCATTTTAATTTGTAACTCTTTATTGTCTTTAACTTTTTTCTAATTTTAAAGCATTGAATTATTACATTTGTCAGAATATATTCTGGTTTTATTTTAGGTGTAAAGCTGTACTTAACTTCATTTGAAAACGATATAATATTGAAAACCTCAAATACACACTTCAGTTTTAGCGACTGTTCTGCTGTGTTCTAGAATAGAGTAGCATATTCTGCGATATAATAAATTGATTAGAGCCGTATTCCTCTTCCTGAAACATCCCATAATAGCATTACTACGGTAATCAGCTCATTACTCATTCATTCTGACATCATCACATTCAGCCAATCGAATTAAGCGCATAATTAGAGCATGGCAGATGACGGGCCGTGTGTGTTAGAGCTGCTGATTGAACGCCGAGCGCTGTGTGCCTGTTTACGTAATACTCACATTTATATTATAAGAAACTAAGTTACTGCTGCTGTCAGCCATCACACAATCACTCACCAACCTGAAATCTATTTAAAGCTTTACATTTTCTGAAGAAACTGAATTCGATGCATGATGCTACAGTGTTGCTATGCAGTTGCTGGGTTGCTAAGGTGCACTGAGTAGTTTTAGGCACCTATTTAATAGGATCCTTTTTTTTATGGTGAAGATATGGCAACCACAGCGTTTTTTTTTTGTTTGTTTTTTTTACCATAAATTTCACTTTTGCTAAGGTGCACTGAGTAGTTTTAGGCACCTATTTAAAAGGCTCCTATTTTATTTATTAATACAAAATAATTAAATGAAATGTACTTCTGTAAATTTAAATTCAATTTGCAAAAAGTAAAATGTGCCATCCTATTTTTATGGCAACCAGATGTTTTTTTTTTTTTTTTTTTTTACCATAAATTTCACTTTTTTTTCTTTTATGTCTGTATTTATTTACTATTTATATACATTTACAGTGTACTAACTAACTGTAATAGATCTACTGGGACATTTCATGTAATTTCACAGTCAAATATGGTTAAATGTACAGTTTTATAATCAAGTTTTTTCATATAATATACAAATTATATGACAATTATATATTTTATAATTTTTAATTATTTGCATTATAGAAATTATTTCAATTACTTTTAAAATAATTATTTAAAAAATATATAGTTTAAAATAGGCTCCTATTTTTAATAATACAAAAATAATAATTTGGTCAATTTATTAGTTTATTAGTTACATTCGGTTTGCAAAAAGTAAAAACTTGCCATCCTATTTTTTACGGTGAAGATCTGGCAACCACAGCTGCTGTGTTTTCTTTTTACCATACATTTCAAGTTTTTTTTTTTATGAATTTATTATTTATATAAATTTACAGTGTTACTAACTGTAATATATGTACTGAGACATTTCATGTAATTTGTTTTTTGACTGTAATTTTTGTAATTATTTGTATTGTAGAAATTATTTAAATGACTTTAAAAATAATTAATTAAAAATTGTGATTTAAAATAGGCTCCTATTTTTTTAATAATACAAAAATATTTATCCATCAATTTTTATTTTTTTTTTATATATTTTACGATGCAGATCTGGCAACCACAGCTACTGTTTTTTTCTTTTTACCATAAATTTCAAGTATTTATTATTTATTTATATATATTTAGCTACAGTATACAAACTAACAGATAGTTACTACTGGGACTTTTCATGTAATCTGACAGTAAAATTTGGTTAAATGTACAGTTTTATAATATTTAAGTTTTGTTTGATAATAAACAAATTACATGACCATTATATATATATATATATATATATATATATTTTTTTTTTTTATTATTATTATTTGTATTATAGAAATTATTTCAGTTACTTTGAAAATAATTTATTAAAAACTGTAGTTTAAAATGGACTTCTACATATATATGTATAGTAATTTGGTATATTTATTAGCTAATTAAATTAATTAAATATACTTGTAAGTTTAACTTCGGTTTGCACAAAGTAAAAAGTTGCCATCCTTTTTTTTTTTTTTTGTACGGTAAAGATCAAGGTTTTTTTATTTATATATTAATATAAATTTACAGTGTGCTAGCAACTATACAAATATTATTTAAAAGTCTCTAGGTATACAAAATCCCATTGTCTCATTTTCCCATGACGATCCTCTCTCGAAACTCCCATGGGAAAGTAGGAACTGAAAGAGTATTTATCCTCCAGCTGAAGCAATAAAACTCTTCTGTCAGAGTGTCACAATACACTAACAAAACCTAGCATGCTCGTTGCTCCCAATTCTGACTGAACTATTTTCATCTCTGAGAAAGATCAGAGGCGCTCACACACGTGTTGAAGGTGCTTGATCTCTCTCAGGATTATGGCGGGGAAAATAAAACGAATTACTGGATTAACAGCTTCCTGTCAGAAATGCGACAGCTTCCCCCAGGCCTCTCGGATGTGTCCTCAAGACACCGGCTCTTAAAGAACCTACATTTACGACACCTCTTTCTCTCTCTCTCTTTCCCCATCTCTTTTTCTATTATCGACGCGCATCTTGAGCCGAAGAGGAAACAAAATGGTGCTAAAAGGCGAGGGAGTCGCTGGAGTGTCTACGTCTTCTGAGAGACTGACAGTGAGTGTGTGTGTGTGTGTGTGTGTGTGTGTGTGTGTGTGTGACAAAAAGCCGCAGGAAAAGGTGATAGTGTGATAGTGACCTGTAAACAAAGCGCTTCACCGTCTGCTGTAGTGAACACAAAACCACTGACCTTTCTCTGTCTGTGTGAATGAATGGTCTTAAAGGAGTAGTTCAGCCAAAAATGAACATTTGCTGAAAATGTACTTACCCTCAGGTCATCCTAGATGTAGATGAGTTTGTTTCTTCTATATTTAGAGAAATGTAGCATTAGATCACTTGTTTACCAAAAAATCCTTTGCAGTGAATGGGTGCCATCAGAATGAGTCCAAACATCTGATTAAAACATCACAATAATCCACAACACTCCAGTCCATCAGTTAACATCTTGAGAAAAAGCAGTGTGTTAAATTGTCACTCCCCGACAAAATCCAAGTTTATCCACCATGTTGTTTAAAACGGTGTTCGCCAATCCGATGGTCATATTTGACTGGTAGATCTTTATCACTGTCCCAGTAATTCCCAAAAATAACAGAAAAAAAAAAAAATAAATGGAAAAAAAATTGGTTAATTTGGTTAATTGAACAGTTATATAAATAAAACTGTTCAAATAAATAATATCTATAATACAAATTATATGAAAATTGTATGCTATATTTTATCCCTTTTTTAATATAATTTGTATTATAGATATTATTTAATGAAATAAATAAAAATAAAATAATAGCTATTGCTTTTAAAATATTTTATAAAAAATGTTAAAATAGCCTACTATTGTTTTTAATAATACAAAAAAGATGAATACTCTATATCATTATTATATAATAGCCTAATATAACTAATATTTATTATAACCACCTGTGTATTATGGTTCATGTCAGTATATTATAAAGGTAAAAGTCTGACTTTAGTAATTTGGCATATTTATTAGTTAATAAAATATAGGCTACTTTTGTGCATTCAAATTCAGTTTGTAAAATGTTGCCAGTCTGTTTTTTTTATGGTAAAGATCTGGCAACCACAGCTGCTGTATTTTCTTTTTAGGCTAGGCTACTATAATTTTTTTTGTTAATAATAAAAAAACAAACAATAATTGGCAAACCTGCTCATCTGAATCAAATAATTTGCGATTCGAAGTTTTGATTTGAATCAAATCTTAACCAAATACTTCGTAATCCATGTTCTGAAGTTCCAATCTAAATTAAATGATTCGTGAAAACAAAACGAAGTCCTGATCTGAATCAAATGATTTGAGAACCTGCACCAAAAATCCAAGCTAAATCAAATCATTCGCAATCCACGCTCCGAGGTTTTGTTTCCATTTAAAAGATTCATGAACCCGCTCCGAAGTTTAAATCCAAATCAAATGATTCGCAATCCACGCTCAGAAGTTCCGATCTGAATTAAATGACTTGTGAACCTGAATCAAAGACCCGATTCTGAATCAAATGATTTGCAAATCTGCACCAAAATCCCGAGCTAAATCAAATGATTTGTGATCGACACTCCAAAATTCCGGTATGAATCAAATAATTCACAAACCTGCACCAAAGTCTCAATCTAAATCAAATGATTCGAGATCCGCGCTATGAAGTTCAGATCTAAATCAAATTCATAAACCTGCTCCTAAGTTCCATTCTAAATCAAATGATTCGGAGACTGGAAGTAAAGCAGAATTTAGATTAAGACGTGTCTTGATGCCTTCCTGCCTTTGAAAATGCTGCCTCCGAAGGCAGTATTTTAGAGCTTTCAGACGCAGTCCAAATCTAAATCAGATGATTCGCGATCCACGCTCAGAAGTTCCGATCTGAATTAAAGGATTCGTATACCTGAACCAAAGTCTTGATTCTGAATGAATGGATTTGCAAATCTGCACCAAAATCCCGAGCTAATTCGGATGATTCGTGATCCACACTCCAAAATTCCGATATGAATCAAATGATTCACAAACCTGCACCAAAGTCCCAATGTGCATACTATTAATCCTAAATTCTATGTGAGATTAGGGACGATAGTATGCACATTGGGACGCAGGGTCAGTCTAAATCAAATGATTCGAATCGAGATCCCTGCTCCAGAGTTCCAATCGAACCATCATTTCAGATCGAGGCTTTGGAACCAGGTCCGCAGTTCCCATCTGAATCAAAAGAATCACGAACCTGCCCCTAAGTTCCTATCTAAAACAAATGATTCGTAATATGCACTCTGAAGTCCCGATCTGAATTAAATGATTGCGATACCTCAAGTTCCGCTCTCGACCAAATGATTCGCGAACCCGCACCGAGGTCCCGATCTAAATCAAATGATTCGCGATTCACAGTTAATCTGAATCAAATTATTCGCGATCCGATCGGAGAGCTTCGAAACGGTGAATCATTTTGCGACGTGACGATTTAACTGATTTGGAGTTTGGAAAAAACTCCGTTTCACCCACCACTTTATGTGCTTTTTTTTAATCATCACAAGCGAATGACTCTCTTAATTTGATCTCGTTTTTGCTAGTAAATCGCTTGAACTGTTAAAGATGACCGAAGTCACGAGCTTAAATCAATCGGAGCAGTTCCAGCGTAAATGACTCACTCAATTGATTCGGTTAATCTGTTCCTCTTTAAGCGCTTTTAGCCATGTTTACACGGTTGTGTCAGTACTACTGCTGGCTTAGCTCGCTGGTTTTATGACATTAACTTAAAAAAGCGAAAACATATTATGTTTGCAACTTGAAGATCAATATTAGCAAATCTACGAACTTATGCAGGTGAGGTAACCGGTTTACTGCTAACTAGTGAAAATGACAAGCTGTACATCAAAATACATGTTAGATGAAAACATTTTGATCGAGTTTGTAGCTTAATTCAATATATTTGAAATGGTTTGAGCACTGCAGTTCAGTTGGTGACAGTTTAAAAGGAAATCAGTGGAAAACAGTCATCTAATACCATTGAAGTGAATGTTCAATTTATCAGTATGTATTATTTTAAATATTACAGAAATGATTGTTGTATCTGGTTGTATCAGTCCATACAGAGTAGTATAAAATGTAAAAAGAGCAGATTATTAAGGTTTATGGACGATTTAAAGTTAAATATTTTAGTTTAATGATGGATTCGTTTCTTTTAGCTTCTCAAGATGTTAATTGATGGACTGGAGTTGTGTGGATTACTTATTGTGATGTTCTTCACAGCTGATTGAACTGTCATTCTGACGGCACCCATTCACTGCAGAGGATCCATTAGAGAGCAAGTGATTTAATGCTAAATTTCTCCCAATCTGATGAAGAAACAAACTCGCCTACATCTTGGAAGGCCTGAGAGTGAGTACATTTTCAGCAAATTTGTATTTAATTTTTCAACAGTAAAACCCTGACATTCATCACATGCACTCATTTCACTGCAGCGAGTGTGTTTTAGTGTTTGTCTCCAGTGTAATGGACATTAGACCTGCTCGTGTCATGATTATTTAATCATTAAGGCCTGCTTGATTAAATAATTATCTTCTTTGCTCTTTGGGAGTGCTTTTATTAACAAACATTGTGCTGTTCTTCTGTGTGCTGCTCTGAACAATCCTTTGAGAAGCATTACGCTGTATTACCTGAGGGAAAACACTGCAGCAGCTCTATTGATGTGTCTAATTATTCTTTTGATGCCGAGGTAATATTAGGACACACTGACACACGTAAACACATCTTAGTGCTGTCATTACCTGCTTTACACAATTCTTCTTTGACGATTTCAGCTCGAACCTCTTTGACTTCATTCAGTTGTTGTTTCATTTCATTTTTTTCACATTTTGGGTCATGCAAGCTTATATAGAGATTAAGCTTAAATTTCAGTTAATTGACTTTTGAAAGTTTGTTTTTTTTTAAATGTTTTTTTGTTTTTTTTAATTCTCTTTTACTCACCAAGGATGCATTTATTTAATTTAAAACTACAATAAACAGTAAAAAAAAAAAAAGTGAAATATTATTAGAATTGAAAGCTGTTTTCTATGGAAGTCTGTTTCCCCCTCTAATTAAAAAAATAAAAAAGGGACTTTTTATATCACAATTCACTTTTTTTCTTGCATTTGCGAGTTTACATCTTGCAATTCTGACTTTTTTTCTTAGAACTGTGAAAGATAAATGCACAATTGTGAGTTATAAAGTCAGAATTGCTAGATATAAATTCAGAATTGCAGGATATAAACTCGCAATTGTCAGAAAGTCAGAATTGCGAGATTATATCTCACAATTTTGACTTTATTTTATCGCAATTGTGAGTTTATAAAGTCAGAATTGTGAGATATAAACTTGGAATTCTGAGTGCTAAAGTCAGAATTGCATGATATAAACTCGCAATTCTGAGAAATTAATTCAGAATTGCGTAATATAAACTCACAATTCTGCGAAATTAAGCCAGAATTGTGTGATATAAACTTGCAATTGCGAGTTATTAAGTCCAGTACTGAGGAGAAAAAAGAATTGCAAGTTTATATCTCAGAATTCTGACTTTAACTCGCAATTGTGAATTTATATTGCACAATTCTGACTTAATTTCTCAGAATTATAAGTTTATATGATGCAATTCTGACTTTATAACCAGCAATTGTGAGTTTATATCTCACAAATTCTAAGAAAAAGTCAGAATTGTGAGATAAGTTACAACAACTTTTTTTAATTATTATTCAATGGCAGAAACGGGAATCTGTTCACATTGAAATACAATTTTGAGGATAAATAAATGTATAAATAAATATTTATTTAAGTAAAAAAAAACAATATTAATTAATAAGTAAAAATTAATATTTTTTTTCTTATTTATTACTTTTTTAATTTAAATTAACACATTTTCTTTCTTTCTTTATTTTTTTTACACAGTACTTTTATTATTTTATTCTTTCTCCTTTTTTTGGCCTAAAATGGACGCAGGACAATCAGCTTTAACCTACAATGTTCTTTCGTTACCATGGTGATGTTCTTTATCTCCACAGTGACGCTGCACATGGTGACTATGTGGAATTTACTATGCTGGGATGCGACACTGGTTTTAATGTGACACTTCAAAAAGGCCTATTACTATGGCAACAGGGATCCTGTTCACAAACAGGTAAACATGCACACACACACACACACACACACACACACACACACACACACACACACACACACAGAAGCACCCAGTCTGGATGTTATTTTTAGTGTGTGTACGCACATAAACACATAATGAGTCAGAGTCTTTTCATGCAGTGATGTCATCAGCAGTCCTCTGTTATTGTGATGTCACTGAAATCTTCTTTCAGCTCTTCTATTGGCCACATTGCAGCACATCAGTGACTCGCATGTGGGCTCTCCCACTGAACTCTGGGAAATCTTTTTTGACAGCCACCATGTGACGAATAGATAAGCATTTGAATTGCACCGTTTTTCAATTGTAAAAAAAGCTCTGCAATCATAATACATTTTTTGAGTCCTATATCTGAGGAGACTGATTCATCTAATGTGACCTGGGCTGTTCACCCTAAAAATACAACAGACAACAGCCGAACAGCTGTGATTTGGGACGTGGGTCACATGATCCATCTCTGATGGGGCGTTTCAGAAATCCAGTTTCATAATCCAGATGCAGATTCTCAGCTAGCGTCTCTCTCTCTCTCTCTCTGCTCAGACAGTGATGTTGATTAGATTAACTCGGATGACTGCCTGTATCACACGTGTTCTTGTTGCCATGGCAAAGCTGGCTGTGCTGGGATGGTTGCCATGGTAACGGTGAGAGTGTGTGTCATAGAGGAGGATGGGTGGCACTCTCTCTCACTAACGTTTGTTCGTTATATCAGTCTGCCGTTCTGTCTATTGTTTGTTCATATCACTCATTTGTTCTATCGTTTGTATGGTCTATCTATCTAACGATAGATAGCTAGACAGAATGATAGACAGAATGAACAAATGAGTGAAGAACAAACGATAGAAAGACAGAACTAGATAGAATGACAAAACAAACAACGATAACTAAATAGAACGAACGAACGACTAAAGAAAAAACAAATAGAAAGACAGAATGAACGAACAATAGATGCATAGATACAATGACAGAACGATGGAACAAACAAGTGAATGAACAAACAAACAACAGATGGATGTAACGACAGAACGAATGAACGATGGAAAGAGAGACAGATATAATGACAGAACGATAGGACAAAAAATAAAATAATAGAAAAAATGAGTGAGCGAACAAATGATAGACTTTGATTATTCCGCTTTTGCAGTTAGTAAAAATGTTACATCACATATTCTATAAAGGTCACTTCAGCTTTAGAAAAGCTTATTATGTCATTACTATTATTATTATTATAAAATTAATTGGTAATACTTTACAATAAGGTTCATTACTTAGCATGAATTAATATGAACTAAAAACTATTTTTAAAGCATTTATTAATCTTAGTTAATGTTAATTTAAACATTTACTAATGCATTTATAAAAATCAGTCAAGTTGTGTTTTTGAACATTTGTTAAATGCGCTGTGAACTAACATGAACAAACAATGAACAGCTGTATTTTTATTAACCAACATTAACAAAGATTAATACAAAAATGTAATTAATGTTTTGTTCATTCATGTTAATTAATACATTAGCTCATGTTAACAAATGATACCTTACTGTAAAGTGTTACCAATTCATTATACAAATAAATGTATTTGGTGCACAAAATGAGATGACAGAGAAACTCTCGTATACACATCATTCTGCCTAATATCTCCTTTTGCAAGTCATACGGATAAGAAATATAGGTAATATAATAAACAAAACAAGTAACAAAATAAAGGTAAGTGATAAGAGGCTCTATTTTATTCACAACATAATGTCGTAAAACACCTTTTAGGGTTATGATAACCAAAACAGTTCCTGAGCTAGATTAAGATTTGGTCTCTGTAAACCAAACTATCACTTTAATAATTTTTTTTTTTTTTCCCCACTAATAAAAATATTTTGTCATTAGCTAGCTCCACACTGGATAGCTGCTTTATAACAGAAAAATTGTAATTCTAACTGAAAGTGACAGATTTTTCATGTTAAATACAGTGACGCTGATTGATTGAAGGCTATCTATTGCATAACGTAGTATATAAATAAACATGATGTGAGCGGACATTACTGGAGTAAGTTCACATTACTGAACTGCAGAGCTCGTGCAAACATATACATCATTGTAATCAGATGCATTTTTAAATGCTGCTTTCACACTGCTGTCAGTTTTTGTTGTTTATTCTGTTAATATTTACATATTCATCCAAACGCCGCTCAGATAGAATAAACAAAGAGTGAAGAACAAACAAATGACAGAAAGACAGAATGATAGAACGAATGAACAGTAGAAGCGATAGATAAAATGAAAGAACGATAGAACAAACAAACAATAGATAGAACGACAGAACAAACGAGTGAACAAACAAACGATAGATAACAGAATGAATGAACGATAGACGGATAATGGATGGATGGATGGAAGGAAGGAAGGATGGATAGATGGAACAAACGATGGCTAGATAGAATAAACGAACGAGTGAAGAACAAACAAACGACAGAAAGACAGAACGATTGAACGAATGAACAGTAGAAGCGATAGATACAATGAAAGAACGATAGAACAAACAATAGATAGAATGACAGAACAAATGAGTGAACAAACAAACAATAGAAAGAACGACAGAACAAACAAGTGAACAAACAATAAATAGATAACAGAACAAAAGAATGATAGACGGATGGATGGTTGGATGGATGGATGGATGGATGGAAGGATGGATAGATGGAACAAACAATGGCTAGATAGGATAAACGAACGAGTGGAGAACAACAAAATGACAGAAAGACAGAACGATAGAACGAATGAACAGTAGAACAAGCGATAGATACAATGAAAGAACAATAGAACAAACAAACAATAGATAGAACGACAGAACAAACGAGTGAACAAAAACAATAGATAGGTAACAGAACGATGGATGGATGGATAGAACAAATGATGGCTAGATAGAATAAACAAACGAGTGAAGCTCAAACAAACGACAGAAAGAACAAGCGATAGATACAATGACAGAACGATAGAACAAGCAAGCAATAAATAGAACGACAGAACAAACGTGTGAACAAACAAACAATAGATAACAGAACGATAGATGGATGGATGGATGGATAGATAGATAGATGGATAGTAGGCATGGGTCGGTATGAGATTCTGACACTATGATAACCTTAGATAAAAATATCACGGTTTAACTGTATCACAGTATTTAGTTTACAACTCTAAAGTATGTTATTTTTAAATGTCTAACTTTTAGACAAAAACTTTGTTTCCACTGAACACAATATATTTTATTTTGAAGAAATGTATAGAACATTTTGGAGCAATAAATATGTCAGGCTAAATAATTCAAATGAATAATTGAATTCTTTCTAATTGAATTAGAAAGTGCAGTCACTTAAGTGAGCCTAAACATGCAGCTCAATAATCAAAAACATATTTAAAACATAATTTCTGTAAATAAATGAATACAGCAGTCGTTACACCTGCAGCTCAAAAAGGTCTTTGGAGAAATGCTGACTTTCTACACATTCATCTTTCAGTCCAAGTTTTGATGCAGGAATGTTCACCTTTCCTGGATTAAGTTTGGAGGGTGAGGTACGAGGATGTGTGCACATACACATAAGGAGAGAGACAGCGCGAGTGTTACACGCACGCACACAGTCTCTTCTCCATTCAACACGCAACGAGTGGAAAAGCCACCTGAGAGCCAGCAGTTTTTGTGTTTTAAATGTTATGATTTTGAACAGATGTAATCATGTAAACAATGGCAGGAGGCTTAAAATTATAGACGTGATACCAGCTAAATTTAATTATTGTACTAAATCGAAACATAGCACTTTAGTCTGCCTGAGGGAGAAAACTAGTTGATGTTAGCTAGTTAATTAGCCATGTTATCTGCCTCCATAGCAAGCATCATCTGTATGGAACATAGTGTAAGGAACATTGCCATATAGCAGACTTCTTCTTTTTTGATGGGAGAAAAAGTTTTTAGCCATTCTACACATCACTGACCACTCGCAGATAGATAGATAGAAACAGTGGGGCAAAAAAGTATTTAGTCAGCCACCAATTGTGCAAGTTCTCCCACTTAAAAAGATGAGAGAGGCCTGTAATTTTCATCATAGGTATACCTCAACTATGAGAGACAAAATGAGAAAAAAAAAAAATCCAGAAAAAAGAATTTAATAATTTATTAATTATGATGGAAAATAAGTATTTGGTCAATAACAAAATTTAATCTCAATACTTTGTTATATACCCTTTGTTGGCAATGACAGAGGTCAAACGTTTTCTTTAAGTCTTCACAAGGTTTTCACACACTGTTGCTGGTATTTTGGCATTCTGGTATTTATCATTCCTCCATGCAGATCTCCTCTAGAGATTGGCAACACAGACTTTCAACTCCCTCCAAAGATTTTCGATGGGGTTGAGATCTGGAGACTGGCTAGGCCACTCCAGGACCTTGAAATGCTTCTTACGAAGCCACTCCTTTGTTGCCCGGGCGGTGTGTTTGGGATCATTGTCATGCCGAAAGACCCAGCCAAGGTTATTATCGTAAACGAAAACTGAAACTAAGACGAAAACGATTGGTTAAAAAACATTTTCGTAAACTGAAATAAAATAAAAAAAATCATATTAAATGAAAAACTAAAACTAAACAAAACTAGCAACAACTATTGAAAAACTAAAATAAAATAATAATTGGCAAAAATAAATTTTCGTAATTAATAAGCATTCATCCAACTGGGGAAAATTTGACGAGTAAACGTGTTTAATCGTGCATCAACTGTGGCGAATGATGATGCAGTTGAGGCTGACAGCGCGAAACAAACATCAGTTAAGTGATAAAGAAGACGGACATAAATGATGGCTGCCGGCAGGAAACGACAGAGCCCTGTTTGGGACTATTTCGAATTTAATTCTGAAACTGGAAAAAGTAAATGTATTGTTATGCTCAATAACACACATTGTGGTGTTGAAATTAGGGGGAAAACCCCACAGCCTACAAAACACTAAAATAATGGGCAAAGAAATTATATAAGAAAGTAGCTAAAATAAGAATGGTAAATATTAAACAAACATTTGTGTCATAAATTCGTAACAACTTCGCCCAGCCCATCATCAAAATTACCGACCGAGTCTTTTCTCTCTCCTCATTACACTGTTGCATCCATTACAATTGCTAATTTTTGTTTTTAATAGGAACGTGGTTATTTTTCGTTTCGATTCTTCATAAAGTTAATTTAGAAATGTGTTTGGAACATTTTTTGTTTGTTAAATTAAAGCTTTTGTTATTTAAAATAACAACCAAGCGGCCAGCGGCAGTCAGTGAGTTGATTACAGCCTGTTTGATCAATTTTGCCTTCTCAAATCATCACGACTTGTCTAAAATAAAATCTTCAAGCATATCAGAATGTTATTTTAAACGTTAAACTTACACAAATGCGTGCTATTATAGGCATACAGTCGTTTGTTGGAGAGTGGATGCTAAATGCGCTTTGCAGGACAAGGAGGCACCAGCGCGATCACTTGCAAACAAATTAAAATAGGCCTACGCCGCAATCTTTGCTCATAAAGTTAAGCATAGTATATCATCCGGAACTGTTGTATCTAATTTTATTTCCGTGCACTCATGATTAAAAAAAAATCTTGTGCTTTTGTAAAAATAAAGAAAACAAACAAAATACCTTACAGTCAGGATAAATATATCTGCGTCCAGTGAGCAGATGGCGAGTCAGGATCGTCAACTACATCTTTGCCACACTGGCTCAGAAAACACTAGTTTAGTAACAATTCGTTTAAGTATCTCCTTATTTCCCTCCGACACATTCATAGTAATTACTTTTCCCGGAACTTTGCCAGCTTTAGTCTACTGCGTGTTTGAACGCAGATCTCTTCCAGCTGCGAAGGCACTTGCGCTTGCGCTTGCTGCTGCTGCTGACGGGGACACTAAACGCCGCCACGGCAGAATGAATGTTGCAGAATCACTGTACTTTATGCTTGATAGAGTTTGTGTGACATCACGTGCGGTGGCGCGGTTGTCATTAGGACCGTCACAGCCCTATTTGTATCTCAAACCCTTATGTTATTTTTGATATTCAGAGTTAAGCACAGATATAAATGCCAACTGTGCAAACAATAAATGTTGCTGAAATATCTTTTTTTGTGTGTGCTCTGGAAGTGTTCTATTAACTATGCTAAACTATAATTACTAAAACTAAATATAAAATAAAAACTAAACTAAAACTAACAAAACCATTAATGAAACTAACTAAAACTAAACTAAAATTGATTGCAAATTTGAAAACGAAATTATAATAAAAACTAATTTAAAAATGCAAAACTATAATAACCTTGGACCCAGCCACTTTTCATCTTCAATGCCCTTGCTGATGGAAGGAGGTTTTCACTCAAAATCTCACGATACATGGCCCCATTCATTCCTTCGTTTACACGGATCAGTCGTCCTGGTCCCTTTGCAGAAAAACAGCTCCAAAGCATGATGTTTCCACCCCCATGCTTCACAGTAGGTATGGTGTTCTTTGGATGCAACTCAGCATTCTTTCTCCTCCAAACACAAGAAGTTGATTTGGTTTCATCTGACCATATGACATTCTCCCATTCCTCTTCTGGATCATCCAAATGCTCTCTAGCAAACTTCAGATGGTCCCGGACATGTACTGCTTAAGCAGGGGGACACGTCTGGCACTGCAGGATTTGAGTCCCTGGCGGCGCAGTGTGTTACTGATGGTAGCCTTTGTTACTTTGGTCCCAGCTCTCTGCAGGTCATTCACTAGGTCCCCCCATGTGGCTCTGGGATTTTTGCTCACAGTTCTTGTGATCATTTTGACCCCACGGGGTGAGATCTTGCATGGAGCCCCAGATCGAGGGAGATTATCAGTGGTCTTGTATGTCTTCCATTTTCTAATAATTGCTCCCACAGTTGATTTCTTCACACCAAGCTGCTTACCTGTTGCAGATTCAGTCTTCACAGCCTGGTACAGGTCTACAATTTTGTTTCTGGTGTCCTTTGACAGCTCTTTGGTCTTGGTCATGGTGGAGTTTGGAGTGTGACTGTTTGAGGTTGTGGACAGGTGTCTTTTATACTGATAATGAGTTCAAACAGATGCAATTAATAGAGGTAACGAGTAGAGGACAGAGGAGCCTCTTAAAGAAGAAGTTACAGGTCTGTGAGAGCCAGAAATCTTGCTTGTTTGTACGTGACCAAATACTTATTTTACTGAGGAATTTACCAATTAATTCTTTAAAAATCCTACAATGTGATTTTCTGTCATCTTTTTAAGTGGGAGAACTTGCACAATTGGTGGCTGACTAAATACTTTTTTGCCCCACTGTAGACAGATAGATAGATAGATAGAACAATGGCTAGATAGAATAAACGAACGAGTGAAGAACAAAAAGGACAGAAAGAGAACGATAGAACAAACAAGTGAACAAACAATAGATAACAGAATGAATGAACGATAGACGGATAGATAGATAGATAGATAGATGGAACAAACGATGGCTAGATAGAATAAACAAACAAGTGAAGAACAAACAAATGACAGAAAGACAGAACGAATGAACAGTAGAACAAGCGAGAGATACAATGACAGAACAATAGAACAAACAAACAATAGATGGATAACAGAACGAAGGATGGATGGATGGATGGATGGATGGATGGATAGAATAAATGAACAAGTGAAGAACAAACAAACAGAAAGACAGAACGATAGAACAAATGAACAAGAACAAGTGAACAATAGATAGATAGATAGATTCAAATGACAGAACAATAGAACAAACAAACAATAGGTTGATATAACAGAAAAAATGAATGATAGATAGACAAACAGACAGACAGTAGACAAAGATAGAACAAACAAACAATAGATAGGTAGGTAGAATGACAGAAAAATAGATGGAACGAACAATAGATCAATATATTGAACAAATGAGTGAAGAACTAGATAGATAGATAGACAGATAGAGGAACAAACAATAGGTAGATATTAGGGCTGTGCCAATATTGGGACGCAAATTATCATGCGTATCTCGTCAGTAATGGTGGTTCTGTGATTAGCCGTTAATCTCATTCACGCGTTCATTTATAGTAAACGCGGATGTATGAATGAACATGTGAATGAGATTTACCGCTAATCACAGAACCACCATTACTGACGAGATGCGCATGATATCGTGTCCGAATATCGGCACAGCCCTAGTAGATATAACAACAACGAATGAACAATAGAACAAACGAACAATATCTGTCTATCTGTCTGTCTGTCTGTCTATCGAGACATGTATTCCCTCTTCTCGTGTGAGCCATCTGTGCTGTAAACGTTCTGCAGTTTCACATGTTGGTGTGTTTCTGCAAGGCATCTGCGGCCACTGCGAGTCTGAGCACCATTTTGGCTCCCGCAGGGCCTCCATCACGGCTGTAGGAGAAAATCACAGTGAATGGTGATTAACGCAGTAAATCAGGAAACTGGCGGATGGACAGAAGTCGTCCGGGAGAAGAGTTTGGACAGTGAAGCTTGTGTGTGTGTGTGATGTGTGATGGCAGAGCACCTGAGTCCACAACGACAGAAACCAAACAGAAATCAGGCATTCGTTCAGAACACGTTGACTGTTGAGCGAGCCAATAAATCACACAGACTGTAGTTGCTCTTTGTCTTGTGACCTTCTGAAGAGAACAAACCTCCTTCAGAGTTTCGTTCTCATGGGACTGCGACGCTGTTGTTTTAACCTTTGACCTTGGAAATACTTTCCGTCAAACAGACAGAAAACAGACACGCACACACACACACTAGTGCATCCCTCTCACTCAATCCTGATTTACTCAGGGCTCCATAATAAATCTTTAACAGAAATACTCTCAGAGGAGAAGCGCTGTTCTCTTTTAATGCAGCTCTCGCTTGCTTCCCCACTTTTATGAGCGTGTAATTTAGGAAGCGTTTGGCTGATGCTCTAGATTTCAGGAGAATGTAAAGCCCTATGTGCAGATAAATGCACATATGCATGTTTCAGTATTGTACTGGACTGTATTTATGCAGTATTTCAGGCTATATTTTGGCATCAAAATCAAATGTTTGGATGAACCACATTTGATGCTGTAAATGCTGTAAATTGTGGCGGTGAGTTATGCACAAGAAGAAGAAACTTTTTTCATTAATACAATATATACATATACAATATATATATATATATATATATTTTTTTTAACTGGTGTAATCATTTGAACATTAAACATCACCAATATGTATCACGTCAAACCCCCCCCCCCCCAAAAAAATACAAATAATAATAATAATAATAAAAAAAAAAACAGGTAAAGTACTTGTGTAAAATGTATAATTATTATTATTAATAAGAAATTCTAAAAATTACTATTAATACAAATAATAATAATAATAATAATAAAATATATATTAATTATAGCTGAATATTAAACTTTACCAATGTTTCACATCAAGCCAAAAAAAAGGGTATTTCTACTTCAGAATTAAAAAAAATTCTATATAATTATTAATAATAAAAAATGAAATCATAAAATTAATATTAATGTAATAATTTACCGAACATTGCCAATATGCTATCAAGCATTTAATTTCTATTTCTAAAAAAGGTGAAAAACATTTTTCTTAAATAATTATTAATAATAAAAAATACATTCTAAAAATTACTATTAATTAATAATAATCTGTTGAATATTAAACATTGCCAGTATGCTTCATGTCAAGTAAAAAAACAAATAATAATAATAATAAATAAATAAATAAATAAATAATGGTATTTCTAGAAAAGGTAAAAAAAAAAAACTTAAACTTAATAGATATATTTAAAAAATTACTATGAATTAATGTAATAATCTGTTGTAACATTAAACATTGCCAATGTACTTCGTCAAGTAGGAAAAAATGGTATTTCTCAAAAATGTTTTTTTTTCTTAAAATAAAATGTATAAAAATCAATTCTAAAAATTACTATTAATTAATAATAATATGTTGAATATTAAACATTGCCAATATGCTTCATGTCAAGTAAAGAAAAAACAAACAAAACAACAAAAAAATGGTATTTAAGTTAAAATCCTTTTTTTTTTCTTAAAATAAAATAGATTTATTTATATAAATATATATATATATATATATATATATATATATATATTTTTTTTTTTTTTATTATTATTATTATATAAAAATACTATTAATTAATGTAATAAAAAAATTTGAACATTTAACATTGGCAAAATAATTTGTCAAGTCAAAATGTAAAATTATTTTATTTTTCTTATAATAAAATTCATAAAAATAAATTCTAAAAATTAGTTTTAATTAATATAATTGAAGATTAAACATTGCCAATGTAAATTTTAAAATAAAATGAAAAAGAAATTCTAAAAATTACTATTAATAATTGTAATAATTTGATAAATAATCATTGCCACTGTGCTTTATATATATATATATATATATATAAAAAAACGGGTATTTCTACTTCTAAAAAATGGTATAAACATTTTTTCATAAAATATAATTAATAACAAGTAAGTATTAACGTAATCATTTATTCAACATTAAACGCTGCCAATATGCTTTGTCAAGCCAAAAACACAAGTATTTCGATTTCAAAAAAATAAAAAACTTAAAAAAATATAATTATTAGATAATATAATATAATAATAAAATACTAAATATTAAATTAAACATTTATTGAACATAAACAATAACCAGTATGCTTCATTTTTCATCATTTTATATCATATCAATCTCTCTGTCTGGTTTATAGACATCTTTAAGAAAATGCAAATCATGCACAACCAATTATTAAATTGCATTATGAAAACTCATTTATATTAAAATTTCAATTTGAAATGTACATTGCTCAACAATCTGCTCAGTCTCGATTTTCCTACTTCAGAAAAAATCTAATTACATCTGAGTACAGAGTTTAAATCTGTAAATCTAATCCAAATCGGATCCCATCTGCGTTTTCAGTGAGTTCATCCTTGAACGTTCTGCTTTGCTGTAATTGACTTTGCTCTTTTAAACTCTACAGTACGAGTTTGGACAGGCTCAGTAACCCACGATTTGTGTGGCTGCAGCTGCTGTCAATCAGCACGAGGGGCGGGACTTTACCACGCAAATGAAATAACGGCGCAAGAGCGAAAACAACAGGAGCGGAAATGCATACCTGCGTCCGAACAGTGGCGATTTGTTAAAAGCAGGACCTTCCAAACACACAGAGCTAATGGCCTGCTGAATGACTGCTGATAAAAATAGACGGTGGCAGATGGAGGGAACGAGAGAGCGGGAGAGAGACTTTAAGAGGTGTAGGTTGGGAAAATAAACTCATCTCTTACATAAACGGGTCAATCCTGTGCAGTATATTTTCATGTTCTCATACTGTATAATGGATAAAATTAAACTCACGGTTTGTATCTCATTAACCATCTAAAAACAATTCCTGAATGAGCCGGAAAATAAAGAATATATCTATAAACATGTAATTTATTCACTGCTGTTCACTTTGTCTTGAAGGTGCTTCCTTTTTGTTCTGAAATCTCTCCCAGTAGGCGGAGTCTTCCTCTAGAAGGGGCGTGGCTTTAGACACCAGATCACTGAAACTCAACAGTGTGAACGAAAGGGGCGGAGCTTCACAAACAGTCCCTCCATCCTCCTATTAAAACAAAGATGTATGATGTCGTGAACTGTTGACCTCTGAAATCATGTGAAAATCGCTAAACTCACGTCAGATGTGCTGCTGTCTGGTTTTCCCAGCGCCACGGCGACATGATGATCTTTGTCCAATAAGCTCTCCTGAAAAACAGGAAAAAGTCAATTATGAGTACATTGTATAAAAATAAATGTATAGGGTTATCATGTATTAGGGCTATCCGGTATATTGTTAAAAAAATTATAGATATATATATTAGTTAAATAAAACGCAATACTAAAATTAATGTAATAATTTATTGAACGTTTGTTTTTCTAAAAGATCAACATTTTTCTTTAAAAAATACTACTAATAAAAAGAAATTCAAAGAATTATTATTAATTAATGGAATAATTTACTAAACATTGAACATCACCAATATTCTTTACATTAAGCTAAAAGCAAAAATATTTATTTTTCTAAAAAGATAAAGATTTTTCTCAAAATAAAGTATTAATAATAAAAAAATTCTAAAAATGACTATTAATTAATGTAATAATTTACTGAACATTAAACATAACCTATATTCTTTACATCATGCTAAAACCAAAAATATTTTTTTCGAAAAAAGGGTAAACATTTTTCTTTAAAAAAAAAAAATTCTAAAAATGACTATTAATTAATGTAATAATTTATTGAACGTTAAACATCACCAATATTCTTCACATCAAGCCTAAAAAACATACACTGATTTTTCTAAAAAAGTAAACATTTTTCTTAAAAAAAAAACTATTAATGATAAAAAAGAAATTCTAAAAATTACTATTAATGTAATTTATTGAAAATTAAACATCACCAATATGCTTCACATCAAGCCAAATACAATCTATATGTGTATATGTATATGCATGTGTGTATATGTATGAATGCATAATAAAATAGCAAATAATAAACTGAACATTTATTGATCATTAACCATCATGTATACCTCATAGGTGATGCATTAAAAATGTATTTTTATTTTTTTTTATTCTGTGGTGGTAACAGGCTTACGTTGATACAGCGGGGAAAATAAGTATTTGACCGGTTCTTATCGATACCGCTATCGATACTATTACTCTATAATTAGGTCCAAAAGACATGATGTGAAATTTCAAGTTATTTTATTACTGTTGAACTTTACAGCAGTTTACAAATACCTCTAAGCAAACAGAAGTAGATGCATAAAGAACATTTTTTAAATAAAAAGGCCCTTCAAAGAGAGAGAGAAAAAGCGAGAGACAGAGAGAGATTTTCTTAGCTACCACAGCACAACATATTTTTCAGATTAATTGCTGTGAGGGATTTTGCCTGGCTTGCTATTTTTTCCAGAAATTGATTTTGGCATACATTCTGGAAATGCGCCTATAACCATTCCCATCAAAATGCTTTTCAACGATAAGATTACGAAGATCTTGAGAGAGTTCTTTGCTTTTACCCATCATGAAGTCTTTCCTGTGTGCCTCCTGGGTAATGAGAAGCCTTTATAGGCCATCAATTAGGACTAAAGCAGCTGATATCAATTAGTACTGATAGGGGGCAGGGTTTCTCTCTCAATACTGACAGATTTCAGGTGATCTCCTGGCTTTCTATGCCATTTTGCACCTTGTTAACTTCATGTGTTCAGTACTTATTGAACATTGTCATTCACTTTATTTATTATTTCTCAACTTGTATACTTAAATGTTCTGATTTCTTTGTATGAATTCAATATTTGGCTTGATGGCTACATCTGGTGGAAATTTTGTGTCAATAGCCCACTTAGAAATCCCCTTACTGATAAAAATGCTGATGTGTCAAATACTTATTTTCCCCGCTGTATAATGATATTATTATTAATATTACTATTAATAATTATTATTAAGTAAATGATAATAATGTTATAATATATATATATATATATATATATATATACATACACACTACCAGTCAAAAGTTTGGACACACCCTCTCATTTAATGTTTTTTCTTTATTTTCCTGACTATTGACATTGTAGATTCTCACTGAAGACGAGGAAGAATGGGCTGTCATTCCTCAGGAGACATGGCTGTTATCAAGCAAAAGGGATACACTATTGACTATTAACATCAGAGGGTTACCAATTTTGACCAGACTTTTTAAAATTCTTGGTTATACATTTATTTCTATTTGTATTACAAACCCTAAAAGCTTCCTGAATAAAGTATTATGTTTAAAAATGCTGTGTTGATAAAATCGTCTTTCTGTCAAACAACACTTGGGGAGTTATTTGAAAAATAAGGAAATATTTTATAAGTGTATATATGCCAATACATTCCATCAAGGAAAAAAGTTAATTGTGAATTTATCACATTTCTGATTTTTTTTTTGCGTGTGTATAAACGCAGAGTTCTGACTTTCTTTCTTGCAATTCCGACTCCACATGTCACAATTTTGACTTTTTTCTCAGAATTCTGTTTTTTTCTGCTACTGAATAACTTTTTTCTCGCAGTTGCAAGATGAAGAAAGTCCAAAGGAATGAAGAGCGTGATCTCTATCTAGGAAACGAGAACCGTCTGTGATCTGTGTCACGTTCACACGCTCTGACAGACACAGAGAGATGAAGCAGCACTGCAGGGCTCCACACAGAGACCATGAGAAACACATACACTTCAGCCTCACATCCACTGCTCCCAAACAGGTTCATTCAGTTCTCGTTTGCTAAATGACAAGTTGGTAACACACCTCAAATGTCCAGTCCTCTTCTTCATTATCCAGGTACATTCGTGTTTGCCGGTACACCTGTCCCTCTCGCATCTGATTGGGCGAGATGTGAAACTCCACCCTCTGCAGGTCGAAGCCCAGCCCTGTGCCAATCGCTTTGATAAAGCTCTCCTTCAGCGCCTCGACGGACAGAGAAACGGACCGGTCAGAGGTAATCAGGCCTCTGGATATATTCAGAATTAAATGCTTAAATAATTTAGTGTGTATACTGCTTACTAAAATAGCACGAGAAAACAGTGTACCAAATAATGTTTACGAATGTTTACTTGGCTATATGGGCTAAAAGTAAGGACAAAAACTCACTTTCAAGACTTATGCACAGTATAATGCAAAACATTCCATCCCCCTTTTTTATATTTTTTAAAATAATGAATAATGTAAATATATAAATAAAAACAGTAAATATATAATACAAACTAAAGTAAAAAATAAAATGATTAAATAAATACAATTAATGTAACAATTTCTTAAACAGTATTATTGATAATTATTTGTAATAAAATAATTATTAATAATTATTTATAAAATGATGATTTTTAATTATATGTTACCAGATATTAATGTTATGAATAACATAAAAATGAAAAAAAAAAGATGTATTTATTATTATTATATATTTTTTAATTTATGAAAAAAAAAATTAAGGTAATTTCTTGAACAATAATTTATAATAATAATTACAATCAATTTTAAAAATTTGTGTAATCATTTCTTGCACATTAAACATCCAAATTAAAATTAAATATTAGTTATTATTATGACACATTTAAAATGAAAAAACTGCTTTGTTATAAAACTCAAAAAATAAAATAAAGTTGTGTTACTGTAACTAAATAATGTAAATATATATAAAAAAATATATATTTTTTTTACATATACAATACAATTACAAATACAATTAATGTAGTAATTTGTTAAACAATATTATTATTTGTAACAAAATAATTAATAATAATTATTTATAAAATGATTATTTTTATTATATAATGTCATAACATAATATATATATATATATATATATATATATATATATATATATATATATATATATATATATATATATATATATAATTAAGGTAATTTTTCAACCAATAATTTATAATATATTCAGTTCATCCAAATTAAACATCCAAATTAAAATAAAATATTACATATTATATATATATATAATTAAGATAATTTATTATCCAAATTAAAATAAAATATTAGTTATTAAAACACATTTATTTCTTTTTAAAATACAAATAAAAATTAGTTTAAATTTTAGCTATTATATATATATAAATATAAAATTAAGGTAATTTAAGGTAATTGTTTGACTAAAAATGTATATTATATATAATATATTCAGTTCTAAAAATTAGTGTAATAATTTCTTGCGCATTAAACATCCCAATTAAAATTAAATATTAGTTATTAATACACACTTATTTTTACAATACAAATAAAAATTTGTTATAAAAACTCAAAAACTACGATTTTAACTATTGTAAAATATTCTGTAGACATCCTCAAAGGTAAAAATGATTCATAAATAAGGCAAATAATGCTTTTTTACTACAAATGCATGCAGTGTTGTTGTAGTGTTAGGTTTGGACTACTAGGTAAGCATGTGTGTGTGCTTGACCACATTCTCACCTACAGCACATTGTACTGATCCCAGTACATGAGTGTGTGTGTGTTTATGAGAGTCCTCAAATGACCACAGACTGGCATAACTGAGTCATGCTGAAGTGATGAGATCACATCGCCATGGAAACAGGGATCAGAATTGGAACAGTTTCATCCAGCACAATTTCTCTCTCGCTGCGATATGCTTATAGATATGTGTGTGTGTGTGTGTGTGTGTATATATCTTGTTGCCTGAAGGTGATGATGATGATGCTACAGGAAGCAGTGGTCGCTATAGTTACCCAGTGTCTATAAAACATGCCCAGTTGGTCCCAGTCCGAGCCGGCTGTCCGTATATTTGTCCACTCTAGATCCGTGAACTGACGATTCATGATGCGAAAAAACTCCTGAATGGATCCACTGCCTGAAATGCACAGAAACATACATAGAAATCACCCAAAACCTCATATGCTAGACCTTTTTACCCTTGAATTTCACATTAGTGAAGGTTTCTGCAGCAAAAACATTGTACTTATTTTTTTTACGATTGTTTTCGCACCATTTTTCTGAGCTTTAAATTTAAACAGACTTTTAAACAGTTTTTGTTACTGTACCTTTAAAATATAATTATCTTCTTTAATAATTGGCGGTCATATGTTAATGAGCTGAGTCGTGATGTCATAAGTTGTTTTTACTATTTACAATTGTTTTGTAAAAGTTTATATATATATATATATATATATATATATATAGAAATTTTTAAAATATGCATTTTATATTCTGTAGACATCCTCAAAGGTAAAATGATTCATAAATAAGGCAAATAATGTTTTAAAATTAAATATATATATATATTTACATTTTATTAATAAAGTAATAATGTAAATAAATATATAATAAAAATAAAGTAAAAATAATACAACATATTTAAAAAAAACAATTAATGTAGTAATTTCTTAAACAGTATTATTAGTAATAATTATTATTAATGATTATTTATAAAAGATTTAAATAGTATATTATCATATATTAATACAAAATGTATGCAAAAGAGCAAACATTATTCACTCTTCACTTATACAAAAGTAAGAATAGTAAAATAATTTAAATACTATTTATATAAAAAAAACTTAAATTTTATTATTAATAATAGAAATTATTATTATTTAAATTAAAATTATTAACTTATTTATGTATCTTTGTTTATTTTTATTTAATATTTTATTTATATTATTTATCCATTTATGCATTATTAATGAATGAATTAATTAATTAATTATTTCATTTAGTTTTTTTATGCATTCAGTATTTATTTTATGCGTCCTTTTTATTTATGCATTAATTCACTCTTTCATTCGGGCATTCATTCATTCTTTTTTTCTTTATTGATGCATTTATAAATTAATTTATCCATTTATACAATATTGATGCATCCATTTATATATATATATAGCATTATTTCATAAAAGTAAGAAAAATCTGCAATTTAATAATCATGTTCTACACATAAAACATTATTCCTATGAGCTAATGTGGGTTTACATTTTACAGTAGAGTTGAATAATGTAATACAAAAAAAAACCTTATCAGCTACATACTCTCCCAGTCTGCTCTACCCAAAGCACAGGTATAGAGCGACACCTGCTGGCCACTGATGGAACTGTCGTGTCTTATGTATTGTATTGGTGACAGTTGTGAGGATTGTACGCTCGTGTCAGTTAGTAAGACCTCAAAGACAGGGAATGTTACCTGGTCTGCTGGTCTTCATCACGTCTATGCCCACCTGGCGTCCCGGTTCTGCTGCCAGCACGGCATAATCTCCTTGATGGGACACGTTGAAGTTCCAGTGGGTGATGCCGGGGGCGGATGAGGTCCGTGGCAGGAAAGGTTTCCCCCGTGCTGTTCTTTCCAGCCGAAAGCCGTCCCATGCAAAACCCATCTTTTCACAAACCAGCTTTCTGATCAGCAGACGACCAGCCTGTTGATCACACACAAAGAAATGTAAAACCCAACAGACACCATGGTACTACTGAATAAATAAATAAATAATGAATGAATGAATGAATGCATTAATAAATGAATCTGTAAAATATATATATAATAAAATAAATAAATCAACTAAATAATACATAAATGGATGCTTAAATAAATAAATGAATAATGAATGCTTAAATGAAGTTAAATAATGAATAAATAAAAAAATGGATGCATACAATAAATACTAAATGAATGAATTAATACATGAATAATTCATAAAAAAACAAACAAAAAAAATCAAATCAAATAATTTAATTATTAATTAGATTAATTATTATTGAAATAAATAATGAATGCATAAATAAATGAATTAAAAAAATGGATGCATAAAATAAATTGAATGGATTCATTACTAAATGAATAATGGATAAATAAATAAATAATATTACTAAAAAATAAAACTATTAAACAGATACATAAACTAATTATTTCAATTAATTTAATTGAATTATTAATTTAATTAATATTTAAATAAAGTAATAAATGGATGCATCAATAAAAATAATAATAAATAAATGAATCAATTATTAAATGAATGTCAGTAAATAAAGAATGAATGAATGCCTGAATGAAGGAGTGAATTAATGCATAACTAAACAAATAATGGGTGCCCAAAATAAATACTGAATGCATAAATAAATACACTTAATGGATTTATTAATTAATAAGTAATGCATACATAAAAAATAAGTTACTTAAATTATTACTAATTAAGTAAAATAAATAATTAATGCATAAGTAAATTAATGCATAAATTAAAAAGTGCATTTTATCTATCGCAATCACAATTTTGCTATTTAATGCATTCTGTCAATCATTTAAATTTTAGTGATCTTCAAAGTTTGCAGCAAAGTTGTGCAATGTAAACAAAGCAACAATAACAATAGTGCTGCGGGACAAGTAATATTAACATAAAATTAAACATCATAAGTGCAAAAAAGGTGATAAATGCTTATTTATTATCATAACATTCGTTTTAATTGTAAAGGCACATCAACAAAAGTCTATTCATCTGTCTGTCTGTACCCACCATAGCAGATTTGGCATCTTTGGCGAACACGAACTGCCCGATTCGTTCTTTCTCTTCCAGCTGGATGCACCGGGCCGCCAGAGTCCACTCGGAACGGGTCGGTACCCACGAACCGCAACGGAACGCCCACCGGACCCCGTCCATTCCTGATAGTCACAGCAGTCAATGACAACTAACGTTACTGTTATTATCTTGTAGTACTACTAGTGTTCATAATTAACAGCTGTTAATATATTGCAAAATTACGGTTTGTTTTTATAATATTAATTAATAATATGCACTCTTTTATTATTACATATTATATAGTCTTATTCAATATAAAGCATTTGTTTTGCTTTCTCTGCACATGTGTTCCAAACCACACACAGGAATCCGGAAGAATATCTTGTGGGCGGGGCAGAACTGTAAGCGCCTCACTTGATTGGCCGATGGAGAGGGCGGTGACGCTCGTCGACCAATAGCGCAGCGGATTCGCGAGTTGTCGGAAGTGTTCGGAAGAGTTCGGCTGTGGAGGCGGAGCGGTACGTGTGTGGATGGAGTGGTTGATGCTTTTCTCCACCGGTGAGTGTTTGAATAAATAAACCAAAAAAAGCATGTCGTTTTTTTCGCGGTGTGCGTTATGGCGTTTATTTTATGTTATATAAAGAGCCATGTGTGTGGAAAACATCATAGTATAGGTGCCTATAGAAGCGCTTTTTGTCGATATGTTTATAATTGAACTGCAAAAACACAAAAGCCTTATTGATGTGTTTATGTTTGATATGAATGACAGTATTCGCACTATGTGATGTCATATTGATAATCATTCTGTATATGGGTATATTTCACTAAATATTTACTTGTATCCATAGTTTCTGCAAAAAACACAATATTTACTACAGTTATGGTTGTATTGTGGAATGAAATGGTAATGAGGTACTGCATGATGATTATGGAATCTCCTTTAAACATCCTAAGAAGCTTTCAGAGTCATTCTGTCGTTGTAAAAATTATTTGTTTGTTTATTTAGGACAGTGGAGGCTGATTAGTAATTCTGTATTTTGATAACTATAGTATTCTGGGGGGAAAAAAACTTTGTACATGATAAACACTACCATTACAAAGTTTGCACTCAATTAATTTTTACACATACATTTTGTGTTATATATAATATATTCAAATAGAATTTGTTTGCAAAAATATTTAACCTTTTTTTTTGTAATAAAATACACTACCAGTCAAAAGTTTTTTTCTAAAGAATTCTCTTCTGCTTATCAAGCCTGCAAAGTACAGCAAAAGCAGTAATATTGTGAAATATTTTTACTATTTAAAATAACTGCTTTCTATTTGAATATATTTTAAAATGTAATTTACTCCTGTGATCAAAGTAAAATTTTCAGCATCATTACTCCAGTCTTCAGTGTCACATGATCCAGAAATCATTCTAATATGCTGATTTGGTGCTCAAGAATTATTATTATTATTATTATTATTATTATTATTATTATTATTATCATCATCAATATTTAATGTTTTTTTTCAGGTTTCTTGGTGAATAGAAATATCTAAAGATCAGCATTTATCTGAAATAAAAAAGCTTTTGTAACATTTTTTGGTTTTGTAAAAGCTGGGAGTCAGTATAATTTTTTTTGGTTTTGTTTTGGGATAAGAAATGATAGAAATTAATACTGTTGTTTAGCAAGGATGCTTTAAATTGATCAAAAGTGATGATAAAGACATTTTGTAATGTTACAAAACATTTATTTCAGATAAATGCTGTTCTTCTGAACTTTCTATTAATCAAAGAAACCTGCAAAAATTGTACTCAGCTGTTTTTCAACATCATCATAATAATAAATGTTTTTTAACAGCAAATCAGCATATTAGAATGATTTCTGAAGGATCGTGTGACATTGAAGACTGGAGTAATGATGCTAAAAACTCAGCTAAAATACATTAAAATAGAAAACATTTATTTGAAATACTAAAAACATTTCAAAATTGTACTGTTTTTGCTGTATTTCGGATCAAATATACTTAAAAATATACATTTAAAATCTTTTGACTGGTAGTATATATACATTTTTTTTCATAAAATGAATTAATGAAATTAATACAATTTAAATAGTTATTTTATAGCATATTAGAATGATTTCTGAAGAATCATGTGATGCAAAACACTGGAGTAATAATGCAAAAAAATTAAGATTCATATCACAGGAGTAAATTATGTTTTAAACACTTATTTTAAATTGCAACAATACTTTGTTTACTTTGTTTCTACTGTGTTTTTTTCTAAAATAAATGCAGTCTTGTTGAGCAGAAGAGACTTTCCGAAAGATTAAAACGTTACCAAGCCCAAACTTTTATACACTGATGTATATTTTTATAAATATATGCAGTATATTTTAACTTTCTAGTTTTATTTATCATTGTTTTTGTACACAAAAAATAATGTACAGATATGTCAGATGTTCCTAAACATAAATTTATTGTAACTAAATCTGTGTTTTTGTTTTGTTGTAGGAGACCAGATGGTCCATTCCTGAGTGACCCTCTAAATGACCTCAGCACTTCCCTACTAACAGAAACACAAAACTTGTGTCAACATGAACTTGAAAATGTGTCTGGGGTGACAGAAATCATTCAGCATCCAGTCAATTCTCAGTAGCTGATCATCTCCAGTATGGACTTCCTGCAGATGAAGCATCTGAAGAGGAAGAGGAAGAGCAACTACAGCGTGAAGGAAACTCAAACACTGATCCGCGAGATCCACAAGCGGCGTGAGATTTTATTCTCCCGCCAGCAGAACATGGCCATCAACGAGTTGAAGCGTCGTGCGTGGGAGGAGGTGGCAGACAGCGTGAATGCGCTAGGCGAGGGGGAGCTGCGCACGGCGGCCGAGGTCAAGCGGCGTTACCTGGACTGGCGCGCATTAATGAAACGAAAGCAGCTTCAGGCCGAGTTGGCGTCGGGATTGAAGCAGGAGTTTGAACCTTCGTCTCCCGATAATGACGCATCTCTGGGTGGCGGTGACCAGTCGCTGGACCTCAGTGGGTTTTCCAAAGACTCATCGTGCGACTGGCAGGACCTGACGGACCTCGGGGAGCCCAGCACGCACACGCCTGGAGTCAAAATGGAGGACGATGAGGCCAGCAGCTATAGAGTATGTAATAGACATTAGGGCTGTGCGATATTGCAGAAAAATAGGATATGCATGATTTGAAGTCCTGATCTGAATCAAATGATTCATGATATGTGAAAGTTTCAATCTGAATCAAATAATTTGTGAACCTGTACCACAGTCCACAGTCAAAGTGATTTCAATACGCAAAGTTCTGATCTAAAAGCAATTGATTTGCGAACCCGTACCAAAGTCCCGATCTACATCAAATGATTTGTGATATGCAATATTCTGATCTGAATCAAATTATTCATGGTACACAATCTGAAGTCCTGATCTGAACCAAAAATATGTTGTGAACCCGCACTGAAGTCCCAGTATAATTCAAAGGATTTGTGATACGCAAAGTAAATATCTGAGTCAAATGATTCACAACATGCGATTCAAAGTCCCGATCTGAAGTAAATGATTCACAATATGTGATTTGAAGTCCTGATCTAAATCAAATGTAAAGTTCCAATCTAAATTGGAAATGGTTTACGAAACCAAATCGATCTAAACCATATGATTTGTGATACACAAAGTTCTGATCTAAATCAATTGATTTGTGATGCACAAAGTTTTGACCTGAATCTAATTATGCACAATACGTGATTTGAAGTCCTGATCTGAAACAAATGATTTGTGATACGGAAATTTCCAATCTGAATCAAATGATTCTCAATAATTTGAAGTCCCGCTCTGAATCAAATGATTTGTGATACGAAAATTTCCAATCTGAATCAAATGATTCTCAATAATTTGAAGTCCCGCTCTGAATCAAATTATTTGTGATACGGAAATTTCCAATCTGAATCAAATGATTCTCAATAATTTGAAGTCCCGCTCTGAATCAAATGATTTGTGATACGGAAATTTCCAATCTGAATCAAATGATTCTCAATAATTTGAAGTCCCGCTCTGAATCAAATGATTTGTGATACGGAAATTTCCAATCTGAATTAAATGATTCTCAATAATTTGAAGTCCCGCTCTGAATCAAATGATTTGTGATACGGAAATTTCCAATCTGAATCAAATGATTCGCGATTATTTGAAGTCCCGCTCTGAATCAAATGTTTCGATTTCGATTAAAGCTGTTTGAAACAGTGAATCATTGCAGTGGTTTAACTAATTCTGAGTTTTGACACGCTTTGTGTGTCTAATTGTATTTTTCCATCTCTCTAGCTGGAGGCGGAGGTTGGAGAAGGTGGCGAGGGTGAGGAGGACGATGAAGACTGTTTTCCCTCCATCCTCCCTGATATGGACCGCGAGGGCAGAGTTCCTGAGGTCTTCGCTCACATTGATGAATTCGGCGTGCTGAGCTCCACAAAGCCGTCAGGCACGGCCACGAGTCGAGACCTGGGGCTCGGAGTCGGGGGCATGACCGGGATGGGCATAGCTGGATTGGGCCTGGCGGGAGGGGACAACACCAGTCTGCTGGTGGCGCTAGAGAGACAGAGACTAGACCTAGAGAAACACCGCCTACAGGTGGAGTCCGAACGGCTGCAGGTGGAGAAAGAGCGCCTCCTGGTGGAAAAGGAGAGGTTGAGGCAGGGCGAGGTGGAGAGAGAGCGACTGCAGCTGGAGAAGGAGCGTCTGCAGGTGGAGCGAGAACGATTGCGACTGCTGCTGCAGCAAAACACGCCCCTTCAGCAGAGCCCCGCCCCCTCTACATCTGTAGCCACGCCCACCACATCATCCTCTGTCCCCTCGTCATCCTCATTGGACGGAGAGAAGGACAGGAAGCTGGCTTGGCCAATGGCTGTGGATTTGGAGGCGGAGAAGCTGAAGTTAGAGAAAGAGCGCCTCCTGCTGGAGAAGGAGAGACTGCAGTTCTTCAAGTTTGAGTCGGGAAGGCTGCAAATTGAGAAAGAGCGCCTGCAGGTGGAGAAAGAGAGGCTGCAGCTTCACAAAGATGGACAACAGATGGCACTGCACTCGTGAAACACCATAGATACAGTTGGGTAGGGGAAAAGTCATTGTTGCTGTAGTTTTCTATTCATTTCTGTTGGGAAAAATTTTTAGATTTGTGCTCTTTAAATAAAGCAAAAAGTCCCATTTTTGAAAAAGAATGAAGTCAAGCAATGAATGCAAGACTTTAACTCACTTTTGAACATATGCAGCAGTAGACATTGCATTTTTACATATAAATATGAAACATGATAAGTGAATGTCAGAAAATTACCTCACTCCAGTCCCCAGATAAAGTTTTTTTGCTTTATTTGAAGTGTTAAGCACTTTTTTAGTGCTTTCCTTTCTAAGACTAGCCCATTTTTATTATATTATTTATTTCTCCAGTTTTTCACTACAGAAATGAATGGATATCTATGGTAAACAGGATTTATAAACACGCCGCCAGGACGTGTTTTTGACTGTATCTTTAGATCAGGTCAGCCCACGATTGCCTTGTGTTCATGCAAAACAACTCAGAAGATGTTGTTGATGTCTTGTAGAAGTTTATTCAGAAGTATCTACTTTCACATATTCACATAAAAAATACAGATGCTCCTGATGAACGTTTTACAAGATGCTATGTACTTTGTTACCATACTGTGTTTATTGTACAGAGTAAAACAGAGCTAAAAAAAGAGTTGGATTGTATAAGGGCTCTTATAAGCGGCTGTGTTCACACTACAGCATGAATGGGGACCAAATCTGATGCCTCATTTACAATTGAAGTCAGAAGTTTACATACACCTGGCAGAATCTGCAAAATGTTAGTTATTTTACCAAAATAAGAGCGATCTACAAAATGCATGTTGTTTTTTATTTAGTACTGACCTGAATAAGATATTTCACATAAATGACATTTACATATAGTCCACAAGAGAAAATAATAACTGAATTTATAAAAATGATCCTGTTCAAACATTTGCATACACTTGATACACTGAACTTCTACTGTGTTGTTACCTGAATGATCCACAGCTGTTTTTTTGTTTAGTGATAGTTGTTCATGAGTCCCTAGTTTGTCCTGAACAGTTAAACTGCCTGCTGTTCTTCAGAAAAATCCTTCAGGTTTCACAAATTTTGTGGTTTTTGAGCATTTTGTGTGCATTTGAACCCTTTCCAGCAATGACTATATGATTTGGAGATCTATCTTTTCACACTGAGAACAACTTAGGGACTCATATGCAACTATTACAGAAGGTTCAAACACTCACTGATGCTCCAGAAGGAAAAAAAAAACTATGCATTAAGGGGGTGAAAACTTTTGAACAATATGAAGATGTGTACATTTTTGCCTAAATATCATACTTTTTTCATTTAGTACTACCCTTCAGTAGCTACAGAAGGTACTTACATATTTCTCAGAAGACAAAATAAGTTCAATTTAATTTACCCTGATCTTCAAATTCAAAAAGTTTTCATCCCCTGGCTCTTAATGCATGTTTTTTCCTTCTGGAGCATCAGTGAGCGTTTGAACCTTCTGTAATAGTTGCATATGAGTCCCTCAGTTGTCCTCAGTGTAAAAAGATGGATCTCAAAATCATACAGTCATTGCTGGAAAGGGTTCAAATATACAAAAATGCTGGAAAACCGAAAAAACTGTGGGACCTAAAGGGTTTTTCTGAAGAACAGCAGGTAGTTTAACAGTTCAGGACAAACAAGGAACTCATGAACAACTATCACTAAACAAAAAAGTAAACACAGCTGTGAAAACACAGTATTAAAAACCAAGTGTATGTAAACAGGGTAATTTTTATAAATGCAGTTATTACTTTCTCTTGTGGACTATATGTAAACATCTTTTATGTGAAATATCTTATTCAGGTCAGTACTAAATAAAAACAACATGCATTTTGTATGATCCCTCTTATTTTGCTAAAATAATTAACATTTTGCATATTCTGCTAGGTGTATGTAAACTTTTGACTTCAACTGTATGTGGAATCATGACTTACATGTTTGTATGTGCAAAAAAAAATGTGTTTTATAAGTGAGGCCTGGTTTTATTTTGAAATAATCAGGTTTTTCTCTGACCTTGATGTCAATAATTGAATAAGCTGGCTGAACGCAGATAAATGTGTTCGCAAAACTATAGGTGCTTGGATTGAGTCATCACAAAATCAAGGAGTGGTTCGGCCAAAAATGAAACTTTGCTGAAAATTGACATCTTTAGGCTTTCTGAGATTAAACAAGTTTAAGAAATTCAGAATTTTAGTCTTAAATCATGTGCCTACCAATGGATCCTCTGCAGTGAATGGGTGCCGTCAGAAAACGGTTGCTTCTAGCTAAAATGTGAGTCTAAAATCCATACTAACACTGTTGTCTTTCACATCAAATGGTGCTTGATCTGTGCAGATTTCTCTCCTGATTCAGACCAGATGACTTATTTTAGCCAGGTTTGACATTAAAAATATCTTAAGGATAGATTTGTGCATTATAATAAACGTGCAGCTTTTGGCTCCACAAGACGTTAATTGACGGACTGGAGTGTTGTGAATTATTTTGATGTTTTTATCAGCTGTTTGGACTCTCATTCTGACGGCACCCATTCACTGCAGAGGATTCATTGGTGAGCAAGTGATGGAATGGTATATTTCTCCAAATTTGATGAAGAAACAAACTCATTTACATCTCGGATGGCCTTAGGGTGAGTAAATGTTTAGTGAACTTTCATTTTTGGTTGAAGATGCTTTTTTTTTCTATTGATTTTGAGGTGAAACCTTTTCTTCACATGTTTTCTGAGATTTTGTGAATGTAGTGTATGTTTATGACTGTGTGTGTGTGTATGTGTTTGTTATCTTACGGTAGTTGTTTTCATGTCTTGATGATCCGGAAGTGAAGTTGTTGGCTGCTGATTGGTTTATGTGTTTCTGTGGTTGTGTAATTCCTGGTTACATGTATCTTTTCCAAAGCGACATGCATTGCGTTGAAGGTATGTGTGTTTTATCATTTCGTGATCCCATGCCTTAGGGGTTTCATTTGAGATCGTGTGGCCTTTAGCAGTGCATATTTATTTTGCCAAGTAGAGTTTCTGTTCTGGGCCATTACTTAATCTGCGAGTGCCACACTGAACTTTAGCAGAAAATGTGGTGAAAATGATCTGTGAACCTATTTATCAGCATGACCTTTTACAGCAGGCTTTTCCTTTGAATCATCTGGATTCAGTCCAGTTGACTTTGCAATTTACTTCAATTGCGTGTGAAACTTGATATGTTTTTTCCATAAAATGGAAATGGATGTGCTGCTTCACAACATATAGGTGTTGAATAAAATGCAAAATCAAGCAGCATATCCATTGATTCTTTATGACGACAGAAAGTAAAAGTACCAGCTCATTCATGATTTCATCATTTTTGGCCATTAGTAAAAGAAATACACCATGGATAAATCCAGAAATCACTTTATTTGTATGCATTTGCAGTAGAAACACTCTCAGTGTGTGAAACAGGCCTTACGGTTCAGTTCAGCTTCTCTCTGCATTTCTCTAATCAAGTGGAAAACCAAAGCTGTTTGGTGCCATGTTGTTTTGTTGTCTTTTGAAACCGTTGGATCTCCAGTGAATATATTTTCACGCTCGGATGAAGGTCGTGTAATTTAAACACAAAAGGTTTTATGGGTGTTTAGTTTTTGTGAGCTGGTGCTGTCGGTGTTGATGGACTCAGAAAGGTGTTTTATTGTACTGTACGTGCAATATATGGTGAATAAATGGTGTGTGTGTGTGTGTGTGTGTGTGTGTCTTAAATGTATGTTCCTGATGTGGCAAAGCACAAAAAATAAACACAATTTAAATTGAATTGAAATGGCTTGATGAATTTTCATAGTAGTTTCATAGTGCAGTGCAAGCTTTTTTTTCAAAACATTAAGGAAAATTGGTTTATATTTTCCAAGGCTGCATTTATGATCAAAAATATAGTAATATTATGAAATATTGTTACAATTACAAATAAGTGTTTTCTATGTGAATGTGTTGTAAAATGTAATTTATTCCTGTGATGCAAAGCTACATTTTTAGCATCATTACTCCAGGCTTTTAATGTCACATGATGAAATTGGAAATTGTTGATCTTCTAAACTAGTTGTTTTTGCAGGTTAATTTCGGTAAAGTCTTTTTGGACTGTTTTTGTGTTACTTTCTTTGTCAGTGAATACTCACATTTGTAACGTAAAGGAAAATTGGCTTATTGGCTTATATTTTCACTTTGGATAATGTGTTCAGCCCAGCTCCTTTGGGAAACATTCTGTTTAATGCCTTGAACATAATACGATCCATCTGCTTTCAGCACGACTTTATACATGATATAATCATTTAGATATGATCCCAATGGTGAAGTCAGGACGGGTTTCTCATAGAAATGTCATCCGGCGTGTAATATTCTGGTCAGATCCGTCACTGCGTTGATATCGCTATGATTCAGCTCTCTAGTATCTCTAGTATCTGAAGCTCACCGAATGTCTGTATTTCTGACAAAAGTATTTGTGTTCATCCAAAAAAAGCCTGTGGGATTGAAACTGAGAAGTCTGGGAGAAGGAGACGAGTTCAGAAAACAGCGTCTGATGATGTGGGAAGGAGCGGAAATCTCCAGAGAAAGACAGATTTCCCCCCAATGAAAGCGAGCCTCAGATGTGTCTGTCTGTAAGTGAGAATGAGCGAGATCTGGCCGTCAGATTTCTCTGTCTTGTTCTTTAATACCATCTGAAGTTCTATTGTGTTTTATAAAGTCTGGATTATGCCTCAACCGTCTTAAGAGGAAATACGTTGACGTCAATGGGTTCATTTCTTTTGGCTTCTATAAGACTGCTCTTCTTTTTAGGATCCAAGATATATTAAGATATATTAACTCAAGAGTTCTAGAACATGATAGCTGCTCTATCATTAGGGTGAGCAAATCACTGTTACTGTTACTGGAGTTACTGTTTTGGAACATGGTCGATGGTTTCTTGGTGGTCTAGGCAAGTTTGTAGACCATCTTGGAGCAGCAACAAGCCAGTTGGTTATACCAGTGTAAGATGTTCAGGGTGCTTTTGGAGATTGATGTCAGAAGGTTTACTTATAGCTGACTCTGTGCATTTATTGCTGTTACTGTTTTTCTGAGTAACTTACAACAAAGTTTGTTGGTATTTGTTGCAGTAGTGTGAACTAGCCTTAACAAAACTGTTTAACCAAATACCTCATTGCTTGGTAGATAGTTATTAGCTAGACTAGACTGGTCCTTGGCTGGGCAAAGTTAGTAGACAAACTTGGACCAGCGATAAACCAGATGCTTTTACGAGTTTAGTATGTTCAGAGTGGTTTTATAGAATGAGGTTGAATGGTTTACTTATAGATGATTCTACATATTAATCTGGTTTAGGATAACATATTTTACCATACCAAAGATTCACAGAACAAAGAAAGTCATGCAGGTTTGGAACAATACATGGGTGAGAAAATTACTGTTTTGGAACATGGTATATTGTTTCTAGCTGGTCTACTGGTTATTGGCTGGTCCAAATTAGTAGACCATCTTGGACCATCAACAAGCCAGTTGGTTAGTTAGAATGATGTCAACAATACGTGGGTAAGAAAGTTACTGTTTTGGAACATGGTAAATGGTTTCTAGCTGATCTACTGGTTATTGGCTGGTCCAAATTAGTAGGCCATCTTGGACCAGCAACAAGGCAGTTGGTTATACCAGTTTGAGATATTCAAGGTGTTTTGGAGAAAGATGCCTGTTCAAAAAGCTAATGACCAGCTAATGAGCCAATGCTGATGTGTTGGGTTGGTTGAGATGCACAAACAAACACATCAATGTTTTGAAACCACCAAATAGTGACAGTGTACAATTAGGTGGAAACCAACTAACCATTTGGTTTACTTATAGCTGACTCTGAGGAGAAAGTATTTAATGTAGCAAAGATTCACACATAACAAAGTAAGGCATGTAGGTTTGGAACGATATGAGGGTGAGAAAGTCACTGCTCTGGAACATGGTCGATGGTTTCTAGCTGGTCTAGACTGGTAATTGGCTGGGCAAAGTTAGCAGAGCATCTTGGACCAGCAAAAAGCCAATTGGTTATACCAGTCTGAGATATTCAAGGTGTTTTTGGAGAATGATGTCAGTTCAACAAGCTAATGAGTCAATGCTGAGGTGCACAATCAAACACATTCATGTTTTAAAACAACCAAAGAGTCACAGTGTTTGTACATTTTGGGGAAACCAACCAATCAATTGGTTTACTTGCAGCTGACTCCTAGGAGAAAGTATTTACAATAGCGAAAATTCACACACAACAAAGAAAGTTGTATAGGTTTGGAACGACATTAGGGTGAGCAAATCACTGTTACTGTTACTGCAGGTTACTGTTTTGGAACATGGTCAATGGTTTCTTGGTGGTCTAGGCAAGTTTGTAGACAATCTTGGACCATCAACAAGCCAGTTGGTTAGTTAGAATGATGTCAACAATACGTGGGTAAGAAAGTTACTGTTTTGGAACATGGTAAATGGTTTCTAGCTGATCTACTGGTTATTGGCTGGTCCAAATTAGTAGGCCATCTTGGACCAGCAACAAGGCAGTTGGTTATACCAGTTTGAGATATTCAAGGTGTTTTGGAGAAAGATGTCTGTTCAAAAAGCTAATGACCAGCTAATGAGCCAATGCTGATGTGTTGGGTTGGTTGAGATGCACAAACAAACACATCAATGTTTTGAAACCACCAAATAGTGACAGTGTACAATTAGGTGGAAACCAGCTAACCATTTGGTTTACTTATAGCTGACTCTGAGGAGAAAGTATTTAATGTAGCAAAGATTCACACATAACAAAGTAAGGCATGTAGGTTTGGAACGACATGAGGGTGAGAAAGTCACTGCTCTGGAACATGGTCGATGGTTTCTAGCTGGTCTAGACTGGTAATTGGCTGGGCAAAGTTAGTAGACCATCTTGGACCAGCAATAAGCCATTTGGTTATACCAGTCTGAGATATTCAAGGTGTTTTTGGAGAATGATGTCTGTTCAACAAGCTAATGAGGTGCACAATCAAACACATTCATGTTTTGAAACCACCAAAGAGTCACAGTGTTTGTACATTTTGGGATAACCAACCAACCAATTGGTTTACTTACAGCTGACTCTTAAGAGTAAGTAATTACAATAGCGAAGATTCACACACAACAAAGAAAGTCGTATAGGTTTGGAATGACATTAGGGTGAGCAAATCACTGTTACTGCAGGTTACTGTTTTGGAACATGGTCAATGGTTTCTTGGTGGTCTAGGCAAGTTTGTAGACCATCTTGGACCAGCAACAAGCCATCTGGTTATACCAGTTTAAGATGTTGATTTCTAGAGAATGAGGTCGAATGGTTTACTTATAGCTGACTCTGCACATTCATTGCTAATGTTACTGTTTTTCTGAGTAACTTACAACAAAGTTTGTTGGTATTTGTTGCAGTATTGTGAACTAGCCTTAACAAAACTGTTTAACCAAGTGCCTCATTGCTTGGTAGATAGTTTCTAGCTAGTCTAGGCTGGGCAAAGTTAGTAGACAACCTTGGAACAGCAATAACGACCTGATATGAATAATCATTCAAAGCATACTGCATGTTTTATAAGCAATGAAATAAGCATGTATTTGACCGAAAGCCCAGAATTGTCAGCAAACTGCATGTATAGCATGGTGAATGTTTATAAGATTGTCAACCAATGGGATGCTACATTTTATTCTTTCCAACATTAAAGCACTTGAATATGACAAGTTCGTAATCACGACTTCATAAGTGGAAAATAGGACATTTCCGATAGCACATGAAGGCAGCATCAGACCAGCAAAAAGCCACTTTGAGATATTCAAGGTGTTTTTGGAGAATGATGTCTGTTTAAACTTCTAAGAAGTCAGTGCTGATGTTTCAGGCTGGTTGAGATGCACAAACAAACACATCAATGATTTTAAACCAAAAAGCACCACCACAAAGTTTCACTTTGTTTATGCTAATAACTTTTAACCGTAAGGCACAGAGGAAAAAAAATTTCTTCTGATTCCTTGGCTCATGGCGAGTTGAATAAACACCAAAATGTAAAAAACGTAAGGTTTAGTTTTTTTTTCTATTTTTGATAGTTCGTAAAACCTACTTTTTCTAACTTGTCCTAGACGGTTTGTCTGATTTTCACCAAATGGCTCAGATCATCTTCAGACCATGCTGGCAAAAAGTTATTGAATTCATATTGATTAGTCAAACTGTTCTTGAATAATGCACAAATTATACAGAAAGCATGAAAAAATTGATGTGTGGCTATGGTTTGGCGTATTGAGACCAAACTTGGTGTGTGCTATAACAAGCATGACCTGAGGCTACCTTCGGCACAGTGCCACCTAGTGTTCAGGAGATTCAAAAATAGCTATTTTTGCTTATAACTGGTCAATGGTTTGGCCAAAAATCACAAAACTTCCTGAAAGAGCCTGAGAAGTTCAAGCCAGCGCCACCTAGTGGTAAAATAAAACATTCTCATGCTTATAACTTTGGGTGTGGTCGATTTATTTTCACGAGTCACCTTTTTAGACTCCTGAATCCTTGCTGAGTCCAGCGATACCAAACATGCCAGATTTTGCCTTATGGTTTGTGCAACGTTGCATTTTAGCACTTAAAAAAACAAGATTATTTGACAACATCTTAGAAACGGTTACTCCGATCAACACAAAACCACCGTAGGAAATTCGGAAACATAGTATGCCGGCTAAGCCCTAATGCCCAATTGCCAAAATTTTGATAGTAAGTGGCAAAAAAAAAAAAAAAGTCGGCCATCTGTAATTTTTTTCTCTTCTCATATATAACATTTATATAACTCTATAAAGAATTTGGTGGGATTGTGCCTCCTGGTGGCGCTATAATTTAACAAAACATGAAATTGCCATTGACTACAATAGAGTATTATGATATAAAATGATACATTTTTACCAATGCATTAGTGTACCATTACAAAACTTTGTATGTAACATCGAAACCATGACCTGAAAGTGCTCAAAACGTTTTGAGACAGTGCCACCTTGTGGTCAAAAGTGATAACCAGTTAAATCACATTACTAGTGGTTGTTTTCATGATTTTCACCCATTTTGACTAAAATCACCTTAAAATGGCTTTAATTACTCATTGCTGCAGTTGGTTTGATGCTTCCTTTGCCTAGTTCTTGGCCCCGTAATTGCTGCTTGCAGCTTTATTTGGGTAACTGAACTCGGTATGCTGTTCAAGCTATGCTGTTCAAGCTGTCGTGTTCACAGTTGATAGTTGTAGTTCTTCACAGGTTCTACCCAAGGCCAATTGGCCTCTCCATATTTCAGGTAAACAAACGTAACATTTCACAACTGTAGCATCATTTTTGGTCATCATTTCTGACATTTCTAGACATTAAATACTGACAAGCATTGGTGAAACACTGTTTGAGTCAATAATTTCACCCCTTCAAAACTATTTAGACTGAAAAATTATTATTTTTGGCTGAGCTGTTGATTTAAAGAGCTCATTGGCATCAGACTGCAAAACAAGGTCATATTTCATTTAAAAGGAGAAAAGAAAACATTTATTGTATAAATGTTCCAGTTTTATTTGAATCGGTGGGTACAAAGAGAAAAACAAAAGAACGCGAAAACAAAACCAAACACCAAAGGTGAGAATCGGGAGTCGGTGCGACCCCCCCGTGTGCGATGCGGTGCGGCGTTCACATCCTACGCTCGTGTGTTTGTGCGAAATGTGAAATGCGTGGACATTCATTAAGGACAAAGACACGTACACACACTGCGTTACATCGGTTATCAAAACAACTGTTAACAGAACAGATGCCATGGTCTCACACGCAACGGTGCTGTGTTTAGTTCAGATGTCCCTCTATTATATAGATTCGTTTCTGTATATATAATACTGTGTGTTTATAAAAGATCTCTTAATTACAAGTCAGGTCTCCCTATAGTCATTATTGCAATGAATTATTATCTAAGATGCTTTATAAAAGAATCGTGTTCAGCTTTTACTACTGGTCTATTTACACTTCAGTCCAAAAAAGCAAGCGGCTCCCGGCGGCGTCTTGAAGAAATCCTTGTCGTGATGATAAAAGCGGTTTCGTTCGTCCCCCCTTCGTGGCTCCTGAGAGAATATCTACATACGGTTTAGTAGCTAGTGATCTAGTGATTGTGGACCATGTCATTTATACGCTATGATTTAATACGGCTAATGCAGGTTCGCTGATGGCGGACGGCTAAACTTGGGAATAAGCACGGCTGACGTCTTTACATTTACAGTTTACTGGTCGATGATGTTCGTCCCCAAAGTTAAGGATAAGGCATCATGGATCCTTGATGCTCGCCAAGCGTTCGTATCCGCGTTGTCCCGGCTCGTTTACAATTGTTGACGTCTTTTCCGAGGGCTGAAAGAGTGCGTTTTTAGCCGGCGACGGCGTGCTTCTCCTCGTGGTTTGCGTGAAATCTGAACTTCGGGAGAGGGGTAAGATGGTTTAAGGCACAAGGTGAGTTTTTGGTTTCTATGGGAGGTCGGAGGACACCACGGCGAGGGCGGGGCCATGTCGGAAGGAGGGGCCAGAATGCACGGCCTTAGGGCAGTCTGGCGTCAGGACACGCCCATTTTCCCCCAGGCTGCCCGTGATTGACAAGCGGGCCTTGTTTCTCATGGCTTCCGAGAAGGTGAGCTAGAGAAGGGGGCGGGACGAGAGGCGGAGTCAGAAGAGGTGGAACTCTCTGGGGGAGGGAAACAATATATGCAAATGACACAGTGACATCACAACGGAACCACATTGACAGAACGGAGAAAAGCTCAAGGCCGCCACACACAAATACAGAAAACATCTCAAAATGTACAACATGGCTAGACATCTGCATTTTCTAACGCAAGCATGCAGCCCTTCGCTCGTGTTCCCGCTAGTTCTAGGCTTTTCAGGTGTCCCGTGACTGTCAACACTTTATATGTTCATACTGCTAATGTTTCGTAAGCAGGGGTTTTTGGAGGTCAGTCGGGTGTTATTCGGTATCAGTACAGCATTATAGATTGGTTTGTTGATGTCGCTAACAACAAAAGAAAGTGAAATGCAACCAAACATCATTAAACCAACAGACGTTTGATCTATAATGCCCTACTCGTACCAAATAACGCATTGCGCATAGCTGCTGTCTATAGCGGCGGATCTCAACTGGTTTTGTGACACAGTTGTTTAGTGTTTTTAACCCTTGTATTGGTTAAGATTTTTACCTTTCTCATTTCTAAAACTATAGAAAACAAAGACATTTTTCTTACTTTAATATGCACTACCAATCAAAGGTTTTTGAACGGGAAGATTTTTTTTTATAAAAATCCAAAATACAGCATTTAAAATAACTGCTTTCTATTTGAATACGTTTTAAAATGTAATTTGTTCCTGTGATCAAAGCTGAATTTTCTGCATCGTTACTTCATGATCCTTCAGAAATCATTATAAAATGCTGATTTGCTATTCAAGAAACATTTATTATTATTACCAATTTTGAAAACAGTTTAAATTAATACTTTTATTTAGCAAGGATGGTTTAAATTGATCAGAAATGATAATAAAGGCATATATAATGTTACAAAAGATTTCTGTTTCAGATAAATGCTGTTCTTCTGAACTTTCTATTCTTCAAAGAAACCTGAAAAAAATCTACTTAGCTGTTTTTATTATTATTAATAATAATAATTAAATGTTTTTTTTTCATTGTGACTGGAGTAATTAAGAACGATATTAAGAAATATAAATTAATTTCAGATAGTTATGAGGCTTATTTTAAGGTTATTTATTATACTGTTAAATAATAATGTAATGTGTAATTCACTTTGTTTAACTAAAATTAAAAATGAATGAAATTAAAAACTATAGCCTATAGACTATATATATATATATATATATATATATATATATATATTTTTAAACTACTAAAAATTACACACAAAAAAAACTGCAACAAAATGACAAAAAATGTAACAAAATGTTAAATGAAATAATATAAAATAAAACTCTAAAATTCAACACAACACACACACATTTTTTATTTTTTTTTACTTTTCTACTGCATCATGGTGTACTTTTTTTTTTTAGTTCAAGGCATGTTAATTTTTGCTAAGAACTGAACCCATGATTTTAGTTTTGCAAATGCAATGCTTTTATTCACAGATTAAGTGCTTTTCCACATTTATGTAAAAAAAAAAAAAAAATATATATATATATATATATATATATATATATTTTTTTTTTTTTTAATTGGGTACAGTTTTAAAAAGATATTTTTTTAAATTACATTTTCTGTTTGTAACTATTAATGTTAAAGATTGACTCTATTTACCTGATGATTACTGAAGATTTACTACCTTTTTGTTTGTTTGATTTCATAGTGTGATTTTTGGCCAATTATATTGAATCCAGTTAGAGTTCTAAACACACAACTTTCAGAATTTTCAATGTAATACAAGGGTTAAACAGTGTATTTGTTGCATAAATAACAGCCTAAATGTGTTTATTACCAAAAAAGTTTTAAAAAGTGAACTGATTTATTATGTAGCTAGTGGCATGCTATTATTTGCATTTAGCATTGCTTTAGTCCATCGAAACCCACCAGTTGAGAACCGCCAGTCTATAGCAGAGCGCTACCATCTCTAAACAACAAATATATAAAAGCAGCATTCCTTTATAAAGTGTTTAAAGGTTGCATCCTAAGATGTGTTTTGCCACTAATTTGAGCTCCTAATGCAATATTTGTCCATGTGTGTGATCTTGTGCCGTTTGTTTTTAATGCAGGTGTCTGAAACAGAAAGCCAACAGTGCAAAAAACACCAGCGACTGCAGCCAGGAAGACCAAACCAATGCAATCCCAACACGTTCGAGTCAAGGCAAATGCCATACGAGAGAAAAGAAAGAAAAGAACGACAGGCGACAGAAATGAAGGGGGTCTCTTTTCAGAAGTGAACAAACCAAGAAGGAACGTAAGTAAACGGAGGGATGGGAAGCGGTCACAACATTAGCGGACGTCTGCTGCAGCTATATATGACAGACGAGGCTCAGGCCGAACCCCTGCGATCGACCGCAAGCAGGCTTTCTGTCCTACCCCTATATCTTTACTGCGTCAGAGCCGTACACGTTGTATCCCTCTCTATAAGTGGCTAAGTTCTGCACGCTGTGCGTCGGGCTGGGAGCGGGGCTAAAATTCAGTTCGGCCGATTCCACCTTCAGTTTCTTGGCCTCGGCGCGGGACTTATAGCAAAACTCGACCAGGGCCACCAGCATGGCCAGACCCAGGCCTCCCACCAGGATGTAGAAAACTCCCGCCACGTTGCTCAGGCTCAGCGCCTGCGAGCTCTTGTCCTGGAGTCGAGAGGGACGCGGGTGCAGGAGGAGGGAGAAAACAGGGCGTTAGAGAGGCTGGAAGTGGCGAGACTCAAACACATTTACACATGACACAAATTCAATTACAGCTCATAATATGGTACAGTCAGCTTGAGTTACTGGTGCCATTGATTTAACATCATTACATTGTTCTGTTACAGACAGAATGAAATGTCTTTTAGATTGCAAACATAAAGAGAAGAGCTTTAATTTGGATCAAATTATAACAGCTTTTGGTGGTTAAACAGTTTGCTTAGTTTTTTCTGGTACCTTGTAACTTACTAAGTGAAGTATTTTCTAAGTAAGTACTAACTGTATTTTATAAAAGCCCATTTCCGCAACTGAATTAAAAAAAAAGGTTATTGCAAGTAATCTCCCATTTCTAACTTTCTTCTTTTTCATTCTTTTTTTTTTATTTTGAGATCTAAACTTAGAATTGCTACTTGTAAAGTCAGGATTGCGAGATATAAACTCACAATTGCAAGTTACAAAGTCAAAACTGCGAGATATAAACTTACAAATGCAACAAATTCACAAATGTGAGTTATAAAGTCAAAATTGCGAGATATGAACTCACAAATGCGAGTTATAAAGTCAAAATTTTGAGATATAAACTCACGATTGCAAGTTATAAAGTCAGAACTGCGAGATATAAACTTACCAATGCGACACAAATTCACAAACGCGAGTTATAAAGTCAGAATTGCGAGATATGAACTCACAAATGCGAGTTATAAAGTCAAAATTCTGAGATATAAACTCACAATTGCAAGTTATAAAGTCAGAACTGCGAGATATAAACTTACCAATGCGACACAAATTCACAAACGCGAGTTATAAAGTCAGAATTGCGAGATATGAACTCACAAATGCGAGTTATAAAGTCAAAATTCTGAGATATAAACTCACAATTGCAAGTTATAAAGTCAGAACTGCGAGATATAAACTTACCAATGCGACAAATTCACAAACGCGAGTTATAGTCAAAATTGCGAGATATGAACTCACAAATGCGAGTTATAAAGTCAAAATTTTGAGATATAAACTTACCAATGCGACACAAATTCACAAACGCGAGTTATAGTCAAAATTGCGAGATATGAACTCACAAATGCGAGTTATAAAGTCAAAATTTTGAGATATAAACTTACCAATGCGACACAAATTCACAAACGCGAGTTATAGTCAAAATTGCGAGATATGAACTCACAAATGCGAGTTATAAAGTCAAAATTTTGAGATATAAACTCACAATTGCAAGTTATAAAGTCAGAACTGCGAGATATAAACTTACCAATGCGACAAATTCACAAACGCGAGTTATAAAGTCAGAATTGCGAGAGATGAACTCACAAATGCGAGTTATAAAGTCAAAATTCTGAGATATAAACTCACAATTGCAAGTTATAAAGTCAGAACTGCGAGATATAAACTTACCAATGCGACACAAATTCACAAACGCGAGTTATAAAGTCAGAATTGCGAGATATGAACTCACAAATGCGAGTTATAAAGTCAAAATTTTGAGATTTAAACTCACAATTGCAAGTTATAAAGTCAGAACTGCGAGATATAAACTTACCAATGCGACAAATTCACAAACACGAGTTATAAAGTCAAAATTGCGAGATATGAACTCACAAATGCGAGTTATAAAGTCAAAATTTTGAGATATAAACTCACAATTGCAAGTTATAAAGTCAGAACTGCGAGATATAAACTTACCAATGCGACACAAATTCACAAACGCGAGTTATAAAGACAAAATTGCGAGATATGAACTCACAAATGCGAGTTATAAAGTCAAAATTCTGAGATATAAACTCACAATTGCAAGTTATAAAGTCAGAACTGCGAGATATAAACTTACCAATTTGACACAAATTCACAAATGCGAGTTATAAAGTCAGAATTGCGAGATATGAACTCACAAATGCGAGTTATAAAGTCAACATTCTGAGATATAAACTCACAATTGCAAGTTATAAAGTCAGAACTGCGAGATATAAACTTACCAATGCGACAAATTCACAAACGCGAGTTATAAAGTCAGAATTGCGAGATATGAACTCACAAATGCGAGTTATAAAGTCAACATTCTGAGATATAAACTCACAATTGCAAGTTATAAAGTCAGAACTGCGAGATATAAACTTACCAATGCGACAAATTCACAAATGCGAGTTATAAAGTCAAAATTGCAAGATATGAACTCACAAATGCGAGTTATAAAGTCAACATTCTGAGATATAAACTCACAATTGCAAGTTATAAAGTCAGAACTGCGAGATATAAACTTACCAATGCGACAAATTCACAAATGCGAGTTATAAAGTCAAAATTGCAAGATATGAACTCACAAATGCGAGTTATAAAGTCAACATTCTGAGATATAAACTCACAATTGCAAGTTATAAAGTCAGAACTGCGAGATATAAACTTACCAATGCGACAAATTCACAAACGCGAGTTATAAAGTCAGAATTGCGAGATATGAACTCACAAATGCGAGTTATAAAGTCAAAATTTTGAGATATAAACTTACCAATGCGACACAAATTCACAAACGCGAGTTATAGTCAAAATTGCGAGATATGAACTCACAAATGCGAGTTATAAAGTCAAAATTTTGAGATATAAACTCACAATTGCAAGTTATAAAGTCAGAACTGCGAGATATAAACTTACCAATGCGACAAATTCACAAACGCGAGTTATAAAGTCAGAATTGCGAGAGATGAACTCACAAATGCGAGTTATAAAGTCAAAATTCTGAGATATAAACTCACAATTGCAAGTTATAAAGTCAGAACTGCGAGATATAAACTTACCAATGCGACACAAATTCACAAACGCGAGTTATAAAGTCAGAATTGCGAGATATGAACTCACAAATGCGAGTTATAAAGTCAAAATTTTGAGATTTAAACTCACAATTGCAAGTTATAAAGTCAGAACTGCGAGATATAAACTTACCAATGCGACAAATTCACAAACACGAGTTATAAAGTCAAAATTGCGAGATATGAACTCACAAATGCGAGTTATAAAGTCAACATTCTGAGATATAAACTCACAATTGCAAGTTATAAAGTCAGAACTGCGAGATATAAACTTACCAATGCGACAAATTCACAAACGCGAGTTATAAAGTCAGAATTGCGAGATATGAACTCACAAATGCGAGTTATAAAGTCAACATTCTGAGATATAAACTCACAATTGCAAGTTATAAAGTCAGAACTGCGAGATATAAACTTACCAATGCGACAAATTCACAAATGCGAGTTATAGTCAAAATTGCGAGATATGAACTCACAAATGCGAGTTATAAAGTCAAAATTTTGAGATATAAACTCACAATTGCAAGTTATAAAGTCAGAACTGCGAGATATAAACTTACCAATGCGACACAAATTCACAAACGCGAGTTATAAAGACAAAATTGCGAGATATGAACTCACAAATGCGAGTTATAAAGTCAAAATTCTGAGATATAAACTCACAATTGCAAGTTATAAAGTCAGAACTGCGAGATATAAACTTACCAATTTGACACAAATTCACAAATGCGAGTTATAAAGTCAGAATTGCGAGATATGAACTCACAAATGCGAGTTATAAAGTCAACATTCTGAGATATAAACTCACAATTGCAAGTTATAAAGTCAGAACTGCGAGATATAAACTTACCAATGCGACAAATTCACAAACGCGAGTTATAAAGTCAGAATTGCGAGATATGAACTCACAAATGCGAGTTATAAAGTCAACATTCTGAGATATAAACTCACAATTGCAAGTTATAAAGTCAGAACTGCGAGATATAAACTTACCAATGCGACAAATTCACAAATGCGAGTTATAAAGTCAAAATTGCAAGATATGAACTCACAAATGCGAGTTATAAAGTCAACATTCTGAGATATAAACTCACAATTGCAAGTTATAAAGTCAGAACTGCGAGATATAAACTTACCAATGCGACAAATTCACAAATGCGAGTTATAAAGTCAAAATTGCAAGATATGAACTCACAAATGCGAGTTATAAAGTCAACATTCTGAGATATAAACTCACAATTGCAAGTTATAAAGTCAGAACTGCGAGATATAAACTTACCAATGCGACAAATTCACAAACGCGAGTTATAAAGTCAGAATTGCGAGATATGAACTCACAAATGCGAGTTATAAAGTCAACATTCTGAGATATAAACTCACAATTGCAAGTTATAAAGTCAGAACTGCGAGATATAAACTTACCAATGCGACAAATTCACAAACGCGAGTTATAAAGTCAAAATTGCGAGATATGAACTCACAAATGCGAGTTATAAAGTCAACATTCTGAGATATAAACTCACAATTGCAAGTTATAAAGTCAGAACTGCGAGATATAAACTTACCAATGCGACAAATTCACAAATGCGAGTTATAAAGTCAAAATTGCGAGATATGAACTCACAAATGCGAGTTATAAAGTCAAAATTCTGAGATATAAACTCACAATTGCAAGTTATAAAGTCAGAACTGCGAGATATAAACTTACCAATGCGACAAATTCACAAATGCGAGTTATAAAGTCAGAATTGCGAGATATGAACTCACAAATGCGAGTTATAAAGTCAACATTCTGAGATATAAACTCACAATTGCAAGTTATAAAGTCAGAACTGCGAGATATAAACTTACCAATGCGACAAATTCACAAATGCGAGTTATAAAGTCAAAATTGCGAGATATGAACTCACAAATGCGAGTTATAAAGTCAACATTCTGAGATATAAACTCACAATTGCAAGTTATAAAGTCAGAACTGCGAGATATAAACTTACCAATGCGACAAATTCACAAACGCGAGTTATAAAGTCAAAATTGCGAGATATGAACTCACAAATGCGAGTTATAAAGTCAACATTCTGAGATATAAACTCACAATTGCAAGTTATAAAGTCAGAACTGCGAGATATAAACTTACCAATGCGACAAATTCACAAATGCGAGTTATAAAGTCAAAATTGCGAGATATGAACTCACAAATGCGAGTTATAAAGTCAACATTCTGAGATATAAACTCACAATTGCAAGTTATAAAGTCAGAACTGCGAGATATAAACTTACCAATGCGACACAAATTCACAAACGCGAGTTATAAAGTCAGAATTGCGAGATATGAACTCACAAATGCGAGTTATAAAGTCAACATTCTGAGATATAAACTCACAATTGCAAGTTATAAAGTCAGAACTGCGAGATATAAACTTACCAATGCGACAAATTCACAAACGCGAGTTATAAAGTCAGAATTGCGAGATATGAACTCACAAATGCGAGTTATAAAGTCAACATTCTGAGATATAAACTCACAATTGCAAGTTATAAAGTCAGAACTGCGAGATATAAACTTACCAATGCGACAAATTCACAAACGCGAGTTATAAAGTCAGAATTGCGAGATATGAACTCACAAATGCGAGTTATAAAGTCAACATTCTGAGATATAAACTCACAATTGCAAGTTATAAAGTCAGAACTGCGAGATATAAACTTACCAATGCGACACAAATTCACAAACGCGAGTTATAAAGTCAGAATTGCGAGATATGAACTCACAAATGCGAGTTATAAAGTCAACATTCTGAGATATAAACTCACAATTGCAAGTTATAAAGTCAGAACTGCGAGATATAAACTTACCAATGCGACAAATTCACAAACGCGAGTTATAAAGTCAGAATTGCGAGATATGAACTCACAAATGCGAGTTATAAAGTCAACATTCTGAGATATAAACTCACAATTGCAAGTTATAAAGTCAGAACTGCGAGATATAAACTTACCAATGCGACAAATTCACAAACGCGAGTTATAAAGTCAGAATTGCGAGATATGAACTCACAAATGCGAGTTATAAAGTCAACATTCGGAGATATAAACTCACAATTGCAAGTTATAAAGTCAGAACTGCGAGATATAAACTTACCAATGCGACACAAATTCACAAACGCGAGTTATAAAGTCAGAATTGCGAGATATGAACTCACAAATGCGAGTTATAAAGTCAACATTCGGAGATATAAACTCACAATTGCAAGTTATAAAGTCAGAACTGCGAGATATAAACTTACCAATGCGACACAAATTCACAAACGCGAGTTATAAAGTCAGAATTGCGAGATATGAACTCACAAATGCGAGTTATAAAGTCAAAATTCTGAGATATAAACTCACAATTGCAAGTTATAAAGTCAGAACTGCGAGATATAAACTTACCAATGCGACAAATTCACAAATGCGAGTTATAAAGTCAGAATTGCGAGATATGAACTCACAAATGCGAGTTATAAAGTCAACATTCTGAGATATAAACTCACAATTGCAAGTTATAAAGTCAGAACTGCGAGATATAAACTTACCAATGCGACAAATTCACAAACGCGAGTTATAAAGTCAAAATTGCGAGATATGAACTCACAAATGCGAGTTATAAAGTCAACATTCGGAGATATAAACTCACAATTGCAAGTTATAAAGTCAGAACTGCGAGATATAAACTTACCAATGCGACACAAATTCACAAACGCGAGTTATAAAGTCAGAATTGCGAGATATGAACTCACAAATGCGAGTTATAAAGTCAACATTCGGAGATATAAACTCACAATTGCAAGTTATAAAGTCAGAACTGCGAGATATAAACTTACCAATGCGACACAAATTCACAAACGCGAGTTATAAAGTCAGAATTGCGAGATATGAACTCACAAATGCGAGTTATAAAGTCAAAATTCTGAGATATAAACTCACAATTGCAAGTTATAAAGTCAGAACTGCGAGATATAAACTTACCAATGCGACAAATTCACAAATGCGAGTTATAAAGTCAGAATTGCGAGATATGAACTCACAAATGCGAGTTATAAAGTCAACATTCTGAGATATAAACTCACAATTGCAAGTTATAAAGTCAGAACTGCGAGATATAAACTTACCAATGCGACAAATTCACAAATGCGAGTTATAAAGTCAAAATTGCGAGATATGAACTCACAAATGCGAGTTATAAAGTCAACATTCTGAGATATAAACTCACAATTGCAAGTTATAAAGTCAGAACTGCGAGATATAAACTTACCAATGCGACAAATTCACAAACGCGAGTTATAAAGTCAAAATTGCGAGATATGAACTCACAAATGCGAGTTATAAAGTCAACATTCTGAGATATAAACTCACAATTGCAAGTTATAAAGTCAGAACTGCGAGATATAAACTTACCAATGCGACAAATTCACAAATGCGAGTTATAAAGTCAGAATTGCGAGATATGAACTCACAAATGCGAGTTATAAAGTCAACATTCTGAGATATAAACTCACAATTGCAAGTTATAAAGTCAGAACTGCGAGATATAAACTTACCAATGCGACACAAATTCACAAACGCGAGTTATAAAGTCAGAATTGCGAGATATGAACTCACAAATGCGAGTTATAAAGTCAACATTCTGAGATATAAACTCACAATTGCAAGTTATAAAGTCAGAACTGCGAGATATAAACTTACCAATGCGACAAATTCACAAACGCGAGTTATAAAGTCAGAATTGCGAGATATGAACTCACAAATGCGAGTTATAAAGTCAACATTCTGAGATATAAACTCACAATTGCAAGTTATAAAGTCAGAACTGCGAGATATAAACTTACCAATGCGACAAATTCACAAACGCGAGTTATAAAGTCAGAATTGCGAGATATGAACTCACAAATGCGAGTTATAAAGTCAACATTCTGAGATATAAACTCACAATTGCAAGTTATAAAGTCAGAACTGCGAGATATAAACTTACCAATGCGACACAAATTCACAAACGCGAGTTATAAAGTCAGAATTGCGAGATATGAACTCACAAATGCGAGTTATAAAGTCAACATTCGGAGATATAAACTCACAATTGCAAGTTATAAAGTCAGAACTGCGAGATATAAACTTACCAATGTGACACAAATTCACAAATGCGAGTTATGAAGTCAGAATTGCGAGATATAAACTCACATTTGGATTTATAAAGTCAGAATTGTGAGTTTATTTCTCACAGTTCTGACTTTATATCTAGCAATTGTCTTTATATCTCACATTTCTATGAAAAAAGTCAGAATTGTGAGTTTGTATGATGAAATTCTGAAAAAATAAGTTTATATCCTGTAATTCTGACTTTATATCTAGCAATTGTGCGTTTACATCTCACATTTCTGTAAAAAAAAGTCAGAATTGTGAGTTTGTATGATGAAATTCTGAGAAAATACGTTTATATCCTGCAATTCTGACTTGCAGGATATAAAGTTTATATGACGCAATTCTGAGAAAAAAAGGTCAGAATTGTGAGATAAAAAGTTGCAATTAAAATCTGGATTAGAAATGTAAAAATATATATTTTATATTTTTTAATACTAATATAAAAACAGTTAAAATGTAATTTAAACAATAAATTCATGTATTAAATTGGGAAAATATTTAATTTAAATTAAATGTTATACATTCTTTAAAAATACTACATTTGCACATACACACACACAAACACACACATATATATATATAGAATTGTGAGATAAAAGTCGCAATTACCTTTTTTATTTTTTATTCAGTGACAGAAACGGGCTTCCATAGGATTTTGTTAAAAAATATTTGAAATGCATTTAAATTAATAAATTAAGTATCAAACTGGAAAAATATTTATTTACAGCAATAGTTAATTAAAATAGATCTTGATTAGAAATGTAAAAATATATATTTTATATTTTTAATACAAGTATAAAAACTAAAATATAAATATAAGTATAAAATAAAAGTATAAAACTTGATATAAACAGGTATAAAAATTGATTTATTTGAATAATAAATTATATATATTTTTTAATACTAATATAAAAAAATTTACATTTAATTTAAATAACAAATTCATGTATTAAATTGGGAAAATAGTTAAATTAAATGATTAAATGTTATACATTAAAAATACTACATTTATATATATATATATATATATATATAATTTTTTATAATAATAATTTCTTTACAATTATTTATAATATATATATATATATATATATATATATATATATATATATATATATATATATTTTTTTTTTATTTATACAATCTGTCTCTTTCTGAAACAGCATGAAATGGCTGTATGACATGTTTTGCAGCCATAATGGCTTTCTACCAACTACCCTAAAGCTAATTAAGTGAATATGTACATATTATGAATATTATGTTTTTCTAATAGTGCAATATTCACTCCATTCTGGAAAAAACTGAACACTGTTACAATGTCATAAAAGCATCTTACTGTAATCATGACATCATTCCTGTATTGTGATGTTACAATGTTTCATTTTGAAGGTTCTACTTTATTATTTAAAATGCAAAAACATCTTTTGGATGATGACAGAGATATTTTAAGCCATCCGTCATATTTTTTTTTCTTTCTGAAAACACGCCAGATTGATCTCATGAGAGTATTTGTGTTTTTCAGAGCTGCGGTTTTCAGGTTTGCTTGCGGTTTTCCGTCCGGAAACTGACCTTACTTCCCGAGTCCTTGGGTCCGCACTCGCCCTTATCGTACCACCATTTATTTTTGAGTTTGTCTAGCACTCCTGCTTCACTCAGTTTCAACACCGCCAGGTTTACCGGCGTTCTTCTCAGAGAGAATAACATAAATAACATCATAGGCCATGTTATTTTATGTTATTAGATAACAATACATCTTGGCACACAGTAGCACAGGAAGCGATCAAGCCGAGGTCCCATCGAGTACACGTGTGTGAGCTCATACCTGCGTGTTTTTGTGCGTTCGTGTCGAGCCACAGACGTATGGATGGGATCTCGCTCCATCGCTTCGGGCAACAGACACATACTGCCCTGATTTCATTAGCAAAACACAAACAATTACTGCTAATGCAGAACTATTGGCTCATCACAAACAGCCCAGAGCGCAGACGGAGACCCATAACACATAGAAAACATTTCTGATGATTTAACAACAATCAGATGTTATAAAATAATGTTAAAAATCTAATTAAATTAGTTTGATAAATTGACTCTTTTGGTCATCATTTTTTAGCATTCATTTTAACAATTTTGTTAATGAATTTGATATTATTATTATATAGCTTATAAAATTATTTTATACTTTTTTAAAAAAATAAATTATTTTCCTTATTACTACTTGATTCAGATTGTTTTACTGTTTTTAAAATATTTGTATTATAACAAGTTTTATTTATTTAATTATTGATTTTATAATTTTTTATTTAATTAGTTTTCTGAAATGAATGTTAATTTTGGTCATTTAAGAAATATTTTTTATTTTTTTTATCAATGTTTAATTCAATAGTTATTTTGATATTCTTAATTATATATTTTTTTAATTATTTATTTAATATATTTCTTATTTTTAAATCATTATATAGCTTTTAGAAATATATATAAAACGTTATGTATATGTATTTATTTTACATTTATTTATTATTTTTATTTCAGAAATATTTTCAATTATTTTTTTTATTTAATTCAATAGTTATTTTGATATTATATTTTTAAATAATAAATAAAATGTATAATTATTTATTATAATTAATTAATAATTAGCATTAACTATAAATGTATTCTAAATACATATTTATTAATTATAGTTAATTATTTTATTTTATTTTATAGTTCTTTTATTTCTTTATAGTATTTTGATATTGTAATTGTAATGTAAATGTGATATTATTACATTATTATTAGAAATATATACAACGTTATGTTATGTGTATTTATATATTTTTTTAATTGTCATTTTCTTTATCATTACTTGATTCAAATTATTTTAGTGTTTATAATATATTTGTATTATAACTATTTTTCTTTTTTTAATGTTAGTTTTTAATGTTAATTCTTATTTTTATTTAACTTTTGACTCAAATAGTTATTTTGATTTTATAATTTTTATTTAATTAGTTTTTTTTAATTAATATTAATTTTGATAATTTAGGAAATATTTTTTATTTCAGAAATCATTTTCACTTGTTTTTTTGTTTGATATTCTATTTTTAAATAATTAATAAAATGTATAATTATTTATTAAGTATACATTTATTCTAAATAAATATTTACGACTTTATAATTAGTTATTTATATATTTATTATTTTGATATTATTATTATTATTATTATATAGCTTATAGAAGTTTAATATAAAACGTGTTTATATATGTGTGTTTATTTTATACTTGAAAAAAATTCTTTATTATTACTTGATTAAATTAGTTTTTACTGTTTTTAATATATTTGTATTACAACTATTATTCTCTTTTAAATTAATGTTAATTTTTAGTTCCAATTTAACAGTTGACTCAAATAGTTTTGATATAGTTTTTATTTTATTTCAGAAATAATTTTAAATTATATTTTTTGTTTGATATTACATTATTAAATAATAAATAAAATGTATAATTATTTATTAAGTATCCATTTATTCTAAATAAATATTTATGAATTGTATTAGTTTATTTGATCATATATTTATTTTATTATATATATATATATATATATATATATATATATATAAAATATTTATTTATTATATATATTTATTATGATTATATGATATATTTATTTGATATTATTATTATATAGCTTATAGAAGTGTAAATAAATATTTAGAAATGTATTAATTATAATTATTTATTTTATGCAATGTTTAAAACAATTAGGACCCGACTATACATATAAAGCAACCATATTCTTCTTTAATTTGATTTCAGTACAGTACAGCCTACATTTACTTAAAAACATGAATCTTTTAGCAAATATTTCTGTTTTGACAGTAATTGCTTCCATTTCCAGTGTGTTTCTCCTTTAACACACTTGTCTTTCGTTTCTAGCCAGCGAGGGCCGTCGTGTCAGGGCAGATGTCTCTGTTGCATCACATTGTCGTCTTTTTTTTTTTTTTACCACTCCTCTGCGTGTCATTGGTGGCTAACCTTCGAGTCCCCGCCCCCGCTGCCACATTCGCCCTTGTCGTACCACCATTTATTTTTCAATTTGTCCAACAGCCCCTGCTCATTCAGCTTTAACACGGCCAGGTTTACGGCATTTCTTCAACAAACCATAAACATCACATGAGAGCGGGCCGCACGCAGCCCGGGTTAGACGACACAAAACAAACAGAAAACAAGAGAGAACATAAGAGAGGCTTGTGGAAGGCAGCTGCTGTTAATGACGATTATTATGGGATGTTTCTCTCTCTATTTCGCTCTCATTTTATTCCATCTATCTTTCAAACTGTGGTGTAATATTATATACGGAGTATATACTAAAACTAGTTTAGCAGTATTTTACAATATTGAATAAAATGTCAATTTAACAACATTTCTCTCAATTTATCTGCTGTTTATATTGGTACTGTCAGCAGAATTCACTAAGCTCCGCCCATATTTTCAAGCTCCGCCCAGACGTGAGATTATCTGCTTTATTTAATCTCAAAAGTTTCAAATGTGAGTGTGAATATAATTTTGCATGACTTTTACAACTATAGAAAAACTACAATAGATAATTCACCTCAGATTTTATGTTTGTGAGTAGAATTGGCCGTTGCTAAGCTCCGCCCACATTTCCAAACTCCACCCATACACTACGCAATGCGCGAGGAGATTTTAGAAACTGTTTCTGTTTCTGCTAATCTCAGGTAATGATTATCTGCTTTGTTTAATGGTAAAAGTCTCTCATGTGAGTATGAATATCATTTTGCATGACGTTTACAACTATAGTAAAAGCTACAATGGATAATTCACCTCAGATTTTGTGTCTGTGAGTAGAGTTGACTAAGCCCCGCCCACAGTTTCAAGCTCCGCCCATACGCACGACAACCATTTCTATTTCTGTAAAATAGCGGCTGGAAAAACAACTCACAAACTACAACAATGCTAATCTCAGATAATGATTATCTGCTTTATTTACTCTTAAAAGTCTGTAATATGAGTGGGAATCATTTTGCGTGACTTTTACAACCATACTAAAATTGACAATGGATAAATCACCTCAGATTGTTTGTGTTTGAAAGCAGAATTGACTGTAGCGAAGCTCCGCCCACAGTTTCAAGCTCCGCCCACACGTGATGCGATTTAACAAACGGTTTCTATTTCTGCTACCTACAAACTATGACAGTGATAATTTCAGGTAAGAGTCATGTGCTTTATGTATTCTAAGACGTCTTAAATGTGAGTTTGAATATCATTTTGCATGACCTATACAACCATACTAAAAACAACAATGGATAATTCACCTCAGATTATTTGTTTGCAAGCAGAATTGACCCTCGCTAAGCCCGGCCCCTCAATTTAAGCTCTGCCCATATGCGACGTAACGTGTGATGAGTTACAGGGGATTAAACAGTTTCTATTTCTGTAATGATTATGTGAGTTATTTAATCTTAAAAGTCTCTAATGTGAGTCTGAATATCATTTTGTGTGACTTTTCTAGTCAAACGACAATGGATAAATTACCTTAGATCTTAACAGTACCTAAATGAAACAACAATCATTCAAAACTGTGATCTCTGTGTGACCAAACAAGTGTATTCTAAGTCAAAGATTGTTTTGGTGACTCAGTATGTATTTTTAATAATGTTAAATGGTACTTAGTACTTATCCATTTTGTTGTGAGTGCTGTGTGCTTGTGGAGAAAGCTCCACCCACAAGCTCTTCTGATTGGCTGTGATATTTGATTGATTTTTGAGGCGTCTCGTGAAATATAATGGCATGGCGTCTGGTGTTACAAAATGTCCCACAGGAATTAGACTGTTTCAGCGAAATGTGCAACTGAAATTGGATGTTATTCGTACATAGGCTGTCTCACAATTGTCACTGCAGTGCATTTTATCTGCTGTTTTCATTGAAGAAAATTGAACAGCGGCCAGCCATTTGTGTGCCTGCATATCAAAACTGACACATATTTTGAGTGTAATGCAGGCTGAGGCAAATTAAGATGTTCAGTAGGATGATTTCAGAAACCTGGAGACTCTTACTGACATCAGAGGGAACAAATGAGAGAGAGAAACAGATGCGAGAGAAAATCCTCCGTGTTTCCACAAGCATGTCACATTTGATGAAGAAATGAGAAATACTGATGATGACATGAGGCACTTTATGCTGCACAGTGGAAAAAGGCAATTGTCACCAATTTTACTACCACAGTATGACGTATTTATGATTTGTGAAACAAGACAAAATGTAGAGCGGGACTTGATTTGATTCACAGTGAAATAATAAGCTGGTGAACTAGATTAGATTGTGTAAGTAAATAGCGTCAATTATGATTTCATGTTGACTTTTTATAAGTTGCTTCTACCTGCACTGCAAAAATCATTTTCTATGTAGTATTTTTGTTTTGTTTTTCATGATAAACATCTAAAACATTTTAAATCAAAATACATTTATTCAATAGGAACATTACTTAAAGGAGAAGTTCACTTCCAGAACAAAAACTTACAGATAACTCACCCCCTTGTCATCCAAGATGTTCATGTGTTTCTTTCTTCAGTCGTAAAGAAATTATGTTTTTTTTGAGGAAAACATTTCAGGATTTCTCTCTATATAGTGGACTCCAATGGTGCCAGTGAGTTTGAACTTGCAAAATGCAGTTTAAATGCAGCTTCAGAGAACTCTAAACGATCACAGCCAAGGAAGAAGGGTCTTATTTAGTGAAACAATCAGTTATTTTCTAAAAAACTGACAATTTATACACTTCTTAACTTCAAATGCTCATCTTGTCTAGCTCTGTGTGTAGTCAGTGTATTCTGTTTCAAGAATACACATGTCATTTTCTCCTCTAACTTCATTTTTTCAAAAATAACTGATTGTTTCACCAGATACAGAAGACACTTTTTTCTTGGCTGTGATCGTTTAGAGCACTTTGAAGCTTTTAAACTGCATTTTGGAAGTTCAAACTCGCAGGCACCATAAAAGTCCACTATATGGAGAGAAATCCTGAAATGTTTTCCTCAAAAAACAAGTTCTTCACAACTGAAGAAAGAAAGACATTAACATCTTGGATGGCAAGGGGGTGTGTAAATGCTCTGTGAATTTTTGTTCTGTAAGTGAACTTCTCCGTTACGATATTAAGTCTTGTTTTCTGCAAAATGTATTAAAATGAAGTCATTTTTTGCCTAAAACAAGATGACAAATGATCTGTCAGTGGGGTAAGGAAGTAATCTTGTTTTTTCCTTTAAATAAGTTAGTTTTTTACTCCACTGACGGATAATTGCTTCTCGTTTTAACCGTAAACTCACCTAATTTGTAATCATTTTTTTAGAACACAAGACTTATCTAAAAAATATTTTTTTTTGCAGCACACTCACAAACTAACTTTAAATTGGTGCAACATAATGTAGGATGTTTTTGTTAATAATTGTTCTGTTGGATGAAGACAAAATGTTTAGCATTGTACATACTGCATGCTTCATGTGCTATTTAAACACAGCAGGCAGTGTGCAGTATATACTATGCAGTATGCCAGTATTTACATTCATTGTTTTGTTTTGCAGATCTGCGTGGAGACTCAATCTGTGCAGCGTCTTTCAACTAAAACCTCTCCAACGTCTCATCTGTGGGAACAAACTTGGAAAAATGTAGCATTCTATCTCTTGCTCACCAATGGTTCCTCTGCAGTGAACGGGTGCCGTCCGAACGAGAGTCCAAACAGATGATAAAAACATTACAAGTAATCCACACCACTCCAGTCTATCAGTTAACATCTTGAGAAGCCAAAAGCTCAGTGTTTGTAAGAGACTAAATTATCAAAACATTTTGAACATTTCAAAAACGTCCTGATTCTGGCTAAAATATGAGTCCGTAATCATAATAATGCTTCCTGTGGATTATATCAGCTGGCACCCATTCACTTCAGAGGATCCGTTGGTGAACAAGTGATGTAATGCTGCATTTCTTGAAATCTGATGAAGAAACAAACTCATCTACATCTAGGATGGCCTGAGGGTGAGTAAATTTAGAGCAATTTTTCATTTTTGGGTGTCAGTTTGAAAGAGACAGAAGTACTTACAACATAGTGACAGGCTCTGTTTTTTGCATTCGATGTAAGATGGCAACTTAGAGTCTGTAAATGCTATAGCAGCATGTTTATATCTATTCTGGAGAGGTTAAACGGTCTTGGTCAGAGGTCACGGTGCTGAGATTAGTTTGCTGAACTGGCTGATAGCAGCACAAGGAGACCATCAGAGTCAAAATGATCAAGTACTTTCTCTTTTACCCTTTGGATGATCCACATTCAGATGGCAGTTAAATCCTCTCAGGCAGAACTGAATCTCCACACAGGTCAGATCAGAACGCTCATTAATACTCATTTCAGCTTACATATGTCATAACAGCACATTTCTAATAATTATTATGTATATTTAAAGACAACGTGAATTAACATTTGCAACACATTTAACTTCCAAAAAAAAAGTCTATGTGAGAGCAAATCAGCATATTAGAATGATTTCTGAAGGATCATGTGACACTGAAGGAAGCGGAAAATTCAGTTTTGATCATATGAATAAATTACATTTTTAAATATATTCAAATAGAAAACCGTAATTATGAATTGTAATAATATTTCAGAATATTACAGATTTTTTCTGCATTTTTGACTTATTTCAAAACATTCAAAACCGAGCTTTTGAATGGTAGTGTATATAATAATGTGTACTGATGCATAATATTCAATAAGAGGACGTTATGTTTGGCAGTAAATATTAATTTCATGTTGTCTTTTAAGAAACTTTCACATCCAGAGGATGACATGCTGATAGTTGATGCAGAAACAGTGAAAGAGATTAGAAATAATACTTGAGAATGAAGATGAGACAAGATACAGGCTTGATGAGAAGAAATGAGCAACATGAGACACGCGTTTACCTGAGCGCCGCTTCTGTGGAGGAAGAACAAGATTAAACACACACAGACACACACGGCACTGTCTGTGAGCTCAAACGCTGATATCTTGTGGGATACAGGAGCTTTTGTCTTTCAAAAGTTTCATTAATAAAATTGAACTTTAACACTTTCTGGGCAAAACAGTAAACCTTTTTATTAGGTTTTGTCCTTGTGTTTAAGGAGGTCATATCATGTCATATTCTTTTTTTATTATTTTATAAAGTTAGTAATATTTTCTTTAAAGCAAAAACAGTCATAACTTCAACTTTAAAGCAATTGCGTTTTAACATCTTACAATTCTGACCTTTTTTTCTTGAATTCTGAGTTTACATCTTAATTAATAAGTCACGATTTTGAGAAAAAAAGTCTAAATTGGAAGATAAAAAGTAAGTTTACTCAACTTTACTCAAGTATCTAAAATTTTGCCATTTTATATTGAAAATATAAGCTGAATAATTTATGATGCATGTAATTCATAACGCAAGTTTGATGAGACAAGAAACATTTAGCTGTTTTTCAACATGTGCATAATGAAATAATTGAATGCGTGCATATTTTAAAATAAATATTTTTGGTAAATAATTCAAATTATTGATTACTTAATGAAAAAACAATTTGCTTAAATTCATTTAAATTGTTCAATTATGTTATTTTTTATTCATATAACATTCATTAAACTTAAAGTCAACTAAAACTATAAAATGTTACTTTAAAAAAAACCTTATGCTTTTTAATTTCAGAAAGTTGCCAGGACAACATATCTCATATTCTAATAAGGTTTCATCTGTTAACATTAGTTAACTATTATATTTAACATGAACAATACTTGTACAGCATTTATAGTTAATATTAAGTTCAACATTTGCTTATAATACATTATTAAAATCAAGTTATACCTGTTAACATTAAAGCACTATGAATTAACATTATAATGAATTTTTATTAACTAATATTAACAAAGGTTATTAAATACTGTAAAAATATTGTTCGTTGTTAGTGTTAATAGTTTATGTATTACAAATGTATTAACAAATGACAACTTATTGTAAAGTGTTACCAAAATGAATAAAAACTAGACATATATATAAATGGCCAAAAATAAATAAATAAATAAATAAATACATATGTGACCCTGAACAACAAAACCAGTCATAAGGGTCTTTTTTTTTATTGAGATTTATACATCATCTGAAGGCTGAATAAATAAGCTTTATATTTGGTCGAGATACAACTATTTAAAAATCTGGAATATGAGCGTGCCAAAAAATCTAAATATTAAGAAAATCGCCTTTAAAGTTGTTCAAATGAAGTTTTTTACCAATGCATATTTATAATCAAAAATAAACTTTTGATATATTTACGGTAGGAAATTGACAAAATATCTTTATGGAACATGATCTTTACTTAATATCTTAATGAAAGAAAAATTTATAATTTTGACCCATACAATGTATTTTTGGGTATTGAAATATACAAATACTACTTATGCTACTTATGACTGGTTTTGTGGTCCAGGGTCACATATATACATAAATACAATAAAAGTACTAAATTACTAAAACTTTAAAATGAAAATTGAAAACATAAAAAAATTATAAAAATCTCAATGAAACTGTAGCCTGTCAAAGAAAAGCATTTCATTTATAATATGAGCCCTTTATATATATATATATATATATATATATATATATATATATATATATATATATATCACAAAACCAGTCATAAGCAGCACAGGTATATTTGTAGCAGTATCAAAAAATACATTGTATGGGTCAAAATTATTTATTTTCTTTTATGCCGAAAATCAATGATATTAAGTAAAGATTATGTTCCAAGAAGATCCATTTTTGATTAGTAATATGCATTGCTAAGAACTTCATTTGGACAACATTAAAAGCAATTTTCTCAATATTTAGATTTTTTGCCACCCTCAGATTCCAGTATAGTTGTATACAGTCCAGTATACACCCTCAGATACAAATAGTTGTGTCCTAGCCAGATATTGTCCTATTCTAACAAACCATACATCAATGCAAAGCTTATTTATTTTCAGATTTTAGATGGTGTATAAATCTCAATTTCAAAAAACTGACCCTGAAATGACTAGTTTTATGGTCAAGGGTCACATATATGTATACTGTTATCCAATCATCTCATATTTCAATGGAACATAAATGCCCAAAAAAGCTAAAAACAGCAACTGTATATGCGACCACAAAGGTATCAGTGCATCACAGAGAGTACCGAGTGTGAAAACTGAGAGAAACTGACAGAAGGACAGAGAGAAAAGAAAGAAAGACAGCAGGAAAGAACAGAAACAGAGATAGAAGCACAGCAGGGTGGGTGGAATACTATAACAGCGCTGTGATTGGTCGGTTGTTATAATACTCCACCCACCTTAGCTGCGATCCTTTAGGCGTGGCCACCCCGTAGCCCTTGGAGTCCAGATTCCCTCCGACCTTCATGGTGTCGCAGGGTTTGCGTTGCTCCGTGTATTCGTTCATGGTGGACTCCAGCAGGAAAGCGTATTTCCCTTTGGACTTGCGCACGCGAGCCACTCCCTCCGCCGTTGTCTTGGTGAAGACCGTGGGCTCCGCCGACTTCATGTAACTCCACATTTTTTCATACACTGCGATCTTTGACCTCTAGAGGGCACAGCGAAAGACAGTCAGGAATCTGATTCACATGAATCACAAATACAGTTGTGCTCAAACGAATCTGCAAAATGTCAATTATTTGATCAAAATAAGAGGGATCATAGAAAATGCATGTTATTACTGACCTGAATAAGATATTTCACCTAAAAGTCGTTACATTTAGTCTACAAGAGAAAATGCTTGATACTGTGTTACCTGAATGATCCACAGCTGTGTTTTGTTTAGTGATAGTTGCTTATGAGTCTCTTGTTTGTCCTGAACAGTTAAACTGCCTGCTGTTCTTCAGAAAAATCCTTCAGGTTCCACAAATTTTCCAGCATTTTTGTGTATTTGAACCCTTTTCCAACAATGACTGTATGATTTTGAGATCCATCTTTTCACACTGAGGACAACTGAGGGACTCATATGCAACTATTACAGAAGGTTCAAATGCTCACTGATGCTTCAGATGGAAAAACGATGCATTAAGACCCGGGGGGTGAACACTTTTGAACAGAATGAAAATGTGTACATTTTTTCTTATTTTGCTTAAATATTATATGTTTTTTTTTTTTTTTTTTTTTTTCATTTAGTACTGCCTTTCAGAAGCTACAGGCCCCCCAGCTCTAAATGCATTGTGTTTCCTTCTGGAGCATCAGTGAGCGTTTGAACCTTCTGTAATAGTTGCATATGAGTCCCTCAGTTGTCCTCAGTTTGAAAAGATGGATCTCAAAATCATTCAGTCATTGTTGGAAAGGGTTCAAATACAGAAAAATGCTGAAAAACCAAACAATTGTGGGACCTGAAAGATTTTTCTGACTTCAACTGTAGAGTTCAATATTTCATAGTATTTGTTTAAGTAATTGAGTCTGTTTGATGTTCAGCTTTTTAAAAAGACTTCTTGTTGACCATTTTGCACAATCTGAGTTGACTTTTGGCACTCCTATTAAGTGTTAAATGTCAGCTATCCTGAAAATGAACAGTAAGTAAGAGACAATATACAGCCAGTCAGTCAGTATATATATATATATATATTAATAAGAAATATTTTAATATAAAATATGTTTGTTTATATATTTATTAAATATTTAGACTATTTTCACTTTAATTTTGGTTAAAGGTGTAGTGTGTATATATATATATATATATATATGTTAAATACATCCATACTGTTTTTTTTTTTTTTTGCATTATTCTTTTATATATATATATATATATATATTAATTTTAGTACATTTAGTTTTTGTAATTTTAGTACTTTAGTATTGTTTATTTTAGTTAATGTTTATTTTATTTCAATAACCAAAATGTTTTGTTGTTGTTGTTTTGTTTGTTTTTGTTTTTTTATTTATGGTTTTGGTTTTAGTTTAGAATAACCTTGTCTTATGCAGAACATCACTACTCCAGTCTTCAGTGTCACATGATTCTGATGCTGCTCAAGAAACATTTATGATTATTATCAATGTTTAAAACATTCATACTTTTGTAGAAACCATGACATTTAATTTTTTTCAGGATTCTTTGATGAATAGAAAGTTCAAAAGAGCAGCATTTCTTTGAAATAGAAATCTTTTGTAACATTATAAATGTCTCGACTGTCACTTTTGATCAATAAAATGCATCCTTGCTAAATAAAAGCATTTATTTCGTTCAAAACAATTCTACTAACCCCGAAGTTTATTAACTTAGTGGCTACTAAAATGTCATTTGTCAAATTATAACAGATCCTATATGTTTCAGATCTGTGCAGAGCGCACTACTGTGCCGTAAAAAAGACGAATAGGTCTAATACGGCTAAAATGTGCGTGTTTGTCCTGTGAGATATCATATTTGACATGCAGCTGTCCCAGTGTGTTTTGTACTTGATCATTTGTGCCTCTTTTATACACAGGCTTAGTCTTAAGCTGCAGTCTGTGAGAGGAAAGCAGCGGAGCATGACGGACAGCCACCCCATTATGATGTTGGTCACGTCCAGTCTGGAGCGCTGTTGTGCCGTAACACTCCAAAATAAAACATCACCCACGCCGATGAATAAACAGCACCCTCGACAAACCTGCGCTCAGACTCAAACGCCTGACAACAAATGACAAACAAACTCACGCGTTAGTCCAAACACAACGGGACGCCTGACATTTACTTATTCCCCGGGTAACTGATCAAATGTTTCTCGCAAGTCTTTCAGCGCCGCTCTGCTGAGGCGGTGAGATGGATGCCACACTTATTGTGATGGGTTTTATAAAGAGATTAGATTTTATATTGTCACTAAATAAGACTATATTATTGTACTACGGAAGAGGAGAAGGGCAACGCAATAATAAAAAAATAAAAACATCTCGAGATTAAAGTCATTATAATACAAGATTAAACTCGTTAAATTTCGAGAAAAATGTGAAAATAAAATGTTGAGATTAAACTCATTCAATTCCAAAAATAAATGTTTCGAGATAAAAGTCGTTATATTTTGAGAAAAAGACATTAATTTTTGAGAACAAAAAGTTGAAATAAAATGTTGAGAATAAACTAATCATTATATACATGAATATGTATGAAAATATTTTATTATGTGAGAAGAGATAAATAGTCAAATATACACTACTGTTCAATCATTTGAGGTCAGTAAGATTTATTTGAAAGAAGTCTCTTATGCCCACTCAGGCTGCATTTATTTAATCAAAAATACAGTAAAAATGTTGTAAATATTGTGAAATATTATTACAACTAAAAATAACTGAATATATTTAAAAATGTAATTTATTCCTGTGATAAAAGCTGGAACAAACTCATTAAATTACGAGATAAAAGTCATTACATTTCGAGAAAAACATGTTCATTTTTGAGAAAAGTGCGTTTAAGGAGCGGTGCGTCAGAGATCATTTCCGCACCGAGTCTGAATTAAAGCGACAGCGCGTTGTTTGCGGTAAATATGAACAAGAATTTACACGAAAACGTCATATTTACACCATAAATGCATATAAATAAAGTCTGCTGTGTTTCACAGTTAACACATTTTTTTTTTTTTTTTTTTTGCTAGGTTTAAAGGAAAGGAGCACTTTTAGATAAGCAAGGCAATCATAGATGGCACTAGGTAAGAAAACAAAGAAAAGAACAAAAAAAAAAGTTTAAATGTTTTGCCACTTGCTTGAGCAACTTAATATATAAATCTAAAAGTAAAAGCAAAAGTAAAAAGCAGTTACTTGTGTTGCTTATATTTATTGAATTTAAACATTACTAGTATTACTGTACAGTGTAATAAAAGAATTCCAATGCTGAAAAAGCAGTTTTTTTAGTAACAGTGTTTGTTAAATGTGTTTGTGGAAATCAGGCTTGTGCTGTGTGTAAGCTTTAGTGCAATAGTTGCACAATTCTAAAAACAAATGCACTGCATAATATTAAAAAAAAGCTCCCCTTCATCCCTCAAATGAATAACTCTGCTCTCACAAGAGCCAACTAAGAGGCGAATTTCCCTATTTTCAGACAAAAAAAGAAAAGAAAAGAAAAAAACAACAACTGAGGTCCTGAATAAATGTCTAAAAATCCTAATTGGAGTATCACTATAAATAATTTTACATGATAAAAAGATATCGGTATCGATGATCGGATTGGCAGATACTGCTTCCTGTGATCGGTGATCGGCCTCAAAAATCCTGATTGGAGCACCCCTAGTAAATAATATTTAGTATGCAGTGTAGAAAGCTTCAGTAATTAAAAAGCAAGTTTGTGAGATTGCGATGACAAACTAAGACAAGTGACAGTTTGTAATGATTATAAAGGGAGTTTGCAAAAGTGAAATTGAAATTATACAATAGTTTTATACATTTTTGATTTTATACAAAATTTAATATTAAGTGACCTACATTCTAGGAACACGTTGTCTGATTGTGCTATATTTCGCCCAAAAAAAAGAAAAAAGTTTGAAACAAAGTCACAGCTGAGCCGCTGCTTATCTATAGTGTTTGACACAGCGCTGTTTTTTTAATTTCTGAATAAACCTGCGCTTTTGAACTAATCGATTTAATAAATCAATCAGTCACAAAGACTTTGACTTACTGCCACCTACTGGCTGTTTCAGTTTAATTTTTAAAGTAAGAATGTAGTAATTTAAATCATTTAATATTCCTATATTCAAAACATTAATCTCATAACACTGTTATTATGAAATGCATTAATGCCACCTCTGAATCTTCAAAAAAATATCTAAATATTCCTTATTGCCACATTTGTGCTCTTCTGCGGTGTGCAAAGGTGAATTGTTGTTGCTGATTTATTTTGACTGGTAACTTATTCTTCCTTTATTTTAAATAAATGTATTGTTGAATTAAAATTGTTGAAAAAAAATATATAAATCTATTTTTTTGGTCACAAAGGATGACATACATTTATTAAAGTTAGAAAAATGTCATTACAAAAATAAAACAAATCTTTCATTTGGCCATAATTGCACGTGCCTTTCTTATCCAAGAAGGGTTAGAGAAAATATGAAATGAAAGTTTAATGTTATTATAGACTATAAAGGGTTTTATAATTAAATTAAAACCCTCAAAATTATAGTCCTCCCAGTGAATTTTGGCCATTTCCACCAGTGCATAGTACATTGGTTTCTTGTGACATACCATTAAAAGCGGGGAACCCCTGTAAAAGTTTAGTCCAAGTAGCCAATGCGTTCAAACTGTTGGTTCAAAACGGCTCCAATACAGAGAAAAACCCATCCAGATGTCAGTAAGTTCTTTTCAGCATGTATTTGGCTTAAAAGCATGAGTAATTATACCCTCAGGCTATAGGCATCAGAATCTATTTAGCCTAACCATTTTAAGATAAAAATAATTTACACTCTAGTCTATGTTATTATGATGAATTTCAAACAGACCACATCTTGTCTTGGAATGTTGGCCCGCCAGTCTCAATTTACAAATCATGAAGTTTCACAATGTCAAAACATCGCTCAAGTCGCTCCGAGGAGATGTAATGAACATGACAAGAGTGTGTTTATTCTCTAAATTTAACAGCTTTTTTTCTAGTAATTTAATGAGTTTATTCTCAACATTTTATTTAAACTTTTCTTCTCGAAATTTAATGACTTTTTTCTTGTAATTTAATGTTATTCTCAACATTTAATCTTGACTTTTTTTCTTGAAATTAACAACTTTTTTCTCATAATTTAATAGGTTTATTCTCAACTTTTTATCTAGAAATGTAACAACATTTTTCTCTAAACATAACTTTATTCTCTAAATTTAAAGTTCAATCTTGTATTATAATGAGTTTAATCTCAAGATGGTTTTATTTTTTTATTATTGCGTGGCCCTAATCCTCTTCCATATTGTACAGCTTTATATATATAGTTCAATATATATATAGTTGAATATGTGATGCGATCTAGGTAAACCTAACACATGGTGAAATTTGAACTTTTTTAGGTTTTGATATCATAAGAAAGCTAAATTCAAGCCCCTTTTTTATTTTGTCCATAGCTTGAACATAATAGAAGTTATATCTGTCTTAAGTTGGCCAGTGCTTACATAGAAACCTATACATTGGAGCCTGATTAAAAATGATTTTTTTAAAGAAAGATGTCAGATGGATTTAGAGGCTTTTGCATCTGAACTCTTTGATCACAGAAACAAATTACTTTACATACTGTATAATCACATAGAAAACACTTATTTTATTTTATTTTATTTTATTTTATTATTTTATTTATTTATTTATGAATTAGCAATAACAAAACAAGTGTATGTGTCTTACAGGTACAAGAAAACACTTATTTTAAATTGTAAAAATATTTTACATTTTTACAGCAGTTTTGATCAAATAAATGCAGGCTTGCTGAGCAGAAGAGACTTCTTTCATAAAACGTTTAAAAAAAAACATTATTCCAGACTTTTGCTACTGTGAGATATTTAGATATAAACAATAACGTCATGATTTTCTATAAAGCTGCATTGAAACAATGTTTGTGAGATTGACATTTTAGTGCAGAATGAATGAGAAATCTATGGCGGAGAAAGTGAGACAGGTTGATGGAACCGGAATGGCAGTGAGAATGACAAAATGAATGTTTTCCCATGCAGGAGTGTAGCATCACACCATCTGTGTATGACAACAGGGAGACAGATACCGAGTGAGACGCATGCGGCGCTGCTCAGCTAATTAATGAACAGCCCATTCATTCAGCTCACGTCGATTCTCTCTCATATTACGTGTCTCTCTCTCTCTCTCTGTCTTTCTCCCTCTATCACTTTCTCTTTGCTCTCTGAGTAAATTGCTTTTTCAACTCCTCTCTCCCGACTGCAGACAGTCTCTCTATGTAGATGTGAATGCAGGTTTGGCTCTTATACTCTTTGGAGTCTGATTCAATTTCTGATATATTACTGTGATGACTGAACTGAACTGCATGTCAGCCTGGGCTGTCTGTCTTTGGATGCCTTGAACTACAAAACACAAAATCTAGATTCATGCAGTGTTTAAAAAAAAGAATTTGCAGTGGGTGGTGTATGCAATATATACCATGATATTAAAGTTTAAAATATCTTAATATCTTCATGCCTTGTAGTCGCATTTAGCAGATTAGAGTTGGGAGATAATGTAGTTACATCTTGCAACAATACAAGCAAACAAGCAGTTGGATTTTGCTGTACAGTAGCCTATATATCACTATATGTGTGCGTACTGTATACTACCAGTCAAAAGTTTCAAAAGAGGTCTCTTCTGCTCACAAAGGCTGCATTTATTCGATCAAAAATTGTGAAATATTATTGCAATTTAGAATAGCTCTTTGCTTTGAGAATATATGCTAAAATGTAATTTATTCCTGTGATCAAAGCTGAATTTTCAGCATAATTACTCAGCATAATCATACTTTTTTCGTTTATTTTAGTTCATATCCGAAAACTAGCGAGCTAAGCCAGTAGTAGTACTGACAATGTCGTGTAAACATAAGAGGAACAGATGAACCAAATCAACTGAGTGAGTCATTTACGCTAGAACTGCTTAGATTGATTCAAACTTGTGACTTTGATCATTCATTTCCAGTGATTCACTAGCAAAACCAGATCATCAAAATCAGATCAAAATCGTGTGTCTTAAATCATTTGATTTAGATGAGCTTTTCGAAACTCTAAACTTCGAATCAGTGAATCACAAAATGATTCAATATTTCGAAGTGCACTAATCAGAATTGCAAATCATTTGTTTCAGATCAGGACTTCAAATCATATGTCTTGAATCATTTGATTTATTTTGGGACTTTGCGTATCGCAAATCATTTGAAACGGAGCTTTTCGAAACTCTAAACTTTGAATCAGTGAATCACAAAATGATTCAGTGTTTCGAAGTGCACTAATCAGAAACGCAAATCATTTGTTTCAGATCAGGACTTCAAATTGTGTGCCTTGAATCATTTGATTTAGATCAGGACATCGCATATCGCGAATCATTTGAAACAGAGCTTTTTCGGAACACTAAACTTCGAATCAGTGAATCGCAAAATGATTCAATATTTCAAAGTGCACTACTCGGAATTGCAAATCATTTGTTTCAGATCAGGACTTCAAATCGTATGTCTTGAATCATTTGATTTACTTTGAGACTTAGCGTATCGTGAATCATTTAAAATGGGGCTTTCTGAAAATGTAAACTCTGAAGTATTGAATCATTTTCCGATTCACTAATTCAAAGTGCACTAATCTGAATCATAAATCATTTGTTTTAGATCAGGACTTCAAATTGTGTGTCTTGAATTATTTGATTTAGATCAGGACTTTGCATATCGCAAATCATTTGGAACAGAGCTTTTCGAAACTCTAAACTCCGAATCAGTGAATCGCAAAAGAATTCACTGTTTTGAAGTGCACTAATTGGAATCGAAAATCATTTGTTTTGGATCAGGACTTCAAATGGTGTGTCTCAAATCATTTGGTTTAGATCGGGACTTTGCGTATCGCGAATCATTTGAAACGGAGCTTTTCAAAACTCTAAACTCTGAATCAGTGAATCACAAAATGATTCACTGTTTTGAAGTGCACTAATCGGAATTGCGAATCATTTGTTTCAGATCAACTTGTGTGTCTCGAATCATTTGATTTAGATTGGGACTTCAAATCGCATGTTACGAATCATTTGATTTAGACCGGACTTCGGAGCAGGTACAAATCAATGAATCAATGATTCAAATCAAATGATTCGCAAAACGCGAGTTGAAGTCCCTATTTAAATCAAATGATTCATGACCCACGCTCCGAGTCCTGATCTGAAATGATGGTTCACAAATCATTATTCAGTCCAGACTTTGGAGCGTGGATTGTGAATCATTTGATTTAGATCGGAACTTCTGAGACGGTTTGTGAATCTTTTGCTTTAGATCATAATTTCGGAGCGCGAATTGCGAAACTTCGAACAGTATTTACAAATCTTTGATTCAGGTTAGGATTCAGAGCATGAAACGTGAATCATTTGTTTAAGATGAGGACTTCGGAGTGGTTTCGCAAATCTTTCTTTTTTTTTTTTTTTAAGTAGAAAACATCAAAATGTCAAAAGTCACAAAAAATGTAAAAAAAAATTAAGTCTTTACAATTTGGTTAGTGTAGAAAACAGAAAGAAAAGTCATGTTCAAAATGAGAGATAAACACAAGAAATCGGACCAAAATGACACTAGTATGCTGATTTGCTGCTGAAGAAACATTTCTGCTTAGTTAAAAAGTGAAAAACTTTGTGCTGCCCAATACTTTTACATCATAAATCATGATGCTTTTTATTTTTCAGGATTCTCTGATGAACAGAAAGTTCAAAAGAACAGCATCTATTTGAAATCTTTTGTAACATTATAAATGTCTTTACTGTCATTTTTGACTAATTTAATGCATCTTTGCTGAATAAAAAATCTGAATTTATTTGATAAAATCTACATCAACTCATAAATGCATTTTCTTTTGGTTTGGTTTGATTTTCTCTTTTATCATAACTAATAATGTTGTTTTCTCACCCTAAAGAACTCTTTGGTGGAACCGGAATCAAGAGTCCCGTAGGCGATTTCTGTCTGTTTGGCGAGGTCTTCCGCGCTTTCGATAGGCGACACCATTCTCTCCACGGTGAGGAAGGCAGCCAGGTTTGCAGTGTAGGAGGAAATGATGATGAGAGTGAAGAACCACCAAACGCCTCCGACTATACGACCAGACAGAGACCTGAGAGACACAATGAAGAGAGTATACAGTTAAACAACTCCATGTTGAAAATCACAGTGCAAATTCAGGTTGTCATGCCTCCATCTGATTACATCTGCTTCATTCTGAAGACAAACGTTCACATTATGCAGCATGAAATAACTCATCTGTAAACTGCTGTTTCCATTTTGTTGACACACAGTCGGCAATTCAGAAGTAGTACGAAGATTGATTGCACCAGTGCTCATTTATTTAAAGCGTTCTTGCATCAGTCAGTTCTAAAAAATACATACACAAAAGGCATTGTATTTTAGCAATGTTTTGAAGCTAAAATGTCTTAATTTTGGATTTGTTTCTTACAAACATACAGCTTTTGGTTTCTCAAGAGGTTAATTGATGAACTGGAGTGGTGTGGATTACTTGTGAATGAATGTGATGTTTCAATCAGCTGTTTGGACTCTCATTCTGACGGCACCCATTCACTGCAGCATTGGTGAGCAAGTGATGGAATGACACATTCTCCAAATCTGATGAAGAAATAAACTCATCTACATCTCGGATGGCCTGAGGATGAGTAAACTATTCCTTTAAGCTCCCTATTAAAGACACAGTACAACAGAAAATGAGTAAGATACATGAGAAATATGTGATTTCATTTTGTCTTCATTTTTAGACTGCCAAACAATCTCTGGTCTCACTCTGCCAGGATGGTGATATTAAATTTCTGCTTTAGGAATAGGAACACTATTTCAAGAAGTGGCAGAACACTCATTATAAACTTATAAGACTCCAGCACGTCTGTGAGACCTGCAGTAAATCCAGAAAAAATTAGAGTCTTCAAAACGAAACCAAGATCTCATTAAAAACACACTATTCTCTCACTTTAGACTAATCTACTGAAACACACCGCTAGCTACTCTGACCTGGGTTCATCAATAAGAATGGCAGAACACGCAGATTCATTCAAAAGCCATAGTAAAATTTAATTACCCTAAAATACCAGGCAAAATGCATTTTGTACGGCAGTGTGCTGCAGGGAACGGTTTCTTCACAGAAGCTGTGATGATAATAAACGGTGTAAAAATGTCTATAGAAATGCCCAATTGAGTTTGAGGCCAAACTAGACTGTTTCCCATTGGTCCTTTCAGTAGAAAACAAAGCCATGTTTATTTGGTTCTTGGTACCTTTAACAAAGTCAAACTTATTTTACTGTCACTCCACTATGAGGAATGACAAACTACTGTATATTATCCTATATCGATCACCTTAGACACTTAAAAATCTGATTAAATTAGAACAGAAAATGTAGCCCAAATTATAAATATAATTATTCGATTATTTTATTATTAATGAGAATGTTTTGTATCAAAATAAACTTCGAAGGAAGTAAAATAAAGATCATGCTGATCTTTTTCTACACGTTCTTAATGGTATTTTATTTGTATGGCTCTGCTTTTTTGCAAAAGGCTACATAAGATGCTTTATTATGGAAGCCTGTTTCCGCCACTAAATAAAAAAAATAAAAAAAGGTAATTGTGACTTTTTATCTTACAATTCTGACTTTTTTCCTCAGAATTGCAATTGTGACCTTTTTCTAAGATGTAAACTCAATTCTGAGAATATATCCGTCTTTTATCCCCTCAAAATTAACTTCATAACTCACAAAAGTTTTTTTGAGTTCATATCTCGCAATTCTGACTTTATAACTCGCAGTTGCAAGTTTATATCTCATAATTCTTTTACATATGCAAATGAGATTTTATAAATCATTTATTCTCAATTCCGAGAAAAAAGTTGCAATTATCTTTTCTTATTTTTTATTCAGTTGCGAAACGGGCTTCCATACTTTACAGAAAATAGGAGCCTGTAAAATAACGCAAAAACTTAAAAAGTAATTAATCAAGTTTAAGATGCTGTTTGAGTTGTGTGGAACTGGACCAATCATAATTAAGTATTCAAACTGCGATTATCCAATCATTGCGACGCACAGGTTGTGAGGGGCGGGGCGACATTATTGACATTAAAAACACATAATTTAATATACATATTGTTTGTATTTTGCTATAAAATTGATTTTGAAACTTTGGAATATCTCTCAATCAGGCCATTTGCATGTGCAAATGGCTAGAATATACTCTCAAAATATTAGAACTTTAATCTTGTAATTGCTACGAATTTATTCTCCTAATTTTGACTTTATTCTTAAAACACTTCGACTTCATTCTAGAAATTTTGAATTTATGCTCAAAATAGTTTTTAATATTACAAGAATGAAGTTGAAATTACAAAAATGAAGTAGAAATTACGAGAATGATGTAGAAATATGTCAAAAATGAGGCTGAAATTTACGAGAAAAGGCAAAATATTTCAAGAATAAAGTCAAAACTACGAGAATGACGTCGAAATAATGAGAATGACAAGAATAAAGTCGAAATATGTGAAGAATGAATTCGAAATGACGAGAATAAAGTAGAAATTATGAGAATGAAGTCGAAATTACGAGCGTGAAGTCGTAATTACAAAAATAAAGTCAAAATATTTCAAGAATAAAGTCAAAACTACGAGAATGACGTCGAAATAATGAGAATGACAAGAATAAAGTCGAAATATGTGGAGAATGAAGTCGAAATGACGAGAATAAAGTAGAAATTATGAGAATGAAGTCGAAATTACGAGCGTGAAGTCGTAATTACAAAAATAAAGTCAAAACTACGAGAATGACGTCGAAATAATGAGAATGACAAGAATAAAGTCAAAATATGTGGAGAATGAAGTCGAAATGACGAGAATAAAGTAGAAATGATGAGAATGAAGTCGAAATTACGAGCGTGAAGTCGTAATTACAAAAATAAAGTCAAAACTACGAGAATGACGTCGAAATAATGAGAATGACAAGAATAAAGTCAAAATATGTGGAGAATGAAGTCAAAATGACGAGAATAAAGTAGAAATTATGAGAATGAAGTCGAAATTACAAGCGTGAAGTCGTAATTACAAAAATAAAGTCAAAACTACGAGAATGATGTAGAAATAATGAGAATGACAAGAATAAAGTCGAAATATGTGGAGAATGAAGTCGAAATGACGAGAATAAAGTAGAAATGATGAGAATGAAGTCGAAATTACGAGCGTGAAGTCGTAATTACAAAAATAAAGTCAAAACTACGAGAATGACGTCGAAATAATGAGAATGACAAGAATAAAGTCGAAATATGTGGAGAATGAAGTCGAAATGACGAGAATAAAGTCAAAATATTTCAAGAATGAAGTCGAAATGACGAGCATATTTTGAGAATTAAGTGTAAATTACGAGAAGTAAATTGAAATTATAAGAATAAAGTCGAAATATTTTACTCATAATTTCAACTTTATCCTCAACATATTTCAACTTTATTGTTGTAATTTCGACTTTATTCTCAAATTATTATGATTCTCGTAATCTTAGAATTTTTTTATTTTTTTTGTGGCACTAAAATGCTGTTCAGTAGGTGGTAAAGATACATACAAGCAGTATTAATTTATGATATTAGCCTAACATTTTACCTACCTGACTGGAAATGATAAGAACAAACACAAATGTTATCAAGATTCTTGCCCTTGAAATCCTGGTTCAGTTTGGCCAACCACAAACGCCTTTTGTTCCTCAGACAAGTTTTTTGTACTCTTCTACATGATTTGTTATAACATTTGGCAGTCTATAGTACTCCAAATGTTATGTTTTTACTGTTCCGACCGATTAGTACAGCCCAGTACAGTCACAATAATTGACCATTTTCACCAGCAAAGTTCTGTTTGGTTCAGTGGCATTGTTTACGTTTAGTGCTGCCATAATGGCCTTTAGAATCCTGAAGTCATAATGTCTGCTGCTTTGACTTTCTACTGCTTTTACATCATTTTACTTCAATCTTTAACACTGGAGCTAGTTAGTCATGATGTCAGTTCACAGTCCAGCTCAGTGGGCACTGTGTATTTAAGGCATATGTGCATGCATGCATGGTGTGTGTGCAGTTTTTACTGTCACTGCACTGGCAGGAATGAATTTTAAATGGAGACAGTTTCAGACACAGAGAGAGAGAGACCGGAAGGATGAGCAGAGCAAGAGCTAGACGTTGACCCTATCTAAAGAGGCATGTCCTCAGAGAATACCTGTACTGATGAGAGAGCAAAATCATGTCTGGAAAGGACAAATCTCTCTCTCTCTCTGGATGGTGGGTGAGGTGATAAGACGGTCCTTTTGATGCCTGTGTGTGATTGTGTTTATGCGCGTGCCATCAGAGGTCATAAAGCAGCGCTCTAATCTCGCTCTGATGAACCTCTGCTATTTCTTGCATCACATTTAGACAGGAATCCACTGATGGCGTCGTTTATTGTCACTGCATGCCTTATTTTAGTAGCTGATTCACTGAAGGAATTTATGCAAATCAGGGGATGGTGCAAACGCAGCTGGACAGATTTATCGGGACGTGGTTTTCCATCATGTTGTGCTCACTAGTGCGATCTGGCACTCAAAATTATATTTACGCCTAGAATGAAGATTAATATTTTTGAAATGCATATAAAGTTATTCAGGATTACATAGTTTTAACATGAAGTAATAAACCTAATGTGATGCATATTTGTCAGTCATACATAAATGAGGTCAGATTTCTGTAATAGTGCTAATGCACTGAATGTGTTTTAATACACAAGAATTAGCTTTATATACATCAACAAATCAATTTAATTCAATCTCATGCATTTTAACTACACTACAGTCAAAGGTTTTTGAACAGTAAGATTTTTAATGTTTTTTAAAGAAGTCTCTTTTGCTCATCAAGCCTGTGTTTATTTGGTCCAAAGTACAGCAAAAGCTGTAAAATGTTTAAATATTTTTACTATTTAAAATAACTGTTTTGATTTGGGTAAATTTTAACATTTAATATATTCCTGTGATTTCAAAGCTGAATTTTTAGCATCATTACTCCAGTCGCACAATTCTTCAGAAATCATTCTAATATTCTGATTCGCTGCTTAAACAACATTTATTATTATTATTATTATGTTGAAAACAGCTGAGTAGAAATATTTTAAAACATATTTAGTAATATTATAAATGTATTTAGCATCACTTGATCAATTAAAGCATCTTTGCTAAATAAAAGTATTAATTTCTATTATTTCTTTATCAAAAAAGATTTTTCTTACAGATAAATGCTAATTGTTGGATCTTTCCATTCATCAAAGAAAAACCCTGAAAAAAAAACTAAACTAAAAAACTAGTTAAATATTGATAATAATAATAATAATAATAATAATAATAGTAATAAGTGTTTCTTGAGCAGCAAATCAGCATATTAGAATGATTTCTGAAGTATCATTTGACACTGAAGACTTGAGTAATGATGCTGAAAATGCAGCTTTGATCACAGGAATAAATTACATTTTAAAATATATTCAAATAGAAAAGTTATTTTAAATAGTAAAAATATTTGACAAGATGGCGGCGCGGTCAGACGCAGCGGCTACTCCGGGTCCTAAAAACGGTGCTTTTATGTCTTTTAATGTCGTCTGTTCGTCTCAAAATAGTGTACGTCTGCCGCTAATTCATAAAGAAATAACACAAAAATACATATATGATCGCCAAAGCCTTTTGGAAATCGCTAATTCATACAACCACCAACTCTCACCGGCGACTACGGAGAAGCTCCGAGGCTTTTGTTTACTACTAAAGCCGAACCCCGAGACCACGGACTTGCCCACTGACGCCACCCACACAAAGCGGAGGCGCCGGCGGTGTGAGAGGAGACAGAAGCGCGGCAAGCGCGGAGGTATACGAGCTAGGCTAAGGGCTAACCCCACCAGACCGGCTCTTCCAACACTCATGCTCTCCAATGTTCGCTCGCTGGAAAATAAACTGGATTTAATTCAACTCAGTCGCTCTGCACTGCACGAGGAAAGGAATTGTTGTGCGTTTGTTTTCACGGAAACATGGCTAAACAACAACACCCCGGACTCCGCCATTCAGCTGCACGGACTAACCTGCTACCGAGCGGACAGAGATACAACACTGTCTGGTAAGACTCGCGGGGGAGGCTTGTGTGTTTACATCAACAAGGAATGGTGTAACAATGCTGTGTTAGTGTCAAAACACTGCTCGTCGCTGGTGGAATTTATGTTTGTGAAGTGTCGGCCGTTCTATCTGCCGCGGGAGTTCACGTCCATTGTTATTGTCGCGGTTTACATCCCGCCGTGTGGAAACACTAAGGACGCGCTTCGCGAGCTGTACAGCGCCATCAGCGAACAACAAACAAATAACCCCGACGGCTTTTTCATCATAGCCGGTGACTTTAATCACGCGAACTTAAAGACTGTTTTGCCAAAGTTTTACCAACATGTGAACTTTGCAACAAGGGGAAACAACACTCTGGACTTGGTTTACACAACAGAAAAAAACGCTTACAAAGCTGAACCCCGCCCCCACCTCGGATACTCGGACCACATCTCTGTTATGCTAATCCCAGCATACAGACCACTTCTGAAACTTGCCAAACCGGTTCAAAAACAGATCACAGTATGGCCAGATGATGCTACCTCTGCACTACAGGACTGCTTTCAGTGCACAGACTGGAACATGTTCAGAGAGGCGGCCACCTACAACAACCACACAGACCTGCATGAATACACAGAAACAGTGACTGCTTACATTAAAAAGTGCATTGATGATGTGACAGTCACCAAGACCATCACCACACGTGCAAACCAGAAGCCGTGGATGACAGCTGAGGTTCGTGGGCTGCTCAAGACCAGAGATGATGCATTCAGATCAGGAGACAAAGCAGCCTTCAAAACAGCAAGAGCCAATCTGTCCCATGGCATCAAGAAAGCAAAACGCTTGTATGCACAAAAAATAAATAATCAGTTTACTGACAGCAAAGACACGCGGAGTCTGTGGCAAGCCATTCAGACCATCACTGATTACAAGCCCCTGCCACAGGCCTGCGATGAAGACACATCCCTCCCAGACGCACTCAACCACTTTTATTCACGGTTTGAAATGCTGAATTACACACCTGCACAAAAACTACCCACACTTCCCAACGACCAGGTGCTCTGTCTGTCTCCAGCCGACGTAAGGAAAACCCTATCTAGGATTAACCCACGCAAGGCTGCGGGTCCAGACAACATACCTGGCCGTGTACTGAGAGACTGTGCTGCACAGCTGACAGATGTCCTAACTGACATCTTCAACACCTCGCTGAGCCAGGCAGTCGTCCCCACAAGTTTCAAATCCACCTCCATAATCCCAGTACCAAAAAAGTCACCAGTGTCCTGTCTGAATGACTACCGTCCCATAGCACTGACCCCAATCATGATGAAGTGCTTTGAGAGGTTAGTCATGCACCACATCAAATCCAGTCTTCCCAACACGCTTGACCCGCTCCAGTTTGCATACCGTCCAAACCGCTCCACGGACGATGCAATTTCCTCCACCCTACACCTGGCTCTTACCCACTTAGAAAACAAAGACTCTTATGTTAGAATGCTGTTCATTGACTTCAGCTCAGCATTCAATACAATAATCCCACAACAGCTCATCAACAAACTAAACGTTCTGGGCCTTAACACCTCCATCTGCAATTGGATTCTGGACTTTTTAACTGGAAGACCTCAGTCAGTCCGTGTCGGCCGCAACACCTCCAGCGTTACCACACTGAGCACAGGCGCCCCACAGGGCTGTGTGCTCAGCCCGCTGCTCTTCACGCTGCTGACCCACGACTGCACTGCCAAGTTCAGCTCCAACCACATCATCAAGTTTGCTGATGACACAACTGTGGTAGGTCTCATCAGCAACAATGATGAAACATCTTACAGAAAGGAAGTGGCACAGCTGGTTGATTGGTGTAGTGCAAACAATCTTTCCCTCAATGTCAGTAAGACAAAGGAGGTTGTGATGGACTTCAGGAGGAATTCTGTTGACCACCCCCCACTGACCATCGACAGCTCGACTGTGGAGAGAGTCAGCAGCACTAAATTCCTGGGGGTGCACATAACAGAAGACCTCGCCTGGACCACAAACACCACATCAGTCTCCAAGAAAGCGCAACAGCGACTCCACTTCCTGCGCCGACTAAAAAGAGCAAGTCTCCCTCCACCCATCCTCACCACATTCTACAGGGAAACGATTGAGAGTGTGCTGACCAGCTGCATTACTGTCTGGTATGGGAACTGCAGTGCTACTGACCGCAAGACCCTCCAGCGGACAGTGAACACAGCTGCAAAGATCATCGGTGCCCCTCTCCCCTCCATCCTGGACATTTTCCTCACACGGTGCTCCGGTAAAGCCATCAGTATCGTGAAGGACCCCACTCATCCCTCCCATAGTCTCTTCCAGCTTTTGCCATCAGGAAGACGGTACAGGAGCATCAGAGCCCGCTCTGCTAGGCTACTCAACAGCTTTTTCCCCCAGGCTGTGAGAGCCCTCAATTCCAGCCACCTCATCCCTCCTCTTATCCAAATGTAAACTGTTGCAGTTCCACCTGTAGAAACACTCTTCTCTCTACATGCACCAGACACTTTCCTATTAACATTTCATTATACAAGGACTTAACAAATGTTTATTTGCCAATGCACTACAAATCATTTTGCACTACTTGGTTCTCAACCTTAAATACCTCTCTTTTGCACAATACCATGCATAATTATTATGTAAAGTACTTATGTAGTCTGTCTTATGTTATGTGTACGTATAGTTGATTATTTATAGTATATGTATAGTTAGATTGCCACTTTCAGTAGGTTAGCTATGTATAGGTTTAAAAGTTGTTCCTACGTCTGGTGTTGTATGTACATATTTATTTATGTAGCACTGTGCGAGACACGACATTTCGTTCCACTGTATGTCCACACATGTAGCGGAATGACAATAAAGCTCGACTTGACTTGACTTGACTTGATTTCACTTTGGATCAAGAAAATGCAGGCTTGGTGAAAAGCATGAAAAGATGAAAAGTAACTTTAGACTGGTAGTGTACTTGAATTGTGCCTGTTCCACATTTCAGCCATTTTCATACTTTTTAATTAAATTTAATTACCAGATTTATGCTGATTTTAAGCAGTTTGAATAAGCGCATAAATCTGATTATTTTGCATAAAAAGTGCATGAATCTGATTTGACAGCATGTATGACTGACAAATATGCATATGCAAATGTTATATTATTTTTTAACAAAACAAACAAGTTTGTTTCTTGCCGTTATTTGCAAAATCTACTAGCAGAAAATAAACCTTTTCTGTTTTCAGTGATAACTTTACAAACAATTCATTGAAAGAACCAGCTCTTCTTTGTAAATCCATTTGTTTATTGCATGTAGCCAGATCTGACCGTCTTTTTATCTCATCACGTTCATCTCAGACTGCAATCTCGCATTCATAACTCAGGTAAAATATGATTTCTTTTGTAGTGATGCTGTGGATTCAGCATCAGCTCAGGAATGGCTACACTAAAATCAAGCCTGCTGAGACAGACAGAAAATAGAAGACTGAAGTGTTGTAACAGAGATACTGTTATGTATGAAACACAGAGGAGAAGCTGAGTTTGATAACAGTGGAGGAGACAGAGAACAAAAGAACATGAAAGAAACGAGAGCAAGAGACACTAGGAAGCAGGAGACAGACGTGACCAGTAGAACATATCTGTGTGTGTGTGTGTGTGTGTGTGTGTGTGTGTGTGTGTGTGGGTGTGTGATGCATCTTGACAGGTGTGTAACCTTCGTGCTAATGTGTGACTGACCTTCTTTGCTTAAAGGTTCATCCAAAAATGAAAAATTGCTATAAATGTACTCACCCTCAGGCCATCCATGATGTAGATGAGTTTGTTTCTTCATCAGATTTGGAGAAATGCTGCACTAAATTACTTGCTCGCAATGGAAGTAAATGGGTGCCGTCAGAATGAGAGTCCAAACAGCTGATAAAAACATCACAACAATCCACACCACTCCAGTTCATCAGTCAACATCACATATTTAACTGTTTTTTTTTTTCTTGTAAACTGTGTTTTGACGTTAAAAACGTCTTAATGTAGGATTTGTTTCTTACAAACATGCAGCTTTTGTCTTCTCAAGATGTTAACTGATGGACTGGAGTGATGTGGATTACTTGTGGACTATTGTGATGTTTTTACCAGCTGTTTGGACTCTCATTCTGACGGCACCCATTCACTGCATAGGACTCATTGTGAGAAAGTGATGGAATGCTACAATTCTCCAAATCTGATGAAGAAACCGAGCTTCTTTGCTTAAAGGTCCATCCAAAAATGATAAATTGCTATATATGCGCTCACCCTCAGGCCATTCAAGATGTAGATGAGTTTGTTTCTTCGTCAGATTTGGAGAAATGCTGCACTACATTACTTGCTCGTAATGGATGTAAATGGGTGCCGTCAGAATGAGAGTCCAAACAGTTGATAAAAACATCACAATAATCCACACCACTTCAGTACATCAGTCAACATCACATATTTAACTATTTTTGCTTGTAAATGGTGGTTTGACGTTGAAAACGTCTTAATGATCAATTTGTTTCTTACAAACATGCAGCTTTTGTCTTCTCAAGATGTTAACTGATGGACTGGAGTGATGTGGATTACTTGTGGACTATTGTGAAGTTTTTACCAGCTGTTTGGACTCTCATTCTGACGGCACCTATTCACTGCATAGGACCCATTGTTGAGAAAGTGATGGAATGCTACAATTCTCCAAATCTGATGAAGAAACTGAACTTCTTTGCTTAAAGGTTCATCCAAAAGTGATAAATTGCTATAAATGCAATCACCCTCAGGCCATTCAAGATGTAGATGAATTTGTTTCTTCATCAGATTTGGAGAAACGCTGCACTACATTACTTGCTCGCAATGGAAGTAAATGGGTGCCGTCAGAATGAGAGTCCAAACAGCTGATAAAAACATCACAACAATCCACACCACTCCAGTTCATCAGTCAATATCACATATTTAACTGTTTTCTTCTTGTAAACTGTGTTTTGACGTTATAAACGTCTTAATGATGGATTTTTTTCTTATAAACATGCAGCTTTTGTCTTCTTAAGATGTTAACTGATGGACTGGAGTGGTGTGGATTACTTGTGGACTATTGTGATGTTTTTACCAGCTGTTTGGATTCTCATTCTGATGGCACCCATTCACTGCATAGGACCCATTGTTGAGAAAGTGATGGAATGCTACAATTCTCCAAATCTGATGAAGAAACCAACCTTCTTTGCTTAAAGGTTCATCCAAAAATGAAAAATTGTTATAAATGTGCTCACCCTCATGCCATCCAAGAGGTAGATTGTGTGTTTAGTATAATATTTAATAGCTTTTTTAGTACACTTTTTAGTTTGTATAAACACGCAAACTAGAAATAGTCAAAAATTAGTTTGTTTCTTCATCAGAAATGCTGCACTACATTATTTGCTCGCAATAGATGTGAATGGGTGCCGTCAAAATGAGAGTCCAAACAGCTGATAAAAACATCACAATAATCCAAGATGTTACCTGATGGACTGGAGTGGTGTGGATTACTTGTGGATTATTGTAATGTTTTTACCAGCTGTTTGGACTCTCATTCTGACGGCACCCATTCACTGCATAGGACCCATTGTTGAGAAAGTGATGGAATGCTACATTTCTCCAAATCTGATGAAGAAACAAACTCATTATTGACTATTTCTAGTTTGCGTGTTTATACAAACTAAAAAGTATACTAAAAAAGCTATTAAATATTACACTAAACACACAGACACACAAGTCATCAGGCACAGCAGGACACACAATCAGACAGGGAGTCTATTATAAATGTGCACATCACAGGATTAAGAGCAATAATCCTTTAAGAGGAAATTATCTCTGCGTGTGCCGCATGAATCACACGCTGTGTCCTAAAGCTCTGCTGCAGTACAGAAACAACACACGCTCTGACATCAGCCAACAGCGCATGATAATCAGAAGAAATACGCTTGTATGTTTGATGCATTATGAAGAGATTACATGACGCACATTGCTGTGCATTATATCCTTTGCAATTTAATGCAGTATAATGGCATAGCTATAGTTATTTTATTGTGTATTTATTTAATATGGCTAGAACACCGTATTGGCTAATCAGCATCCAAAATATAGGATACTTAACTTAAATATTCGTGTTCACATAATGCATTAAATGCACATTAAATTGGCTGTTTTAATACAGCCAATGTATAAAATGTATAGCCATGAATAGGCAAATATTATTTATATATATTTATATACAATTAAAAAAAAATATATATATATATATAAATATAATATTTATTTATATATATTTATATATATATATATATAAATATATAAAAAAAAAATATATATATATATCAGGGCTGGTAAGCGATTAAAAATGTTAATCCAATTAATTACACGATTTGGCGATTTATTAATCGCAAATTATTTGCATTATATACATTAAATTTTGCTGAGAAATTACTCTAAAAAGATAATTTAAAGTCACTGTTGTGTAAACAAATTGTTTAGTTTAGTTTTAGTTTATTTTCATAGTATAAATTAAATGTAAAAGTAAAATTAACACTGCAGTGTTAAGTATCACTGTTATACAATTATAATTTCTATTATTATATAATTATTTTTCTTTTCTGTTTATATTTGCATTTTATTTAAACATTTTAGTAATTTTGTTGTTTTTGTCATTTTATTAATTTATTTCAGTTTTAATATTTATTTATTTATTTAATGTTGCCTTGGTAACTGTCACAAACTCGGTCTCTGTGGCTCCCTCCGACCGCCGCCAGCGGGAACTCTCTCCCGAATTCTAAACGGACTACAACTCCCAGACCCCGTACCTGGCGTCGCTTCCGGTTCCGGGTTTCCCCTCCGGTGTCACTCTCTCAGCGTCGCATAAATAGGGCGCCATTAACACGTTGTCCTCGCGAAGTTTTGATTTGCATGGCTATCAACTCTGAGCGTTTTTCTACGGACTGCTTTCCTGTTGCCAACTCGGACTGTTATTTGTGTGAACGTACTCTGCCAGTCCTATCGACCCCCGCGCTTCGTTTAACGGACTATTCCTGCCTGCTGCCTGCCCCGACCGATCTGCCTGGACTCCCCGACCACGCTTTAGGACTGCCTACGTCACACCCGGTTGCCGTTGATTACCCTGTCTGTCTGTTTACGAGTCTGTGCATTAATAAATCGTTGCAAATGGATCAAACGCCTCACGAGTCGTCTGCATCACAGAAAACATCGCCATCTCATGATCCAGCAACGATGTTCCAGCTCACCTCGGAACTCACTGCTCAAGCCTCCGTGTTGGCGGTTCACCAACAACGCCTCGACCGCCTCACGTCACTCACCGAGGAGCTGCTCAAGGCCATCCAGACCACCCACACATCAGCCCCGCCTAGTGTCCCTGCCGCAGCTCCCATGCTTCCTCCGCCGGCCCAGCCCGCCTCAGCCAGCCCTCGCCTCGCCTATCCGGAGAAGTTCGATGGCACGCCAGCCAAAAGTAAGGGGTTTCTTTTGCAATGTGCTTTGTTTATTAATCAACAACCTAATTTGTATCCCACTGATGAAAGCCGTATTGCTTTTGTTTGTTCCCTTCTCACTGGGCGAGCGCTGGACTGGGCCACGGCGGTGTGGACACATGACCGGCCTGCCTTTCCCTCTTACGCCGCCTTCGTCCAGCGCTTTAAGGAGGTCTTTCAACCCGCTGGTGAGGGAGACGGGGCCGGGGAGCAACTGGTGATGCTGCGCCAGGGACGTCGCACCGCAGCGGACTACGCTCTCACCTTCCGCACCCTCGCGGCCCAGAGCGGTTGGAATGATGAGCCCCTCAAGCTTCACTTTCGTCGGGGTCTCAACCACGAATGAGCAAACCATCCGTCTGGACAATCTGATCCGTGCCAGGAGACCCACTCGCTTCTCCAGCCTGGCTGTTCCTACGTCCGCTGCCACTATCGCTCTGCCTGACCCCGAGCCCATGCAGCTGGGTGCCACTCGCCTGTCCACAGAGGAGCGCGAACGCAGGCTCCGAGGAAACCTCTGCCTGTACTGTGGATTGCCTGGACACATCCGAGCCAGTTGTCCCACAAGACCACCCCGTAGAGCCAGTTCGGTGAGTCCTACCAACCTGACACCTACCCGTCTTGAAATTCCTGTCACTCTGTCTTATGCCAATCGCACCGTCATGACCACCGCCCTTATTGATTCCGGGGCGGCGGGAAATTTTATAGACTCAAGCTTTGTTCGAACTCACAACTTACCCCTGGTCTCTTGCCCTTCACATGTGGCAGTGGCGGCCCTCGACGGAAGACCCCTAGGCTCGGGGCGGATCCATCACACCACCACCGATCTCCAACTGCAGATAGAACCAGCTCACTACGAAACCATTCGCTTCTATGTCATCTCTTCACCACAGTCACCCTTAGTTCTCGGATTCCCCTGGCTTAACCTCCACAGTCCCGCCATCTCCTGGAAGCAGCATCAAGTCACTCACTGGTCACCATACTGCCACCAACACTGCAAGTCGCCAACCTCCAACGATCTTACCAGCTCCTCGACCTCTGATTGCCACTCAGAGTCTGAGTTACCCCCAGAGTACCAAGACCTACACTTGGCGTTCTCCAAGACCAAGGCCACTCACCTACCACCTCATCGCCCCGGCGACTGTGCCATCGACCTTATCCCTGGCGCCCAACCTCCCAAGGGACGCATCTTCCCCCTCTCGCAGCCAGAATCCGAGGCCATGAAGGATTATATCAGGGAGGAGCTGGCCAAGGGCTTCATACGGCCCTCAACTTCACCGGCGTCAGCCGGTTTCTTCTTTGTTAAGAAGAAAGATGGCGGTCTGAGGCCTTGCATCGACTATCGCGGCTTGAACAACGTCACCATCAAGTACCGATACCCCCTGCCACTTGTCCCCTCTGCCTTGGAACAGCTGCGCACCGCTCGTATATTCACCAAGCTCGACCTACGAAGTGCCTACAACCTGATTAGGATCCGTGAGGCGGATGAATGGAAGACTGCCTTTTCCACCACGACTGGTCATTATGAATATCAGGTTATGCCCTTTGGCCCTGGCCAACAGTCCGTCGTGCTTTCAGGCTTTCATCAACGAGGTCTTCAGAGACATGTTGAACCGCTGGGTGATAGTTTATATCGACGACATTCTCATCTTCTCGGACAATTACTCAGACCATGTCAAGCACGTCAGGGAGGTTCTCCAGAGGCTCATCGACCACCAACTCTATGCCAAACGTGAGAAGTGTGACTTCCACCTCACTAAAATCTCCTTCCTGGGGTATATCATCAGCCCCGAGGGCGTGGCTATGGACGATAAGAAGGTCAACGCCGTGCTGAAGTGGCCCCAGCCCACCACTTTGAAGGACTTACAGCGCTTCCTCGGCTTCACTAACTTCTATCGCCGGTTCATTCGCCAGTTCAGCACGGTCGCCGCCCCGCTCACGGCAATGGTCAAGAAAGCCGCACACCGTCTCGTCTGGTCGCCACCCGCTGTGAGCGCCTTCCAGGATCTTAAGCAGCGCTTCACTACGGCCCCTATTCTCCATCACCCTGACCCAGAGAAAGAGTTCATTGTTGAGGTTGACGGCTCCAGCACGGGTATAGGGGCCGTCCTCTCGCAACGTCAGGGGAACCCACCTAAGATGTTTCCCTGCGCCTTTTACTCCCACAAACTGAGTCCAGCAGAGTGTAACTACGACGTGGGTAATTGGGAGCTTCTGGCAATCAAGGCAGCCCTGGGAGAGTGGCGACACTGGCTTGAGGGGGCCAAATACCGTTTCACTGTACTCACCGACCATAGAAACCTTGAGTATCTGCGGACAGCCAAACGACTCAACCATCGCCAAGCCAGGTGGGCCCTCTTCTTCACTCGCTTTAATTTTCGAGTCATGTATCGACCTGGTAACCTGAACACCAAAGCTGACGCCCTGTCTCGCATCAGCGAAGCTCAGCCGGATCCAGGCACCCCTGAAACCATTCTGCCATCCTCTCTCATTGTTCCCAGTGCATTGCTCTCCCAGCTCCGGCCACCCTGGTATCACCGCCACCCTCGAGCTACTCTCCAATCGATTCTGGTGGCCCTCCTTACATGCTGACACCATCCGCTTCGTCAAGCAATGTGTCCCTTGCAACGAATCCAAGGTTCCGCACCGCCTCCCTGCTGGTCTTCTGCAGCCACTTCCCATCCCACAACGCCCCTGGTCCCATATAGCCATAGACTTCCTTACCGATCTTCCCGCCTCCCAGGGGTTCACCACCATTCTTACCGTCGTGGACCGATTCTCTAAAGGCTGTCGACTCATCCCTCTACCCAAGCTCCCATCAGCCATGGAGACAGCCGAAGCCCTTTGTAATTCTGTTTTCCGCTTCTACGGCCTCCCAGAGGACATAGTATCGGACAGAGGTCCCCAATTCACCTCCCAACTATGGACCAACCTTTGGCGCCTACTCGGGGTTAACGTCAGTTTAACTTCAGGCTACCATCCTCAGGCTAATTGTCAGGCAGAACGGCTCAATCAGGAACTCACCTGCTTCCTTCGCACCTACTGTCACAGCCATCAGGACGACTGGAGCCGTTTCCTCCTTTGGGCAGAGTATGCGCAAAACTCTCTTCGCAAGCCATCAACCCAACTCACACCCTTCCAGTGCACCCTAGGCTACCAACCGCCTCTTTTCCCCTGGTCAGGGGAGCCCTCCGACGTCCCGGCAGTCAACTCATGGTTCCAGCGGAGCGAGGAGACCTGGAACACGGCCCACGTCCACCTCCAACGGGCCGTGAGACAGACTCAGACCCAGGCCGATCGCCGCCGCAGGCCACAGCCCCCCTACACCCCAGGACAGTGGGTGTGGCTCTCGACCAAGGATCTGCGCCTCCGACTTCCCTGCAGGAAGCTAAATCCCAGGTACGTGGGTCCCTTTAAGATCCTCCGACAAATCACACCTGTTTCATTTAGACTCCAGTTGCCTTCACACTACCGTATCTCACCCACTTTCCATGTCTCTCTGTTAAAGCCCGCTGGCGACCCGGAAGGAGCGGAGATCCTAGACGAGACCAGTCAGCAGGAGCCCTCCCCCATCATCATCGACGGCGAGGAGGCTTACCGGGTTAACACGATCCTGGACTCCCGGCGCCATAGAGGTCGACTCCAATATCTGGTCGACTGGGAGGGCTTCGGCCCTGAGGAAAGGTCCTGGGTTCAGTCAGATAATATTCTCGACCCATCTCTAATCACGGATTTCCATCGTACCCACCCAGATCGACCGGCCCCGAGAGGAAGGGGGTGACCTCGGCGTCTTCAGCCTCCTCGCGCCAGGAGTCGCTCGCAGGGGGGGGGCTCTGTCATAAACTCGGTCTCTGTGGCTCCCTCCGACCGCCGCCAGCGGGAACTCTCTCCCGAATTCTAAACGGACTACAACTCCCATACCCCGTACCTGGCGGCGCTTCCGGTTCCGGGTTTCCCCTCCGGTGTCACTCTCTCGGCGTCGCATAAATAGGGCGCCATTAACACGTTGTCCTCGCGAAGTTTTGATTTGCATGGCTATCAACTCTGAGCGTTTTTCTACGGACTGCTTTCCTGTTGCCTACTCGGACTGTTATTTGTGTGAACGTACTCTGCCAGCCCTATCGACCCCCGCGCTTCGTTTTACGGACTATTCCTGCCTGCTGCCTGCCCCGACCGATCTGCCTGGACTCCCCGACCACGCTTTAGGACTGCCTACGTCACACCCGGTTGCCGTTGATTACCCTGTCTGTCTGTTTACGAGTCTGTGCATTAATAAATCGTTGCAAATGGATCAAACGCCTCACGAGTCATCTGCATCACAGTAACTACCTGAACTACCTGATTATAACACATATATAAATAATTTAGCAGTGTTATTTCAGTATCACTGATATACAATTATTACTTCTATTAATATGTATTTATATATATATATATTTTTTTTTTTCTGTTTTCATTTTAATTTAATTTTATTTATCTTTTTAGTAATTTTGTGGGGGGTTTTTTATTTTTATTTGTTATGGATTTTTAAAATATGCTTGTAAAATTATTTTAAAATTAATTTTTATTTCAGTTTTAGTTCAGTTGTTTAAGTATATCAAATTTATTATTTTTTTATATATTATTATATATTTATGTTTTTAGTGTTTTAGTGAATTTTGAGTAAAAAAAAAATATACAGGTCCTTCTCAAAAAATTAGCATATTGTGATAAAGTTCATTATTTTCTGTAATGTACTGATAAACATTAGACTTTCATATATTTTAGATTCATTACACACAACTCGAAGTAGTTCAAGCCTTTTATTGTTTTAATATTGATGATTTTGGCATACAGCTCATGAAAACCCAAAATTCCTATCTCAAAAAATTAGCATATTTCATCCGACCAATAAAAGAAAAGTGTTTTTAATACAAAAAAAGTCAACCTTCAAATAATTATGTTCAGTTATGCACTCAATACTTGGTCGGGAATCCTTTTGCAAAAATGACTGCTTCAATGCGGCGTGGCATGGAGGCAATCAGCCTGTGGCACTGCTGAGGTGTTATGGAGGCCCAGGATGCTTCGATAGCGGCCTTAAGCTCATCCAGAGTGTTGGGTCTTGCGTCTCTCAACTTTCTCTTCACAATATCCCACAGATTCTCTATGGGGTTCAGGTCAGGAGAGTTGGCAGGCCAATTGAGCACAGTAATACCATGGTCAGTAAACCATTTACCAGTGGTTTTGGCACTGTGAGCAGGTGCCAGGGCGTGCTGAAAAATGAAATCTTCATCTCCATAAAGCTTTTCAGCAGATGGAAGCATGAAGTGCTCCAAAATCTCCTGATAGCTAGCTGCATTGACCCTGCCCTTGATAAAACACAGTGGACCAACACCAGAAGCTGACATGGCACCCCAGACCATCACTGACTGTGGGTACTTGACACTGGACTTCAGGCATTTTGGCATTTCCCTCTCCCCAGTCTTCCTCCAGACTCTGGCACCTTGATTTCCAAATGACATGCAAAATTTGCTTTCATCCGAAAAAAGTACTTTGGACCACTGAGCAACAGTCCAGTGCTGCTTCTCTGTAGCCCAGGTCAGGCGCTTCTGCCGCTGTTTCTGGTTCAAAAGTGGCTTGACCTGGGGAATGCGGCACCTGTAGCCCATTTCCTGCACACGCCTGTACACGGTGGCTCTGGATGTTTCTACTCCAGACTCAGTCCACTGCTTCCGCAGGTCCCCCAAGGTCTGGAATCGGTCCTTCTCCACAATCTTCCTCAGGGTCCGGTCACCTCTTCTCGTTGTGCAGCGTTTTCTGCCACACTTTTTCCTTCCCACAGACCTCTTGCTTGAGGGTGTCAATGATGGCCTTCTGGACAGCAGTCAGGTCGGCAGTCTTACCCATGATTGCGGTTTTGAGTAATGAACCAGGCTGGGAGTTTTTAAAAGCCTCAGGAATCTTTTGCAGGTGTTTAGAGTTAATTAGTTGATTCAGATGATTAGGTTAATAGCTCGTTTAGAGAACCTTTTCATGATATGCTAATTTTTTGAGATAGGAATTTTGGGTTTTCATGAGCTGTATGCCAAAATCATCAATATTAAAACAATAAAAGGCTTGAACTACTTCGAGTTGTGTGTAATGAATCTAAAATATATGAAAGTTTAATGTTTATCAGTACATTACAAAAAATATTGAACTTTATCACAATATGCTAATTTTTTGAGAAGGACCTGTATATATATATGCTTTCTTTGATTGTATCTCATTTGGCATTCTTCAATGCAATTATATTGGCCTACTCTGAATTCGAAATTTAATTTAAAATACATAATGGTTGGCACTATTTATAATGCATACAGATTTCTCTATAATGCATTACATGCATGCTTCATGTAAAGTGTGACCTGTTTCTGAAAGGATTTTTTAAAAACCATGGCAATTTTTTTTTCATTTGTTCAAGAAAAGGTGTGCAATTCTCTCTCTGTCTGTCTGACTGACAGCCTAATTCAACCTGCAGCTGGAGATATTGATGGAATGTCCTGATGTCAGTGAGAAGAACATGAGCGAGAGATACAGACAGACACAGAGAGAGTGAGAGAGAGAGAACGAGGTGCAGAAACCGAAGCAAAATTGAAGGACAAATAGTCCTGCCTCTTTGCATGTTCACTCGCCCCGTGTGAGACTTGATAATGGTGAATCAATTTGCTGCAGCTGCTGTTTACACAAAGACACATTCCCTTGATTGTTTAGTGGACATCTGCGCAAAATGACTCTTACAAACGTGTATGCGCTTCAATGAGATTTAGACAACATGAAACAGCATTTGCAAGGCTTTAGCCTCCTGTAATCTGATGTATTTCTCAGTGAAACCGAAACTTCAGTGAGAAGTCATTTTGATTTTATTCACTGGGATTTGATCGATCATAAATTGATATAGCTGGTTAATATTTTTTTCCCCTGCCAACACAGTCTTGATGATTAACTGAACATGAAAGTTGTTTTAGAGTCAGAGTCAGTTATTGCATTATGATTAATGATTATGTAGCCTACACGGTTTTCTTTTTGGTTTGATGTTCTCCACTGTTTAATAAAAAATATATATATCTCATGAAAAAAGATCAGTGAATCCGCTCCAAAATTTAGATCTAAATTAATTTGGGATCCATGCTCCGAAGTTGCGACCTAAATTAAATAATTTGCGATCCACACTTTAAACTGCTGATCTGAATAATGATTCAGGAACCATAGTTTCAGATCAGAACTCAAAGAGACGATTGCAAATCATTCAACTCGCGAAATGATTCACAAACTCACTTCGAACTTGAATCTAAATCTAATGATTTGCGATCCGTGCTGTTAATATGAATAATGATTCGGGAACCAATTCTTGAAATGAATTGCACACCTGCTTCGAAGTTTGATCTAAATCAAATGACTCCCAATACACGCTCTGAAGTTCTGTTCTGAAGCAAAAGATCCACGAACCCACTCTGAAGTTGCGATCTGAATCAAATGATTTGCTATGCGCGCTCTAAACTGCTGATCTGAATAATGATTCGGGAACCAAATGTTATATGGCAAACAAATTGAAACATTTAGATGACGATGAGAGAGGCTTGGAGGCCAATGCCGTTTAGTTTCATTGTAGCTCGACCTTTGTATTCTGTATTCACTAGTCTAATTTGTTTTTTACTTCATAGTTTATAATATACAATTTTATAGCTACTCATTTTTCATTCTTGTTCTGTAATACCTTTACATTTAAAGGGTTTGTAGTGGATTAAGGAGAACTAAATAGGATATAAATGTTTATAAATGTTTCGTTATATTTATGTAAAGAATAATTGACGACGGGCCGTTGAATTCCTAAATAATGCACACCCCAGGTGGTGATGTGGCCACGAGGCGAAGCGGAGTGGGCGTTACACCTCGGGTGTGCATTATTTTCTAGGAATTCAGCGGACTGAAGTTAATTATTCCGCTTATACTATGGTTACCACACCTCAAGACATCGATCAGATGATATATTTCAAGGCATTCGTCCGGTTTTTGTTCTTAAACGGCTATTGTGAGCAGGATTAATTTCTTACGCAGCTCTTCCAAAGCCTTTGTTGCTAGTTCCAAAACGTCATTTTAGACCTAGTAACGACGCTTGAGCCGTTGATAGCAGAATAATGCAGTTAATAATGTCGTTTAGACAGACAGACCGGCAGGCAGACAGACGGAAAGAGAGAGACAGTAAGAGATTAAGCTCGTGAATTACCTCTGTGTGTCTGTGCTTCCTCAAACGTGATCAGCAGCAGCGTCTCTACTTATAGTGATACTTTAAGTTAATTTTCTTCAGGAACAGCGTCGTTGCTACCTCGCTTATGAGAAATGTCGTGTAGTTTTTAAGTTGTTAATTGTCAGAGAGGCGCTAACAACATTAGCGCGTATGTTCACGTCTGTGCTGACTGTTATGTGTGTGCGTCTGTTAGAGAGAGTGAAGAAATAGTGTGAGCTTTCCATACATAATAAAACTTAATTTTGCGGCAAAAACGGAAGAAAATCTGTCGTTTCTTTGTTTGTTTGTATCTGTATTTATTTGTTTGGCCAGTGTCGTTGTGGGGTTGATTATTTTGCTCTTTTAGGCTAAGGACCTTTGAAATAACTGAAATAGTGTGGCGAAGTGATATAAACATGTAATGCGGTTAGAAGCTGCCTGGAACTACGTTCGCTGTGCGTTTCCCTGAAAATAATGCACACCTTTAGATCGTTCGTCAGCCAATGGCCCCGTAGTATAATGGCATTTAATGTACATACTGTATAAATGATCGCCATTGTTAGCAAATATAAGGCTAAAGGGTGTTTTTAGAGTGAGATTTTTTTCTTTCATGAGTTTACTTTCTCTTTTTGGCCGGGTTTCGTTTCTCCGTGTCGTAAACTCTAGGGGCAAGGCTTCTAAAGCGGATGTGATATTTGAATAACGATCGTTTTTAGTCGCCAAATTTATCAACGTGTGATCATTCGTGCCACAGGATTGGCAGCATATAAATGTTTCATGAATCACACGTGAACTCTGTTGTAAACTGATTTGTACACTCAAATCTGCGCTCGCTTCTATGTTAGATTGATAAATAAGGCCCATTATCTTATTGTAATAAATTGACTTTAACTGTAATAGTGCCACATTATTCATTCATTTAAATAATAGAAAGTGAATCAAGAGTACATTCATTTTAAAAATAGCTCAGTCTCTCTGTATATGTCGTGGGTAATGTATGAGAGAGAGTTGGACTAGGTGTGTGTGCGGACTCGTAATGTCCTTTAATGCACAGAGCTGCTGACCAGGCTAATGCTAATGCCAGTGCCACTGTTTCTGAAAATCTGAACACTTCTGACACCATTAACCTCTCAGAAACTCCCTCAGCGCCCGGCGGGGTATCTGTGCGCGCTCTGCAGGTCAAACCCGCCCTCCATTTGGTAAACCATGTAATTTAGTAAGGGTAATGCTGTGTGGTTTCAGACACAGGTTTAAATCCAGCATTACAATACACAGCGAGCCGTGATACGGCAGCGTAAATGTTTCATAAGTAAGGGTGTGAAAGCGCTGTTGTAGTAGAACAACAACAGTAGATCGCATTTACACATTCACAGCAGCGCTCGTCGCTCTCGTTCTGTTTGTTTTTTTGGGACAAACTCTGGTAATTTGGTGCAGTTCAGAGGCAATGCCTTTCCCCGGACCCCGAGCATCAATTTTTCATGGCGCCGCATTCTCCGGCTATCAATAATGAAATGCTATATTCTTATAAATATTCTAAAAATAAAGTGTGATTTTTCTGCCATGCAGCTGCAGGGATGAAAGTTTAATGTTTGTCTTGAAGGAAGCCGAGACGGTGAGCCTGCGGTTTCTTCCTGGACGCAGACGGCTAAGTCGAACTTTAATTTCGTGCCTGGGCTTCTGGGGAGCCTATGGGTCAGCGCAGACAAAAGCACAGGAATTACCCGCTTTAGAACCAGGAATATCTGCTGTGTGCTTTACTAGAGATCATGCCTGTTGGAGAGATTTCTGACAGCTGTGTGGGAAAAAACTGATGTGTAAGTGAGAAAGTCAATTGATTAATCAATTAATTAATTATTAAATGAATATTAGTAATAATGTATACATTTTTCTTTTTGTTGAAATGTATTTATGGAAGCCCATTTCCACCACAGGTTAAAAAAAATACAAAATAAAAAATTACTACTAAAAAGTTTTATTTTACATCTCATAATTACTACCTTGTTTTGCAATTCTGAGTTTATATCTCACAATTCTAAGAAAAAAGTAAGAATCAAAGATGCAAAGTAAAAATGACAAAATACAAACTTGGTATTCTGAGAAGAAATGTCAAAATTGTGAGATCTCGTAATTGCAAGGAAAAAGTCTGAATTCGGAGATTAAACAGTTGCAATTACATTTTTATTTTTAATTCTGTCGCAGAGACAACTAAAACAATTGTGAGATATAAAAGTGACTTTTATTCTCAGAATTGCACATTTATATCTCACAATTCTGAGTTTATATCTCATAATCATGTTATTAAATTACTAAATAAAAATAGTGAACAAATATGAAATGTTACTATTGTAGTTATATTTCACTGTAAAATAAACCTAGTATTTCAAAAAAAAAAAAAACAAGTGTAAATAATTACATTGCTAAAAAAAAACAAAAAAACATTACTAAATAAAAATATTAAACAAATATGAAATATTACTATTGTAGTTATATTTCACTGTAAAATAATAAAATCTTGTATTTCAGAAAAATAACTAATAATAATAATTATTGTTGTTATTATTATTATTATTAATATTATATTAACTAAATAAACATGAAATATTGGTACTGTAGTTATATTTCACTGTAAAATATTTTTTTTTGTAAAATACAACAACAAATATTAAACAAATATGAAATGTTACGATTGTAGGTAAATTTGACTGTAAAATAAAAAAAATCTAGTATTTCAGAAAAATAACATTAATAATAATAATAATAATAATAATAATAATAATAATATATTGCTAAATAAAAATATGAAACAAATATGAAATGTTACTACTGTAGTTATATTTTACTCTAAAATTAAAAAAACAGTATTAAAAAACAATATTATTGTTTGTTATAATGTTTGTAATAATAATAATAATAATATATTACTACATAAAAATGTTAAACAAATATTAAATATTACTATTGTAGTTAATTATATTTCACTGTAAAATTAAAAACCTACTATAATAATAATAATAATAATAATTATTATTATTATTATATTAATAAACAAAAATATTATAAAAATAATACATATTACTAAAACAATCTAGTATTTATTAATAATAACAATAATATATTACTAAATAAAATAATTAAACAAATATTAAATATTGCTATTGTAGATATATTTTACTGTAAAATAAAAAATGAATATTTCAGAAAAATAACTATTATTATTATTATTATTATTATTATTATATTACTAAATAAAAATAATAATTATGAAATGTTACTACTGTAGTTAGTTAGTATTTCACTGTAAAGTAAAAAATCCAGTATAATTATTATTATTATTATATTACTAAATAAAAATAATAATTATGAAATGTTACTACTGTAGTTAGTTAGTATTTCACTGTAAAGAAAAAAATCCAGTATAATTATTATTATTATATTACTAAATAAAAATATACAAATATTAAATATTACTATTGTAGTTATATTTTACTGTAAAATAAAAAATCCAGTATAATTATTATTATTATATTACTAAATAAAAATATACAAATATTAAATATTACTATTGTAGTTATATTTCACTGTAAAATAAAAAAATCTAGTATTTCAGAAAAAAAAAAATATTACCAAATAAAAATATTAAACAAATATTAAATATTACTATTGTAGTTTACAGTAAAATAAAACAAATCTAGTGTTTTAGAAATAAATATGACAATAACGAGTACAGTACCACTAAAATTACAACACTACAAAACTAATAAACCATCAAGCTCTTATTTTGATAGAAAACCGCAGGAAATCCTTAAAGGGATAGTTCACCCAAAAATGAAAATTTTGTCATTAATCACTTACCCCCATGTTGTTCCAAACCTGTAAATGGTTCGATCAGCTTCGGAACACAATTTAAGATATTTTGGATGAAATACGGTAGTTTTTTGACTGTCCCCTTACTAAAAGTATTCTCGTAGCTTCGTAAAATTATGGTTGAACCACTGATGACAGACAACGTTTTGACAACGTCTTTCATATGTTTCTGGGCCTTGACAATGTAATGTACTCAGCAGTCAATGGGACACTCAAAAAGCTACCGGATTTCATCCAAAATATCTTAAATTGTGTGCCGAAGGCGATCAAACCTTTTACGGGTTTGGAATTTTTGGGTGAAGTAACCCTTTAAAGCTTCTAATTTTTACAACAGCAGGTTTATAAGTTTGGAAAAATTGTTGGCACGTTAAATGTTAAAGTGCATATTATAAGTGACCGAAACTCAGCAGATGCATTGTGTTTAGGTTTAGCAGCATTTACTGTAAACTAAGACACTGAAAACACAAGCGTGAGCTGTTCACATATAAATGAACACAGTGCTGCGCTTCACATGCATTTATTTAATCACAGTGCAACCTTTGTGGCCTACAGCGCAGGCGCTCTCACCTGGGTGTGAAGTCGCATCCCTGCTGCATGAAGGCGCCCAGGGAGAACCAGAGACTGTTGAAGATGCCGAACTCGTTGGGGGGCTGGTCGCTGGGCGGACCGTCGGAGCCTTCCTCGGGCTCCTCGGTGTGCCACTCGTACGGGCTGAAGCGGCTGACCAGGAAGAGCACCACGCTCACGCCGATGTAGGCGAACACGATGCACATCCAGATCTCGTAGGCCAGCGGGTCCAGGAAGGAGAAGACGCCCGGTTTGGACTTCTGCGGCTTCTTGATCATGATGGAGATGCCCAGACTCATGAAGGGCTTCGAGAAATCGATCACCTCCTCCCGGACCAGAGTGATGGTCAAAGGGGCCACAGCGATTTCCGCTTTCTGGGGATGAAGATAAACACTGAGATTAACAACAGTGGTGTATGAGGTACCTGAAAGCCATACTTAAGTGAAAGTACAGACACCTTACCAGAAAATTATTTTGGTCACCATTTAGAATACTACTTGAGTAAAAGTCTTAAAGTATGTGATTTTTATTGTACTTAAGTACAAAAAGCATTTTTTTAAACTTAAATGTGACCCTGGACCACAAAACCAGTCATTACACTGCAAAAAATGCTTTTCTCACTTAGATTTTTTGTCTCGTTTCCAGCCAAAATATCTTACAATTCTTAAATCAAGAAGGATTTTCTAGACAAGTAAAAATTGTCAGACAAAAGAAGTCAAAATTAAGTGAGTTTTTGCCTGAAAGCAAGATAACCTAGTTTTCTGCTTGAAATAAGATTATTTTGCTTACCCCACTGGCAGATTATTGCTTGTTCTAAGCAAAAACTTATTTAATTCTGACTTATTTTTTCTGAAAACAAGACAATAATTTCTACTTGTTTAGGAAAATCATTCCTGATTTAAGAATTTTGGGATATTTTGGCTGGAAACAAGACAAAAACTAGTAAGAAAAGCATTTTTTTTTGCAGTGTAGGGTCATAAAGAGCTCAATAAATAAGCTCTTCATTGATGTATGGTTTGTTAGAATAGGATAATATCTGGCCAAACTATACAATGTGATATAAACTTGCAATTCTGAGAAAAACGTTTTTTATATTAAAAAGGTCTGTTTAGCTTTCATGTTTTTTTTAATATAAATTTTAATAAGTCTATTTAGCTTTCATTTTTTTCTTTTAGATTTAATTGTAGTACTTCAACATAAATGTATTTATTACAGTTAATTTCCAGGGCACATTGTGTTTTATATTTTATATAAGTCTATTTAGCCTTAATTTTTTAATTTTAGTTACTAGTTACTTGCCAAGGCAAAATTTCACTTTTTTTTTTTATGTTTAAAATGTTTTTATTATTATTATTATTTATGTATTATTATTTATTTAAACATTTTTATTTGATTTATTTTTCAGGTGCTGGAAATTATTATTATTAATGTGTTTATTTATTTTTCATAATAATTTCTAATAATTTAAATAATATTTTTTATTATCATTGAGATTATAATTTGTATTCATATTTTGAATATTTTGAATTAATATTCTGAATTTTTTATTTTTGTTTATATTAAATTTAAAATTATGTAATTTTGTTTTTTTTTTTGTATTTTTATTATTATTTTATATTTATATTTTATATAAATTTTAATACGTCAAAACACTGCTTTTACAGCCTATTACTTTCCATAATCTCCTTCTTCAAAGACATTAGATGATAAAAAAAAGTTTTTTATATAGAATAGTTTACAAAAAGCCCAGGATTGAAGCAATTGTGAATGACAATGGTTTTATCAATGAACAAGCGTGTGAGGGACTTGCGTACAGTAATATTTACACCGGCTCAGTGGTTTAATACAGCGAAAGGTCGCAGTGAAAGTCGGCCATCTTTTGGCCCTCCTGTAGGAATACAAGACGTAGTTTCACTGCTAGATTTAATTAGAGGCCTGTGGCAATGGAGAGAGCGATCCTGTGTTGGTGCCAGCGAGGGGTCGCATTCACAATCCATGAAGCACGAGCCGTTCAATAGAGAGTATGACGCTGAGCGGCTTTTGATTCAAAAATGCTGTTCTGTATTATTTTTTTTTCTAATAATCCCTTGAGGAGCCTGCAGCTCGTAATTAACGTTTTCTGCAATTTTGCAAGCTGAAAAGAAGAAAAGATTTGGCTCGTGTAATTTCATGTGAGTAATGTCTGAATTCGCATGCACTATAAAGCATGAACGGCAGAAGTGTGTGTGCTTTTTTTAGCGGCCTTGGTGCAGAAAATTTATTTGCCATTTATTTTCTCCAGCTGCGCTGCAAAAAAAATCTTTAAGCCTTGAACAAAACCCACCAGCTTTAAGATTAATGTTGCGCAAAGCAAAAAAAAGCAAAACATTTTTAAAATGGTCAAGAAAGATAATATTACATGTCTGTCTGTGTACCAGTATTTCACTTAGTTTTTTATCCTTCTGTTTTTGAATAATCACTGAAAAAAGAAAAAAGAGCTATTTTTTAAATATTATTGTAATATTATACACAGTATGGTAATAGTTCATAGTATTTTATATACAGTATGTGTATATATGATCCATTTTTAAACATTTTAATTTATATTATTTATTTTTATAGTGAAATATAAATAATAAATGTTTTATGTAAATAAAGGAATAGTTTATACATAATATAGTATAGTATAGTAATTATACTTATATTATTTAATTTTATAATATAAATAAAATACTTATTTTATGTTAATTAATTTAATTAACTTTTATATATAAATATATAAAATCATTTTGAAACATTTTAATTTATATTATTTATTTTTATAATAAAATGTTTTAATGTATTATTTAATTATAATCCAATCATTAAATAATTTTGAATTCTTTTTTATAATAAATTATTTATTTATTTTTCTTTTATTATTAATTGTGTTAAATGTGTGTTTTATGTAAGAAAACTAATAGTCTATATATAATATAATAATAGTTAATATAATATAGTTATAACACAGTGTAGTAATTATATTTGTTATTTATTTTATAATAAATATATTTTAAGTTTTTTTTTTACATTTTAAAAATAAAAAAATATTAGTTTTATCAATGTTTATATAAAAATGTATAAATAAATAATATTGAGAAACATTTTTATTTTTTATAATAAAATATTAACATTTTGTTATTGTTATTTCATTATTACATTTTATAATTTTTATAGTAACTTGTATATAAATATATACAGGTAAATATCACATTGAAACATTTTGATTTATATTATTTATCTATTTTATTATTCGTTATTATAATTTTTTATTATTAATTGTGTGTTTTATGTAAAAGATAAAGAAAAAAAAAAGCAAATTCATTAACTTTCATTAAAAGAACCAGCTTTTCGGAGTCATTTGTTTGAATCATATTACACTGTACAGTTGTTTTTGTCCACAGCCTGAGAAAAAAAACACAATTATTTCAATTATGTATATTTCCTCAGTCTTTGTATCTGATCATATTAATTTCAGACGGCAAGGAAAATGCTGCTGAGTGCAGTTTACTTAACATCTTTTATAAGGGAATGAATAAATTTTCCTCCTAAAATTGCTCGTGATGTAATCAAAACAGTCTGTGTTTTTGGGTCATTTTTATGTAACGTTTAAAACAAATCTGGCAGGCTGTCAAGTTTGCTGCACATTTTCCTTGCTATCAGTGATCAGTCTCTGTCTCTGCTTTTTGATCTTGCTTCAGAATTGTAGGTGTAATACCTAAATATATCATTTTCATTTAGCATTTAAGGTCAGATGTACACTGCTGCTCAAAAGTCTGGGATCAGTAAGACTTGTAATGTTTTTTAAAGAAGTCTCTTATGCTCATCAAGGCTACATTTACTTGATCAAAAATACAGAAAAAAATGTAATATTGCAAAATGTTATTACAATATAAATTGTTTTTTTTTTTTTTTAAATACTTTAAAATATAATTTATTCCTGTGATGCAAAGCTGTGTTCTTTTTAACCTTTTATTGATCAAAGAATCCTAAAAAAAGTATCACAGGTTCCTAAAAATATTAAGCAGCACAACTGTTTTCAACATTGATTTCTGAAGGATCATGTGACACTGAAGACTGGAGTAGTGATACTGAAAAAAAGGCTTTTTCATCACAGGAATAAATAAAATGTTAAAATATATTCACACAGAACACAGCTATTTTAAATCAAAATAATATTTCACAATATTACAGTTTTTTTCTGTATTTTTTGATCAAATAAATGCAGCTTTGATGAGCATAAGAAACGTGTTTAAAAACCATTAAAAAAAATTCTGATCCCATACTTTTGAACAGTAGTGTATATTGTTAGAAAATCTTTCTATTTTAAATAAATTCTGTTTTTTTACCTTTTATTAATCAAAGAATCCTGAAAAAGTATCACAGGTTTCTAAAAAAATATTAAGCGGCACAACTTTTTCAACATTGATTTCTGAAGGATCATGTGACTAAATACTGGAGAAATGATGCTAAAAATGAAGCTTTTTTATCACAGGAATAAATTACATTTTAAAATATATTCACATAGAAAACAGCTATTTTAAAATGAAATAATATTTCACAATATTAGTTTTTTTTCTGTATTTTTTTATCAAATAAATTCAGCCTTGATGAGCATAAGAAATGTCTTTAAAAAACATTAAAAATCTTACTGATCCCAAACTTTTGAACAGTAATGCATATTGTTAGAAAACCTAAAAAAATCGATTTTATATAAATGCTGTTATTTTTAACCTTTTATTCACCAAAGAAGCTTAAAAAAAAAAAAAAAGTATCACAGGTTCCTAAAAAATATTAAGCAGCACAACTGTTTTCAGCATTGATTTCTGAAGGATCATGTGACACTGAAGACTGGAGTAATGATGCTAAAAATTAAGCTTTTTTATCACAGGAATAAATTACATTTTAAAATATATTCACATAGAAAACAGCTATTTTAAAACGAAATAATATGTCACAATATTATTTTTTTTTTCTGTATTTTTTATCAAATAAATGCATCCTTAATGAGCATAAGAAACGTCTTTAAAAAACATTTAAAATTCTTACTGATCCCAAACTTTTGAACAGTAGTGCATATTGTTAGAAAACCTTTCTATTTTAAATAAATGCTGTTCTTTTTAACCTTTTATTGATCAAAGAATCCTAAAAAAAAGTATCACAGGTTCCTAAAAAATATTAAGCAGCACAACTGTTTTCAACAATGATTTCTGAAGGATCATGTGACACTGAAGACTGGAGAAATTATTCTAAAAATGAACATTTTTTCACAGGAATATATTCAATTGTAAAATATATTCACATAGAAAACAGCTATTTTAAAACGAAATAATATTTTACAATATTACAGTTTTTTTCTGTATTTTTTGATCAAATAAATGCAGCTTTGATGAGCATCAGAAACGTGTTTAAAAACCATTTAAAAAAATTCTGATCCCATACTTTTGAACAGTAGTGTATATTGTTAGAAAATCTTTCTATTTTAAATAAATTCTGTTTTTTTACCTTTTATTAATCAAAGAATCCTGAAAAAGTATCACAGGTTTCTAAAAAAAATATTAAGCGGCACAACTTTTTCAACATTGATTTCTGAAGGATCATGTGACACTGAATACTGGAGTAATGATGCTAAATATGAAGCTTTTTTTATCACAGGAATAAATTAAATTTTAAAATATATTCACAGAGAAAACAGCTATTTTAAAACGAAATAATATTTCACAATATTAGTGTTTTTTTTTCTGTATTTTTTTATCAAATAAATGCAGCCTTGATGAGCATAAGAAATGTCTTTAAAAAACATTAAAAATCTTACTGATCCCAAACTTTTGAACAGTAATGCATATTGTTAGAAAACCTAAAAAAAATTTTTTTTATAAAAACGCTGTTATTTTTAACCATTTATTCACCAAAGAATCTTAAAAAAAAAAAAAAAAAAAAGTATCACAGGTTCCTAAAAAATATTAAGCAGCACAAGTGTTTTCAGCATTGATTTCTGAAGGATCATGTGACACTGAAGACTGGAGTAATGATGCTAAAAATTAAGCTTTTTTATCACAGGAATAAATTACATTTTAAAATATATTCACATAGAAAACAGCTATTTTAAAATGAAATAATATGTCACAATATAATTTTTTTTCTGTATTTTTTATCAAATAAATGCATCCTTGATGAGCATAAGAAACGTCTTTAAAAAACATTTAAAAATCTTACTGATCCCAAACTTTTGAACACTAGTGCATATTGTTAGAAAACCTTTCTATTTTAAATAAATGCTGTTCTTTTTAACCTTTTATTGATCAAAGAATCCTAAAAAAAAGTATCACAGGTTCCTAAAAAATATTAAGCAGCACAACTGTTTTCAACATTGATTTCTGAAGGATCATGTGACACTGAAGACTGGAGAAATTATTCTAAAAATGAACATTTTTTCACAGGAATATATTCAATTGTAAAATATATTCACATAGAAAACAGCTATTTTAAAACGAAATAATATTTCACATTATTATAGTTTTTTCTCTATTTTTGATCAAATAAATGCACCTTTGATGAGCATAAGCAGCACAACTGTTTTCAACAATGATTTCTGAAGGATCATGTGACACTGAAGACTGGAGTAGTGATACTGAAAAAAAGGCTTTTTCATCACAGGAATAAATAAAATGTTAAAATATATTCACACAGAACACAGCTATTTTAAATCAAAATAATATTTCACAATATTACAGTTTTTTTCTGTATTTTTTGATCAAATAAATGCAGCTTTGATGAGCATAAGAAACGTGTTTAAAAACCATTAAAAAAAATTCTGATCCCATACTTTTGAACAGTAGTGTATATTGTTAGAAAATCTTTCTATTTTAAATAAATTCTGTTTTTTTACCTTTTATTAATCAAAGAATCCTGAAAAAGTATCACAGGTTTCTAAAAAAATATTAAGCGGCACAACTTTTTCAACATTGATTTCTGAAGGATCATGTGACACAAATACTGGAGTAATGATGCTAAAAATTAAGCTTTTTTATCACAGGAATAAATTAAATTTTAAAATATATTCACATAGAAAACAGCTATTTTAAAACGAAATAATATTTCACAATATTAGTTTTTTTTTCTGTATTTTTTTATCAAATAAATTCAGCCTTGATGAGCATAAGAAATGTCTTTAAAAAACATTAAAAATCTTACTGATCCCAAACTTTTGAACAGTAATGCATATTGTTAGAAAACCTAAAAAAATCGATTTTATATAAATGCTGTTATTTTTAACCTTTTATTCACCAAAGAATCTTAAAAAAAAAAAAAAAAGTATCACAGGTTCCTAAAAAATATTAAGCAGCACAAGTGTTTTCAGCATTGATTTCTGAAGGATCATGTGACACTGAAGACTGGAGTAATGATGCTAAAAATTAAGCTTTTTTATCACAGGAATAAATTACATTTTAAAATATATTCACATAGAAAACAGCTATTTTAAAACGAAATAATATGTCACAATATTATTTTTTTTTCTGTATTTTTTATCAAATAAATGCATCCTTGATGAGCATAAGAAACGCCTTTAAAAAACATTTAAAATTCTTACTGATCCCAAACTTTTGAACACTAGTGCATATTGTTAGAAAACCTTTCTATTTTAAATAAATGCTGTTCTTTTTAACCTTTTATTGATCAAAGAATCCTAAAAAAAAGTATCACAGGTTCCTAAAAAATATTAAGCAGCACAACTGTTTTCAACATTGATTTCTGAAGGATCATGTGACACTTAATACTGAAGTAAAATTAAGCTAAAAATTAAGCTTTTTTATCACAGGAATAAATTCAATTTTAAAATATAGAAACATAGAAAACAGCTATTTTAAACTGAAATAATTTAATGATAAACATCTTTAATAACCATAAAAAGCGGACCATGTACATTTAGCCAGTCATTGTCCCAAAATAAACCCTAACAGATGATGATGATGATGATGGGGGATAGTGATTATAATGGTCGTATCTGACATCAGAACGCAGCGCTTGACCAAGAGAGCGTCTAATAACGTTGTTTAACACCCTCTGCTCTCTCATGAACGCTTTATGCGTTATCGTCAACCCTATAAATCTGACTGCGGAGATTGTGAATGGCATTTTTGCGTGCGGGCCGCTCTTGTGTGTGTTAGCAGAGAGCAGGTTGGTGGATGAGAGTGTTTAATGGGGCAGAAAGATGCGCATCTGTCCTCTCCCTGAGCTCATTAACACTCCATGGCAGGAGCGCTTGCCTTTCGCTGTAGGAGTCGCAGCGAGATGTCAGAGAGGCGACGCACGAGTGACTGATTTTATGTAGTTGCACGCTGAATAATGGTGTTAATACTTCTGGCTGCGTTTGAGAAGAGAAAACGCCTTGAGCTCCGGCAGGACAAACCCGAGTCCATCGCATGCGACCAAACACATCTGGTCAAACAGGCGCTTCTGCTGCAGGCAGGACATTAACATACTGAAATGAGAGATCGTGCTGTTGGTTTATGGAAACCAATTTCATTCTCTAATTTTCTTGTTTATTTGTTATATTTTTACGACGTGTTTCGTCGTATTGGGGGGGAATTAAAGATGCAAATTGACTTAGACGATTACATTAAATATGTCAATAGTTGTCTGCAAACAATCTGAGCAAACATCAGTAATCTGCTTCTCCTGCTGTTTTGCCAGCATGTTAAATGCTTTGTTGGTAATAATTTTTTAGCATCAGTCTTAGAATTATTTACATATTATTTATTATAACCATATTTTGAATTATTTATTTAGAATTTATTAATATTTTTATTTATTTATATTTTTAATTAGCTTTTATTTTAATATTTGTAGTTTTCATTGTGGTTTTAGTAATTTTGTGCTTTTTTTACATTTCTAATAACTAATAATTTCTATTTAGTGTTATTTTATCATTGAGAAGTTTACATTCTATTTAGTTTGTATATTAAATTTAAATTTCAGTAATTTTGTTTTTCCCTTTATTTATATTTCATATTCATTTTAATACTTCTATTTAGCTTTCATTTTTTCTCCCCTTTAATTTCATTTTTAAGTTTAGTACTTCAACATAAATGTATTTATTATAGTTACTTGCCAAGGCAACATTTGTTTCATATTTAAAATGTATTAAATAATTAATTATTTATTTTTAAACATTAAAAATTTCTGTCATTTTGTTTTGTGTTTTTGTCTTTTTTTTAAATATTTTATATAAAAGTTACTACTTCTATTTAGCCTTAATTTTTTAATTTCAGTTTAAATTTTTTAGTACTTCAACATGAATGTATTACAGTTACTTGTCAAGGCAATATTAACATTTTTGTTTTATGTTTAAAATGCTTTTATTCACTTATTTTATTTTAAAACATTTTTAAATTTGGGTAATTTTGTTTTGTGTTTTTGTATTTTTTTTTTATATTTTATATAATTTTTAATACTTCTATTTAGCCTTCATTTTTTTTTATTTCAGTTTTAATTTTAGTACTTCAACATAAATGTATTACAGTTACTTGCCAAGGCAATATTTAATTTTTTTTTTCTTTTAAATGTTTTTTATTTAATTATTTATTTTTAAACATGTTATTGTTTATTTATTTTGTTTTGTGTTTTTAATTTTTATTTGTAATTTTTTTTATACATTTTATACACATTTTAATACTTTAATAATTTAGGTTTTATATTTATTTTATTTGTAGTTTTTTTTTACATTTCAGTTTTTATTTTAGTACTTCAACATAAATACATTGCCAGGGCATTTCTAATGTATTTATTCCAGTTACTTGCCAATCCAACATTTCTAATTTGTTTTATGTTTAAAATATTTTAATTTATTTATGTATTTTTTTATTTAAACATTTTCAATTTCAGTAATTTTGTTTTGTAATTTGTAAATTTTTTTAATATTTTATATACATTTTAATATTTAGCTTTCATTTTTTAATTTCATTTTTAATTTTAGCACTTCAACACAAATGTATTTATTCCAGTTACTTGCCAAGTTTAAAATATTTTCTTTATTTATTATTATTATATTTAAACATTTTACTTTTCAGTAATTTTGTTTAATTTTTGTTAATTTTAGCACTTCAACATAAATGTATTACAATTACTTTCCAAGGCAATATTTCTAATTTTTGTTTTATGTTTAAAATGTTTTTTTATTTACTTATTTATTTTTAAACATTTTAAATTTCAGTAATTTTGTTTTGTGTTTTTAATTTTTTATATATATATTTTATATACATTTTAATACTTTCTATTTTTTTACATTTCAGCTTTTATTTTAGTACTTCAACATAAATGTACTGCCAAGGCATTTCTAATTCGTTTTGTTTAAAATGTTTTTTTTTAATTTAGTTTTATTTAAAACATTTTTTTGTGTGTGTTTTTGTCATATTTTGTTACATTTTATATACATTTTAATATTTTCTGTTTTTTTTTAATTAATTAATTAATTTATTTTTTTCAGTTTTAATTTTAGCGTTTCAACATAAATTTATTTATTACAGTTACTTGCCAGGGCAACATTTATAATTTTTGTTTTATGTTTAAAATGTATTTATTTATTTATTTTTATTTAAACATTTTAAATTTCAGTCATTTTTTTGTGTTTTGTCTTTTTTTAATATTTTATATAAATTGTAATATTTCTATTGCGCTCTTTTGTTCCGCCTTTGCAGCGTGATAATTATTGTTATCGATTTATCGCCCATCCCTAGTGAGAAGGGTAACATTCACATGATAAAACACAATCAGAATTATCTGTAAAATGTGATTAAAAATGCTTAAATGACTGACATATATGTAAATATCTCACCCCGTACACCAGCTCCCCAACCATGCCGTTCCAGATCTTCGTCTCTGGATCTCTGGCTCCGTATTTCCCATCAGGAACGATGGAGATCTTGTACTTGATGCCGATGTGCTTGGCGATCTCGGACGCCAGATCCACGCAGTATCCTTCGTACTGGTCGTTTCCTTCATACATCTCCCAGTTTTTCTTCAACATCACATACGGTCCTTCCTAAACACATACACACACACAGACACATACAGAGACAGAGGTGGGCAGGGATGGTCAAGCTGACTACAAAATTAAACTGTATTATTAATTACACTTAAAAACAAAGGTCCATTTTTAGCTTTATAAGTTCTTTAGAGATCTTACTGGTTACTAGGTTCTTTAAAACACCACTATATATTGTTTTCTAAAGCACACAAGTTATATTTTCCCATATCGTAACTTCATTAATACTCATAAATGTGTAGGACACTATGTGCCATAAAAGTGTTGCAGTGTGCTCATTAGTGTTGAAGTCAATAAAGGTTTTTAATGGCAAGGTTATCACTATAAATCAGAACATTTATTTGTATCATTTCCACACAGAATCTAAAACATTAAAAGCATTAGAGGCAAAGTGCAAGTATTTAGTCACTGTTATCAACTGGTCAATGATAATCATAAAGATTTAATCAGAGCAAATGACAATAAACAAGTTCATATAATCAGAATAAAATCAGGAGATCATTTCTGATGAGAGAAATCATCATTTAGACAAACAAACAACATAATACATTTCGACAGTGTAAATGTTAAAGCACATTCATTTGAGACTTAATTATATTACATTGTATATACATTTGTTGTACATTTCTAGAGGTCTTCAACGGAGAAACTGAAAGAAATATCATCACACAGAGTAAAGCACTTCATTCTGAAGACCGATTATATATATATTTTTTACGTTGACACTGATATGGAAACACATTCATGTGGATATGAAGGCACACAAGAGCAGAACGGAACTTATTTTAGACTTGATATCTATGGATGTGTTTTGTGCTGTCAATTTACTATAAAAATAATTTCTTCTTGTCCCTTATCATGTATAAATAAATGCAAAGAGTGTTAATAATTTAATATGTTTAAATAATTCATGTATATATATTTACTAGTTAATTTATTTAAAAATAAACTACAAGTATATTTACTCTAAACAAACTTATATAAATATATTTATTTATTTTTGTAAATTAATTATTATATTATATATTTACTAGTAAATGTATACATTTCTAATTTATTTCCAAATAAATTGCAAATATATTTTCTAAAAGTGCATATAACCAAAAGTGGATTTAGAGCAAATACAAAAAGGTTATTTTTATTCATTATAATGGGCATCCCAAAGTTTTGTGAAAAGCGTCTAACAGTTAATTTTAGGTGAACAGTGTTGGGCAAGTTACTTCCAAAATGTAATACACCATATTGCCTATTTTTGCTCTATTTTGCCAAAAAAAAAAAGAAAAAAGGTTCCAAACACAGTCACAGCACATTTTGCATCTCTAAACAACATGACGGTGTGTGTTTCGTTCCTGAATTAATCAAAAGTTTAAATGATTTGGTTCAATCGCAATGACTCGCTTATTAACAGTGACTTGCTGCCACCTACTGGTGGTTTTAATTTCATTTTTAATTTTCAATTTAAAATAATAATTTTTTTTTATAATAATTGCAAATATCAGCATTCAAACGTTTTAGGATTAAAATATCAAAGCACTATTTATGCATTTGTAACTGCAGGTTAAGTGCATTCATGTCCAGCATTAAACAGTGTGTAAATACATCTAAATGCCAATTCAGATGCAGCGTCTGTGTTGCCTCTCCATTGAAAAGATCAATTTTGTCGATAATGATTTTATTTGTGTGGTAACAGCCAATAAATAAATAAATAAATAAAAATATTCTAAGTGACTTTAATGATTAAATATAAGAATTTGACAGAAAAAAAAGCTTTATAAAGGTAAAAAAAATTCCCATAAAATGTAAAAAATCACTTTAAAATACTGAAAAATATAAATTTTCTCAGCTAGATGTTTAATTCTTCTTTGCTTAGTGATTGTTTGGTACACCTAATTCACTGATCATTATACAATAAGCTTTTATCTTAGAATTAGGTTATGTCAATAATAACATGGACAAAATTTAAAAAAAAATATGTAAAAATATGAATCATATTTATATAAGGTTATTATTACTTTTTTTGGAGGGGCATTCTTATCCTTTTCTCTGATGAACTGAAAATAACTGGAATGTGTCCATCTCACAAATGTAGAATCAGTCTAATTTTGAGTAAAAATATGTTGTTGTAACTTGCGTTACTGAAATTGTAACAATTAATAATATTTAGAGGTCGACCGATGTATCGGGTTTGCCAATTAATCGGCACAAAAAGTTGATTGCCGGAACTATTGGTTATCGGCAAAAATTCATGCTGATTATTTCTGCTGGGTTGCGTCTGAATTGGCTGAGAAGGCTCCACTGTCATTATACAGTATGAGAGCCATAGATATGTATGATGAGAGCGGCCTCTAGAGGCGGAAATCACTGACAACACCTGCTGTTCGTTTACACACCTGATACTGCGCACTGAACACAGCGGGACACTTCAGATGCGGATTTAAAACATTGACAACGAACTATAGTGCATGTTTCATATCACTACTTAGTAAGTACTTTGTTGACTAGATGCTGCATTCATAGAGAAAGCACAGCAATATGTTTGCTATCAAGACTGAGAGGAAGCGGACATTAGCCGCACCTCAAGAGGTTAAAACAATGTGACCAAAACAATAAGTCCAACCCAAATGTTTAATGTGCCGATTGTTACAATCTATTTGCATTCGTTCATATCCAGCTGATCACATGAATGCATTTGTTAGCCAGCAAGTTGCATATTTAAAGCTAGTGATGTGAGACAGCAAACTGTGTTCATTCAGCCCACAGAAATCCTATCACAGAGTTTTACATTAAATACATCATATCTGTCCCAAATCGAAGTAAATGTACATAAAGACTTCATCATGGGCTGGAAGATTGTGTGTATTGTGCATTTGTAGCTAAACATTTTTCATTCTGTGGCTCTAATGAAGTCTGTATGTTTCATATAGAGAGCTATAATATAGATTGCGCTTTCTCTTTCCGTTTGCTCTGTTTTTTTAAACACCGAACTTCAAACTCATCTGTGCTACTTTTTGATCATTCTTGAAGTAAACATATGTCCGTTTGGTGATTTAAATAAACAGTTTTAAACCGCTGTTTGAAATGAACGCGACGCATCCGATTTGTGACTAAATAATTTAGTTATTTTGATTAGATATTCATCAGGTGTTCTAGAATAGAAGCATTTAAACTGTGAGGGTATACCTACAATATCCATATAATTTAATCTCAATACAATGGCTTTTGATGTTTAAAGACTGTTGATATGAAATGGTAACACTTCACAATAAGAGTCCATTTGTAGCATTAACTAAGATTAATAAAAGCTGTAGAATGTAAGTATTGTTCCTTGTTAGTGTGTTAATTTCAACATTTACTGATTTTTTAAATATACAATTAATATTAATACATTTATTCAGTTCAGTCTCTTTTTTAAATAGTAGACCACTGTTTTAGTTTCCATTCAGTATCCATTTTAAAAACTATCGGTTGATTAATGGGTATCGGCCTAGCTATCGGTATCGATAAAATCCAATATCGGTCGACCTCTAATAATATTATCCAAATTTTATTAGTAATTACAGCAAAAAGTAATATACTACTGTAATATTATTACTTTTGTAATGCGTTACTCCCAAACTGCGAATCCCAGGAATGACAAGACAAAAATACTAAGGAAGAAAATCTTTTTTTTTTCTCCAAATCTGATGAAGAAACAAACTCATCTACATCATGGATAACCTAAGGGTGAGTTCATTTTCAGCAAATTATCATTTTTGAGTGATCTACTCCTTAACAGTGAGTGGGTGGACACAGTGGCCTTTTCTACATCCAGATGAAGGACTTAATGTAAGAAATGAGAGAAAATGAATGGACACAAACATGAATGAGTGTGTGTGTATCTCAGGATTGGTTTATTCTCGCGTGAGGCTTCACTGTAGATAAATCGTGTGCTGTCTGCAGGCGTGGAGTTAATGAACGTTACATAGGAGGAACACGCCTAGCATCCCTTTAGCCTGGAGTTACACTAATTACAGCTATCAGTTACTCAGCAATCCTGCTCTCCATTCGTCTCTCTCTCTGCCCGGAGCCCACATGTCCATATACACAAACACACATCCACAAACACATCTGGATGTGTTGCTTGTGCATCGCGATACGTTGCTCTGCATCTGTCACACTTACGCTTGATCGATTCGACAACTCTCATCGGATTAATTAACGTGTCTATTTATAGTAAGTGTTCGTGCTCGCGTTGTGTAATTAAATAGTTCTTGTTTAAAGTCAACATGAAATGGCCCGTTCTACTGATGTATTAATGTTTTATTTATGTTGAATTAATGTGCTTGTGTTTCAGAATGCAGTCAGAGCTGAATGTAACACTGCAATGCATTGTGGGAGATCTGAAACCTCAGAGGCAAACACTGCGGAGGATCAGTAAGATTTTTAATGCTTTTTAAAGGACTTTTCTGCACATCAAGGCTGCTTTATTTGATTAAAAAACTAATGTTGTGAAATGTTAATGCAATTTTTAAATAGTGGTTTTCTATTTTAATATATTTTAAAATCTAATTTATTCCTATGATGCAAAGCTGCATTTTCAGCATCGTTACTCCAGTCTCAGTGTCACATGATCCTTCATAAATCATTCTGATATGCTGATTTATTATCAGTGTTTGAAACAGTTGTGCTGCTTAATATTTGTTTTTTTTTTGGAACCTGTGATACTTTTTTCAGAATTCTTTAAAAATAAAAGGTTAAAAAGCATTTATTTAAAATAGAACGCCTCGTTCAAAGTTTGGGGCCAGTAAATTGTTTCTTTCTTTCTCGCTTTGAAAGAAATTAATACTTTTATTCAGCAAGGAAGTGTCAGTCTTAAATTTGAGCTAAAAAATCCTGCAGAAACCCTGTATGTTGTTTTTGAATAAATGCTGTTCTTTTTATTGATCAAAGAATCCTGAAAAAATTATCACAGGTTCCAAAAAAACTTAAGCAGCACAACTGTTTCCAACATTGATAATAAAAATAATAAATCAGCATATTAGAGTGATTTCTGAAGATTCATGAGAGACTGAAGACTGGAGTAATGATTCTGAAAGTTCAGCTTTGCATCACAGAAATAAATCATATTTTAAAGCATTTTAAAATAATATAAAAAAAACGTTTTGAGCTGCAGTGTATCTCAAAGGTGATTCTTATTTTATATTTGCTATTATTGCCATAATCTTGTTTATATTAATGTTATCCGGCATTAAATTTCTGCGTTAAGTATTGGCAAGATGTTAGAAAGACTGCATTAGTTACAGCAGTAGCTGAAAACAGAAATTCAAAAACTTTTTTTTTTACCTTTGACCCGAAATATTTACTTCCCTCTGAGATTTAAAATAAATATTTTAGTAATTTAACAGCACATTTGCAAGGGTCATGGCTCTTTGAAGTTGTGCAAAACATTTTTTAAATTTTATTATAATTTAAAAAAGAAATATTTATTAATATTAATATTTTTAATTAATTTCTTAATATTTAATAAAATTATTTTTAGTCCATTATTGTGTACTAAATGTTTATTTCTTTTCATTTGTTAAATATATTTTTAAATAAATTATATTTATTGAACATTAAGTATTTAGACTAAATGTAGCCTATTTTTTAAAAAATAAATAATAAAACAATTCTAGCAAATATGTAAACAATTTATTTACAAATAAATTACAAGTTTATGGAATAAAAAGATCTTATAGTAAATTGTATTATTCTCTGTTGTCACTCACATGAAATCAAATATTTAACATTTTTAGGTATTTTATTTAGATTCTGATTGTTTTTCTGAATTATTTTAATTTTAAATTTTTTTTATTTAATTTAAGAAAAAAATCACATTATGTATAAGTGGACAGAAACTATAGTTTTTATTCTGTAAATATACTTGTAATTTATTTTTGAACTAACTATATTTCTAGAACAATAAGTATTTAGACTACATTTAGACATTCTATTTTTTTTTTATTTTACTAGTAAATGTATACAATTTATTTAAAAATAAATTACAAGCATATATACACTACCAGTCAAAAGTTTTTGAACAGTAAGATGTTTTTTTAATAGAAGTCTCTTCTGCTCACCAAGCTTGCATTTATTTGATCCAACATACAGCAAAAGCACTAATTTTGTCAAATATTTTTACTATTTAAAAGAACTGCTTTCCATTTGAATATATTTTAAAATGTAATTTATTTTTGTGATTCAAAACTGAATTTTCAGCATCACTACTCCAGTCTTCAGTGTCACATGATCCATTATAATATGCTGATATGCTGTGCAAAAATCATTTTTATTGCTATTATTATTATCAATATTTACAACAGTTGAGTACATTTTTTTCAGGATTCTTTGATCAGCATTTCTGAAATAAAAAGCTTTTGTAACATTATACACTACACCATTCAAAAGCTTGGAGTCAGTGTAATAATAGAAATTAATACTTTTATTTAGCAAGGATGCTTTAAATTGATAATAAAGACATTTATAATGTTACAAAAGATTTATATTTCAGATAAAAGCTGTTCTTCTGAACTTTCTATTCATCAAAGAAACCTGAAAAAATTCTATTGTTTTCTGTTCTGTTTTCTACATAATAATAAAGATAATAATAATTTTTTTTTTGAGCAGCAAATCAGAATATTAGAATCACTTCTGAAGGAAGACTAGAGTAATGATGCTGAAAATTTAGCTTTGAAATCACAGGAGTAAATTCGATTTTGAAATATATTCAAATAGAAAACATATTTAGAAAATTGTACTGTTTTGCTGTACTTTGGATCAAATAAATGCAAGCTTAGTGAGCAGAAGAGACTTCTTTACAAAATCATTAAACATCTTCCTGTTCAAAAACTTTTGACAGGCAGTGTACTTGTATTTTTATTATTATTAAGTTATATATTTAATACTAAATATATAGTACCAATGAGGAATATAAGGAAAAAGGGGCAGTACTACAAATAAATATGAGAATAAACCATTATTTTAAAACTATAACATATTATACATTACTTGCTAACATCTCACTAAAGCTGCTAATAAATATAGATAATAAAACAGCAGCCTCTCTGTGTCTAACCATATTAGAAATGAGAAACCAGGCCTTTATATTCTTTGTAAAGGCCATGACGCGCTATATCTGGGCATAAATAAAACTATTTCACAAACTGTCACGGTGACGACTGACATTAGCTGCTCTCTATACGCTGTATTTGATATGGAGATGCTACAAAGTGCGTCACAGACCTTTTCGAAACCTTGAGAAGCGACTTCTGAATCTGACATTATAATGTGATCTCAATTCAGTTTTGAATGATGCATGATATTGAGGAATATACAAACATCAATCCAACATGCTTGCACTTCAGAGTTTCAGGGCAACATCTTTGTTAGTGGATCATTTCATTTTCACATGAATGATAAGAGATCCTCCATAAATACAGAAAAAAGCATCTCAGGTAATCACACCTTCAAGAAATACAATGCTTGGATGTTTTTCAGGACATTTTAAAGGCAACGCAATAATGTGATTTTACAAGAACATGGTATAAAGCTCCAGTTTCCATTTTAGAGTGAATATTGTAAATGTAGATTGTTATTTGACTATCTTTTAGTGTTTCATTCAATTGTTATATTATTGTTCAATATGCATTTTCTGTCAGCAGATAAATTAAAGGATTACAATTTGATTAAAGATTTAATAAAAATGATAAAAAGATTTAATGAATAGAATATAACAGAATATCATGCACTGAAATGTTGTCAGATTCCTTATTTATTTATTATTATTAATATTACATAGTCCTGAAACGTATTTGGGAAATAATAATGAATGATGGTACTTGATTTTATTCATCAGGTTTCTTTTTAGATTAATGTGCATTTAAGTGTAAAATATTTATTTGAAAAAGTGTACATTTCTACTTCTTTGTTTTTAACATTTTACAGATTTCATGTGTATTTCTGACAATATTATGTGGGAAATAATAAATGGTGATGCTTGATTTTTTTTTTAATAAAATGCACTCAAGTGTAGCAAAACATTTATTTAAAAATGAAATAAATAAATGTAAATTAAATTTATTTAAAAATTTTATATTTTTTAATTCATTTTGCTTTTTACATGTTACTGATTTTGTGTGTGTGTGTGTGTGTGTGTGTGTATGGATTTGATGAAAGGTTTAAAAACAGTTTCTTCTTTAGATTAATGTGCATTTATAAGTGTAAAAACATTTATTTTAAAAAGTGTATATTTTTACTTCATTTTTGTTTTTAACATTTTACAGATTTTAAGTGTATTTTTTACTATATTATGTGGGAAATAATAAATGGTGGTGCTTAAATATATATATATATATATATATATATATATATATATATATATGGAGGGCCAAATTACTCTAAATTAAATCATTAAATAAATGTTGAAATGTATAAATAAATTGATAAATACATCATTTAATTATTGAAAGCACAAATAAATTAAATTTTTTTTTTTAATTATATATTTATTTAATTTTTTATGTAATGAATTATATATTTATTTAATTAATTATTTATTCATTTAATTATTTATTTAATTCTGTAATTATATATTTATTTAATTATATATTCATTAATCTAATTATTCATGTAATTATTTAATTATATATTTATTGTTTTATTATATATTTTTTAAATTACATATTTATATAAATGGATTTAATTATTTATTTATATATTTATTCATTTAATTAATAACCTCAAAATGAAATGTGGAGGCAATAAATAAATAGTTAAATAAATATATAATTAACTAATGACATAAATAAATAATTAAATAAATAAATAAATAAATACATAAATAAATATATGCTTAATTAAATAGATTTAAAAAATAATTAAATTAATAATTAAATTAATAAATAAACTATATATATATATTAATTTATATTAATTAATTAATTATATAAATAATTACATAAATTATGTATTTAACTATTTATTTATATATTTCAACATTTAATAACATTTAAATATTTTATATTTCTGAGTAAAACTTAATATGATGTGGGTAATATTGAATTATGGGACTTGATTTTATTCATCAGGATTTGATGAAAGGTTTAAAAACTGTTTTTACTTCAGATTAATGTGTATTTAAGTGTAAAAACATTTATTTTCAAAAGTGTATATTTCTACTTAATTTTTAGTTTTTAACATGTTACCAATTTTGTGTATTTTTGACTATATTATGTGGGAAATAGTGAATGGTGGTGCTTAAAAATTGTATTTTCTTTAGAATAATATGCACTAAAGTGTAGAAACATTTATTAAAAAAAGGTAAGATTTTTTATTCGTTTTTGGATTTCACATGTTAATGTTGGGCTTGACTTTATACATCAGGATTTTATTGGATCATTGATATAATCGGTCTGTATCAATGCCTAGTGACCTTGTTTATATTAGCAAAAAAGCATCTGCATAGGCAAAGAAAGTTAATACATTTACAGATCATAAAAACTCATTTTTAGATTAACATGCACTAAAGTATCGTGCACAATGAGAGCAGATTTGTTACGATAGTACCTCGGGTGGCTTTCGATTTCATGATGCCTTTAAATGCCAACTATGTAATTCATAAAGCAAGGGCAAGCAATCACAAGAAGACAAAACGAAATACCCACGAAGCTTTTTACACCCTTGGCATTGCACCTCAGGTACGTGGGCTGAATGTTAGTGAATGTTTAACGCTGCAGTCCCAGTTGAGGAGAGTCTGAAAACAGCTGAATCATTACACTCTCTCTGGTGTCTCACGCTTGTCTCGTCCTCTTCTCTCTGCTCAGTGTCTGAACAGCGGATTCTTTAGCAGTGATGGAAACGATGACGATCCTGCAGAGGTAAAATTCTCCATCGCCTTAAAAAGCGCACGGCAGAAAAGAAAAGAGAGAAAGAGAAGGAGAGAGAGAAAGAGAGAGAGGAGGAGCCTGCTAAGGTATAATTTTCTATCGCTCTTTTCCCTGTTTAAACCCTTACAGAATTTACCACACGAACCATAGTTTCCACCAAAATACCACTGTTACTGTAAAACGGGAGCAGCAGTTGAAAAAATGGAAAGCAATTAAAAAACTTCAAATGTGGTTTGAGGAACAGGTTGTGTATATTTATGTCATGATAAAACAGTGCTATTCTATAGCACTTCTCACACATAACAATTATCTCAAAATTAAAACATTTTGATATTTTATTCATCTTTCTTCTTTCTGACTTAGCATAAAAAGTTTTATGTCACAATTTCAACAATATCTCGCAAAGTCAGAGATCTAAATGCAGAATTGAGCGGTGTAAACGCAATTGTGAGATGTACAATAAACGCCGAATTCTGAAATATAAAATGCAGAATTGAAAGATATAACACAGAACTGAGCATTATTAACTAAATGGCGAGACATAAGCGCAGAATTGCAAGATATAACTGCAGAACTAAACGATGTAAACACAATTGCGAGATACACAATAAACGCAGAAGTGGAAGATATAAATGCAGATTTGCCATATACAGTAAGTTTAGGCAGAATTGCCAAGTATAGGCGCAGAATTGCAAGATATAAATGCAGAACTGTGTTATAAACTCAGAACTGTGAGATATAAACAGAATTGCGAGTTATAAATGTAAAAATTGTGAGGTATAAATGCAGAATTGCATGATATAAACTCAAAATTGTGAGATATATACTAAGAATTGTGAGATATGAACAGAAATTTGAGGAATATAAATGCAGAATTGATATGAGATATAAAATTGTGAGGTATAAACGAAAAATTGCAGGGTATAAACAGAATTGTGCGATATAAATACAGAATTGCGAGATATAAATGTATAATTGCATGATATAAACTCAGACTTGCAAGATATAAATGCAGAACTGTGAGATATACACAGAATTACGAGTTATAAATGAAAAATTGTGAGGTATAAATGCAGAATTGCGATTTACAGTAAATTCTATAGTATATAATAAACGCAGAATTGCTTGATATAAACTTTTGAAATTTGGAGAATATAAATGCTAAATTGTGATATAAATGCAGATTTGCAAGATATAAATGCAGAATTACGAGATATATAATATCGTGAGGTATAAACGAAAAATTGCAAATCGCCCAAACAGAATTGTGAGATATAAATACAGAATTACAAGATGTAAAAGCAGAATTGTGATATAAACAGAATTGTGAGATATAAATACAGAATTGCGAGATATAAAATTGTGAGGTATAAATGAAAAATTGCAAGGTATAAACATAACTGTGAGATATAAATGCAGAACTGCACAATATAAACTCAGACTTGCAAGATATAAATGAAGAATTGCAATACAGTTAACACAGATTTGTGAGATATGTAGAAATGTGCAATATAAATTCAGAATTGCGAGATATTAATGTAAAATTGTGCAATATAAACTCAGACTCAGACAAATTGTGCATTTAAAAAGTCACAGTTAGCTTTTTCATGTTCTTATTCTGTGTCAGAAACAGGTTTCCATAATCATCTTTTAATTCTAATGTTGATATTTTCAAAAAATCAGAAATGTTTTAAATAAAACAGTGAAAACAGTGTCTGAAAAATTAGAATTTCAGGTGCATATTCTCTAAAATATGAACCCTTGGAGCTTGTCTAATTTCAATTGCTAAAAAGTCCTGAAGTTTTAGGGCTTTAATGCTGATGTCCTGCAAAATCGATTTTCGGCCGTGAGCTGTTGGAGAATCAAAGGTCAGATAGTGACTCAACTCTTTTGCTAATGCCCCTGACTTAAATGCAACTTTTAGCAAGTTTGAAATGACCTGAACCAGTAAGTGGGTGGCTCTCTTGGCCTTTGAGCAGTTTCTTCTGTGTGTAATATGGCATTCATGTAGCTTAAAGAGTAGAATATGATGCCAAGGTGATGGGTTGCATTTCCAGGGAATGCATGAATGCAGTGTAATTTACTGTGGATTAAAGTACCTACCAAATGCATTCGTATAAAAGTAAATGTTCTCAGGCTAAAGAACTGACAGCGAATGCAAAGTCACTCAGCGTGTCTGTACATTCGTATATTCTAATTCCGCTTATTATAATTGCTTGCATGGTGCTCCTGTTCTTACTTCAGCAGTCCGTGACAGAATGGGATGGAAATGTCACAGGCAGTCTTACAGTTTGTCATCTCATCCATTATTAATCGCTGAGTGTGACAGACCTACGACTTTTCGGCAAAAACAGTCGGGCAGGTTTGACACCCCTGACCAAAATCAAATTGAGTCAGCTAGTGGGACAGCGCCTAAGCAATGACTGCTGTAACTATGGTGATTTGTTGGAAACGGTGGTTACTGTGGTGCATTTTTTAAGGGAAATTTAAACATCAACCTCAAATACATAGGTAAACTTTTTTTTCTTCAGTATAACCCCTTGTATCCTTATCTATAGCAAAACTGATTACATTAACATGACAAATGAACTAATGCATAGTCAGCTCTTTCTCTCTCTCTTTCACTGGCTCGCTGTCTTTCCTCATTTCTCTCACCAATACAGTCCAGAGCAATGCAAGTGAGTTTTATTCAAGTATGTTTAACTGATGTGATGTGTTCTGCTCCCTCTAGATGGCGCTATGCATGTAAGACTGTGGATGTGGGTGGTTGCGTGTACATTACCATTATAGTCGTGACGATAACCGTTCTGTTCTCCATAGCGGAGTCATTTCCCATGGAGAGCTCATTCTGGACCAAAACCAATTTATCCAGGTCGTTCCAGTAACCGATCTGCAGATGATAGACGATGGGGTGATCAATCCTGTGTGTGTGGGCATCTGGGTAAAATTACGGTGTGTATCTGTATAAATGGATGCTTGTGTGTGTCTAAATGTATGAAATTGTGTGTTGTGTCTGACCTTGCGGGGGCCGTTACTCTTTAGCTCAAAGACGTCCATGGTGTAGTTGACTCTGCGTCCATAATGATCAAACTGGATATTCCCAGTGAGACCCTGGATTCTCACCTTTACACACACACACACACACACACACAAGGAAGTATTAGTAAGACAGAACACACGTCACTTTTGGCAAACATGGACTAAAGTTATCGTTTATATAAGTGGATTAAACCTTTAACATGAGTTAAAACTACTGTCAGATTTTATGGCAAGTTTATGTATCCTTTGCATCTTGCATTGTCTGAGTCCCATTTAGTCCCGCTCACTCCCATTAGTTGTAGCGTCCCGCCCACTCTTACCTTTCAGACAGTGTTCTGCCCCCTCTCACACTTTCAGTACAGAGCCCTGCTCATTCTTACCTGTCAAGCAGCATCAAATCAGCTCGCACCTGTGGAACAAAGTCTTGCCCAGTTTTACCTTTCAGACAGTGTTCAGCCACTCCTACCTGTCATAGAGTTCTGCCCACTCTTATCTTTCAGACAGCATCCCGGCCCCTTTTACCTGTTGCACAGATATGTCAGAGAGCATCCTGCCCATCTCACCTGACTTTCAGTTCTGCCCACACTTACCATTCAGGTAATGCTTCACCCTTCGTACAGAGTCTCACCAATTCTCATTTTTCAGAAAGCATCCCACCCAGTCCTGCCTACTCCCACATGTCGTAGAGTCTCGCCCATTTCTCACCAGCTGTAGAATCCCACCCATTCCCATTTGTCATAAAGAGTCCCACCCATTCCCACCTGCCATTTACAGTCCAGCCCATTCCCACTTGTCATACAGAGTCCTGCCCATACCTGTCTGCTCTCGGAGCACTATCTTGGTACTTTGATGCCACGCACAGATTTTGATTGATTTGTGCAGTGCCGCATTATGTCGAGTCCAACCCATTCCCACTTGCCGTGCAGAGTCCTGCCCAATTCCACCTGCCCTACAGTCCTGCCCATTCCCACCAGGTGAACAGAGTCCTGCCCATTCCCACCTGTTTTACAGAGTCCCACTCATTCCCACCTGCCGTACAGTTCCACCCATTCCCATTTGGCATACAGAGTCCCGCCTATTCCCACCTGTTTTACAGAGTCTAGCCCATTCCCATTTGGCATACGGAGTCCCGCCCATTTCCGCCTGTTTTACAGAGTTTCGCCCATTCCCATTTGGCATATGGAGTCCCGCCCATTTCCACCTGTTTTACAAAGTCTCGCCCATTCCCATTTGGCATACGGAGTCCCGCCCATTCCCACCTGTTTTACAGAGTCCTGCCCATTTCCACCTGTATTACAGAGTCTCACCCATTCCCACCTGCTGTACAGTTCCACCCATTCCCATTTGGCATGCAGAGTCCCGCCCACTTCCGCCTGTGTTACAGAGTCTCACCCATTCCCATTTGGCATACGGAGTCCCGCCCATTTCCGCCTGTTTTACAAAGTCTCACCCATTCCCGCCTGTTTTACAAAGTCTCACCCATTCCCATTTGGCATACAGAGTCCCGCCCATTTCCGCCTGTTTTACAAAGTCTCACCCATTCCCGCCTGTGTTACAGAGTCTCACCCATTCCCATTTGGCATGCAGAGTCCCGCCTATTCCCACCTGTTTTACAGAGTCTCACCCATTCCCACCTGCTGTACAGTTCCACCCATTCCCATTTGGCATACAGAGTCCCGCCTATTCCCACCTGTTTTACAGAGTCCCGCCCATTCCCACCTGCTGTACAGTTCCACCCATTCCCATTTGGCATACGGAGTCCCGCCCATTTCCGCCTGTTTTACAAAGTCTCACCCATTCCCATTTGGCATACAGAATCCCACCCATTTCCGCCTGTGTTCAAGAGTCTCGCCCATTCCCATTTGGCATACAGAGTCCTGCCCATTTCCACCTATTTTACAAAGTCTCGCCCATTCCCATTTGGCCTTCAGAGATCCGCCCATTTCCGCCTGTGTTACAGAGTCTCGCCCATTCCCATTTGGCATACAGAATCCCGCCCATTTCCGCCTGTGTTAAAGAGTCTCGCCCATTCCCATTTGGCATACAGAGTCCCGCCCATTTCCACCTGTTTTACAAAGTCTCACCCATTCCCATTTGGCATACAGAGTCTCGTCCATTTCAACCTGTTTTACAAAGTCTTGCCCATTCCCACTTGCCATACAGAGTCCCGCCCATTCCCACCTGTTGTAGAGTCTCGGACATTCCTACCTGTCATACAGAGTCTTGCACATTCCTACCTCTGTTGTACAGTCTCGCCCATTCCCAGCTGACAAAGATTCCTGCTCATTCCCACTTGCGGAACAGAGTCCCACCCATCCCCACCTGTCATAGAGCCCCACCCACTCATATCTGCTGTATAAAATCCCGCCCATTTCCATCTGTCGAAGAACCCCACCCATTCCCACTTGCTGTACAGAGTCCTACCCATTTCCACCTTTCATAGAGTCTCAGCCACTCCCACCTGTTGTACAGATTCCCACCCACTCTCACCTGGCTCACAGCATCCCATCAACTCTCAGCTGTCTTGCACAATCCCACCCGCTCTCACCTGTTTCAGAGTTCGTTCCATGTCGATGCCTTGATTCCAAGGAGCAGCCGGGTTGGCCAGACAGTCTCCAGCATTGCCTCTGCGAGAGATGTCAATCTTCTGTCTGCGCAGATTCCGAAAAGCCTCCGCCATCACTAGCACACCATCATAAGTCAGTGATGATGTGTACTGAGAAGGTAAAAAGAGTATAACGTCTTTAATTCATTCACACTACATTACCCATGCTTCCTGTTTACAATCACATATCAAGTAAAATGCAGAGTCGTCTTAGTGTCTAAAGTAGATGTTAATGCAACAGAGAGGGCATTCTAGGTGAGTGCATTGATTATTGCCTCCGCCTGCTTGCTTGTAAGGCTGCGTGCGTAATGCAATGTGACATAAAACTGCAATGTAGCAACGCCGTTACTTGTTACTGGAAAAGCTATTTAGCTGTAAAGCAGTACAGATTGTTGCTACAGAGCAGTAAAGATTCAGAGAGATTGCTGGGGAAAACAGTGCATCGTTCTCTTTATGAGGTACCACCGGCGGTAAGAAAAAACGCTCAACCTCACAACAATCAAAATGGATTTTCATCTGCTATTTCCATAAACATATACAAAAGCATGGCTATTTGCATTAGTAAATCACCTCAATAAGACAGAACGAGCCTCAGTGGCTGGGTCTGCACTGACACCAGTCGTTATAAATTAACTTGATCAGCGGAAATCAAGATTTATGGTTCTAGCAAAGGCATAATAACATCCAATTAACATTGAGGGAAAGACAGAAACAAACAACAATCATTAAAGGGGGAGTCAGCGAATGAGATGCAGAAGATCAAGAGCGAGCAAGAGATGGAGATAGTCAAGGCTCCTGCCTGTAAAGTGTGCTCTAATGAACCCGTAAAGATTGGTCTGATGCTCCTCTGGTAATTTATAGCAGGGACTGCAGGATGAAAGTGCTAATCAATGGGAGTAGAGAAGGAGCTGCATGTTATCAACAGAGGGGTAAAGCAACGTTTTTTGAGCTGAGGACAGCATGATGAGGTGAGGTTATGCAGCACAAAATCGTCTTAATGAGTATATTTGTCTTGTTTTCTAGTTATGGAGAACTGTAATACTTTTTGTGTGGTATTGTGCGAGCATTTCACTTGTATTTGCAACTAAGAATAGATGTGTGCTAACTGTAAAACGTATTAAGGAGCATGTGCACAAATGAAAGTCCCAGTGTGCCCTTAAAGGGCTACTCCACCCCAAAATGAAAGTTTTGTCATTAATCACTTGTTCCAAACCCGTAAAAGCTTTGTTCGTCTCCGGAACACAATTTAAGGTATTTTGGATGAACTGCCAAGTCAATAACAGTCAAGGCCCAGGAAAGTATGAAAGACATCGTCAAAATAGTCCATCTGCCATCAGTAGTTTAACCATAATTTTACGAAGCTACGAGAATACTTTGTGTACGTAAAGAAAACAAAAATAATTACTTTATTCAACAATTAGTTTATTTGTGAGTATTCTGGTAACTTCATGAAATTATGTTTGAACGACTGACGGCAGATGGACTATTTTGATGACGTCTTTCATACTTTTCTGGGCCTTGACATTATTATTTACTTGGCAGTCAATAAGACAGTCAAAAAGCTCCTGGTTTTCATCCAAAATATATTAAATTGTGTTCCGAAGATGAAAGTTTTTAATGGTTTGGAATGACATGGGGGTAAGTGATTAATGACAAAATTTTCATTTTAGGGTGGAGTAACTTTTAAAAAGTCCAAAAATGTAGTTTTATGAAATTTAAAGTCGTAATTTTTTAATTTAATAATCTTAGTCTTAAAGCCTGTTCACACCAAGAACGATAACTATAAACATAACAGTAAAAATGTGGTTCTAAAAATCATTCTCAATATTAAATAATTGCAAGTCCACGCCACAGCTATAACGATAAAGGCACAGAGAAACAATACTGTTGGAATCACTTTTAGAATGATTTTTTTCCATTTGATGAACGATAAAAACATAGACACCCAATCAGAATCAATCCTGCTATAACGAGCTTAAGAATTTAATGCGCCAGACGGGAGTGTGCTTAGAATACACAGACAATATCATCTGCTGATGTGTACGCTAATATTGTTATCTTTATAGTTATTGTACTGGGTGTGAATTTAAGTATAGAAAATTTTATAACAAACATTTTAATAATTTTAAGAGGTTATAAATGTGAGGATGGAAAAAATAGGAATTTATAAAAAAATGTATGTGTTTGTAAATAAAAAAAACTAAATATATATATATATATATATATATATATATATATATAGTATATAATATACAGTATTTTACAGTATTTTATTCTAACAGGGTAAGCAAAATAATCTAGTTTTCATCTTGAAATATGATTATTTTTCTTACCCCATTGGCAGATGATTTTGATTGTTTGAAGCAAAAATTCCCATAATTTTGACTTCTTTTTTCTGAAAACAAGACAATAATTTTTACTTGTCCTTCCTGATTTAAGAATTTTTAGATATTTTTACTGGAAACAAGACAAAAATCTAAGTAAGAAAAGCATTTTTTTGCAGTGCAGGGGGAAAAATAAACGAATTAAGTGCATTTTAAGTGCATTATGCATTTTGCTTATCTAGTAAATTCAACTTAATTTAAGAATTATTATTTATTTGACTAGAAACAAGACAAAAATACTAAGTAAGATAAGCCTTTTTTTTTGCAGTGTAAGCACTTCCAAGCAGCGTTTATTGGTGGTTTTAAAGAATAAAACATTCTGCACCAAATTTTACTTTTGGTGGTTGAATAATTTTGGGCCAATTTGACTTTTTTTCATTACCCATCAACTTACAATCTCAGGATTACTCAAGTGTGTATTAATACATTTTCTCTAATATTGTACTGATTGTCTGTTAAATTTTCACAAAATATTGTTCTCTTGCAGGTCAAGGGGGTTGAATAATTTCGATTGCAATAGTATATAAAGTCAAATAAATAATTACATAATTATTAAGTATTTGAAGCTGAAATATTAAGATATTTAAGAAATATTAAGTATTGTCTTTATTTTAATAATAAATTATGAATGTGTTTGCTTTCATTGTATCCCTTTCTAAAGAAAAACACATTATTTAATCAATTTTAATTGCACCCTAAATGTGTATCCCAATCCTCAACACAACTTAAACATTAATTTTCTTGTATTTAGACTTTCTTTTTTCACGTGCTTCCCAACAGACGGGTTAAACGTGGCTCTGGCTGCGGTCTGTCATGGCTTAATTGACTCAAATATTGCCTGGGCAGCTGCTCGTTGAATCTCATTGGCTAAAGCTTGACAAAGAATGTGTCCTGTCACAGTTTGATTGGCTAAACATCTGTGACTGGAACTCTGCCACATGCGTCCGACAGGATTATCAGAGTTTCGGCCTGATTTCAGCCAACCTGCTATTTGCTGGCCGATTTGGAAACACGCTGTTTGAGTAGATAAGGAATTATTCTGCTAATGGATTCAATGGCGTTTAGCACAGATCTCAGAGCATGTTTGTGCTAATTCCTTTAGTGAATTGAGTGCTGAAAAAAAATGTGTGCAAATAGTGTGTGTTATTCTGGTTTATAGGTGTTTGCGTTTGTTTAATTATGTTGTAAATGTATTTGCTTACCCTGGGTGGGCTCTCGGATCCTGGATACTCCCTCTGGTCTAGTTTGTTCCAGCGCTGCATTAGTTTGATCACCATCGCTTTGCTGAAATCCACCAACTGGAAGCCAGTTACGTTTGCCCCTCCGTGCATAAACCTCTCCAGAGAAATGTCCTTAAATCCCTGCCGGAAGAAAGACAAAAAGCAAACCAGAGTGAGAGCAAATAAAAGAGATTCATTTAAAATAGGGGTGGGTGGTATGGCAAAAAATATCATATCACGATTTTTTTTTTTTTTTGTCTTTGTCTTTTTGGCTTTACTATTTTGCAAGTTGTCTGAGCAGTACAGCCAATCTAATTTCCCTATTTTAAAACCAAGGCCTTAGAAGGTAACAAAATATAAAGTAAAAAGAATGGCGGATGTTTAGGCCTAAGTAGGCGAAGGCAAAAATCTTTGTCGTTATTTTGTCTTTGTTATTAAAAAATAAGAACAAAGATAGGCTACATGTTACAAATACACAAAATATACAAACAAAACAAAGGTATTTAGCAGTAGCATTCAAGAATTTCAATTAACAAATATAGAAATAAAACACTACATACACTATATACAAATATTACACACTGACTCTTATTAAAGCAAATGTATTATCTTTGTGTTTTGTTTTATTAGCCTACTATCACCCAAAAATGACAATTTTGTCGTCATTTACTCACTCTTGAGAGTTTTTTAAACTCAAATTAGTTTTTTTCTACTGTTGAAGATAAAACTTATTTTGAAGAATGTGTGTAATCAAACAGTTGCCTGGTGCCCAGTTACTTCCATAGTATTTTATTTATTTTTCCCCCACTATCAAAGTCAGTGGGGACCAGCTACTGTACTGTTATCCACATTCTTCAAAATATCTTCTTTTGTGTTTAGCACAAGAGAAATAATTATAGAGGTTTGGGAAAACATGTGAGCAGTGTTGGGAAAGGTTACTTTTAAAAGTAATGCATTACAATATTGCGTTATTTCCTAAAAAAGTAACTAATTTCATTACTTAGTTACTTTTTATGGAAAGTAATGCATTACATTACTTCTGCGTTACTTTTTAAATCTGGGCAAGGCTTGCTTGTTTGTTTTTAATATAAAAAGTTACATTTTTAGCAAATGTAAAAGCCCTTTCACCAAAAAGTGAAATTAATTGGCTTCTTCAGCAATGAGAAAAATAAGGCACAAATGTTAATCTAAAGTAAGTTTTGCTTATTAGAATGGTTGAATTGGATCAATAAAGGTCAGCAGCAAAGACATTGGCTAATAAAATGGGATTAAATACATAAATGAAGCAAAAATAACTGTTGTTTTGAAAAATTACTATGATATTTTCTTGAAAATTAAAAAGAAATGCATTACTTTACTAGTTACTTAAAAAAAGTAATTTGATTCCTAAATTGCATTACTTGTAATACGATACCCCCAACACTGCATTTTTGGGTGAGCTGTCCCTTTAATGACAATCGGCAGCATGTTTAGTTCTGTCGCTTTAAGAGCTGCACGCATCTAATATACAGGCGCGTATCCGTGTTTCTCTCAACCGTTTACTTTCACTTTAGACATAACCAACTGTGTTCATATGTAATCCTTGTGTGTTTTTGACAGTATTAGCATATCAGACACGAAAAATAGCTTAGTCCAGTAATCAGGCGCTGTTTGACAAGATTTTAGCGCGCGCGCTTCAGGTGTACGCGCTTATGAAGCATTATGCAAGAATAGCGCACGAACGAAATAACGTTATTTAACGGTAAGGAGTCGTTTTAATCGTCCACGATCAAAAGTCGTCATATCACACACCCTTAATTCAAAAGATAGAGAGGTTGTGAGGCAGAGTGAGTTATAACTTTTCGTAATATCCCAGATGTTGACGCTAACAAATGTCAACTCATAGTACGTTAAGGCCCAGTACAGAATAAGCAACGATAAATCACACGTAACAAAGTTTAGGTTCAGCAGTCCATCATAGTCAGGGTCTCCGAAACTGAGCAAGACTGCAAATTCCTTGAGACTAACTAGCAGTTCAGATGAATTTATCATCCAGATTGAGTTTTACGGTTTCTGAGAGGTGGAGAACTCAACATTGTGTTGCTAGGGTGTTTTGGGCAGTTGCTATGTGATTTGCTCAGATGAATTAGGAAACGATATATACAGATAGGCCTACATTAAAAAAAGATGCGAGAGGTGCGGTGCTGCTTGGTTGCTAAAATGATCTGAGTGATGTTTACACTGCAAAAATGCTCTTACTTAATTCTTACTTAGATTTTTTTTGTCTTGTTTCCAGCCAAAATATCTAAAAGTTCTTAAATCAAGATGGATTTAAAAATTGTCTTGTTTTCGGAAAAAAAAGCAAAATAATCTGGCAATGGGGTAAGCAAAATAATCTTGTTTTCTGTTTGAAATAAGATTATGTTTTAAGTAAATTAAATATTTTAAAATATATTAAAAATATATAAAAAATAATAAGGGTAAGGTAAAGGTACTTACAAATACATTAAAAATGTGAATTAATTACATTAAATTATATTAAATGAATTAAAATGCATTTTATATGTACATTTGCATTAAAAATATTAGAATTAAAATTAATCAGATTAAGTTATAATAATACATCTTAATAAATGATAGATTTACAATTTAGAGAAAGACACTTACAAATACATTAAAATTATATAAAATTCAATCAATTACATAAAATAATGAATTAAAATGTAATTATATATTGGGAAAAAAGATACAAATACATAAAAATGTTATGAAATAAATTAAAATTAATTAAAATGCATTAATGAATTAAAATTAATTATATATTAAAAGCAATAAAGAAAGATACTTACAAATACATTAATGTTATATCAAATTCATTAAATTACATTTTATATATTTTTTATAATTTTTAATTTTATATATGTATATATATATATATATATATATAGAAAGTAGGGAAAGATACTTACAAATACATTAAGAAATTCTATGAAATAAATTAAAATTCATTAAATTGCATTAATACATTAATAATGAATTATAATTGATTATATATTAAAATTAGAGATACAAATACATGAAAAATTTTATCAAATGAATTAAAATGTTTTAAATTACATTAAATAATGAAATAAAATTGATATATTTAAAAAAAATAGAGAAAGATACAAATTTATTAAAAATAGTATCAAAAGAATTTAAATGTATTAAACAACATTAAATAATGAATTAATTATTAATGAATTAATTATATATTTTTTTTAAAGAGAAAGCTACTTACAAATAAATTAAAAATGGTATGAAATTAAAATTCATTAAATTACATCAATGAAATAAATTTAAATATAAATAGAGAAAGATACTTAAAAATAAATTAAAAATCATGTGAAAATAATTTAAAATTCATTAAATTGCATTAAATAATTACATTTAAATATATATTTTAAAAATAGAGAAAGATGCTTACAATTACATTAAAACCTGTATTAAATTAAAATGTATTAAATAATGAATTAAAATTAATTATGTATTAAAAAGTTAGAGAAAGATACCTACAAATTCATTTAAAATCGTATGAAATTAATTCAAATTACATGAATTAATTCAAATTAATTAATATTTATATAAAAAATGAGAGAAACACTTTTTTAAATTGTATTAAATTAAGTAAAATTCACTAGATTAATATTAAATAATTAAAATTAAAAGATTATTACTGTATTTACTATTGATATGAAATATTAATTAATGCAAATTTGATCATATTATAATAATATGATTATTTAATAACTACACTTTAAAATGAACTCTTGTGGGTGATTGACAGGGTGTTGCTAGGGTGTTGCTATGGTATTCTGGGTGGTTTCTCACTAAACAAACTAAAAAAGTCCTGCATCCTCAGTTCTCTGTGACTTTCCGTGGGATTTTTTTCCATCTGTTTTGTCATCCAGCAGGTGAAAATGGTGCGTCTGATCACTTAGTAAAGCGTGATTTGAGGAATCCTTCACAAATCATATGAGTTATGTGCCAAAATGTAATACAGCATTCTGGTTTTCTTCAGGAAAGCGAAGCTCAGTCACGGAGAATTACAGCCAGAGGACACGCTGTCCTCTACATTTGTTCATTTCCTCCAGCGCTCCATAACTGGATAAAGCGGCGCCAGCACTCACCAGGTTAGCGATGATGTAGTGGTATCCTTTCACATGTTTGCCCACACTCACAATCTGAGAGAAAGACAGAAACACAACTGTAAATACCACATTTTATTACACGCTTCAGCAGTTCAGACTAGATGTATTACCCACTGCAGCAGGATACTACGATATTTTTTCAAAAGCAGATTGTGGAAACATTTTAATCATCCACCATCAAAAATCGTCGTATCGCACACCCCTACGTAACTGTGACGTCTACTCTAAATTGGTCTATAGACCATATTTTCTTCAGGATGTGAGTTTTGTCTAGTGTGTAAGCAGTATCAGTGTAAGATCAGCGGCCGCTGTTGCCAGATCCACATCTGCTGGATGAACACGCTGGCAGGACTGGCAGGGCATGTAGAGAGAACATTCTGTTGATGTTGTACCTGACTATGTCCAACTGCGTGACTGTCTGTGTGTGTGTGTGTGTGTGTGTGTGTGTGTGTGTGTCTGGTTGTATTTGCCAAGTCTGCTGTCAGGCTGATAGATGGGCATCTCGGAGGTCTGCCTGAGGAACAGACGGACCATGCAACAATCAAACACGCCCCGCAATCGCAGAGTTCATAGATCAGACGTACAGAGAGCTGAGCTGTGACTCCTTCTGCTGCTCGTGTTCAACATCATTACCACACAAGAACCATGGAGCTGTTACACATTAGGCACGTTTTGTACACTAGCAATCGAATGTTTGGGGTCAGTAAGGTTTTAAATATTATTACAATTTAAAATAGCTGTTTTCTACTGCAATTAAATTAAAAAATATATATTTTTGTGGTGGCAAAGCTTTTTTAATGAATAAATTAACATTAATAAATTAACATAACATAAATTAAAATATATAAAAAAATATATATATACAGGTCCTTCTCAAAAAATTAGCATATTGTGATAAAGTTCATTATTTTCTGTAATGTACTGATAAACATTAGACTTTCATATATTTTAGATTCATTACACACAACTCGAAGTAGTTCAAGCCTTTTATTGTTTTAATATTGATGATTTTGGCATACAGCTCATGAAAACCCAAAATTCCTATCTCAAAAAATTAGCATATCATGAAAAGGTTCTCTAAACGAGCTATTAACCTAATCATCTGAATCAACTAATTAACTCTAAACACCTGCAAAAGATTCCTGAGGCTTTTAAAAACTCCCAGCCTGGTTCATTACTCAAAACCGCAATCATGGGTATGACTGCCGACCTGACTGCTGTCCAGAAGGCCATCATTGACACCCTCAAGCAAGAGGTCTGTGGGAAGGAAAAAGTGTGGCAGAAAACGCTGCACAACGAGAAGAGGTGACCGGACCCTGAGGAAGATTGTGGAGAAGGACCGATTCCAGACCTTGGGGGACCTGCGGAAGCAGTGGACTGAGTCTGGAGTAGAAACATCCAGAGCCACCGTGTACAGGCGTGTGCAGGAAATGGGCTACAGGTGCCGCATTCCCCAGGTCAAGCCACTTTTGAACCAGAAACAGCGGCAGAAACGCCTGACCTGGGCTACAGAGAAGCAGCACTGGACTGTTGCTCAGTGGTCCAAAGTACTTTTTTCAGATGAAAGCAAATTTTGCATGTCATTCGGAAATCAAGGTGCCAGAGTCTGGAGGAAGACTGGGGAGAGGGAAATGCCAAAATGCCTGAAGTCCAGTGTCAAGTACCCACAGTCAGTGATGGTCTGGGGTGCCATGTCAGCTGCTGGTGTTGGTCCACTGTGTTTTATCAAGGGCAGGGTCAATGCAGCTAGCTATCAGGAGATTTTGGAGCACTTCATGCTTCCATCTGCTGAAAAGCTTTATGGAGATGAAGATTTCATTTTTCAGCACGACCTGGCACCTGCTCACAGTGCCAAAACCACTGGTAAATTGTTTACTGACCATGGTATTACTGTGCTCAATTGGCCTGCCAACTCTCCTGACCTGAATCCCATAGAGAATCTGTGGGATATTGTGAAGAGAAAGTTGAGAGACGCAAGACCCAACACTCTGGATGAGCTTAAGGCCGCTATCGAAGCATCCTGGGCCTCCATAACACCTCAGCAGTGCCACAGGCTGATTGCCTCCATGCCACGCCGCATTGAAGCAGTCATTTCTGCAAAAGGATTCCCGACCAAGTATTGAGTGCATAACTGAACATAATTATTTGAAGGTTGACTTTTTTTTGTATTAAAAACACTTTTCTTTTATTGGTCGGATGAAATATGCTAATTTTTTGAGATAGGAATTTTGGGTTTTCATGCACAGTTATTATGTAAAGTACTTATGTAGTCTGTCTTATGTTTTGTGTATATAGTGAATTATTTATAGTATATGTGTAGTTAGATTACCGCTTTCAGTAGGTTAGCTATGTATAGGTTTAAAAATTGTTCCTATGTCTAGTGTTGTATGTTTATATTTGTTTATTTATGTAGCACTGTGGTTCTGCGAGACACGACATTTCGTTCCACTGTATGTCCACACATGTAGCGGAATGACAATAAAGCTCAACTTGAACTTGAACTTGAACTTGAGCTGTATGCCAAAATCATCAATATTCAAACAAAAAAAAAGGCTTGAACTACTTCAGTTGTGTGTAATGAATCTAAAATATATGAAAGTCTAATGTTTATCAGTACATTACAGAAAATAATGAACTTTATCACAATATGCTAATTTTTTGAGAAGGACCTGTATATATATATATATATATGAATTATATAAAATAATTTTTTTTATGTTTTTAATTAAATTTGTACAATTATTAATTACATTAAAATAAATGATGTATTTCAAAAAGAAATCAATTAATGTACACATGTATACATTTTATTACTGTTATTTTTATATTATATTATATTTTTTATTGATTTTGAAAGAAGCTCACCACAGCTGCATTTATTTGATCAAAAATAGTGTAAAAACAGTAATATTATGAAATATCATTACAATTTAGAGCTCCTGTTTTTATCACAATAAGTATTAAAATGTATTTTATTTCTGTGGTGGCAGGTATGTTTTATATGAATAAAAACACTTTAAATTAAATTAATAAATTGTAGTAGATAAATAAAAATGAATTCAGATTATTTTAAATTAATTGCTATATTAAAATAAAATATATATTTAATAAATTAATAAATGTGTATAATTAATAAATGTACTTGTATAATTTTTAATATAACAAAATAATTATTACTTTATTTTATATAATATAATAATTGTAAATCAATATTAAATATATTTAATGATTTTGATAGAAGTCTCTGAAGCTCACTAAGGCTGCATTTATTTGATCAAAAATAGTAAAAACAATAATATTGTGATATATTATTACACTTTTGAACATTTGTTTTTATTGCAATACATTTTTAAAAGCTATTTATTTCTGTGAAGGCAAAGCTGTTTTTTACATTAATAAAATGTATTAAAACAGTATATTTATTTTCCTATATAAATATACTGAATTTATATATATATATATATATAAATTCCTTTTTTTTAAATGAATAATTCATTAAGCTTTTCTTAAATGAATTATATTGAAATTAATTATATATTTTAAAAAGAAATTAATAATTGTACATATTTCTTTTTATATTATATAATAATAATTGTAAATTCATAATAAATATCTGTAATGATTTTGATAGATTTATTTGATCAAAAATACAGTAAAAACAGTAATATTGTGAAATATTCTTGCAATTTAGAGAATCTGTTTTTATGGCAATAAATATTAAAATGTTGTTTATTTCTGTGATGCAGGGATGTTATATATATACACACAAATTAATTTAAATGAATTTAAATTATTTTAAATGAATTATATTAAATTAATATAATTTTTTAAATTCATTATTCTAAATGAATTGCTATATTAAAATAAAATATATATTTAAGAAGGAAATTAATAAATAAATATATTCGGACACTTATATTAATGTATGAATTTTAATACAAAAGAATTCTTACTTTATTTCATATAATATAATAATTATTGTAAATTCATAATATATATATTCAATGATTTTAATAGAGGTCTCTAACGCTCACCAAAGCTGCATTTATTTGATCAAAAACACAGTAAAAACAGTAATATTATAAAATATTATTGCAAATTTAGTGCAATAAATGTGTTTTTTTCTGTGATGGCAGGGATGTTTTATATGAATAAAAATTATTTTAAATTATATTAATTTATCTAAAAAATTTTTTTAAATTAGTTAAAAAATCATTAAGATTATTTCAAATAAATTGCTATATTATATATATATATATATATATATATATATATATATATATAAATCAATAATAAATATATTTAATGGTTTTGAGAAGTCTCTTCTGTACACCAAGGCTGCATTTATTTGATCAAAAATACAGTAAAACATATTTTGTATATACAACGTAACATCTGTTTTTACTGCAATAAATATTAAACTCAAATTTATTTATCTGAATAAAAATGCATTTTAATTATATTAAATGAATTATATTAAACTAATAATTTTTTAATGAATAAAAATCATTAAGACATGACGACTGTTTTAAATGAATTGCTATATTAAAATAAAGTATATATTTAAGAAAGAAATAAACAAATGTACATATTAATACATTTGAATATAAAAATCATTCTTACTTTATTTTATACTAACTAATAATTATTGTAATTAATAAATTATTAGTAATAGGTTATTTATTCATTTAAAAAGGCTATTTATTAATAATTGATTATTTATTAATAAAGTATTGTTTTATAAGCAGAGTTTACATATTCTAAAGAAAATTTAAGAGAAAAAAGAATAGAAAATGTATATAAATATATAAAAATATATATATATAAATATAAAAAATATATATATAAATATAAAAAAGTATTGTTAATACTTGAATAAAAAAATATATATAAATATATATATAAAAAAATAAATAAATGTAAAAAATATATAAATATAAAAAAATATAAAAATCATTCTTACTTTATTTTATACTAACTAATAATTATTGTAATTAATAAATTATTAGTAATAGGTTATTTATTCATTTAAAAAGGCTATTTATTAATAATTAATTATTTATTAATAAAGTAATGTTTTATAAGCAGAGACTACATATTCTAAAGAAAATTTAAGAGAAAAATAGCTGCATTAGATTTTTATGGAAACTTGTGCATTTTATTTTTCAGGATTCACAGATGATTAGAAAGTTCAAAAGAACAGCATTTATTTAGACTAGAAATCGTTTCTAACACTATAAATGTCTTTACTGTCACGTTTGATGCTGAGTAAAAAACATTAAGTTTTTACGCTATTCTTACATATTTGTTAACATTATTGTTGGCATCAGTATTGAAATGCCACAAAACAAGCCATTCAATTAACCTGCTCAAACAGTGATGGTGTTTGATCAGATTGACCTGCATTAAGTTGTGAGAGATGGCGCTGTTTTTTAAATCCGGCGGTTGTTTTGTCTGTTTGTGTGTGAGATATTCATCCCGGCTCAGGTCACTGTGACGAGTCTGTTTCAGGCTGTTTGGCAGCAGTTTTGTGAGCACCTGTTCTCGTCTCCGTCTCTCTGTACATCATGTTATTGTGAGTTTGATTGCGCATGACAGACAGAGCGTGCTCATATATTCGGTGAGGAACAGCGAGAAGCTCCGCAGGCAGGAGGAGGGATCAGAGCGAGTCACCGAGAAAATAACAAATCGCAGGCCAGAAGGAAAGCGCTGATCGTTCGTCTTGCTCTGCGATTCCCTCCGGCGCACTGTGATTTGTGTTTTTATGCTTTCCCTTTAAAGGTGCTCTAAGCGATTTCATATTTTGGACTGCCACGCATTAAATGTGGCTGCTACCTGATGGATATTACTGGAATGGGTTTGTGAGGCTGGCGCTGTGACAGTAATACAGCAAACAGCAAAAATGATGCTCAACGTCAGTCAATGTGCACATTCAGGGTCATTTTGCATTGTGTCAGTCAATGTCTTTCAAAGGTTTTTTGCGTGGTATGCCTGTACTGGAAAAAATACTTGTATATGTTTAATGGTTCAATACTATCTTTTTGATTAGGGGTGGGCGATATGACAGAAATATCATATCACGTTTTTTTTTTTTTCCAGAAATATCAGGATTGACAATTTTATCACGACCCTTTGGCGTGTTGGTTTTACTATTTTGCAAGTTGTACAGCCAAATGTCCCCTTTTTTAAAAAAAAAAAACCTTTCAAGGTAACAAAGTATTGATAAAAAAAGAATGGCAGATATTTAGGCCAAAGTGAGCGAAGATAAAAATCTTTGTCATTATTTTAGCTTTGTTAATAAAAAATAAGAACAAAGATACATGTTACAAATAAACATAATACAAATAAAACAAACATTTAGCAGTAGCATTCAAGAAATTGAATTTAATATGAAAAGTGAAACACTATATACTTGTGTGTGAAAGTATTAAAGTTCTGTCAAAAGGAGTGATTTTTTTTTCTCTTTGCGGTTTGTTGTTTTATTAACATTAAAAGAATAGTTTGCCCAAAAATTCGCCATAAATTCTGTCATCTGTCTGTCAGTTCTTTCTTGTGTTTTATTTTTATACCATTATTTACTCACTCTCCTCTCAGGTTGTTTTAAACCTGACTGAGTTTCTTTTTTCTATTGAATGTTATCTATTTAAAATGTTCTATTTTTAAATTCAATAGGGACCAGATATTGTTTGGTTACCCACATTTTTCAAAATATGTTATTTTGTGTTTAGCACAAGAAAGAAATTAATACAAGTTTGGGACAACATGTGAGTAAATAATGACAGAATTTTAATTTTGGGTGAACTATTCCTATTCCTAATGAAAAGCAGCAGCATGTTCAGGTGTACGCGCTCTGGAGAAGTGCATGCACGTCAGAACAGAACGCATAAGAAATGTTTAATCAGCATAACTTTGAAGCAAATAATGTACTTGTGACTTTGAATAAGTGCAGTGTCCTGTGAGTGTAACCTTTGAAAATCTAAATCTGGACTTGAATTTTTTATATTATAAACTAAAGATACTATCTGAAATTTGAAACAGAAATAATAGTGATGATCTTGCCACTTTCTTATACATATTTTTACTCAAATTAATCAAAATGGATTTATAGCGTTTTGGAACCAAACTCTTCATATATATATATATATATATATATATATATATATATATATATATATATACTACCAGTCAAAAGCACACCCTTTCATTTAATGTTTTTTAAAGAAGTTTCTTATGCTTATCAAGGCTGTTTTCACTTGATCAAAAATACAGAAAAAAAAATATATTGTGAGATATTATTACGATGTAAATCAATGTTTGTCTATATTAACATACATTAAAATTTAATTCATATCTGCAATTAAAGTAGAATTTCCAGAATCATTACTCCAGTCTTCAGTGTCACATGATCGCTGATTTATTATTAGTGCTGGAAACAGTTGTGCTGCTTAATATATATTTTTTGGAACCTGTGATACTTTTTTCAGGAATTTTTGATCAATAAAAGGTTGAAAAAGAACAGCATTTATTTCAAACAGAAAGGTTTTCTAACAATATACACTACTGTTCAAAAGTTTGGGGTCAGTAAATTTTTATTCTTTCTTTTTTTTTGAAAGAAATCAATACTTTTATTCACCAAGTTAAATTAATAAAAGGTGATAGCATAGATTTACATTGTAAAAAAAAAAAAGGTTTATATTTTGAATAAATGCTGTTCTTTTTAACTTGTTATTCATTAAAGAATCCTGAAAAAAGAATCACAGGTTGCAAAAAAATATTTGGCAGCACAACTGTTTCCAGCATTGATAATTCTAATAATAAATCAGCATATTAGAATGATTTCTGAAGGATCATGTGACACTTAAGCCTGGAGTTACAGCTGCTGAAAATTCAGCTTTGCAGGAATAAATTATATTGTAAAGTATATTTGTTATTATATTTTTTTTCTGTATTTTTGATCAAATAAATGCAGCCTTGATGAGCATAAGAAACTTCTTTAAAAACATTAAATGAGAGGGTGTGTTCAAACTTTTGACTGGTAGTGTATATGTATGTATGTATGTGTGTATATATATATATATATCACAAGAAAAACAGTATGGGGGAGCATTTTATTTTATCAGTTGTGCTCGACCAAGACTGTTTATAAAGAAAGAAAGTGTGGTTCATTTTGATTTCATGTTGACTTTCATATTTTCTTTTGCTGTAGGCATCATCCTCACCTGTTCCAAAATATTCTGGAGTCGTTCTGCCTCGAGGTCGATGACGAACTTCTTCTCCTGTCGCCGGTCCAGGTCTTCCAGCAGTCTTCGGTAACTGGCGTCATTGAAGTTCTCCACACAGATGGCGCTCACCTGCCAGCCGTTCTGACCCGCCTTCTCCATGATGGCCTGCAGGATGGCATATCCTGCAACAACAACACAACAAAACTCTAAATGTGAGTAAAATACAGATTTTTATATTCGTAGATCTCTGTTATATCAGCAGTGAGATTGAACAGAACGTCTGATGTCGTATGCAGCCTTCAAATGCGGCATGAGAAAATGTAGACTCTTTGATCGCACGATACTCTATATTGCCAAAAGTATTGGCACACCCCCTTCTAATGAACAGGTTTGACTACTTTAGTAACATTCTTAATGTTTAAGCATATAATGATATTCTAGGGAATTGTGTCCTTCTAATTTTATAGCAAAAGTTTGGACAGGACCCTTTTTTATTCTAACATGACAGTGCCTCTGTGTATAAGTCAAGGTTTTTAGAGAAGTTTGATTCAGTCAGTGTGGAAGAACTTGACTGGTCTGCATAAAGCCTCTGGTGTGACTTTAAATGCAGTCCTTGAGCCAAAAAACTCTTGTGCATATGGGTACAGTCATTTTAGACACTTCCAAAACTGAAGCAACAGAGATGGAAATACAATTTTTAAATACATGAATTATGCTTCCATCTTTGTTGCTACAGTTTTGGAAGTGCCTTTTTCTGTTCTAAAGAAGGGGGTGTCCCAATACTTTTATATACGTCCATATAGTGTATATAAAAGTCATTGGTGTTTGGTGATGAGTTTTTGGCTCATGGTCTGCATTTAAAGTCACATTAGAATGGGGTGTCCCTATACTTTTGGCAATGTAGTGCATATCAATATAAACTGAAATGCTTCTCATCAAATTCCTCTAAGAGCAAATGACTGGATAATAGCTCAACATTTGTCTGTTTTTATGCAACTATTAAAAGGTGAGATGCAACATAAATCAAATAATACTCTTACTGTATGTCAACATTTGTCTCAGTAGAGTGACAAGTGAAACTTAAATGAAAATTAGAAATGTTGCCTTTGCAACTAAGTAAAGTAAAATAAATTTGTTGCTAAATTACAAGAAAATTACTGAAAAATAAAAATAGAATAGAAATAGTTAAAATAATAAATATTTTAAATAATAATGACAAAAGCACATGACTTTTCAAATTACAAATAATTAAAAATTGTAAATAAATAAAAAATTGCATTCACAATAGAAATATTTCTATTGTGTTGTACTGGATTGAGTTGTTCTATGAAATTATGTGTTGTCTTTTAATTTAAATAAAGCTAAAATACAGTATGGATATTATGTGAAAAACCTAAAAAAAAAAACAAATGAAAATAAGAAACATTGCCTTGGCTACTAAAACAATTAAATAAGGCAAAGTAAAACTTAAAATTAAAATAAAGGTCTGTTTTATACAAAAATTGGAGACAAAGATGATACTTAAAAGAGAACAAAAGAAAGTAAGCAATTTTACACAAATAATAAAAAGATAAATCAGACTATAGCTCTAAACTGAATAATATAAATACTTAATAGGAATAAAATAGCTATAATATAAACCTTAAACTTTATTTAAACTTAAACTTAAATTTTATTTCAACTAGTCTCCAAAGCAATGTTTCTCATTTATTTTGTTGATGTAAAATAACTAAAACTGAAAAAATAAAAATAAATAAAATCTATAGACACATTTAACACAAAATAAATTAAAATTAAAACTGAAATCTAAAAATTAAAACTAATTTGAAATATTAATTAAAAACTATAAGAATATGTCAAATATACTAAAATAACTCTGACTCCAACATGTCTGCCAAAGTATAAACTGAAATAAAAAATATCTATAGACACATTTAACAAAAAAAATCATAAAAATGATTTAAATAATAATTTAAAATATTAATAAAAACTATAACAGTACCTCAATGATACTAAAATAACACTGACTCCATTATCTCTGCCAGAGTATGAAAAAATACAACTTTTTAAATATTTATGTACTAAAATAACACCAAAAAGAAATAATAAAAATGACAAAAGCCCAATAAAATTATTCAAATTAAAACAGAAATCTAAAAATAAAATACTAATTAAAAACTATAAGAATATCTCAATAATGTTAAAATAAAGCTATTTCCAATGTCTGCCAAAGTATGTAAAAATAAACTTTTTGTAAATTAAATAAGTTTGTACTAATATAACGCTAAAACTGTATAGATATTTAAATAATAAATAAAAATTACAAAAGCACAACAAAATTATTCAAATTAAAACAAATCTATAAACTAAAATATATATATATTAAAACCGAAATCTAAAAAAGAAAACTCATTTGAAATATGTATTAAAACTATAAGAATATCTCAAAGAAGAACTATAGATAATAAAAAACTAATACAAATGACAAAAGCACAATTACAAAACTTTAAAATAAAAAATCATTCAAAATTCTAAAAACTATAACATTACCTCAATGATACTAAAATAACACTGACTCCATTATCTCTGCCAAAGTATGAAAAATGATACAATTTTAGCCAAATACTTAAACGTGATAAGCAACATAATTCACCTTTCCAGACTGTGTGTGTGTGTGTGTTTCTACAGGTGTGTGTTTTCGCTCTGCTCCGTCTCCTGTCCAAATGTCCCGTGTGTATTCTGCATCGGTGTGCCAGTTCTGTCAGCCAAGAGCAACAGATGTCCTTTAAATTGGCCCTTAGTCGCACCGCAGGACTTTGGACATCAGGACAAATGCAGCGTCCAGCCTCCGTCTGTGTGTGTGTGTGTGTGTGTGTGTGTGTGTGTGTGTGTGTGTGTGTGTGTAGGTTTGTGCAGGTTCGGAACAACAGATATGACACAAACCACAATACACAGACCACAGATGACCATGAGCTCACACACACACACACACACACACACACACACACAATCATAATGAAACGGTACCAGCTGTCCTGTGAGTAAACACAGACTGGCAGCAGAGAGCTGGAGAATCCTCTGTACACAAACCCCAGTCTGTTTGTGGACAGAACGGATGGACGGACGGACGCTCGACTCTTGCACCACATGTAAACACAGTCTAGACCTGCTGCTTTTCAAACACAATGTATAGGCATGTGACGTGCTCCCTTGGATTACAAAAGTATAATCAAAGCATACTGTGTAAGATGTCTTCGAAAGGCAAGGTTTTGGAGAAGTTTTTGTGAGTGATCTAAATGATTCAAAGCAGGGTTAAATCTGGTGTAACAATCATGTTTTCTAACATTTTTAAAATGTATATATTTGTGAATATCTAAATATTTTAAAATATTAAACATACTTCAATAATATTTACATTTAAAATATATATATTTATATATATATTTGTGAATATCTGAACATTTTTAAATATTAGAAAAAATAGATATTTATTTATTTATTTATTTATTTATTTATTTTTTAGAATATTTTCCAAGTCAGAAAATTTGCTTAAAGAGCTCATGGTGCTACATATAGTTGTATTATTAAAAATAAAAATAAAACTTTTTAAATATGTAAATATTTACAAATATTGAAATAAAAATGTCAGGTTTTGGAGAAGCTTGGTGTGAGTGATCAAAACTATTCAAAGCAGGTTTAAATCTGGTGTAACAATCATATAGGTTTTTATAATAATGTTTTACAAGTCTATTTTTGACTATGGAAATATTTAACAATTTTCAAATACGTAATATTAACATTTTTAAAATATATATATATAATCTTCAAGTCAGCAAAATGCCTCAAAGAGCTCATGGTGCTATATAAAGTTATTTTTAATATTAAAAAATATATGTTTTTTTAATATGCAAATATTTTAAAATATTTAAATAAAAATGTGAGGTTTTGCAGAAGCTTGGTGTAATATTGGGTAATATTTTTTATTTATATATATATATTCCAGGACAACAAAATGGCTCAAAGAGCTCACTGTGCTATATATAGTTTTATTTTTTATTTAATTTTTGTGTGAAAAAAATATTTTTTTCAAAGAAGATTGGAGGAATTAAAAACCAAATTACATGTTGGCACCTTTTTATAATGCATGCTAATAATAATATTATTATTATTCAAAGTCAAATTGCTCCTATTTCATACTGCCTCAAAGTATTTATTTATTTATCAAATTGATAATAACTGGAGGCAACTCACTGATTTAGACATTCATGCAGGTAGTTTATGCGACATATTTAGAAATTTTTAGCATTTTTGTACTGCCTCATACTTTTTTAGTATGTACAGCCATATGTAGTACACATTTTGTAGTACTCTGTTTTATGGTGTTTCACCTCAGTGTAAATTGAGTGTTTATAATGTAGCAGTAGTCGACTCAGGCTAAAGTGTCAAAGCGATAAGCTAACGCGGAGCAATAGCTGGAGCACTCGCTAACAGTCCGCTCCAGACTGCCAGATGGTCAGTTTCTCGGCTAAAGTGAGCGCTCCAGCAGCGACGGCTGTGTCAGTTACTCTGGGCCTGTAACTGAAGCTGTTAGCAACATTCGTTAACCGACTGGATTCCAGCACTGCTGTAACGGCACGCCGAAAGGAAAAGATGTCCACTAACTTACCGGACGCTAGTGGTCCGTAATGAAGAACGGAGCGACTCTCCTCCGGCGGCTGCCAGGGAAAAGTGTAAGTCTATTTGACATTTTAAAAAAAAAGTTAACTTTTGAACGAGGAAAGATGTTTGTCCCCACAGCTTTCACTTGATTTGATCATTCAATATGGTTAAACAAGTTGGTCGATATTACGAGATTACTGCCAGTCTAACTTAATCAGTTTTTTGTTTTTTTATTCATTCTGAGGATACAGAACAGAGCCGTTGTGCGTCTCCAAATGTAATACAGCATTTTTTTGTTTGTTTGTTTCTGAATGAATCGCTTTTCAAAGAATCAATGATTCAAATATGTTACCCATTCATTAAGACAGTCACTGTCGCTAAGTTATTGAATAAATCATCCAGCTGAACGAATCAAATTGAATCATCCGTTCATAAATACAGTCACTTCCTTCGTTCTTGAATGAATCACCTGTTTGAATGAATCAATGATTTAACCATCCATTCATAAGACGAATGAATCAGCTGTTCATGATTCACTCATTAAGACAGTGACTTACCTCCACCTACTGGCAGTTTTAAAGTTTTAATTCAGATTTAAACTCATTTATATTTAAACTTACCATTTTATATATATATATATATATATATATATATATATATATATGCTTAAAGGTGCTTAAAGTATTTGAATTTGACTTTTAGTAATTCAAGACATGGAAAACCCTTGAAAATAGCAATATTCCTGAAGTTGTACTTGGAAAGTGCTTGAATTATTGAAAGGCAATGTAAGTGTCCGATTTGAATCGCGCTCCAATCGAATCACAAATCATTTGATTCAGATCGGGACTTCAAATCGTGTATCGCGAATCATTTGATTTAGATCTGATTTCAAATCGCGAATTATTTGATTCAGATCAGGACTTCAGGGTGGGTTCATGAATCATTTCGTGAAAGAATGCTTCGCGATCTGCGTTTTGAGTCCTGATCTGAAATGATGGTTCGCAAATCATTTGGCTTAAAACTTTGGAGCGCGGAGCGCAAATCATTTGATTTAGAACTGATTTCAAATCGTGAATCATTTGACTCAGATCAGGACTTCAGGGTGGGTTCATGAATCATTTCACGAAAGAATGCTTTGTGATCTGCGTTTTGAGTCTTGATCTGAAATGATAGTTTGCGAATCATTTGGCTTAGAACTTCAAACCGCGTATCGCGAATCATTTGATTCAGATCGGGACTTCACATCGTGAATTATTTCATTCAGATCAGGACTTCAGGGCGGGTTCATGAATCATTTCACGAAAGAATGATTCGCGATCTGCATCCTGATCTAAAATGATGGTTCGTGAATCATTTCTTAGAACTTCGGAGCACGGATCGCGAATCACGAATCATTTGTTTCAGATCAGGATTTTGGAGAGGTTTCTTAAATCTTTTTTTTTTTACCTACATTTTATTTCATTAGACAGTCGAAAACATCAAACCATTAAGGCAGTACAGTTATAAAAACAAAACAAAGAAAAAATAAAGTAAGTAAATATACATAAATACAAATCCCTTAAGAAAATTAACTGTGGTTTAACTATAGTAAAAGTGTAGTAACCATGTTTTTTGTATAACCACAGTTTTATTACAAATACCATGGTTAAATACAATTGATTGGATAAATTACTTAAAGTATCATTAAGTTTTTTTTTGCCAAATATTATTTTTAAAACAATCTCATAGCATTGTTTATGCAGCTGTAAATGCAGATTCTGTGCCACTTTTGCAATGCAAAAATAAATATATAAATATAAATAATATAAAAAATTAAAAACAACATATAAATATAAAATATATTAATAAAATAAATTCAAAATAGTAATAAAATAATAGTAAGAATACTAAAATATTAGATAAGGCATGTATAAAAACAAATTAAATCCAAATAATAATATAAAAAACTAATAAAAATGACAAGTATTAAAAATGTAAAAAAAAAAAAAAAAAAAAATAGAAAATATAATGTAAATATTAAATATTTAAATAAAATAAATTCTAATAGTAACTTAGCGTATTGATTATATATAAGCATTTGACAAAATATGACACATACATTGAATAAAGTTAGAAAAAAGTATCATATAAAGGTAAAGTGCCTCTGGAAATCAATTTAAGATGGCAAATGTGGTCCTTAATGAAAACATTCATTTTTGTAATGGCGAAATATTGTGTAATTATCACCAATATTGAGATTTATTTATTTATTTATTTATTTTTTTTGGTAAATATCACAAACCCTTAAGAGATCTACACACATTTGTGTTTTCTGTAGAAATGTACAAAGTAAATTTTTAACAAGATTTTCGTTGCTCAAGACAAACTGTGTTTGTTTTTCATGTCAGTAAAGTGTCTTCTTGTCCAAATGGGTGTTTTTTGGCAAAAATCAGCTGCAGTATGTGTGTAATTTGTGTTTATTTGTGAACAGATATCTTTTTCCATATTTGCTGGCAGTGATGCTAACATTTCCAGACAAGCCGGACGTTCCCCTGCGATCAGCCGTTTTACATGTGTGAGCGAGCGATCGGAGACGTTTTAGCGGATAGATCCGCAATGCAGATCCGCTGACAGAGGTGTGAGGTCAAGTTGAGTGTCTCGGAGCCAGATAAACCTCCTCAGCGCTCGGGGAATCAACAAAAACCTGAGGACAAAGGCAAAATCGAGGGGAAAAGACATACTGCATTGTCCTTGGAATCAATGCCAGCTCCAGATGAAGCGGCTCAAGAGACTAGATCAGAGTGACGCTTATGATTCACAAAATGAATTAATAATTAAATGATTCCTTTTGTGAATCAAATTGTAAATAGTTTTAGTAAATAATTGCTCAAGCATTTTCTGAAAAGTTGGTACTAGTTAACCTCCACACTCGACTAGTTGTTTGTTGGACAGCTAGTTTATCTTATATATCTATTTTAGATTTTAGATTATTTTTATATTTTACGTTTTAAATATTATTTTATTATTATTATTATTATACTGTCTAGGTCTAATTATTATTATTTTTTTTCTATTTCTAGTTAATAGGTAATTAAACTTATTTCAGTTATAGTTGACATAATATTTTATATTATATTTATAAAATCTGATATTATATAATATTTTATATTATATTTATATTATATTTTGTATTGTTTTTTTCTCATTTTACATTTTTTAAGCGTTTGTCATTTTTATTAGTATTATATTATATTATTATTTGGATTTGATTTAATTATTTTTTTTTACATGCCTTATCTGATATTTATTTTATTATTATTATTTTTATTACTATTTAGAATATTTTATTTATATATTTAATATTTATATTATATTTTGTATTTATTTTTAATTTTTTAACTTGTCATTTTTATTAGTTTTTTATGTTATTATTTGGATTTAATTTGTTTTTATATATGCCTTATCTAATATTTATTTAGTATTATTACTTTCATTTTTTATTACTATTTTGAATTTATGTTATTAATATATTTTATATTTATTTTATATTTTGTATTTTTTTTTTATATTATTTAGATATAATTTATTTTTAAATTGATATATCTAATATTTATTTTAGTATTGTATTACTATTATTTTTATTACTATTTTGAATTTATTTTATGTATTGTATATTATATTTTGTATGTTATTGTTTATTTAAAATTTTAATACTTGAATTTTATATAATACTAATTATAATATATAATATAATATAATATATATTTTTTAAATACTAATATTTAGATTTAATTTTATTTTTATTTCAGCATTCCAGTTAATATTTTAGTGCTTCAACATAAACTTATTTTAGTTTTTTTTTTTTTTATCTCTTATTGTAATATTATTATTATTATTATTATTATTATTATTATTATTATATTTTGTATGGTAATCTTAATACTTTAATACTTTTGTCATTTTATTAGTTTTTTTTAAATATTATTATTTAGATTTAATTTAGTTTTATTTCAGTATTCCAGTTATTAATTTTAGTGCTTCAACATTTAAGTTTCTTTAATCTAATATGTATTTAATTTTAATATTATTTATTCCTATTGTTTTAGTTAATATATTTTTTGTTTTTATTTTATTTATACATTTTAGTATAAATTATAGTAATACTAATTATTAATTTTCTTATTTTCATTAGTTCTTTTTAACATGACCATTTAGGTTTAATTTCTTTTTATGTCAGTTTAGCAGTTCTACCCAAGTCCTTCAACCTAAACTTATTTCAAAAGCGGTGGACGAAGGCAAAATTGATGGGAAAAACACGCCGCGTCGTTCTTGGACTCAATGCCAGCTCGGATAAAAAGCGGCTCAAGAGACTAGCGGTCAAATTCAAACATCAGCACTTATTAGGCGAGGAGGGAGATGAAGAAAATGAAGATGAGGGAAGAAAGCGGATGCGAGTGGATCCATTAGCTTCTCTTTCTGGCCTTTAAGAAGGAGATCACGGATGACTGGATGATTGGCTCGCGGCTCGCGTCGCTCTGGGCTCGAGGACGAGCAGTTAACGCTCCGCTGACCTCCGCGCCGTGGAGGAACAGCCGACCGACAGCAGGCAGGAGATCTCTGGCGCTCTGTGGCCGAACGCTGGGCTTAAAATGGGCCGGAGAAGAGCAAATCATATCAGGAAATTCTCCTGATATATCTCGCCTCACTGCAGGGCTCCCGCGATGCCAGACGAGAGAATTAGACGGCAGCTGTGACTCTGACACCGACGCCAACTTACAAACGTGTGTGTTTGTGCAGATTTTGCTTAAGCTTTAGTATATTTATGTTTAGCGGTGTCTATCTTTTATAGATTCATGTTTCTGATATGTGCGACAGCAATCTGCTGTTGATCCCTGAAATATCTAAACCAAATGTTTGACTAAGTGAAACACAATTAAAACACTAGGCTATATGAGAAGTTGGCACTAGCTAATCTCCATAATTGACTTGTTCAACAACTAGGCCTATAGATGATTAGTCGACCATCCATCCTTAGTTTGTACTGTAATGTATGGAGTGATACTTTAATATTATGTATATGCTTTTATTAATGTTTTATTTATTTTATATTTTCAGTTTTACCTTTTTTATATTGCTATTTTGGTTTAATTAATTTTTATATTTGTAATATTTAGATTTATTATTTTTAGTTTTTATTTAAATTTTAGTTTGATTTTGAGTCATTTTGTCATTTTTGTATTTTTTTTTAATTACTATTTAGGTCAGTTTATTTTTATTTCAGTTTTACATTTAAAAATGTTTGTGCTTCAGCTTCCATTATCTGCCAAGGTATAATTTCTAATTTAGTCATTTTCGTTCTTTTTAATATTGCAATTTATTTTTATTTCAGTTTTACAATTAATATTTTTAGTGCTTTAATTTAAACTTGTTTAATTTGTAATTAATGTTTAGTTTAAGTTTTTTAATTATACTTTTTATTTTTTTACATTTTTATTAGATTTTTGTTAATAGTTTTTTTTTATATAATATTATTTAGGGTCAGTTTTTTTTTTTTTTTTTTCATTTTTCTAATTTATATATTTAATGCTTCTTAAATGTATTTCCGTTAGTTGCCAAGACATCATTTCTAATTAATGTTTAGTTTAAGTTTTTTAAGTTTTGTCATTTTCATTATTTTGAATTATTTTGTCATTTCTTTTGCTATTCAGGTTTCATTTATTTTTATTTCAGTTTTATTTTTAATATCTTTAGTGCTTCAACTTAATATTTCCATTAGTTGCCAAGGCATCATTTCAGTTTTTTAAAGTTACTTTTTTTATTTAATATTTTTCATTTTATTTTAGAATTATGTATTACTACTACTTGTATTAATATTTTTCATTTATTTTTTATTTTTTTTACATTCAATTACATTTTTAGTAATTTTGCCATTTTCTTTATTTTTATTATTTAAACTGAAACTTATTTGTCTTACTTACCAAAGCAACATTTTTTTTTGCATTTTTAATTTTTATTTAGTTTAACATTTTCTTTTAATGGACAAATGTTTTTTTAATAGTTTTAGTTAACAAGAATAACCCTGAATGTGTAGCATCATTTAAAAGGTCTATTCAGTTTTTTCCTGTGCATGCTGGGTATTTCAGTGGGATTTTTGTAAAAAAAAAAAAAAAAACAATCACAATCTTCTCAGCCTTCTGTCATATGCAAACACAAGGTATGTTCTTACATCTTTTTCTGTCTTAGCTATTTCCTCACTTTTCTGTCTAAAATGGTTTAAATTTGAAGAATGTAGCAAACCGAACTGCAAAATTAATGATCCTTTCCTTAAGGCTCTCTGCAACACTCCCACAGCTCATTCATCTCTGCTCTCTGTCTGCAAAGACTGTTCGAGTCAGAAGTTGACACATCAGGCAGCTCAAACAAACAGATCGTTAAACCAAGACACCAAGAAGTATTTAAATAACCCAAAAAACAGCTCTTCATGTTCAAAAGTCCCTGTTGAATTTAGTGTAGTTTTGCACGATATACCACTACTAAAAAGGTATTGCGATACCCTGCTTTAAAAAATGGTACGATTCCACATTTTAGCCTAGTACCGGTACTTTAAGAAAGCATTTTGATAAGAGCCGTATTAATACTATATATATTTTTATATATAACATTTCTGTAATATATACACTACCAGTCAAAAGTTGATTTTTTTAAAGAATTCTCTACTGCTTACCAAGCCTGCATTTATTTGATCCAAAATACAGCAAGTTTATAGAAAGTAATACTCTTATTTAGCAAGGATGCCTTAAATTGATGGCAAATACATTTGTAATGTTACAGAAGGATTTAAATGCTGTTCTTCTGAACTTTCTATTCATCAAAGAAACTTGAAAAACATCTCCTGAGCTAATAATAATAATAGATGTTTTGTTGAGCAGCAGTCAGAATATTAGAATGATTCTACACTCAAGACTGGAGTAATTTAAAACACATTTTAAATAGTGAATACATTTCACTATATTACTGCTTTTGCTGTATTTTGGATCACATAAATGCTGGCTTGGTAAGCAGAATAAAAAAAAAAAAAAATCTTACTGTTCAAAAACTTTTGCCTGGTAGTTGTGTGTATATACAGTACATATATATAGGCAACTTTAAATTTTCTCTTATTTCTAGCTTTTAATAGCTACGAAATAACCAATAATAATGATTTGTTTGTATACTACAAACACATTTTGTTCATTTTTATCACATAATAAGGCAGAATATTTTCTATACTGTAATAAATGCTATGTCAGTTAGCACTGCATTGTTTATATACTTTAGTTACTACCTGAAGATGACTTGAAAAACATGAATAAACCATATAGACCCTTTTACACAGCCCACGTGATCAAATAGTTGCGCACGCATTTTGGCAACGGAAGTGGTGTTGTTCCCCAGTGATTCTAACGCAGAGGTGGGCAAACTTTTTGATTTGGGGGGCCACATCAGGTTTTTCACATCAAGTGAGGGGCCGCATGATATGTATGTGTCAATTTGTTGTTGTTTTTTTATTCTAAATTGACACTTACTACTGTACTATATGTAAACTTTTACATACATGGCAGTTCTATTCTTGTACCATCTCTAGACAGATAAGTTGCATTGTGTACATGTCGATTGATGTAAGACACATTTTATCATCTCATTCAGAAATAATGTAAAATAAATGAAACAATTACAAACATTACAAACGTATTTATATTCCCCTCAAAAAAAACAAACAAACAAAAAAAAACGTATATTTAGCTGTTAAAAACAAAAAAGAAACAAAAATATCAACTACCAGTCAAACATTTTTGAAAAAAAATCTTCTGCTCACCAAGCCTGTATTAATTTGATCCAAAGTACAGAAAAAACTGTATAATTTTGAAAAAAAAAAAAAAAAAAACTATTTGAATATAGTTTAGAAATGTAATATCCCTGTGGTTTCAAAGCTGAATTTTTAGCTTTTGCTGTATTTTGTATCAAATAAATGTATGGTTGGTGAGCAGAAGATAATTCTTAAAAAAGAAAAAAAAAAACATTAAAAATCTTACTCTGCAAAACATTTGACTTGCACTGTAAGCAAAAAACAAGCACAAATTATAGTATTTATTTAAAGCGAAACTAAAACTAGAGACGTGGTTGCTGGAAAATGCGCAATGCAAACCCGCTTGCCTTTCGTCACCAATTGAAATAAGCGCGTTTTGATCAACAAATGAACACTTTCACAATTTTAAAACGAGCAACTCTTTACACGTGTGCCAGTTTTACACAGGGTGTATATTGTGACTTTTTATTTTGTATCTGAGCTGTGCTGTTTTGATGCGGTCAAAAATTGACTAGGTTTAACGAAGCGGAAAAAGGCGTAAGCCGTTATATACCACACTACGTACTACAGCGCCATCTATTGGATTTTACTGGTATTGCATCAAATGAGCCATTTTATTCCAATTGCCTCATCGGATACCATTGATTACGGTGACGCATTGCTGCCACACACTTATTTTTTTTTCACTCAGTTATGTCGTAATAACGAGATCTTTTCTCGTTATAACGACATCTTTTCTCGTTAAAACGACATCTTTTTCTCGTAATAACGAGATCTTTTCTCGTTATAACGAGATCTTTTCTCGTTAAAACGACATCTTTTCTCGTAATAACGAGATGTTTTCTCGTTAAAACGACATCTTTTCTCGTAATAACGAGATCTTTTCTCGTTAAAACGACATCTTTTCTCGTTATAACGAGATCTTTTCTCGAAATAACGAGATCTTTTCTCGTTAAAACGACATCTTTTCTCGTAATAACGAGATCTTTTCTCGTTAAAACGACATCTTTTCTCGTTATAACGAGATCTTTTCTCGAAATAACGAGATCTTTTCTCGTTAAAACGACATCTTTTCTCGTTAAAACGACATAATTTTCTCGTTAAAACGACATCTTTTTCTCGTAATAACGACATAAAAACGATTTGATTTTCCAGTTATAGAAGATTTATGGTTACATTATAAGCGATTATCCGCGCTGCCTTCGCCACAGAGGATCTGCATCCTGCTGAAGTTATAGAAATACACTGTTTTAAATGTATTTGAATGTAATGGTTGTAAGTGTAGCAGCATATTTATTAAGATAAATATCCAGTCTGTCCACAATCATAATGCTATTCAATAACTGCACTCAGACCCAGAGGATATGAAGCATTTAAATGATAAGATCTGTGGTATCGTGACTGTAATACTCAAGAAACTTTGGGTGCAGTTCATAAAGTATCTACAAGAGTGGATTATGCTATTATATATAGGCTGTTTTTCTTTATTATGCGCTCTTCCGTGTGAGTGAAAGCTGTGTTCCTCTGTCCTCGCCTTTTTGGATAAAAAAATTCCATTGACTGTGGATACGCCTCTTGTAATCATTTTGCAGAACACCACAAGATCAAAACTGTTATTTTTATTTTATAAAAAGCCATTTTAATTATTTTTGAATGACTGACGTTTGATTAAGCCAATCAAAATACGAACAGAAAGAAATAAAGAGATTTTATAATAATAATAATAATAATTATTACTATTATTATTATTAATATTAGCCAATTATTAAAATTTTCTTCTTCTACTGCTTCTTCTTATTAGCTATATCTTACACCACAAGATCAAAACTGTTATTTTTATTTTATAAAAAGCCATTTTAATTATTTTTGAATGACTGACGTTTGATTAAGCCAATCAAAATACGAACAGAAAGAAATAAAGAGATTTTATAATAATAATAATAATAATAATAATAATAATAATTATTATTATTATTATTATTATTAGCCAATTATTAAAATTTTATTCTTCTACTGCTTCTTCTTCTTATTAGCTATTATTATTTCGTTTTGTTTGAGAAATGAAAAAACGAAAATTAAGCTATATTTTCGCAGTTTTGTTAAAAACAAACAAGCTTATTGTTTAATACTTGTTTCACATGCGTGGGCGGCCACGATACTTGGTATGGATATATATTTATATATTATTAAATTTAATTTGAAGCCGCGGGTCGCATCGCGTTCCAGGCTGCGCCGTGCGCACAAGCTACAGATATTGAGCTTACATGGGAAAGACTGTAGGCTACAGTACCTGTTGATTTTTTTTTTTATACATATTAAATAAACGCAAATGGTTTTGTTATTGTTACGATTGTTCTATTGAATGGCACAGTTTTTTTTTTCTTTTTTTTTACAAAAGCGATTTGTAACGTTTTGTTGTTATTGTGATAAAGCAGACATTTATATTTCTTTCCTCTGTTATCACAACGCAAGGGATCGCGCCGGCGCCGCTGACCCAAGAAGTGCAGTGGTGCGATAGCTTTATGTGAAATGTTTGGAAGAAATATAGCCTATGCAACAGCCAAACATTCCAAAGAAACTTGATGGGACAGTTCATGTTCATAAGTTGAAAAGGCTTTTCATGGTCGCCCACGCACAAATAGCCTACTAAAAACATAAGCTTAAGCAAAAAATACGAAAAATCTATAGCCTAATTTTCGTTTGTCCATTTTTCAGACAGAACGAAATCATCATCATCATCCACATCATCATCATAATACTACAATCAAACCGTTTGTCATTTCTCTTTTCTTTTCTCTTCGTATTTCGAATTGCTGTTATATAAAGAAATATTCCAAGCCCGTGTCGATTATTCAAAAATAACAGTTCTAATCTGATCATCTTAATAAGTAATTTCCTCTGTGCCTGCAATGCAATTATTGGATATCATTATACGACAAACAAAACGAAATAATAATAATAATAATAATTAGTATTATTATTATTATTATTAATAATAATAATTATAATAATAATAATAATTATTATTATTATTTTTTTTGTTTGTTTTCGTATTTTTTTGCTTAAGCTTATGTTTTTAGTAGGCTATTTGTGCGTGGGCGACCATGAAAAGCCTTTTCAACTTATGAACATGAACTGTCCCATCAAGTTTCTTTGGAATGTTTGGCTGTTGCATAGGCTATATTTCTTCCAAACATTTCACATAAAGCTATCGCACCACTGCACTTCTTGGGTCAGCGGCGCCGGCGCGATCCCTTGCGTTGTGATAACAGAGGAAAGAAATATAAATGTCTGCTTTATCACAATAACAACAAAACGTTACAAATCGCTTTTGTAAAAAAAAAAAAGAAAGAAAAGAAAAAAAAACTGTGCCATTCAATAGAACAATCGAAACAATAAAAAAACAATTTGCGTTTATTTAATATGTATAAAAAAAATCAAAAGGTACTGTAGCCTACAGTCTTTCCCATGTAAGCTCAATATCTGTAGCTTGTGCGCACGGCGCAGCCTGGAACGCGATGCGACCCGCGGCTTCATTCAGTTAAATTTAATTTTAATATATAAATATATATCCATACTAAGTATCGTGGCCGCCCACGCATGTGAAACAAGTATTAAACAATAAGCTTGTTTGTTTTTAACAAAACTGCGAAAATATAGCTTAATTTTCGTTTTTTCATTTCTCAAACAAAACGAAATAATAATAGCTAATAAGAAGAAGAAGCAGTAGAAGAAGAAAATTGTAATAATTGGCTAATAATAATAATAATAATAATAATAATAATAATTATAATTATTATAATTATTATTATTATAATGACTGACGTTTGATTAAGCCAATCAAAATACGAACAGAAAGAGATTTTATAATAATAATAATAATAATAATAATTATTATTATTATTATTATTATTATTATTATAAAATCTCTTTATTTCTTTCTGTTCGTATTTTGATTGGCTTAATCAAACGTCAGTCATTCAAAAATAATTAAAATGGCTTTTTATAAAATAAAAATAACAGTTTTGATCTTGTGGTGTTCTGCAAAATGATTACAAGAGGCGTATCCACAGTCAATGGAATTTTTTAATCCAAAAAGGCGAGGACAGAGGAACACAGCTTTCACTCACACGGAAGAGCGCATAATAAAGAAAAACAGCCTATATATAATAGCATAATCCACTCTTGTAGATACTTTATGAACTGCACCCAAAGTTTCTTGAGTATTACAGTCAAGATATCACAGGTCTTATCATTTAAATGCTTCATATCCTCTGGGTCTGAGTGCAGTTATTGAATAGCATTATGATTGTGGACAGACTGGATATTTATCTTAATAAATATGCCGCTACACTTACAACCATTACATTCAAATACATTTAAAACAGTGTATTTCTATAACTTCAGCAGGATGCAGATCCTCTGTGGCGAAGGCAGCGCGGATAATCGCTTATAATGTAACCATAAATCTTCTATAACTGGAAAATCAAATCGTTTTTATATGTCGTTTTAACGAGAAAAGATGTCGTTATAACGAGAAAAGATCTCGTTATAACGAGAAAAGATGTCGTTTTAACGAGAAAAGATCTCGTTATAACGAGAAAAGATGTCGTTTTAACGAGAAAAGATCTCGTTATAACGAGAAAAGATCTCGTTATTACGACATAACTGAGTGGAAAAAAAAAAGTGTGTGGCAGCAATGCGTCGCCGTAATTGATAAAATGAACTTTTTAAAATAACTTTTTCAGTCTGTGTTGCTTAATCCGCTCGCACAGTTTGACAAGCTGCTGATTCTCGCCACACTTCCGTTGCCAAAATGCGCGCGCATACATTGCTAAGTCATCATTGTGTACAAATAGTAAAAGGGTCTATATTGTCGCAATCGTGTGTTTAATGTTTCCAAACGTTTCTGTTTTTCTGTGAAAACAACTGTTTTCATACAGCTGGATGCTGTTGACCATATTAGGGATTTCCTTGTACGACTTTCTGCGTGAGAGCGCCCTCTGGCTTCGGGTATGAATGAATCACACACTGCATGGAGTGTTTAGCGCTCTGTGATGTTCATATAGCCTCATTTTGGGTACGAATAAAACAACAGCTCATGCACAGACTATCCTGTCTCTTTCGAATTAAATCACAGGGGTGTTTTTCGGGCAAGTGTGTTCGAATAGATTCTTTCAAGGGCCGGTGTGAATACATATACTTTTAAACTGAAAGAGACAGAAAAGTCGCGATATGAACATCACCGAGTGGTAAACATTCCATGCAGTGTGTGTTTCATTCATACTCTCGCATGGAAAGTAGTACAAGGAAATCCCTAATATGGTCAAAAGCGTCCAGCTATCGCTGTATAAAAACAGTTGTTTTTACAGAAAAACAGAAACATTTGGAAACATGAAAACATTAAACACACGATTGTGACAATATATGGTTTATTTATGTTTTTCAAGTCATCTTCAGGTAACAAATAAAGTATATAAACAACAGAGTGCTAAGACATAGCATAGAAAAGAAAATATAGGCAGTATAGAAAATATTCTGCCTTTTGTGATAAAAATTAAAAAAAAAAAAAAAAGTGTTTGTAGTATATAAACAATTATTATTGGTTATTTTCCAGCAGTGTATCTGATTTCTTGTCCAATTAAAAGCTAGAAATAAGATAAAGTAAAAAAAAAATAAAGTTGCCTATATATGTACTACTATTCAAAAGTATTTGAACAGTAAGAATTGTTTTTTTTTTTTAATGGAAGTATCTTCTGCTTACCAAACAAGCATTTATGTGATCCAAAATACAGCAAAAGCAGTAATTAGTGAAATGTATTTACTATTCAAAATAAGTGTTTTCTATTTGAAACATTTCAAAATGTAATTCATTCCTGTGATTTCAAAGCTACATTTTTAGCATCATTACTCCAGTCTTGAGGGTAGAAATCATTCTAATATTCTGATTGGTGCTCAAAAAACATCTATTATTATTATTATTATTATTGTTGCTGTTGTTGTTAGGTTGAAAACAGCGTAGAATTTTTTTTCAAGTTTCTTTGATGAATAGAAAGTTCAGAAGAACAGCATTTAAACCCTTTTGTAACATTACCAATGTATTTATCATCACTTTTGATCAATTTAAAGCATCCTTACTAAATAAAAGTATTGCTTTCTATAAATTTGCTGTAATTTGGATCAAATAAAGTAGAGAATTCTTTAAAAAAAAAAACTTTTGACTGGTATTGTATATATTACAGAAATTTAATATATAAATAATTTAATTTCTGTCCGCCTCACTTGAAATGATGGCTAAGCCCCTGGTATCAAGATATCGTTTTGTAGTCTAAACACTAGTTTAGTGTCCTCCTTCAGTATGTTTGACGAGTGTGTGTTTCTTACCTCTGTCGGTGTCATACAGGAATACGAAGCGGTTCCAGTCGTAGTGGTCCAGGAGACTTAGTAACGCCCCACGGATGGACGGCCGCAGCTGAAGCACGAACTGCGTCTCGCCCTCAGCAGGGAAACTGGGTGTCACCAGAGAGATGTGCAGCGCGCTGCAGAATGACGTCAGAGTGTGGACCGAACGTTTGTCGTACAGGCCAAAGATCGCGAAGACTCCTCGCGAATACTGCGAACAAACTGAGAAACAGAGAGAGAGAGTCAGTTCACTGTCATATACGGTAACTGCACAAAAATATACTGCGTAATGCAGTAAAGAACAAGACAAACAACAACACCAGCAGAGAGAAAAAAAAAATATAATACAACTTTGAAATATTTTTACTATTTAAAATGACTGCTTTTATTTAAATATATTTTAGAATATAATTTATTCCTGTCATCAAAGCTACATTTTCAGCATCATTACTCCAGTCTTCAGTGTCACATGATCTCATGAAATTATGAAATTAATACGTTTATGTAGCAAGGATGCTTTAAATTGATCAAAAGACATTTATAATGTTACAAAAGATTTCTATTTCAGATAAATGCTGCTCTTCTGAATTTTCTATTCATCAAAGAAACCTGAAAAATACTACTACGCAAACACTACTACGCAAATCAGAATATTAGAATTATTTCTGAAGGATCATGTGACACTGAAGACTTGAGTAATGATGCTGACAATATTGCTTTGAAATCACAGGAATAAATTACTTATTAAAATATATTCAAATAGAAAACATTTTTTTTTAAATAGTAAAAATATTTTGAAATTTTAGTTGTTATTTATTTATTTTTTTTACATTTATTAACTGTCATTATTGATAATTCTTGTCATTAAATACAATAAAATAGTAATTAAAAATGTCATATTTCACCCTAAAATTAAAAGAAGTGAAAATAATGAAATAAATAAATACAAATCATTAGAATTGATTTTATTTGTAATTTTAATTACTGTAATACATCTAGGTTGTCAACTTTTTTATTATTATTATTTAGTCTTTCTAATTATTCTTAGTGTTGATTTAAAACTCAATTATTTATAACATTTTAATATATATGTGGCGTTAACTCAGGAGGCGTTTGATCCATTAGCACCTTTATTCAAATCACAACAAACAAGCAAGGTCGACAGGGGTTACCAGGTGTATCGTAGGAGATCCAGAGAGAGTAAAGCAGTCCAGGCAGAGTTCGGGGCGGGCAGCAGACAAGGGGATAATCCAGTAAGCGTAGCGGGAAGTCAGAAGGCGGGCGGCAAACGATCACACGAGATAAACAATCCAGTCGACAACAGGCAGGCAAACACAGGGAAAAACGCTCAGAGTTGATAGCAAAAGGCAAATCAAAACTTCGCGAGGGATCGGCAAAATGTCCGACTATTTATGGGGAGAGGGGAGCGAAATGGCGGCGGAGAAAGCGGAACCGGAAGTGCGTCCGACCGGAGCCGGAAGAACGATCCCAGGTACGGGGTGATGGGAAATGCAGTCCGTGATTAAAACTCGGGTGAGGGTTGCCGCTGGTGACGATCGGAGGGAGCCACTGAGACCGGAACGGTGACAGAGCCCCCCCCCTGCGAGCGACTCCTGGCGCGAGTGGAACCTGGGCGGCGGGGTCTGCCCCGATTTCTGGGGGCCGGTCGATTTGGGTTGCGTTGGTGAAAGTCCTGGGTGAGAGAGGGGTCGAGAATGTCTTTGGAGGGGACCCAGGATCTCTCCTCGGGGCCGTAGCCCTCCCAGTCCACGAGATATTGAAGGTGACCCCGCCGGCGTCGAGAGTCCAGGATTTCATTCACTCGATAAGCTTCTTCGCCCTCCACGATGATGGGGGGGGGTCTCTGGGAACCGATCTCATCTAGGCTCTCCGTCCCTCCGGGTCCACCAGCGGGCTTAAGCAGGGAAACATGAAAGGTGGGTGAGATTCGATAATGAGCGGGTAAATCAAGTCTAAAAGAAACTGGAGTAATTTGTCTTACAATTTTGAATGGGCCCACGTACCTGGGGTTCAGTTTCCGACAGGGCTGGCGGAGACGGAGGTCTTTAGTGGAAAGCCAGACCCACTGTCCTGGGGCGTAGGGAGGGTTATGGGTGCGACGACGATTGGCCTGGTTCTGGAAGCGTCGGACGGCTCGTTGGAGGTGAACATGCGCCGAATTCCAGGTCTCCTCGCACCGTTGAAACCAGGAAGTGACTGCGGGTAGATCAGAGGGTTCGCCAGACCAGGGGAAGAGAGGGGGTTGAAATCCTAGGATGCATTGGAAAGGGGTGAGGTTGGTTGCAGGTTTGATGAGAGAATTTTGCGCATATTCCGCCCACATGAGGAAACGGCTCCAGTCAGTCTGATTGTTATGGCAGTAGGTGCGGAGGAATCTGGTGAGCTCCTGATTTAATCTCTCCGCCTGGCCGTTGGCTTGAGGGTGGTAACCCGAAGTTAAGCTGACGTTAATCCCCAATAGACGGCAGAAGCTGGCCCAGAGTCGGGACGTGAACTGAGGCCCACGATCAGACACAATGTCGTCAGGAAGACCGTAGAACCGAAAGACTGAGTTACAGAGGGTCTCGGCTGTTTCTAGGGCGGTGGGCAGCTTGGGGAGAGGTATGAGTCTGCAGCCCTTGGAGAACCGGTCAATGACCGTGAGAATGGTGGTGTGCCCCTGAGAGGGGGGTAAATCTGTGAGGAAGTCAATAGCAATGTGGGACCATGGCCGTTGGGGAACAGGCAGAGGTTGGAGAAGGCCGGCCGGGAGGCAACGGGGAACCTTGGAGACATTACAAGCTGAGCATTCCTTGACAAAACGTATAGTGTCTGCTTGAAGCGACGGCCACCAGAACCGGTTGGTGAGTAATTGAGTGGTAGCTGTAATGCCAGGATGACCAGAACTGGGGGTGGAGTGAACCTGAGCGAGGACACGTTGACGGAGTGGCTGTGGTACGTAGGTGCGGTTGGGTGGGCAGTTGGGTGGTTGGGGGTCGTGATGCTGTGCTTCTGTAATCTCAGTCATGATATCCCAAAGAACAGGTGCAACGAAGATGGAACGGGGTAAGATGGTGTCCGATGAGGTGGGTCTCGACTGGGACTCGTTGAGGCGAGAAAGGGCGTCGGCCTTGGTGTTGAGAGAGCCGGGGCGGTAGGTAACCTTGAAGTTAAAGCGGGTGAAAAACAGAGCCCATCTGGCTTGACGGTGGTTTAGACGTTTGGCGGACTGGAGATATTCGAGGTTACGGTGGTCTGTTAAAACTGTGAACGGGTATTTAGCTCCCTCTAGCCAGTGCCTCCATTCCTCCAGGGCTAACTTGATAGCGAGAAGTTCCCGGTTACCCACATCATAATTCTGCTCTGTGGAGTTGAGCTTATGGGAGTAGAAGGCGCATGGGTACATCTTGGGAGGGTTACCATGCCGCTGGGACAACACCGCTCCTATTCCTGAGTTTGAGGCGTCCACTTCCAAGATGAATTCCTTTTCGGGGTCGGGATGGTGCAAAATGGGAGCAGAGGTAAAGCGGTGCTTCAGATTCTCGAAGGCCTGGAGGGCAAGAGGAGTCCAGGAGAGGCGATGACTGCCCTTCTTGATCAAGGCGGTAAGGGGTGAGGCCACAGAGCTGAATGAACGTATGAAACGTCGGTAGAAGTTGGCGAAGCCGAGGAATCTCTGTAATTCCTTCAGGGTGGATGGTCGGGGCCAGTTCAGGACAGCATTAACCTTCTTGTCGTCCATGGCAATCCCGTCCGGGCTGATGACGTAGCCCAGAAAAGAGATTTGAGACTGATGGAACTCGCATTTTTCCCTCTTGGCATAGAGTTGATGCTTGATTAGTCTTTCCAGAACTGCCCTGACATGTCTGATGTGATCGTGGAGGTTGTCTGAAAATATTAGGATGTCGTCTATGTAGATAATAACCCATCGATTTAGCATGTCCCTGAAAACGTCATTAATGAAGGCCTGGAAGCAAGAAGGGCTATTGGCCAGGCCGAAGGGCATTACAAGATATTCGTAGTGTCCATTGGTAGTCGAGAATGCCGTCTTCCACTCATCCCCCTCCCGGATTCTGATGAGATTGTAAGCACTGCGTAAGTCGAGCTTTGTGAAGAAGCGTGCGGAGCGGAGCAATTCCAAGGCTGAAGGTACCAAGGGCAGCGGGTATCTGTATTTGACGGTGATCTCATTCAGGCCGCGATAGTCAATGCAAGGGCGCAGGCCGCCGTCTTTCTTCTTAACGAAAAAGAAGCCTGCAGAAGCGGGGGATGTGGATGGCCGGATGAACCCCTTGGCTAGCTCCTCCTGGATATAATTCTTCATGGCTTGGGACTCTGGCTGGGAGAGAGGGAAAATGCGTCCCTTGGGAGGCTGGGAACCTGGGACTAGGTCGATGGCGCAGTCACCGGCCCGATGAGGAGGTAGCTGGGTGGCTTTGACTTTGGAGAAGGCGAGTTGGAGATCTTGGTAGTAACTAGGAAGGTCCTCCTTGGCTGATGAGCTGAGTGTGGGTGTCGGGTCGGGGCTGGATATAACAGGGAGAAGACAGTGTTCTTGACAATGAGATGACCATTGAGTGATGCGCCGCTGGGCCCAGGAAATCGAAGGACTGTGGAGGTCGAGCCAAGGGAAGCCTAGGATTATTGGGTTATGTGGGGTGGTTATGATGAAAAACCGGATGCGTTCCTGATGAGTGGAGCCGATGCAGAGGGTGATGTCCGAGGTGGTATGGTTGACGAGTCCTGAGCCCAGGGGTCGACCGTCTAAGGCTGCCACTGCCACATGGGATGCACAAGAAACCAGAGGGATATGGTGAGTTTTGACAAATTCTGCATCAATAAAATTTCCTGCCGCTCCCGAGTCTATGAGAGCGGAGGTAGAAACAGATTTACCTTCGAAAGTGAGGGTGACAGGTACTTCAAAACTAGAGGTGGTATGCTGAACAGGACTCACCGTGGTAGGTTTACGTGGGGGTCGGGAAGGACAGTTGGCCCGAATGTGACCCGGCTGGCCGCAATATAAGCACAGGTTGCTTCTCATACGTCTCTCCCTTTCCTCCATGGTCAGACGTGCGAAGCCCACCTGCATGGGCTCAACCTCGGCTTCTGTCGACGTGGGGGCTGGTGCTGTGGGGTAGTGAGCTGCGTTGCGGGCGGGCCTTCTAGCCCGCATCAGATTGTCCACACGAATGGAGAGGTCAATATATTGCTCCAGAGTGGTCCCCTCGTCCCAGCAGGCGAGCTCCGACTGGAGCTCCATATTGAGTCCCTTGCGGTAGTGAAGTTTCAAGGGACCCTCATTCCAGTCACTCTGAGCTGCTAGGGTGCGAAACGTGAGGGCATAATCTGCTGCAGAGCTTCGGCCTTGCTTTAACGTCATGAGCTGTTCTCCAGCCTCCTTCCCATCAGCTGATTGTTGGAATACCTCTTTAAAACGGGAAACGAAGGCAGCAAACGTGGGAAAAGCAGGGCGTTGGTGACTCCACACGGCGGTGGCCCACTCCAGCGCTCGCCCAGTTAGTAGGGAGCAGACAAAAGCAATCCGACTTTCATCTGTCGGGTACAGTGCAGGCTGTTGTTCAACAAAGAGGGAACATTGCATTAGGAAACCTTTACACTTGCCTGGGGTCCCGTCGAATTTTTCTGGAAATGCAAGGCGAGGGCTGGCGGATGAGTGGAAGACTGGGGAGGGAGCAGTAGCATCGGAGATAGCGCTGGCTGCAGAGGGAGCGGCCATGGAGGCCGTTGCTTGTGCTTGTAAAGCCTGCAGGGATTTGTAAATCTCCCCAGTGAGAGACGTCAGATGGGTGAGTTGTTGTTGATGAGACATGAGCATAGACGCTTGCGCAGATAGCTCCGAAGACAAGCGATGAACAGATGCTGGATCAGGTTCAGGCGAAGTTTTCTGTGGCGTTAACTCAGGAGGCGTTTGATCCATTAGCACCTTTATTCAAATCACAACAAACAAGCAAGGTCGACAGGGGTTACCAGGTGTATCGTAGGAGATCCAGAGAGAGTAAAGCAGTCCAGGCAGAGTTCGGGGCGGGCAGCAGACAAGGGGATAATCCAGTAAGCGTAGCGGGAAGTCAGAAGGCGGGCGGCAAACGATCACACGAGATAAACAATCCAGTCGACAACAGGCAGGCAAACACAGGGAAAAACGCTCAGAGTTGATAGCAAAAGGCAAATCAAAACTTCGCGAGGGATCGGCAAAATGTCCGACTATTTATGGGGAGAGGGGAGCGAAATGGCGGCGGAGAAAGCGGAACCGGAAGTGCGTCCGACCGGAGCCGGAAGAACGATCCCAGGTACGGGGTGATGGGAAATGCAGTCCGTGATTAAAACTCGGGTGAGGGTTGCCGCTGGTGACGATCGGAGGGAGCCACTGAGACCGGAACGGTGACAATATATATATATATATACAATTAGAAAACATTCTATATATAACATTATATAATATAAAAATACTGCATTTGGCACATGCCTGCTTAAATTCAAGACATCAAGAAATTTAAAATGAATAAACTATTTATTAATAATTAATCTTTGCCATAATATGAATTTATTATAATAATAGGTTCTAATATAATAATATTGTAGTAATACTCAAATTTTTATATAATTTAACATATATGTATTACATTAAAAATTGAATAAAGCAATTATATTATTATATTATAATAATTTATTTGATTTACAATTTATTTTAAATTATAAATATATTCTATAAAATATTCATGTACACTACCAGTCAAAAGTTTTTGAACAGTAACATTTTTAATGTTTTTTAAGAAGTGTTTTCTGTTCACCAAGTCTGCATTTATTTGATCCAAAGTACAGCAAAAACAGTAAAAAATTGAAATATTTTACTATTTAAAATAACTGTTTTCCATTTGAATATATTTTAAAATGTAATTTATTCCTGTGATTTCAAAGCAGAATTTTTAGCATCATTACTCCAGTCTTCAGTGTCACATTATCCTTCAGAAATCATTCTAATATGCTGATTTGCTGCTCAAAAAACATTTATTATTATTATGTTGAAAACAGCTGAGTAGAATTTTCAGGTTTCTTTAGTGAATAGAAAGTTCAGAAGAACAGTATTTATCTGAAATAGAAAGACTTTTGTAACATTATAAATGTTTTTATCACCACCTTTGATCAATTTAAAGAATCCTTGCTAAATAAAAGTATTTCTACAATTTCTGAAGGATCATGTGACACTGAAGACTAGAGTAATGATGCTGAAAATGTAGCTTTGATCACAGGAATAACTTATATTTTAAAATATATTTAAATTGATTTTAAATAGTACAAATATTTCAAAGTTTTACTGTTTTTGCTGTACTTTGGATCACATAAATGCAAGCTTGGTAAGCAGAAGAAACTTCTTTATATTCTTCTTTTTTTCCTTTTGATTTTGAAATATGAATATGTTCTTGACAGGTTTTTCTAAGATTCAAGTTCACTAATAAACACATTTTACCATGTTTTCCTGAGTGCGAATGAAAGAGAGAGACTCAGTGTTTAATCTTCAAAGGTGTCGAGCGCATCATTTATTCCAGACACACACAGAGTTTGTCTGTCGCTTCTTTGATGTAAGTTTATAACGTTGCATTTTCTGTCGCTTTCTATGAATGACATACTCTAGTTTTCACTGTAGGATCAAACAGTCTGTTCCTGCGCTCCTCTTTTATTCGTCACTCAGGTGTTTCTGTCATAACAGCCTTTCTCAGAAACTCACTGTATGAGTGTGTTTGGAAAATGTTGATAAAAAGACCTGTGTGAAAAGCATCTGTGCCTCACAGGACCTGTTGAGTTTTTATTGCTTAAAGTCAGAGTTTGTGAGAAATGCGTTGAGTGCTTTACGCTGTCAGATGCTAATCCTCCATCATCATTTACTGTCTGATTCATCGACAGATCAATTAATGGCAGGATGAACCGTCTGTCGGTTATTTATAGACTCAACGCCACTCTCTACTCAGAATATCAGCGGTGGACGGTCGCCATGGAGATGCAGGCCACAGTTAGTAAAAGTGATGTGATAATCAGGATGGACGGATCGTAGAGGAAGGTATGGAGGAGGAATGATAGTTGAACCGAAAAACCCCCACAGACTTATTTGATCCAAAGTACAACAAAACAGTAAAATTTTAAAATATTTGTACTTTTTAAAATAACTGCTTTCAATTTGAATACATTTTAAAATGTAATTTATTCCTGTGATCAAAGCTGAAATTTCAGCATCATTATTCCAGTCTTTAGTCACATGATCCTTCAGAAATCATTCTAATATGCTGATATGCTGTTCAAGAAATATTTATTATTATCATTATTTAAAACAGCTTCTTTGATGAATACAAAGATCCAAAGATCAGCATTTATCTGAAATAAAAAGTTTTTGTAACATTATACACTATACTATTCAAAAGCTTGGAGTCAGTATAATAATTTACATTTTTGAGAAATAAATTATAGAAATTAATACTTTTATTTAGCGAGGATGCTTTTAAATTGATCAAAAGTGATGATAAAGACATTTATAATGTTACAAATGATTTCTATTTCAGATAAATGCTGTTCTTTTTAATTTTCTATTCATCAAAATATTCGAAAATAATTCTACACAGCTGTTTTCAACATAATAATAATGATAAATGTTTTTGAGCAGCAAATCAGAATATTAGAATGATTTCTGAAGGTAATGATGCTAAAAATTCAGCGTTGAAATCACAAGGATTTTATGCATTTTAAAATATATTCAAATAGAAAACAGTTATTTTGAATAGTAAAAATATTTTGAAATGTAAACGTTTTGCTGTACTTTGTATCAAATAAATGCAGGTTGGTGAGCAGAAGAGACTTCTTTAAAGACATTAAAAATGTTACTGTTAAAAACTTTTGACTGGTAGTATACATTAATCCTTTATGTAATATATTAATAATTTAAAATATGTCATTAAATATTAAAATACAGAATGATTTCTGAAGAATGCTAAAGATGCTAAAAATTCAGCGTTGAAATCACAGGGATTTTATACATTTTAAAATATATTCAAATAGAAAACAGTTATTTTAAACAGTACAAATATTTTAAAATGTTAATGTTTTCCTATACTTTGTATCAAATAAAAGCAGGCTTGGTAAACAGAAAAAGGCTTTTTTTTTAAAAAAACATAAAGAAAACCCTTTTGACTGGTAGTGTAGTACTTGTAATTAGATTACATTGTTTTAAAATGCAGATTACAATTACTTTTTGGAAATACATGAGTGTAAATTATTCTTACAATGGCAGTAAATGTTTTTTTCCCCCCTAACAATAATCCCATTCAAATCTATAAACGAGTTAGAGTAAAAGTAATCTAAAAGTAATCCAAAAGTACTTAGAATACATTACCTAACATGAGTAATCTAGATTACATTACTGACTACAATTTTCACCCAGTTTAACCAAAATGACTGAAGACTAAATCCATAGACATTTGAAATGAAATCAAATATACAGCTTGTTTTATTTAAATTAGCTGCTGATGCAATATATTGTACATACAGCAAATAAAAAAATATTATTTGAGTGTTTTACAGTCTTTCATGTTTAATTCAATTATTTGCAAATAATTTGTGACCCTGGAGTCGCTGGGGTATATTTGTAGCAATAGCCAAAAATACATTGTATGGGTCAAAATTATAGATTTTTACTTTTATGCCAAAAATCATTAGGATATTAACTAAAAATCATGTTCCATGAAGATATTTTGCTAATTTCCTACCGTAAATATATCAAAACTGAATTTTTCATAAGTAATATGCTTTGCTAAGGACTTAATTTGGACAACTTTAAAGGCAATTTTCTTAATATTTTAATTTTTTTGCACCCTCAAATTCCAGATTTTCAAATAGTTGTATCTCGGCCAAATATTATCTTATATTAACAAACCATACATCAATGGAAAGCTTATTTATTCAAATTTCAGATTATGTATAAATCTCAATTAAAAAAAAATTACACTGATGACTCGTCTTGTGGTCCTGGGTCACATTTGAATATTTTTATAATAGAATAAAAATAGTTTAGAAGTAAATCCGACAATTTTTTGCATAGTTTGACTTGAAACTAAAATGACTAAAACTGAAATAAAAATATGTAAACAACAAAAAACTAATTCACGCAATCAAATTGCTAAAACTTTTTCACTAATATATTTTTATATAACATAAAAAAGAAAATACAAAAACAAAAAATAATTCAAAATGTTACTAAACACTACAGCATTATCTTAATTAAAGTAACACTAATAATTTTAATAACAGATTATGAAAACATCAGAGTTAGCTTTATTTTAATATCATTAGTTTTCATGTTAATTTTAATTATATTAACTAGCTATGCCTTTAAAAACAATCAGCCGTCTTACATTTACCATCTCATCCAATTCACCCTTCGCAAGCGGCTTGATTGACAGGCGATCTGACCAATCATAACCCAGAATCCGCCATTTTGTCCGACAAACTAATCGGAAAGGAGAGTAGATTAACTGTGGTGGACTTAAACTTCAAAAATTGTGTGTATTGGGATGCGCTGTTGAAATAAAATACATTCTGATGTTCATTCGTGTTTATTTAGTGCTTTAAGAATAGGAGAAAAGACAATCGGTTTGTGTCAATTCATCTAAGTGATCTGGCAAGATGTATTAAAAAGCCACAAAATGGTATTTATTGTTTTAATTTTTTAAAAAGAGACATTTAAAGCTGACACCTTGTTTCAAGGAGTAAGAAGTGACTCCATTTTGCTAATAATGCTCACTTTTCACAATCATATCCGTTCCTGACAAATAGGATCAAGTCTTGTCCTACATTTTTCTTCTTATCGAACGTCTCGTTTCTCTCAGAATTACGTCAGGGTAAAATGAGTTGTTAAAAGTGTTTCTTGTCTGACTTCAGTGGCATCAGAGACGTCTCTTTGTCTCTCTGTCTGTCTGTGTTTCGGTGTTAAAAGAGGCCGTTTTTACAGTCTTGTGTTGTGTGACTGTTATAGTTGCTCGTCCTGTGGGGAATAAGAAGAGCGGATCTTTTTTAACACAGCCTTGAGGTGTCTGAGACTCATGTTTTTAAGAGTGTGTGTGCGCTTCTTAACAACCTTCAGGGGTGTGATGAAAACGTGGTTCAGTCTGCTCTAACACTGATGTCACTCTGTTAAACCGTCTAAATTTAAAACACCAGTCGACCTGACCTTTTGTCAGCCCACGCTCACACACACTTACATTACGTTACGTTATCAGTCTTTCCTATTCTGATGAATGTTTGAAATCACTTTTAGACACAGAAATAATTGAGCTCAACTGTGTGGACTCTCCATTTATTATATTCATTCAAACTATTCCTGCTTCCCCTTCCTTACACTGACAGCATGGCTTATGTAAGTTTCGAGAGTCATTTTTCTTTTCCCATTTAAAGGGAAGACTTGTGAAAAGTGATGAAATTCACAGCCAATCAGAATGCACTGCTATGTTGCGCAGCAACCAATGGAATTCCGTTGTGGGCGGAGCTACCTAGTGTGAGGCCACATAAATAGAATCCTAACTGGTAAAATGTCTTTTTGCACGTTTGCATGTCTAATAGGCCAGAATATACTCTCAAAATAGTATAACTTTAATCTCGTAATTGCTACGAATGAATTCTCATTTTGACTTTATTCGCGTAATTTCGACTTTATTCTCATAATTTCAACTTTATTCTCAAAACTTTACAACTTTATTCTCAAAACATTTTGACTTTATTCTCGTAATTTCGACTTTATTTACTAAACATTGACTTTATTCTCTGAAAATTACGACTTTATTCTCAAAGCATTTCAACTTTATTCTTGTAATGTTGACTTTATTCTCGTAATTTCAACTTTATTCTTGTAATGTTGACTTTATTCTCGTAATTTCAACTTTATTCTCAAAACATTTCGACTTTATTCTGGTGATTTCTACTTTTTTCTCGTAATTTCAAATTTATTCTCATAATTTTTTTATTTCAAAATATTTCTAAACATTTTGACTTTATTCTCTAAACATTTCGACTTTATTCTCAAAATATTACGACTTTATTCTCAACATTTAAACTTTTTTCTCGTAATTTCCACTATCCTCGTAATTTTAACTTTATTCTCTAAATTTCAACATTATTCTCGAAACGTTTCAACTTTGTTCTCAAAACATTTAAACTTTATTCTTGTAATTTAGACTTTATTTTTGAAACATTTTGACCTTATTCTCATAATTTCGACTTTATTCTCGAAACATTTTGACTTTATTCTCAAAATTTCAACTTTATTCTCAAAATATTTGGACTATTCTCTAAACATTTCGACTTTATTCTCGTAAGTTTTACTTTAATTTCTAAATATTTCAACTTTATTCTCAAAACGGTTCGACTTTATTCTTATAATTTGACTATTCTCAAAATATTATGACTTTATTTTCAAAACATTTTGACTTTATTCTCATAATATTTCAAATTTATTCTCGTAATTTCAACTTTATTTTCTAAATATTTGTACTTTATTCTTGAAACATTTCGACTTTATTCTCATAATTTCTACTTTATTCTCATAATTTTGACTTTATTCTCGAAACATTTTGACATTATTCTCATAATTTTGACTATTCTTGAAACATTTTGACTTTATTCTCATAATTTCAACTTTATTCTCTGAATTTTTACTTTATTCTTGAAACATTTAGACTTTTTTCTCATAATTTCATCTTTATTTTTGAAATTTATTCTAATTTCAACTTGGTTCTCTGAATTTTGACTTTATTCTTGAAACATTTAGACTTTTTTCTCATAATTTCATTTTTATTTTTGAAATATGACTTCATCCTCAAAACATTTCGACTTTGTTCTCGTAATTTGACTTTATTCTTGAAATATTATAACTTTATTCTTATTGCAATTTGACTTTCATTCTTGTAATATTTAGACTTTATTCTCAGAATTTAAACTTTATTCATTTAATATTTTAGCTTTATTCTCGAAATATTACGACTTTTATCTTGTAATCTTAGTTTTTGAATATATTTAACGTGGCACTAAAACACCGTCTTACAATACATATTGATATATAGGTATAATCAACTTTGTTGTAACAGTTAAAAAAGTTACACAATTTTAAATTGCTCAACTTATTTTGTGTTAAAGTAGTGTAAACACAGCTGTCATGAATTCCTGATATATTTATAAAATGCTTTTTTTTGTACAGCTCTTGAATAAGCTGCATGGAGTGTTCCACCGTCAAACCGGACATTTGTCTTACTCTGCAAGGTAGGAGTGATTTGTTATGTATTGATTAATAAGCAGTGACTGATCGATCGGAGCGTCTCTACCCTTCAGCTGTACACTGACATCATCACTGTGGACCCAGCGGTGTGATGACCTCATATAACACACATATTTGTGTTTGTGTGTGTGTGTTTGGGCTGATGGGTTCTGTCGTGCGCTCTAAACACAGTTAACTTGAATAAAATCACTCTGGGACTATAATAGAAACAGAGCTATTAATCAGCAACACAGGGGAAGAGAGAGAGGCTGGAGTAGCTGCTGGGTCTACAGGTCACAAACAGATTGATTTACCATTTACCAAAACACACATCATTCCACAGAGAGACTGTATGAAAGAGAGAAGACCAGCTGACCTCACACTGCTTTTGCTCCAAGACACCATAAATTATTTATCATACCAGAATTATTATTTTACATTGTAATATTATTTTACAAATAGATTTAACTCTATATATATAGAATATTTTAGATATTTTAGGACAAAAACAATGTCAATATATATTAACATTTTATAATATATATTTACAGTAAACAAATATATGTAGCAACATTATAGTTTTCATCCATCTTGTTCGACTAAGGCAGTGACAGATAAATTCATGCTAATTTTATGTCACGCTCCCTTTTAAACATTTATAAGTGTATTTATTTAGCTGTCTTTATAATGCACAATTATATGGTTAATTGTGTTTTATTACTCCTGTATGTATTTATCATTGTTGTTCCCTATTAGAACAGACTGTGACTTCATGTTGGTTATCAACCCACCAGTTGAGAAAACTAATAAAGTAGACACGTGGTTTAAAGTAAACAGAAAACCTCATGTACACACATTTGTAAGGTTTATATATGCAACAATGGAATGATATTTGTTATAGTGTATGCTTATGTTTGACATTAAAAACTGGTGTAACACATACTGTTAAAAATACTTTTGAAATAGTATGCATTGATACACCTTCAGCTTTTCTCTAATCAATTTTGTCTAAAATATTGACAGAACATTAAACATCTTGTAACACTTAACAGTAAAGATTCCAATAGTTAACATAAACTAACAATGAAAAATACTTCTAACGCATTTCTTAATTCATGTTAATTTCAACATTTAATACATTAATAAAATCAAATGTTGTATCTGTATATTATTTAAGCATGTAATTGCGATTTCTTATCTGGCTTTTTTCTTGCAATTGCAAGTTTACATCTCACTATTCACTATTTTTTATATGAATTGAGTTTACAGCTTGCAACATTTTACTTTTTCTATGAATTTACAATTGATTTGAAAAAATGAGTTTACAATTTTTACTTTTTTTCTGTAAGTTCTGAGTTTACATTTCGCAATTTTTACTTTTTTCTGTAAGTTCTGAGTTTACTTCTTACAATTTTTACTGTATTTAATATGAATGCTGTTTACTTCTTACAATTTTACTGTTTTAAATATGAGTTCTGAATTTACATCACATTTTTTTTTTTACTTTTTTCCATGAATTCTGACTTTACATCTCACAAATTTGACTTTTCTATGAATTCTGAGTTTACATCTCGCAATTTTTACTTTTTTCTGTAAGCTCTGAGTTTACTTTTTTGCCATTTTTAATATGAATTCTTAGTTTACTTCTCACAATTTTTACAGTTTTTAAAATGAATTCTGAGTTTACATATCACCATTTTTGACTTTTTACTGTGAATTGTGATTTTACAACTTAGAAATGTAACTTATTCTATTAATTCTGACTTTACATCTCACAATTTTAACCTTTTTCTATGAATTCTGAGTTTACATATTATATTATTTTACTTTTTTCCCATGAATTTTGACTTTACATCTCACAATATTTACTTTGTCTATGAATTCAGACTTTACATCTTGCAGTTTTTACTTTTTTTCTGTAAATTCTGTTTAAATCTTTAAATTGTTAGTATTTTCTATGAATTATCAGTTTGCATCTCACAATTTTTACTTTATTCTCACAATTTTGAGAAAAAGTGTGAATTATAATAAAAGGTGCAATTACTATATATATTATATATATATTGGGAGTATAAGAAGAAAATACAGTCTATCTCAGTCTATTTACTTCAAAATTTCACATTTAATTACTTGCCATTTCTTTGTAGTCATTTGTGAAACTTACTACCGATTTCTAAATGAAAACTGTTTAAAAGTAAATCCTGCCATTTTTTTTTAACATAACTAACCTTAACCAAATGTAAAAAAATCTAGTAACAAATATATTGCTTATATTTTATTTATTATTTAAATTATTTATTTATAAATTATTTTATTCTTAGTTAAATGTTAGTTAATGCAGTAATTAATGTTATTCCATGGAATGTCTGGATACTGGATTCTGATTGGCTGGCAGGTATGCAGTAAAACCATTTAATGCACAAGTAGTTCCAAGTCAGTTTAATCACTGTTCTATATCAAATGCTATATATTTGTTATATTAAATGCTATATATATTTATATTAAGTTCTATATATATTTGCAAATGACCATGGAATAAGCGGGATGATCAACAGATTTTAAATGCACTTCGCGTCGGGCGGTTATTAGCCTCCATGTTGTGCATTTAAAATCCTTTAATGCACAGCAAACCGTTGATTAGCCCTTACTTAATTGTAAAAGCTACCTAAATCTTAATTGCATTTCTGGTTCATTCATCATTCTGGAAATGTAAGGTCAAGTTGAGCGTATTGCATTTTTGGATATAGTTGTTTAATGCATCTTGCATTTTTTTTTTTTTTTTTTGCATACTGCAAAAATAGTATGAATACTGTGGCATTCCAAACATAAGCCATGTGTTTCCCCGAGTGAATCAAGCCTGAGTCTTGTTTTAGATCTGAAAATACACTTCTGCTCTGTTCTTAAATGCATTGACACACACACACACACACACACACTTTCTGCTCAGTAAGAAGTCATGATCAGCCCGCTTTCAGCAAAGTGACTTGCTGTTTTTCGTTACCATGACAACGTAGCTGTCAATCAAGGGTGGACTGTGGCAACGGGGCTTTACCATGACTGCCAATAAAGTTGTTTCCATTAATGGAATAAGCTTTTTATTGCCATGGAGCGAGAGACAGATGGACACACATAGAGAGAGAGAGAGAACTGAATACATAAAGACGGCACAATTTAAAGTGTTAATACAGCGGCTGATAACACAAGGAGAGTGAATATACAGGAGGACAAACTCTTCTGTCTTAATTAAATTCTGACACTGTTGTTTTGGATTTGGCCTGATTCGTTAAATACAAATGCTTTGTTTTTTGTTAATCTCAAAACTCAGTGAGTGATGAAAAGTTTGAAAACTGACTTTCTGACCATGTATTTAACCAAACATGTCTCTTGTGTGTGTGTGTGTGTGTGTGTGTGTTAGACAGAGCAAGCTCTCTTCTGATTGGTTCCCAACAGAATGAATCATCAAACTATTTCTGTTGCAGCAAATCAGCCATTATGTGTTGCCAAGGTAACCAAGTATACATACGCAATCACACATAGACACACACACACACACACACACACACACACACACATAGATGGCAGAGACACAGCAAACATGGGTTCAAGCTCTGTACCTGGATTGCTGCAGACTGCTGCATCTTGTTTCCATTTGTCAGTCAAACCAATGACAGTCAAATTATATTTCTAAATCTTCTAAATTGTATTCTGCATGAAGAACCTATTAAGAATTCACATTACTATAATGCATCCAGGTAGTTTGTTAGAATTTTTTATTATTCTCGCTTTCTCTCTGTAACTATTTGAATTAAGTATAGCTCAAGTACAACTACATCATTTTTAAATGTAATAATTGAATATAATATTTTATATGTATATATTTAAAATATTTTTATTATTTATAGTTTATATTATTTATAATATATTTTTCACAGTTTTATTTAGAAAAAGTTAAATATTTATCTGTTTTCAAGTAAATATTTTTTTAAATAACACGTTTTAAGAAATAATGTTATTTCTTAGTTGTTTTAACAGATTTAAATACAACTATTGTAAATACTATTTATCTATTTATTTTAGTTGTTATGTATTAAGCTAGGCACAATTAAAGTTTCAATAAATACTTTTTAAAAATAACATTTTAAGAAAGCTATTGTTTAAAAAGTTGTATATAAATATGAATACAACCATTATCTATTTATTTTAATTGTCAAGCATTACAAGTTATGCACAATTACATTATCTATATAAGTAATTTTAAAAGACAACACTTTAAGTAATATTATTATCTTATTAATATATATATATTTAACTTGTGTAGTACTACAACTTTTAAAAATGTAAAGCAATTACATTTTAAAGTAAATAATTAAAAAATAAAATGTTAAGAAATATTTATTAAAATGTTATTTTGAAAAACTTTTTTTTTCCTATCTAGAAATAAAAATATAATTATATAAATCTAACTTAAACTTGCAATAATTTTTTATTAATTCCTATTTTTAAGGAAAATGAGAGTACACAAAATCTGGATGCATTTATATTTTATTTAAGCTTTATTTCATTTATGGAAAAAATGTTAGTAGTTCCTAAAAATATTTCTTGGTAGCTGTAATTTATTTTTATTTCAGTCGTAGATTTAGTCATTTAAATGCTTCAATCTAAATTGATTTAAGTTAATTGCTAAACATTTCTAAACTTCTAAAGTTATATTTGTATTTTATTTGATAATAGAGAACATTCTTTTGACAGTGAAATACAATCTAGGTGTGTTTTTATAAGATTCACTTGTCTAATCCCTTGCTGCTTTCTTCAGGTGCGCTGAATAATTAATGATCATAATGATTAATGAATAATGAATGTTGGTAAACTGAATGAAATTAGTAAACACACTATCCCAGCCTGCATATATTAATTTTAAATTGAAGTCGACCGATGTTGGTGGAAGAGATTGGTTATCGGCAAAAATCCATGCCGACTGTTTTTCTGGGTTGCGTCCGTTGCTGAGTAGGCTCCGCTGTCATTATACAGTATGAGAGTCATAGATATGTATGATGAGAGCGGCCTCTAGAGGCAGAAATCACTGAAAACACATGCTGTTTGTTTACACACCTGATACTGCATGCTGGACACAGCAGGACACTTCAGATGTGGATTTAAAGCATCAACAACAAACTAAAGTGCATGTTTTCATATCTTTACTGCTGTTAGCATGATAATGGCACTAGCAATTTGCTAGCATGATTAACAAATTACTAGCATGTTGCTAGCATGTTTATAGCATGATTAACAAGTTGCTAGCGTGATTCTAGCATATTGTTAGCATGATTCTAACATGATTAGCATGTTACTAGCATGACTAGCAAGTTGCTAGCATGTTTCTAACATGATTCTAGCATGACTGGCATGTTACTACCATGTTTCAACATGATTAGCAAGTTGCTAGCCTGTTTCTAGCACAATTAGCATGTTACTTGCATGTTCCTATCATGATTTGCAAGTGGCTAGCATGTTTATAGCATGATTAGCAAGTTGCTAGTGTATTTTAATGTGATTCTAGCATTATTAACATGTTACTAGCATGTTTTAACATGATTAGCAAGTTGCTAGCCTGTTTCTAGCATGATTAGCATGTTACTAGCATGTTTTTAACATGATTAACAAGTTGCTACAATGTTTCTAGCATGATTAGCAAGTTGCTAGCATGTTTCTGGCATGATTAGCATGTTCACTAACATGTTTCTAACATGATTAACATATTGCTACAATGTTTCTAGCCTGATTAGCAAGTTTACTAACATGCTTCTAACATGATTAACAAGTTGCTACAATGTTTCTAGCATGATTAGCAAGTTGCTAGCATGTTTCTAGCATTATTAGCATGTTTACTAACATGTTTCTAACATGATTAACACATTGCTACAATGTTTCTAACATGATAAGCAAGTTACTAGCCTGTTTCTAGCAGGATTAGCATATTGCATGTTCCTATCATGATTTGCAAGTGGCTAGCATGTTTATAGCATGATTAACAAGTTGCTAGCATGTTTCTAACATGATTCTAGCATGATTAGCATGTTACTAGCATGTTTTAACATGTTAGCAAGTTGCAGCCTGTTTCTAGCACGATTAGCATGTTACTAACATGATTAACAAGTTGCTATCATGTTTCTAGCATGGTTAGCATGTTCCTAACATGATTAGCAAGTTGCTAGCATATTTTTAGCATGATTAGCATGTTATTAGCATTTTACTAACATGTTCCTAACATGATTAGCATGTTACTAGCATGTTTCTAACGATTAACAATTTGCTACAGTGTTTCTAGCGTGATTAGCATGTTACTAGCATTTTTTTAACTTGATTAGCAAGTTGCTAGCATGTTGCTAGTTTGATTTTTGCGTGACTAGCATGTCATTAGAATGTCTCTAGCATGCAAGTTTAGCAAGTTGCCAGCATGTTCCTAGCATAATTAGCATGTTGCTAGCATATTTCTAGCATGATTAACAAGTTGCTACAATGTTTCTAGCATGATTAGCATGTTACTAGCATGTTTCTAGCATGATTAGCAAGTTACTAGCATGTTGTTAACATAATTCTAGCATGATTTGCATGTTGCTAACATGTCTCTAGCATGATTAGCAAGTCAGTTATAGAAGGGAAGCTTGATTGAGGCTATAAATCAAGACGAGATTTAGTCTCAGAAAAAGAAGAAGTTTAAATAACAGACCAGTAAGTTGCCTTTCTCAAGTCAATTTAACTATCGGCCAGAGTGGTCCAACCTATTGGTATCAGAAAAATCCAATATCAGTCGACCTCTAATTTTAAACCCCTAAATATTCACACACAAAACCTGAAAGTGTGACTTGGCTGCAGGTTTGTATATAATGTAGAAATCATCTGTTCTTCAGAAATGAACTTTGACATAAGATACAGAAACAACATGCGAGCACCTTCACACACCCCTCACTGAGGCTCAATTAAAGGAAAGTTCAGGTCTATAAATAGAGACTCGTCATTATCAGCTGCCATTCAGACTTGTAGTGTGTGTGTGAGGAAGGGTCACAGCAGGGGTCGACCTCTGGGCCTTGAGCCTCATTGACTTGTTATGAAAACAGAGAGAGGCAGCCAGAATGAGACAGACCCATGAAGGGATTGTGGGATAGTTAATATTGATGAGCATTTATCTAAGTGCCATTCAAAGGGACCTACAGCGATGACCTTTACACACACTAACTCTCTCCTTCATTTTGTGTTATGGCTGTTAGAACCATCAGACTGTTGTGAGACTTCTGCTTTGTTCAGACGAGCAGCAGAATGCCTCTTTTGTTGCTGTATCTGACACGAATACATTTAGTTGTTGAATTCTAACTCTGATGAGCTAAAATCACATTTGTTTTGATGTTATCAAAACAAATGTGATTTTATATATATATATATATATATATATATATATAGCTTTAATTTTTCATTTCCGTTTTTGTAATGTTAGTGCTTCAACTTATTTATTTCTTTATATGCCAAGGCAACATTTCTCAATTTGGTATGTTTTTTTTTTATTTTTAAATATTAAAAATACTTGCATATTTACATTACATTTTATTTAAGTTTCATATCAATCACCAAATCAAAAAAGATTTAAATAAATACAAATATTTCTTAATTTCGTCAGTTTTAGTTTTAACTATTTAAATTTTTCATTTCAGTTAGTAATGTTAGTGCTTCAACTTATTTATTTCTTTTATATGCCAAGGCAACATTTCTCAATTTTGTATGTTTGTTTGTTTTTTTTAATTTAGCCTTTTTTATCCAATATTTACATTTAATTTTATTTTATTTAAGCTTTATATCAATCACTAAATAAAAAAAAAAAATGTTTTTACAAAAAATCTTCAAAGATTTAATTAATTTTAAAGTAATTTTTACATTTTGTAATTTTAGTACTTAAAATGAAACTTATTTCAGTGAGTTGCCAAAGTACCATTAATAATTTTGTTTAAATTAGTGTTTCTCATCTTTCATTTATATTTTAAGCTTTTTCATTGACTGAAAAAAAATGTAATAATTAAAAAATAATAATTATTTGTAGCTTATTGTATTTTATTTGCTTTCAGTTTCATTTCAGTTACCAAAAAAAATGTTTTTTTGAAATTAAAAATAACAACACTGATTTCAGTCTTTTTTTTTTTCTTTTTTTTGTGACTGAAAATTTAAAAGAATAGACAGACATTTTAGTTTAAATGGAGTAGATTTCTGTAGTTTAAATGAACAGATTCAACTAAATAAAAAAAAAAAAGAGCTGCTTTTTGTGATCTTTAGAGGACTTTAGAGATGTTTTGTTCATGAATGATTCATTTATTCTGCAGCTGTTAAATATATATTATTAAATAATAAATATCTTAAATTTCTTAATTGGTTGTTTAGGTTGTGTTCTGGAAATTTGGCTAATAAAAATATGCACTTTAATTCCAGTAAAATTAATGTGTTACATGTAACACTTTTTGTCTACATTTTCTACACTAGAGCTATTGTTTTTATCACTTCTAATTCTTTTTGGCAAGTGTTTTGATGCTAACTGTGCTTGTATTGTCTGTCTGTATGATAAATTATATTTTCTGTAATGAATGACAGTCAGGCATTTTTAAATCTGTTCAAATACAGTTTGGTATCATGCGATCCGCTAAAACACAAACACATTCTGATGCAACGGCAAGACAATCGCTCCGGGTGAATAAATGAATGAGTCAGTAAAGAGATTCATTGAACCATCTCAAGACATCAAGATCCAGCAACACATGGATAAACATTTACACATCACACACACACACACACACACACACACACACACACACAAACAGAGAGAGCACAGGTCACAGACAGGTTCATGCATTACTCACTCGACTAGAGAGCAAGCACACATCATTCAGTGAGAGACTGAAGCTCCTGGCTGTGTGATTCAGCAGACATGACGTTTAACCCACACACACACACACACACACACACAACAGCATATACGGCTCCAGATCATGTGTGTATGTGAGTATTGTGGTGGATTATTGGATGTTTATGCCTCGTTGAGATGATGATGATGATGATTCCATGAAAAAACAGCCTCATAAGAATCACAAAGCTTGATTTTACTTCAAATTATGCTGTGGTCCGTGTGTGTGTGTGTGTGTGTGTGTGTGTGTGTGTGTGTGTGTGTGTGTGTGCGTGTGTGAATGACAGGACGGATTGAACATCTATGGAAGTACAACTAGATAGATAGATAGATAGATAGATAGATAGATAAAAAGATGGATATATCTATATACAAACGATGATAGATAGATAGATAGATAGATAGATAGATAGATAGATAGATAGATAGATAGATAGATAAATGACTGATAGATAGATAGACAAATAATAGATATACAAAAGATGATAGATAGATAGATAGATAGATAGATAGATAGATAGATAGATAGATAGATAGACAAACAATAGATAGATATACAAAAGATGATAGATAGATGGATAGATAGATAGATAGATAGATAGATAGATAGATAGATAGATAGATAGATAGATAGATAGCCAAATAATGGATATTAGATACATAGATAGACAGACAGATAGATAGATAGATAGATAGATAGATAGATAGATAGATAGATAGATAGATAGATAGATAGACAAATAATAGATATACAAAGATAGATATACAAAAGATGATACAGAGATAGATAGATAAATAAATATGCAAACGATAGATATAGATAGATAAAATTATAGATATACGAACAATAGATATCTAAATATACAAACAATAGATATACAATAGATATAGATAGATAAAAAGACAGATATACGAACGATAGATAGATATACGAAAGATATTTAGATAGATATACAAACAATACATAGATAGATAGATAGATAGATAGATAGGTAGATAGACGAACAATAGATAGCTAGATAGATGAAGATAGATAGATATACGACAGATAGATAGATAAATAGATAGATAGATAGATCGATCGATCGATAGATAAATATACAACCAATAGATATACGATAGATATAGATAGATAAAATTATAGATATATGAACAATAGATATCTAAATATACAACCAATAGATATACAATAGATATAGATAGATAAAAAGACAGATATACGAACGATAGATATACGAAAGATATATAGATAGATATACAAACAATATATAGATAGATATACGAATAATAGATATACAATAGATAGATATACGAAAAATAGATAGATACAGTAGATAGATATACAAACAATATATAGACAGATATACAAACGATAGATATACAAACAATATATAGATAGATAGATAGATAGATATATGAAAAATAGATAGATAGATAGATATACAAACAATATATAGACAGATATACAAACAATAGATGTACGAACGATATGTCGATAGATATACGAACGATAGATACACAGATGACAGGTGTATTAATAGATAGATATACAAATGATATATTGATGGATAGATATACAAACAATAGATCGCCAGTCGTTAGTGTGCCTCTTGAGATCAGGGGAGTGAGGTTTACCTGCACAGCTCCTACCGCTTGCCCCCGTTACAGATTTCTTTCATTTCATCAATTGTTCATTTTTTCTATCGTTTGTTTCCTCTATTGTATCTCTAGCATTATATCGTTGCTGTTCTGTCTGTTCTTCCATCTGACCATTTCCTTTATTCATTCATTCACTCACTCACCCACGTCATTCTTTCTTTCTCATCCATCAGTCTATTGCTTTTGTTTTCATCTTTTAGTCTCTTCATCTTTCTCTCCCTCTCTTTCACAGTATGTGCTCTAAACATTTACTGCTGCACAAAGGTCATGACACACCCATCCATTTATCTCTCTCTCTCTCCCGCATCTTTTATCTCCTCCCTCTCGTTCCCTCCGTTTCTCCGTCTGTCCCCTGCATTTGACAACGTATCATTCCCGTAATTTCTTCATTCCTCCCCTTTCATTAAATAAATCCCTCCATCTCTTGATTCCATTCATCACGCGTTCCCTCTCTTAGCTGAAACTCATTCAGAGATTGATTTTGCTCGCTGCTTTTAAGCGCTCAGATAAAGGTGTGTTAGGATAAAAGAGAAAACCCTTTCCACTCCTTATTCTCTCCTGCAGCCCGAGGAGACGAGCAGGAAACGATTAACTTCACCTCTCTCCCTCTTTCTCCCCATCTATCTCACACACGCACACACATACATACGCACACACCTCATTCCCAAAGCTGTCAGTATTCCGCAGCTGATGAGGGCTAAAAGAGCTGGAAGGCAGCCAGGGCAGAGATAACACACACACACACTGCTGCATCAGGACAGCAGCGGATTCTGCAGACTCAGGCTGGGCGTCCAGTGCGCAGGAGTGCGAGAGGTTGGTGCCCAGCGGGAGAGAGGTTAAACTGGGATTGACTCGTCTCTGTTGGTCCCTGTCTGACTTTTGCTCATAGAGGTTCTTCAGCGCTTCCTTAAGTTCTTATCGAGAGCCATTTTGGCTGTTAAGGCTTAAGTTGCTAGAAGATTCTTTACTCTCAGAAAGCTGTCACTGGGGAGATACCCTTTTAAAAGTTACACCTCTGTGCCTTATTTACCTCTAAAGCGTGAATTTTTGTTCCTAAAGTGTGTATTTTTGTTCCTAATCTGTAGATATTTGTTCTTTTTGCAAATATTCCACCCTAGTGAAAGCTTTTGTACCTTTTTTCCTGAGAGAGTTTTGAGATTCTTTGTTTGTTAAAGGCTCTTTAGATCAGTATTTTTGACAATGGACCACAAAACCAGTCCATAAGGGTACATTTTCTGAAAGTGAGATGTATACATCAATAAATAAGCTTTCCATTGATGTATGGTTTGTTAGGAAAGGACAATATATATTATACTGAGAAAATTGCCTTTAAAGTTGTCCAAATGAAGTTCCTAGCTAATCATATTACTGAACAAAAAATTAAGTTCTAAAATTTTTAAGGTAGGAAGTTTACAAAATATTTTAATTTCATCTATAAATTTGACCCATACCAGTGTATTTTTGGCTATTGCTACAAATATACCTTTGTTACTAATGACTGGTTTTGTGATTCAGGATCACATTTTGGTTTCTGGCTTCTTTAAAGTGGCCTGAAATAAAAATGTACTCTGTTTGTTTTCTAAATGCATGTTATAGATTTTACTGCGATCGTTTGTGCATGTTTTATTTTAAAAATGTTTCATAATGTTGACATATGCATGACTTCTCTGATATTTTAGCAAGATTAACTCCACCCCTTCATGTCCCTCCATTTTTGATTTTTTACACCCACATCTCAACATCCAATCAACAGCTGATGCATAAAAGCAAGTCCCCGCCCCACATTTAGTCTTTGTCGGTAATCTCTTACACTTGAATGTACATAATAATAATATGGAAGAAAAGTTGGCGTTATTTCATTTTCACCACCAATTCTAGCCAAGGTTGTTGTCATTACAATTAAAACTATTAAAAATCAAAATATCAAGCTGAAAATCATAAAATCAAGCTGAAATAAAATAGTAGATGAAAAAAGAGAAATGTTGCGTAAGCAACTAAGTGAAATAAGTTTAGGTAGAAGCAATAAAATTACAAACTAGAAAAAAAATTAAAATTAAAATTGAGTAATATAAAAATAAGTAATAATAATATAAATAAAATATAAAATATAATAAATATGACAAAAGCACATAACAGAATTAAAAAAAAACATAAAAAAGTAATTAAAAATATTAACTATAATAGCAAATAAATAATACTACAATGAAACTGCTGAAATCTGATGCCACTAGCGGTACATACATCATAATGTGTGCTTAATCTTACTCAAAAATTACTACTTTACAACTTCACCTACACTAATTAAATAAAAATAATTAACCAGTGTTAGATCTGTTTTGCAATATTTACAAATGCCAGTAGTCAAGAGGGCAAATCTGAGCAATATAGTCTCCAAGCCAGACCATTTCGAAGTTCGCACAATCATCATACTGAAAAGGCAATACATAAATATGTTAATTAAAAGCTCAACGTTCAGTACGCTTCATCACAATATGCTTTTACGACGCTCTCATTGACATCCAGTGAAGCACAACGTCTGAGCAAGACCCAAAGAGACATGTTTAAGGACTGCTGTCCTAACACTGACCATTACTGCATTAAAATCAATGATACAGGTAAGTGCCATTGCCTCCTACTGAAGTACAGATATGTAAAGAAATCTAAAGCACATATTCAAGTATATTAATTTGGATTGCCTTAATTAAACTTAATTGATAAGAGGGTTTTAAGATCTCTATGGCCTCAGCATGCAATGTACACTTGCAATGTTCAAGCACAAAACATTTCTGACCTACAATGACTTGAATCGCAGGCAGCTGAAAAGGAATCGACTGACAACCATCTTAACAAAGCCAGAGATGGACAGATGCACACCAAAACATGCTGTATGTTAAGGTATATCCACGCACCAAAAACACTAAATGAATGAAAAGTTGTTCTTTGAAGCTGCAGTGTATCATTTCCCCTCACAGAATAGACAAAACAATGACTGTTTTCAAACAGGTTTCTCAGACACTCCTAATATCCCACCTCGCCTGCCATTGGCCATCAAACAGACAGTCCCTCCCCCAAATTCACGCCATTGGCTAAGTCAGAAATCAGCTCACTCAAGCAGAGTCAGAGTCAGATTCAAACATGAAAAAGAACCTAATCAAAATACACTCGATTCAGTTTTAAAACTTTTGACATCTTTCACTCACAGGCATTGGTGACAGCAAAGCTGTTGGCCGTCTCGATGTTGTCGACATGTGGAACCAGGTTGAAAGGGGCTTCCGTGGCATTCGGACTCGTATTGTGGAGAAATATGGCCAAGCGGAAAGCTGTATATTCTTGATCCGTGTTTCTTATAAACAACCCTCCTGGAAAGAGTGAGAAGAAGAAAGTATAATTGACTGCAAAGAGGGAAGAAAAGAGAAAGAGGTGCTTACATATCCTAAAGGAATAATTCACCCTAAAGTGGAAAATTGTTCATTTACCTGCATGACTTTGTTTTCCTTTCACTATGAATCACACTCTCAGCTGTAGCTCTAAAATCTTGCGTTTGCATTCAAATGTGGCACATCAGTGACTTTAAACACCATTGGTTCTCACTGTTAACTACCAGTGACGGACGTCAAATCTTGATCTCCATTCACTTCAAGAAATGGTTCACCAAAAAATTGAATTTTGCTGAAGATTTACTCATCCATCCAAGATTTAGATGAGCTTGTTTCTTGAGGATGAGGTTTGTTGCTCACTAATGGATCCTCTGCAGTGAATGGGTGCCGTCAGAATGAGAGTCCAAACAGCTGATAAAAACATCACAATAATCCACACCATTACAGTCCATCAGTTAACACCTTATAAAGCCAAAAGCTGCATGTTTGTAAGAAACAAATCTTTTTATAAGATGTTTTACCTTCAAATCATTGCTTCTGGCCAAAATGTGAGTCCATAATCCATAATAACACTTCCTCCAGTGAAAAAGTCCATCTCCTGTTGTCTCTCACATCAAAATCCACCCACATATTTGTTTAGAGCTGTTTTAGGCTGTTGGCTTGTAAAAAGTGTTTGATCTGTGTAGATTTCGCAAACCAGACCACTTTTTCACTGGAGGAAGTGTTATTATGGATTGTGGCCTCAGCATTTTAGCTAAAATCATCTTAATGATAGATTTGTTTCTTCCAAATGCACAGCTTTTGTCTTTACAAGATGTTAACTGATGGACTGGAGTGGTGTGGATTACTTGTGGATTACTGTGATGTTTTTATCAGCAGTTTGGACTCTCATTCTGACGGCACCCATTCACTGCAGAGGATCCATTGGTGATGGAATGATAAAATTTTTCCAAACCTGATGAAGAAACAAACTCATATTGAAAGGCCTAAAATATATAGAATAAATGTTAAGCAAATTGTAATTTTTGGGTGAACGATTGCTTTAAAAATAAAGGTTTCAGAAGGAGATTGGTTCCCCAAAAACCTTTTAGTGGACAGTTACCAAAAGAACCATTTTTTTCAGTTGTTCAATAAATAAACTTTTCTTACTTAGATTTTTTGTCTTATTTCCAGCCAAAATATTTCAATATTCTTAAATCAAGAAGGATTTTCTAGACAAGTAAAAATTATTGTCTTGTTTTTCAGAAAAAAAAAAAAAAACGGTCAAAACTAATTGAAAATCCTTCTTGATTTAAGAGTTTTTCGATATTTTGGCTGGAAACAAGACAAAAAAATCGAAGTAAAAAAAGCATTTTTTTGCAGTGAAGAACATTTTGAAATTCTTAAGAACACTTTTTTTTCCCTACTATATATTCTTACAAATTACTGTTCTTTATTGCTATAGATGGTTCCATGAAGACATCCATGGACCTTTTCCATTTCACAAAAGGCCTTTATAGTGGAAAAAGGTTGTTGACCATATTAAAATGTTCTTCACACTAACAACTTCAGGGAACCAATAATGCTTCTTCTATGGCACCAATGCAAAACCCCTCCTTTTGAACATTAATTTTGAACCTTTTGTAGAATGGAAATCTATATGGTTCTTCATGGAACCATTGAAGTCTAGAGCAGTGTGAACATTGTGCTAAACATCTCGTTTTGTCCCAAACAGATTAAAGTCATACAGGATTGCAACAACATCCAGGGTGAGTTAATTGCTCATTTTAGGCTGAACTGCCCCTTTAATCATGGAAATTATCTGTGTGGAAGATCGCATTTGTTGTTGGTGTCACCAGAGCATGCATGTCTGCGCTTGGCAGGGCCAATGTCACGTTCTGTTTCATCACATCCTCCCAATTCTTCTCTCTTTCTGATGGACGTTTTGGCTCAGCTGCAATCGGAGATCCCATAACGTGCTTTTATTCACGAGGAACAACACAAGCATTGTGCATTTGCATTGCAGCGGTATGTAAATGTCATTAGGCATTGCGTGCATTTGTGCATCTCTCTCTGTCTCTCTCGCTCTCTCTCTCTATGAGCGCGAGTGTGTGTGTGTGTGTGTGTGTGTGTGTCCGTATTTAGCGTATTAACTTTATCGGCAGTGCTGTCAAAGGCGCACAAGTCAGCGGCCGCATCTCATTATGGCGTGAGACTCTCCATCTCAATGAGCAATGCAGTGACTGAACACACACGCAAGACACATCCTGCAAAAGAAGAGGGAACTGTGTGTGTGCAAGAGGGAGAGTGAGAGAGGGGTGGGCGGGCTTGCATAGTGGTTTGTTGGTGTTAATCAAACACAGAGCTGCAAATCTGGTGAAATGGGAAACTTTGATCGCACTCCGATGGGAAGAGGTCATCCCACATCGCACCAGTACAGAAAGACAAGACCGAATGCTGCAGTGATGCTCTGAACTGGCGATGAAAGGTACAAAAGCGCACTCAACCTCAACATGCACTTGACCACAGTCTTCATCATCATGATGACCACAACTCATGCATGCTAAAGTACTCGAAAGCCTTAAAACATAACCCCAACGTAATAATACGGCATGCACATAGAATTACAAATCAGTCTACAAGCATTAAATATCACACTTAAGAGAAAATGCTTAAAGAGCACTACATTTTGGGCACTTTGCAGGGGCCTTTTGAATTGTCCCAATTGTAAAAACAGTAGTCAACCAAATATGTGGCTGATTCTCACATAATTCTCACATTAAATTTGGTTCCCACAATCTTTTGCTCAGAAGTTAATTGGAATGAATAGCGCATGTGGTTCTCAAAAGCACCTTTTTAGGGATCTTTAAAGAGAATAGTGCAAAAACGAAACCCCATAAGCCCCAAAACAAAGAGGCATTCTAGCACACAAGGTTCTTTAGGTACAAAATACATTTAAACCACATATTTTCGACTCGTATTTTTATAGACCACTTATTGTGAATTCTGCACTATGTATATCGTATCTGTTGCACTGCGATATTCCTCGTGGGTTAATAAAGTGCCGATCAGGTTAGAAGTGTAACTCACCGATTTGGACACTGCTGGGAAAAGCCCCTTCACCGAGTCCCCACAGCAGCGGAATCAACACCAGGATCCGCATTCTGCCCGAATCAGAACCCGTCCGGACTCATGGATGGATGGATGGAGACGAGATAGTGCGACGGGAGGGAAATGAAAGGAAATAAATGGGTAATCTCGCAAAGGGAGTTTCAGCAATCCATCCTACAGGCAATCCGTGTGTTCCCCGCAGTATCCACTGGAGAAAGAAGAAGAAGAATCTGTCCGGATGAACGTGAGAGAGTGAGTGAGAGAGAAAGAGAGAGAGAGAGAGAGATGCGCGCTCACCCTGCGCTCACTCTGCGCTCTTTGCCTCTGAGGGCTTCGGATTTTTAGCTGTGTTTGCTAAGGCGAGGAGTACCGCTATTACTACTCATGCGGCTAGATGTTTAAACAAACCCCTAAGCATACCAATTAAACTTGAGCTTGTAAGTCATCCCGCAGCGTTTGTGCTCTAGATTCCTCAAACCACGCGTCTTTACTACACGCGCTTTACTGAGAGTGATCAGACGCATCATTTTCACCTACTGGATCAGGAAACATTGGAAAAATCCCACAGGAGCACACTGAAGGAGAGACCCGAGCCACAAACAGACTAGAATATCAAAGTGACTGGAAACTAACATCGTAGCAACGCCCTAGCGACCAAGTAGCAACACGCTAAAACACTTCTCACTTAGGATTACATTGAGATGTATGTAAAGATTTTTAAGTGATAAAAGGATATTTAAATATTTATGATTTATTATAGAATATATTTATTATATAAATGTAAATAATTATATTAATAATCATTGAACTTATGTAAGGATACATTTTGTGCGACGGTGTTTTAGTGGCAAAAAAATCTAAAATTACAGATTAAAGTCATAATATTTTGAGAATAAAATCAAAACTATAAGAATAAAGTTGAAATATTTCAATAATAAAGTTGAAATGTTTTGAGAATAAAGTCGAAATGTCAAGAATATAGTTGAAATGTTTAGAAAAGAAGTCAAAATGTTTTGAGAATAAAGTTTAAATGTTTTAAGAATAAAGTAGAAATGTTTAGAAAATAAGTCAAAATGTTTTGAGAATAAAGTTGAAATTTCAAGAATAAAGACGAAATGTTTTGAGAATAAGGGCAAAATGTTTTGAGAATAAAGTCAAAATTACGAGCATGAAGTCGAAATGTTTCAAAAGTAAAGTCGAAATTTCAAGAATATAGTCGAAATGTTTAGAAAAGAAGTCAAAATTTTTCGAGAATAAAGTTGAAATGTTTTGAGAATAAAGTCAAAACTACGAGAATAAAGTCGAAATGTTTTGAGAATAAAGTCGACTTTTCAAGAATATAGTCGAAATGTTTAGAAAAGAGGTCAAAATATTTCGAGAATAAAGTTAAAATGTTACAAGAATAAAGTCGAAATATTTTTAGAATAAAGTTGACATTTCAAGAATACAGTCGAAATGTTTAGAAAAGAAGTCAAAATTTTTTGAGAATAAAGATTAAATGTTTTGAGAATAAAGTCGACTTTTCAAGAATATAGTCGAAATGTTTAGAAAAGAGGTCAAAATATTTCGAGAATAAAGTTAAAATGTTACAAGAATAAAGTCGAAATATTTTTAGAATAAAGTCGACATTTCAAGAATACAGTCGAAATGTTTAGAAAATAAGTAGAAATGTTTTGAGAATAAAGTCGAAATTTCAAGAATAATGTCAAAATGTTTCGAGAATAAAAGCAAAATTATGAGAATAAAGTCGAAATGTTTCAAGAATAAAGTCAAAATGTTTTGAGAATTAAGTCAAAACTATGAGAATAAAGTTGAAATATTTCAAAAATAAAGTCGAAATGTTTTGAGAATAAGGGTGAAATGTTTTGAGAATAAAGTCAAAACTACGAGAATAAAGTCGAAATGTTTCGAGAGTAAAGTCGAAATTTCGAGAATAAAGTAAAATATTTTGAAAATAAAGTTGAAATGTTTTGAGAATAAAGTCGAAATGTTTAGAAAATAAGTCGAAATGTTTCGAGAGTAAAGTTGAAATGTTTCAAGAAAAAGTCAAAATATTTCAAGAATAAAAGCAAAATTATGAGAATAAAGTCAAAATGTTTAGAGAATAAAGTCAAAATGTTTAAAGAATAAAGTCAAAACTATAAGAATAAAGTTGAAATATTTCAAGAATAAAGTCAAAAAAAAAAAAATCTAAAATTACGAGATTAAATTATCAATATTTTGAAAATAAAGTCTAAATGTTTGAAAATAAATCAAAATGTTTCAACAATAAAGTCAAAACGTTTCAAGAACAATTTCTACATTCAAACTCCGGTCGATGGTGTCAAAAAGAATACGGCTGGAGCTGTTATTTTGCATTATTCTTTTGTATTGTTGGCTAGCCCACTGGTGGGCAGAGTTAGTGTAAATAGCCTCTGCCAACAAGATGGGCTATTTGCATTTAATAATTGATAACTTTTACTGATAAGAGCGCAAGCTGAGCTGCTGAATATAATGTCATTCGCACAAGCCGTGTTCTTTGTGTCCATTTTCAAACATGCACTAGATGTTCATCTTTGACCCTTGTTTTTATAATTGCGTTTCATGTTAAAAACAGCTCAACTTTTACAAACGCCCCCCGCATTCAGTTCCATCCCAGTGCACTGTGTCTGTCTGCTTTTGAATTCAAGAACGCGTCCTGTGTGAACGCCCCTGAGGATTCGCATGCGTTCTTTACAGACACAGAAACATGGTGTTCAGGGGTTAGTGCACACTATTCCTCTTACCTTCTGTTCTCTTCTGATGTCTTTCTCTTGCGTGCAACACAGTATGAGGTACAATTTTATGTTTCAGCTGCGGTAAGGGTGAACAGAATAGAAAAGTGTATCAGTGTACAGTGGAAGAGAACAGAATAGAATACAGAACAGTAGAAATGAATGGAGTTGTATAGAGAATAATATAATAGAACAGAGAATAATACAGAGAACAGTAGAATAAAATGGAGTTACATAGAGAATAATGGAATAGAACAATTTAAAGTAGATAGAGTATAGATAATATAACTGAATGGAACAGTGTACAGTAGAACAGAACATAATAGAGAAGAACATTAGAAATGGACAGAGTTGTACAGAAAGAATTGAACAGTTTACAGTAGAATAGAATAGAATAGAAATTAATAGAGAACAGCTGAAGAAAATTGAGTTCTACAGAATAATAAAATAAAACAGTGAACAATTGAATAGAACAGAATACAGAAAAGTAGAATTGAATCTAGTTGTTCAGAAAAGAACTGAAATGAATAGAATAGTGTACAGTACAATAGAGTGGAGTTGTACAGAGAATAATTAAAACCAACAGTGTACAGAAGAATAGAATAGGACAGTAATAGAATAAAGTTATAGAGAATACTAGAATGAAACAGTGGACACTAGAATAGAATATATTAGAACATAATAAAGAACAGTAGAATAGAGTGGAGTTGTATAGAGAATATTGGAATAGAATAGAAGTGTACAGTATAATAGAACAGAATGGAGTTTTAGAGAATAATAGAACAGAACATGTACAGCAGAATAGAATATACTAGAACAATATAATATAATGAAGTTATAGAAAATAATAGAATATAAAATTGTACAGTATAATAAAATATACTAGAACAGAATATAGAACAGTAGAAAAAGTTGAGTTCTATAGAGAAAATAGAATAGAACTGAATAGAGAACAATATAATAGAATGGGGTTTAGAGAATAATGAATAAAACAGTGTACAGTAGAATATATTAGAACAGAATATAGAACAGTAGAATAGAGTGGAGTTGCATAGAGAACAATAGAATAGAAGTGTACAGTATAATAGAACAGAACAGAGAACAGTACAACAGAATTGAGTTATGGAGAATAATAGAATAGAACAGTGTACAGTAGAATATAATATTCTAGAACAGTAGAATAGAGTGGAGTTGTATAGAAAACAATAGAATAGAAGTGTAAAGTATAATAGAACAGATAGAGAAAGGTAAAACAGAATTGAGTTATAGAAAATAATAGAATAACAGTGTACAGTAGAATAGAATATACTAGAACAGAATATAGAACAGTAAATAGAGTGGAGTTGTATAGAGAAGAATAGAATAGAAGTGTACATTATAATAGAATAGAGAACAGAAGACTGGAATGTTGTTTTGAATGAGTTTTAAAGATAATAGAATAGAACATTGTACAGCAGAATAGAATATACTAGAACAGTAGAATAGAGTGTAGTTCTATAGAGAGAATAGAACTAAATAGAGAACAATATAATATAATGGAGTTATAGAGAAAACAGAATAGAACAGTTTACAGTAGAATAGAATATATTAGAACAGAATATAGAACACTATAATAAAGCAGAGTTGTATAGAGAAGAATAGAATAGAAGTGTACAGCATAATAGAACAGAATAGAGAACAGTAAATTGAGTTATAGAGAATAATAGAATAGAACAGTGTACAGTAGAATAGAAAATACTAGAACAGAATATAGAACAGTAGAATAAAGTGGAGTTGTATAGAGAAGAATGGAATGTAATAGAAGTGTACAGTAAAATAGAAAAGAATAGAGAATGGAAGAATAGAATGGAGTTTCAAAGAATAATAGAATAGAACATTGTACAGCAGAATAGAATATACTAGAACAGTAGAAGTGTACAGCATACTGGAACAGAATAGAGAACAGTAAATTGAGTTATAGAGAATAATAGAATAGAACAGTGTACAGTAGAATAGAATATACTAGAACAGAATATAGAACAGTAAAATAGAGTGGAGTTGTATAGAGAAGAATGGAATAGAAGTGTACAGTATAATAGAATAGAGAACAGAAGACTGGAATGTTGTTTTGAATGAGTTTTAATGAATAATAGAATAGAACATTGTACAGCAGAATAGAATATACTAGAACAGTAGAATAGAGTGGAGTTCTATAGAGAAAATAGAATAGAACTGAATAGAGAAAAGAATAGAATAGAAGTGTACAGCATAATAGAACAGAATAGAGAACAGTAAATTGAATTATAGAGAATAATAGAATAGAACAGTGTACAGTAGAATAGAAAATACTAGAACAGAATATAAAACACTAGAATAAAGTGGAGTTGTATAGAGAAGAATAGAATAGAAGTGTACAGCATAATAGAACAGAATAGAGAACAGTAAATTGAATTATAGAGAATTATAGAATAGAACAGTGTACAGTAGAATAGAAAATACTAGAACAGAATATAGAACAGCAGAATAGAGTAGAGTTGTATAGAGAATAATGGAATGTAATAGAAGTGTAGAGTATAATAGAATAGAATAGAGAACAGTAGAATAGAATGGAGTTATATTGAGAATAATATAACTGAGGGGTGTGTAGAAAATAATAGAACAATATAGAACAGTAGAATAGAGTGGAGCTGAATAGAGAATGATATAATTGAACAGAACAGTGTACAGTAGAATAAAATATAGAAAAACACATGATTGGAGTTATATAGAGAATAATAGAACAGTATACAGTATAATAGATCAGAATATAGAACAGTAGAATAGAATGGAGTTACAGAATAGAATATAGTAGAACAGAACAGAGAATATTAAAATGAAATGGAATTATAGCCTACAGAGTTTAATAGAATAGAACAGAAAATAATATAAAACATTAGAACAGAATAGAGTTGTTGTCACCATCCCGGTCTCAGTGGCTCCCTCCGACCGTCACCAGCGGCAGCCCTCACCCGAATTCTAACCCGAACTGCATTACCCATCATCCCGTACCTGGGGCCGCTCTTCCGGTTCCGTCTGGACTTACTTCCGGTTCCGGGTTTCCGCCGCCATTTCGCTCCGTCTCCCCTATAAATAGTCGGACATTTTGCCGTTTACTTCGCGAAGTTTTGATTTGCCGTGGCTATCATCTCTGAGCGTTTTTCCCTGTGTTTGCCTACCTATTGTCGACTGGATTGTTTTACCTCTGTGATCGTTTGCCGCCCGCCTACCGACTTCTCGCTTTGCTTCCTGGATTTACTCTCTGACTGCTGCCCGCCCCGAACTCTGCCTGGACTGCGTTATTCCCTCTGGATATCCTACGATACACCTGGTAAACCCTGTCGACCCTTGCTTGTCTGTTTATGAGATTAATAAAGGTGCAAATGGATCAAACGCCTCCTGAGTCCGCGTTACAGAAAACTTCGCCGGAAACTGATCCAGCATCTATTTACCGACTAACCACGGAGCTGTCTGCTCAAGCATCCATGCTGGTGACGCATCAACAACAGCTCACCCATCTCACATCGCTCACTGGAGAGATTTATAAGTCCCTGCAGGCACTGCAAGCCCAAGCTTCAGCCACTGCTATCGCCGCGGCCTCTCCGCCCATCGCAAGCACCTCCGCCGAAGCTGCTCCACCTCCCCCAGTCCTCCATCCTTCTGCCAGCCCTCGTTTGGCGTTTCCTGAGAAATTCGACGGTACCCCAGGCAAGTGCAAAGGTTTTTTATTGCAATGCTCACTTTTCATAGAACAGCAACCTGCACTGTACCCGACAGACGAGAGCCGGATTGCTTTCGTCTGCTCATTACTCTCGGGGCGTGCACTGGAATGGGCCACCGCCGTGTGGAATTATCAACGTCCTGTTTTCCCCACGTTTGCTGCCTTTGTCTCTCGTTTTAAGGAGGTTTTCCAGCAGTCTGCTGATGGCAAGGAGGCCGGTGAACAGCTGATGGCACTAAAACAAGGCCGGGGCTCTGCGGCAGACTATGCCCTCACGTTTCGCACCTTGGCAGCCCAGAGCGACTGGAACGAGGGCCCCTTAAAGCTGCATTATCGGAAGGGCCTCAACATGGAACTCCAGGCGGAACTCGCATGTCGGGATGAGGGACTCTCGCTTGAACAATACATCGACCTCTCCATTCGAGTAGACAATCTCATGCGTTCCAGAAAGCCCATCCGCCACACGGTCTCATATTCCCCTGCTCAAGCTGCTGCATCGTCCGAGGCCGAGGCTGAGCCCATGCAGGTGGGCTTCACACGCCTCACCGTGGAGGAAAGGGAAAGACGGATGAGGAACAACCTATGCCTGTATTGTGGCCAGCCAGGCCACCTACGGGCCACCTGTCCATCTCGTCCTCCTCGCAGAACTTCGGTGAGTTCAGTTCGACCCACTTCCACTACTTTTGAGATACCAGTCATTCTCACTTTTGAAAACAGATCAGTTACTACCTCCGCTCTAATAGACTCTGGAGCGGCGGGAAACTTTATTGACGCTGAATTCGTAAAAACTCACCATGTTCCTTTGGTTTCTTGTGTATCCCATGTGGCAGTGGCAGCCTTAGACGGCCGACCCCTGGGCTCAGGCCTCATCAACCATACCACCACGGACATCACTCTCAATGTTGACACCACGCATCAGGAACGCATCTGCTTCTTCGTCATCACCACTCCACAAAATCCCATAATCCTGGGTTTCCCCTGGCTCGACCTCCACAGTCCCTCGATTTCCTGGGCCCAGCGACGCATCACACAATGGTCAACCCACTGTAAAGAACACTGTCTGCACCCCAAGAGTCTCACCCCAGACCCGGCACCCACACCCAAGTCTGCAACCAAAAGGGAGGAGCTACCCAGCCATTACCAAGATCTCCATCTCGCCTTCTCCAAGGTCAAGGCCACCCAACTACCACCTCACAGGGCCGGTGACTGTGCCATCGGTCTGATTCCCGGTTCTCAACCACCCAAGGGACGCATCTCCCCTCTCTCTCAGCCTGAATCTCAAGCCATGAGGGACTATATCCAGGAGGAGCTAGCTAAGGGGTTCATTCGTCCATCCACTTCACCCGCTGCAGCAGGTTTCTTCTTTGTCAAAAAGAAAGACGGCGGCCTGCGCCCCTGTATAGACTATCGTGGCTTGAACGAAATCACCGTTAAGTACAGATACCCACTGCCCTTGGTTCCCTCAGCCCTGGAATTGCTCCGTTCCGCTCGCTACTTCACCAAGCTTGACCTGCGCAGTGCTTACAACCTCATCAGAATTCGAGAGGGAGATGAGTGGAAGACGGCCTTTTCAACCACGAATGGACACTACGAGTACCTGGTAATGCCCTTTGGCCTAGCCAATAGCCCTTCCTGTTTCCAGGCCTTCATAAACGACGTCTTCAGGGACATGCTGAATCGGTGGGTCATTGTCTACATCGATGACATCCTCGTGTTCTCAGACAATCTTCAAGACCACATCAAGCACGTCAGGGCTGTCCTGGAAAGACTTATCAAGCACCAACTCTACGCCAAAAGGGAGAAATGTGAATTCCATCAATCCAAAATCTCCTTCTTGGGTTACGTCATCAGCACTGACGGGATAGCCATGGACGATGCCAAGGTCAACGCTGTCTTGAACTGGCCCAGACCATCCACCCTGAAGGAATTACAAAGATTTCTCGGCTTCGCCAACTTCTATCGCCGTTTCATACGTTCATTCAGTTCAGTGGCTGCTCCCCTTACCGCCATGATCAAGAAGGGCTGTCGTCACCTGTCATGGTCGTCTCCCGCTCTCCAGGCTTTCCAGGATCTCAAGACTCGCTTTACCTCCGCACCTATTCTGCATCACCCCGACCCAGGAAAAGAGTTCATTCTGGAGGTGGATGCTTCGAACACTGGAATTGGTGCGGTTTTGTCCCAGCGGCATGGCAATCCTCCCAAGATGTACCCGTGCGCCTTCTTCTCCCACAAGCTCAACTCAACAGAACAGAACTATGATGTGGGTAACCGGGAACTACTCGCCATCAAGTCCGCCCTGGAAGAATGGAGACACTGGTTAGAGGGTGCCAAATACCCCTTTACTGTGTTAACAGATCACCGAAACCTTGAATACCTCCGGTCCGCCAAACGCCTAAACCACCGTCAGGCCAGGTGGGCCCTGTTCTTCACCCGATTCGATTTTAAGGTGACTTACCGCCCAGGTTCGCTCAACTCCAAGGCCGACGCTCTGTCTCGACTCAATGAACCCCTGCCTAATCCTGCTACCCCTGAAACCATCCTGCCCAGTTCAGTCTTTGTTGGACCCGTCCTTTGGGACATTATGACCGAGATCGCCGAGGCTCAACACCAAGACCCAGGACCACCCAACTGTCCTCCCAACCGCACCTACGTACCGCAGCCACTACGTCGTCGTGTCCTCTCACAAGTTCATTCCACGCCCAGCTCTGGTCACCCCGGCATCACCGCAACCACCCGACTTCTTACCAACCGCTTCTGGTGGCCCACACTACAAACGGATACCATACGCTTCATCAAAGAATGCCCCACCTGTAATATCTCCAAAACTCCCCGTCATTTGCCAGCCGGTCTGCTTCAACCTTTGCCAGTTCCTCAACGACCATGGTCCCACATAGCAATTGACTTCCTCACGGACTTACCTCCCTCGCAAGGCCACACCACCATCCTCACGGTCATCGACCGATTCTCCAAAAGCTGCAGATTCATACCCCTACCCAAACTGCCTACCGCCCTTGAAACCGCCGAGGCCCTATGCAATTCCGTCTTCCGCTTCTACGGCCTCCCCGAAGACATTGTGTCCGACCGCGGACCCCAATTCACATCTCGACTTTGGTCCAACTTCTGCCGCCTGCTGGGGATAAACGTCAGTCTAACATCGGGTTACCACCCTCAAGCCAACGGCCAGGCGGAGAGACTGAACCAAGAACTTACCAGATTCCTCCGCACCTATTGCCATAATAATCAGAATGACTGGAGTCGTTTCCTCATGTGGGCGGAATATGCTCAGAACTCCATAACCAAACCTGCAACCAATCTCACCCCATTCCAGTGCATCCTAGGATTCCAACCTCCCCTCTTCCCCTGGTCAGGCGAGCCTTCTGATTTACCCGCAGTCACATCCTGGTTTCAGCGGAGCGAGGAGACCTGGAACTCTGCTCACCTTCATCTCCAACGTGCCGTCCGACGCTTCCAGGTGCAAGCCAACCGACATCGAACCCAAAACCCTCCTTACACGCCGGGACAGTGGGTTTGGCTCTCCACTAAGGACCTTCGTCTCCACCAACCCTGTCGCAAACTAAACCCCAGGTACGTGGGCCCATTCAAAATTATCAGACAGATTACTCCAGTTTCCTTTAGACTTGACCTACCTGCTCAATACCGTATCTCACCCACCTTTCATGTTTCCCTGCTTAAGCCCGCTGGTGGTCCGGGAGGAGTGGAGGACCTAGATGAGACCGGTTCCCAGAGACCCCCCCCCATCATCATCGAGGGCGAGGAGGCCTACAGAGTGAACGAAATCCTGGACTCTCGACGCCGGCGGGGTCATCTTCAATATCTCGTGGACTGGGAGGGCTTCGGCCCCGAGGAAAGATCCTGGGTCCCCTCTAAGGACATTCTCGACCCCTCTCTCACCCAGGAGTTCCACCAACGCAACCCAGATCGTCCAGCCCCCAGAACTCGGGGCAGACCCCGCCGCCCAGGTCCCACTCGCGCCAGGAGTCGCTCGCAGGGGGGGGGCTCTGTCACCATCCCGGTCTCAGTGGCTCCCTCCGACCGTCACCAGCGGCAGCCCTCACCCGAATTCTAACCCGAACTGCATTACCCATCATCCCGTACCTGGGGCCGCTCTTCCGGTTCCGTCTGGACTTACTTCCGGTTCCGGGTTTCCGCCGCCATTTCGCTCCGTCTCCCCTATAAATAGTCGGACATTTTGCCGTTTACTTCGCGAAGTTTTGATTTGCCGTGGCTATCATCTCTGAGCGTTTTTCCCTGTGTTTGCCTACCTATTGTCGACTGGATTGTTTTACCTCTGTGATCGTTTGCCGCCCGCCTACCGACTTCTCGCTTTGCTTCCTGGATTTACTCTCTGACTGCTGCCCGCCCCGAACTCTGCCTGGACTGCGTTATTCCCTCTGGATATCCTACGATACACCTGGTAAACCCTGTCGACCCTTGCTTGTCTGTTTATGAGATTAATAAAGGTGCAAATGGATCAAACGCCTCCTGAGTCCGCGTTACAGTTGTATAGAGAATACTAGAACAGAACAGTAAACAGTACAATAGAATATAACATAATCAATGAGAATATAATAGAACTGAGGAGTCTGAGGCGAATGTAAAAAACAAGTGTGCCGCACAAGTGAAGCCAAAATGTTTTGATTGCCCCTAGGTGGCTGGTCCCAGCGTAGGTCATAAACCCCGCCCTCTATATGCAATCAAATGGAACGTGAGGCAAACTAAATAATTAAATTTCGTTTCAAATAATCGTTTTCCAAAGATGTTTTTTTTGTCATTTTATGTAGTTTTTATAACTCTGATGTAAGTTCAAGTGTTCGTTTCTAAATAAGTTTGGTTTTAGTTAGTTCTGTCATGATAACCCTCGGAAAGGTTTAACATGGTAATGGTTATGACAGTGTTAATGTATTTGGTCTTGGCGGAATAGATCTGCTACACTGCTGCTGAATTGCTGCTGCTGTTGGTTATTGCTGTAGTTGTAGATTATTGCTGCTGCTGCTGTTGCAAGCAAGTACAGGAACTTGCTGCTGCCAAAGTATATGGCGATACGGTACTGTGAATATTTAAGACATACTGCTGCTGCACAAATAGCATATAAAATAACCCCATAGCAGATCTATACAGGTGGAGCTGGGGAAGGAGGAGGGTTTCAGAGGAACTCTGAAAGCGCGCTACCGAATGCCCAAGTGAATTCTACCATTTAAATGTTAAGCTGCAAGCTCATTGGTTGCTTACGCAACATGAACCAATCAGCTTGTGCCAAGTTGTATACTCGTCACGTTAACAACCCATCAGCCTGCGTCATCTAGAGTTTCATGGCAGAACTAGGTATTTATGTGATGCTATAAAAACGGGAACGTGACATCGTGATTGACAGCTGAGCTTGACGTGAACTGAGGCGCCAACAGACTTTTTCAGGATCTTCATTAGGAGATTGTTGTTTTATTTACCTTATTTTAACACAAGAATCTGGTACAGCAATAAGCTAAGGCTCATTAGGGGTCTGTGCCTGCAATGACTTCTGTGGGAGTGTGGGTGGGACATGGCTCTACTTTGCTCGCTACTGCGTAGACTTGGGTACCGAGTTCTCTACTGCGCAGACTCTGGTCCCAAATCTGCACAATATGTCCCCGGCGGCTTCACTTTTCTTTAATGGAAAAGAGTGAAGGTGCATTATCCATCTTTTTTACAGTCTATGGTAAAAAATAGTTCAATAGTTTTAGATGTTACACATGATGCACATATAGCTAGTTTATAAGAGAACAGAGTAGAATATAATACAGGAATATAGAATTTCCAGTGTATAATAAAACCGGACAGCAAACTTTACAAGCACAAACTCCAAGGCACTGCAATAAAACTTAGGATGCAATACAGTTTATGTATTGTAAACACATCACAGTTAAATAAATAGTGTAAAGTATAAATGCTATTTGTGCAAGTGAAGAACTCTAACTCTCACTCTCTCTCATCCTCTGACAGAAAACTCTGCCGCCAGAGTATTTGCACGTACAGCCCATAAATCCATCAGGCCTTTTCATTCCACAGCAGGCCGGATCAGTTTCACCTCTCTAAAAAGGTTTTCGTCCCCTCACATATTTATATATTCTCCGGTTAATATACGAGTCGCCGTTTAACTGCTTTATGACATTTGGCTCGTTCCCACGGCGCGGGTCTCCACGTGGCCATGCGTCAGGCCGCAGCTGTGTCTTATTGCCCATTCATAATCGGTACGGCCTCCGGTGGCGCTGACAGACGGATTGTGGGGGCTCCCTCGGTTTCTTTAGAGACTTAAACGACAGAAACTTGTCTCTTGAACGGTGAGATGGCGAGAATATGGTGTATGGCTGCTGTAATTATTAAGAGAGATCAGTGAACGGTTCCTGTGTGTAATAGAGTGTGAATGTTGCTGTCCATGGTGCTGAAGCTGGACTGAGGAAACACTGTTTTTGACAATTACTCATACAATGCATTATAAGGTGCATGCATTAAATCTACTTTTATAATGCGTTTATATATAAAGCGTTACCAATATTTCCTTAAAGTTACAGCATGTCATCATAGTAGACTAAACTTTTATTTAAAGAGATCAATGAAAAGTTGAATTCTCCTGATGTGGGAGCACTCGAGGTGTTGTTGTGTCTCTCTGTGAGCTCTTGTGCAGTAGTGTAGTAGTATCTCTTTCTGTGAGGCATTACTTTGATGACTCTCTCAGTGAGGTATAATGACTCTCTCGCTCTCAATGACTAATAGCCCTCCTGAGATGTTATTAAAGAACTGGATGGCTCTGATTTTTAGAGGCATTTCTTTTTACCGCGTTGAGCATGTATTTTGTGGAGGTCGTGAGAGAATTGATGCATGTGAAATCTTCCTCGCTCCATATCGGTGTGCTTCTCCATCCCGCTTTACCTCCGTTTTAATACTCTAAAATCAAGCACTTCCAAAGAAAGCTTTCAAAGGATGTGCCGATCAATGGCGTCTGGAGGGATGTATCGGATCCCAGTGCCAGAGAAGAGATTCAATTTATTGATTAGATCAAAACTAACAAGAGCAATTGGTTCGGTTTCACACAATTTCATGAGAAACTCGACACAAAATAGCTCTTCGCTTGCTTTCCCAGAGGAAAGTTATTTTGCTCAGAGGTTGCTATTTTATGGCTCAGGAGATTTCGAGTTCTCGTTCATGTTTTATTGGGTATAAACTTTCCCCCTAAGCTTACTTTGGTGATGTAATATCTGCCATACAAAAGTAAATGTGAATATCATTTCAGATAATCTGTTACTGTGATAATCTAATGAGAAATATCCGAGCTAATAAAACTCTTTTATGTCTTTTCTGATGTAATAAACTTGGTAGACGGTAGTTCACCTGCTACAACATTGAACTTTTATTTTGTTTTGAGTCCCTTGAAACACAATAAAAGAAGTCAAAAACTCGTTGAAGCAGGCTAAAATTGCATGGTTGCCTCAGCAAATGTGTTTTTATGTCATGTTCATCTATTTCAGTTAAAAGTAAATGTTTCACTTTCAAAGTGTTGCAAAATAGACGTTAACCATCATAAAAAAACGTTGCCAGATTCACGTTTTTAGTGCAAGCCAATGGGTATTTAATTTTGAAAGTGTTGTAAACTGTTCATCAGCCATCGTAATAAATTGTTGCCAGATTTTTAGTGTTGTGAAATGTACGTCAACAATCAATGTGAAACAATGTGAAATGCATGTCAACCATTGTAATTAAAAGTTGCTGGTTTTTGAAAGCGTTGTGAAACATACTTCAACCATCGTAATAAAACATTTACGAATTTTGAAAGTGTTGTGAAATGTGCATCAACCATCGTAACAAAATGTTGACGATTTTGAAAACATTGTTAAAGTTATGTCAACTATTGTAATAAACATTACCAGATTTTGTAAACGCAAAACCTAAGCCAACTATCGTAAAAAAAAATGTTAACGATTTTGAAAGCATTGTGAAAGGACATTAACCATCGTAACAAAACGGCGTGAAACGTATGTCAACTATCGTAACAAATCGTTGCCAGATTTCAAAATGTAAAATGTACGTCAACCATTGTAACAAAACATTGTGAAATGTATGTCAACTATCGTAACAAAACGCTGGCAAATTTTGAAAGTGTGTTGTCGGATTTCACAAATGCTGCCGGATTTTGTAAAAGTGAAACATATGCCAACCATCGAAACAAAATGTTGACGATCTTGAAAGTGTTGTGAAAGGACAACCAACATAACAAAACGTTTTAAAATGTATGTGAACTATCGTAACAAAATGTTGCTGGATTTTGAACATGTAAAACATATGCCAACCATCGTAACGAAACATTGTCGGATTTTGAAAGTGTCATGAAATGTGCATCAACCATCGTAACAAAATGTTGGTGATTTTGAAAACGTCGCGAAAGTTGTGTCAACTATCGTAATAAACGTTACCAAATTTTGAAAGTGTTGTGAAACGTACACCAACCATCGTAACAAAATGTTGACGATTTTGAAAGCGTTGTGAAAGGACATCAACCAAGGTAACGAAACATCGTGAAACTTATGTCAACTATCAGAATAAATAATTGCCGAATTTTGAAATGCGAAACGTATGTCAACCATCGCAACAAAACATTGGCAAATTTTGAAAGTGAGTTGTCGGATTTCACAAACGCTGCCGGATTTTGTAAAAGTGAAAGGTACGCCAACCATCGAAACAAAATGTTGACGATTTTGAAAGTGGCATGAAAGGACATCAACATAACAAAACGTCATAAAATGTATGTCAACTATCGTAACAGAATGTTGCCGGATTTGAAAACGTAAAACATATGCCAACCATCGTAATAAAACATTTTTGAAAGGGTTGTGAAATGTGCATTGACCATCATAACAAAGTGTTGACGTTTTTGAAAGCGCCGTGAAATGTATGTCAACCATTGTAACAAAACGTTGTGAAACGTATGTCAACCATTGTAACAAAATGTTGCCAGATTTTGAAAACGTAAAACATAAGCCAACTTTCAGAACAAAATGTTTTTGGATTTTGAAAGTGTTGTGAAATGTGCGTCAACCATCATAATAAAACATTGCCGGATTTTGAAAGTGTTGTGAAACGTGCATGAATTTTGTAAACGTGAAAGGTACGCCAACCATCTTAACAAAATGTTGACGTTTTTGAAAGCATCGTGAAAGGACATCAACCATCATAACAAAACTGAAATTTGGTGTCACTCAATGAACATTTCATTTCAAACTGTAGCAATTAGTACATCAAACAATTATAATAAAATGTTGCCAGTTTCACATTCATCCGTTTCACTTTGAAAGTGTCACGAAACATTTGACAACTGCTGTAATAAAACACTGGCAGATTGTTTTGGATAAATGCAAATGCACTTGAATGCACCACTCATTGGACATTTATTTCCAAACTGCTGTTTTTTTTACAACAACCAGAGTAAAAAAAAAAAGTTGCCAGATTTACGCTAATCTGTTTCGGATAAAACAGAATGTGCTTTTAGCATAACTCACAGGACATTTCATTTTCCAAAGTGCCATGCCAGACACATTCATCTGTTTTGGATAAAATTGAACAAACTTTCACTTTGAAAGTGTCACCAAACGTACAAGAAGCAACGTAAATGTCAGCGTTTTTCCTCTGAGCCCGTCCTATGTGTTGATCCCCACACACATAGGCTGACACTGAAGCTCTCGTGTTTGTGCGAGTATTCAGCTCGTGTCGTAGCACACAGGGCGCTGGAAGGCTAGCACGCAGCATCTGGGCGCTCATCTGCTTCTTAATGACATGCTAATGGCGTTAACGTGCTGCTTGCTGTGGGCGCGAGTGTGTGTGCGTGTGTTTGTGTGGATATATCAATAAACCCTCACGGGCTGAAGTGCTCTACAGCTGAGCTCGTAACACAGTTCAGCAGTGCATCTGTAAGTCCTGATGTTCTCCCATGATCCTGATTCAGAGCTACACGACTGTGACTAGACTTTATATTAGAGGACTGATGGTGCTGATGAATTTGAAATGTCAAAATTTCCAACTTAGAGATGTAGAGATATGAATGATATGTATATAAATGATGTTTACAAAAGCAAAACACTATTAGACTTCTTTGTTCTTGCAAAGTTGATGCTAACATTGCTGTTTTGTTTCTTTTTACAGTACATAATTTCCGAGCATCCGTGCAACAAAACGCCTTTTTGGTAAGAAGTCAGAGTTGGAATATCCACATCTGACAAATCCATGTACATCCACGCAAGCGGGAACTCTGGCATGTCCTACGTTCGTGTGTAAAAGTGTGGTCTGAGTAAGCGCAGGTGCTCATGAATATTCATCATACGGAGAGAAGGCACCACTGTCTGATCACACGCCGTTAGCATGTAAGTAAGTGAAGGAATCATACAGACAAACCACATTAGGAACACATGATCATGTTAGTAGAATGGATTAGTGTTAAAATGGAATTCTGACAATCTGCTCACTGACTGTCATTCCGGACAAATGACTTTGTCAGTCATTCAAAGTATCATACTTTACTATTACCTTATTTTTTAAATAATATTTTTTTCATGCTTAGAATCATTGTAAATCCTGTTTATTGTTTGAATACATTTATTCAGTTAATAATAACTTTAGCCAGTTAAAATATAGCTATAGAGTTGCTATGTGCATGTCAGGCAGCAGCTAGGGTGCTCTGGATACAGGGTAGTTGCTAGGATGTTCTGAGTGCTGAATGGTTGCTAGGTGGTTGCCAGGGTGTTCTGGATGCTGGATGGTTGCTAGGTGGTTGCTTGGGTGTTCTGGATGCTGGATGGTTGCTAGGTGGTTGCCAGGGTGTTCTAGATGCTGGATGGTTGCTAGGGTGTTCTGGATGCTGAATGGTTGCTAGGTGGCTGCTAGGGTGTTCTGGATGCTGGATGATTGGTAGGCAGTTGCTAGGATGTTCTGGATGCTGGATGGTTGCTAGGGTGTTCTGAATGCTGGAAGGTTGCTAGGATGTTCTGGATGCTCTGTGGTTGACAGGTGATTCCTGGGTGTTCTGGATGCTGGATGATTGGTACGTGGTTGCTAAGGTGTTTTGGATGTTGGATGATTGCTAGGTGGTTGCTAGGGTGTTTTGAATGCTGGGTAGCTGCTAGGCAGTTTCTAGGGTGTTCTGGATGCTGTGTGGTTGCTAGGGTGTTCCGGATGCTGGATGGTTGCTAGGTGGTTACTAGGTTATTCTGGATATTGGATGGTTGCTGGGTGGTTTCTAGGGTGTTCTGGATGCTGGATGGTTGCTAGGCGGTTGCAGGATGTTCTGGGTGCTGGACGGTTGCTAGGCAGTGTCTAGGGTGTTCTGGATGCTGGATTGTTGCTAGGGTGTTCTGGATGCTGGATGGTTGCTAGGTGGTTACTAGGTTATTCTGGATGCTGGATGGTTGCTAGGTTGTTCTGGATGCTGGATGGCTGCTAGGTGGTTGCTATGGTGTTCTGGATGCTTGGTAGGCAGTTGCTAGGGTATTTTGGATGCTGTGTGGTTGCTAGACAGTTGCTAGGGTGTTTTGGATGCTGGGTAGCTGCTAGGCAGTTTCTAGGGTGTTTTGGATGCTGAGTGGTTGCTAGGGTGTTCTGGATGCTACATGGTTGCTAGGTGGTTACTAGGTTATTCTGGATGATGGATGATACTAGGTGGTTGGTAGGGTCTTCTGGATGCTGGATAGTTGCTTGGTAGTTGCAAGAGTATTCTGGATGCTGGAAGGTTGCTAGACAGTTGCTAGGGTGTTCTGGATGCTGGATGGTTGCTAGAGTGTTTTGGATGCTGGGTAGCTGCTAGGCAGTTTCTAGGGTGTTTTGGATGCCGAGTGGTTGCTAGGGTGTTCTGGATGCTACATGGTTGCTAGGTGGTTACTAGGTTATCCTAGATGCTGGATGGTTGCTAGGTGGTTGCTAGGGTGTTCCAGATGCTTGGTAGGCAGTTGCTAGAGTATTCTGGATGCTGGAAGGTTGCTAGACAGTTGCTAGGGTGTTCTGGATGCTGGTTGGTTACTAGGTGATTACTAGGGTGTTCTGGATGCTGGAAGGTCACTAGGCGGTTGCAGGGTATTCTGGATTCTGGATGGTTGGTAGGCAGTTGCTAAGGTGTTCTGGATGCTGGATGGTTGCTAGGCGGTTACTAGGGTGTTCTGGATGCTGTATGGTTGCTAGAGTGTTCTGGATTCTGGGTGGTTGCTAGGCAGCTTCTGGGGTGTTCTGGATGCTAGATGGTTGCTATGTAGTTCCTAGGATGTTATGAATGGTTACTAAGCAGTTACTAAGGTGTTCTGGATGCTGGAAGTTTGCTAAGTGTTTACTAGAGTGTTCTGGGTAGTTGAGACTGAAATAAATTGGATACTAAATAAATATTTGTTAAATACATAAAGGTGGTTATTGTGCATTTTTGTCTTTCATTTTGACACATTCAGTTTATTATTATATGAAGCTTATAAATTTCATTTTGCCTTTGTCTGACAAATATATATCACATTAATAATTTAGGTTAAAACTAAGTGAATAGAGAATGTCATATGCAATTCACATACATATCTCTTAATTTCTTTTATATCTCTTGTATAGGATGAACTCGTATTTTCTCAGTAAACAGTGGAGAAAATTTGTCTGAGAAAGACTTCCAATGCCAAATTTACTCACTAATTAAATCTAAAGTACTTTTGTTTACATTTTAGATGCTGTTGCTTTTGATATTGTCTCTTCAAATGTCTGTGTGGTGAAACTTTTCACAGGAACACCTACAAAAGCTAATGAGATCACATTGGGATTACAGATTGTGCAATACAAGGCTGCTTTCCAGCGGCAGAAAGAAAGTTTAATGAGTAAAATCTGCTCCGAATGGTGTTTCATAATTACAGCTCGTTCCCTAAAGGACCAGAGCAGCGCGAGACACACCGAACAAGAGAGAACATATGCTAACATCATTTTATGTCTCTTTAAGACAGCCCAACAACACGGTCAGCAAAACCAGAGCCGAGCGTGTGGGATTAGTGCACGTGAAATATGAAAGAGTCAAAATTAGAAAGCGCATCGCTGATTATGAGAAATCTGAAACTTTGCCAGCGCGAAAGAGAGTCTGAATTATCTGTTATTATTACAGTGGGAGTTGTATGACTCATCTAAATGCTTCTGATTGGCTGTTGCATTCATCAGCTCAACAGAATCACGTGTGATTGGTTATATTGTGCAACGCTTGGAAACGCATAAAAAAAGATATCTAAATTGAATGTTGCAATCAAGTCTTTTAATATTATTTTCACTTTATTCGCTACAGCTGTAAAAGATTTAGTTTAATTGTGCGTTTAATTATGCAAAACTTCTTAGTTCTTTGATGGAGAACTTGTGTTTAAAGTGTGCTCGTGTTTTCTCCTCCTGAGGGTTTGTTCTCTGAAGGTAAAGGAAAAATGCAGAGAACAGAATTTCGCTCCTTTTGATATTTTGTCCTCAACAGACTGTATTCCCATGATAATTTAGTGCTGAGACTGCAGTTAGCATACTATAAAACAAAGCTGCCACATCACTTCTTAAATGTATGAAGCTAATAGAGAAGTAATAATGAATTGCAATGCTAACGCGAACACTACGTCATAAGGAAAGGGGGTCAGTCATATAAGGACACAGTTTTATGCAGTGCAATATCTGAATACATGCTTTGGCAACAATTTGATTTAATTACAGTGGCATAATTAAACAGAATTAGAACTAAATGTGGAGAGTATCATGAAGACTGTGTCCATAATTGGTTAATTTATATTAATTTTCATTTATTTTACTATGATAATAATAATAATATTAATAATAATAGAAGTAAAATTATTATTATTTGGATTATTGTACTTTATTTTATGTTATTTTATTTTGAACAAGTTTAATAGTCCATCTAATTTTTTATTTTATTTCATTCGAAATATGCTTAACATCTACACAGCTGTTTTTTTAGCATATTTGGAAGATATTATTACATAAATATTATATACAATTATTATTATTATAAACAATGAAAATAATATTAAATATTACAAAATGTAAGATGTCTTCTAAGTTTTTAGAATTTTATTTTAAATTTTATTTTATTTCAGAATACACTTAACATCTACATGACTGTTTTTACATAAATATTATATACAATTATTGATATTAGCAACAACAACAGCAATAATATTAAATAATATAAAATGTCCTCCATATTTTATTTTATTTTATTTTATTTATTTTGAGCAAGTTTAACAGTCCATCCATTCTTTTTATTTTATTTAATAAAAAAAAGCACTTAATACCTACATTACTGTTTTCAGCATATTTGGAAGATATTATTACATAAATATTACATACAATTATTATTATTAGCAACAAAAATAGCAATAATATTAAATAATATAAAATGTCCTCCATTTTTATTTTATTTTATTTTGAGCAAGTTTGACAGTCCATCCAGTCTTTTTATTTTATTTAATAAGAGAAGCACTTAATACCTCACTGTTTTCAGCATATTTGGAAGATATTATTACGTAAATATTACATTTGGATTGTTTTATTTTATTTTAAGTACGTTTGATTGTCCAGTGTCTAGTGTTTTCAGCATATTTCTAAACTATAGTTACAATCAAACTTGTCCACACTCATAGTAGTTTAGAGATCTGAATTTGGTGTGTATTTATTTAGTACATCACTGTCAGAGTACATACTTCAAAAGTGTGTTTGCAAAAATGTCAGTCTGTCATGATTGAGAAAATCTGACATCGCAACATAAGCACTGGTTGATCAGGAAGTCTGTTTGATTTCTGTCTATCACAGCTCTTTCCACACCCTCAAACGGTTTAAAGTAACTGTCTGGGTTTTTCTTAAAGAGTCTCGTCATGCTCTTCACAATATTTTCAGTGCTTAACGCTCAGCTTTAAGTATGCATGATGAAGCCAGAACCACGGAGGAGAGGAGGAAGAGGGGATGAAGAGCGGATGAATAATTGATTGGCGTTTGGCAGCCCGAGGCTCAGGCATGCTGTGCCGTTCTGTGGTGCATTGTGGGTAAACTCTCTGCGTGCTGTGTCTCGGGCGTTTCGGGCTCTCCGTGGCGATCAGATAAAGTTGCAAAACAACACGGAGCGTTTCCGGGTGTCGCCGGTCGTTCCTGCGGTCGGGAGCTTGAGCTAAACGCTTTTATCGCTGTGAAAGCTGCTGCGGCCGCATGACTCCGATTAGCTGTTTTATGGACTTAATTAAGATGTGATTCTTAAATGAAACAGCTTCAGTTTAATGGGAGATTTACAGAAGGATGTGCTGAAAGCAAGAACACACACTCGCGCACACACACACAGAGGCTCAGAGGCTGTTTTTGTGTGATTACTTAAATATCTGAAAGTGTTTCTGAAGGCTCTGTTATCAGTGAAGTGAAGATGAGTCTAATGCCCGCCGTTAGTGAACCTGCAAGCTGTTACTATCTGACTCTCTCTCTCTCTTTCTCGCTACAGAATATCATAGAGATCTTGGACTCTTCTGACTTGAGCCAGTAAGCATCCGACTAGAAACTGATCCAGACACGCGAGCAGACCTCAGAAGACCCTATAACGCACGCAGAGAACAACTGAGAACACATTAGAAGCTATATATCAACGCTTTGACAACTATCCGTAGCTCAAAACCATTTATTTAGATAATCACATTTTCAGAATGCATTTATGCAAATAGTTAGCAAGTGCCTGCCACATTTTCTTCAAAAAAAGTGTGTGTGTCTATATGAAATACTTTATATTCTATATAACATATGAAATAATATACCAAGTCACATTTATTTTATCTAATCTAATCTATTTAATCTAATCTAATTTTTATAATACAAGTATATTTAGAATTATATAAGTAATTGCATTTTTATACTACTAATATTTTTTAAAATATAATTTACCAGTGTTTTTGAACAGTAGGATTTTTAATCTTTAATCTTCTGCTCACCAAACCTGCATTTATTTGATCTAAAATACAGCAAAAACAGTCAAATTTGGATTTTTTTTACTATTTAAAATAACTTTTTTCTGTTTGAATATATTTTAAAATGTAATTTATTCCTGTGATTTCAAAGCTGAATTTTCAGCATCATTACTCCAGTCTTCAGTGTCACATGATCCTTCAGAAATCATTCTAATATGCTGATTTGCTGTTCAAGAAACATTTATTATTATTCTTATTAATATTTAAAACACATGAATACATCCAAAGATCAGCATTTATCTGAATTAAAAAAAACTTTTGTAACATTATACACTGTACCATTAAAAAACAAAATTAGGAAAGAAATTGTAGAAATTCATACTGATGCTTTAAATTGATCAAAAGTGATGATTAAAACATTTATGTTTCAAAAGATTTCTATTTCAGATAAATGCTGTTCTTCTAAACTTTCTATTCATCAAAGAAACCTGAAAAAATTTCTATTCAGCTGTTTTCAACATAATAATAATAATAATAATGAATGTTTTTTGAGCAGCTCCCTTTAACATGCATTCATTAAAAAAAATACATGCAAATGTAATTCTTACAGACAATAATAATTTTTTGGTAATGTTTCTTTAAGAAGTCTTTTCTGCTCATCAAGGCTATGTTTATTTGATTAAAAGTACATAAAAAAGATACTGTGGAATACTATTACAATTTACAGTTTTTTTGTTTGCTTTGGTACTATTTTCACAAGCAGCTGTTACACTTTTTGTACTAAAATCACAACAGATCATCAAAAATGCATTTTTTTCAAACATTTCAGCATTTTTTCAATTGTCTGAGTACACTACAAAGTCACAAAGTATCCTTTTCATTTCACTAAATATTTGTTTCATTTATATACATTTTTCATTCACAGTAACTGCCTTTCATTAAGCACTTACTTTCAAACTTTTCATTTGCATGTCTTCTCATTCAGTTTTCTCATTTGTCTATTATTTAATCTAAAAAAGGTTAATCACTAAACCATTTGGTAAACCTATATTTTTTACATTTCTTTGTGAGCTATATACATTATATGCTACACAAACGTACTGACAAATTGCACGAACATCTAAATTACATTTAACCACACATAATGAGTACTCATTATTGCTAATTAATTTCACATAGCAGTAATCACAATTGGCCACCAAATATAGTACTATAAAAGGGGTGGGGTGTGGGATGTGAACACTGGCAATTTTTTTTGTAGATGAGAATCTATGGCCAAATGCTCAAGACAGGGTTGATCCAAATTAATGTAATCTGTACTAAATGTTATGTTTAGTTTTGTTTTAGTTTACTGTGTACATTTCATTATAGAGTATACAGTATACCTATGTTGCAATTATATTTGAAAAATAAAAAAATTGCCCAGATTATTGCAAAAGATGTCTTCATTGATCCTTCTCTTGAATACACATAGATATTATTGAAATGATAGATTCTGTAAATGCTGTGTATTGTAAGTGTATCTTCTAATGTGAACATGTTGTAATCAGTCTTTACAGTACTGTAGCATATTCATTTCAGCACTTCTGTGGGTGATTCGAAATATTTATCTTTCATTGTTTGTCATGAGATTCACTAGTTAAAAAGACTAAACAGAAAAGATATCATTATGTTGTTTTTTCAGTGATTAAATCATGTTCTCATGACTTTTCATGAAAAACTTATATATTGAATCAATGGTTGTGTGATGAGACATGTTTAAATTCAAAATGAATGCACAACAGCAAGTTTTGAATGAAATACTGTCTGTGTTACAAGTGTGATCAGTTTGGATTTTTGTACGAAGAGTTTTGAAAATGTACAACTTAGTTGTGAAAATAGTACCAAAGCGGACAAAAAAAAAAAAACTGTAAAAGAGTGTTTTTCTATTTTAATATACTTAAAAATATAATTTATTTCTGTGATGCAAAGCTGAATTTTCAACATCATTACTCCAGTATTCAGTGTCACATTATTCTTCAGAAATAATAATAATAATAATAATAATAATAATAATAATAAATGTTTTTTGAGCAGCAATTCATCATATTAGAATGATTTCTGAAGGATCATGTGACACTGAAGACTGGAGTAATGATGCTGAAAATTCAGCTTTGATAAAAGGAATAAATACAATTTTAAAACATATTCGAATAGAAAGCCGTGATTTGAAATAGGAAAAATATTTCAAAATTTTACTGTTTTTGCTGTACTTTGGATCAAATAAATGTAGGCTTAATGAGCAAAAGAGACTTCTTTTAAAAAAACATTAAAAATCTTACTGTTCAAAAACTTTTTGGTAGTGTATGCATGTATCCATATATATATATATATATATATATATTTAAAAGAATAATATGCCAAGAATATTTAGAATAATATAAACATTATTAAAACACTAATTTATTATTTTGAAATTCATTCTTTTTTTATTCCTAAGGAATTTTCATTCTTCTGAGGTTTGACGGGAGCTTTTAGCTCTTAATGGGCTGTTAAAAAAATGACACTTAAATATTTTTGCTTTTGTCTGAGCATGTCTTCTAGCTCTCTCTTTCTCACACACACACACACACACACACAGTGTTTATAATGAGGAGAATCACGTCTGTTTTTAATGGGTTATTTTTCTTTGTGCAGGGATGAAAATGTCAAATGCCAGTCAGAGGAGAACTCCTGCCAACATCCAAAGGGTGAGTGTGTGTAAGTGTGTGTGTGTCTCTCTGTGTGTTTGTTTGTGTGTACTAGTTGGTTTGAAGTGACTGATTTAAGCTTCACAAACCGTCTCCACAGGTGTGTGTGTGTGTGTGTGTGTGTGTGTGTGTTGTTCATGTGCTTCAGGCTGTTTAATGCAGGCCACACATCCAACATATTCACACATTTCAGGTGAAGAATGCAAGTTTCATGTTTGATTTATTTGTGTAGCATTCCTCCCTTTAACATTGAACATGCATTTTTTCAAAAATACATTCAAATGTAATTCTTATAGACAATAATGATTTTTTTAAATGTTTTTTAAGAAGTCTTTTCTGCTCATTAAGGCTTTTTATTTGATTAAAAAAATACAGAAGAAAGTAATATTGTGAAATATTATTGCAATTTAAAATAGTGTTTTTTCTATTCTAATATAATTTCAAATATAATTTTTTCTGTGATGCAAAGCTGAGTTTTCAGCATCATTGCTCCAGTCTTCAGTGTCACATGGTCCTTCATTTAATTAATTAATTAATTGGTTTTATAGAAATCATACATTTATTATAAATTATTTTTATTGTTATTTTTTTCAGGATTCTTTGATGAATAAAGTTAAAATGAACAGCATTTACTCAAAATAGAAAACTTTTTTAACAATACACTGCAAAAAAATGCTTTTCTTATAGTTTCTTATAGTTTTATAGTTTTCTTATAGAAGGGTTTTCTAGACAAGTAAAAATTTTCTTGTTTTCAGAAAAAAACTTAAGTGAGTGAGACATGCAAAATAATCTGCCAATGGGGTAAGCAAAATAAACAATTTTTCTGTTTGAAATAATATTATTTTGCTTACCCATTGGCAGATTATTTTGCTTGTTTTACTTGTCTACAAAATCCTTCTTGATTTAAGTATTTTCAAATATTTTGGCTAGAAACAAGACAAAAAAATCTCTCAAAAACATTTTTTGCAGGGTATAAGTTTTTACGATCACTTTTTATCAATTTAACACTTCCTTGCTGAATAAAACAATTAATTTCTTTCAAAAAAAGAAAGAAAGGCAAAAATTACTGACCCCAGACTTTAAAACGGTAGTCTATATTGTTACAAAATATTTCTATTTTAAATAAATGCTGTACTTTTTAACATTTTATTCATAGAAGAATCTTGAAAAAAATATCACAGCTTCCAAAAAAAATATTAAGCAGCACAACTGTTTCCAGCATTAAAAAATAATAAATCAGTATATTAAAATGATTTCTGAAGGATCATGTGACACTAAAGTCTAGAATAATGATGCTGAAAATTCAGCTTTGCATCACAGGAATATATTATATATTAAAGTATATTAAAATAGAAAAACACTATATTAAATTGCTATAAGATTTCACAATATTACTATTTTTTCTGTATTTTTAAATAAATAAATGCAGCCTTGAGGAGCAAAAAAGGCTTCATTAAAAAAATGAATAAAAAACGTACTGATCCCAAACTTTTGAATGGTAGTGCATATATATATATATATATATATATATATATATATATATATATATGCCTAAATTGAAGATGTTGCATATGTATTATATAAACTAATCAAGGTAATGTGATGCATGTTTATCAGTTCAAATACAGATTAGGCCTAAATATATTCTCTGTGTGCTGTGCGTCTGTCGATTTCCCTGCCTTCAGCTCAGATATTTTAATTACGGAAGCGATGACAATCTCCAAACGCTCACAGACACGCCTCTAATTAATAGACATGACATGAAAATTATGTGGTGAATATGCAAACGCTGCGTTTATAGCAGAGCCTGTTTTCATTACTGCAGAGTGTGAAAACACGCAAAACACACAGCGACGCTTGACACACGATATGTGTGTGTGTTTGTTTATTAATGAAATGCACTTCTGAGAAATTCAGAGCCTTTAATCATGCCTCTGTGTCAGTCGTGCTGAATTATTGTAGTAATATGATTTTGTTTAAGTGTGAGAGGTCAATACGTCATCGATTGTAAAGGCCTGCGCTGAAAATGAGAAACTATTAATTTTGTTCGAGACAGACTCAAATGATCACACACAAGGAGAATATGTGCGTATATGTGGATGACTTTTATTTTTGGAAAATATTACCTGCTCTATATCTTTTGTGTTCCACAGAAGAAAGTCGTACAGGTTTGGAACAACATGAGGGTGAGTAAATGATGAGATATTTATCACTAGTTTATCTATAAAGTCACATTGTTTAATGTTAGTTCCATCACTTCAAGCTAAAATATGAGCACTCTATCCATAGTATTGCTTTCTGGTCTTAATCAGGCGAGAAAATCTGCACAGATCAAGCATCACTTACAAGCCAAAACAGTCCTTAACAAATATGCGACCCTGGACCACAAAACCAGTCATAAGGGTAAATTTTTTTGAAATTGAGATTTATACATCATCTGAAAGCTGAATAAATAGCTTTTCGTTGATGTATGGTTTGTTATGATAGGACAATATTTGGCCGAGATACAGCTATTTGAAAATCTGGAATCTGAGGTTGCAAAAATAAAAAATATTGAGAAAATCACCTTTTATGTTGTCCAAATTAAGTTCTTAACAATGCATATTACTTATAAAAAAATAAGTTTTGATATATTTATGGTAAGAAATTTACAAAATATCTTCATGGAACATGATCTTTACTTAATATCCTAATGATTTCTGGCATAAAAGCAAAATTTTGACCCATGTGATGCATTTATGGCTATTGCTACAAATATACCCCAGCGACTTATGATGGTTTTGTGGTCCTGGGTCAAATATGTGGCTGGATTTTAATGTGAGAGACAACAGGAGATTGACTTTATCACTGGAGGAAGCATTATTATGGATTATGGACTCGTAAGTATTTTAGTTAAAAATGTCTTAATGATGGATTTGTTTCTTACAAACGGCTTTTGTCATCTCAAGACGTTAACTGATGGACTGGAGTGGTGTAGATTACTTGTGGGTTACCAGTGGATCCTCTGCAGTGAATGGGTGCCGTCAGAATAAAGAGTCCAAACAGCTGATAAAACATCACAAGTAATCCACACCACTCCAGTCCATCAATTAACATCTTGAGAAGATGAAAGCTACATGTTTGTAAGAAACAAACACATTTTAAGATGTTTTTGAACTAAAATATGAGTCCATAATCCATAATAATATTTCCTCCAGTGAAAAAGTGGTCTGGTCTGAATCAAGGGAGAAATCAAGCACTGTTTACAAGTCAAAGCAGTCCAAAACATCTCTAAACAAATATGTGGCTGGATTTTGATTTGAGAGACAACAGATGATGGAGTTGTTCACTGGAGGAAGTGTTATTATGGATTATGGACTCATATTTTACTTCAAAAAGTCTTAATGATAGATTTGTTTCTTACAAACCCATAGCTTATATCTTTTGAAGATATTAATTGATGGACTGGAGTGGTGTGGATCACTTGTGGATTACTATGTAGTGTTTATCAGAAGTCTGGACTCTCATTCTGACGGCAGCTAAACAAGTTTAGCATTTGTAGTTAAAAAGTGTATAAATATTTTTGTTAAAAAAAAAAAAGATCGTTTTGCTAGATAAGACTCTTTTTCCTCGGATGGGATTGTTTAGAGCTCTTTAAAGCTGCATTTTTAACCTTCAATCCGTTGAGTGCCATTGAAGTCCACTATTTGAAAATCCTGGAATGTTTTCCTTCATTTCTTTATGACTGAAATAAATTAAAATAGAAGAAAGACAAGAATATCTTGGATGACATGGGGGTGAGTAAATTATAAAATGTATTATTTTATTCTGGAAGTGGAGTAATCATTTAACTAATGGAACTGTATTGTAAAAAGTTATTCATTTTATTAATGTTGTGCATTTATAATGTGAATAATCACAGTCAGCCGTGATAAATGTTAAATAAAACACTGCTAATACGACTGCAGTCTTTAGTAGATTTGTCAAAATGAAAGTGTTAAAGTGTGTCCTTTACATGCACTGTCACATTAGAAAACATAACTAAAGCAGCAACTGTGCCAGCATTCATCCTCTCTGGAGTGTGTGTGTGTGTGTGTGAAGGAAGCCCACAGGCGTCTTTATCCTGCTCAGATCTGACCAGGCCGGGCTGCAGCTGGGTAGTTCTGGCCCTGAATACTCACACACACTCATACACACACACACACACACACACACACACACACACACACACAGAGACTCTGGAGCCGGAAAGGGCCCAGGCTATACACACGCTGCCAGTCCACACAGCTGAGCGGAAGATAAGATACGCGTGTCTCTCTCTCTCTCTGTCTGTCTGACTCTCTTTTTGTAGATTTATTAAAAGTGAATACATTTCTGGTTCTTCTGCTGAATTTTATAATATATTTTTTAATTTTATATTAATTTATTTTATAATAATTAATAATAATAATAATTTAGTTAATTATATATATATATATATATATATATATATATATAATTGATTGAAATGAATTTAGACATGTACACTACACTATATCGAATCATAAGGGGTTATCAAAAGTTCAGAGACTATGCCCATGATAAACAACAGAAAACATATTAGTTTAACATATGAAGGTTCAGAGGGAAGATTTACATCACAAAGTAAATGTTTTTAGACTTTCAAAAACGTTTTTTTTTTTTGCACTTCACATTTTGAAGTTCTGCATAAGCGTAATTTACGTTTACGTTTTTTATCCACATTTCATTATTGCACACTTTGTCTATGGCAGCCAGTTTCTAGATAACTGCGACTTTTTATCTCAGAATTCTGACTCTTCTTTTCACCATTGTAAGTTTACATCTCACAATTTTTTTTCTCAGAATTGTGATATAAACTCGCAGAAGCAAATAATATAGTTACAATTGCAAGACAAACTCACTCAAAGCAATTTTGAGAAATAATGTCGCAATTCTGAAATTAAAGTCAGAAAGTCACTTTTTTATTGTCTTTTATATATTGCAATTGTGGCATTTTTTCTCAGAATTGTGATATATACTTGCAATTGTGAGTTATAAAGTCAGAATTGTGAGATATAAACTCGCAGTTGCAAATAATATAGTTAGAATTGCAAGACAAACTGGCAATTCTGAGAAATAATGTGGCACTTCTGAAAATAAAGTCAGAAAGTCACTTTTTAATGTCTTTTATATCGTAAAAGTGACTTTTTTATCAGAATTGTGTGAAATAAACTTGCAATTGCAAATAACGTAGTTAGAATTGCAAGACAAGCTCACAATTCTGATCAAAATCTGCAATCCGAGGGTGCAAAAAAATCGAAATACTGAGAAAATCTATTTTAAAGTTACTAAATATTATTAAATATCTTCATGTAACAATCTATACTTAATATCCTAATGATTTTTGGCATAAAAGAAAAATATGTCATTTTGACCCATACAATGTATTGTTGGCTATTGCTACAAATATACCTGTGCTACTTAAGACTACTTAAGGTTTTGTGGTCCAGGGTCACATATCAGTTTAACATGTGAAGGTTTAGAGGGAAAATATGCATCACAGACTAAAATATTTGTACACTTTACATTTTTTTTATTTACGCTTTGCATTTTACGCTTTGCGACATTATTTCAATTTTGAGAAATAATGTCGCAATTCTAAAAATTAAAGTCAGAAAGTCACTTTTTTATTGTCTTTTATATATTGCAATTGTGGCATTTTTTTCTCAGAATTGTGATTTATACTTGCAATTGTGAGTTATAAAGTCAAAATTGTGAGATATAAACTCGCAATTGCAAATAATAGTTAGAATTGCAAGACAAACTGGCAATTCTGAGAAATAATGTGGCACTTCTGAAAATAAAGTCAGAAAGTCACTTTTTAATATTGTATATTGTCTTTTATATCGTAAAAGTGACTTTTTTTGATGAACATGATAAACAACAGAAAACATATTAGTTTAACATATGAAGGTTCAGAGGGAAGATTTACATCACGAAGTAAATGTTTTTAGACTTTCAAAAACATTTTTTTTTTTTTGCACTTCACATTTTAAAGTTCTGCATAAGCGTAATTTACGTTTTGGGAATATCTTTAGTTTTTATCCACATTTCATTATTGCACACTTTGTCTATGGCAGCCAGTTTCTAGATAATTGCGACTTTTTATCTCAGAATTCTGACTCTTCTTTTCACCATTGTAAGTTTACATCTCACAATTTTTTTTTCTCAGAATTGTGATATAAACTCGCAGTTGCAAATAATATAGTTAAAATTGCAAGACAAACTCACTCAAAGCAATTTTGAGAAATAATGTGGCACTTCTGAAAATAAAGTCAGAAAGTCACTTTTTAATGTCTTTTATATCGTAAAAGTGACATTTTTCATCAGAATTGTGTGATATAAACTCGCAGTTGCAAATAATATAGTTAAAATTGCAAGACAAACTCACTCAAAGCAATTTTGAGAAATAATGTCGCAAATTAAACTTTCTGACTTTAACATCTGAAATTAAAGTCAGAAAGTCACTTTTTTATTGTCTTTTATATATTGCATTTTTTCTCAGAATTGTGATATATACTTGCAATTGTGAGTTATAAAGTCAGAATTGTGAGATATAAACTCGCAATTGCAAATAATATAGTTAGAATTGCAAGACAAACTGGCAATTCTGAGAAATAATGTGGCACTTCTGAAAATAAAGTCAGAAAGTCACTTTTTAATGTCTTTTATATCGTAAAAGTGACATTTTTTTATCAGAATTGTGTGAAATAAACTTGCAATTGCAAATAACGTAGTTAGAATTGCAAGACAAGCTCACAATTCTGATCAAAATCTGCAATCCGAGGGTGCAAAAAAATCGAAATACTGAGAAAATCTATTTTAAAGTTACTAAATATTATTAAATATCTTCATGTAACAATCTATACTTAATATCCTACTGATTTTTGGCATAAAAGAAAAATATGTCATTTTGACCCATACAATGTATTGTTGGCTATTGCTACAAATATACCTGTGCTACTTAAGACTACTTAAGGTTTTGTGGTCCAGGGTCACATATCAGTTTAACATGTGAAGGTTTAGAGGGAAAATATGCATCACGGACTAAAATATTTTTACACTTTCAATTTTTTATTTTTTACGCTTTGCATTTTAAGGTTCTGCATAAGCATAATTTGCGTTTTGGGAATATTTTCGTTGTTATCCACATCTCTTTATTGCACACTTTGTCTATGGCAGCCAGTTTCCACCACTAGATAAAAAATAAGAAAAGGTAGTTGCGATTTTTTTTATCTTAGACTTTTTTTCACCATTGTAAGTTTACATCTCACAATTTCTTTTTTTCAGAATTATGATATAAACTCGCAGTTGCAAATAATATAGTTAGAACTGGAAGACAAGCTCACAATTCTGAGAAATAACAGCAATTCTGAAAATAAAGTCAGAAAGTCACTTTTTAATGTCTTTTATATCGTAAAAGTGAATTTTTTAATCAGAATTGTGATATAAACATGCAGTTGTGAGTTATAAAGTCAGAATTGTGTGATATAAGCTTGCAGTTGCAAATAATATAATTAGAATTGCAAGACAAACTCAATTCTTAAAAATAACATCACAAATATGAAGTTCTGACTTTGTCTTTTATAGTTAATATCACAGTTGTGATATTTTGTCTCAAAATTGGACTTTACAGCTTCTCAATATTGGACTTTTATATGCAATTGTGAGTATTTATCTCACAATTCTAACTTTATTTCTTGCAATTGTGAGTCTATAACATGCTATACTGAGAAAAAAAAGTCAGCATTGTGAGATAAAAAAATCGCAATAACATTTTTTTATATTTTTTTTTATTCATTGGCAGAAACTTTGTCCCAGTTTTTGCATCTAAAAAAGTAATTTTAAGACAAGTCAGTTCACTATCATTCAAAAGTTTAGTGCCAGTTAGATTTTTTTTAATGTTTTTTAAAAGCAGCCTCTTCTCACCAAGGCAGCATTTATTTGATCAAAATACAGTAAAAATTACAGTAAAATTGTGAAATATTTTTACAAATTAAAATAGCTGTTTTCTATGTGAATATATTGTAAGCTGAAATTTATTTCCGTGATCAAAACAGAATTGTCAGCAAGATCGGTGTCACATGATCCTTCAGAAATCATTCTAATATACTGATTTGCAGCTCAAGAAACATTTCTGATTATTATAAATGTTGAAAACAGTTGTGCTGCGCAATATTTTTGGAAATGGTGATACATTTAATTTTTCAGTGTTTTTTAATAGAACAGCATTAAAATGACATTACAAATGTCTTTCGGTCACTTTTGTTCTATTTGATCTACTATGGGTTAAAGAGCTACTCATTTCATATTTCCAAATAGTCATCTAGAGCAGTAGTTAACTAGTTATCTGTTTGGCTAGTCAGTGTTTAGTTCATTCACTGTAAATATCTAATTGCATGCAGCATCAGCAGACTGTGCTGTTTCTGCAAATGTTCACACAGCTGCGATGATGCATGAGAAAGGAAAATGCTTCATATGCAGACCCCAAATGTTCACCGGTGTCACAACTAATCATCTAGCTAGACCTAAAATGTGCAAAAAATGCATCTGGAATAATATTTGGAGAAAATATGGACGTGGGGATTCTCAGGACATTGATTACTTATGCAAAACTGTAAATTATGTTATTTTTTTATGCAGATCTGTTTAGTTATACTTTACCCTTTATATATGTGTGTGCTTGCATGTGTGTGTGTGTGTGTGTGTGTGTGTGTGTGGCCACCTGACGAACGTTCCCTTTTGTATTGTTTGACATCCTCAGCCTGCTGTTCATGATCACCCAGAGCGCCTGCAGTCGCGTGTGCGTTCGCTGACTGAAGAATAACGCTATTTTAAGACACAACACACACAGCTTAAGGCCTTTGTGTCTCATTCTATTTGTCCCATTCAGGAGTGTGTAAATGTGAGTATGTGTGTGTGTGGGTTAATATTTAGGGAACTCACACTTCATTGTGTTTGTGTGTCGATGTGCTGAAAGCGATAATTCAGCCAGAAATGATCATTCTGTCATCATTTACTGTCCTTCATGTCGATCCAAACCTGTATGATTTTCTTTCTTCTGTGGAACACAAAAGGAGATTCATATACTGTAGCTCTCAAATCACACACATATGAACCAGTAATAAAACCACAAAGGATTATTTTACCTGGAAGACCGTACAGCATCTGACACAGTAAATGTCTAAAATAAAAAATGTCTTTTATTTAATACATTTAATTTTGTAAACATTTATTCATAAAATAATACATTTGTATTTATTCAATTAGTTATTATTTATACACTTTAATTAATGCTGAATTTGCCTTAATTTGACTCGCATCACATTTTGTATTTTTATACATTTTTTAATTTAGTTAATTTGTCTTATTAGTCTTATTTTTTTATAAATTGAATATATATGAAGGTGTGTGTGTGTGTGTGTGTGTTTGTGTGTACTATAACTACCATTAATATACTATATTACTATATATTAACATAACATATAATATATTTAATTATTTTGAATCTTCTTTTTTGTATAAATTGTATATATATATATATATATATATATATATGTATAATCACAGAAAATGTACAAAATAATAATAATAATAATGTTTTTTTTTTATATAAATTTAATTTTTGTTATAATATTTATTCCAGGAATAATAAATTTGTATTTATTAAAATAATTATAATTTATATGTTTTAATTAATGTTTAATTAATTTACCTTCATTTTTTATTTTTCAAAATTGTATATATATATATATATATAAACTAAAATCATAGTTTTATTTAATACATTTACATTTTTTGTAACATTTATTCCTAGAATAATACATTTTTATTTATTAAATTAAATTAATATTTTATTAATTATATATATATATATATATATATATATATATATATATATATATATAGTATAACATTAATATACTTATAAATGTATTTATATACAGTATGTATTTGACCAAAACAAGGTATATTAGGTATTAAGTACTAATTAATTTAATTAATTATTTCTATAATAATAATTTGTTAATTTATAAAAAATAATAATCATAGGATTTTTATTTTTATTATTTGTTATTTATTATTTTTATTATTTGTTATTTATATATTTTAGTTTGCCTTAATTTACTTCACGTCCCAATTTTTTTATTTTTTTATTTTACATATATAAACAGAAAAAAACTTGATGTAGAAACAATTTTCACTTGGAAATTGCTAGATTTAAAAAATTTTAAAAGACATTTTAATAAATATGAATTTATGTTAAATTTTATAATTTTGTAATATTTTTTTATTGACTAATAATTTTATTAATTTTGTACAATTAATCATTAAATACTTATATATTTGAATGTAATGTTTAATTCATTTATTATTATTAATTTGCCTATTTTTGAAACAACCTTAATGTTAAAAATATTTGATTATATTACGGTTTTGAACAACATGAGGTTGAGCAAATGATGACAGAATTATTATGAAGCGTTGAACTGTCGCTTTAAGCCCTCCTCACTGTTCTAATGACTTTATTAGGCATGTTTCATAAATCATTGCTGAATTAAAATCAGCCTTTATGAACGCAGCAGAAATGGAAGGACACATTTAGGGAACATTAAGCAATGTTTAGCAGGCGTGACGTCCTCACAGGAGGACACTCCACACACACATTTACACACTCTCTAACACTGATGTGTGTGTGTTGTTTTGGCAGGCGTGTGTAAGACGGATGGAGCTGAAGCTGAAAATCATCCCACAAATGGAACTTCTGAGGAAATTTCAGGTGCTATTTGGACCCAAAAACACAGGAAAAACACCTTTTCAACATATTTTTGTCTTCTGATATATTGCATTAGTGGGTGAATCTCACAAAAACATATCCGGATTGTATTTCACCCCCAAAACCAAAACAGAAATGTAAGAAGTAATGTTCAATATGGAACATATTGCATTGCAACGTTATTTTCATGACAATTAAACACATTCTGTACAATTTCACATTAATGGAATGTGCCATGATGGCTTGCCTTTAAGGTTTTTCTTATTAGATTCATATTAATTTAATTCAATAAATTTTTTAACCATGTTGTACTGGGGTGGATGTACTTAAATCTTTTTAATATTTCAGCTGTTTCTCCTAGACAGCAGTTAAATTAAATGAAGAGAAAATAAAGACAAAATGGTTTTATTGTTTATTTAAGTTTAAGTTTTAGAAAAAGACTCCCATAATCCAGTAATCTTGTTTCAAAATAACTTCAAATTTAAAAATATAAATATATATAAAATATATATATATAAAAAATTAGAAAATTATAAATTGAACATAATTTATGTTTATTAATTAAAATGTATTACAATATTAGAATTAATAAATTAAAAACATTGAATTAAAAGTAAATTCAACAAAGATTTTTAAATAAACATTAACTAAAATAAATTACAATACATTTAAAAAAAAACTTATTTTAGCTAGTTGCCAAAACAACATTTCTTATTGTTGTTTATTTTAAATAAAAAAAATCTAATTAAACTAATAAAAACTACAAAAAATGTGAAAATGTTAAAAATGCCTTAATGTCATTCATGTCACTGTAAATAAACACTGCTGTAGAAACAATTTTTATTTGGAAATTGTTAGATTTCAATTACAATGAAACAGCAAGTAACATACAAAAAGTAGAAAAAAAACAATCTTGTAAAATGTACTACAAAAATATTTGTTGTATTTACAACTTTTAAAAATCTGGTTTGTTGCAATTAATTCTGGTATTTTAACACATTTTAATTAATAAACATGAATTTATGATTAATTTATAATTGAGTACTATTTATTTATTTATTTAATAATAATTTAATTTAGTAATTATTATTTATATATTTTAATGTAATGTATAATTAAAATTGTAATTAATTAGCCTATTTTTGAAACTTCATGTCAAAAAAATATTATTTTATTAAAGTTTAGAGCAACATTATTGTGAGTAAATAACGACAAAAGTATTAAAGTTGGGCGTGTTTCAGAAATCATTGCTGAATTATTCTAAAGTATTTTGTAAAGTATAAGTGTATTTTTATTTACTTTTTGCACACGTTTGAATTATCAGTAACTTAAATTCTTATTAGAGTTAACGAAAACTAAAACCATAAGGATATTTTACTTGAAATAAAATAAACATTAACTAAAATAAATTCAAATATATAAAACTTTAACTAAAATATTTCAGCTAGCTTTTTTGTTTTAACAAATAATTTAACAAATAAAAAACTACTAAAAATGTCAGAATGTGAAAAATGCCTTAATTTAATTCACATCACTTTTTTCAGATGTAAACACTGAAAAAAACTTGATGTTTTCACTTGGAAATTGCAAGATTTCAGAAGCAATTACAATGAAACAGCAAGTAACATATAAAAAGTTGAAAAAAATTGAGTATTTTCCTGTAAAATATACTACACTTTAAAAACTTTGTTGCAATTAATTCTGGTATTGTAATAAATTTTAATTAATAAACATGAATGTTTAATTTAAAATAATATAATATTATTTATTATTAATAAGTCTTTATTAAATTATTAATAAATATTTATTTATTTAATTTATTTATTGAATAATAATTTAAGTAATTATTATTTATATATTATTTACATAAATAAACATTAACTAAAATAAATTAAAAGACATAAAAAAAACTTACTTCAGCTAGTTGTCATAACAGAATCCCTTATTTTTGTTCAGTTTAAGTAAACAAAATAATAATAATAAAAAAAAAATAATAATCCAAAATAATTGAAATTAAACAGATAAAAAAAAAAAGTCAGTGTTAAAAATGATAAAAAATACAAAAAAATTACTTTAACTTTAACTCAAATTAAAAAATTAAATATATATATATATATATATATATATTTTATATATATATATTTTATTTTATATATATATATATATAATTCAAATATTAATAAATTCTATATAGATAGATAGGTAAAGAAAATATATATTCTAAAATATATATTTAGATTGGTAGATGTTGGACTCCTGCAGTGTGCTTTTAAGTAGTCTGAGCCAAGTCTGAGAACAGAAAAAGAAAAACAACACTCTAAATGTGATTTTCTACTTCAGAGTTCCCAGAATGCTGTTCTGTGCCATAATCAAACACAAACAATCTTCATAACTCAGTCAACCAAACACGCAGAGACAAAATACCACCCTTTGGTCTGCATGAATAATTAATAACGCTCGTTTTCACACATCAAGAGACGGAGTGTTCTGATTGGCTAACGAGGGGAATAAACACAAACAGGACTCAAATGACCTCGGGAAAATCTTCCTGCTCTTTCATCATTACAGTATTAAGATTTCTTGTGTTTTGCTAAATTATTATAGTTTCTAATAAATCTAGACACAAATGAGATAATTGCTGTCATAGAGTAAAAGTAAACGGCTTTAAAAAACATTGGAGAGAAAGTTATTTTAATATCATTGAGATACTATTATGCTTTTTTGCTAGTATTTGAAATGTTTATGTATATTTTATGTTCTTATTTTAATTGTAGTAAAAAATGTTGTCATTTTGATGTGTTTTTGTATTTTTAATAGTTTCTGTTTTTTATATATATATATATCTGTATAGTTGTTATCGTTATTTTAATTTATGTTTTAGCTTGTTTTAGTAAAGTTTACCTGGCAACTGGCTAAAATAAAACTTTTAAACTTTTAAAACTTTTTTTAATATTTTATTTTAGAAAAGAACCGATGGTTTTAATTTTAATTTTGTAATAATTAATTTTAGTTAATTTTAGTTTTAGTTAACAATAATAACCCTGGTGAGTAATGTTCATATTGATATGTTCATATTTATTTCAGAAATTTAGGAAAAAGGGTTTTATTTTCTGGTCCTTTAAAAGTATCTTTACTCTTAAGAAAAAAATATAGATATTAATGGATTTTAATGAAGTTTGATCCACCTTATATGCAAATATTATCTATATATGAATTTTCAGATTTTGTTTTAATTTTATTAAAAGTTTTACTAATTTTGTTTTTAGGATTTTTTATGTTTATAGCTTCTATTAATTATAAAATTATATTATATCAGTTTTAGTTTTAGTTTTAGTTATTTTAGTACATTATGCTATTTATTTGATTTCACTTAATATTTATTTTATTTCAAGTAACTATTATTATTATTATTTTATACAATATTCCTGAAATAATCCATTCAATTTCTTTGCTGTCAATGAAAGGTATTAATATTCTTAAAATTATAAAAATTAACTAACTTTGACTCAAATTAAAAATAAATATATATAATTAAAATATAAATATTCTACAGGGTGGGTGAAAAGTAAATTGGTAATGAAGTCTATTCTAATACAAATGTATTGAAACAATAATTATTACATTATTAATTATTGTAATTTTATTGTAGTTTTATAGCCATTAAATATTTCCTAGTTACTTATATATATAGCCTATATAATATAGATAGATAGATAGTTAGATAGATAGATTCTTTCTAAAATATATATTTAGATTGGTAGATGCTGTTCTCCTGAGGCATGAGGTTTCATTCTCATGAAATGAAGAAAATGCTTTTTTCACTGCAAATGCAAATATTGTCAGCTCAGTGCATTGAGAGCATGTTGTAATTAGGTGTGCATTAATATGAGATGTTATTTGAGCTGTTCTTGATCATGTTCTGCATTATGGGTTGGTTAGATGGAGTCCTGCGGCGGTGTATATCTAGCTCCTGTCATGAGTGAGTGTGGAGTGGGTGGTTTTGTCTGATCATGTACGATATGTTATTATTCTCACAGGAATGCTTACAGCTGATGTTCACTGACCTGAAACTCCACCAGACAGATATATATCTGACAGAGAGGCTGCTGGGATACTAATGGAGGCCCAGAGGAGCATCTCGCTGCCGTCTTACGGCTCACGGCGTTCCCGACCCAGTCGCAGAAGTTTGTCCTGAAATTCCTTTGGAGAAATGAAAGAAGAAACAAACGAGACGGTAAGATTGTAGAGCTACTGTATAAAATGAATGTGAATAAAGTTCATATTGAGATCTGTGACTGTTTATTCCAGACTACACACACACACACACACACACACACACACACACACACACACACACAAACACATAAACAGTGCTGAGTAATCTGTATTACATAATCAGATTACAAAAATTAAGTACTTGTAATATGTTCTAAAAAATTATAAGCATTAAGTACTTTTAATCCTTTTCAAAACTGAGCTCATGTAATCATTCCAAAAATAAAAAAGTGTACTTATAGTCTGTTCCAGAAATGCAAAATAAATAAATAAATAAATAAATAAATACTTGTAAGTACTTGTAATCCCCTCCAAAAATTTACAAAATTAAGTACTTGTAATCTGTTCCAAAATTGAAGTCTTGTAATCCACTCCAAACATTCCCAAAATAAAGTACTTGTAATCCATTCCAAAAATTCCAAGAATTAAGTATTTGTAATATGTTCCAAAAATTACAAAAATTAAGCTCTTGTAATCCATTCCAAAAATGTTGTACTTGTAATTAACTTAAATTACTTGTAATATGTTCCAGAAATTAAGCTCTTTAAACATTAAGTAGGCCTACCTGAAATCCATTCCAAAAATTAAGCTCTTGTAATCATATAAAAAAAAAATATAATAAATAAATAAATAAACACGTGTAATATGTTCTGAAAAATCCAAACATTAAGTAGGCCTACTTGTAATCCATACCAAAAATCCCAAAATTAGATACTTGTAATCATATTACAATTTAAAATAAATATTTTTAATCTGTTCCAGAAATTAAGCTTTTGTAATTAAAAAGTTTAGTACTTGTAATTAACTTACATTACTTGTAATATGTTCCAAAAATTCCAAACATTAAGTAGGCCTGCATGTAATCAAATTAAAAAAAAAAGTACTTGTAATCCATTCCAAAAATACCAAGAATTAGATGCTTGTAACCTGTTCCAATAACATAAAAAAAAAAATTAAGCATTCCAAAAATTTCAGAAATTAAGTATTTGTAATATGTTCCAAAATTCCAAACATTAACTACTTGTAATCCATTCCAAAAATTAAGCTGTTGTTATCATATCAAAAAATAAAAAAAATAAAAAAATTCCAAACATTAAGTAGGCCTACTTGTAATCCATTCCAAAAATTCCAAGAATTAAGTACTTGTAATCTATTCCAAAAATGTCAAGAATTAAGTACTTGTAATCCATTCCAAAAATCCCAAAATTAGATACTTGTAATCTGTTCCAAAAATTAATCTCTTGTAATCCATTAAAAAAATATCCAAATTAAGTACTTGTTTTCCATTCCAAAAATTCCAAGAATTAAGTACTTGTAATCCATTACAAAATTAATTAAATTAATTAATTGTAATTAATTAAAAATGATAAATTAAACTTCATGTCATGGATTGTGTTACTAACTACAATTTTTGTAAAGTAATCTAGAATCAGTAAAGCCTTACAATTTGTAAGTAATCTAGCCAGCACTGCACATAAACATAGAAATGAGATGCAATTTGACATACAGTACAGTAGTGCATAAAGCTATAAAATTAATGTGCATAGACATCCTAATAATGTAATCTTGGGTGAATTTGAGAAAAGTTTTAAATTTAAATTCAGATTTTTGAGATCTCGTCTGAAACTCTGCGACATATGTGAGGTGTTTTCTCCATTCGTTCTCTATGTATGTATCTCATCATTCAATTAGATATCATTACTATACATTAACAAAAAAATCTCATTTGTGATTTATATTTCCTATAGATGAGCAGTGACTGAATACCTCAGTAACCCAGTTAACCAATCAGAACTCTCTGTGGACAGATTGAAGGCTCTGAGGTAGGACAGTCACACACACACACACACACACACACACACACACACACACACACACAAGTGCATATGCAAACAGGAACCTTCACTTATGCAGTAATTATATATTAATGCATGAAGTTGGGTTACTAAAGAGAGTCTCTCAGCTCTAATGCAGTATATATGTTGCGTCTCTTGCAGTGTCTTGTATTTTTCATCAAACGCTCGAGTCGGTGAGCAGCTGAAAGTCGTGTGTGTCGTTCCAGCGCTGAAATCTCGCAGCGAGTCCCTGCTGTTGCGCTTCTAAAGTTGCTTAGTAACTGAGGAAGTGAAGCTTTCGTACGACTTCTGACTGTGAGCATATGCTACACACATACACACATTCACAATCACACACACTCACTCACACACTCTTGAGAGAAAGTGTGTGTTGATACTCTTAATTATCCAACTGATTGTGGTAATTAATGAGTTAGACTGAGAGTGGAGACAGACATTAATAAAGACAATCAAACAATCAATCAGATTATTACGTGTGTGTGATATGAGACGTGTCATAAATCAGTATGAAATTATTCAGTAAAACTTTGAATAGTCTGTATATATATATATGGGCTTTATAGATCTAGCGAATGTATTCATTTATTTTTGAAAGAAATAAATAATTTTATTAGTCAAGGATGCATTTAAAGTGACAGTAAAGACGTTAATAATGTTACAGATGATTTATATTCAAATAAATGCTGTTCTTTTGAACTTTTTATTCATCAGAGGCTTTCAACAAAGGCTTTCAACATTGATAATAATTAGAAATGTTTCTTGGATGATTAGAATGATTTTTGAAGGATCGTGTGACACTAAAAACTGAAGTAATTACGCTGAAAATTCAGCTTTGCATCATAAAAATAAATTACATTTTACAACCTATTCAAACAGAAAACAGCTATTTTGAATTGTAATAATATTTCACAATATTACTGATTTTACTGGATTTTTATTAACCCTTTAACTGTCACTCCCATTTTTTTAAAATAGATGTGAAAATGCAGTATGCAAACTTACATTTTTATAATTCATGAACGAAAACATTTTGTAATATGATTTTGATGTACATTTTCCATGGTGGTGCAATTTCTGATTTTAAAATGATTCTCAAAGGATGAATTTTGAGATTTTAATTTCTTATGATATCTAAAGCGTGAGGGAAAAGAGCAACAAAAAAAGTATTTTTTGTGACAAAAGGTTAGAAGCCTGTTATGGTGTTGATTTTTGAGGTGCACTCGTGTCATAAATTAATCTATTACTTTTCCTACATAATTCTCAGCACAAAACAGTGATAAAATATTTATTTAGCAGTCTTAGACCTTTCCAAAGACATAAAGTTAGTCATGATTAGATTAGGATTTTTTGTAACATGGTGAAGTAAACTTAGGCGCCCCACTGAGGGGAAGGGTGACAGTTAAAATGCAGCCTTGGTGAGCAGAGGATATGTCTTTCAAAAGCATTAAAACTTTAAACTTTTGAACGATAGAATGTATTTTTTGTACTTAAACAGTTAAGTAAACAATGTATATATGAGTAGGCATACTACTATACTACTATAACTTTGATTGCAAATGTTTATGTGAGTATATGCCTGATAATGTGCATTATAATACTTACAAAAATACACCAAGTGCTTGTAAGTTTTACCAGTTATTCCTGATGACAACACTTGTCTAGGTAGACTCAGCTGGTTACCATGGCGATTAAGCAAAGAAACTTTTTAGTTCTCTAACTACAAATTTGCTGTCACGACTTTCGTCCCTAACAACAGTAACATGCACAACCACGCAGTCACGAATCAACCCTAAACCAACCTCTAAATTAAAATTCTCATACATGTTGTGTAAACGAGACGTGATGATTTGTTGCCCAAAATAGCTGATATTTTCCTCCTCGTCTTATTGCTCTCAAGAACACGTGGAAGTTTTATCAGTGTTGGTTTAAAGTGGTTAAAGCTTTACTCCTCACATGAAGCTCAAGTCAACTCAGCTGCTATACTGACTCCATAGTGCACACACAGATATCAGGAGAAGACCATTTTAATCAGTTGTAGGCCTAACTGTTTTCTATTGATTTTGAATCTCAGTACTTAATGAAATCTATTTACTATCAACATCTCCATCAACTCAGTCCACCATCTTTAATGGATTTTATATTTTGTTGTAATGCATTGTTAGATTGTCCTTTCTGCGAAGGTTACACGTGATTCTGCCTGATCTGATGCCCGTTTTTCATTGAACAAATTCAATATGAATTGCAGTTGGTATGAATTTTACTTCATGAAAATCAGCATAATATTTAGTCATATGCTGATTTTAAAGAAGTAAAATGATATAATTATAAAGAGTGTGTGAGACATCTGTGAGATGCTGCACTCTGTATTGGTAATGTAACAGAGGCCAGCGGTAGATGCAGTGCAAGTAAACCTCACTCTGATCTCAAGAGGTGCACTAGTGACGATTCAAACACTTGGGAGAGCTTCACAAGAAGTAGAATGAAGCCGAAGTCACCACACTCAGACGTCTTCAGGAAAAGGACTACCAAGGAGAAAAATAACTGGACTGCTGCTCAGTGGTTCAAAGTCCTCTTTTCAAATAAAAGTACATTTTGCATTTCATGTTGAAATCATGGTCCCAAAGTCTAAGGGAAGACTGGAGAGGCACAGAATCCAAGCTGCTTGAAGTCCAGTGTGAAGTTTCTGAAGTCAGTAATGATTTGGGGTGCCGTGACGTCTGCTGGTGTTGGTCAATTGTGTTTTATCAAGTGCAAAGTCATTTTAGAGCACTTTATGCTTCCATCTGCTGACAAGCTTTATGGAGATGCTGATTTCCTTTTCCAGCAGGACTTTAGCACCTGTCCACAGTGCAAAAAAACACTTCCAAGTGGTTTGCTGACCATGATATTACTGTGCTTTATTGGCCAGCCAACATGCCTGACCTGAACCCCATTGAGAATCTATGGGATATTTTCAAGAGAAAGATGAGAAACAGTCGATCCAACAATATACAGACAATCTGAAGGCTCAGTAGTGGCTCAGCAGTGCCACACTTCACTGATGCTGTCATTTGTGCTAGGAGCAAGTCATTTGCTGTAATATGTGCTGCCGACCAAGTATCAAGTGCATAAATGAACATACTTTTTTTAAATTTTCTGTTGTGCAAATCCGTTTTTTGATTGATCTTGGGAAATATTCTAATATTTTGAGATACTGGATTTTTTACTTTAATGAGCTGTATGCTCTAATCATCAAAATTCCCCCAAAAGAACTTTTGACATGTTTTACTTTACATGTAATGAATCTAGAATATATGAAAGTTTTAGTTTTTGACAAAAAATGAACTTTTTCACGATATTATAATTTTTTGAGATGCACCTGTATATAGTTATTTTATTATTTGTTTGTAAGATAGCGGAGAGCACGTGAGCTGTCCAGTGAGATACTATAGTCAAATTTCTTAATTTTTTTTTTATTATTTATGATTTCTTTGAGATTTTTTTTTTTCCATTATATATATATATATATATATATACATACATACATACACTGCTGCTGAAAAGTTTGGGATCAGGAAGACTTGAATTTTTTTTTAAAGAAGTCTCTTACACTCATCAAGGCTGCATTTATTTGATCAAAAATACAAGAAAAAACATTAATATTGCAAAATGTTATGACAATATAAAATTATGTTTTATTGTACTATACTTTCAAATATAATTTATTCCTGTGATGCAAAGCTGAATTTTCATCAGCTGTTACTCCAGTCTTAAGTGATTCTTCAGAAATCATTCTAATATGCTGATTTATTATTAGAATTATCAATGTTGTGCTGCCAAATATTTTTTTTGGAACCTGTGATACTTTTTTCAGGATTCTTTGATGAATAACAAGTTAAAAAGAACAGCATTTATTCAAAATATAAAACTTTTATTAACAATGTAAATCTACGCTATCACTTTTTATTAATTTAACACATCCTTGGTGAATAAAAGTATTAATTTCTTAAAAACAAGAACTTTCTTACAATTTCTTACAATTTCTTAAAAACTTTTGAACAGTGGTGTATATTTTTAGAAAACCTTTCTATTTTAAACAAATGCTGTTCTTTTTAACCTTTTCAAATCAAAGAATCCTGAAAAAAGTATCACAGGTTCCCAAAAAATATTAAGCAGCACAACTGTTTCCAGCACTGATAATAAATCAGCATATTAGAATGCATTTTTGAAGGATCATGTGACACTGAAGACTGGAGTAATGATGCTGAAAATTTTACTTTAATTACAGATATAAATTACATTTGAATGTATATTAATATAGAAAAACGTTTCTAATAATACATCATAATAATATTTCACAATATTTTTCTGTATTTTTGATCAAATTAACACAGCCTTGATGAGCATAATAATAATATTTGTAATAGTTGTCTTCTCCCCAAATTCGTCACTACCGAAACACAGTAATATATAACTTAATAAAAAGGATTATATTGACCTATTAAGATTTTGCTTACATCTTCCTTAAAAATATATATGTTTCTCTATTTTATTAAAGCATTTTCAGAGGTAAATCAAAAACAGTTACAATTTTAACAATATTTCAAGTGAGATTTATAAGGTTTTGAATTTTGAATCCAATTTTTCTGTGTAAAAGGCAAAAAGTTAATCATCCTGATTTCAAACTTAAAGATTCATTAGTTTGAATATACATTAAACCGAAAAGTATCACATCTTAGTTGATAATTCAGTATACTTTATATTTGACAAAACATGCCATTTTTCGGTCGTGACAGTATATAAATATTTAAAAAATGAAAAGGATATTTTTTAAAAAACAACAATGAAATAAAATGTAAAAATTATTTCAGTATCATTTTCATAAGTTGAAATTTAGGGGGTTAGGTTTCGGGACAGCCACCTCCCAATTGAAAGTACCCAATAAATGATTATTTAATATATATTAAGCTTACTGATATTTTAAATATTATTGTGGGTTTCAATAGATAACAAAAGGATCTTAGTAAACATCTAAGATATATACATACATATATATATATATATATATATGTATGTGTGTGTGTGTGTGTGTGTGTGTGTGTGTATGTGTGTGTGTATGTGTGTGTAAAACATTGTATTTGTAGACAGTGAAAAGCATGTCTTGTGAGCAGCTGTAGTCAAATATGAATGTGACTGTGAGTGATTTCACTATTCCAGAGATGTAATAAAAATCGTGTTCTTGTGTTGGCTAGGTAGGCAGCTCTCTAGGGTTTGTAAAACAGCCACTGTCTTTGACTTCTCGCTCGTACATATGAAAGTGCGTCGTGCTCCGTCGCTCCGCCGGTGAGGAATTAACACGAGCTGCTCTCTGTTCCGCGAGATTGCGATCAGTACGCTTCGTTTTGTCCTTTCATCTTCTGTGAGAGAGAAGATCTTGTCGGGCAGATGTCGAGCCACGGCTCTAAGTGAAAGTGTGTGTGCGATGCGATATGAGCGAGCTGGTTTGCATCAGAGCCCAGAATGAGACGGGAACATCCCGCTGGAGTTTGTTTACTAGAGGAATTGAAGCTGAAGGGTCGAGGCAGAATCATGGTGCATATGTAGGTGAAGTAAATGTCAGTGAAAACATGAGCTGAAGGAGTGCATCCAAATGTCTCTGTAAAAATAGTAAAACCTACTTTGTTGTTCCAAGAGGGAAAACAGCTTTATATAGAGAGAGAAAGTGCAGATAGCTTTTCCCAGTAGGGTTAAGGAGGGTCGTGACCCTGAGACCATCACTCTCACACCCTCAGAGAGCGACAAACACTCAAGCACATGTGCCAGTGGGCTTTTAGCACATTTGTTAGAGTACATGTGTGTGCTCATACACATTTCATGCTGCATGAGACACAGAAATATAGTCTTAATCTCTGCGGTGTTGCTTTGTGAGGTTTAGAAATTTATACTGAAATTCCAATCAAAAAAAGAATAATCCTCAAGGAATTCATCAGTTTTTTCCTGATGTTAAAACCTGCACACATGCACAAGACACAGGCTCATTAAACCTGCTGACAGAACCCGAGACAAGGTGTTTATATGCAGCGTAAAATCTGGATAATGGGTAAAAATCTACATGTGCTGATCAGGTTCAATTAAAGAGCACAGTATTTACATGATGACCTTACACATTTTCAGCTTATTAAACGTAAGCAGTATGTATAAGAGCATAAGAGCACACATGTGCTTACACAATTACACCTAATAACTTGACAATGTGTAAGGTCGTTAAAAACACTTTCAACTGGGCTCTTTTATCAAGTAAAGGTCACAAACGGATCAGATTTGTGTCAATTACTGCAATTTTGCACTGCTGTGTACACTTTCTCCTTCATTCTGACAGGATTTTTTTAGTGCACACTGTTCAAGTCTATTAAAACCTCATAATTTAAAATATAATAGCATTGTTTTCTTGCTTTGTTCTGTTGTTGGAATAAGCAGATTTGTTGAGTTAATTTGCTGCTAATTTGCTGGTAGACAACCGCCTATCACCAACTAAACGATCTTAGCAACCACCACAGGAACACCCAGAACTCCTTAGCAACCACCTAGCAACACCCAGAACACCTTAGCAACCACATAGCAACACACATAACACATTAGCAACCACCTATCAACACTCAGAATATCTTGGCATCCACATAGCAACACAATGAACATCATAGCAGCCACATAGCAACATATAGAACACCTTAGCAACCACCTATGAACACCCAGAACTCACTGACAACCATCAGAAGATCTTAGCAACAACCTATCAAGCTCCCAGAACGCTTTAGAAACATCTTAGCAACCACATAGCAACACAATGAACACCATAGTAGCCACCTTGCAACATTTAGAACATCTTGGCAACCACATAGCAACATAATGAACACCATAGTAGCCACCTAGCAACATATAGAACACCCTAGCAACCACCTATCAACACCCAGAACTCACTGGCAACCATCAGAAGATCTTAGCAACAACCTATCAAGCTCCCAGAACTTGTTCGAAACACCTTAGCAACCACACAGCAGCTCACACTTGGCAGCCACCTAGCAAGACCCAGAACACCTGAGCAACCTAGCAACCACCAGAACACCTTAGCAACCACCTAACAAACTCTCAGAAGACCTCAGCAACATCTCGCCAACATCAAGAACACCTTAGCAACACACTAAGCAGCTTTGTAACCATTGTTCAAACACCCAGAACACCTTAGTAACTATCTAGCCAACGTCAAGAACACCTTAGGAACCACCAAAATATCTTATCAACCACCAGAACATCTTAGCAATCCCCTAGTCAAGAACATTTTAGTAACCACCTATCAACACCCAGAACAAGTTAGCAACCACCAGAATGTTTTAGCAACCACCGATAGACACCCAGAACACCTTAGTAACACCCAGAAAACCTTCAGCAACCACTTAGCATCACCCTGATCTAGTTTAAGCTCTAATGTGCATCTGTGGGATTCTTTCAGCTGTTTTTAGGTCCAGCAGGTGAAAATGGTTTGTCTGATCACTTAGTAAGTAGCAGCACACTCTGCTGAACAACACACATGATTTAAGGAATCATTCATGCCCGTGTTAGAGATCACAGTGTTTGCAAATGAACAAATGCCACATGATTTGTCAGTGTTAATTGGCTGCATGGAAGCAATCATCATGGAATGATGTTATGTTTGGGATTGTACTCATGAATATTAAATTCTCGGCTCAGTAATCCCAGTTTTGGCTCATTAGTGTGTCGGTTTCTCACTGTGTGAAACAACAACATCTAATATCTCTTTGAATAAACCAAGAGACGAGAGGAGGGTGTTTGTTGTGCATCTAATTTATATTCTCAACACGCAATATTCTGTAAATCCTGTAAGACCCCAAAACCAGCGTTCAACCTAACTTTTTGAGTTGTGCTGAACTTTTCTGGTAAGCAAACAAATAGCAACACTCAGAGTACCTTTGCAACCACCACAGTAACACCCAGAACATCTTAGCAACCACCTACCAACACCAAACCTTAGCAACCACCATAGCAACACACAGAACATCTTAGTAATCATTAGAACAACCAGCAACCACCTATCAAAATTCCAGAACACTTTATCAGCCACCATAGCAACATCCAGAACATCTTAGCAATGCCTAGCAACACCAAACCTTAGCAACCACCTAGTACAAGCCATACACCATAGCAACAACCAGAACTCTTTAGCAACCACTAAACAACACCTAGAACACCTTAGCAACCACACTGCAACACAATGAACACCTTAACAGCAACATAACAACACCCAGAACACCTTAGCAACCACATAACAACATACAGAACACCTTAGCAACCACCTAGCAACACCAAGAACTTCTTAACAACCACCCAGAACTTCTTAAAAACCATTTAAAGACCTTAACACGTAGAACATCTTAGTACCCACCTAGCAACACCAGAACTTAGCAACCACCATAACAACACCGAGAACACGCGCAACCATATAGCAACACCTGAAAGAATACCCAACAATACCAGTACACCTTAACAACCACACTGCAACACAATGAACATCTTAGCAATGACATAGTAACATACAGAACACCTTAGCAATCACCATAGCAATGCAGAGAACATCCTAGCAACCACCTAGCAACACCACATCTTAGCAACCACCATATCGACACCCAGAACACCTTAGCAACCACATAGAAATACAGAACATGTTAGGAACTACCATAGCAACACCCACAACATCTCAGCAACTACCTATTTACACATATAACACATTATAGCAACCATATATCAAACACCTAGAACATCTTAACAATCATCAGAAGACCACGTATAAAAAAACAGAACACCTTAGCAACCACCATAGCAATGCAGAGAACATCCTAGCAACCACCTAGTAACACCAGACATTAGCTACCACCATAACAACACCCAGAACACCTTAGCAACATAGCAAGATACAGAACACCTTAGCAACCACCTAAACATCTCAGCAACCACCTAGCTACACCTACAACACATTGGCAGCCATATATCAAACAGATATATGCACACCTTAGCAGATAGAACACCTTAGCAATCACCATAGCAATGCAGAGAACATCCTAGCAACCACCTAGTAACACCACACCTTAGCAACCACCATATCGACACCCAGAACACCTTAGCAACCACATAGAAACACAGAACACATTAGGATCCACCATAGCAACCATATATCAAACACCTAGAACATCTTAGCAATCATCAGAAGACCACCTACAAAACACCAGAACACCTTAGAAACCACCTAGCAACATCTAGAACACCTGAGCAACCACTAGAATACCTTAGCAACTATCTGGCTAACGTCCAGAAGACCCTAGCAGCCACCAAAACACCTTAGCATCACCCAGCAACACCCAGAACACCTGAGCAACCATTTCCAGAAACCTTATCAACCACTAGAACTCGTAGAAAACTTTAAAAAACCACCTAGAAACATCCAGAACACCTTAGCAACAATGTATCAACACCCAGAAACCATCTAGTAAACATCCAAAACATCTTAGCAACCACCAAGCAACACCATGATCACCTTAGCAACTATCTATCAGAGACCCAGATTGTCTTGGAAACTACATAGCAACACCCAGAACATCTTAGCAACCAGCTAGCAACACCGAACCTTAGGAACCACTTAGCAATACCCAGAACACCTTAGCAACCACAAAGCAACACTGTCGTCACACACACACACACACACACACACACACAGCAAACACAATGAGAAGCTGCACAGCTGTATTTCTAGAGTTCTCCTCGAACACCCTCGCTAATGCGCCCGCCGCAGCGGCACAAGAGACATACATGCGCGCTAAAGAGGAGAAAGCAGGGAACAAGAGGAGGGAAATGGAGGGAAATCCATCTTTTTTAAAGTCTAATGTAGGATGAAAGCGTGTGACCGGCTGCGCTCTCGCTCTTTAAAGTGCTTTTCCACGTCCAGCGGCGCTAACGACAGCATTTTGATGGATGGCCTCGTTCAGGGTTCAAATTCTGTGAATAAAGACCATAAGCAGGCTGGAAAAGAACTAACACTCCTTCAGCCCGGCCTCTTCTCTCTTATGCTCTCTGTTCTCCTCTGCCTGTTAGATCAGATGGACGTGTGACCTGACAATACTGACCTCAGGTCTGTGTTTTATGGTCTTATTTTTCAGTTCTTGAAGAGTGTGAAACGTTTGACAAAGAATGTGATGCTTTGGCTTTTCTCACAAAGTTACTACTGTCATTTCATTTAATATGAAATAAATTATACTTATAATAAATCAGCATGCTGAATGCATTATACTATATATACAAAACACCTGACTTTAGGGTTTGTACAAGGTGCTTAAAGTGCTTAAAGTACTTGAATTTGACTTTTTGAAATTTAAGGTCTAAAAAACCCTTGAAAACAGCAAAATTCCTGAAGTGGTACTTGAAAAGTGCTTGAATTATTGAAAGGCACAATGTATCTATGAAATAATTAAGTGTTTAATTTTTTCAATAAGCACACAAAACCAGAACCTGCACCACAAAACCAGTCATAAATTTAAAAATTTGGAATCTGAGGGTTTTGATATATTTATGGTAGAACATTTACAAAATATCTTAATAGAACATGATCTTTACTTAATATCCTAATTATTTTTGGCATAACAGAAAATCAATCATTCATTTTGACCCATACAGTGTATTTTTGGCTATTGCTACAAATATACCCATGAAGCTACTTAAGACTGGTTTTGTGGTCCAGGGTCACATATAGCACAAACATGGCTGAAGACGTGAAAAGAGGAAAATAACTGAATCAGTTGAGTGAGTCATTTACGCTGGAACTTCTCCATTTAATTCAAACTCAAACGTGACTTTAATTATTCATTTTAAGTGATTCACTATCAAAAAACAGATCAAATTAAAAGAGCCATTGATTTTTGGTCAAATCTGGTAAATCAGTTAAACCTTTGCGTCACAAAATGATTCACTGTTTCAAAGTGCTATAGTTGGATATCGCATATTGTGATCATTTGATTTAGATCGAAACTTTGCGTATAGCAAATCATTTGATCTAGGTCAGGACTTCAATTTGCGTATCGCAAATCATTTGATTCAGATCGGGACTTCAGTTCACGAATCTTGAGTCATTTGATTTACATTAGAACTTCACGTGTCACGAATCATTTGATTCAGATCGAGACTTTAATCTACGTATCTCAAGTTATTTGATTTAGAATGAAACTTTATGTATCATTTGATTTAGATCAGAACTTTGCATGTTGCAAATAATTTGATTCAGATCAGGACTTCAATTTGTGTATCGAGAATCATTTGATTTAGAACAGGACTTCAATTTGCGAATCTGAAATCATTTGATTTACATCGGAACTTCACATAGCGCAAATCATTTGATTTAGATTGGAACTTTGCGTGTCGTGAATCATTTGATTCAAATTGGGACTTCAATTTATGTATCGCAAATCATTTGATTCAGATCAGGACTTCAATTCACGTATCGCAAATCATTTGATTTAGATCAGAACTTTGCATGTTGTGAATCATTTGATTAAAATCGGGACTTCAATTTGTGTATTGCGAATCATTTGATTCAGATCAGGACTTCAAGTCGCAAACCTCGAGTCATTTGATTTACATCGGAACTTTGCGTATCGCAAATCATTTGATTAAGATCAGAACTTTGTGTGTCGTGAATCAATTGATTCAGATCGGGACTTCAATTTGTTTATCGCAAATCATTTGATTCAGATCAGGACTTCAATTCGCAAATCTCGGGTCATTTGATTTACATCGGAAGTTTGTGTATCACAAATCATTTGATTCAGATCAGGACTTCAATTCGCGTAGCGCAAATCACTCGATTCAGATCGGGACTCTCAAGTCATTTGATTTACATCGGAATTTTGAGTGTCACGAATGATTTGATTTAGGTCAGAACTTCGGAATGTGGTTTATGAATCTTTTCACAAAAGAATGATTCACTATCCGCAGTTCACAGATCATTTAGATCACAACTTCAAAGTGTGGATTGTGAATTGTTTGATTTAGATTGAAACCTCAGAGCAAGTTTGTGAATCTTTAACTTCAGATCGGATCACTGGGGCATGGATCCCAAATCATTTATTTTAGATCAGGATTTCAGAGTGGTTTTTCGATATATATATATATATATTTCATTAAGAAGTAGAAAACATCAAAACAATAAAGCAGTACAGCTATAAAAACAAAACAAAATAAAGAGAGAGAAAGAAAGTATACACAAATACAAATCCCTTAAGAAAATGAACCATGGTTTTATTACAGTAAAAGTGTATTAACCATGTTTTTGTATAACCACAAATACCATGGTTAGGTTAGTGTAGTGTAGTGTTTGTTTTTGTTTTGTTTTGCAAGAAAGAAAAAAGTAATACATTTACACCTTAGAGGACATATAGGATGAATATAGAGTTTGCAATTTTTTTTTTTTTTTAGGATTAACAGCTTCAGATTTTTTTTTTTTTTTCAGTTTCAGTTTCCGTATACTCATCTTGATCAACTTTGAATAAGGAAAAGAGATGTTTAGACAAAGATTTTTGTTAATCTATGTAAAATTTAGCAGGAAACACAAATTAATTTGAGTTTCATTTTCTTATATTCTCTTTTGAGCAGTCAAACAATCCAAAGAAAACATCTTTAAAACAGAAAGTCACTTACAAACTGAAACAAAACTTATTTCTTATCTATCTGTATCAGTTATCCACCTGCAGTGGTTTGTAGTGTTGGATTGTAAGTGTGGGGCCCCGTTGACCCTGTTGACCCCTCTTGACTGACCTACAAACTGAATTAGATTCTCTGTAGCGTGACTGCAGCTGTTTTCATATACTGCAGTTTTTCCAGGAACGAGCATTTTGTTCCATGAACTAACTGTGCGACAAAATGTTATTCCTGTCAGACAGAATCACACACACAGCTTCGAAATGAAGCAGCAACCAAACACACTTACATTGATGCATTTTATTGAATTCGTTCATACAGATGATTATTTTCATAACTCATACGTGATTACAGATGTCAGTAATATAAAATAGGTTTCTGTTTTTCATGTTTTTATTACTTTTATTACAAGTATTTTTAATGCTGTCATAATTTGGATCTATGAATGTTTTTGTTTCCTGGTAAATACTAAATTATAATATAATAAATATTATAAATAATAATAACAACAACAACAACAACAACAACTGAATTAGTTCATACAGATGTTTTCTTTATTATTATTTTCATTAATTTTCATTACAGATGTCAGTAATATAAAATTTCTGTTTTTAATTTGTTTTTTATTACTTTTATTACATGTATTTTATAATGCTGTCATAACTTGGATTTATGAATGTTTTTGTTCCAGATGAATACTGTTCTAATTAAATAATAATAATAATAATAATAATTTTTCATTTGTTTTTATTACTTTTATTACATGTATTTTTATTTAATAATAATAATAATAATAATATTTTTAATAATTATAATTATTATAATAATATAAATAATAATAATAATAATAATAATAATAATAATTATTATTATTATAAAATATATAACAACTAGATTAATAATAATTATTATTATGAAATTATAAAATATATTAACAAACAACAAGATTATTATTAGTAGTAGTAGTAGTAGTTCATACAGATTATTTTTTTTAATTATTTTCAGTACTCATACGTGATTACAGATGTCAGTCATATAAAATATGTTACTGTTTTTCGTTTGTTTTTATTACTTGTATTACATTTATTTTATAATGCAGTCATAACTTGGATTTATGAATGTTTTTGTTCAAGATAAATACTGTTCTAATTAAATAATAATAATAATAATTATTATTATTATTATTAATAAATTCTAAAATATATTTTCATTTTCATTTAGTTTAATTTGATGTACTAAAAAACTAAAACTGAAATAAAAAGGAATAAAAAACATAAAATAAAATAAAAAATGTTAACTACAAGTAAAGGAATAAAAGTCCAATGAATTATTCTGAAATAATGAACTACTTTTTCCATTAGATTGTAGTTTGACTAGTATAAGTCATCGAGAAATGCACTTCCAACCCATTTTATTTACGTAATGTGACACGTTTCTGTGCGAAACAGGATATTAAAGTAAGTAATAAGGTGGCAATTGGTTTTATCTGTCATAAATCATTTATTGGATCAAGAAAAATGTTCATTACAAACAAGAATACAGGCAGGTGGTTGGAGGAAAGCGTTTGAAAGTCATTTCACAGGTGGAGAAAGTTATTACATGTTGATTAAAAATTTATTTCCAAAAACGCATTCCAACAAAAATAGCAAACAGCATGACACACACTATTGTACCGTAATTGTGGTATTTTTTACACATTAGCACTGGATCAGAAGAGAGAGACAGACAGAGATGGAGGACTTTCATGGAGCCCTTACAGCCATAATGCATTAGAAATATCTGCTCCCCGCATTAAAAATACAGCCCTGTCAGCATGTAGCTTTACATTAACACAGAAAAGCCATCTATCGCACGGCCTTTTTATCTAAAACAGCCTAATGTTTCAGTCTAATGGGAAACTGGCAAAGAGTCACATGCATAAATAAAGAACGGGAGATAAACACAGAGAGAATGTTTTTATTGCTCACAGGTTTCTCATTCGTGGACGAGTTTTTACTCAGATGCTTCTCCAAGAAATTCCATCATATTTGTGATATTAAAGATTAGAGATTTTCCTGTCCTAATATTATCGGACATTTTTTTTTAATTCAGAACACGTCATGCTAATTTCTATGTGCTTCATCTAATTAGTCAGTAAAGAACATAAAACATGAGCCTGAAGGATTTATGAATTTCGTCGCTGTATTAGAGGATTTGGAATCTAAATAATGACACACACACAAACACACACACAGCGTGTCGCGGCGATGTAATTAGTGGCATTTGCAGAATGAGCTGATTATGTTAAACGGTGTTTAATGCTTTGGACGGAATGATTGCGTCTCCAGTAATTATGGTCAAACGGTTTATTACTGAACATTACTGTCACACACAAACGCACACACACTGAAACAGAGGAGAGCAAACAGTTCAACACGGAATAAAAACACTAGACAGAATTTAAGTATTAATATATATAAAAATAAATAGAGAAAATAGAGAAAATCTATTTATAAATAGATAAATAAATGCTCAAAAGTTTAGGATCTGTGACGATAGCCCCAGAGACGAGACAGGAGACGTGCGGATCCATATGCATACTTTTATTAGAATACATACTCATAGTCAGGCGGGCGGGAGGTCAGACAGGGGCGAACGGGAGCAAGACAGTAAATCCTACAGAATAGTAATGTCCGAGCGAACGGGTCCGTGGGCTGGCAGCGATCAAAGGGGATAATCCAGAAGACGAAGCGGGGGGTCGGTAGGCGGGCGGAGAACGATCAGGAAACCAGGAAACTGCGAGGGGTCGACAACGGGGAAAAACTAAGACTTGGAAAACGCTCAGAAATAACGGCCGGGGCAAGTTATGACTTCGCAAAGAAGTACTGGATGGAAGCTCTATTTATACAGGAAGTGACAGGGGCTAAAGGTGAGAGGTGACGAATGGGGCATGAGAGAGGGGTTATGGGAAATGGAGTGTCTACAGAGTCTATATGGAAACACAGTGGAGAGGTGGCTCCCTCTAGAGGGGAGAAAAGGGAGCCACAACGGTACAGTTCGTGACAGAGCCCCCCCCCTAGGAGCGGCTTCCAGACGCTCCAAACAGTCCAACAAAAAACAACAACAGGGAAGGGAGGGGCAGGGCAGAATGCAGACGGGTGGGCCAGGTCCATGTGGGCTGATGGGGTTAGGAAAGGCACATAGTCCAGGAGGTGCCGAAACGGCAGCATAACAACAGAGCTGCCCGAAAAACTCAGGAGACCACCGAGATGGAGCAGACATTCTCCTGAGTAAAACTGGCGGAGCAGACAGACTCCAGGGCGGAGCCGGCGGGGCAGACAGGTTCCAGGGCGGAGCCGGCGGGGCAGACAGGTTCCAGGGTGGAGCCGGCGGGGCAGACAGGTTCCAGGGCGAAGCAGACGAATCAGACGCCCACCAGGGCGGTTCAGGCGAGTCAGACGCCCACCAGAGCGGATAAGGCGAGTCAGGCGCCCTCCAGGGCGGATGAGGCGGGTCTGGCGCCCTCCAGGGCGGATCAGGTGGGTCAGACGCCCTCCAGGGCGGATCAGACAGGACAAGAGCCCTCCAGGGCAGATCAGACAGGACAAGAGCCCTCCAGGGCAGATCAGACAGGACAAGAGCCCTCCAGGGCAGCGCAGACAGGACAGGAGCCCTCCAGGGCAGAGCGAGGTCTACCCAGGGCGGAGCAGACAGGACAGGAGCCCTCCAGGGCAGCACGGAAGCCCCCCAGGGCGGAGCAGCAGCCAGCCAGAGCAGAGCAAGCACCCACCAGAGCAGAGCAGACAGACCTGGAACACAAAGCAGAGACAGACACATAGAGAGAAAGAGAGAGAGTTCGGAGCCCCAGTCCCAGTCCCAGTCTTTCTTCGGTGGGACCAACTGCTTGCAGCAAGCCTCAGTGGCAGGATTAGGACTCAGTGAGAGCTCAGAGTGGTGTGAGTCGCTGGGCGCTACCACCGTGCAAGGAGCAGGTGCGGCCTTCCCTCCGGTATGAGGATCCGTGGCCTCGGCCACCTCCTCCGGGAAAGCCACCCTCAGAGGTTCTGCGGTGCGGGCCGCCACCTCTGAGGACTCGGTGGTGGTATAAGCAGCCCAGACAACCCATAGAGCCACATTCAGGAGAAGTGCAGTCTCCAAGTAAGCCCGTTCGCGTAAAGTAGCTGTAATTTGACTTGGCTCTGGAACAGCGGCTGTGGCTTGACTTGGCTCTGGAACAACGGCTGGTGCTTGACTTGGCTCTGGAGCAACGGCTGTGGCTTGACTTGGCCTAGAGGAAGGAACTGCGGTGACTTGGCTTGGCTCGGAGGGAGGAGCAGCTGCGGCGAAGAAACTAGACACTGGAGGCGGAGCAGCTGCGACGGCGGCGCTTGACTGTGGAGGCGGAGCAGCAGCTGCGAAGACGCTTGACCGTGGAGGCGGAGCAGCAGCAGCGAAGGCGCTTGACCGTGGAGGCGGAGCAGCAGCAGCGAAGGCGCTTGACCGTGGAGGCGGAGCAGCAGCTGCGAAGACGCTGGACCGTGGAGGCGGAGCAGCAGCTGCGAAGACGCTGGACCGTGGAGGCAGAGCAGCAGCTGCGAAGACACTTGACCGTGGAGGCGGAGCAGCTGCGACGACTTTGCTTGACGCTGGAGGCGGAGCAGCTGCGACGACTTTGCTTGATGCTGGAGGCGGAGCAGCTGCGACGACTTGGCTTGACATTGGAGGCGGAGCAGCTGCGACGGCTTGGCTTGAAGCTGGAGGCGGAGCAGCTGCGACGACGACTTGGCTCGACTCAGGAGGCGGAGCAACTGCGACGACGACTTGGCTCGACTCAGGAGGCGGAGCAACTGCGACGACGACTTGGCTCGACTCAGGAGGCGGAGCAGCTGCGACGACGACTTGGCTCGACTCAGGAGGCGGAGCAGCTGCGACGACGACTTGGCTTGACTCAGGAGGCGGAGCAGCTGCGACGACGACTTGGCTTGACTCAGGAGGCGGAGCAGCTGCGACGACGACTTGGCTTGACTCAGGAGGCGGAGCAGCTGCGACGACGACTTGGCTTGACTCAGGAGGCGGAGCAGCTGCGACGACGACTTGGCTTGACTCAGGAGGCGGAGCAGCTGCGACGACGACTTGGCTTGACTCAGGAGGCGGAGCAGCTGCGACGACTTGGCTTGACATTGGCGGCGGAGCAGCTGCGACGAAGACGCTTGACACCGGAGGCGGAGCAGCAGCGGCGACAACTTGACTTGACTCAGGAGGCGGAGCAGCTGCGACGGCTTGGCTTGATGCTGGAGGCAGAGCAGCTGCGACGACTTGGCTTGACATTGGCGCCGGAGCAGCTGCGACGACTTGGCTTGACGCTGGAGGCGGGACAGCTGCGACGACGACGCTGAACTCAGGAGGCGGGGCAGCTGCGACGACTTGGCTTGACGCTGGAGGCGGAGCAGCTGCGACGACTTGGCTTGACGCTGGAGGCGGAGCAGCTGCGAAGACTTGGCTTGACGCTGGAGGCGGAGCAGCTGCGACGAGGACGCTTGACGCCGGAGGCGGAGCAGCAGTGACGACGACTTGACTTGACTGAGGAGGCGGAGCAGCAGTGGCTTGTTGTGTCTTGAGGAGTAAAGCGAGGATGTCCTCCAGCCGGTTGAGTGTTGCTGCGATATAACTTGGCTCTGGAAGGGCGGCCATGGCAGGGACCGACTCAGGAACGGCGACCGCCATCTTGTGGTCGAGCGCCGGCGCGGCCGCCATGTTGTGTTCGAGCGCCGGCGCGGCCGCCATGTTGTGCTCATGTTCCCCCTCAGTGAAACCCACTGAATCAAAAGAGTCCATATACTGTAACGCATAATCCAGAGAGTCCGCGAAACAGGAACGCGGCAGAATGTAATCACCCGCCGACGCGCCCTCCATGCTATATTCGCGCGCCGGCGCGGCCGTCACCCCGTGATTGCGTTCCTCCTCATAGTCCAACGCCTCCTCTATTATATCGTTGAGTGACGGTCGCGGACATATGCGTGTGAGCCTTGATCTAAGCGGCTCGTCCAGTCCGTTAAGGAATAAGTCCGTGAAATACACGTCATCGTAAAACGGGATCCGGTACATGAGCTCATCAAAACGACTAATATAATTTTCCACAGACATACCGTTTTGCTTGAGACGCGTGAGCTGGTCGAGTGGTTTCATGGCTGGGTGGGGAGGGGCGTAAAAGTCGCTGGATCCTATCTTGGCGAAGTCATCTGTGACGATAGCCCCAGAGACGAGACAGGAGACGTGCGGATCCATATGCATACTTTTATTAGAATACATACTCATAGTCAGGCGGGCGGGAGGTCAGACAGGGGCGAACGGGAGCAAGACAGTAAATCCTACAGAATAGTAATGTCCGAGCGAACGGGTCCGTGGGCTGGCAGCGATCAAAGGGGATAATCCAGAAGACGAAGCGGGGGGTCGGTAGGCGGGCGGAGAACGATCAGGAAACCAGGAAACTGCGAGGGGTCGACAACGGGGAAAAACTAAGACTTGGAAAACGCTCAGAAATAACGGCCGGGGCAAGTTATGACTTCGCAAAGAAGTACTGGATGGAAGCTCTATTTATACAGGAAGTGACAGGGGCTAAAGGTGAGAGGTGACGAATGGGGCATGAGAGAGGGGTTATGGGAAATGGAGTGTCTACAGAGTCTATATGGAAACACAGTGGAGAGGTGGCTCCCTCTAGAGGGGAGAAAAGGGAGCCACAACGGTACAGTTCGTGACAGGATCGGTAAATTTTTAATGTTTTCAAACACATTTCTTAGGCTCATCAAGGCTGCATTCATTTGATCAAAATTACAGAAAAAAAAAATGAAATATTGTGAAATGTTTTTCTATATTAATATACATTAAGTTTTAATTTATATCTGTAATTAAAGTTAATTTTCAGCACCATTACTTCAGTTTTCAGTGCCACATGGTACTTCGAAAATTATTCTAATATGCTGATTTATTATCAGTGCTGAAAACATAATTTTTTTCAGGTTTCTTTGATCAATAAAAGGTTAAAAACAACAGCATTTATTTAAAACAAAAAAGGTTTTCTAACAATATACACTACCGTTCAAAAGTGTGGGGTCAGTAAATTTTTATTCTTTCTTTTTTACGAAAGAAATTAATACTTTTATTCACCAAGGATGTGTTAAATTGATAAAAAGTGACAGCGTAGATTTACATCCTCAGAAACGATTTATATTATGAATAAATGCTGGTCTTTTTAACCTGTTATTCATCAAAGAATTCTGAAAAAAGAATCACAGGTTCCATAAAAATATTTGGCAGCACAACTGGAGACTGGAGTAACAGCTGATGAAAATTCAGCTTTGCATCACAGGGATAAATTATATTTTAAAATATATTAAAATAAAACAAAAACATTATTTTATATTGTAATAACATTTTGCAATATTACTGTTTTTTCTGTATTTTTGATCGAATAAATGCAGCCTTTAAAAAAAAAAACATTACAAATCCAGATCCCAAACTTTTGAGCAGTAGTGTATGTTGAACAGGTTTAGCTGTTCTGTTCTTATATTCTTTCACTGTCTCTGGCCTTTAGAATGAAACAGGCTGTCACTTTGATTTCTGTATGCAAATGAGCTTTTGTTCTGATTGGCTAACAGCTGTGTTCCACTGTTCCTCGTCAGGGCCGGGTCAAGTTGCTTCATATTGAATATGTGTTAATATGTAAATGTGGGTGGTCATATGTTAATGAGATGTTGCTCTTTTGTTTATTTAACTCCTCCCTTACAGTCATCTGGCTCTGTTCTTGAATGTAATGCCCACTATCCATCCATCCATCAACAAGTGCACTTTATTTAATTGAGCTTTATTTCACTTAGAAACCATTTAAGAACAAAATTCTTATTTACAAGAACAACCTATAGCAAGAGGATATCGTTGTCTTGAAAACAGAAAAGAAAAAGTATGAATAATAAAAAAGAATAAAAATGATTGCTATTGCTGTTACACACACACACACACACACACACACACACACACAATATATATATATTATATATTTACATATATTTTATTATTTTTTTTAATTAGATATTATTATGTTGTTATTGTTACATTTAAAGTATACATATACATATATCATATATATATATATATATATATATATAGCATTCAATTTTATAAGTCAAAATATATTTTATTATATATATGTATTTTATTTTGGGGTGTATGTATATTTAGAGCGAGAGAGCATTAAATATGTTATGTTTTGTACAATATTATATATATATATATATATATATACAATTTATTTTTATTAGTTATTATATATGACATAATTAGATATTATTAAAATATATGTTTTTAATTTTTTACAATATGTGTGTGTGTCTTGTGCAATATATAAAGACAGAGAGAAACTGAACTGAAATATATTTTACATTTTAAATGTTATTTTACAATATATATTTTATGTTTTGTTATTGTATATATATTATACATTTTTATTTCATATATGTGACCCTGGACCACAAAGCCAAGGGTCAATTTTTTAACATTGAGAATAAATAAGCTTTCCACTGACAGGACAATATTTGGCCGAGATAAAGCTATTAAAATCTGTAATCTGAGGGTGCAAAAATAAATACAGAGAAAATCGCCTTTAAAGTTGTCCAAATGAAGTTCTTAGCAATGCATATCCCTAATCAAAAATTAAGTTTTAATAAGTTTATGTTAGGAATTTCACAATAATTTGATCATTTTGACCCATACAATGTATTTTTGGCTATTGCTACAAGTATACCCACGCTACTTAAGACTGGTTGTGTGGTCCAGGGTCACAAATTGTATTATTTAAATATAATTAAATATATGTTTGTTTGTTTGTTTGTTTGTTTTATATGTGTGTGTATTTATGAAGTCATGAAATCTAAAACCCAGAGATCTGTGTGTTTTTGATATCGCTGAGAGTATTTTGTAGAGTGAACTCCAGATCTCTGGTTCTCAGTGTGTAGAGAGCAGTGAGTGTTCTGTAGGGACCCTGTGAATCTGAACACAACTTATTTTCTCTCTGTTCTTCCCTCCATCCGTAGAAAGAGAGAGAGAGAGAGAGGCGGGGCAGTTCGAGGCTTTCTGCAGTAGGACGCTCTCTGAATAAAGAACAGATCTCACACACACACACACACACACACACTGATGTGTGTCCTATTGTAGCGCAGTGTGTGTTATGTGTGTGTGTTGGTCTGAGCGCAGAGACTCCGTCTGCATTCAGAGGGACTCTTATCTGTCTGCCTAATTCAGTTAGAGTGAAGCACATAAACTCGTTACACGCGCCGCTTTAATTAACTGGAGTAGATAAGAGACTGAGCGCGAGCGCATTGTGCCTCCGTTTTGTTCTGTCATCTCTCCGAAGTTTGCGCGATAAAGATCATCCATCCATTGATTCTTCCGCACAACAAAAGATGAGAAGAGACAGACGCGCGCACAAACACTCGCAGACAGCAGACCACAGATCAAAGCGCTGATGCTTTCTGATGCTTCAGGAGAGATTCCCGCTGTCACAGGATTCCCTCCTCAGCTTCCCTTTTATCTTACTGTATGCAAAATTATCCCAATTTTGGAACATTTGTTATACCTTGGATTAGAGCAGGACTGATATAAGATTTTGCTGATACCGATATCAAGGTTGGACCACACTGGCCGATACCGATTAATCGACCGATAGTTTTTCAAATGGATACTGAATGGAAACTAAAGCTAAAATAGTGGTCTACTTAAAAAGGGACTGAACCTTACTTTGTAAAATAATTAGGGCTGTCAAACGATTAATTTGCAATTAATCGCATCCAAAATAAAAGTTTATGTTTACATACTATATATTTGTGTACTGTGTATATTTATTATGTATATATAAATACACACACATGCATGTATATATTAAGGAAAAATATTTCTAAAATATTTATATTCATTTATAGTCTAAATTGTATACAGGTATAAATATATATACATATATATGTTAAAACTAAATATTTATATGTATATATATTTATACCTGTATACAATTTAGATTATAAATGAATATAAATATTTTAGATATAAATCTAAAATATTTTTCCTTAATATATACATGCATGTGTGTGTATTTATATATACATAATAAATATACACAGTACACAAATATATAGTATGTAAACATAAACTTTTATTTTGGATGCAATTAATCATGATTAATCTTTCGACAGCACTAAAAATAATGAATATATTAATATTAAATACATATTTAAAAATATCAGTAAATGTTGAAATTAACACACTTACAGGGAACAACACTTACATTCTACAGCTTTTATTAATCTTAGTCAATGCTACAAACGGACTCTTATTATGAAGTGTTACCATGTCATATCAACAGTCTTTAAACATCTAAACATCTACAAAAGCCATAGTATTGAAATGACATCATATGGATATTGTATGTATAGCCTCACAGTTTAACTGCTTCTATTCTAGAACACCTGATGAATATCTAATCAAAATAACAAAATATTTTAGTCACAAATCAAGCAAAAGCCCAGCGCCACATCTGGAGATCTCGTGTCAATTATCACACACACCGGACGCGCCACTTTCAGTTGAAACAGTGGTCTAAAACTGTTTATTTAATCACCAAATGGTCATAAGTTTACTTCAAGAATGATCAAAAGAGCGGCACAGATGAGTTTGAAGTTCAGTGTTTAAAACAACAGAGCAAATGGAAAGAGAAAGCGCTATCTATATTCCAGCTTTCTATATGAAACATAGACTTTATTAGAGCCACAAAAAAAAAGTTTTGCTAAAAATGCACAATAAACACAATCTTCCAGTCCATGGTGAAGTTTTTACGTAGATTTACATCGATTTGGGACAGATATGATGTATTTAATGTAAAACTCTGTGATAGGATTTCTGTGGGCTGAATGAACACAGTTTGCTGTCTCACATCACTAGCTTTAAATATGCAACTTGCTGGCTAACAAATGCATTCATGTGATCAGCTGGATATGAACGAATGCAAATAGATTGTAACAATCATGACATTAAACATTCGGGTTGGACTTACTGTTTTGATCACATTGTTTTAAACTCTTGAGGTGCTGCTAATGTTGGCTTCCTCTCAGCCTTGATAGCAAACATACTGCTGTGCTTTCTCTACTAATGCAGCATCTACACTGTAAAAAACAAAAAACACAATTTTAAGTTCAGTCAACTCAAATAAGTTTATTCAAGTTGAAATGTTAAGCTGTACCAAGTGACAACTTAGATATTCGAGTTGACTAAACAAAAAAACTTGTTTGTTAAACTTAACAGCTGTGTTTGTTAAAATTTGTAAGTTGAATCAATTCAAATATCTAGGTTGTCACGTAGTAAAATGGAACATTTCAAGTTAACTAAACATTTTAGTTGACTGAAATGAAAATTTTAAGGCAGCCAGGTAATAAATTATTTTAAGTTGACTCAACAAATTGTTTTTTTACATTGTAGTCAACAAAGTAATTACTAAGTAATAATTATGAAAACATGCACTATTCATGCACTAGTTCTAGGGCTGCCCTCGACTAAGGATTTTTCTGGTCGACTAGTAGTCGTTCATTTTAAGCATTAGTCGACTAATCGTATGTTTATTAATAAAGCATTTAAATCATTATAATGAGCCTTTAATATCCTAATAAGCGCTCAAGCACGCATAAAGCTTGCCACAGCGCACCGCAGATGTAATGATTACAAATGCGTCAGGGAAAAACATTAAGTAGACTGCATTAACATTTTAATAATATATTGATAAACTAGAGCTTTGTTTTCGGCTTAAGAGATGAAGTCGGCGACTCGTCATCTCCGCAGTTGTGATGCACCTGAATGCATGTTTCATATGTAGGCTATTACATAATCTGATAAAGTAGAAATTTTACCGTCTATAGATCTATTTTAATATCTGAAAGCCAAAGATATACACTGAGTTTCACGCTCAAGTTCACAGAAAAGAGACGACAGAAAGCACATCCTGTTTGCTTTCATTATTTCACAAAAGCGCATGTTTCGTTTTTATTGTGAGTGGACACGAATATGCATCTTTCGAAAAGATGTTTTACTTTTACCTGTCTATGCCCAAAAATGATGGAGTAAGCTATTCTAAAAGCAAATTACCGCACCGGGTATCCATCTGTTCTGCATTAAGCGCATGTCTGTTTAGCTTCCACACAGACAGCGCACATTTCTCAGAGTCGCTCTCTGAAAGCGGGATATTAAAATTGCTTTTGAATGCGTGCGCGCGTTTTACTTTCGGTTTAGTTTGCAGCTTCCCGCATCCTTCTCCCTGAATCTTGAACTTTGTTACATAGGCCTACATAGCCTATATATCTTGCTTAAATCGTCCTGGCGACCCATTTTTTAAGTCCCGCGACCCACCCAAGGTTTGAAAACCACTGCTTAACATTACATTGTACAACATTACATGTAAAGTTGCGGCTACTTACGTTTCAGATAATAAGCCATATTTGAGGTTGATGAATAATAGGCGAATGTTGGATGTACTGCCCGATGTAGCCTACTGTATTAGTATTACCACACAGACTATAGCCATTAACGATCTCTCCGTGAGATTTATTTATTTCTGCGACTAAACGACTAATACAATTTTGGTCGACCAAGCCTTTTCTGGTCAACTAACGCTTAGTCGACTATTAGGGGGCAGCCCTAACTAGTTCACTGTCAGTGTGCTAAATCCGCATTTGAAGTGGCTGTGCAGTATGACGTGTAAACAAACAGCAGGTGTTGTCAGTGATTTCTGCCTCTAGAGGCCGCTCTCATCATACATATCTATGGTTCTCATATTGTATAATGACAGTGGAGCCTTCTCAGTCGCTTCAGCAACGGACGCAACCCGGAAAAAGTATCGGCATGGATTTTTGCAGATAACCGATAGTTCCACCAATCAAAAAGCAAAACCGATACATCGGTCGACCTCTGCCTTGGATAGTTTCAGTTTCTGCATTACAGTGATTTTACCATGGCTGAGGGACTAAAATGTGGTAAAATTACAGTAAAATATGACTTTCAGTTGCTTTTTGCTTTATTAAAACTGCTGGAATAGTAACAACATTATTTTGATACATTTCCACTTTCAGTGTTTTAATAAATAGTTATATTGTTTCATTATAAAAACTAAACAGTTCTTCAATCAGGTAATGTTGTTCATTAGTTTAACTGCGGTTAAACAGCAATGACACAAAAAGTGTCAAGTGTATTTTTTTTTATTTGCATTGTAACAAGCTCAATATAAAACCTCATATATATATATATATATATATATTTTTTTTTTAAACTGTCAATATGTATAATTTAAATTATATAGAAATGTGCCAACACTATTATTATTAATATGCATTGTTTAATAATATTTTACATTTTTATAATCGCTTTTTAATCATAGTGATTTTAGTATTAATTATATACCATTATATTTTAATTACTATTTTAAAAGAGATTTTTTTTGTTAACACTTTACAACAAGGTTCTTCATGAACTAAGAATGAACAATACAGCATTTATTAATCTTAGTTAATATTGATTTAACATTAACTAATTATTATTAAAATCAAACGTTTGCTAACATTAGTTAATGCACTGTGAATTAACATGACCTAACAATGAACGACTGTATTTTTATTAACACATTAACAAATTGTTCATTGTTTGTTCATCATAGTTAATACATTAACATTAACTAATGAAACCTTATTGTAAAGTGTTACCAATTTTGTAAAAAATGAAACAAAACAATATTTTAGTTTTTTTTTGGAGGGTAATTTTGTTAATTGCATTTTTATTAGTTTTTTTTTTAATTAATTATTAATAAAAAATTTAACTGTATTGGTGTTATTTTGCATTTGTATTAATATTTTAAATTAGATTTTTTTTGGTAACACTTTACAATAAGGTTCATTAGTTAACTAACATTAACTTATATTAACTTAACTATATAAGAATTAATAATACTTCTATAGCTTTTATTAATCTTAGCTAATATTAATTTCAACATTAATTCATTATTAAAAGCAAAAGCTGTGCTTGTTAACATTAGTTAATGCACTGTGAATTAACATGGACTACAAATGAACAACTATTTTCATGAACTAAAAGAACATTATTGTAAAGTGTTACCGTTGTTTTTTATTTTTCTGTTTTTATTTTCTTCACTTTTTGTAATTTTTTTAATTGCATTTTTTTCTTTTTTTAATTAAAAATAAATATTTTTTTTTAAGGGCTGTCAAATGATTAATCATTATTAATCACATCCAAAATAAAAGTTTGTGTTTACATAATATGTGTATATTTTTTATGTATATATAAATGCATAAAAATGCATGTATATATTAAGAAAAATATTTATATATAACATATTTAGATTCATATATACTTTTTTTATGTATACATGTATGTATGTGTGTATTTAGAGATACATAATAAATATACACAGTACACACACATATATTTCACCTAGTACTTTCAGTTTTTTCCTCTAATATTTATATTTTATTTTATTTTATTTCAGATTCATTTCAACTCACAAAAATACTGTGATACAGTCACAGTATTTTTTGTTGTTTGGTACAAGTTGAAATTTTGCTTAATTAATACTTAGAAACTGCACAAACGATGTCTCAAACCAGCTGCAAATACCCAATGAAATTACCTGGAAATGAGAAAGACATAATTATCTATTCCAAATTACCAAGAGACAAAAACAGATGCATTAACACACACACACACACACACACACACACATTGTTAGTGTTATTTGAAAGGAGCTGGTTGAAAACCCTGAAGGATAAACAGAAAATGAGAGTTTGTTTTATTCACTGTTGATTTCTGTCAAATGCTTTTTGTAGCCTCTCTTCCTGGAATAATTTTCTACTGTAATTTCATTACTGTAAATGCAATTTGAAACTGAAACTGTATTATTATGACTCTTTTTGACGGCTGTGGTATATATTGCACGGGTGGTTTTCGCTGGTTGATATTCAGCAGGCGTGCGGCGTCTGTGATGACGCTTCTGACTGATGAGTTGTGATTTGTGTGGTGGATTTCATCAGGAAAAGGCCTGAACTGCTTTGACAGTCAAGCTCTTTGTTCTGGCCATTAAACGTCTGCACAGACATCAGCTCTGGACCAAAAAAAAGTGTGAATGTGCAGCTCGAATAATCATACAAATACATACAGTTGAGGTCAAAAGTTTACATCCTCCTTTTAGAATCTGCAAAATGTTAATTATTTTAGCAAAATAAGAGAGATCATACAAAACGCATGTTATTTTTTATTAAGTACTGACCTGAATAAGATATTTCACATAAAGGATGTTTACATATGGTCCACAAGAGAAAATAATAGTTGAATTTATAAAAATGACCCTGTTCAAAAGTTTGCATCCCATGATCCTTAATACTGTTGTTACTGAATGATCCACAGCTGTGTTTTTTTGTTTAGTGATAGTTGTTCATGAGCCCTTGTTTGTCTTGAACAGTTAAACTGCCCGCTGTTCTTCAGAAAAATCCTTCAGGTCCCACAAATGATTTGATTTTCCAGCATTTTTGTCGAACTATATGACTGTATGATTTTGAGATTCATCTTTTCACACTGAGGACAACTTAGGGACTCATATGCAGCTAATACAGAAGGTTCAAATGCTCACTGATGTTCCAGAAGAAAAAAACATGCATTAAGAGCCGGGGGTGAAAACTTTTTGAATTTGAAGATTAGGGTAAATTTAATGTATCTTGTCTTCTGGGAAACATGTAAGTGTCTTCTGTAGCCTCTGAAGTGCAGTACTAAATAAAAAAAATATATATGATATTTAGGCAAAATAAGAAAAATGTACAAATCTCCATTCTGTTCAAAAGTTTTCACCCCCCAGCTCTTAATGCATGTTTTTTCCTTCTGGAGCATCAGTGAGCGTTTGAACCTTCTGTAATAGTTGCATGCATCTCAAAATCATACAGTCATTGTTCGAAAGGGTTCAAATACACAAAAATGCTGGAAACCCAAAGAATCTGTGGGACCTGAAGAACAGCAGGCAGTTTAACTGTTCAGGACAAAAAGGGACCACTAAACAAACAACTACTAATAAACAAAAAAACACAGCTGTGGATTATTCAGGTAACATCACAGTATTAAGATTCTGTAAACTTTTGAACAGGGTCATTTTTATAAATTCAGCTATTATTTTCTCTTGTGGACCATATGTAAAAATTGCTTTTTTGTGAAATATCTTATTATATATCTTATATGCAGATTCTGCAAGGTGTATGTAAACTTTTGACCTCAACTGTAGCATGCACAAATATAAGGCGAAAGAGTCAATTTGTATCCATTTATTTGAATAAATCTTAAATGTATTTATTTATTTAATTATAATTTATTTTAAATGTATGCTTAAAATTTTCAGCATCATTAATCCAGTCTTCAGTCTCACATGATCCTTCAGAAATCGTTCTAATATGCTGATTTGCTGATCAAGAAACATTTCTGCTTATTCTCAATGTTAAAAACAGTATTTTTATTTACCGTTTCGTTGATGAATAGAAAGCTCAAAAGAACAGCATTCATTTGAAATTTACTGTCACTTTTGATCAGTTTAAAGCATCTTTGCTGAATAAAACTAATTTATTTTTTAAAAAACTCTCACTGAATGCATTTTGCATGGGATTTTATTTTTTTTTAAATATAGTGATAAGAATGCATCTTGGAAGACGGCATGACGTCACTGTCTACCTTTTGCACAGCCTTTGCATCTTAATTGCACCTGAGAAGCCTTAAAAACGCTGTCTAAGTAGGCAACGCATTAGGTTTGTGTGTGTAACGGAGAGAGAGGGAAGCTGAACAGAGACGGCCCTTCAAGGTCACTGCACCAACACACACACACACACACACACACACACACACACACACACACACACACTATACCTAAGCTGTCTCTTTAACCACAGTTATGTCTGCAGATTATGCTAATTTAGAGTTTTAGCCCATTGCATTGTGTCCAGCCATAAAGATTTTGTTAATTACGAGCCAGTTTAAATGATGGACTGATGAATTATCTAATTAAGGCTGCAGAGCCACCAAAGACACACTGTATGAGTGTGAGAGTGTGTGTGTGTGTGTGTGTGTGTGTGTGTGTGTGTGTGTGTGTGTGTGTGTGTGTGTTAAGGTACCTAGTCAGCGTTTTTCCCGCCATCTGGCAGGAACACAGGTGAGATCTGATTGAATAAAGCTAATGTGATAACCACTCACATGCATGCGCGTGCGCGCTCACACAGCAGAAGAGCTGTGATACTTTTTATTCATGCTAAACTAATCGAGTTTGCTTAGTGTTATTATTCTAAATATTTTTCATTTATGTTTTTTTCATTTATATAAAATAAAAGTTTGTGTTTACATAATATATGTGTGTACTGTGTATATTTATTATGTATATATAAATGCACACAAATGCATTTTAAGATTTTAAATGTTTTTTAAAGACATTTCGTATGACTCATCAAGGCTGCATTTATTAGATCAAAAATGCAGTAAAAACTGTAATATTGTAAAATATTACTTACATTTAAAATAACTATTTTCTATGTGAATATATTTTAATTTTTAATTATTAAAAATGTGATAGCATAGATTTACATTGTTAGTGAAGATTTATATTATGAATAAATGCTGTTCTTTTTAACTTGATTTTCACCAAAGAATCAGTATATTATAATAAATCAGTATATTAGAATGATTTCTAAAAGATCATGTGAGACTTAAGACTGGAGTTACAGCTGCTGAAAATTCAGCATTGCATCACAGGAAAAATATATATTTTAATGTATATTTAAAAAAACAACAACAACATTATTTTATATTGTAATAACATATTGCAATATTAGTATTTTTTCTGTATTTTTGATCAAATAAATGCAGCCTTTATGACCATAAGAGACTTCCTTAAAAAAACATTACAAGCCTTACTGATCTCAAACTCTTGATAAATATACACAGTACACACACAGATTTTGGATGCGATTCATCGAAATTAATCATTTGACAGCTCTTATTTTTATTTTATTGCATTTTGGACTTTCAGTTATTTGCCAAAGCAAATTTCTTCTTTTTAATGGAGTTTTTTCATCTAATATTTATATTTTAATGTATTTCAGGTTAATTTAAACTTTAATTAATAATACTAAGAAGTTGCATAAAAGATGTCTCAAACCAGCTGCAAATGCTAAATTAAATTTAGGCAAAATAAGACAAATTTACACATCGCCATTCTGTTCAAAAGTACACATTTTAGTGCATAATTTTTTTCTTCTGGAGCATCAGTGAGTGTTTGAACCTTCTGTAACAGTTGCATATGAGTCCCTCAGTTGTCCTCAGGGTGAAAAGATGGATCTCAAAATCATACAGTCATTGTTGGAAAGGGTTTCAAATACACAAAAATGCTGGAAAACCAAAGAATTTGTCAGACCTGAAGGATTTTTTCTTTTAACAATTGAGAAAAAACTTATGAACAACTATCACTAAACACAAAAACAAAGCTGTGGACCATTCAGGTAGCAACACAGTATTAAGAATCAAGGAGATGTAAACTTTTGACAGAGGACCGAAATATTATTTTCTATTATTTACTCTTCCTTTAGCCTTAGGCTTATTCATTCCACTTTTTGGATTTTCGATTGGCTAAAATCGAACTTTTTATATTAAAAAACAAACAAACAAACCCTGCCCAGATTTAAAAAATAACGCAAAAGTAATGTAACGCATTACTTTCCATAAAAACATAATTATTTACTTTTTTAGGGAGTAACGCAATATTGTGTGGTCATTTTATAATTGTGGGTACATCTCATGTCCGTGAAGTATATTTTTAAATATATTTTCATCAATATAAAGCCCCGATGCTTAATTTTCTAGTACATTATTATATTTTTCCCAGTGTTGAAAAAGCCATATCTTTTGTTAAAAAATGATGTTCATATCACATAAAACATTGGTATTCAGCTGTCCGATTTTATAAAGTTGCTCATTCTACTCTGCGTTTAAGCATGAAAATGACCTCAAATATAAATTACTTTCATAGTTTTGTCTTTAGTTAGATTATGTTATCACAACATTTGGATGTGTGCTTCGAAAATAATAAGTGTTTATTATGATATAACTTGTTTCGTATCCGAAACACCATTGTCAACTAAGTTAATCAGTAGAAAACCCCCCCTCAAAAGGAAATGGTTTGTCCCATTCTCACATAATTTGCACAGTATGATCAGTGTTGCCAAGTCTGTGGTTTTCCCGCGGAATTGGGCTACTTTAACACTGTTGCCACGGGTTGTTTTTGATGTCTGGGGGTTGAATCGAACCCAATAATGTCATATTTAGCCCCTGAAATGTAAATTTATCATGGGAACCCTGACAAAAACATGTATTTCATCCCCCTAGAACGCGATTTTTAACGGTGGGCCCCCCTTGAGACACGATTGGGCTAGTTTTGGGCTACTTTTGAGTAGCAATTGGCCGGGTTTTGTTGTGAAAACCTGGCAACCGTCTGTGAGTATGATGATATTTCCTCTAGAAGCACATAGATGAAACACTAGAAATAATGTTCTCTCTCTCTCTCATTCCCCTAATATTGATTAAACTAGCAAACCTGTGTCAAGAGTAGATTAATTCAATGTCAACAGTGTTGTTAAATTATTAGTTACATTTTTAAGACAATTTAACTAAAACGCATTTTTAGTTTAGGAAAATATATTTCTAAACATACCATATGCTCAGTTAGTTCTAGGCTTCCATGTTACAGTCCCAAAACCCTAAAATGTCAACTAAGTTCCTGTCAACTGTTATCCAGTAAAGGTAACATGGTGGACAGTAGCAAACATAGATGGTATTTTATGAACCTATTCCTACTCCTATTATTTATATAGCACATTATACAATATCAAAGCAGTTATGTAAGGTCATGTTTGGGTTTTTGGAATAAGGGAAACTTTTTGTCAAATTGTCAAATGCTAAATGTACCCCTAATTACAGAATAACCCTGTAATATATTACTTTTGAAAGAAACTTTCCCCAACACTTAACTGTAGCATGCACAAACCTAAGGTAACACAGTTCAGATTCAAAACACACTCGCTGAAACGTATTTACCGCCCATCAGGACGTCATAAACTATACAAATCCACTCAATGGTCTCTTAATCAATAACTCGCTGCACACACACGCGCGCGCGCACGCGTACGCGTCTGAGTGCCTTCAAATGAGGTCCGAGCTCTCACCTTCTCGCCGTTTGTCAGATTTATCTAGCTGGAGATGCGACTCCATAAACGCGGGACAGAATTACCGCCCCACCGCTGCGGTAAAGGACTCGTATTTATCCTGCTGCGGGTGGGCTTAGTTATCAAACCTCGCATTAATACGACACCGCACCTCTGGCTCATCATAAATCACAGCGAGAGAATGATCTTGATGGGAAGATAAAATGAAAGAGTGTGGGGCTAAAAATAGTACCTCGTTCGAATGTCGCAGGCGCGGCTCTTAGGTCTGTATGCAATATATTTAAGTTGTGTTTATATTGCCTGCGGTGGAATAAAAAGGTTAGGCCACAAAGACGCAAACTGGTCAATGGCTAAAAAACTTCAGTACTCAAGGGGGCGATAGAGTTTCCTTTAGATGTCTGTTGTTAATCCAGATGTTGTTATTCAGGTGATGGCTGTTAGCGTTCCTGTTCATCTCAGTGTTGCATGCTGCCGTCTTTGTGCATCGTCTGCCTTCAGGTGCTTGTCAGAAGGTCCTACTGAAGTCCAGTTGTATGTCAGTGAGAATAAGACACATACTGCTTTATCCATGCAGAAACTGCAAAAACATCTACAGGTATAGTGAAACTACAACAGCTAATTTGAAGTTTGAGTTTGAAAAAATACTAATTGATTAAGCATCATTCATTATTGATCATATTAATATTATCATATTCATATTTTTATTAAAATATTTCTAAGTAATTCGTAATATATTTGATATAATTAATGTTCTCATATTGCATAATTACATAATTAATCATATATTTATGTGATTTGTTTAGAATATATTTTCATGTTTCGCAATACTTGATTTCCAAGTAATTATCTCATATTTCACAATTACTTAATTTTCATGTCATTAATTTATTTTTCTATAATTTTGTAATATAATCTGTAATTCTAATAATTATGAATATATGTATATATACATTATTGTATAATATTTCACATTTTATTTCCAAATAATTAATATTTGTATATTATTTGTATAAAATAATCTAATATTTCCATTTATAATTAATACATTTGTATCTAATTATTTTTTATAATAGTGTCTCATAATTATTAATATATATTATTTGTTTACAGTATAATGTCATGTTTCATAATACTTGATTTCCAAGTAATTATTAATATATTTTTTGTATTATTTTTTAGAATCTCATATTTCACAATGATTTAATTTCCATGTCAAGTTATTTTCGTATTTTTTATATATAATCTCGAATTTGCTAATTCATTTCTAAGTATTTTTACTATATGTATATATAAATTATTTTATAATATTTCACATTTCATGACTTCATTTTCCAACAAATTATTGTTTGTATGTTATTTTATAATATAATCCCATATATAATACATTTTTATAATATGATCTTATATTTAAAAACTACGTAATTATTAATGTATTTTATGTTAGTTGTTTATAATATACTATCATGTTTCATAATTACTTGATTTCAAAGTAATTATTAATGTATTTTTAAATGATTTTTTAAAATCTTATATTTTGCAATATCATCTCTAATTTGCTAATTCATTTCTAAGTAGTATTAATATATTTATATGTTAATCATTTTATAATATTTCACATTTTATAATAACTTCATTTCCAAATAATTACTATTTAACATATATTTTATATTGCTGATATAATATAATCCCATATTTCATAATTACTTGATTTCCAAGAAATGATTGATATTTTATATTATTTATTTTTAATATCATGATCTCATATTACATACTTTCTCAATTTTCAAGTAATTATTAATATTGTATATTATTTATTCTTTACAGTATAGGCTCATATTTCATAATGACTTGATTTTCAAGTAATATACTCATATTTTTAATAATACATTTTTAGAATATTGTCTTATTTCATAATAATTTGTGTATAATATAAAGTTGTTTCATAAGTACTTAATTTCCAAGTAATTATTAATTTATTTTAAGTGGTTTTGAATAGAATTCCATATTTCATAATGACTTAATTTCCATGTCATTCATTTATATTTATATTATTTTAATAATATAATCTATTTAATTCCCTAATTCATTTCTAGGTAATATGCGTACATCAATTCATTTTATTTTTCATATTTCATAATTAAAGTAATTACTCATATATTTTAAATAATACATTTTTTTTGTAATATAATCTTAATTATGTTATTAGTAATGTATTTTATATTCTTTGTTTATAATATAATGCCATGTTTCATTATTGCTTGATTTGCAAGTAATTAATTATATTTTGAATTATTCGTTTTTCATAGAATCCCATGTTTCACAGTTATTACTTTCCATGTTATTAGTTTTCTATATTATTTTTATAATCTGTAACATCTTAATTTTATAATCCCATTTTTTGTATATAATTACCTGATTTCCAAGTAATCACTCATATTTTATATATTTTTTTTATTATATAACCTCATATTTCATAATTACTATATTTTTATCTATCTATTCATCTGGGACTACAGTATCTGTTTGTCCAAGTAAAGCAAGACAGGGGACGGGAAGGAAGGGGAGTCACAAGTGTAATGTTCTTTAGCAGTAGTGAATAAATTTCACACTTCACCTGTAATTGTCTTGCTAAAGGCTTCAGGAGCTTTAACCCATGATATAAATACAGACCTGACTGATCATGTGACTTGTGCCATAAAACCTGCCACCTACTGCATGCTCTTTATGTGTGTTAAAAGAGAAGGAACTCATGGCTGGATGCATAAGATTCACTCTACAATGTCACAAAAACACATGCAGGTCATATGCTGCCTCAAAACCAAAGGAAAAACAAATAAATGATATTTTGCATAACACAAATGAAGCCTACATTAATATTTATGGCTTTGTGACATTATTTTCGTGACAATTAAGCATATTTTTCTCATGTAAAGCTTGTGTGTGTGTGTGTGTGTGTGTGTGTGTGTGTGTGTGTGTGTGTGTGTTGCTCTTGTCCGTGTCTTTGTGAATAATTAGGAGTTTGCAGTTGTTCAATGCCACACTGAGCGTCTTTGTCATCCGCCGTCTTTGATTATGATGTCGCCAGTGAGGAATCCCGTGGAATGTGGCGGAATGCTCTGGGAATCCAGGAATCATTCCAGACTGTCTGAGCATTAACTCTTTCAGGACAGTCTTGATGAAAGAGCTAGATTTAAAAACTTTTTATTTTGAGAACACCATTTTAAACACATTAGACTTGTGTATGCCTCATCACCACAGCGCTAATGGTTGCTAGGGTGTTGCTATGCAATATTGAATGTTACTACAGCATGCATGTTGCCTGGGTGTTCTAATTAGCTGCTATGGTCTTGCAGAGTGGTTGCTAGGGTGTTCTGAGTGGGTTGCTGTGGAGCTGCTAAGGTGTTCTTTGGTGTGTTGCTTAATGTTTGCCAGGGTGTTGCTATAATGATGCTAATTAGTTTTTAAGTGCATTGGAATGTGATTACTAAGTGTTCTGGTTGCTAGGGTGTTTTGAATGGATTTTTAGTGCTTAATGGTTGCTAGAGTGTTGCTAAGGTGTTTCTGTGTAGTTACTAAATGTTCTAGTTGCTAGGGTGCTCTGAGTGTTTTTAATGCATTGCTTAGTGGTTGCCAGGATGTTGCTATGATGTTTCTATAAGGTCTCTAAGATGTTCTTCGGTGCATTGTTTAATGGTTGCCAGGGTGTTGCTGTGATGTCACTAAGGTGTTGCTATGGGGTTACTAACATGTTTTGTTGCTAGGGCATTCTGAGTGGATTTCTGTATATTGTTTAATGTTACTAAAATGATCTGGATTTTAGGCTATTGTCTGCGGTTTTCAGTGCTTTGCTTAACGGTTGCCAGGGTGTTGCTATGATGTTTCTCAGGTGTGCTATGTGGTTACTGAAATGTTCTGTTGCCAGGGCATTCTCACTGCATTTGATGGTTGTCTAGGTGTTGCTATGACGTTACTGTGGTGTTCTTAGGTGCATTGCTTATTGGTTTCCAGGCTGTTGCTATGATATTGCTACGGTGTTACTATGTGGCTACTAAAACATTCTGGTTGCTAGGGTGTTTTGAGTGGCTTTCAGTGCATTGTTTAATGGTTGCCATGGTGTTGCTTTGATGTTCGTAAGGTGTTGCTATGCAATTACTAAATTGTTCTGGGAGCTAGGGTGATCTGAGTGGTTTTCAGTGTTTAAGGTGTTCTTAGATGGATTGCTTAATGGTTGCTAAGGTGTTCTCAGGTGTATTCCTTAGCGGTAGCCAGGGTGTTGCCAAGGCGTTGTTATACGGTTACTAAAATGTTCTGTTGCTAGGGCGTTCTGAGTGGTTTTCACTGCATTGCTTGATGATAACCAGGGTGTTGCTAAGGTGTTCTCAGGTGCATTGCTTAACGGTTGCCAGGGTGTTGCTATGATGTTGCTAAGGTGTTCTATGTGGTTATTAAAATGTTCTGTTGCTAGGGTGTTCTGAGTGGTTTTCTTTGCATTGCTTGATGGTTGCCAGGATGTTGCTATAGTGTTGCTAAAGTTTTCTCAGGTGAATTGCTTAACAGTTGCCAGGGTGTTAATGTGATGTTGCTAAGGTTTTGCTATGCTGTTGCTAGGGTATTCTGGTTTTCTGTGCTTTGCTTAACAGTTGCAAGGGTGTTGCTAAGGTTTCTTAGGTGTATTGCCTAATGGTTGCCAGGGTGTTGCTATGATGTTGCTAAAGTGTTAATATGTGGTTATTAAAACATATTGCTAGGGCATTCTGAGTGGTTTTCACTGCATTGCTTGATTGTTGTCAGGGTTTGCTATAGTGTTGCTAAGGTTTTTTCAGGTGCATTGCTTAATGGTTGCCAGGGTGTTGCTATGCAGTTGCTAAAATATTTTGTTGCTAGGGTGTTCTGAGTGTTTTTCACTGCATTGTTTGATGGTTGTCAGTGTGTTGCTATGAGGTTGCTAAGATGTTCTCAGGTGCATTGCTTAATGGTTGCCAGGGTGTTGCTAAGGTGTTGCTATGCGGTTACTAAACTGTTCTGTTGCTAGGGCGTTCTGAGAGGTTATCACTGCATTGCTTGATGGTTACCAGGGTGTTGCTATGATGTTACCAAAATATTCTGAATGCTAGGGTATTCTCTACGGTATTCAGTGCTTTGCTTAATGGTTGCCAGGGTGTTGCTATAATGTTGCTAAGGTGTTCTCAGGTGTATTGCTTAATGGTTGTCAGGATGTTGCTATGTTGTTGCCAAGGAGTGCTATGAGGTTACTAAAATGTTTTGTTGCAAGGGCATTCTGAGTGGTTTTCAGTGCATTGTTTAACCGTTGCCAAGTTGTTGCTATGATGTTGCTATGGTGTACTAAAATGGCCTGGTTGCTAGGCTTAAGTAAAAACAGGCAGATTTAAGGAATTATTCATGTATGAAGCATAAACACTGTGGGACGTTTAATATTTCATACTTTAGAACTAGTATAAGTATGAGCAAACACCATTAAAAATAACATGTGCAGCTCTTAGATAAAACACATTAGATGTTGTCCATTAGCGTAACCATGCAAACCTGTGTTTAGCGCAAAGGGAAAATATAAACAGGCTGTTTCCTGTACAAACACATTTAGATAAACTTAGTGTGTGTGTGTGTGTGTGTGTGAGAGAGAGAGAGAGAAATACAAAGACATGAAGATAAACATCAGGATGTACGCTAGAGTTTCTGTGTCAACACTATGTCCACTGGCCCTGGTTACCTACAACACCTCACACACACACAGCGTCCCTCAGGAGGTAAATCGTGACACACCCTGAGCTCAGAACAGGACCGGGCCGAGGAAAGCGGGCACAGTCTGGATCAGACCAGCTATAACTCTCACTCAAACGTAGACCTGAATTCTGGTGGGGGTTTCCACAAATTTGGCACAAAATACATGTGACAACCTGCCACACACAGTCAAGTCTGTTTACTCTTATTGTTATGGATGATATCATCTTGTGTCCTCCTGAAATCTATATTTAGAATCAGATTACATTTTTACACATTGACACTTTATGATTTCATATCAGTCTCTAATCTAATTGTTAATGCTGGCAGAGTTGCATTTAGTAAAATAAGTTAAAACTGCATTTAGAGTTGTGCTTTAAGGGAATATTTGCATGATCAAAGCAATGCATTTTGTGCATCTAAATTCTTTGCAAGTTAATTGCATTTTTAATTGCTTGATGCTGTGTTTAAGTCCTCTTGGGAAATACCTATAGATGCTTACAAGCTAAGAAATTGTATATATTTAGGTATGCATTGAGACCTAAATGACATCTGACAAAACGTGCAATATAAAGCATACTATCCCACAATGCATTGTGCTCAACTTGACCTTTCATTTTCAGTGACAAATACTGTAATTGTAACAATTTTAATGTAATCATCATCTTTTATTTTTAGATAAAAAATATTGCATTCAAACATGAACAAGATGTACATACTCAAGCTGTAACAGAACATTGCAGGCCAGCATATGTGAATTGTATGTGAATCATATGTGAGTTTTTTCCTTTTTAATAAATATTTTAAATATAACATAACATTGCAGGCCAAAATATGTGAGGTTTTGTCTCTTTAATAAATCTTTTTAAGTAATACATTTAAACTGCAACAGAACATTGCAGACCACCAAATTCAAATTCTAAGATGATTTTTAAAATAAAAATAATAAAACAGGCCAACATATGTGAATTCTGAGTTGATAGTTTTTTTTTTCTTTTTAATAAACATTTTAAAAATATTACACTTAAAATGTAACAGAACATTGCAGGCCAAAATATGTGAATTCTGAGTTGTTATATATTTTAAAATAAATATTATATTCAATCTGTAACAGAACATTGCTGGCCAAAATATGTAAACATCAAAAGATTATTTTATTTCCACCACGGAAAGACGTCAATACACACAAGTCCACAGAAGTTAATCAACTCTCCTGTCCCTCTGGGCTTATTAATTTAATGTGCAGCCGTCTGACTTTTTATAAAGTTGACAATACAGATTGTAATTTCCTTATAAATGGTAAAAATGTATTTGATAAAAAAAATGCACTAATAAAGATATTAGACAAGTCTTTAATGAAAAAAAAAAGAAAATTTTATTGGAATTTCATCATAAGAGATGTTCACTGGAGAAAAGCATGGCTGCTACCTTACAAATTTAGTATTTTAAATAAGGTAAGAGAAATTCACCTGAAGATTTTACACAAAATATATCCAACTAATATGTGGCTCTCTAACTTTATGGATATTGGATATTGGATTTTTGTAACAGTTGCGAGGAGTCTTTATGTCATTTGTTTGTTGATTGAGAAAGTGTACAATCATTTTGGAAAGATTGTTTTTTTCTGTTTTTACTTAAAGTCTCTTAAAAGTTGTGAAAAATTTAAAAGCTACATCTATTGTAAGATTACAAATCTGTATTTGACGTCTTGTGAATGTCTTCTTTTGTTTTGTTTTATTCTTTACCAAATTTGGAGCATGTTTTTGTTGCCTGTATTCCTTTAATAATGTTGTTTCATGTTAATACAATAATAAAAAAAAAAAATCTCTCCTGTCAGATTTGTTTGTCGGACATGCTGGCGGATTCGGCAAATAAAAAAGGCGGATTCGGTGTTATGATTGGCCAGATTACCTGTCAATCAAGCGGTTTGCAAAGGCCCAATTGGAGCAATTTGCGGAATTAAACACGTGATGAGGACATGTGACAATAGTATGCAGTATACAATGTAGAAATTAGTAAATTATTCCATAGCAAACACAGCCAATAATTCAGATCCCAGAGCAGAAATGTTCTCATCTGATAAGGTGCAATTGTTCATGAGGAAGCCCTTGAGTAAGAACTTATTAAACCACGTTTCTCCCCATTAGACTTTATAAACACTTATAATTCGCTGAAAACGAGTTTGAACACTGATTTCAAGTCATGGCCTGCAGTTTGCCGAGTGTTTGAATCCCCTGCGTAACGCCGCGTTTGTTGTTTCACCTCAGGGAGACTCAAAACTTTCCTTGCGGCGAAACAAACAGGAAAAGAGCGGCAGCGTTACGCACCGAGGGAAAGTATTCCAACAAACACTCAGTAAAACGCGCCCCACGGGCGCTATTTCCTCGTCCTGACTGGATGAAGGGGGTCCAGCCCTCCTGGGCTTCCTTTCTTTCTCCTTCCATCTCTCAGCAGCTCGGCAACCCGATCTTTCAGCAGGAGTTTGATGTGTGAACTCTGGGAATCCGTCGGCACTGCGCGCGTTATTGTTGCCAGGACACTTTCCTTGCGTCCTCGGGTTTCCGTAAATGTTCAAGGAATGGAAAGTATTCTGGTGGAATTATAAGATCGGGGTCAAACGGCACAGAAGCAGATAAAGTAAGAGGCTTTGGATTCCGCGGCTTGGTTTATATGAACCTGTTCTCCGGATCTGCGGACGCGCTGCGCTGCGGTGGAAACTCCGGCTCCATGTGGCGCTTCTGGATCACGGATCAGCGGACGCTTCGCTTCCAAATCATGTGGCTGCTCGTGTGCTCCCTCATCGCGGTGCTGAGCGCTGAGAATTACGCCACACAGGCCCAGGTGATGTCCTCCAAAGCGCTGAGGGCTTCAAACGCACGCAGCAATGGTGAGTCTGGAAGATTCAGTGACCCCAAAAGTATCAGGACATCTAGAAATGTCAAAGCAAGTGTCATCTGAGCTCAAATGTTTACTTTTTCATTCTTTTTCAAGTCTCACTGTCTTATTAATCAGCTTTTTAGTGCATGTTTGAAGTCTCAAGTTCACACAGGTGTCCTAGTTAGCAGGTGTAGTGGTAGTTCATCACATTAACTATCAACATGCTCAAGTACCAAGTTAACAAATTGTTCTAAGAACGTTTTAAGTACTAAAATATAGTTAATAAATTTGAAAATGTTTTTTCTTGGTTATGCTAAATCAAATGTTGCAAACCTCATGGGAATGTTACTTTTGAATGTTTTCTGAATGTTCTGAAACAAGTAGCAACATTAAAAGAACGTTAGATAAACTGAACAACAACGTTTCAGAAAAAAAACATTTCTTTGAATGAAACATTTTTGTTGGTTGTCTGAATGTTAAGGGAATATTCAATTTTATTATTATTATTATTATTATAATGATACTTTTAAATGTTCTCTGAACGTTCTGAAACAAGTAGCAATGTTTAAAGAATGTTAGATGAAAATTCAACTAAAATGTTTAATAAAAACATTCTGTAAAGTATTGTTTTAAACATTTTTAATGAATGTTTTAAAACATTATTTTTCCTCAGTTGTGCGAATAAGTAAACATTCCACTTTATCATTTTGCCAACATTATGGGAATGTTTTAGAATGTTCAAATGTGACAAGTAGAACATTCATCTAAAATGTTTGAGTAAAAACATTAACTAAATTTTTTCTTTGTTGTGCAAACAATTACAAGTAACATTACAATTTATCATTTTGAAAGTATTATGGGATTGTTACTTTCTGCAACATTCAAAAAATTTTAGATAAACATTGAACTAAGATGTTTCAGGTAAAAAAATTCCATGAATGAAGTATTTGAAACATCATTTTTAATGATTAGTGTTTTTACATTACCTTAAGAGAGCATTCCATTTTATCATGCTACTTTTAAATGTTCTCTGGACGTTCTTTAAATGTTGTAATGTTTAAAGAATGTTAGATGAACGTTCAAGTAAAATGTTTAAGAAAAACATTCTGTGAAATATTGTTTTAAACATTTTTAATGATTGATGTTTTTAAATATTTTTTTTTTCTAAATCGTTAAGTGAACATTCCATTTTATGGTTTTGCAAACATTACGGGAACGTTTTGGAATGTTCAAATGTAACAATTAGCAACGTTAGATGAATGTTCAGCTAAAATGTTTCCGAAAAAACATTCTATGAACTAAACTTTTTTCTGGGTTGTGCGAACATTAAGGTAACATTCCAATTTATAATTTGAAAAGTATTCAAATTCAGGTATTCAAAGTACAAGTTACTTTTGATTGTTCGTTGAACATTCTGAAACAAGTAGCAACATTTAAAGAATGTTAGATAAACGTTGAACTAAAATTTTGCAGAAAGCACATTCCATGAATGAAACCGTTTTGTTGGTTGTCTGAATGTTAAGGGAACGTTCAGTTTTATAATTATTAGAATGTTACTTTTAAATTTTCTTTAAAAAGTGTCAATGTTTAAAGAATGTTAGATGAACATTAAACTAAAATGTTTAAGAAAAGCATTCTGTGAAATATTGTTTTAAAATTTTTTAATGATTGATGTTTTAAAATATTTTTTTTCTCAGTTTTGCAAACGTTAAGTGAACATTCCATTTTACGGTTTTGCAAACATTATGAGAACGTTTTCGAATGTTCAAATGTAACAAATGGCAACGTTTCTGAAAAAAAACATTCCATGAACAAAATGTTTTGTTGGTTGTGCAAACGTTAAGGTAGCATTCCAGTTCATAATTTGAAAAGTATTATGGGAATGTTACTTTTTGATTGTTCGTTGAACGTTCTGAAACAAGTAGCAACATTTAAATAATGTTAGATAAACGTTGCAGAAAAAAACATTCCATGAATGAAACATTTTTGTTGGTTGTCTGAATGTAAAGGGAACATTCCATTTTATCATTATTAGAATGTTACTTTTAAATGTTCCCTGAACGTTCGGAAACAAGCAACGTTCAAGGAATGTTACATGAACTTTCAACTAAAATGTTTCAGAAAAACATTCTATAAAGTATTGTTAGACATTTTAAAAGATTGATGTTTTAAAATCTTTTCTCAGTTGCTCAAATGTTAAATATCATTTTGCAAACATAAGAACATTTTAGAATGTTCAAATGTAACAATTAGCAATGTTAGATGAACATTTATCTAAAATGTTTCAGAAAAAACATTCCATAAATAAAATTTTTTCTTGGTTGTGCAAATAATTACAAGTAACATTGCAATTTATTATTTTAAAAGTATTATAGAAATGTTACTTTTGATTGTTACTTTTGAACGTTCTGAAACAAGTAGCAACATTTAAAGAATCATAGATGAATGTTCAACTAAGATGTTTTTTGATTGTTTTTACGTTAAAAGAACATTCCATTTTATCATAAAAATGTTACTTTTAAATGTTCTCTGAACGTTCTATTTACAAATTAGCATTTTAAATGTATTATGAGAACGTTACTTCGATTGTTCGTTGAACATTCTGAAACAAGTAGCAACATTTAAAAAATGTTAGATGAATGTTCAACTAAAACGTTTCAGAAAAACGTGTGAACAATGTACAAAATGTTTTTGTTCTACAGTTCTACAAAAACCTCACAGAACAGATAATGTTGAATGAACATTCTGTTAACTTTCAGAGAACATTGCCTGAATGTTAGGAAATCTCTGAGACATTCCATGATAGCTTTTTAACCACAGACGAGCACAATTTTTCAACACCAGATCTATCATTTTATCATTTCAGACAATGCAAAACTGCTGAGTGTATTGCTTGTGAAAAGCTCTTGTGCTGTCTGTGTATTCAATAAATGTCACTTGTGTTTTATTACTTAATACAGTGACATTCAGACATTTTCGAGTGTCTGCTAAAATACTTTGACAGCAGTTGCTTAAAATTCATTGCAAAACGCTTCAGACAAGTGCCATTATTTCAGCTCAGAACTCTTGCTTTGATATTTCGTGATCTCATGAATGACATTCAGACATTTTGAAGTGCTGCGAATGCTTTCTGTGGTCACTGTGGATGTGAACGGGCATGAATGTTCCTCAGTTTTGCCTGATGTTGTGATCAGCTGGTGCGTGTTATGACAGGTCTAACAGCTCTCTGATCTTCTCTGCTCAAGTCACAACGTTGCTCTTCTCTGCAGTTAGTGTTATAGAAGGATACTTAACCTGTTCATGTATTCCTGTAAGAGTAGTAAACAGTAGAGTATAACAACTCAAGGTCACTGGTTCAATTCCCAGGGATTGTGTGAACTGATGAAAAGCTTGAATGCAATACAAGTTGCTTTTGATAAAGCATTTGCAAATTAACCAAAGATTAGACTGGGGTTGTATCGTGAGTATGATAATGTGAATTATTGAGTAAGCTTTGATCTGATTTTGACATTTGAGGTCAGCTGTGTGTGTGTTAGTTCTCCAGCAGGTCCTCTGGGAATGTTAGGGTTGTTGACAAATAATGGATTTTTCCAGCATTATGATTTGTATTATTTGTGCATAATTTGTAGTTTGTACTTTTTAATAATACTTGTCACAATGCAAGACTATTTAAATGAATCATAAATTATTAAAAATATATTCTGTGCAGTATCTGAACCTGTTTTTAGTACCACAAGATATAGTTTTTTTTATTTTCTGTTTTCATTTTAATTATGTTTGTAACATTTGTATTATTTAGTTTTAAATGTCTGTAGTTTTTTTTAAAAGAAATCTCTTCTTCAAGCTTGCATTTATTTGATCCAAAGTACAGCAAAAACAGAAACACTTTTACATATTTTTACTATTTAAAATAACTGTTTTCCATTCAAATATATTTTAAAATGCAATTTATTTAGCATTCTGTTTTAAATATTTATGATAATAATAATAATAATAATAATAATAATAATAAATGTTTCTTGAACAGCAAATCAGCATATTAGAATGATTTCTGAAGGATCATGTGACACTGAAGACTAGAGTAATGATGCTGAAAATGCAGCTTTGATCACAGGAATAAATTACATTTGAAAATGTATTCAAATAGAAAACAGTTATTGTAAATAGTAAAAATATTTCAAGATTTTACTGTGTTTGCTATACTTTGGATCAAATAATTGCAGACCTGGTGAGCACAAGAGGCTTATTTAAAAACATTTAAAATCTTACTGTTCAAAAACTTTTGACTGGTAGTGTAGAATTTGTTTTACACAAAAACAACAACAACAATTTTTCAATTAACTTTTATTTAAAGTAACATAACTATAATATAAACTATAATAACCCTGCTCTCAACTAAAATCTGTTTATTTTAGTACCATAGACATATAGTTTTAGAAATGTATTCATTAAAATTTTTAGGTGCATATCGCAAATCATTTGATTCAGAACCAGACTTTAAAGTGAGTATCGTGAATCAGTTGATTCAGAACCGGGCTTTAAAACGCAGATCGCGAATCAGTTGATTCAGAACCGGACTTTAAAGTGCGTATGCCGAATAATTTGATTCAGAACGAAACTTTAAAGTGCGTATCATGAAACGTTTGACTCAGAACCGAACTTTAAAGTGCGTATCGCGAATCATTTGACTCAGAACCGAACTTTAAAACACGTACCACGAATCAGTTGATTCAGAACTGGGCTTTAAAACACGTATGGTGAATCATTTGATTCAAAACCGGACTTTAAAGTGCGTATCGTGAATCAGTTGATTCAGAACCGGGCTTTAAAACACGTACCGTGAATCAGTTGATTCAGAACTGGGCTTTAAAGCACACATGGTGAATCTTTTGATTCAGAACCAAACTTTAAAGCACATATGGCGAATAATTTGATTCAGAACCGGACTTTAAAGTGCGTATGCCGAATAATTTGATTCAGAACCAAACTTTAAAGTGCGTATCGTGAAACGTTTGACTCAGAACCGAACTTTAAAACACGTACCGCGAATCAGTTGATTCAGAACTGGGCTTTAAACTGTGTATCGTGAATCAGTTGATTCAGAACCAGGCTTTAAAGCACGCATGGTGAATCTTTTGATTCAGAACCAAACTTTAAAGTGCGTATCGTGAATCATTTGACTCAGAACTGGACTTTAAAGTGCATATTGCATATCAGTTGATTCAGAACCGGACTTTAAAGAGTGTATTGCGAATTAGTTGATTCAGAACCAGGCTTTAAACCATGGATCGCCAATCAGTTAATTCAGAACTGGGCTTTAAACTGTGTATCACAAATCAGCTGATTCAGAACCATGCTTTAAACAGTGTATCGTGAATCAGTTGATTTAGAATCGGGCTTTAAAATGCATATCGCGAATCAGTTGATTCAGAACTGGGCTTTAAACTGTGTATCATGAATCAGTTGATTCTGAACCGGGCTTTAAAGGGTGTATCACAAATCATTTGATCCCAGAATGTGCAAATCGCACCCTGCTTATCAATCTCCCACAGGTGTGCCGGAGTAATTGTTGTCTGATGACATTTTTACCTTAAAAATTGAATGCCTAATTCTGTGCATGAGTAAAAACACTGAAACAATAGGTAATGTTTAGATGGTTGTACTTGAAGCAAGTCATGCCATTTGTTGTGCCAGTCACCCTTGTACGGATGTGTGCATGTATGTGTCGTAAAACAGCTGAATTATAGTTATTTTAGGCCAGTGAGTCACAGGGTGTCCCTGTTCACACCCAGCCATCAGCGATGAGGAATCTGGTATGGGATTCCCCAAAACACACACATTTTTTGGACTGTGGAAGGAATTATTGTTCCAGTTGCAGTGTGTGTGTGTATGTGTTTTGCAGGTGGTCTGATTTGGTATGTGTACATGTCCAAAAAAGTCCTTAACTAAAGCGTTTGAAGGTGTTTCCGTTTAGTTGTGTGTGTGTGTGTGTGTGCAGGGCCTGTTTTCTGTCATTTTTACACACAGACAGGAAGATGTGTCTTTACTCAGCATATTTCTGTCTGTATCTCACACACAGCTGTCTGCTAGGGCACATTCTTTCATCTTTTCGAACAGAAAACACATCAGGCTGTAGTTATTCGCAGTCTCTGTGTGAGATGGAGGAATCATGACTGTAAAACTAGTTATAAACCTTGACAGACACTCAATGACAGAGCCCTCCGTTGCAGATCTGTATGATTAAGTCGTTTTGATCTCTGTGCATGTGTCTCAGTCTCAGGGTGGGCATGTTTTAACACTGGGTGTATCATCTCCATTAGCTCAGTGTTTCCCTCATGTAATCTGACATCTGTGAGCTGCACATCTGTATGACGACACACATCTCTTATTCACTTTATATCTGTGATTTTTAGAGCTTGCAAACGACTTATTATTCCAGAAACAGTGATGTTAATTAGGGAACAAAAATTGCTCAGATACTCTAAGCGCTGCAGAATTTGATTGCTTGTCATTTGCAATGTTTTGCATATTCCCGTTTTCCCTGCATATTCCCAGCTGTTTGCTTCAACACTTTGTTTGACAAAAAATATCAAATGCAATGTTTAGTTGTGAAGGAATGGCCAGATGCAATTAAATTTTACCGGATTCATTTGTTTACCACAGTTGTGATGAAAAATTTCCATATATTTTTTTTTAAAACACTGAATACACTGAATAAATACACTGAATAAAATTATTTTTATCATTTTATTCAATTATTAAAAAAACAACAACAACAAAAAAACATTTGATTGCCAAAGTTTTAAATGTAGAAAAAGATAAATGTAAATAAAAAAAAAATATATAATTTTTTTATTTAATTAAAAAAATATATAATAAAACACAAATTTAAAAATAAAATAAATAACAAAAAACTGTTTAGATATCTAATATTGTAATAAATATATTAAATGATTAAATTGGTAAAGCTTTATGAGTTTATTTAATTACCAAATATTTTGGTATATTTGTATACATAATAAAGCACATAGTCTATCTAAACAATTAAACTATTTAAAATTTATATAAATAAATAAAAATATTTTTGTAAAAAATAAATAAATAATAAAAGAAATAATTGTTTTTATAGGGTCTTACTATTGTTCAAATGTTATTAAATGATTAAATTATTATAATTATTATTAAATTATTATAGTTTTTAATTTAACATTTGTATGAAGTCATAAAACAGAATGTAGAAAAATAGGATTTGTATAAAATATAAAATTGAATTTGTTAATAATAATAAAAATAATAATAATAATAATAATTTTAAGAAAATATAAACAGAATTTTGGATGAAATATTACTGTTTGTATGGGCTTCTTCCAAGCTGTAGAATATGTTGCTAGCGAAGGAAAAAGTTGTCCATTAATGTGTAAATGACAGAAAAAGAAGAAACTGCTCAAATAAAGAGAGATGAGATGTCAGAACGGATGTGTTTAGTGAATGTGAGTGTGTTCATTATCCAGCGTGAGTTAATAAGAGCTGGCTGGAGTGTTGAAGGCTTGGGTTTCATGACACTGCAGTTGAACACTAATTGATTTCCTTTCTCACAAGCGATGCTCTGGACTCTCTGTGAGTGTGGTCAATGCTTTCCTCATAATAAGACGGATCTGATCAAGGATACAAAAATAACAAAAACGCTTCATTATCTGTGTTAAACATGGGTTCTGTGCACTGGAAGCTGGTTTCCTGTGAGTTTGTATTTTCACAGTAAAAATATTTGTACTTGTTCTGCATCTGTGCCTTGTAAGGAATATTAAAAGTTAAACGCTTTCCTTTCTCTAATTCTCCCAGGAATACGGCGGTTTGTGTTTTCCATAATTAATGCAGCAAAGTGAAAACACACTGCAAAGTGATTCAAAGTCAATCAATAAGAGCATATTGTTTATGATTACAGTAGCTCTCACAGTAGTTTTATCCCAATGGCAAACTCTGTATAATCAACCTCTGAGAAGCAAAATAATTGTGTACTTGAAATTAGTGAAAGGTAAGACTTGATTCATTGCATAAATTTGTGGTTTGCTTAAATCAATAATTACTGTATTTTCCAAACACACAAGTCCTTTTGGTTTGCATTACCAGAAATTTAAAATTTTTTTTTTTTTCAAAATTTAAAAAATTTATAATTTTTTTTTTTTCAAAATCATGTAGTTTTTATTTATTCATTCGTTTATTTATGTATTGATTTGTTTATGCAACTTTCACATTTTTTCAGTATTATGTTGTTAAATCTTAAAATATATCAAACTAATCATTAAAAATACACTAGCAGTCAAGTTTTTGAACAGTAATATTTGTAATGTTTTTAGAGAAGTCTCTTCTCACCAAGCCTGCATTTATTTGATCCAAAGTGGAGCAAAAACAGTAAAATTGTGAAATATTTTGACAATTTAAAATAACTTTTCTATTTGAATATACTTTAAAATGTAATTTATTCCTGTGATTTCGAAGTTGATTTTCTTTAGTGTCACATGATCCTTCAGAAATCATTCTAATTCTGATTTGCAGCTTGAAACGCTATTATTATTATTATTATTATTATTATTATTATTATTATTATTGTTATTATTATGTTGAAAAAAGCTAAGTAGAATTTTTCAGAAGAACAGCATTTATCTGAAATGGAAATCTTTTGTAACATTATAAATGCCTATATTATCACTTTTGATCAATGTAAAGCATCCTTGCTAAATAAAAGTATAAATTTCTATAATTTCTTTTCCCAAAAAAAAAAAAAAAAAAAATATATATATATATATATATATAATATTATAATAATAATAGTAATAATAATGCTGACTCCAAGCTCTTGAATTGTATTTTGTATCATGTAAATAAATGCTGATCTTTGGATCTTTCTGTTTATCAAAGAATACTGAGGAAAAAAAAATCAGCAGTTTTAAATATTGATAATAATAATAATAATAATAATAATAATAGGAAATAAAGCTACAAGCAGCAATTACGGGGTCGAGCACTAGGCAAGGGAAGCATCAGACCAACTGCGGCAATGAGTAATTAAAGCCAATATAAGGTGATTTTGAGCAAAATGGGTGAAAAATCATGAAAACAACCACTAGTAATGTGATTTAATCTGTTATCACTTTTGACCACAAGGTGGCACTGTCTCAAAATGTTTTGAGCACTTTCAGGTCATGGTTTCGATGGTACATACAAAGTTTTGTAATGGTACACCAATGCATTAGTAAAAAATGTAGCATTTTATGTCATAATACTCAATTGTAGTCAATGGCAATTTCATGTTTTGTTCAGTTATAGTGCCACCATGAGGCAATCCTACTAAATTCTTTATGTGTCCTTAGAGTGTGCCCACACATGTGTCATATTTGGTGAAAATATCTCATTTTGTTTTGGAGTTATAGACATTTTTATGTATGAGAAGAGACAAAATGACCAATGGCTGACTTTGTTTGCTTTCTTTTTGCAACTTACTATCAAAATTTTGAAAATTTGGCATTAGCGTACAGCCGGCACGCTATGTTTTCAAATGTCCTATGGTGGTTTTGTGTCAATAGGAGTAGCTGTTTCTAAGATATTGGCAAATGTTTTTTTAAGCGTTAAAATGCAACGTTGCAACATTGAATATTTGATTTTACCACTAGGTGGCACTGGCTCGAAACTTCTAAGGCTCCTTCAGGGCATCGTGCTGATGACCCATATAGGGCTGTCAAATATAAAATTAAAAATGGCAGACGGAAAATTGGCATGAATTTTGTGATTTTTGGCTAAACCATTCAGAAGTTATAAGCTAAAATAGACGTATCTCCTGACCACTAGGTGGCACTGTGCTGAAACACTGCAGGTAGCCTCAGGTTATTCGAGAACGGTTTGACTAATAAACTTGAACACCATAACTTTTTGCCAGCATGGTCTGAAGATGATCTGAGCCAATTTTGGTGAAAATCAGACAAACCGCCTAAAACGAGTTTGAAAAAGTAGGTTTTTCAAACAATAATAATTTGTAAAACTAAACCTTACTATTTTTTTTTAATTTTGGTGTTAATTTGACTCTCAAAATAATTTTGCTTCTGTGCCTTACGGTTTATAAATTATTAGCATAAACATGAGTGAAATTTTGGACAAACAGAATTGACTGGTAATGCAGGCATGGCAGCAGAAACAGGAGTCTGTTAATGATGTCATTCAAGTCTTCTGTTAATTCCTCACAATAGATTCTGATGGAACATCTGGTTGCTATGGATACAAGAACAAACGTTCCAATAGAATGTTGGTGCACTAATAAACTGAGACGAGTGTACTGATATAATATGTGGCTCTAGATGTCCAGGAATAGATTTTGCTTTGGGTTCCAACTGTGTAACAGTTCAGCATGATCTCTCACTCGAGCACAGAGCAGCACGCGAGGTGTGAGAAACTACAAATAGATGCACACACACGTCCTCAGGGTGGGAGTCAGAATTTGTCGTGTCTTGATGTTCCTGTAAGTTCAGCTGAAACTGCCTGACGGCAGGGTCACACACACACACACACACACACACACACACACACACACACACACACACACTGATGAGTCATAAAGTTTTATGCCCATGTTTGACCTCTGACCTCTAGCTGTCAATAGAAACACATGCTCAACTCTCTCAAGAGAGAGAATATACTTTGTGTAATTTTAATGGCCATTTAGGTTATGAAAAATATAATTTCTTTACTTTTTTTTCTTCTTTCTTTTGTGTATTTATATTTTAGTTTACTTTTTATCATTTATTTTATATAGATTTTTATGTATTCTATATTTTTATTGTACCTTTTTTATTGTGTTTTATTATTTATTTGTCCTTATTTTAGAGTTTTTTATTTTTATTTCCAATTTTGGAATGAATTATGACATGGGCATGTTTTTATTTTTATTTATTTTTAGTTTAATTTAAAAAAAAAAAAAAAAATTGAATAGAAAATGGACCATATTACCAATTTAAATATACTTGTAGTTTAATACCAGAACTTAATGATAAATCAGGTAAAATTGACCAAATTACCTATTTAAATATACTTGTAGTTTACTTAATACCAGAACTTAATAATAAAATGAATTTAATTGAATAGAAAATGGACCATATTACCAGTTTAAATATACTTGTAGTTTAATACCAGAACTTAATGATAAAATGAATTAAATCAGGTAAAACTGACCATATTACTTCTTTAAATATACTTGTAATTTACTTAATACCAGAACTCAATAAGAAAATTAATTTAACTGAATCAAAATGGACTATATTACCTATATATTATTTAATATACTTGTAGTTTACTTAATACCAGAACTTAATAATAAAATGAATTTAATTGAATAGAAAATGGACCATATTACCAGTTTAAATATACTTGTAATTTACTTAATACCAGAACTCAATAAGAAAATTAATTTAACTGAATCAAAATGGACTATATTACCTATATATTATTTAATATACTTGTAGTTTACTTAATATCAGAACTTAATGATAAAACAAATTAAAGTGAATCAAAAATGGACTATTGCCAATTTTAATATAACTGTAGTTTAATAAATACCATGATTTAATGATGAAATAAATTGAATAAGGTAAAATTGACCAAATTACCTATTTAAATATACTTGTAGTTTACTTAATACCAGAACTTAATGATAAAATGAATTAAATTGAATAGAAAATAATTATTTTACCTATTTAAATATACTTATAGTTTAATACCAGTACTTAATGATAAAGTGAATTAAATTGAATCAAAAATTTACCATGTTACCCATTTAAATATATTTGTAGTTTACTTAATACCAGAACTTGATAAAATGAAATAAATTGAATTAAAAATAAATTACTATATTGCCTAATTAAATATACTTGTAATTCACTTAATACCAGAACTTGATAATAAAAGGAATTAAATTGAATAAAAAACTGACCATATTATATATTTAAATATACTTGTAGATTACTTAATACCAGAACTTAATGATAAAACAAATTAAATTCAATCAAAAATTAACTGTATTATCTAATTAAATATACTTGTAGTTCACTTAATACCAGAACTTAATGGTAAAACAAATTAAATTGAATAAAAAATGTGCTATATTACCATTTAAATATACTTGTACTTCACTTAATACATAACTTAATGATAAAATTAATTAAATTGAATAACAAATAAGCCACATTGCCTATTTAAATATAAAATTGAAATGTACCGTTGTTGCATGTTGAGAGAAAGAAACAAAACATGAGAGAAATAAATGTTTTTATGAAGTGGACAAATGTATGATTTACTTGGTTCTTGTTGAGTAGTGAAATGTTTTTCACCAGCAGATCATGTTTGTGAGTCATGGAACATTTTGTCATGTTTTTCCTACTACCACTGATGGTCACTTTCATAGTATTGTTTCAATGTGTTTTTTTTTTTAAGTATGTTAGTGTGGTATCATCTATTTCTGATAAACCTGGCCCTAAAAGGCACATTAAAACACAATGAACTGTGATTGCTTTATATGTCAATTAGACAGTCACTTCCTGTCTAAGTGGGCAGTTCTTGACCAGAATGACCTTTATTGTGGGCCAGACACACACACACACACACACACACACACACACACACACACACACACACACTCACTCTCAAACACAGTCGGGCATTATTCAGGATTTCACACATGAATGCATGTCGAGATTTGTTTTATTTTTCCCCCGCTCTTCAGCGATGGAGAAATATGTCTGTACAAAACACTTTAACAGACTGTTACACACACACGCACACATTTTGATGTTGTATAATGAGATCAATCTGTTATTTATTCTGACTACAATGAAAGACATTTATCACAGGACAAATTCTAAGGCACAATTGGCAAACCGATAATGCATTGCAACAAGCTCAGTAAAAGCAATCCATCCAAGGATGTCTGACAGTGTTATTTTTAGTATTATGTTTTTTTTTTATACTACTAATTAGGTTTAATTTATGTCAGTTTTATATTTAGTTCTGTTTTAATTTTTTAAATTTTATTTCCAGTTAGAATTTTTAGTGCTTCAGTTTAAACTTTTTTTCAGTTAGTTGTGAATGCAGCATTTTTAATTTTCATTAAATAATTTTAAGTGTGTGTGTGTGTGTGTGTTAATTTCACCTTCATTTCAATTAACAGAAATGTTTTAGATGGTTTTTAGTTAATGGTAACAACATTGAGCAGAAAAAAGCCAGAGAGATCATATGTACTTGTAATTCACTTAATACAAAACTAAATGGCAAAATAAAATAAATGTAATTAAAATTTGACCATATACCTAATTAAATGTACTTGAATTAAATGTAATTCACTTAATAGCAGAACTTAGTGATAAAATGAATTAAATCAGGTTAAAACTTGACCATATTACCTATTTAAATATACTTGTAATTCATTTAATACTAGAACTTGATGAAACGATAAAAATTGACTTTACTACTTAATTAAATATATTTGTAATTTAGTTGATTCCAGAATTTGAAAATAAAACAAATAAAAATCAACCATATTACCTGTAATTAAATGAAAGCCTACTTGTAAGTAAAATAAAATAAATTAAATTGACCATCTTACCTACTTGTAGTTTACTTAAGACCACAACTTAGTGATAAAATGAATTAAATTGAATACAAAAAATTAACCTTATTACCTAATTAAACATGCTTGTTGTTCACCTAATACCAGTAATTCATTTAATACTGGAGCTTAATGATAAAACACATAAAAAATTGACCTTATTACTTTATTAAATATTTGTAATTTAGTTGATTCCAGAATTTGAAAATAAAACAAATTAAATTGAGTTAAAAATCGGCCATAATACCTATAATTAAGTGAAAGGCTACTTGTAATTCACTTAAAGAACGTAAAGATAAAATAAATTAAATGTACTTAAAATTTACCATATTACCTAATTAAACGTACTTGTAGTTGTAAATTCATAAAGAATTTTATAAAACAAATTAAATTAAATTGACAATGTTGCATAATTAAATATACTTGTAATGCATTTAAAAACAGAACATAATGATAAAATGTATTAAATTGAATTTAAAGTTGACCATATTACCTAATTAAATATACTTGTAGTTGACTTAATTCCAGTATTTAATGACAGAATGAATTACATAGTTATAAATTGACCGCATTACCTAATTAAACATACTCGTAGTCCACTTAATACCAGAATTTAATGATAAAATGAATTAAATTGAATACAAATTTACCATATTATCTATTTAAATATACTTTGTTTACTTAATAATAAAACAAATTAAACTGAATTAAAAATGGACTATATTACCTAAATATACTTGTAATTCACTTAATACTAGAACTTAATGACAAAAAGAATTAAATTAAATACAAAAATGGACCATATTACCCGTTTAAATATATTTGTTGTTTATTTAATACCAGAATTTAATGATAAAATGAGTTAAACTGAATTTAAAATTGGCCATACTACCTAATTAAACATGCTTGTAGTTTACCTAATACCAGTATTTCTTTATATAACGAATTAAGGTCAAGTTAAAAATTGACCGTATTACCTAATTAAATGTACTTGTAATACACTTAATACCAGAATTTAACGATAAAACAAATGAAATTGAGTTAAAATGGACTATATTATCTATAATTAAGTGAAAGGCTACTTGTAATTCACTTAAAGAACATAAAGATAAAATCAATTAAATGTACTTGAAAAAATTACCATATTACCTAATTAAACATACTTGTAGTTTAGTAAATTCATACAGAATTTTATAAAACAAATTAAATCAAATTGACAATGTTGCCTAATTAAATATACTTGCAATGCATTTAAAAAGAGAACATAATGTTAAAATGCATCAAATTGAATTAAGTCGAACATATTACCTAATTAAACATACTTGTAGTTGTAAATTCAAACAGTTTTGCAAAACAAATTAAATCAAATTGACAATGTTGCCTAATTAAATATACTTGCAATACGTTTAAGAAGAGGACATAATGATAAAATGCATCAAACTGAATTAAAAGTCGACCATATTACCTAATTAAATATACTTGTAGTTTACTTAATTCCAGTATTTCATGACAGAATGAATTACATAGTTATAAATTGACCCCATTACCTAATTAAACATGTACCAATGGTACCATATTACCCATTTAAATATACTTTGTTTACTTAATAATAAAACAAATGAAACTGAATCAAAAATGGACTATATTACCTAATTAAATGTACTTGTATTTCACTTAATGACTAAATTAATTCAATTGAATTTAAAGTTGACCATATTACCTACTTACAGTTTGCTTAATACCACAACTTATTACCAGAATTTAACAATAAAACTAATTAAATTGAGTTAAAATGGACTGTATTATCTAATTAAATATACTTGTACTTTACTTAATACCAGAACTTATTGTGTGTATTTTTATACTTATTAGTTCTAAATCAGTCATTTGAGGTACTGTTTCTTTTGGGATTCTGTTGTATAAGTGTGTACTGTAGGCAGTAGACAGCGTTGCAGCTCGTTTTGAAACTTTTTGAAACATAACCTACTTTCTTCTGTCCTGATGCCTGTCATGAGTGTTTAATCTGATGAGTTTAGCTCTTCACAGTAACAGATAACAGCTCATACTTTAACACAACAAACGTTAAGAGCTTTTAGAACTGAGTGTGATGAGTGTATATGTACAGAAAGTGTGTATTCGTTCTCATAAAGTTGAAGAAAATTGGCGTTAAAGAAGTATGGTGTGTCTGAGAGATTGTGTAAATGAGGTTGTTAAACTCAAAGCCGCTAGACTGTCTGTCAGCATCACACTTATAGAAGTGACATAAGCGAGTAGTGAGTGTATACTGTATGTGTGTGAGTGTGTGTGTGAGCCACAGCGGCCTTATTCCTGTGTGTTAAGTTCATTTAAAAGCTCATTGGTCAGCAGGTTGTCATGGTGATGGATGGTGGCCCTATTCCTGCAGTACAGCCATAATCACAAGTGTTTGCTGCATGCATGGATCAGTAATCACTGTGTGTGTGTGTGTGTGTGTGTGTGTGTGTGTATGTGAACGCTGAGGTGGTCAAGGAGATTTTGGAAATGAAAATGGATTCATCATTTTGACATCAGATCAGGTGACCATCGATGTCATTACTTTTGATTTATGTATCATGAATGTTTTGGTTTTCTTTAGAGCGATCACATGTGCTCATTGGTCTGATTTAAAGATTCATGAACTGTCACGTTGAATGATCTTTGTTTTCCTGTTACATAACATCTGCTATTTTTAATATTTTACTTTTGTGGGCTAAAAGCATGCCTGTCTTTTTCCACAGACCTGTCGCCATTTCTTTTCTGTCCTAATTCTCTCATGTTTGTGCGTGTTTGTGTTCTGTCAAAGATTCTGTGATCCATTTCAGTGAACTCAGTTCAGATTTTAAGCTGAAATACTAATAGTGAATTGATTGCTTGTCCTGAAGGTTATTTCATTATAATCAGATGTTAATTCAGATTTATGAAGAGAAATGAAGGTGAATCATGTTCCTCTCTCCAAGAGAATAAGTCAGTTTAGATCACTTCCCAAAAGAATGAGTAAATTCACTTTTTATTTCAAGTTCAGTTAATTTTTCTGAAAGGTGACTTGACTTTTTCCTACAGAGAATCAGAAGTGAATTCTGTTTGTATTATGAGGAGAATCAGAAGTCAATTCAGATCACTTCACAAAGAACATCAGATGTTAATTTATATCACTTTGTGATCTGAATTAGAAGTGAATTAGTTTCTTATCTTTATACATTTGTAGCATATTAACAAGCAAAAGTGATTTTAGCTCTTTTCCTGAAGAGAATTAGAAGTCACTTTGGTTGTTTTCCAGAAGAGAACCTGAAGTAAATACAGATTTAAACATCAGCACAATTTTAAAAATCAGAATTTAATTCAGTTTGCTTTGCATCTGGAGAAAATCTAAAATGGTAATTTTGGGGAAGAGAATCAGAAGTGAATTCTGTTCTTTTTTTTAAATGAATCAGAAGTAATTTCCCAAAGAGCATCAGAAATAAATATTGCATATGAACATAAAGACTTTTTTTTCTTTTTTTGTAAACAATCAGAAGTGAATTTAGTTTGCTTTGGATCTGAAAAGCATCTAAAGTGACTTTAGTTCTTTTCTCTGAAGAAAGGGAAGTGAATTGGGTTAGTTTCCTGAGGAGAATCAAAAATGAATTCAGATCACTTTACAAAGAGCATTCACATCACTTTTCACAATTAGAAGTTGAATCAGAAGTAAATTCCCAAAAAGCATCATAAATAAACATTGCTTCCTGCACAGAATTAAAAAAAATTTTCCCCTTTCTTTTTTGTAAACAATCAGAAGTGAATTTAGTTTGCTTAGGATCTGAATATAATCTAAAGTGACTTTAGATCTTTTTGTGGAAAATAGAGAAGTGAATTGGTTAGTTTCCTGAGGAAAATCCAAAAAGAATTTCAGATCACTTCACAAAGAGAATCAGAATTGGAAGTGAATTCATTTCTTATTTTTATAAGTTTCAAAAGCATATTAAAGTGACTTCAGCTCTTTTCTTAAAAAGAAATAGAAGTGAATTGGGTTGTTTTCCAGAAGAGAATCTGAAGTGAATTCAGATAATTTCCCAAAGAGCATCTGTGAAACAGAAGCAAATTCAGTTTGATTTGGATCTAAAGAGAACCTAAAATGGTTGATTTTGGGAAGAGAATCAGAAATGAATTCTTTGCTTTTCCTGAAGTGATTCAAAAGTTAATTTAGATCATTTCCCAAAAAGCATCAGAAATAACAGAATTAAGTATTTTTATTCTTCTATCTGTGTAAAGAGATTTAGAGGTGAATTTGCTTTGGATCTGAATAGAATCTAAAGTGACTTTAATTTATTTTCCGAAAAAAAAAGAGAAGTGAATTGGGTTTGTTTCCTGAGGATAATCAAAAATGAATTCATATCACTTCACAAGAGCATCAGATGTAAATTCACATCACTTTGTGAACTGAATTAGAAGTGAAATCATTTCATATTCTAATGAGATTCACAAGCATATTAAGAATCAAAAGTGGCTTTTGCACTTTTCCAGAAGAGAATCTGAAGTGAATTCAGATCATTTCCCAAAGAGCATCTGCATCAGAATTCTTTTTTCTGTAAAGTGAATCAGAAGTAAATTCAGTTTGATTTGGATATGGGGATAATCTAAAATGGTAATTTTGGGGAAGAGAATCATAAGTGAATTCTGTTTATTTGAAGTGAATCAGAAGTCAATTCAGATCGTTTCCCAAAGAGCATCAGTCTTTTATTTTCTTCATTTTGTAAAGAGAATCAGAAGTGAATTTAGTTTGGTTTATGTTTGAATTCAAATTCTGAATTTAAAAGTGACTTCACAAAGATCACTTCACAAAGAGCATCAGAACTAAATTCATTTTCTCTTCTGTTCTTTTGTGAAAACAATTTGAAGAGAATTTGTTTTCTGTGGAACCAAAGTGCTTTTAGTTCATTTCCTTTTTAAGATTTTTAAGCTGAATTTACACCGGTCTCTGAACTGAACTGGGATGAACTGAAATGAAACGGATTCTAACCTTTATATGTGTTGTATTTGTGTATATCTGTGTGTGTTTGTTTGCCTCCGAGAGTAAACGCACTAACCTGTCCGAGTTGTGACCAGTAACAGACAGCAATCGCCTCACAGACTTGTACCGGAAGGAAGAGGTCATAATGGTCAAGGGCGGAGGTCACGTCCAGAGCCCGCGCTTCCCCAGCTCATACCCCCGCAACCTGCTGTTGTCATGGAAACTGCTCTCGCCGCCCCACACGCGCATCCTGCTGGAATTCGATGCTCAGTTTGGACTGGAGGAAGCGGAGAATGGAGTCTGCAGGTGAGGGCAGAGTTCCGGAATGGATGAGTTCGTGAATAATTATTTAAATATGTTTAGGAGTTTTAACTGGAGGCGGAGAGAGTGTAATCTGCAGGTGAGGGCGGAGTTCTGTAATGAATGAGTTCATGAATAATTAATTGGATCTATTTAAGAGTTTTAAGGGGAGCCAGAAAATAGAGTCTGCAGATGAGGGCGGAGCTTCGGAATAGATGAGTTATCGAATAATTAATTAGATCTATCTAAGAGTGTTAAGTGGAGGCGGAGAATGGAATCTGCAGGTGAGGGTGGAGTTCTGGAATAAACGAGTTCATGAATAATTAATTGGATCCGTTTAAGAGTTTTAAGTGAAGGCGGAGAATGGAATCTGCAGATGTGGAATGGGTGACTGCATGAATAATTAATTTGATCTATTTAAGAGTTTAAGTGGAGGTGGAAAATGGAGTCTGCAGATGAGGGCGGAGCTTCGGAATTGAGTTCATGAATAATTAGATCTATTTAGGAGTTTTAAGTTGAGGCGGAGAATGTAATGTGCAGGTGAGGGCGGAGCTTCAAACTGATAAGTTCATGAATAATGAATTAGACCTATGTAAACTGTTGAGAAAGTGTCATTTTGATTCTTTGGGTTGGTCTAGATATTACATATTTAACAGTTTAACAGGCACATAAACCTAAAGCTCTTACCGTAGCTATAAATCTGATTAATTCATAGGTATGTTGATCCAGGACCTCCAGGCGCATGTCCTACATGGTTAAATCATGTTGTAACACGTGGTAGATATTAACAGGTTTGGTTCTTAGATTCCTGTGGTTCTCATTCTGCAATTCTGCAGAAATAAAGAAAGGCCTGAAGAGTTAAAACATGATATGAATATTTAATGAGCTGAAAGCCAATCAGAGCGAGTATCTGACCGCAGTGTGTGTGGAGTGACTCTCAGGTTACGGGTTTGTCCTTGAGGTTAGAGGTTTTACTGTGAATCCGATACTTTATAAAGACCCTCGAGACATCGAGACTAAAAATAAAGCTGGAAAAAACAGATATGAGAGATGAGGTGAATTTAGAGGATGAGAAAGAGGCGAGAAGTGAAACGAGGACGGGTATAAGAAAAGAAACTTGATGTTTGATATATATATTTTTTTTTATAATTTTATATTACGTTTACTGTTACTAGAATTATTTTTAAAAATTGTTAAATTCTTTTAAAGTTTTTAACTGAAAGCTGAACTAAAATATAAATATATAATTAAAATAAGTTTACACTGATCAACTAAAATGACTAAAACTGAAACAAAAATAAATTAAAGCTAAATAGAAAAATAATAAAAATGACAATTTAATTTAAAATAAAACTGAAACTAGTTAAAACAGAAAATGAAAAAATAAAAGCTAATTCAAAATATTAACAAATATGAAGTATACAAATAATAATAAAATTATACTAAAAAGTGCTTTTAAAGCATGGTCATTCAGATGTATATGTTAGGTGATGTACTGACAGGAGTGTTTGTTTTGCAGGTATGATTATGTCGAAGTGGAGGATATTTCTGAAACCAGCACCATCATCTGGGGCCGTTGGTGTGGTCAAAGAGCTCCATCACGGATCACATCCAAAACAAACCTCATCAAAATCACCTTCAAATCGGACGATTATTTCGTAGCGAAACCAGGATTCAAAATCTGCTATTCACTACTGGTGAGTTTCACATTAGCCTCCTGTTTGGAACATCTGCATGGGAATTTCAGGTAAAATCCTGTGTTTTTGTTTAATCACAGTCACTTGGAGTGAGTGCAGTTTTATTTTTCAAAGAAATTATTATTTTGTTAAGCAAGGACACCTTAAATTGATCAAAAGTGAGAGTAAAAAGATTTCTATTTCAAATAAATGCTGTTCTTTTAAACTTTCTATTCATCAAAGAATCCTGAAAAATAGAATGGAATGGATGATTTCACAAATAATTAATTAGATCTATTTAAGTAAGTGTTTTAAGTGGAGGCAGAGAATGGAATCTTCAGGTGAGGGCGGAGTTCCGGAATGGATCAGTTCACGAATAATTAATTAGATCTATTTAAGAGTTTTAAGTAGTGCTGCACGATTAATCGTATCGCCATCGCAATCGCGATGTCAGCCTGTGCGGAAAATGTTGCGATTATTTTATATTAGGCTAATTGTGTGCACTTGAGAACACATGCTTTCTGAGAACAGTTTGCCTGTTTTCCGTGCTGTGAACGAAACGAAACAAAAGATTGAATAAATAAATAAATACAAATAAAAAGATCTGACAGTCTCTCAGTATAGGCAGTGCACGTGTGGCGTGCATGCGTGCACGTTCACTTGTGTGCGCAGCGCTGAGAGACCAAAACGAAGATGAGTGCCGAGAAGACTGATCTGGTAGGCAAAAAAACTCTACCTCTGTATGATGATATTTTGGATTTGACATTACTGACACTGAGCGGAGACATGTATTGTGCAATACAATGTCTTGTATTGTAGAATGCACGCTCAGCACCACCGAGCGCTTCCCGCGACAGTTAAAACAAAACCGAAAGTAAGACTCGCGCGTGCATTGAAAAGCAATTTAAAGAGAGAGCGACTCCCCAATGTGCCCAAATTAGGCTACATGACACATCTAGGCTGTTATTAGCATGTAAGCTGTAATAGGTTGTGTAGTTGTCTATAGCTCTGTATCATGCTTGGAAAAAGTCTGTCTCTATTGGCACATTGAATATTAAGAGAGTAGCTTACTTTGATTATGGCTGCATTTATTGTTTTCACTTAATAAGACTAAGAAAGAACTGTTGTTTATTTTTTGGTTATTTATACTGTTTTCATTTATGTTCAATTTGTGAAAAGAACAGTTAAGAGATCAAATGTTCTAGAAGCTCATAAATTGACCCACATTTTGTGCCCCAATACAATTTATTATAATCGCAATCACATATCGCAATATTGACCTCAATAATCGCAATTTGAAAATTTTCCCAAATTGTGCAGCCCTAGTTTTAAGTGGAGGCGGAGAATGGAATTTGCAGGTAAGGGCGGAGTTCCGGAATGGATGACTTCACGAATAATTAATTAGATCTGTTTAAGTAGTCTGCAGATGAGGGCGGAGACTTGGAATGGATGAGTTATATACACAAATATATTGGGCAGCACAACTGTTTTCAACGCTAACAATAATCAGAAATGTTTCTTGAGCAGCAAATCTACATATGAGAATGATTTCTGAAAGAACATATGACAAAAGAGTAGCGTAATGATGCTGATTCAGCATTGGTCACAGAAATAAATTACAGTTTACATTATGTTTACATAGAAAACAGCTATTTTAAATTGTAATAATATTTCACTATTTTTACTGTATTTTTAATCATATAAATGCAGCTTTGGTGAGCAAAAGAGTAAAAAAAAATGAACTTACTAACCCCAAACGTAATATAAAATATTTCACACAGAAAAAATTCATGTAAATGAATAGCTGGTCTAGAACAAGAACTGTCTGTTTCATATCAGATTTATTTACTGTAGCTGTTGTAGACACGCTACAAAGCGGATGCTAGTGGATGGTGGAACGATAGCAGATGGTGTGAGAAATATTTTACAACATTTATTGGGACTAAAGCCATCCTGCTTTTATTCTCCACACAGGCCAAAATGGCAATAATCTGCTGCTAGCTGTTAGCATAAATATGCAATATGTTTTCGGTGCGTGTAAAACTGTTAATTTGTACTTTTCCATCTGAGCTCAAACTGGGAAACAGAATGAAAGCAGACACCTGCGCGAAACGTAAACGTGATGAAACTTCGTTTAAAGCATTTTAACTGGATTTTGTGTAAAACTTACTGGCACTAGGTGGTTTCATGTAAGTGGTTACTAGCTAGTTTCTTTTTAAAGTTGTGTTTTTTTTGTTTTGTTTTGTTTTTTTACCTCGGATGAACTTAGAAAAGTTTGGCTTAATTAAGACATTTGTTTCTGAGCCAGAATAAGACAGACAAAGAGAGAAAAGAGGTGTGAGTGACTGTACAAGAAAGTGAGAGACCGTGAGTCTGAATTGAGCGTTCGGTGTGAACGTGTGAGCGTGTTACTGTGGTAAAAATGCTGATGTAATGCTTATTTAAACTTTAAGTTTCGTTCTGTGTCTTTATCACATGTACATGGAGAAGCTATATAGTGACAAATGACAGTAAACAACATGTTTTGACTTTGTTCCAAGTATAAAAATCTCCAATATCAAACTTGTTACAGGAATAGTTCATCCAAAAATTTAAATTTGCTGAAAATTGATTCACCCTCAGGCCACCCAAAAATGTAGATAAATTTGTTTCTACATCAGATTTGGAGAAATTTAGAGAGTCCAAACAGCTAATAAAAAAACATCACAATCATCCACAAGTGACGTCTTAAACTTTTGAGAAGCCAAAAACAAATCCATCATGAAGTCGTTTTTAACTTTAAACCATCACTTCTGTCAAAAATATGAATCTGTAATCTGCACAGATCAAGCACTGTTTACAACCAAAAACGGTCTAAAACCTCTGAACAAATATGTAGATAGATTCTGATGTGAGAGACAACAGGAGATGGACTTTTTCACTGGAGGAAGCGTTATTATAGATTACAGACTCGTATTTTAGCCAGAAGCACTGGTTTTCACGATGGATTTGTTTTTTTTTACAAGCGTAGCTTTTGGCTTCACAAGATGTGAACATATGGACTGGAGTGGTGTGGATTATTTAGATGTTTTATCAGCTGTTTGGACTCTCATTCTGACGGCACCCATTCACTGCAGAGGATCCATTGATGAGCAAGTGATGCAACGCTACATTTCTCCAAATCTGTAAAAGAAAGAAACTCATCTTGAGTCAATATTTTGCAATCTTTAATTTTTGAGTGAACTATTCCTTTAAAGACATTGGTGTCAATTAATGACAAACAGATGTGGAGATCTTCTCTACAGGAAGGTGATCTGTTTCTTATGGACTTTCTGTAAGTATTGCTTTCATGTGCTTGTGAAATACAATGTTTGTTTAGCTTTTCTTTTGGGATGAGTGGATGTTTGTAGATCATAATTGTGCCTTTTCGTTCAAGGTCTTTAATTATAATTAAAGAACTTTCCTTGAATGTGTTTAGGATTCCCATCTTTGATGTTCATTGTCATAAACTAATGATGCATGAGGGGTTTTAGTTTATGTATGATTATTTGTGTTCTTCTGAAGGCATGCTGACCTAAACTGAGGTCATTTTAGCCATGAAATGAATTCAATATTCATGTTCTTTGGAGAAAATTTGTCACAATTCCCATAATTCCTACATTTGAAACAGATTTCATTCTACTATTTTGAAGTGTGATTTAACTTTTATCCAATGTAAAGTTAATCCAAGTAAAATATTTAACTGAATATGCAGTGGGAAATGGAACATTTCATGGTTCATGGAACATCATGCAGTTTATTGAAAGGAAATTACATGCAGTATATGATAATTAAGTGCATGTACATTAAATTATGTCCATAGAAGGTTATATATTTAGCGTTTAATAATCAAGAATATGCTCTATTGCTCAAAAGTTTTGTGGCCGGTAAGATAATGTTTTCTGAAATAAGTCTCCTACCAAGGCTGCCTTTATTTGATCATAAATACAGTATAAACAATATTATTGTAAAATAAGATTAGGACTGTAATGATTCCTATTCGAGTTTTCGATTTTAAAAAATCCTAGATTGCATTTTGCCCTTGTCCAGTAATGGGCATAATACCGGAAGTGGCGCATTCCACATATTAAACATTTAAAAAGCATAGTGCTATTAAGAAGTCAAAAATGCTACGATTCAATTAAATATAAATATGCAGGTTTAATATATGCGTTTTACTTATTTATATGCTTGTACCTATGTGCGTCTCAGATTGGCTTGCTTCACAGTAAATGCTGCTACACAAGAACTGTTATCATTTCTATGTGTGGAGCATCTCAAACGCCATCTCTGCATGATGTTGTGACTTTGGGTTTATAATAACGCTCTTCTGGGAACCCAACGTGTGCTTTTTCATCAGATTTGTAAGGTAAATCATTTATAAACCTACGCAAACACAGGCGAATGCATTAGCATATGCTAACTGTTAATCGCGATTTCAAAATAAAAGTTTAAACCCTCGCTCTGTCTTTGGTCAAGTCAGCTTTATTTATATAGCGCTTTTTACAAAGAAATTGTGTCAAAGATTAACATTTGATTAACATTTGAATTAAATGTTTGTTGAGTCAATATTAAACAAGGATTAAACAAAGATTAAAGTGTAAAAACAATCGTCAGGCCACTGGCGCCCTCTGCAGGCATTTGTTATGTGTAATGTACATTAGCTCTACTGTTACATTTTGATACTTTGTTTGAACTATCGCTTGTTGTTATATATGTATTTTAAGTCATTTTAAACGCTATTGTTAATTTGGGTCTATTTTATTATTTTTTTTACGAAAAAAAAAATTATCTGATAACTCGGTTAATCGTTAGAATTTGGTAACTTGATTACCAAAATAATCGTTAGTGACAGCCCTAATATTTTTGCAATTTTTAAATACATTTTAAAATGTAATTTGTTCTTGTGATTCTTTTAAAATTGTGCATTCATTCTGAATAATAGCTTTTCATGCATTTTTTTTTTTTCTGTAATGTAGTAATTTTCCCCACCCACATAGCCATGGGTATGTCAGCAGAAACTTAATTTCAGAGGTAGAGCATGTTATTATATTTTGATGAGAGATTATTTTTCTTTCAAAACATCATGCACGATGAATAATGCACAATGAGACCAGGAACATGTTTAGAAGGTAAACACAGTCTCATGGTTGAACCCTGCAGCTGCTGGACTTCAGGTTCAGGGGTGGCACTTTGTTTCGGCCTGATTTGTTATGTGTAATTCCCTGAATCTGCGGTATTCCTGACATTTCCACATTCCCACTCTGCTCCGGACATCTCTGTAGGACACAAGCAGAAGGTCTCGCTCTGTGTGTGTGTGACATCAGAGGCCATAGAGACGTTATCTGTGATGGGAAACATCATCATAACAGACCGCCCGCGACCTCTGACCTCCTTCTATTGTTTGCATTGCCACAGGAGCAGATTTATGTAATGAGACTGGCAGTGCAGGGAAGTGTATTTTCATAGCATATGGAGGTGCAGGGGAAAATGGAGAAGTTCAGGCTTTTGCACTTATGAAATTATTTCAATACTGTTCTCAAATTTCTTAATTTTCATTTAGTTTTAGTTTCAGCAACAGTCCATACTTGTAGTTTATTTCATTTCAGTTTCATTTTTAAGTGTAGTTTTCAGTTCTAGTTTAATTTTGCATTATTTCTTTGCAGCTTTCTGAAATGTTTTAAAATGTGTGTTTACTGCATATGGATGTTTAAGTAAGTTCTACTTGGTTTTAGTTAGTTTCAGCAACATTTTAATGAATTAGAATTTATTTGTTTATATATATATATATATATATATATATATATATATATATATATATATATATATATATATATTATAAATTTTATGGTCATTTTAAATGTTATTTTCATTTTTTAGCTCTTAAAGTTACAATTCTTACAGTTTTAGTTTAGACAACTATACTTGTAGTTTATTGCATTTTAATACGGTTTTCAAGTTTTATTGTATAGTGTTTAGTTCAGCATATAGAGGATTTTAGAGTAAACTTTTTAAAAAGTTTTATTCATGTTTTTTTCAGTATCAACAACCTTAATACTGATTTCTTTTTAGTTAAAAGTTTGGGATCAGTAAGATTTGCAAAGTTGTTGTTTTTTCTTATATGCTCATCAAGGTTGCATTTACTTGATCAAAAATATATACATATTGTGAAATATTATTACAGTTTAAAATAATGGTGTTCTATATTAATATATTTTAAAATATAATTTATTCTTGTGATGCAAATCTGAAATTTAATCAGCCATTACTTCTTAAAAATCACAATATGCTGATTAATTACTGTTACTATCAATGTTGGAAACAGCTGTGCTGCTTAATATTCTCAATATCTTTTTTTAAGATACTTGATGAATAAAAGGTAAAAAAGTACAGCATCTAATCAAAATATAAATATTTTCTAACAGTATAAGTCTTTGCTATCACGTTTTATCAATTTAACACATCCTTGGTGAATAAAAGTATTAATTTCTTTCAAAAAAAAAAGAAAAAAAAAAGAAAGAATAAAAATTTACTGACCCCAGAATTTTAGGTGGTAGTTTATATTGTTACAAAAGATTTCTATTTAAAATAAACGCTGTTCTTTTGTTGAAGAATCTTGAGGAAAAAATTACAGGTTCCAATAAAATATTAAGCAGCACAACTGTTTTCAGCACTGATGATAAATCAGCATATTAGAATAATTTCTGAAGGATCATGTGACACTGCAGACTGGAGTAATGATGCTGAAATTTCAGCTTTGTATCACAGGAATAAATGACATTTTTAAAATATATTCAAATAGAAAATGGTTATTTTAAATTGAAATTATATTTTACAATATTACAGTTTTTTTCTGTATTTTTGATCAAATAAATGCAGCGTCTTTTAAAAACATTTAAAATCGTACTGATCCCAAACTTTTGTAACAGTGTTGGGAAAAATTACTTTTAAAGTAACAATATTGCGTTACTCCCTGCCTGATTTTTTGTTTTAAGTTACATAAGTACATTTTAAAAAAATATTCAAATTTTTCTACTTTTTTGTATGTTTCATTGTAATTGCTTCTGAAATCTTGCAATTTTCTAAGTGAAAATTGTTTCTATATCAAGTTTTTTTTCAGTGTTTATATATGAAAAAAAGTGACGTTAATTAAATTTTTGGAATTTTTAGCAGTTTTTTGTTTGTTTAATTTGAATTATTGTAGTTTATTATTATTTTGTTTACTTAAACTAAACAAAAACTAAAAAATGTTGCTTTGGCAACTAGCTGAAATAAGTTTTTTTTTTAAATGTATTTGAATTTCATGTTTATTTTATTTTAAGTAAAATATCCTTATGGTTTTAGTTAATTCTAATAATAATTTAACTTACTGATAATTCAAGTGTGCAAAAAGTAAATAAAAATACACTTCTACTTTAGAATAATTCAGCAATGATTTATGAAACGTGCCTAACTTTATCATAATTTTGTCATTACTCACACTAATGTTGCTCCAAACTTTTATAAAATACCATATTTTTGATTCATTATAATAATTACATTTATTAGAAATGTTGCTTTGGCAACTAGCTTTTTTATTTATGTATTTTAATTAATTTTAGTTCATGTTTATTTCAAGTAAAATATTTGTATAGTTTTAGTTAACTCTAATAAAAATGTAAGTTACTGATAATGCAAGTATGCAAAAAGTAAAAAAAAAAAACACTTATTTTATAAAATACTTTACAATATTTGTGTTACTCTCTAACGTTTATTAGTTACTTGTTATGGAAAGTAATGTGTTACGTACTTTTTCATTACTTTTTAAATCTGGGCAGGGCTTGCTTGTTTGTTTTTTATTTAAAGTACTATTTTTGGCAAATGAGCACACCAAAAACCTAATTAAAAAGTAATGCATTACTTTACTAGTTATTAAAAAAGTAATCTGATTACGTAACTTGCATTACACTGTAAAATCAATTTGTTGAGTCAACTTTAAATAATAAATAAATAAAAAAAAAAGTTTAGTTAACTTGAAATGTTACATTTTTCTGTGACAGCTTAGATATTTAAGTTGATTCAACTTACAATTTTAAGGCAGCTGAGCAACAAACACAGCTGTTAAGTTTAACAAACAAATTTTTAGTTTAGTCAACTCAAATATCTAAGTTGACACTTAGTACAACTTAACATTTCAGTTTAAATAAACTTATTTGAGTTGACAACTTAAAATTTGGAGGCAGCAGGGTAACAAATTATTTAAAGTTGACTCAACAGTTGTGTTTTTTGTTTTTTACAGTGTACTTTGGATGCGTTACCCTCAACACTAGCAGTGTATGGATATTTATTTATTTGTTTGTTTGTGAATTATTTGCATTTTGAAGTTCTTTTTTTTTTTTTTGTAATATACAATAACAAGCAGTGTTCTCAAACTCTCTATAATCTGTCCATCTCTCTTTCTCCTCCTCCTCATTGCTGTATAACCATGAACGTGAATTGATGGTCTTGTTAATTCAGTTTTTTTTACGGACGTTTTTAAATGTCAGCGCCATGATGTTTGTAGCTCCGCCTCCTCATCTGGTGACATCATGAGTAATGGTTCTCATCTGAGCGATGGTGTTTGTGGAGCTAATTGCTGCTGCATGTCAGGAGTGTTTCCAGTCAGGATTTATCAGTGCACATAATGACTTTCCCAGATTTCCCTCGGCGCTGATGTCGCATACGGAAATTCCTGAGACAAATTAATGAAATAGTTTCAAAAGTTCTGTCTCTCTGTCTGTTTTCAGGACAGCTCACCTCTCGCATCTCTCACCAACTGGGAAGCAGTTACAGTGACGTCGGTAAGTATTACACACTTATAGATGATTAAACATTTGGCTTTTTAACCCTTGTGGCAGATTCGTACCACAGCGGTGGTCATGGACCAACTACTATGTATATAATTTTGAAACACAAAAAAATTAGGCTCAAAAATGATTAACAAACAACCTCGCCCGGCCCTTGTCCAACGCATCATCAAAATTACCGGCCCGAGTCTGACTGGAGCCCGTCTTTTCTCTCTCACTTCCCCATTACACGTGTCCAAACTACACACGACGCGACAAGATTCCAGCAACAAACAATTTTGGTGTCCACACCAGATGCGACGTGACAGAATCAATCAAATATCACAGCCAATCAGAAGCGCTTGTGGGCGGGCTCTCCCTGGAAGCGCACTGCACTCGCAACAAAAATGGTTAAGTTTATAATTAATTTGTGAATATTAAAACTTTTAATATTATTAAATGTACATACTGAGTGACTAATACACGATCAATCGAAGTGAAATCGTAATCGCAATTAATCAAAAACCGCGATTGCCATGTCTGTCTTTCAGTGAAACACGGTTCTGTGATAAGTAAATTTTCATCCGAAGGCCAGAAGGCACTCTCATTCTCATGTGGAAACTCCAATTATGCCAGAAGAAGAAACATAGGAAATGCGTCTTTGCTATCACTGTTTGTGTTTATATAGGTGTTTATATATGAAAAAAAAAACCCTGACGTTAATTAAATTAAGGAATTTTTAACATTTGACATTTTTAGTAGTTTTTTATTTGTTCAATTTGAATTATTTTAATTTATTATTATTATTATTATTATTATTTAGTTAAACTAAACAAAAATGAGAAATTTTGCTTTGGCAACTAGCTGAAATAAGATTTTTATTTTTTATTTATGTATTTTAGTTAATGTTTTATTTAGTTCAGGTAAACTATTTGTATAGTTTGTTTTAGTTAACTCTAATAATAATTTAAGTTACTGATAATGCATGTGTGCAAAAAGTAAAAAAGTATTGTGTTACTCCCTAATGTTAATTAGTTACTTGTTATAGACAGTAATACGTTACGTACTTTTCCATTACTTTTTAAATCTGGGCAGGGCTTGCTTGTTTGATTTTAATTTAAAAAGGACTATTTTTGGCAAATTAACACATCAAAAACCTCAGGCTGAGCAAAAAGTAAATTCACATCTGTACAGAAGAACGAAGAAAGAACGTTTAACACTCTTCAGCAATAATAATAATAATAATAATAATAATAATAATAATAACAATAAAGAACAGCAAATGTTAGTTTATTTTGAGTCATTTTGCTCATTAGTATGGTTAAATTGGATCATCGAAAGTCAGCAGTAAAAACACTGGTTAATAAAATGGGATTAAATACATAAAGGATATTTGTATTATTTAACATATTTAATTATTGCAGGTTTGCGTCATATTCTGAGTTGCATTTAATTGTTTTTATTCATTTTTAGGAATACTGAATCAGTTTTTTGTGAGTGCACCTGAATAAACAAGATTTAACTGCTTCCATTGATCCAACGTGATGACTAAACCCATGACTACAACAATATATGTTTATCTGAGTTCCTATTATTATAATTTTACTTATAATACATTATATAATAATGTGATGCCTTTATCACTGTTTAGAATCTTATGCGTGCCTTATTCTGTGTAAAAAGCTACACCATCTCACAGAAGGATTTTTTTCAAACACTCGACTGATGTTATGAAGTGAGTTTGGAGTAAAACGTGTTATTAAATGAATTTTTTTTTTTCCCCTTTTGATTTCATAATCGCGTGAATAAATATACATTTACAACTCCATTTGATATACCTGATGGTTGTATATCGGCAAGTAAAGTAAGTGCACGAAAGCAATGCAGTTTAATTTGTACAGTCTAGTTGTTTTTCTAGTGTTTTATGAAATGTATAAGCTTGTCTGATTTTGTTGCACTTTAATTTGATGTGTATTATTGCATTTTCTTTAAATAAAAAGCTGGTCTGTCTCTAAAGTATTGTGCATACATGTACACAGCAGGTCTTGCGCTTCCATTTAAATCATTAAATGTGTGTCGGAATATCATGACAACATTTTTCCTCATTTCGTCATACCTGATTAATGATTGAAAACTGTGGTTAATATATTTTGATGAAACATCTATGATGAAGTGTTTATTCATAAATAACCATCCCCTGCTATAGGGATTGCCATTCATACCTGCTACAGTGGAAGTTATTTTACACAACTATTCGACGTTTTCGAACGCGGACTGTGATGTCATGATAATGAACATGATTAAGCGTAGCTTTTCTGTGAACTACGGCTCTGTGTAGTAAATGCTGCTCTATCTGACCGCAGGTGCTAGAGATTTACTACTGATTATGCAAACGGGTTTACTGTCAATATGCGCATGACAAGCGCCTTCGTTTGATCGTGCAGCCCAACTAATACCGTCTTTATGGAATACACTTGTTGTTTCGCATTGAGTTCACAGTTTGAACACTGTAAATAAACCCATTCTATTTTAGCCAACTACATCTACTGTAGATTTAGTTGATTAAAATTGACTACAATTTGGCAAAAGACTATGACTAATATTAAATCAAAATTTGCTGTCAAAATTAACAGTGTCTCAAATGCAGATGTTTAGGAGAATGTTCATGCTGCTCTCTGTGTTATAGGAAAGTGAGATTTTACTGTCTTCGTCTCATGTCTGTGTCCATGTAGGATTTCGGACAGGTTTCTGGGACGGACACACCGTTGTCTGCGGCTGCGCTGGACTACGACATTGCCAGCGTTAGCACTGTGGAGGAGTTACTGAGACACATGAACCCCTTCACCTGGCAGGAAGACCTGGAGCAGCTCTACACTCACACACACTACTACAGACCACGAGCTTTCCACACCGACCGCAAACACAAGCGTGAGTCACACACACACCCACACGTTTACTTAACGGTGTTCGAAATAGGAAGATTACATAAACTTCTATTGTTTTTATATACAGATAGTTACACATTTTGTAACCTAAACTTACCCTAAACATAACAAAAAACTTTCTGCATTTTAAAAATGTATTCTTTATACCAGTTTTACAAATGAGGATGTACGCTTTTGGTGATTTTTGTCAGGTTTTGCTCACTTTTGAGTACAAATATGTTTCCAAAATATGCTTGAGTAGGTAAACACACACAAACAGAGTTTATTGCAAGTTATGTAAGCATTCAGTATGTAAGTTGATCTCTCTTTTAGTTCAGTGAGTTTGGTTTTGAATCGAATTGGCTGTAACTCACAATGTTGATTTGGTGTTTGAATTTGAATGGCAGAAAATATGTTTTGATACAAAATTTAATTATACCAAATAATTAAATAAACCACAATGATGTATTTCCTTGATGTACATTAAACGTAACTTTTCTGGTAATTAGCTTGTTTTTAGAAATTAACTTATAACATGGCAGCACAAAAATATCAAATATTAAATATTTATCTAATACACACACATCTATTTCTGTCTCTCTATACACGTGTGTGTGTGTGTGTGTGTGTGTGTGTGTGTATATATATATATATATATATATGCATGCATGCATGCATACATCATACATACATACATGCATACATATATATATATAATTGTCATGTGAAAAAGTTAGAACACCCTATTGAATTCCATGGTTTTCTGTATCAGGACATAATAAAACATCTGGCCCTTGGCAGGTCTTAACATTTGAAAACTAAAATTCTCAGATAAACAACATTACATCACAAATCACATAGTCATTATTTAATTAACAAAAATAAAGCCACGATGGAAAAGCCATGTGTGACAAAGTTAGGACACACTATGATTCGATTGCTTGTAGATCCACTTTTAGCAGTAATAACTTGAAGAAATAATTTCCTGTATGACTTTATCAGTCTCTCATATCGTTCTGGGGGAATTTTGGCCCACTCTTCTTTACAATGTTGCTGTAGTTTTTTGAGGTTTATGTCCATTTGTTTATGGACAGCTCTCACCACAGCATTTGAGTCAGGATGAGGTCTGGACTTTGACTGGGCCACTGCAACACCTTGATTCTTTTCTTTTCAGATGTTCTGTTGTAGATTTGCTGATGTGCTTGGGATCACTGTCCTGTTGCATGACCCAATTTTGGTCAAGCTTTAGCTGTCGGATGGATGGCCTCACATTTGACTTTGGATAATTTGGTATACAGAGGAGTTCATGGTCGCCTCAATGACTGTGAGGTCCCTAGGTCCTGTGGCTACAAAAAACAAGCTCAAAATCATCAGCCCTCCACCTGCATGCGTGACTTTTGATATGAGGTGTTTGTGCTGATATTCTCTACAGATTTTCACCAAACTTAGCTCTGTGAATTATGGCCAAACATCTCCACTCTGGTCTCATTTGTTCAAAGGACACTGTTCTAGAAGTCTTATGGTTTGTTCAAATGCAACTTTGCAAACCTAAACCATGCTGCCATGCTTTTTAAATAGAAGAGGTTTTCTTCTGGCAAGTTTTCCAAAAATGCCATACTTGTCCCATATTTTTCTAATTGCACTATCATGAACTTTTTCATTTAAAATGTTAACTGAGGCCTGTCGAGTCTGTGGTGAAGTTCTTGGTTTGTCTGCTGATTCTTTGAGTATTGCATGGTCTGATCTTGGGGTGAACTTCCTGGGACGTGCACTTCGGGGACAATTGGTGTCTGTCTTGAATGTCTTCCACTTGTGGGTTATCTTCCTCACTGTGGTAAGATGGACTTCAAAGTGTTTGGAAATGGCCGTGTTACTCTTCCCAGATAGATGGCAGCAGCAATTGCCGAGATGATTGCCGATGTCTTTTCTCTTTGGCATTGTGTTAACACACACTTGAAAGCTCCAGTCCAGCAAACTGCCAAAATGTCTGCTTTTATAGATGTTAACTCTTGCTGATGATCAGTTAATCAAAGGCATTTGATTAGCGGTGCCTAACTGTTAGGAGTAAGGGTGTCCTAACTTTGTCACACATGGCTTGTCCATTGTGGCTTTATTTTTATTAAATAAATAATGACATTGTGTAATATGTCATGTATTGTTATTCATCAGTTTTTTTGTTTTTGTTTTTTTTTCACATATTTTTAGACCTGCCAAGGAACAGATATTTTTTATTATGTCCTGATATAGAAAACCATGGAATTCAATAGGGTGTCCTAACTTTTTCACATGACTGTGTGTGTGTATATATATATATATATATATATATATATATATATATATATATATATATATATATATATATATAATATATATAAAATATGTGTTTCAATGGTCATCAGCATCGTAAATCCTCAAATTATATAAATCGCATTCAAATGACAAAAAATAATTAACGCTAATGCAAGAGTTTTTCTAATGCAGCGTCTATGATTGCCGTCATCAGTCCAGTTTGTTTCCCTATTTTTAAAAAGCCGTGAAAACACCATTGTGGAGTTTTTCTTTTGGTATTTGAGCAAATTACAATGTAAAAAGAATTTGTGGTGTTCTCCCATTCACTGCTCTCGAAGTTAACCCAACTGTTATGACTTCTGCTGTTGAGAAAACTGGAAATGTGAAAAAGGTCCATTCATTGTACTTCTGTCATTGTAATTCAGATTTAAATACCTGTTCTATTCACATTCTGTTCAGAAATTTAATTTTAAAGGCATTTACAGTTCAGTTCTGCATTGTACACACACACCCACAGACAGTGCAGAGACAGGCACTGTTAACCATTCACTGTTTTTATGAGGCAGACAGAGGTGATTTCCTCCCGTCTATTCATTTATACCTCCCTTCCTCTCTGTCCATCCAGAACAGATTGTGATTATGTGAGTCATAAGTGAGAAAAAAAATCCAAAACAACACACTGGAATGTTCTTCTGACACACACACTCACACTGACCTTGCGGCCCTGACAAACATTGTAGGTTTGTAGGAAACATTGTAAGTTTTAAATGACTTTGCCAAGAGGACAGTTTGTTTGTTAGGGTTTGTACAGCTACTTGTTTTTATAAGGATCAGGATGTAGTTTCATGTTTACTATGTTTGTAGTAAACCTGTCTGTCTCGCTCTCTTTCCCTCTCAGTTGATCTGGATCGTCTTTATGATGATGTGAAGCAGTACAGCTGCACGCCGCGCAATTTCTCGGTGAATCTCCGCGAAGAGTTGAAGACGACCAGCGCCGTGTTTTTCCCACGATGCCTTCTGGTGCAGCGATGCGGGGGAAACTGCGCCTGTGGCACAGACAACTGGAACTCCTGCAGCTGCAGCGCCGGAAAAACCGTGAAGAAACTACACGAGGTATCCCATAATGCACTCTGATAAATGACTGTTTATTAACAGGTTTCATTGCCACTGCCATTGGTCGGACAGATATTTTGTCCCGCCCCCAAACTCACTGCATTGGTTGGGTCCAGCGGTTGATGAAATAAATAAATCATATTAGATACTCTTATAAAATTGTTCAACTCTTTTTCAAATGTTTTATTTTATTAGTAAAACAGTGTTATATATTTTTTTGTTAAATTCTAATTCTAACTCTAACTCTAATATTATTTTTGCATTTTCTCTTTTAACATTAATTCTAGTTATTAATTATCTAGTTTATTTTTTTCAAAAATATTACCAAACTTAAATATACTATAAATTATTATAACTTAAATATTACTATAAATGTATGTAGTGTGTGTGTGTGTGTGTGTGTGTGTGTGTATGTATACATTAAGGAAACGTATTTATATGTAAAATACGTATATGTACAATATATACAAATGTTTGTAAAAAATAAACGTATTTATAAATACATAATAAATATACACAGGAAAAAAATTTTTTGTTTCAAAAATATTACAAAAAATAAATTCATATAGATTAAAACTAAAATAATACTATACACACACACACACACACACAAATATATATAATGTGTGTGTGTGTGTATATAATAGTATTTATATATTATATATAATAGTGTATATATATATATATATATTATAGTATTTATATAAATTTATATATAATAGTATGTATACATTAAGGAAACGTATTTACATGTAAAATATTTATATTTACATAGAATATAAAATATATAGTGTTTACATATAAATTCGCAATATCACTCGAGTACGAGAGCGATACCAGCTCTATATCAGCATGGCTGTGATTAGGCTAGAGGCACGACGCCGGAGGCTATAGATTTTATTTTAGACAAGTTGTGTGATGATTTGAGGTAAATTGATCAAAGAGACTATGAACAGTCTTCTGCTGGCCGCTATTCGCTTCTTTAAAAAACAAAAACATATATTTAACGAATAAAATAAATGCTCCAAACGTTTTTCTAAATTAACTTAATAAAATAACAAAACGAAATATAATCACTTTGGCACTGCATACAATAACTATTTTAGATGAAACAGTAACTTAACCATGCAACAGATATGAGCCACCAGTGCAAATGATTAAAAACTCATGAAATGAGATGCATGAAATGTCTGAAAAATGTCACTTCTATTCTGCTTTAAAATACAAGCAGAAATGGCATTCGTGTTCCGTTACCCTGCATACAACAAAGAGCATGAATCAAATAAAATGTCAGAAAAATGGCAGTTCTATGTAGTTTTTTTTGTTTTGTTATTTATATTTACATAGAATATAAAATATATAGTGTTTACATATAAATATATTAAATCATACAAATATTTGTACAAATAAATGTGTATTTATAAATCCATAATAAATATACACAGTACAATTTTTTTTTGTTTAAAAAATTTAACAAAAACTAAAATTATATACAGCAAAACTAAAATAATGATATATATATACACACACACACACACACACACACACACACACAGTGTTATTTTAGTATCATCGATGTATACTATTTTATTTTTTTGTTAATATTTTGATTGTTGTAGTAATTCGGTTTTACTTTTTAAAAAATGTCTATCAAGTTTTTATGAATTGTTATTCATTAGTTTTAGCTGATTTAACCCAAATGAAAATGAGAAAAGAAATAATTGCTGAAATTTTAATAAGTTTAATAAATATTGTTTTATTATTTCAGTTTAAAATTAGAATGTGATTGACAGGAAATACGTTTTGATACAAAATATAAATGTACAACATAAATTAGAGCTGCAAAACGATTAGTCACGATTAATCGATTCAAAATAAGTTTATGTAATGTGTGTATTGTGTATATTTACGATGTGTATATATCAATACAGACACATACATGTATATATTAAGAGAAAATGTTATATTTATCTGTAAAATATTTATATTTATGCATATCAATTATATCCAAGTGTTTACATACAAATGCATACAAATATTTTTGTGTGTGTGTATATATTTATAAAGACATAATAAATATACACAGTACACACACCTATATATGTAAACAAACTTATTTTGAATCGATTAATCGCAACTAATCATTTAAGAAATTATTTTTCTTAAATTTGAATTTATTTTATATAGATATTTATTTATATAAATAATGTATTCTTCAATCATAGTTCATAAACTAATGGTAGTTAATTTGATATAATACATAAATTCTTTATATATTGAAATAATTGCTGAAATAGCTGAAACAATAATTGTAATATTTAGTTTAATATTTTATTTTATTATTATTATTTTAGTTAACATTTATTTCCAGTAACAGATTTGTTTTAATTCTTTTGTTGTTTTACATTAAAATTGCCTACCCTGTACAAACAGTGACTCAAATGTGGATATATGGTTTTCATTGTCAGTGGCGAAAAACTGCTTTTTGGCTTATTTTTAAGTTGATGAGTTGTTGACTCAAGAATCACTGCAATTGAATCGGTCTGCTGTGCAGATGAATCATTTAGTGCAGATTGTGAACTGATTCACTGAAAGGATGATTTTGTTTTTGTTTTTTTTCTCAATATAAACTAGAGTTAGTGTTTCAGCATTAAAAGTTGAATTTTGTGTGTGTATGTTTGTCAGAAGTGGCGTTTGTTTTTCCTGTGGAGTTTGAGCGAGTGAAGTGTGTTCCTTTCTCTGCTTATCAGGTCTAAACACGCACACATACTGTATATTGTGTGCTGAAACCGCAGCGTATCTCTCCATCCATTCGCTTTCCATTATCCTATAGCTCTCACACACAGTTTATTTTTCCTTGTCTCCGTCTGCCTTCACTCGTTTCTCCGTCTGCTGCTGTTTTCCTCTGATCAGTTGTGACCAATGTGACATTTGTTGCTGTATGTGAGATTATCAGCAAATGACACATGAAATCCTTCGAGACACACAGACAGACAGAGTAGTGTTTCATCTGAACTGTTGACAGCAGTGAAGTGTGCTGTCTGTAACATTGTCTGTTTCCTTTCCTCAGTTTTTTAAATGTTTTGAAGTAACACACACACACACACACACACACACACACTCACACCCTGCAGGTTTAATAAATAATGGTACCTGAATCGTAAGGAATGTAATTTCTTTGTGTAGGACAATATAGGAATATAGGTTTTATATCTATTTTTATATCTATTGAATTGAATGTAATTTTCTGTAGTTTTTGTTGTGTACACCTTTTATTAGTTTTTTCCCCAGTGTTTACTGGGTTCAGTGTAGGTTATGTATTTATGTATTTTTTTCATTTTTTGTGTTTTCAGGTTGACAAGGTTATATCAGTGTTATTTATTATTTTATATAATTTAAATGCTTAACATGGTTACATTTTTAAACATAATTAGTTATCATGAAGTAATAATTATGTATAAATAATTTTAACAAATGGAACTTTTTTTTTAATTGGAAGTTATTTATTTTTTTGTGGTAGTAACCATTAATGCCACAAAATTGTTAAATTCAATCCTTATTTATGTATTTGTTTATAGTAGCTGATGTATGCATGTTTAAAAGGCATTACATTTGAATGTATTTATACTAATTTTATATATTTTTATTTTTATATACTTCATAATATTTAATAAATTGCATATATATATATATATATATATATATATATATATATATATATATATAAAAAGTTATTTCTTTTTTGTGCCAGTAACCATTTATACCACAACATTTTTTTTTTTTTTTTTTATTATTATTATTTTTTCTATTACATTGGCTGATGTATGTTTGAAAGGCATTACAATTTAATTTGTTTATACTTATTTTATATAGATTTTTATTTGCTTGATAATATTTAGTAAGTTACATTTAAATATATATTTTCTATACTTTTTAATCTTTTTTTTTTTTTTTTAACCAAAAAACCTCCTTAAGTGTTACTGAAATATGATTTTTTTTTTTTTTTTTTTTAACTGGAAGTTTACTTTTGTGGCAGTAACCATTTATACCACAAAATAATGTTTATTTTTTTCAGTGGCTGATGTATGTTTGTAAGGCATTATATTTTAATTTATTTATAATTATTTTATATATTTTTATATACTTTATTATATTTAAGAAATTACATTTAAATATATATTTTGAATATTTTGAAATGATTTGTTTTAAATTGGAAGTTAGTTATTTTTGTGGCAGTAACCATTTACACCACAAAATAATGTTGAATTTATTTATTTTTTTTCTGTGGCTGATGTATGTTTGAAAGGCATTACATATGGATTTATTTATAATTATTTTATATATTTTTATATACTTTATTATATTTAAGAAATTACATTTAAATATATATTTTGAATATTCTGAAATATGATTTTTTTTTAAATTGGAGGTTAGTTATTTTTGTGGTAGTAACCATTTATACCACAAAATAATGTTGAATTAAGTTTTCCATGTATTTTTTTTTATTTATTTATTTATTTTTACAGTGGCTGATGTATGTTTGAAAAGCATTATATTTGAATGTATTTATAATTATATATTATATTTTTATTTACTTTGTAATATTATTCAAGAAATTCCATTTAAATAAAAATATTTGGTATCATTTTTAACCACATTTGAACCAGATGGAACCTTCCTGTTAAGCGTTACTGAATTATATATATATATATATATATATATATATATATAATTTATTTTTTTATTTTTTATTGGAAGTTATTTTTGTGGTAGTAACCATTTGTACCACAAAATAATGTTGAATACAATTTTCCATGTAATTTTTTTTTTTTTACAGTGACAGATGCATGTTTGAAAGGCATTACATTTTAATTTATTTACAATTATTTTATATATTTTTATTTACTTTATAATGTTTTTTACTTTCTTTGTTGCTTTTTTTCCCTATCACACTTTCTATTTCTAAATCGTAAGAAATTATATATATCAGTAGAAAACTTAAAATCTCAAAATTCATCCTTTGAAAACCATTTTAAAATCAGACATTGCATTACCATGGAAAATGTACATGAAAATCATATTACAAAATGTTTTCATTCATAAATTCAATATATATTGCATATATATTACAATTAAATGTATAAAATATATTTTTTTATGTAATTATATATTTAACTACCAACAAAACTGTTGAAAACAAAGATGCACACTCAGATTAGTCCTTAATTTAAATATATAAGATGATGTGATATAAGATTGTCTTTCTAATGTCTTTGAAAAACTGAAAAAACTCTTTTTATCTCAATAGTTGTTTGTTCGTGACTTGGTCAGAGCTGTTTATTTGTTGTTATCCTGTAACTCCGGGAAGAAAAAAGCAATAGAAAGAGTCTGAGCTTGGTTTGTGTTTTTATTATTTTGTGCTGGTCACATAATTTCTAACTCATATAAAACGTCGTTTCAGCGGCTGTGGTGCTTAAGATTCAGTATCAGTGCAGGAATCATGAATGTCTTAAACAATTTGGTAACAGTAAGTAAAAACCACATCAGTGTGTACAATAACATACATTCTGTCAGCTATTCTGTTATAACTTCATAACATATTAACTGAAACACACACACACACACACACACACACACACACACACACACACACACTTAGTCAAATTTCAACCTGAACCAAGCCTGACCCAATCTAGTGTTAATAATCAGAGTGAAGCATTCTGGGAGTTGTAGTTGTGTATAAACACCTGACATCAGCATGACCTGGGCAGCACAGAGTGATTGACAGCTGTCACAGAGCTGTCATTGTGCAGCTGTGCTGTAGAATAACAGACTGTTACCCACGGCAACATCTCTTAAATGTGATTGGTTGTGGCTGTCAGTGCTGACTAATGCGAGACACACACACACACACACACACACACACACACACACACACACACACACACACACACACACAGATATATGAGCTTCAGTAGAGAACACATGACACATGATCTCTAGGTCAAGGGTCAAGGACAGATATTGATTGGTAAGCAAATGACTGGAGACAAACTGACTGATAAATCTCTTTTATTTCCAGCGCTGATCAAACAGAGGAACATCACTATGGCTTTTTTTGATATATAATGACAGTGCAGTTTTTTTTTGTTTTGTTTTTTTGCTGTTGATACAACTTGCAAACCAGAGCCTTACTTTTAAGTTCTAAAATGTCTAAAATTTGTTTAGAAAGATTAGACTCCTTTTTTTATTTCATGAATCACTTATTTTATTTTTGTGATTTTCTTTATATTTTCTTTTTTTTTCCCTAAATGAGCATGTTTAGTTGTTATAGTTGAGGAGAAAAATTTAATTACATGAATAATTTACTGAATTCACCTTACGTTTAGTTGTTAAATTACCTTTTTTTTTTTTTTTTTTTTTTCCATTTAAGAACAATATTAGCTGAAATTATTTGCTTTTTACATTTAGTTGTTAAAGAACACAATTTGCTGAATTTTACATTTTAGATTTTACATTTAACTGTTATGATTTAACTATAACATTATTTTTTATATAGTTATACAGGACAAAGTTTTTTATTTTAAGTTTAATTAGGGAGCAAAAATTGTTATAAACAAAAAAGGTTTTGTTATAGTTAAAGAACAAAGTGTACACCTAATGAACCATGAAATTTCTCAGTTAATTATTAAGAAAAATACTTGAATTTTTACGAGAAACCATGTTATTATAACATGATTTTCTTCAAGGTAATAGGAGAAAAAAATTCTATGAAACTGTCATTATTAAATTTAATGGAAAAGTTATGGAATTTTTCTCAAGGTACCATAAGAAATTTGTAATGTTTTAGACTTAAATTAGATTTAAGTTTAGTTGTTATAAAGGACAAAATTAACAGTTTAAGTTTAGTTGTTATAAACAATTACTGAATTAATTTTTTTACATTTAGTTTAAATTACAGAATAACATTAGCTGACATTTACATTTAGATGTTAATTTGATGAATTTATTTTATTTATTTATTTTTTACATTTAGTTGCTAGAGCAACAAAAATTAAATGATTTGCTTTTCTTTTGTTGCTATAGTTAAGCAACAAAATTTGCTGAATTTATTTTAAGTTTAATTGTTAAGCAACAAAAAGTGTTATAAACAAGTAATTATAAATAAGTTTTGTTATAGTTAAAGAACATAATGTACACCTACAGGTCATTTTTGATACGAGAAACAAAGTTATTGAATTTTTCTCAAGGTACTATAAGAAATATTTTAATGTTTTAGACTTGTTTAGTTGCTATAAAGAAACAAAATTTACTTTTTAAGTTTAGTTATTATAAACAACATTTACTGAATTTATATTTTACATTTAAATTACAGAACAACATTTAGATTTACCTGTTAATTTGCTGAATTTATTATTGTTTTTTTTTTTTTACGTTTAGTTGCTAAAGCAACAAAAATAAAATGATTTGTTTTGTTTCTGTTGCTATAGTTAAGCAACAAAATTAGCTGCAAATTAGCTTTTTTTATAGTTGTATAGGACTTTTTGCTGAATTTATTTTGTTTAATTGGGGAACAAAATTGTTATAAACAAAAAAAGTTGTTATAGTCAAAAAACAAAAACCTAATGAACCATGAAATTTCTCAGTTATTACGAAAACTACTTTTTTACTAGAAACCATGTAATTATAACATGATTTTTTTTTTTCAAGGTAATAGGAATTCTAAAGTCATTATAAAATGTATTTTTCTCAGATCATTGTTGATAAATATTAGCTTTTTTACGAGAAACCAAGTTATTGAATTTTTACTATGAGAAATTTGTAATGTTTTAAACATTTACAGAATTTATTTTTTACATTTAGTTTAAATTACAGAATAACATTAGCTGACATTTAGATGTTAATTTGCTGAATTTATTAAATGAAATGATTTACTTTGTTTTTGTTGCTATAGTTAACAAAATTTGCTGAATTTATTTGATTCACATTTGTGACCCTGGACCATAAGTATATAATTGTCAATTCAATCTGAATAAATAAGCTTTCTATTGATATATGTTTTGTTAGAACAGGACAATATTTGACCGAGATACAACTATTTGAAAATCTGGAATCTGAGGGTCAAAACAAATCAAAATATTGAGAAAATCGCCTTTAAAGTTGTCCAAAGGAAGTTCTTGGCAAAGAATATTACCAATCAAAAATTAAGTTTTGATATATTTGTGTTAGGAAATGTACAAAATATCTTCATGGAACATGATCTTTACTTAATACCCTAATGATTTTTGGCATAAAAGACAAATCGACAATTCTGACCCATGCAGTATATTTTGGGTGGATCTGTGCTACTTAAAACTGGTTTTGTGGTCCAGGGTCACATTTGTTATAGTTCAGCAAAAAAATCGTTTTTGTTTAATTGTTGACCATTTAAACAATTTTATTTTAAAATTTGACCTTTGTTACGGTTAAGCAACAAAATTAGCTGAATTTAGATTTTTTTTGTTTAGCTGTTAAAGAACAAATATTTCATTCTTTTTTACATTTGTTTTTTAAAATGCTATTTGCTTAGAGCAAAATTGTCTGAATTTGTCTTTAAATATTTCACATATATGTGTGTGTTGTCAGGTGCTGAAGTTTTCTCCAGGTCCGAGTTTCTACAGGACGAAAACACGTGCTCAGTGGGTTCTGGAGGAGATTTACCTGCAGCATCATGAGAGATGTGATTGTGTGTGTCAGTCCAGACCGCCGCGATGAACACACACACACACACACACACACACACACTGTACTCCATTCAGACATATATCTTCAGGTCTTACTTCCACCTAAACACAAACCCTTTTAATAACATAAGACACACACATACAAAGTCTTCAGTTTTCTGTCCAGCGTTGGGAGACTCTGACATGTAGCTTCTGCTTTATTTGTATGGTTTAAATGTTATCGTGTCCAGTAAAGTCACATGGAACTCGCCAATGGAATGTAAATGAATATTAATGAGGCTTTTGCTCTCGGAGACCAATCAGACGTCAGAGCTCCCTGATGGGGGCGGATACTTCACCAATCTGATCCAATCCAGTGTTATTTATTAAAAGAACTGTCATTGTCTTTTTATATCTGTGATCATGCTTTTGTTTTCATATTCTCTTTCTTGTCTGTTCAAAGGTCATATTGGAGTGAATCTCATACAAACATGTTTTCATTTCACCCCAAAATCAAAAGAAAGAAACATTGTTTGAATTTGATTCAAAAAAGCCTACTTTTAGGTCTGTTATTTTTTTATTTTGTTTGCATTAATTTATGACAAATAAACTCATTTAACCACTATGGAAGACTGTTTTTAAAATGTGATTCTGTAAATCATTTTGACTTGGAATATTATTTAAAAAATTATCAGAATAATAGCTTAGCATGTCATACTGAGAAACTTTATCATAACTGAGTTAACTAAGCCATTATTATGTGAATTTTTCTCAATTAAACTGTTTAGAATTTTTTTATTAGAAACCAAGACATTGTCACAGGAAATTTCTGAAGTCATTATGAGAAATATTTGAATTTGTCATTACTACACAAATTTTTCATGTCATTATTATAAATATTTTAATTTTGGACAAGAAACTAAGTCATTACTACATGATTTTTTTCACTACATGAAGTACTACATTAATTTATACAGGAAACTAAACATGAATTGTTACATGATTTTTTTTTTCTCAGGTCACAAGAAATTTACATTTTTAGGGAAAACGTCATTACTACATGAATTTTTCTGAAGTCATTATAAGAAATTTAGAAATTTTACAGGAAACGAGGTCATTACTACATGAAATTTTCTCAAGTCATAATGAGAAACATTAAAATTTTTACGGGAAATTAAGTCATTACTACATTTTTTCTCAAGTTATGACAAATTTTTATGAGAAACTAAGTCATTACTACATAAATTTTTCTCAAATCACTGTTATGAGAAATTTTGTCAAGAAACTGTCATTACTAAATGAATTTAAGTTCTAATAATGAGAAATATTTAAATTTTTATGAGAAACTAAATCATTACTGCATACATTTTTCCCAAGTTAATATAATAAGAAATATTCGATGTTATTACATTACTACTTGAATTTTTCTGAAGTCACTGTTATGAGAAATTTTTACAAGAAACTAAGTCATTACTACATTAAATTTTCTCAAGTCATTATTATGAGAAATTTAGAAATTTTACGGGAACGTCATTACTATGTGAATTTTTCTCAAGTCAGTATGAGAAATTTTGACATTTTTAAGGGAAACGTCATCACTGTGAATTTTTCTTAAGTTATTATAATGAGAAATATCTGCATTTTTACAGGGGAAGTACGTAAGTCATTATTATGAGAAATTGTAAAATTTTTGCAAGCAATGAAGTCATTATGGGTCATAGTTCTCAATGTTTTCCTCCGAAGTTTTTTATTTAAGAAAAGTTAATTTATTATTTAAATCAGCATGACAACAGCAACATTTTTAGAACACATTATAAATATGTAAAAATATATATATATATATACACACATACATTCTACAGTATTACATTACAGTATACATTTTTACATAATTTTTTTTACATAGTATACATCTTTTAGGAGCTTTGTTTTTTTATGGTCCTAAAAATAATACTCCATATTATATATATATATATATATATATATATATTTATTTTATTTTATTTTTTTTTTTCAGCAAAAATCTTTTTGTGTGTGTGTGTGTGGTAAAATATGGCCTAAACATGTTCTTGTCAGATTTCATTACTTTAAACACACAGATGAAAACAAAAAGGACCAAACACACACAGTTCGGTTTCAGGAGTTGTAGCTGGTCTGTTGATATTTTATAAGCCAACAAAAGGACTTCATAATGCATATTTCCACTGATATAATTGTCTTGTATATTTATTCTCTGGGTTCACGGCGATCTGTAATGATCGGCTCTAGCAGCGCGCGCCCCCGGACTCTCCTTCATCCCGCTGTAAATCCGTGGGTTTTCCTCTGTTCCCTGATCTGAGTTTAATTTAGCAGTGACGGCGGCACGCCGCGCGGCCCTGCGGGACTCGTTCATTCTGCAGTAAGCTGCGGTACAGCGGGAGCACCGCGCCGCAGGGACGGATGTTGACAGTGTGGATTTAGCCTTTAATTGCAAGGCTTTAAAGCACTTTTATTAAGACACAAAATTAAACCAATCATTCTTTCTCATCTGTGGAATAGAGTGTTTCTCCATTGTGCATTGAGTCACTATCAGAGAAGCACGCATGTCTGATGTTGAATGACACCAGAAGTCGTTATTATAAGTGGAAAATTTGGGTTTTCTTAGCACAAGCTGGGGGTGTGTCAGTGAAAAAACATGGTGATAAACAATGAAATTAATTAATACATTTTAAATAAGCATATTGCCATCTTGTGTTAAACAAACGTCAAAGTTTTAGTAGCTTTGTTATGGTTTTGTCATTTTTTAATTTCTAAAAACTTAAGTTATATATATATAAAACATCATTACTGATTTTCAATGTTTCATTCTCAGTGGTGGCTCACATTTCTCAAATATTTTTACTCAGAAAAGTTTTTATTTATTTAAGAGAAGTTCATTATTTAAATCAGCGTAAAGGCAGTAAATAAATACTATCAATAAGTACAAATCTTACATTTTTTTATTACAGTATTGTTTATTGGAGCTTTGTTTTTCTAAAAATAGGACTATTTTTTTTGTTTTTGTGATTTTTTATTTTTAAAGTCTATACAATTTTGTTTTAGTTTTTAGTTTTATGTTTTTAGTTTTAGTATATATATGGGGTGATGGGTCCTGCGATTACAAAAAATTATACAAATTGTCAAATTTTGAAACATTTTTATTTAACAAAAAATAAACTTTATTAAATGTACCATGTTTATGTGCTGTTTTCCTTGTGGGGCCTGATATGTCAAAACCTTTTTGTTTGCCTTCCCAATTTCACCCTAATTCTTGTGTGATATTACTTAGCATCCCTTGTCTCTCTTTCTCATCATCCCTCATACTCCTAGTAGGCCTACAGCACAATAAAGTTATCAGAATGTCTTTAAACTCTAATTAATGAAATTCCATACCTTTTTAATAGTCTTCTTTTTAAAGAATATAAGACGTTGCGCTTGAAACATTTTGCATGCAAAATTATGAAAACATGCATGAGTTTGCAGCTCGTTATAAACAACCGTGTCAATGATGAGTGTGCTTACCGTGTGTCTACATTTAAAATAACAAACTTGAGCATGCAAAATACAGAGCTCTGATTGGCCAATCGCTGCTATTTAGTCTATACATTAATGTACAGTATCTCACAGAAGTGAGTACACCCCTCACATTTTTGTAAATATTTTATTATATCTTTTCATGTGACAACACTGAAGAAATGACACTTTGCTACAATGTAAAGTAGTGAGTGTACAGCTTGTATAACAGTGTAAATTTGCTGTCCCCTCAAAATAACTCAACACACAGCCATTAATGTCTAAACCGCTGGCCACAAAAGTGAGTACACTCCTAAGTGAAAATGTCCAAATTGGGCTCAATTAGCCATTTTCTCTCCCCGGTGTCATGTGACTCGTTAGTGTTACAAGGTGTCAGGTGTGAATGGGGAGCAGGTGTGTTAAATTTGGTGCTATCGCTCTCACTCTCTCATACTGGACACTGGAAGTTCAGCATGGCACCTCATGGCAAAGAACTCTCTGAGGATCTGAAAAAAAGAAATGTTGCTCTACATGAAGTTGGCGTAGGCTATAAGAAGATTGCCAAGATACTCAGAACAGGCCTCGCCATGGTCGACTAAAGAAGTTGAGTGCAAGTGATTAGCGTCATATCCAAAGATTGTGTTTGGAAAATAGACGTATGAGTGCTCCCAGCTTTGCTGCAGTGCAGTGTTGCCAAGTCTGTGGTTTTCCCACAGAATTGATCTACTTTACCACTGTTGCCGCGGGTTGTTTTTCCATGTCTGCGGGTTGAAGCGACCCCAATAATGTAATAGTCCCTGGGGACTAAATATTTAGTTCACCAGGGGAACCCCGCCAATAAAACATATATTTTACCCCATAATGCGATTTTTAATGATTTTAATCTCAAAACGTGATTGGGCTATTTTTGGGGCTAGATTTGAATAGCTATTGGGCGGGTTCAGTTGTGAAAATCTGGCAACCCTGCTGCAAAGGCAAAGGTTGAAGGGGTGGGAGTCAGCCTGTCAGTGCTCCGACCATACGCCAAACACTGCATCAAATTGGGTCTGCATGGCTGTCGTCCCAGAAGGAAGCCTCTTCTACAGATGATGCACAAGAAAGCCCGCAAACAGTTTGCTGAAGACAAAAAAACTAAGGACATGGATTACTGGAACCATTTCCTGTGGTCTGATGAGACCAAGATAAACTTATTTGGTTCAGATGGTGTCAAGCGTGTGTGGCGGCAACCAGGTGAGAAGTACAAAGACAAGTGTGTCTTGCCTACAGTCAAGCATGGTGGTGGGAGTGTCATGGTCTGGGGCTGCATGAGTGCTGCTGGCACTGGGGAGCTACGGTTCATTGAGGGAACCGTGAATGCCAACATGTGCTGTGACATACTGAAGCAGAGCATGGTATTTCAACATGATAACGACCCCAAACACACGTCCCAGACAACAACTGCCTTGCTAAAGAAGCTAAGGGTAAAGGTGATGGACTGGCCAAGCATGTCTCCAGACCTAAACCTTATTGAGCATCTGTGGGGCATCCTCAAACGGAAGGTGGATAAGCGAAAGGTCTCTAACATCCACCGGCTCCGAAGGACTCCAGTGGCAACCTGTGAAGCTCTGGTGAACTCCATGCCCAGGAAGGTTAAGGCAGTGCTGGAAAATAATGGTGGCCACACAAAATATTGACACTTTGGACCCAATTTGGACATTTTCACTTAGGGGTGTACTCACTTTTGTGGCCAGCGGTTTAGACATTAATGGCTGTGTGTTGAATTATTTTGAGGGGACAGCAAATTTACACTGTTATACAAGCTGTACACTCACTACTTTACACTGTAGCAAAGTGTCATTTCTTCAGTGTTGTCACATGAAAAGGATATAATAAAATATTAACTAAAATGTGAGGGGTGTACTCACTTCTGTGAGATACTGTACATAGAACAATTTTAATATTTAATTTGCATGATAGGTTGTACATAATACACAGCATTATTATTCTAAAGGGGATGGTAAGGGGGAATGGTGGTTTTACGGAGGGGATGCTTTTTGTCATTTTTTTTTCCAACAACCTCCCTCAATTCAAGGCCTGTATATATGATGGATGGATGGATAGATAGATAGCTAGATAGACAGATTAGACGTTTCTCATTTTCATTGTTTAACTTGACAAAAATGACTAAAAATGAATTAAAAAAAAAGAATAAACATTGCAAAAACAACAAAAATACTTAAAATTAAAATAAAAACAAAAGCAGAAAAAATAAAACTGAGTTCAAAATATCAATTAAAAAAAACTATAATACTCTCCATGATACTAAACAATCTCCTCTACACTTTCCTCATAGACTTCCATTATAGTTTTCATTACTGTAAACAGGTTTTTTGCTTGTCTTTACAGACTTATATATGAGTCTAAATTATTTCCAGCAGTAATAAACAGCATCTGATATGCTGATGTATTGAACTTTGAAGAATTCTTGAAGGAATTCATTAGAACAAACTTGTGCATGTGCTAATGAGTATAAAAGCATCGAATAAGAAATATTTCCTCAGCTTTTTTTTTATCACTAAGCTCTGCCACATGAGAAGATGAAAGAAATGACACTAATATTTTCAGATAAATGAGCGAGCGGTTCAGGGCGTGCGGCGTTTCTTTGCTCGCCGCAGACAGATGGAGAAAATGAGGTCAGGTGTGGGTGGATATGAAAGTCAGGTGACCTCTGACCTCTGGAGGAAAAGCAGCGGAGGCGGAGACTGTCACATCACGACTGCACGCTGCCACTCACACACACACATTAAACTTTTATCTGAGACTCTACAGCAGGTCGCTCTCAGAGTTCAGCCATTTCAGCCAGAATTCCCTGTTGTAAGCTTTCCACCCGTTTACATCATTGTGTGTGCGAGCGAGGGAAAATGTGCGTTAGATTTCATCAGCGTTGCATCAACGTTGAAAAAAAGCAGCGATGGAGCGATAAAATGGCGAGAGGGGTGATGACACACTCACATCAGGCCCTGTGAGGCACACTTTAAACACACACTTGACAATCTGACACACATTTGCGCTGAAGAATTCATTACCATCATCATGAAACAGCATTTTACTTCTGTACTGTGAAGGATTTCCAGGATGCAAGATATGTAATGTGAAAAACTGGCTAGGGCTTGTTTTTCCCACAATGCACTGTACTCAAGCGCTTCCATGTGTGATGGATGAAAGTCGAATAATATGCAGCAAGATTTGTTTTTTTGTTTTTTTTTACTTCATCTTGGCTCATTATTTTATCAGACTGCCAAATGTTCAGACCTTAAAATTTAAAATTGATGCATTACAAATGTAAAATATAACTAATATAAATAATATGTAATTTTCTGAGATAAAACTACAGGGTATTGAATTGAGGTCATGCAACAATTAAACTAAATATTTACATGAAAAATTAATTTAACATATATTTTTATATATTTAAAAAATATATATATTACCATTGCACATTTTATTATTTTAAAAGCTGGCATTAACTTATAAATAAGTACTAAAAGTACACCGGTGCAACCATGGTATATTTAAAAATACTATAGTATTACCATCTGATACAGTTACTGTATCACAATACTTCTTAAGATTTCGAGATTGAGGATGGTACAACAAATAAATAAATAAAAAGTCATTACTATGTGAATTTTTCTCCAGTCACTATTATGAGAAATGTTTACATTTTTACAAGGTCATTACTAGATGAATTTTTTTCAAGTCCTTATGAGAATTTTTTATTATTATTATTTTTTTTTTTATGGGAAATTAAATCATTACTACATGAATTTTTCTCAAGTTATTATAATGAGAAATATTTGATTTTTTATGAGAAACTAAGTCATTACTACATGAAAATTTTTCAAGTCATTATTATGAGAATTGTTTTAATTTTTAAGGGAAACCAAGTCATCACTACATTAATTTTTCTTAAGTTATTATAATGAGAAATAATTGAATTCTTTACAGGAAACTAAGTCATTACTATAAGATTATTTTTCAAGTCATTATTATGAGACTTTTTTTTTTTTTTTTTTTTTTTTGTTTAAGGGAAACTAAGTCATCACTAATGAATTTTTCTCAAGTTATTATAATGAGAAATAATTGAATTTTTAGGAGAAACTAGGTCATTACTATATGAATTTTTCTAAAGTCAATATTTAGAGAAATTGTTACATTTTTATGAGAAACTAAGTCATTATTAAATTTTCCTCAAGTCATTATTATGAGAATTTTTTTTTTATTACTTTAATTACTCAAAGGTATTATTATTATTATTATTAATAATTACTAAAGCCATTATTATAATAAACATTAGATTTAGTACGAGAAACTAGGTCATTACTATATGAATTTTTCTCAAGTCAATATTTTGTGAAATTGTAAAATTTTTATGAGAAACTAAGTCATTATAACTTCAAATTTTCTCAAGTCATTATTATGAGAAATATTTGAATTTTTCAGAGTTTGGCCTCCGTCGGCAAGTAAATCATTACTACGTGAAGTCATTATTGTGAGAAATTGTGAAATTTTATGGGAAATAAGTTATTACTTATCACAATACTTCAAAAGATTTCAAGATTGAAGATAATAAATAAAAATAAAAATAAATAAATTAAAATATAAATATAGAAAAAAATAATATAGATATAATTTTAAAATAAGAAAAATAAATATATAAAATTAATAAATAAAATATAAATAATATACTATTTTGACCTCAGAATGTTTATCAAAAAGTGTACAATGGTACATGATACCACATTACCATGGTACATGAAAAAAAAAACATGGTAGTATAATGAAAAAAAATACAAAAAATATTAAATATTAAAAATGTAAATAAGGTATAAGCTATATTTTAATACCCTGTGTTTTTTTTTTTTAGCCCTGTACATAAAAAAATAAATAAATATATATACACACACACACACACTTTCCACTAAGTTTCTATAGATATTAAAGATTCTTTCTGGAGCCATCAATGCCAATAAAGAACCTTTGTTTTGCGATTTACATACTACTCCCAATCTCAAATGATGGCATCCCAAGAGTGAGACTCTTCATCTTTAAAACAGTCTTGTGATTACACAAGCAGAGACAAACACACACACACACACACACACACACACACACACACACACACACACACACACACACACACTCACTCACTCACTCACTCACTCACTCACTCACTCACACACCATTAATCGCACTCGTCTTTCCATCTGTTTGTCTTTCTCTCTTGATTTCTTCATTTGACATCTCATTTCTCATTTTCTTTCCATCTGTGAACATTACGTAAAGATCCTGCAGCTAAACATCCGCGGAATAATTCACTCTCAAATGACAGATCTGATCATCTTCTCACCGTTGCGTCGTTCTACACCAGCAGGAGTTTCTTTGACGAACAATGAAAGGTGATGTTGAGCTTCCTGTCCACTATGAAAGAGAGCAGCGTGAACATTCTGCTCAACATCATCGTTTGGGCCATTCAGGTTTAGAAAGACATGAAGGTGAGTAAATGATGATTTTTGGCTGAAATATTGCTCAAACACACACTCAGTCAGTGGATGTGTCGTCTCTGTAGTGTATTTAAATCAGAGGAGCTGCGGGCGTCCGCTGACAGACAGCCATGAGAAGAATGAACTATGACAGGAAGAGGGAAATTAATGAAGAAAATCAATCAAAATCACCTCACACACACTTACACACACTCGGCCTGCGGGTCTGTGGTTTCCTAACACACAGAATTCCTCTGTTTCCTGTTTTGCAGTTTGATTGTGTGTGTGACCTGCGCTCAGAAAGAACACACACTTACACACACACACACACACACACACACACACACACAGGTTCAATTTCAGTCGAATTAGACAATCACAAAGTTACACAACACCTATCACTTACATAAAAGTGCCAAAAAGTACCATGCTTTTACCTTTTTTATATTTGCCAAAGAACTAGTTTTATTTTATGACATTTATTATGGAAGTACCATGTTATTGTTGTTGTTGTTGTTTTACATTTACCAGGGAAATGCCATGTTTTTTTTTTTGTTTTTTTTTTTACATTATTTATGGAAATACCTACAACTACCATGTTTTTTACATTTACATTTACCATGGAAAATCACATTTTTATATTAGCATGGGACTGCTATGTTTCTTTGAAATTACATTTACAGTGGAAATACCATGTTTTTTATGTTTGTTTAAATTACATTTATCATGGAAATACCATGTTTTTAACATTTCCCATAGAAAAAAAACATGTTTTATACATAATCATGGAATAACATGTTTTTATATTTGCCATATAATCAGCATGTTTTTACATTTACCATGGAAGTACCATGTTTTTTTGTTGTTTTTGTTTTTACATTTACCAGGGAAATGCCTTTATTTATGGAAATACCTACAACTACCATGTTTTTTTACATTTACCATGGAAATGCCATGTTTTTTTTTTTTGTTTTGTTTTTTTTTACATTATTTATGGAAATACCTACAACTACCATGTTTTTTACATTTACATTTACCATGGAAGTACCATGTTTTTTTGTTTTTTTTGTTTTTACATTTACCAGGGAAATGCCATGTTTTTTTTTTTTTTTACATTATTTATGGAAATACCTACAACTACAATGTTTTTTACATTTACCATGGAAGTACCATGTTTTTTTTTTTTTTTTTTTTTTTTTTTTTTACATTTAATCTGGAAATACCATGTTGTTGTTTTTTTATATTTACCAAATAACTACTATTTTACGACATTTATCATGGAAGTACCTTTTTTTCACATTTACCATGGCAATGGCATGTTTTTTTTTTACATTAACTATGGAAATACCTATAATCACATTTTTTTTTACATTTGCCATAAAAAAAGTCAAAAATTGTTATGTTAATATGAAACTGCCATGTTTTTATTACATTTACAATGAACAACACATTTTTTATATTAATATGGAACTACCATGTTTTTTTTTATTACATTTACCAAGGAAGTCCCATGTTTTTTACATTTACCAATAGAAATATCACATTTTTTATATTAACATGGAACTAACATTATTTAAAAACTACATTTACTGTGGAAATACCATGTTTTTTGTATTAATCATGGAAATAACTACCACATTTTTACATTTCATGGAACTACCATGTTTTTTTTTTCAACATTTACCATGGAAATGTAAATTTTTCATTAATTATGGACATACCATGTTTTTATATTTGCAATATAACTACAACATATTTTACATTTACCATAGAAGTACCATGTTTTTTTTTTTTTCTTTTTTGCATTTACCAAGAAGCTACTATGTTTCTTTTTCTTTTTTTTAATACTTCACTGAACTACCATTTACATTTTACATTTACATTTCATGGAGCTACCTTTTTTAACATTTACCATGGAAATACCTTTTTTTTCATTAATCATAGACATACCATGTTTTTTTTTTTTTTTTTTTTACCAAGAGGCGACCATAATTTTTTACATTTACAAAGAAACCTTTTTCTTTTCTTTTTTATCTTTATGTCTTTACATTTACATTTCATGGGACTACCATGTTTTTTTTTAGGCATTATAATGTTTTTTTTGTTTGTTTGTTTGTTTGTTTTTTTGTTGTTGTTTTTTTTTTTTGGACAGCATAGTTAACACAATAGTATCTCTGAACTACCATCTCTATACCTTGGTACTTTTCAGGGACTTCTACTGCTGTCCAGTTACAGGTGGATGCTGTGTGTGTGTGTGTGTGTGTGTGTGTGTGTGTGTGTGTGAAGGTCAGCATTTTGATTTATGTTGCAGTTTGGATTTTAAATTGCACATAAACATCAGAATTCTGTATTCACACACACACACACACACACACACACACACACACACACACACTGACCTTTGATGCGCAGATAAAAAGCCTCTCCATCTGAAAAGTCAAGCAGCTCCAAAACTCTGAGTGTCTGTTTGTGAAAAGCCTCCAGCAAAAGGGCAACTAATCAGATCGCACGACTCACCCTCAAGAAAAGAGACACGGAAACAAGATAATGCCTGACGTCACAGCGACCAGACACACAAACCGCAGACAAGGATCTCACATAAAACAACACTATAGCAGTACTGTAGTACAGTGATGGTGTATGACTGGCATATTCATGTATGAAATGTACAAGATTTAAAGAATCAAAATTTACTCACACTAAACTTTTAAATGGCAGTTTATATTGCTACAAAAGATTTCTATTTTAAATAAATGCTGTTATTTTTAAAGTATCACAAGTTTGCACAACTGTTGATAATAAATCAACATATTAGAATGATTTCTGAAGGATCATGTGACACTGAAGACTGGAGTAATGATGCTGAAAATTCAGATTTGATCACAAAAATAAATTCGATTTTAATGTATATTAAAATAGAAAACCGCTATTTTACATCACAATAATATTTCACAATATTAGATTTGTTTCCTTATTTTTGATCAAATAAACAAAGCCTTGATGAGCATTAGAAACTTTTTAAAAAAACATAAAAATCACACACACATATATATATATATATATATATATATATATATATATATAATATAAATATATAAAAGCTATAAAAACAATAAATATGAATAATATAGAAAATATTACAATTAAAAATATATACAAAAATGTAAAAAAGTAATATATATATATTAAAATATAAATAATATTTTGTAATAAAATAATAATAATAATAATAAAAAAAACATTTGTAATGTAATATGGTACTTTTTTGCACCATGTGAAATTCCTAGAGAGCCTGACGCTTAGGGGTGAATGAGGATGTTTCTGTTCCTCTGTAAAGGAAAAGGAGGATCAGAGGAGAAACACAACGCCCATCATCTGCATCCTGATCTCACACACATCGCAGAGGTCAAAGGTCATGTGTCATACCTGCTGCTGTACAGATGAAACCAGAGGGCAGGTGACCTCTTTAACATGAGTGTGGGTCAAAGGTCATTTCTGGAACCCACTGACATTCAGACGCACTGACAGATGAATACTAATGCGCTGCACACTCACGACTGCTTTTACCAAACAGTATGCTAAAATAAAGCTTTCAAAATAGTATCATGATTACAAATATTACAAATATAAATAATATATAAAATATAAAAGCATATTCAAGTATAAAATAATGTATAAAATATTAAAATAATAAAATAACATTAGTAAAAAAAAATATATTTTATACATGACAACAAAATAATTTTTTAAATATAAATTATGTATAAAATATCAATACATAATATATAAAATAAGTAAAAAAAAGTATATAATATATAAAACATGTCAAAAAAAAAACCCTGTTTGTGCTAAAGGTGCACTACAAAAAAATTCTTACTTCGTATTTTTTTTGTCTTGTTTCTAGTCAAAATACCTAAACATTCTTAGATTAAGACACATAACATAAGATATTTAAAACATTTAATTAAGTGCAGTTTGCTTCAAATAAGTAAAATTATCTGCCAGCATGGTAAGTAAAATACGCTTGTTTTACCCCACTGGCAGATAATTTCACTTGTTTCCAGGGAAAAAAAAAACTAAATTAAGTGCATTTTGCTTATCTGGTAAATGCATTTTAATTGAAGAATTTTTAGATATTCCGAATAGAAACCAAAAACTAACTTAAGTGCATTTTGCTTATCTAGTAAATGCATTTTAATTGAAGAATTTTTAGATATTCTGACTAGAAACAAGACAAAAATACTAAGGTAAGCCTTTTTTAGCAGTGTGAGACAGTGAGGAGAGATCAGTGAGACAGCAGTGAAATGTTTGAACAGGAAGCGGCTGGCAGAATGAAACCTAACAAAAAATTCATCATTACTGTAAATTATTCAGACCCAAATTAAATCAGAAAGCACTAAAGACACAAACAAACCCCTTCAGCTTCTGCAGAGAGCGTATGTTCAGATCAGCTTACAGGCGTACTGTACTCTCACTGATACTGTAATATGGACAAAACCCAGATGATCAACTACATTTGTCACAATGTGCAGCAAACAATCAGAGAGACATACAGTGCCCCACAAAGCAATGTGTTCAAGCGTTCATTTCTACTTTTATCAAACTATTAAATATTCAGACATTTTTAACTATAGCAAAATGTGCACATTTCTAAATATTAATATTTTGAATGTATGTTTTCCATTTCCATTTTCATTTTAAAGTACGTTTTAGTGAGTTTTGCCATTTTAAATTTTTATTCTTTTTTACATCCAAGTTTTAATTTATACAAATAGTTTTTTTCCCCCTTACTTTATTTGGTTAATCGTTTTTTAAATATATAACATTTGCATGTATTTCTCACTGTACACAGCTAAGTTGTATTGACATATGCACATACAGTTTTTGTCATGCCAATGAAATACTAAAATGTCGTCACTATATTTTATTATTATTTACATGTTTATTACTATTTTTGACTTTTTTTTTTTTTACATCCAAGTTTTAATTTATACAAATAAAGTTTTTTTTTTTTGCTGATCTGATGTGTTGGTAAATTTTTTAATGTTAAATTTGCATGGATTTCTCACTGTACACAGCTAAGTTGCACATGCAGTTTTTGTCATGCCAAATACAAAAATTTTGTCACTATAATTTATTAATATAATTGAGATTTTTATTTTTAGTACTAATTTTGACTTTTTTCACATCTAAGATTTAATTTATACAAATATATATATATTTTGCTGATTTTATTTGGTTATTATTTTTTTTAAATATATAAAATTTGCATGGATTTCTCACTGTACACAGCTAAGTTGCACATGCAGTTTTTGTCATGCCAATAAAATACAAAAATTTTGTAACTATAATTTATTAATATAATTGAGATTTTTATTTTAGTACTAATTTTGACTTTTTTCACATCTAAGATTTAATTTATACAAATATATATATTTTTTGCTGATTTTATTTGGTTATTATTTTTTTTAAATATATAAAATTTGCATGGATTTCCCACTGTACACATCTAAGTTGCGTTGACATATGCCAATAAAATACTAAAATGTCACTGAAATTAAATGGAGAGAGAGTTGGATTTTAATGAAAATCTCTTATTTTATTAATATAAATATCTGCAACAGGACTGAATAAAACTACAGTCTCACAGCATCTTTCGTGCAGCGATCATGACAAAAACACCATGATATTCATCCAAAGACCATTCAAAAACATGTAGTGTGATCATATAAAGCGTGTGGATCGCTCACATTACAAACCGATTGTGAAAATGGCTGTGTGTGTGTGTGTGTGTTACTGCTGTTTGAGGAAAAGCGCCGCTCCGCTCTGAATCCATGTGTCATGATCTCCGGCACACGGCAGCTGCACGTTTGTCACCACACGCTGACGCTCAGCACTGCTGTATACGGGTAGAGAGATGCACTCGTCCGGAGAATAACTTCCCACAGCGCTCTGAGAAACAGACACACACACACACATTGTATGATGCACAGCCTTCACTGGAAACATCACATCAGTGTAATCAGAGGATAAAGTGTGTGCGTTACCTGCGGGATCCAGGCCATGTAACACGCGGGAACGGCAGACACGCTGGGAGAGTCATGATGGCTCTCAGCCAGACGGTTTCCATCGAAAACACAACCTTCCAACTGCAAACCGCCAACCTACAGCGAGAAAAAGTGTTTTAGTTAAAGGTCACATATTTTACACCGTTCTGCAGTTTTATTTTAGGTTTTGATGTCCTTAAGAATATACAGTGGGTACGGAAAGTATTCAGACCCCTTAAATTTTTCACTCTTTGTTATATTGCAGCCATTTGCTAAAATCATTTAAGTTCATTTTTTTCCTTATTAATGTACACACAGCACTCCATATTGACAGAAAAACACAGAATTGTTGACATTTTTGCAGATTTATTAAAAAAGAAAAACTGAAATATCACATGGTCCTAAGTATTCAGACCCTTTGCTCAGTATTTAGTAGAAGCACCCTTTTGATCTTATACAGCCGTGAGTCTTTTTGGGAAAGATACAACAAGTTTTTCACACCTGGATTTGGGGATCCTCTGCCATTCCTCCTTGCAGAGCCTCTCCAGTTCTGTCAGGTTGGATGGTAAACGTTGGTGGGCAGCCATTTTCAGGTCTCTCTAGAGATGCTCAACTGGGTTTAAGTCAGGGCTCTGTCTGGGCCTTTCAAGAACAGTCACAGAGTTGTTGTGAAGCCACTCCTTCGTTATTTTAGCTGTGTGCTTAGGATCATTGTCTTGTTGGAAGGTGAACCTTTGGCCCAGTCTGAGGTCCTGAACACTCTGGAGAAGGTTTTCGTCCAGGATATCCCTGTACTTGGCCGCATTCATCTTTCCCTCGATTGCAACCAGTCGTCCTGTCCCTGCAGCTAAAAACCCCCCCACAGCATGATGCTGCCACCACCATGCTTCACTGTTGGGACTGTACTGGACAGGTGATGAGCAGTGCCTGGTTTTCTCCACACATACCGCTTAGAATTAAGGCCAAAAAGTTCTATCTTGGTCTCATCAGACCAGAGAATCTTATTTCTCACCATCTTGGAGTCCTTCAGGTGTTTTTAAGCAAACTCCATGCGGGCTTTCATGTGTCTTGCACTGAGGAGAGGTTTCCGTCGGGCCACTCTGCCATAAAGCCCCGACTGGTGGAGGGCTGCAGTGATGGTTGACTTTCTACAGCTTTCTCCCATCTCCCGACTGCATCTCTGGAGCTCAGCCACAGTGATCTTTGGGTTCTTCTTTACCTCTCTCACCAAGGCTCTTCTCCCCCGATAGCTCAGTTTGGCCAGACGGCCAGCGCTAGGAAGAGTTCTGGTCATCCCAAACATCTTCCATTTAAGGATTATGGAGGTCACTCTGCTCTTAGGAACCTTAAGTGCAGCAGAATTTTTTTTGTAACCTTGGCCAGATCTGTGTCCTGCCACAATTCTGTCTCTGAGCTCTTCAGGCAGTTCCTTTGATCTCATGATTCTCATTTGCTCTGACATGCGCTGTGAGCTGTAAGGTTTTATATAGACAGGTGTGTGGCTTTCCTAATTAAGTCCAATCAGTATAATCAAACACAGCTAGACTCAAATGAAGGTGTAGAACAATCTCAAGGATGATCAGAAGAAATGGACAACACCGGAGTTAAATATATGAGTGTCACAGCAAAGGGTCTGAATACTTATGACCATGTGATATTTCAGTTTTTCTTTTTTAATCTGCAAAAATGTCAACAATTCTGTGTTTTCTGTCAATATGGAGTGCTGTGTGTACATTAATGAGGAAAAAAATGACCTTAAATGATTTTAGCAAATGGCTGCAATATAACAAAGAGTGAAAAATTTAAGGGGGTCTGAATACTTTCCGTACCCACTGCATATTTGTGGTATAAGCACCACAAACCATCTCAATATATTTTTACAGCTCCTCAATTTTGGCCTGTCTAATTAATATTTATGAGCCTCTCTTCTGAGTGGCCTGTTGTTTTCTGAGTGACGCACAATAGAATACTGTGTACCAGTAATGATGGTCACTGATGAGCGGTGTGCGATTTGTGAAAAAAAGCACAAACTTTTTTTTTTCTCTCCATAGGCGGAGGTTGACCCAACTTCAGTCTAAGTTAGCCTAAAATTTGTGTAATCTGTTAACAACGCACATCATAAACCCATTTTTTTAGGCAAGTACCAGATGATGGGTGTCATGTAGGGGATGCTCCGATCGTTTGGCCAGAGTTCGGTATCTTGGCACATCTCACAAACCGATCGCAATTTGATAACAGCGTCAACGCGTAAGGGACATACATTATGCATGGGGACGTAAATGATTTGGTGCCTCAATCGGCAGTGTGGAAATACTATGGCAAAATCTCACGTGGAGGAGCACTGTCCAAAACATTTAAAACAACGAACCTGTAACTAGCAACTATTACTTTTTCATTTCCAAGAACTTTTTCAAAAAAGTAATGCCAGTTACTTTTTGTTTCCCTTATGTATTTAATCCCATTTTATTAACCAATGACTTTGCTGCTGACTTTTGTTGATCCAATTCAACCGTACTAGTAAGCACTTCCTTTTCCTACAGTTCTACTGTACAATATGGGTCAGAGTGTATTTTTGAACCCTGTTAAATGTGAGCGTTTGTACCTTCACTTGTAGTTTAGCTTCAGCGAACTGACCCCTCCATGATGCGACAAACTTCAGACTGTCCATAGAGCAGCTCATCAGCCTACAGAACCACATTAAAAGGCATTAAAATAAAGCATTTTATTTTTCCAACCAAAGTTCATTTACGTTAGCTGTAATTTTCTTTCAAAGTAATCATTTCCACCCTCTGTTAGTGCCCTATGATTTCTGCACAAATGGAATTTGCGGTATAGTGTTTCTTTAGCAAATATCTGATGCTTAAATCAAAAGTAGGGCTGAATTATTTTCATTTAAATAGCAATAAGCACTAGCTTCAGTAATTATTCAACCACAAAAATATACTTCTCAAAGTAATAATATTAGTAATGCTAATACTACTACTATTTAATAATAAAAAACATTGATTTTATGAAAATTATACAAAATATTACTATTGCATAATAAAATGTACTTCTCAAAGTAACAAATATTAGTAATACTATTACTACTAATAATAAAAGTAATATAAAAATATGAAATATATTACTACTGTATAATAAAATGTACTTCTCAAAGTAATAATAATGATCATAGTAATATTAGTAATGCTAATACTACTACTATTTAAAAATAATAACATTGATTTTATGAAAATGATGCAAAATATAACTACTGTATAGTAAAATGTACTTCTCAAAGTAATAATAATAGTAATATTAGTAATACTACTACTACTACTAATAATAATAATAACATTGATTTTCTGAAAATATAAAATATATTACTACTGTACAGTAAAATGTACTTCTAAAAGTAATAATAATAATAACAGTTTATGAAAATGATCTGACATTTAAAATATTACTATTATATTGTAAAATGTATTTATAATAATAGTAATAAACATGTATAAAAATGCATAATAATAATAATAATAATAATAATAATAATAATAATAATTTTGATTTTTACTACTGTTATTACTTAATGTTAATGTTTTATTATAATAATTAATAATTATATTATAATTATAATAATGTTATTAAATCAAGAGATTTGTTACATCCCAGTTTAACGTATACATCAAAATTTATGAAAAAGATACATTTGAATTATTACTATTTTATAGTAAAATGTATTTATAATGATAGTAATAAGCATGCATGAAAATGTCTAATAATAATATATTATTATTACTATTATTATTATGTTATTACTAATAAATCAAGAGACTTTTAATTTATACAAATAAAGTTTTATTCTCATTTAAAACTTTTTTTAATGTAAAAATGTCAAACCATTAAAACAGAATCAAAAAAATATGTGTAGCAGGAGAATGTGACTTAGTTTAACAGGTGAGCAGGTGTTTGTTACATTTAAGATACTGCAAGTTCAGTTTAGTAAGTGTATGTGAAATAAATGATCTCATCTTGAGTTGAGCAACTGTCTGTGAGTTGTGGTAACCTGTGACCCCAAGTTTAGTTCAGCAGGTGTTGGTTTATTTTAGCAGGTGTATGTGACGACTCCAGTCCATCAATCAACACCTTGTGAAACCAAAAGCTGCTATTTTTGTAAGAAGCAAACTCATCATTAAGACATTTTAAACTTTAAATGGTTGTATCTGGCTAAAATGGAGTCCATAATCCACAATAACGCTTCCTCCAGTGAAAAAGCCCATCTCCTGTTGTCTCTCACATCAATAATCCAGTCAGATTATTTGTTTAGATCTGATTCAAACTGTTTTGGCTCGTAAAAGGTACTTGATCTGTGGAGATTTCTCTTCTGATTCAGCAGGGCTCTACACTTACCTATTTTTTTTTAAGAAGCACTTGTGCTGTTTCAGAAGAACCTTCTAATCAATAATAAAAAAATCTGATCAAAAATATGCCTTTCCATTACAAGGAGATATTTGACTCCTTAAAGTGATTTACAGGGGAATTTTGTTGTTACCTTTGTAATGGCATTTTTGGCAACTTTATTAAAAGTATGTCATCTTTTAAAAAATAATATTTTTTAAGCTTTTTAAAATGTTAAATTAAAACGTCTCGGTTACGTATGTAACCCTCGTTCCCTGAAGGAGGGAACGGAGACGTCACGTCGGAGACCGACGGATTGGGATCTCGCTTAGAGAGACCGACCTACTTCGTGTGTATTGAACACGCCAATGCAATTGGCATGCGCTGATTGTGCCCAGCTGCAGCTGATCACAGCGTGAGTATATAGAGGCGGCTGGCACAGCGCATAGTCAGGTTTTCGCTGAGGAGCCGAGTCGGCTCGGCAGTACAGCGGCGGGACAGCAGCCATGGCGACGGGACGTGACGTCTCCGTTCCCTCCTTCAGGGAACGAGGGTTACATACGTAACCGAGACGTTCCCTTATCAGTCGGTCTCTCCGAGTCACGTCGGAGACCGACGGATTGGGATCCCTATGGAAAACGCCATGTCTACTGGCCTCCCCCAGTGTCCTGAGCAAGCCTCTACGCCCCCTTTGTGGCTTAGGCGGGGGCTCGCAACAAGAAACCAGTCACTATATGTCTTAACACTACTCTTCTGCAGTGAAGCTGGAACTGGAGATGCGGAGCCTAATCTCCCGAAGGTTTAAAGGCAATACACATATGACTCATTTTCTGGAACATATGGAATATTGAGGCGATGTTACATCCTCTAAACGCGATTACTCGCCGGGGAACACGGGCTCTAAGTCTTATACCGTGGAATATACACATATGAGATCCAATTAGGTCTTTCATATGGCCCTTAGCCCAACCCGGTTCTCTAGGATTCATCGAGAGAGGGCCTGGCACCGAACGTTCCGCTACGTTAGCACCGAGGGGACGGAGGAGCTCGACAGGGTCTACTTTGGACACTCTGGAGCAGTTTACAAGCCGACCTGAGCCAGGGCCACTCAGTGCTTCTACCCGTTTGAGGTGAGAACACAGGAGGATACTGGCTCTACACGAAGGCTATAGAATCTAGCGAACGTGTTAGGGGTCGCCCAGCCCGCGGCTCTACAAATGTCTGCTAGCGAGGCGCCTCGTGCCAACGCCCAGGATGATGCAACACTTCTAGTTGAGTGAGCTCGTACCCTGAGGGGGCAGGGCACACCCTGAGTTTGGTAAGCCAGGGTGATGGCATCCACTATCCAGTGGGCCATCCTCTGCTTGGAGACGGCATTCCCCTTCTGCCGTCCCCCGTGACAGACAAAGAGCTGGTCTGAGGTCCTGAAGCTTTGTGTCCGGTCAACGTAGCATCTTAAGGCTCGGACGGGACAAAGCAAAGCTAGGGCTGGGTCTGCCTCCTCCGGGGGCAGCGCTTGCAGGTTCACCACCTGGTCTCTGAAGGGAGTGGTGGGAACCTTGGGCACATAGCCAGGCCGGGGCCTCAGGATTACCCGGGAATCTGCCGGCCCGAACTCCAGGCACGATTCGTCGACCGAAAATGCTTGCAGGTCCCCTACCCTCTTGATGGAGGCCAATGCCAGCAGGAGCAGGGCTTTCATTGAAAGAAACTTCAGCTCGACTGCTTGCAAGGGCTCAAATGGGGCCTGTTGTAGCGCTGTGAGCACCAGGGACAGGTCCCAAGAGGGTATGGACGGGGGTCTGGGAGGATTTAACCTTCTTGCCCCCCTAAGGAACCTGGTGACCAGGTCGTGCTTCCCCACCGACTTACCATCTATTGGGTCGTGGTGTGCAGCGATAGCAGCAACGTAAACTTTGAGGGTGGAGGGAGACAGCCTTCGCTCCAACCCTAGCTGCAAAAAGGACAGCACAACTCTGATCGGGCATCTCCGGGGGTCCTCTTCGTGAGAGGAACACCAATCGACGAACAGGTTCCACTTCAAGGCGTAAGCATGTCTCGTGGATGCAGCTCTCGCTGAAGTGATTGTGTCTACCACTCCTTGGGGTAGATCACCTAGAACCTCCGCGTCCCGTCCAGGGACCAGACATGCAATTTCCAGAGGTCTGGGCGCGGGTGCCATAGGGTGCCCCGTCTCTGAGTCAGTAGATCCCTCCTCAGAGGAATAGGCCAGGGAGGGGCTGTCGCGAGGAGCGTGAGTTCTGGGAACCAGGTCCGATTGGGCCAGTATGGTGCTACTAGCAGGACCTGCTCCTCGTCCTCCCTGATCTTGCACAGTATCTGTGGGATTAGGCTCACTGGGGGGAACGCATATTTGCGTAGGTCCCGCGGCCAGCTGAGTGCCAGCGCGTCCAAACCGAGAGTTCCTTCGGTCAGGGAGTAGAACAACTGGCAATGGGACGTCTCGGGTGAAGCAAACAGGTCTACCTGAGCCTCCCCGAAATGTCTCCAAATCAGCTGGACCGACTGGGGGTGGAGTCGCCATTCCCCAGGGAGCGCAGCCCGCGACAGCTCGTCGGCTGTGCGGTTGAGCAAGCCTGGAATGTGAACAGCACGAAGCGACCTCAGATGCTTCTGACTCCAGAGGAGGAGGAGACGGGAGAGTTGCGACATGCGACGGGAGCGCAGACCACCTTGTCGGTTGATGTACGCAACGGTCGCAGTGTTGTCCGTGCGGACTAGCACGTGCTTGCCCCGCAAACGCCCTTTGAGACGCAGCAAGGCAAGGCGTACTGCAAGCAACTCTAGGCAGTTGATGTGCCAGTGAAGTTGAGGGCCCGTCCAGACCCCTGACACATGCTGCCCGTCGTACGTGGCCCCCCAACCGGTGGTGGAGGCATCTGTGTGTACCACAGCATGCCTGGAGACCTGTTCTAGGGGCACTCCAGCCCGAAGAAATGCAAGGTCTGACCACGGGGAGAAGGTTTGGCGACAGGCCGGTGTTACTTTGACCCGGTGAGCGCCGCGCTGCCACGCCCTCCTCGGGACTCGGTCGTGGAGCCAATGTTGAAGCGGTCTCATATGGAGCAGCCCTAGCGGAGTTACCGCTGCTGCCGCTGCCATATGCCCCAGGAGCCTCTGAAACTGTTTCAGTGGGACCGCTGCCCTGCTCTTGAACGTATTCAAGCAGTTCAACATTGACTGAGCACGTTCCTGCGTGAGGCGTGCTGTTTGTTCGACCGAGTCCAGTTCCATCCCGAGAAAAGAGATCCTCTGCATTGGCAAGAGTTTGCTCTTTTCCCAGTTGACCCGAAGTCCCAACTGGCTGAGGTGTGCTAGCACCATGTCCCTGTGTTCGCACAACTGATCCCGCGACTGCGCGAGTATGAGCCAGTCGTCGAGATAGTTGAGGATGCGAACGCCCTGCTCTCTGAGGGGAACTAGGGCCGCCTCCGTGACTTTCGTGAAGGCACGGGGAGACAGGGACAGCCCGAAGGGAAGGACTTTGTACTGATATGCTCGTCCTTCGAACGCGAACCGCAGAAATGGTCTGTGGCGCGGAAGAATCGAAACATGAAAGTACGCATCCTTCAGGTCTATCGCTGCAAACCAATCTTGAGGACGGACACATCTGAAGATGCGTTTCTGCGTTAGCATCTTGAACGGGAGCCTGTGAAGTGCTCGGTTCAGGACGCGCAGATCCAAGATTGGTCGTAACCCACCTCCTTTCTTGGGTACTATGAAGTAGGGGCTGTAAAACCCCGTCCTCATATCGGCTGGAGGGACCGGCTCTATCGCATCCTTCGCCAGCAAGGTAGCGATCTCTGCCCGCAGAACAGGAGCATCCGCAGCCCTCACCGAGGTGAAGCGGATGCCGCTGAACTTGGGAGGGCGCCGGGCGAACTGAATCGCATAGCCGAGCCTGATGGTCCGCAGAAGCCATCGTGACGGACTGGGAAGACCTGACCATGCTTCCAGATACCGTACGAGAGGCACCAACGGAACCACCGGCGTACCCGCGGTGGGGCAGCGAGATGGAACGCAGGGACCCCGCTTGGGCGTCTCTATGCCGGTCCGAAGCGGGGTCTGTGTGTCTGTGTGATGTGTGTGTGAGACACGTACCTGCGTTCTGGCCGCCGGGACGGGAGTAGTGCCGTTGTTCTTGTGTACACTCTCTAACCATCCGCAGCTGGCAGCTGGCGGGAGAGGAGGGTGAGCGATGTCGGGGATTGGCCCACGCATCGCACCCCAACCGCTCTGGTGACCCAGAGATAGAGGAAACTGCTCTTTTGTCGAGATTTTGAGTGCCACTGACCGTGAGGCCAGTGGCGGGGAAAAATGAAACAAAAGATTCTCCACCCGGCCCTCCTCCGGGGGAGGGAGTGGTGCGTCCACCATCTCCCGAAGAGCTGTCTCCTCCATCTCTGGGTCGCCCGTCTCAGGGTCGCTTGCTCTTTCGCTTCCCACTGGTCCTGGTGGGGGCCTGGACGGGCTGGGGGGCTGCCCTGCGACCGGCTCCACGGCGCCGTTGTGAAGGCTGCTGCGGCGGCTGCGGTGGAGCGGAGGCGGAAGCAGGGGGCCGCCCTCGGCGACGAGCAGACTGAGGCGCTGCGGCCGGCGGCCGGGTGGAGGCAGCAGCTGCGCGCCGGGGCAGGATGTGTTTTATCGCCTCAGACTGCTTCTGGGCGGCAGAGAACTGCTGGGCAAAGTTCTCCACCGCGTCGCCGAAAAGGCCGGTCTGGGAGATGGGAGCATTCAGGAACCGAACTTTGTCGGTATCCTTCATGTCAGCCAGACACAGCCAGAGATGGCGTTCCTGGACCACCATAGTGGACATGGCACGACCCAGAGATCGCGCGGTCACCTTCGTCGCACGTAGCGCGAGGTCCGTGGCGATACGAAGTTCTTTCAGAACTTCTGGGTCGCGACCACCCTCGCACAGATCCCTCAGAGCCTTGGCCTGATGGACCTGTAACAACGCCATAGCGTGTACGGCGGAACCAGCTTCTCCACAAGCCGCATAGGCACTGCCGATCAATGCCGACGAGTGCCTACAGGCCCGGGAGGGGAGCAACGGATCGCCCCGCCAGGTGGAAGCGGCACCAGGACACAATTGCATCGCTACTGCACGCTCCACCGGCGGGACGCCCGTATACCCCCGCGCTGAACCGCCGTCAAGGGTGGTGATGGAGGATGAACCTCCGGAACTGTTTCGGGCAGTAAAAGGTGCCTTCCAGGTCCCAGTAAGCTCATCATGCACCTCCGGGAAGAAAGGCACTGGGGTGGGGCCCCGAGAACCGGCGCGAGCCACCCCAAGATACCAATCGTCCAGGCGAGAAGGCTCGGGATCTGATGGAGGTTTCCACTCGATCCCAACCTTCCCGGCCGCCCGGGAAAGCATAGCCATCATCTCAGGGTCCGTATCTGGAACGGACGATCGTCTGGACGACCGGCCTGAACCAGATACATCCTCCCCGGAGACTACTGACTCCCCATCCGATGCCGCGGTCGACATCTGTTCGTCGGGAGGAGCCCCAAAGGAAACGAGCGGTACCCGTGAAGGCCCAGCTTGCCCCTCTGAGCGCTCTGATGGTACCGGAGCGCCGGTGGGGGGGGGAACCCCCGACGGATCTCCCGCCGGGGAATTCTCCACCGTCACCGTTAGACCAGTCAGCCCCTTGCCCGACGCAACGTCTCCCCGGCGTTTACCGGGAGGAACATTGGATCGCGGCAAAGGAACTGGCACCCCGCCCCTTTGCAGGAAACGGAGTCTGGTCCGCAGCTCCGAGATGGTCATCCTCCCGCACAGAGAACATGACTCATCCACGAAAGCCGCCTCAGCGTGCGCAATGCCCAGACACGTGAGACAGCGATCGTGACCATCGCCCGGCGCCAGGAAACGGCCGCATCCAGAAACGCACGGGTGGAAAGGCATTCTCGTATCTACAAATGCCTTCGTCTTTAAAAAGACGGCCCGTGTAGCACTCTTTTAGAATTTGCTCTTTTGTGCTGAAGCGCCCAGGGGAGATGGCCGCAGCACACAGAAGGAGAGTAGTGCAGCCTAATGTGTGCTCACCCACTCGACACGGGGACCAACGCCGCTGAAACGCCGTGCCACCAACAGAAAAGAACGAAAAGATGTTGCTTCTAACACACTCCGTAGTGAAGTCGGCTCCGAAGCGAAAAGCTGACTATGCGCTGTGCCAGCCGCCTCTATATACTCACGCTGTGATCAGCTGCAGCTGGGCACAATCAGCGCATGCCAATTGCATTGGCGTGTTCAATACACACGAAGTAGGTCGGTCTCTCTAAGCGAGATCCCAATCCGTCGGTCTCCGACGTGACTCGGAGAGACCGACTGATAAGGGAACAACAGAATAAGAAGCAGAATAACAAAAAGTTACCAATCAAATGAAATCAGTATTAACTAAATGTATTTGTACTACAGAGGTGGCACAGAAAAACACAAAAGTGGCTTGTAGGTGTATTTTCATGTGTTTAATGAGGCTCAGAGGTGGCATGAGTGCAATTGAGTGAGATTAATGTTTTAAATATAACATTTTGAATACAGAAATATTTAATGATTTAAATAACTGAAAAGATATTTTTAAAAATGAAAGTAAATCTGCCAGTAGGTGGCGGTGTGTCACTGATTTAATTACTGAATCATATCATTCATTTGATTAGTTTGAATGGCTGATTCATTTAGAAATAAAGTTTTAAAAAATGACGTTCATTCATAAACGAAACAACACTGTGTTTGAAAAGATGCACAGTGGCTCAGTTGTGACTTGTTTAAGACCAATTTTGATGACAAAAAATAGCAAAATCAGGCAACAGTGTTATAGTCAGACAATGTAAGTCACTTAATATTAACTTCTTGTTTATTGAACTGTTGTATTAAATCAATATCTCATTTACAAACTCCCTTAAAAATCATTAAAAGCTGTCACTCATCTTAGTTCATCGCAATCTCACAAAGTTACATTATAAATAACGAAGTTCTCTATAATGCACAATCAATCTCTTATTTACACTCTCTCTACACTTTGTTTATGAAAGGATTTGTGAAATATGTCTGTGATACATTACTCGATGTTGCAAAAACACAGAAACCTTTGAAACTCCTTTCAGCGCAAACACAAATATGCTGATCGGGTCAGTCGCACATGGTGCTCCTAAATATTTTTTCTTAGTCACACGTCGCAAATGCGATTTTCACAGGAGGAAGCGTTATTATGGATTATGGGCTCATTTTTTACCGGAAGCAATAGTTTGGAGTTAAAAAGGTCTTAATGATGGATTTGTTTTTGTCTTCAAGATGTTAATTGATGGACTGGAGTGGTTTGAGTTTGGAATCTCATTCTGACAGCACCCATTCACTCTATTATTTCAATTACATTTGAAGTAACAAAAGGTTTTAGTTTTAATGGTTTTAGTTAACTATAATACCCCTGGCATAAGTTTCCTCAAGTTCTCATCAGAAACGCGTGTTTCTCAGGTGTGTGTTCTGTCCATCACCTGGCGGTCTCCTGTCTCAGTGCGTTCAGGAAAGTGTCCGGATGGAAGAGCTCCGACAGATCCAGCATCTCCGATAGCAGTCTGCCCCTCTCTGCCCTCTCCACCCATCCCTACACACACACACACACAGAGAAAGAGCAGTGATTGGTCGTGGAGATCAGTGTGTGATGACAGAAGTGATTTGAGTGCTGCTGGTGTCAGTTGTACAGTAACAATCGCCGTTTCCTTCTCAAATCTCTTCCCGCACCTGCTGCTGCTCCTCACAGGAATTTACGCTTCAGAACGACAGAGACTCAGACGCTGCGGGTTCTTTAAGTTTCAGATTGTTTTCATTTCGTCTGCTTACCAAAGCTGCATTTATTTAAACAAAAATACAGTAAAAACAATACTATTGTGAAATATTATTAAGATTTCAAATGGTTGTTTTCTATGTGAATATCTGTTAAAATGTAATTCATTTCTGTGATCAAATCTGAATTTTCAGCATCATTACTCATCAGTCTTCAGTCATCAGTTGATTTGAAATATGCTGATTTGCTGCTCAAGAAACATTTCTGATTACCACCAATGTTAAAAACAGTGCCAACTGCCAAATATTTTTGTGGAAAGTTATACATTTTATTTTTCAGAATTCACAGATGAATAGAAAGTAAAAAAAAAAAGACATGACTTGCAGCTGCACACATAGTGGTTGCAGAAAAACACTGGTAACTAATGGAGGTAAATGGGTAAAATCCATGAAATAAGAGAAAAAAAAATTAGACTTTTGGTGTCAAAATCGGAATGCAAATAATTTTTATAGAATACTGCACTCAAAGACGCCATATGAAGCTAAACCCAAATGTTTAAACGGACATACTATAGATGAAAACTGCTATGATTACTCTACTTTTAAAGCATAAATTTGATTTAAATAAAAGGTCTACATAATATTCACATATGCTTTTCATAGGGCACATATGTATTAGCCCCACTGTTAAGCATGAAATATGATTTAAACCTATTACTATTAACATTTTTACATAACATTTATTTATTTTATCTCACAATTCTGACTTTTTTTCTTACAAATGCAAGTTTAGGTCTCCTAATTTGGACTTTATAACTCGATTTACCAAAACTAGTGAGAATTCTGAGGGAGTAAAAGCCAGAAGTGTGGGATATAAAATGACGAGTTGTTTTTCATTATTAGAGTTGTGAGATATAATCTCAGAATTGCGAAAACAAAGATTTTTTTTTTTATTTACTCAATGGCTCCACAGACTGCCACTTGAACCGCTTACAAAAAATGTCATCCCTGTTTCAGATCTGTAAGATTATCCCACTATCTAACGTCAGTTTTGTTGAATAACAGTGCTTATCGCTGTGTGACAACTTCTCTTGTAATATGTGCAGAACATTTTGAAAATGACATCTAATCAATATAATCTATAATCTTTTTAAAAGCAAAAGTATTTTTTACCGTATCTGTGTAATTCTCTAGCCTTAAAGGCTATCTCTCCCGGGTTTTCTGCATGCTGCGCGCACATCCCGAATGTTTACAAACTGACAACTGGTCTATAGCATTTATTTCAAAATAACAGGGTACCTGCAGATCAGATTTAAGACTTTTTAGAACCTGCACAAATAAAATTAATACCATATGCAATGTCTGTGGTAACATATTAAGCTTTAAAATTATCTGGTGATCATTTCTGATCTAGTTTTCAAAAAAAAAAATAAATAAATAAAATGATAAAGTTCACACTTCAAACTATAGAAGTGTTAAGAAAATAGATGCGTCAAAAGTATAAATGATTATATTAATTTAAACAACTATTATCAATCAATTACTATATTAATTAAACTAGTCCTTAACATGCCAGATGGTAATCAGCAAGAAATACTTTTGTTCTTAATTGTCTTCCCTATATTTTTCTAAAAATATTAATGTGACAAGACAAGGTGTGACGGGGTTGAAGACTATGACACATTTGAACGCATACATTGCCTTAAATGTACATTTTTGGTTTAGTTTCTCTCTCAAATTGTCCCATTGTTTCTGGGTCAACATATGTGCATGGTCAACACTGTCTTTCTCCTGCAAATGTGGGTGCAATTTGTGATGTATGATGCTTGTCAAAGTTTAAGTGGACATACTACATCAAAAATTATATTTAAAGAAAAATATGCGTTTCCATGATTTTGAAGTATATATATGTACTGAAACCATGAATATTTGATATTTTTTTCATTAATATTTGCACTAAATGAAGCAAATAACCTTGTCACAAGTTTACAACCCCGTAACAATGAGAAATACATATATTTGTGATGGGGTTGTGCTTTTTCTGCTCCTCATAGTGCACCAGAGAAGACCATATATGGCAGCAATGAAATAAGTACATAGTATATACTTATGGATTAAAATAAAATGTTGAAAAAGTAACCATTTTCCATTCAATTTTATGTGATGGGATTGAGTTGTTAAGCTTGATAGTACCCTCCCTGACTATAACATGCCTTAAAAATATGAATAAAAAGTATGATAAACATTATTAAAGAGAACTGGATGATGTCATTTTTGGTAAATAATGTCACATAAGAGTGGAGTCTAGATTATTACGGGTGTAAAATGGTTACTGTGACTTTTTACAAGAAAGGAACACAAATAAATGCTTACACTGTTGCCAAAACGCACAGACACTAAGCATATTTGGTTAATAATTTTTTTAAATACAAACTATGCTGTGACAAAATCCTTGGTTTAAGGTAGATATAAGACATTATTTTATGCAAAACAACATTAAAATACAATAATTATTTTTATTAAGTATAATAGGCATCCCAAAGTTTTGCGAAAAGCTTTCAACTCAACTCAACAACTCAAATAAAATCAAATTATTGTTATTGTTTTAAATGTATTAATTTATAAACCATTATTGCTATTAAGCAATAATAATAATAATAATAATAATAATAAATATTTTTTAAATATTTAAATTTTTTTATATTACAATTATTTAACAGGGAAAAAAAAAAAAACATCTGCAATGAGAATTTTGAGCTGAAAATGTGAAATGAAAATATTGTCAAATATGAGGCTTCATTTTCTTCATGCAAAATAATAATAATTATTAATAATGGGCATCCCAAATTTTTGTGAAAAGCTTCTAACAATTAATTTTGGTGAAGTTTAGAAACTCCGGGGGTCTGAAATATTACTGAATCCCAGGAATGACCCTTAAGTTTTTCCTTAAAGGTCACTTCAGCAAGATTTCAGGAACCAGCAGAACACGACTTACAAACTCTCTCTTTCACACAAATATGCTCGATTTCCTGTTTTGAAGCAGTGTGAAGTGTTTATTAGAGTCGTTGCGTTTCTGCAGGTGTGTGTTTTGCTCAGATCTGTTCGTTCGTTAATAGACGGGTCACATTTACAGATTTCACGGATCTCTGTAAACAGCTGCTGTTGTGGAAATCCGACTCACTGGAGCAGGTGTGTGTCATAACAGCGCTGACGGATAAGATTCAATTATCTGTTAGAGGAGCGCACATGAGGAATCTGGCCTGAGGTCAATTACAGACCAACTCAGGGTGAGTTTTGGCACATGGACCTCGATGAACTTCACTTTGGTCAGTTTGTGTGCTCACAAACCTGTTTTAGGCGTAATATTTGACCCCTTTTGACCTTATAATGTACTTTTCAGGATAATTTCAAAGTCTTTTTGCCACTTCAAGACTTTAAGACTTGTTCTGGATGGACTGTGGAGGAAGTTTGAGCTCAGAATTGCTTTAATATTGTACAGCTCCGACACTCCTTCACCTAAATTCTCCCTCTCAAGTCCACTCAAGCCTGGTTTACGGGGTTATTTGGTTCAGTTCAGCGCCTGAGGGAGCGGCTCAAATCACCATCATCATCATCATCAGCCCAGCTGAAGAAACGCATTCATCACGAGGAGTGTTTCTGTCGGCTCGCTCTGTAGGACTAATTACAGTCAAACTAACTCACATCACCAGCGGCGGAGAGATCGGACACGCGTGACAGGTGTTTTGTGGACATCGTGGCTCATTTCCAGCTCTCATATCGGACTCTGACTGGACAAATGAGAGCAGATCGGCCTGTGAGCAAACCTTATGAAAACATGTCCAGGTCACATTTCACCACAAAAAAAAAAAACTAAACAAAAACATGTATTCTGAATCAAGAAAACAAAGCCTGTTATATTAGTTTTTTTTTTTTTACTATAATACATACTATTATGATGCGCAGTTTTATTATTTACATATTCCTTTATTATTAATACTAGTACTAACAATATATAAATACAAACAATTATAATTATTGTCACTTTAAATTTATAACATAAAAAATGCTTGTTTTAAATGTATTAATTTATAAACCGTTACTGCTGTTAAGCAATAATAATAATAATAATAATAATAACAACAATAAATAAAATTATATTTGCAATAAAAGATATGCAAATGATAAATGATCAAATATTATATTAATAATAATTATTTTATTAATATTATTTTAAACATTGTATTCATATTGTATTATTATTAATATAATTATTTAACAGCAAAAAAACATTTGCATTGAGAATTTTGTCAAATAGGAGGCTTTATTTTCTGTATGCACAAGATTTTATTATTTATGCAAAGTATAATGAATCTTAATAAAAAATAAAACTATTATTAATTATTATTATTAGTAATATTATAATTATTTAACAGCAAAAAACATCTGAAATAAGAATTTTGAGATGAAAATGTGAAATGAAAATATTGTCAAATAGGAGGCTTCATTTTCTTTATGCAAAACATTTTATTATTTATGCAAAGTATTATTAATCTTAGTAATAATAATATTAACAATGAATTATTGTTATGAATATTATTATTATTATTATTATTGTTATTTTTCTTTATGCAAAATGTTATTATTTATGCAGTATTATTAATCTTAATGATAAATAAGTTCAATTATTTTTTATAATGATTTTATTAATATTATTTTAAATATTTAATTAATATTTTATCATTATTAATATTAGAATTACCAGCAAAAAACATCTACGATGAGAAAATGTGAAATGAAAATATTGTCAAACTTTATTATTTATGCAAAGTATTATTCTTAATGATAATAATATTAATAATAATCATCATTTTAATAAGAAATCTGATTATTTTTATCATTTTAATTGCATACAATTACAATATTATATCCCAATATGAGTGCTGTTATGTAGTAGTACTAAATATTTTTTATTAAACAAATATATATATATATATATATATATATATATATATATTTTTATTTTTTTTTCTTTATATTAAATCGGTACTGAAACAGGCTTTATTTACCTCTTGCAGAATAAATTCTCTTATTTCAGCCCTACATCAGAAAGCAAGAATTGTTACCCAGACAAGTCTTTGAGATTCTCACGAGCATGGAAATGGTCTCTCTGTAAGTCACGTTCCCACAGTTTTATATAAACAAGTTAGCAGATGACAAACACTGAACACCTGCTATAGCATTCACTGCTTTAGTGTTTACAGTAGGCTGGAGTTTCAGAAGCACTAACGTATAAACAAACACATTCTTATAATCACACACCATCACAATATTACATGAAGTCAGGCATGTGATTAATGTACATGATCATACACACGCTGCTGTTTGTGTGTTCAGCAGTAATGAACTCTCCCTCAGGTGATGCTGCTGTTGTGCTCATTAATTATTCATGAGTCCTTGTCTGATGTCTTTAATATTCACGCCACGTAGCTCCTCCTTCTTCCTGCACTCAAGGTCAGTGTTTCAAGTGCATGTGTGTCTATGTATCTATCTATCTATCTATCTATCTGTCTGTCTGTCTATCTATCTATCAATCTATCTATCGTAGGGAATGTTTATGATCAGTCTAGAAAGCACTATAGGATATACCATTATTTATTATTTGATCATCTTGATTTTGTGAAATAAAATGTGTCTAAAAATAAAATTTTGTCTATAAAATATTTATATTATTACATTACTATTATTATTTATAATATTATTATATTATTATTTATTTTTTCTGTATTAAAGTGATATAATGGTAAAATAAATAAAAATTAGTTTTAGATGAGACACATTTATATATATATAATATATATATATATATATATATATATATATATATATATATATATATATATATATATATATATATATATATATAATTTGTCTTGTCCAAAACCTCTTTTTATAAATGTATAAATATATAATTTGACATGTCCAAAACTGCTAACATTTAATAATATTGTTTTTAAGAGATTGTAAGTTAATGAAAATTAATCTGAATGTTTATTTGATCATCTTTATTTTAAGTGATTTCCCAAGTGATATAAAGACAAATAATATCTAAATGAAATAATATATATTAAATAATACATAAATAAATCATTATTATTTATACACACACACACACACACACACACACACATACACACACATATATAGTTAGTAAAGTGAATAAAACCCTATAAAATAAAGAATAATATTGATAATTACATTGTTTTTATTATTTATAATATTATTATTTGTAAAATAAATTCTATAAAATAAAGAATAATGTTTATTATTACATTGTTTTTAATTATAATATATATATATATATATATATATATATATATATATACACATACATATATACATACATACACACACACACACATGTTATAAACACACATATATATATATATATATATATATATAAATAATATTATATTTTTAATATATATATAATCATGTCCAAACCTGCTAACATTTAATACACTTGTTTTTAAATGATTTGCCAAAAGATATAAAGGTAAATAATAAATACAATTTAATAGGTTTGGACAATTTATATATACATTAAATATACACTATCAATAATAGGAATTCTAATATAATTTGTCATAATTTGTCCCCAAGCCACTGAATTTTTTTGATAAACATTGCTTTATTCTAATTTTTTTTTCTAAAATTATTTATTTTATTCTATTTTTAACAACAGTGAAACCCATGTAACATGGCTTTACTGCAATAAAGCTAAAGTCAACAATAAGTTAGCAATTTTTGCAAGGCTACACGAATGCTCAACAGAAAAGTTCACCAAACTGCATTGTGGAATATGGGAATGGGAGCGCTGTGACCCGGCGTTATCAGAAACGGTACGTCATGAGCTTCACAGAGCTGGAATTTATAGCAGGGCTGCTATTCAGAATGCGCTTTTATCCAGCGCCAAAGGACAAAAGAGAGTAATGCGCATAAAAGCACGGAAAAACCCTCATATAATCAGATGAGTCACAGCGGCCTACATTCCGACAGCTTTACGCTCGGAAAACAACGAGAGATGCCTCGACACACGCGGCGTCTGCTGGCAGCTGTGGAGCATGATGGGAGACCCGTTGTGGTGAGGGCAAGCTTCTCCAGAGACTCATTAGGTCAGATGATCGCTCCACACGGCCCTATTACAGCAGGAAAATATGCGAGCGATTTATAAGGCCAGGTGCATCCTGAACAAACACGGCTCCTTCGTGGCATTCCCGCATTTTAGGATCATAACGCTCCCATAGACACAGCTAAACAAACTCCAAAACACCTGCAGGAGGTCAAACACATTCCATGACCTCTGGATCAACAGCAGCCGTTTGTTTACCTGAATGGCCAGCGCTCGGGACACGACGGCTCGCAAATACTGCATCGGGTCTTCGGGGCCTTCCCATTTATTCTGCCAACTCAACGGACACTGAGAGAGACAGAGAAAGTAGTGGATTACATCGCCTGTATCCTGAAAACTGAATCTGCTGATTTGCAAAAAAGGCCTAATATTACTTAATTTTATGATGCTGAGAAAAAAAAAAAGCAGTAGAACTTTCCATCAAAGTTTCTTTTTTTTTTCTATTCGCAAAATAGGAAAATTTTTTTTTGAATTATATATATATATATCAGCTTTAATGCACTTATCTATATAACAAAAGTAGGGCTGGGCGATATATATCGATCGATAAATTCATGCGCATCTCGTCAGTAAAGCCGTTTATTTGATTAGCGGTAAATCTCCATCACCTGTTTTCAAATGGAGTGCCAGTTAATACACAGAGCCGTAGATCACTGAAAACTACCCCAATGAATCACCCGTGAAACTGAACCCGATATTGCGTAGCTTGTCAGTGATCTACGGCTCTGTGTATTAACTGGCGCTCAATTTGAAAACAGGTGACGGAGATTTACCGCTGGAGATGCGTATATCGATATAAATATATCGCCCAGCCCTAAGCAAAATCAGTGCACTTTTTTATAGATTTTTTTGTGATTAAAATTATTAAAACTGAAATAAATTTAATAGAAAGTAAAAAGAAATAGGGAAAAAACTAATTAAAAAATGAAAAGAAAAAAACACTAATAAAAAACACAAAAAAAACAGAATTAATAAAATTGTAACTATTTTTATATTTTAGATTTCATTTAAAATGTAATTTTTCCCACTAACCAACAGATATTGTTTTAATACAATAAAGTATTGATTTATATGTGTGTTTTCCCACAAGATGTCATGAACCAGCGTTGTATCATTAACTAAAATTTTAAAAATACTCTCATTTACATTAATTAAAATGAAATAAAACCCAAACAATTACTAAAATAAAAATATATATTTTTTTCTTTTTTTCTTTTCATTAATCAGTAGAGTTTTGTACCATCTTTCTTTCATTTATTGCAATACTGTTTCATAATGTCAATACTGTCTTTATCTACATAAGATGTCAAGATGTCATGAACCAAGGTTGTTATCATTAAAAATAGATATTTTTTATAAATGAATGTTAATTGAAATAAAATATAAAAAAACCAAAATAAATAAAAATGACCAAAAAACCAAGAGATGCAATAAAAAAAACAAGGAACCAGCATTGTCATCGTTAACTAAAATTTAAAACCAAAAATATAAAAATAACATTTACATTAATTACAATAAAAACACATACTTAAAAAAAGACAAGAACAAACAACAAAATTACTAAAACTAAAATGAACTAAAATGATAAAAGAATATACACACACACACACACACACACACACACACACACACACATACACACATATACATATATATATATATATATATATATATACACACTACGGTTCAAAAGTTTGGGGTCAGTAAGACTTGCAATTTTTTTTTAATGAAGTTAAGGCTGAATTTATTTTATCAAAATACAGAAAATAAACTAATATTACAAAATGTTATTACAATAGAAAATAATGGTTTTTATTTTCATATACTTTAAAATATAATTTATTCCTGTGATGCAATGCAGATTTTTCATCAGCTGTTACTCAGTTTCCCAGGCTTAAGTGTCACATGATCTCTCAGAAATCATTCTGATATTCTGAATTATTAGCAGAATTATCAGTTTTGGAAACAGTTGTGCTGCCAATATTTTTTTTTTTTGAACCTGTATTTTTTTCTTTCAAGAATCTTTTCTAGCAATGTAAATCTATTATGTCACTTTTTATTAATGTAACAATTTATTCATTTCTTTCAAAAAAAAGAATGAATAAACATTTACTGACCCCAAACTTTGAACGGTAGTGTATATATATATATATATATATTTTTTTTTTTTCTTCCCATTTATTGCAATACTGTTTCATGTGTCTTTATCTACAAAATGTCATGAACCAGTGCTGTTATTGTTAAATAAATAAATAAAATTATATATACTCTTATATATATGTATATATATAAATATATATGTATATATATATATATATATATATATATATACTCTTGAATTCAGGATTAGGTATAAAATAATGCCATATTGTTGATTAAGGGGTAAGACAAGACTTCTCTAACTTAATGCTTATTCAAAAGCAAAAATGCCACAAAATGCATTATTTTGTGAGAAAGTGTGACTTGTGTAAACAAAACTGACACCATTTATTGTAATCAGCATTGCAAAATGAGTAAACAATTCAATCAACTTAATTCATCAAGCAGATGTAGGCGTTCACTCTCACCTCTTGGTTTAGGAGAGCAGTGGCCAGTTTGTGTACGTCAGCGGTCAGGAGGGACGTGCCTCTGATGACCTTACTGAGTGAAGCCAGCGATTGGTGAATGCTCTGGACCAATCGCACCGCATTAAACTGCTCCAGCTGGACGAATGAGAGAACGGGGGAGCCCACGCCTTCGCTGGGCGGAGCCACCTTCTGATGGATCAATGAGGAACCCTGAAAAAAAAAGAAGAAGGGATGAGCCAATCAGAGAGAGAACCAAGACTGTCCCCGAAGGACACACCCACAGACTGTTTAATGCATATCGCATACAAAACGGCTGGAGGAAATTGTTTGTTGCATATTTGATTTGTCGTTTTTATGCAATTTCCAGAAGTTATAAACACAGGTTTATATCTGTCTGCCGGGAGATAAAATTGTGTTTACGAGTTCTCAGGATGCCTAAAACATTTTGAGTGGCACATTTCAGCTCGGATTGTTTTATGACTCTGTCACAACAGGCTGTTATTGAAGAATGAGCAGTTGAAAAAAACAAGACTGAACTGACAGAAAACTCACTGAAAAGTGTTATTCATTTCACATGCGAAGGGCCTTTTACACAGACATCTTACAATACAGGTACAGTAGCAAAAAACCAGCCCTTTTAATTGTAAGAGTCAAAGAGACAGCATTTATACACTATTATAGTATTTATGCATATTTTGAATAAGTTATTTTTAGTTAAGCTATTTTTAAGTTATAAGTTTAAGTTATTTTTTTTAGTCATTTTATGAGCTTTTGTCATTTTTTATGTTACTTTTTAGCTTCACCATATTTTTATTTACGTTTCAGTTTTAGCAATTTTAGTACTTCAGTGTAAACTTATTTATTAGAGTTATTTGGCAAGGCAACATTTTTAATTTTAAAATAATAATAAAAAATAATAATAATTCTAGTTTACAATAACAACACTGAAAAAATAGAAGGAAAATAAATTATGAATTACTACAAATTTTTATTTTTGTTAATTACAAAAAACTAAAATACAGCTGTATATGATGGGGAAAAAAAATGAATTTATATATAAAGATGATATATATCAAAATTATTTAAAAGATATAGAGTTGAAGTCAAAAGTTTACATATACCATGTAGAATCTGCAAAATTGTAATTATTCTACCAAAATAAAAGGGATCATAAATGCATGTTAATTTTTATTTAGTACTGAGCTGAATAAGATATTTCACATAAAAGACGTTTACATAATAGTTGAATTTATAAAAATGACCCAGTTCAAAAGTACATACACTTGATTCTTAATACTGTGTTGTTACCTGAATGATCCCTCTTCAACAAAAACAGTATGATTCTGAGAACCATCTTTTCACACTGAGGACAACTGAGGGATATGCACCTATTACTGATGCTCCAGAAGGAAACACAGTGCATTAATAGCAGGGGGTGAAAACTTTTGCACAGAATGAAGATGTGTTCATTTTTCTTATTTTGCCTAAATATCAAATTTTTTTTCATTTAGTACTGCCCTTCAGAGGCTACAGAAGATACTTACATGTTTCTCAGAAGACAAAATAAGTTAAATTTACCATGATCTTCAAATTAAAAACGTTTTATAACTCTTAATGCACAATAATTTCCTTCTGGAGCATCAGTGAGCGTTTGAACCTTCTGTAATAGTTGCATATGAGTCTCTCAGTTGTCCTCAGTGTGAAAAGTTGGATCTCAAAATCATACAGTCATTGTTGGAAAGGGTTCAAATACACAAAAACGCTGAAAAACCAAATAATCTGTGGGACCCAGTGTTAATTTCGTTGAGTAATTTTCATCATAATTTCCGTCAACAACATTTTTTCACCGACAAAAACTTGTTTTGAATAACAAAAACTATGACGAATATCTATTGACGTTTTCATCAATGAATAAAAACGAGACAAAAATATTAGGGAGGGACGATTTAGGAAGAGATTCATTCAGAACAAATCTGCTAGGCGGGCCACGGCAAGGAGGTTAGATGCATACCTTTGAACTGTAACACAGCCTATTGATCTATCTTGTGGGACATAAACTAGCATACTAAAGTACTAAACAAAAAAACTAACATGAATTTTGTATGGTCCCTCTTATTTTGCTAAAATAATTAACATTTTGCAGATTCTGCAAGGTGTACACAAAATTTTGATTTCAGCTGTAAAAATTATATTATGTCATACATAATGTGTTACCTGGTTGAGGCGTTTCCAGAGGTTGAGCACAGGTGAGAGTGCGTTAGACCAGATCTCTCTGTCGAATTTAGATCCGGCTGCTACAGACCTGCTCAGAATCCTCAACTGAGAGATCACCTGCACACACACACACACACACACACACAGCTGAGGTGAGCGCAGTACATCTCGCTGTACACTATCCTCCATCTCTCTGTGACTGGGGCAAACTGCAGTAAAGGTGTGGGCGACTCTTACACATGATAAATTGGTCTCATTACAAGATCTAAACACACACACATAGTCTCTACAGCACTGCGTGTGTGTGTGAGAGAGAGAGAGAGAGTGTGGCAAAGATCAGTCTAAACCTGACAGTGACAAATAGGAGTGCAATGCAACGGTCTGAACACACAAAGTGTGTGTGTGTGTGTGTGTGTGTGTGTGTGTGTGAGTGAAGTCAAGAGAGCAACAGTGAGCTGAATGAGGGTGATTCACGTATTTCATTCAGTAAAAAGCAGGATATTCACGCAGCCAATAACAGCTGGATAGCGACACCCTGGCAGCATGACGGTGGTGAGTTTTGCGCTGTCAATCATGACAAGAATAAAAAAAATATTATTTTTAATTATTTCACAAGCATAAAACCACAATTAACACCATACGTAATTCAGCTTGAACCACTTAACATCAAGAATCCATTTAAACTAAATAGTTGAATTCTCCCTTTGACTTGCATTGTTAGCATGACAGCAGAGCTGAGTAGTACTTCTAATTAGATTAAATTACATTTTAAAATACTCGTAATCAGACTACATGATTTCATATTATTTACATAATAGTACTAAGTTATCCATAATTCATTGATTCTCGCTAATTCCTTCCTAATTCTATCTGTTACATTTTTTTCCGTTATAAAATAGCCTATTGCTTATATACATTTAGAAAGTTTTCAAGTTTAGTGGACATTCACACAAAGACCAGTCATTTGACCACTGATATACAAAAATCATTTCAGGTTTAAGTGTTTCAACATTGCATCAACTACTGACAAACACATTCATTTTTTTTCGAATTATCACTCTGTAAGTTATTTAACCATGTATTTCTATGTCTTTGGAAGGTTTTTATCTTTCAAACACACTAAAATGCACAAAGTCACACAAACTTTTTTGGTCATCTGATCCTCTTTCACCTTGAAGTACCCCTGAGATTTTAAAATAAATATTTGAATATTTAACTAGATAAAAAGGTTTGTCAAGACAAACTTTAGCAATGTAAATCTATTATGTCACTTTTTATTAATGTAACAATTTATTCATTTCTTAAAAAAAAAAAAAAAAAAAGAATGAATAAACATTGACTGACCCCAAACTTTTGAACGGTAGTGTATATATATATATATATATATATATATATTTATTTGTTTTCTTCCCATTTATTGCAATACTGTTTCATGTGTCTTTATCTACAAAATGCCATGAACCAGTGCTGTTATTGTTAAATAAATAAATAAAATTATATATACTCTTATATATATATATATATGTATATATATATATATATATATATATATATATATATGTATATATATATATATATATATATATATATATATATACTCTTGAATTCAGGATTAGGTATAAAATAATGCCATATTGTTGATTAAGGGGTAAGACAAGACTTCTCTAACTTAATGCTTATTCAAAAGCAAAAATGCCACAAAATGCAATATTTAACTAGATAAAAAGGTTTGTCAAGACAAACTCTTAAGTTAGCTTGAGAAAGCCTGACCTGAAAGTTTGAAAAAGTTGTAAAAGTTTTAAGTTTTTAAAAGTTTTACGTTTTAAAATGTTTAAGTTTGATAGTTTTCAGTCTGAAATAGTTTAAAGTTTAAAGTAGTTTTAAAGCTACAGCACAGTCAGATTGATAGATAGATTAGCATGTTACTAGCATGTTGCTAGCATGATTAGCAAGTTACTAACATGTTTAACAAGTTGCTAGCATGTTTCTAGAATGATTTGCAAGTTGCTAACATGTTTCTGGCATGATTAGCATGTTATTAGCAAGTTGTTAAGAAGTTAAGAACTAGCATGACTAGCGAGTAGCTAGCATGTTTGTAGCATGATTTCTAACTTCATGTTAACAACATGTTAATCGTGTTGACATGTTGCTAGCATCATGCTAATCATGTTAGCATTATAATAACACCATGCGAATCTTGTTTTTAACATGAAATTACATCATTGGGTGGTTCTCAACCACATTCCTTGAGCCCCTCAACACTGCATGTTTTCCATGCCTGCTTAATCAAACACACCTGATTCAGATCATCAGCTCATTAGTAGAGACGCCAAGACCTGAAATGGGTGTGTCAGACAAAAAGACAAAGGAGAGATGCAAAATGTGCAGTGTTGGGGGGCTCCAGGAACATGGTTAAGAACCACTAGGGAGATTTGCTACTGCAAGCACCATCCACATTTTCTTCAGAAAATATACACATCTACTATTATTATTATAGCTACATTTGGACAAATACCCAGTGTTGCCAAGTCCGCGGTTTTCCCGAGTTGAAGCAACCCTAATAACTAATATTTAGCCCCTGGAACCCTGCCAAAAAAATTTGTATTTTACCCCCAGAACACGATTTTTATGGGGGACACCCCTCAAAACACGATTTGGCTACTTTTGGGCTAGTTTTAAGTAGCAATTGGGCGGTTTTGTTGTGAAAACCTGGCAACCCCGCAAATACCTAAATGTAGCTGAAACATTTCATTCACTGCCTTGCAACACTGCTGCTTGCTTCAATAAATGCAAACCTGCTTGAAAATGTCCTCAGAAATACAGCAGAAAAGGACTGGAAACAAAGTCTAAAGAACTGAAAAGTCTAAAAATGTGAAAAGTTTCTGTAAAAGGATTCGGGTGTAAAAAGTCATCAGAAAATTGGTGAAACCAACCCATGTGTATGAAAGTACTTTGCCTGTCAGCGCATTATGATCTCCACCCCACAGGAAAGAACAACAATCTCACACACGCCTTTGATGTTGAGGAATGTCCTGCTCAGCACAATGTTCTCAAAACACCTCTGACCCCTCATGACCTCTGCAGAAACACACACACACACACACACACACACACACACACACACACCTGTGAGCTGATGATTCTCTGTGCGGAGCGTTCGATGTTTGCAGGCAGGCCGAAAAAACTAGGTCTGTCGTCTTCAGGAAGAGCGTCCACCATTGCACGATAATCCTATACACAGAGGGGAGACTTTAACCTGCCAGTGCAAAGGATTGTGGGTAGTATCAATTAGAAGATTTGAATTCAGCGTAGTATACTAACCATTAAGCTGCAGGAGTTGGGCAGGTGTATCTGTGCTGGGAAAGCGTGTGCTTTCTTGACACGCGAGTGTGTGTGCGACTGCGTGAGGAGCTGAGCGTTAAAGAACTGCTGCAGGTACGAGCGAAGGACCCTCAGGTCGCACACGTTATCGATGCGGCCGCCGTAGATGGCGTTTTCCAGGAGACCGTGCACGAATTCCCACTGAAACGCCTTCCCACCTGAAAAACACCCAAGAAAATAACTACAGTAAAATCTTAGACCAAAACACGTGAATACTTCAAATGCAAATATAAAAACTAGGGGTAGGGCTGTGCAATTAATCAAAATTTAATTTAGATTTCGATTTCGGCTTCAAACGATTATGAAAATACAATAATCGAGATAAAACGATTAGCCTATTGCTCCCGATTCCGCCCCCTTTGTTGCGCTTTTGCTCCTCCATAAAAGCCCAGTTTCACATGCAAATCAGTAAAAAAAAATCATGCAACATGACTTGCATAAAATGAGACGTGCTTAATTTATTAATGTTTATTTGGTGCCGTGTTTTTAAAACATGAAAGATAATTTGCGCTGTTCTGTGTATGCGTATAAAACACGGACAAGTGAAGGTTTAGCTATTGTTAGCTATTAAAATAGTTCAGTTTTGTATGTAATGGCAGTGATTAGGCTTACATTTCATTTCGTTTTCTATTAAGTTAATTTAGAAAATTGTTGGGAGGATTTTTTTGTTCTTTAAATATAAGTTTTTGTTTTTTTTAAAGGAACGAACAGCGGCTAAGATCAGTTTGCCTTCTCAAATCATCACGACTTGACTAAATTAAAATCTAGTCTATCCAATCGTTTGTGCGGAGAGTGGAAGCTAAAGCCGCTTTGCAGGACATGGAGGCGCCAGCGCGATCACTTGCATTTTTTCCAGTGGAAACAATTTAAAATTATCTATCAAAACAAAAAAACTCACAAATACATGCCTTACAGACATGATAAATGCATATATATAAAGCTTTAAATGATTACTTAACGAAATATATCGAAAACACAAACTCTTTCACTGTGTAATCCGTAAAGATGCATTTCTCTCCAAAGGCGCGTCAGAGGAGATTGCGAGTCAGGATCTTTGCGACACTGACTCAGAATACACTAGTTTATTCATAAACGGTGTTGGGGGTAATGCAAGTTATGTAATAATATTACTTTTTTCAAGTAACTAGTAAAGTAACGCATTACCAATATATTCCAAGAATATATTTGAAAAATATATCTTTTTCAAAAAGTAACTGTATTTAATCCCATTTTATTAACCAATGATTTTGCTGCTGACCTTTGTTGATCCAATTCAACCGTACACTGCAAAAATACTTTTCTTACTTAGATTTTTTGTCTTGTTTCCAGACAAAATATCTAACAATTCTTAAATCAAGAAGGATTTTCTAGACAAGTAAATAATTATTTTCTTGTTTTCAGAAAAAACAAGTCAAAATTAAGTGAGTTTTTGCTTAGAACAAGCAAAATAATCTCCCAGTGGGGTAAGCAAATTTTTTTTTATTTCAAACAGAAAACAAGAATATTTTGCTTACCCCATTGGGAGATTATTTTGCTTGTTCTAAGCAAAAACTCACTTAATTTTGACTTGTTTTCAGAAAAAAACAAGATAATAATTTCCACTTGTCTAGAAAATCCTTCTTGATTTAAGAATTTTTAGATATTTTGGCTAGAAACAAGAAAAAAATCGAAGAAAAGCATTTTTGCAGTGTACTAATAAGCAAAACTTACTTTAGATTAACTAACATTTGTGCTTTTTTTTCTCATTGCTGAAGAGTGTTGAACTTTATTTTCCTACAGTTCTACTGTACAGATGTCAATTTAATTTTCCTTTAGCCTTAGGCTTATTCACTTCATTTCATTTTGGTGTGAAAGTGCTTTTACATTTGCTAAGAATCAAACTTTTTTATATTAAAAACAAACAAGCAAGCCCTGCCCAGATTTAAAAAGTAACGTAAAAGTAATGTAACGCATTGCTTTCCATAAAAAGTAACCAAGTAACGTAATCAGTTACTTTTTTAGGAAGTAACACAATAATGTAATGCATTACTTTTAAAAGTAACTTTTCCCAACACTGTTCATAAATAATTCAAATATCTCCTTACTATTTAACCCCGACACTTTAATTGCTATTTATTTTTGCCGGTGCTTTGTGGCAAGTTTCAGCCTATTGCTTGAACTCAAAGCTGCACTGAAGGCACTGCTGCTGGCGGAGACACTAAACGTTGTCCGAGCCAGTCTCCAAAGTGAAAGCGAAAGTGAAGTCTCACTAGTGTGGTAATTCTTTAATTGATGTATGTCTAAAATCTAAAAATAAGGAGAAGCCTAAAACACGCCCGATGCCCGTTCCGCATCTGAACTATTACGTGAAAATTGACCGAAGCCTGGCCTTAGGGGCATAAAAAAACGGGCTGAAATGCAGGGCTCTAATCAATCACATTAAGTTCTGGACCCACTCATAATCATGATTACAATATTGACCAAAATAATCGTGATTATGGTTTTTGTCATAATCGAGCAGCCTTAACTAGGGGTGTAACGATTCACTTGTTTTTTTAATTGCATCGATTACAAAACCTGACGATGCATATGCATCGATCTTGAAACATGGATTTTTGAATCGTGAATTGTTGATTTTGGCTATTAATCGATTTAAAACACTAAGAATCGAATGAATCACGATTTCTATAGTGATTCAGTGCTTTAAAATGTATAAATTACTACAAGCACAAATTAACGGAGACCTTGAACAGCGTTGTTCATTTCCTCACATCTCTCCTTCACGCGCTTCATTCACTGCCTGCCACTGGACGGCGCATGCGCCCTCACCAACACGTGTGATTTCTCCTTAGTATTCGTGGCCAGTATTGCTAGAAGTAGTTTTACTTTTAAAGTAGTTTTTCAGTGGCTCTCAGTCATACCGTTAACATTACCTGAGCAGTTGAAAGCCGCGCATTTAGATGGAGCAAAAACAATGTGTCTAAAATCATACGCACAATTCCATTGTAAACGTAAATGACGTTATAACTTAATGTCGTTAAAACGAAAGTACGAAGGAAATGGTTCAAATAACCGCAGCATTAACAGCAACCTTAAAATAAGAGCGTGAGGTTTAACGTTATCCGTCACATGCATGAAAGTTGCGTTCGTTACTACATCATTAAAATCATCATTCACCGATAGAAAGTAATAGTTTAAATGCTGTAGCATTTTATTTTATGAAAATAAGATAAATAAGCTCACATCATGCAAAGGTGTGACATAAAATGCCTACTTTTAAAGCCTTTTTTTTCTTCTTTTTTTTTAAAGAGAAATAAATATACTAAAATGTATTTGAAATACTAAATTTACATATTTATGTTCTTAATAAAAAATACCTTGCAGTTGTACTTTTAGTAGCCTATACTAAACTGGTATAAAGTGTGCTAAATTGGAAGTATAGTGCTGAAGTCCAACTAAAGATGAACTGAAGTATATTTGATTGTGCTAAAGTGGAACTATTGCAAGTATATTTCAGGTACACTTTGAATATCTTTTTTAAAGACCTTTTTATAAGATAATACAATCCTCAGCAAGAGTGACATTAAAACACATTTTAGGCTTAATATTAAAAAAGTGTAATTATAATTTCTATGTCAAAGTCTGGAGGGATGTATTAGTAAATATGTTAATAGATTTGAACTATACTTAATTTGAAATAAATGTATTTTAAATATTTTACTTTTCACTAGGGTAAATTTCTACATATGCTATGTCATGCCAGAGCATCATTAAACTAACATCTAACAGTAGACAAAAGTGTTTTATTTATTATTATAATTTATTATTATATTTTGCACTTATATAAAGGCTGCAGTGTAATTTGCTCCCTGACTAACCATATAAAGAATTCAGGGAAAGCATTTAAATAATCTTGTGAATACACTTAAAGTATGCAGAATCGAATCGTTATTAATCGAATCGCATCCAATTTTATTGTGAATCGTCTCAAATCGAATCGTTCTGATTTGCAAAAATCGTTTTTGGATCAAATCGAAACCGTATGAATCGTGAATCGTGAATAAAAACACACCTTCAAACAGACGGTCAATGATCTCAAAGCCGGCTCTCAGGTCTGACAGAGAAAACTCGTAGAACTTTGTCCAACCCTGTGCAACACAAACACATCCTCATCATCATCATTATCATCATTATTTCAATTCAATTTCATTTATTCAGCCTGTGCAATAGAAAAGTCTTTTTTTATATCATGATTAAATATGGAGTCATTTTTCAAAAGCTTGACATTAATTTCAATGGACACACTGAAGTCATTCATCTTCTTTTTTTTTTTTTTGGCTCTAAATTGTTCCTGTTCTTTTCACAAGAGGCATTATCTAATACAAGCAAATGTATGAAAGAAAACCTTTTTGAAAACCTGACATCTGATAATGGAAAAGCTACTGATGTTAAAAGTACTTTGATATTCAGTCAATATACAATTACTGCACGCATTAGTATTTTATACATGGAATAGAAATAAAAAATACATTTATAAACATACACTGCTGTTGAAAGGTTTGGGATCAGTATGATTTTTTATGCTAAGTTTCTTATGCTCATTAAGGCTGCATTTATTTGATTCAAAATCCAGAAAAAACAGCAATATTGTGAAATATTATTTCAAAGTAAAATAAGTTTTTTCTATGTGAATATATTTTAAACTGTAATTTATTACTGTGATGCAAAACTTAATTTTCAGCATCATTACCCCAGTCTTCAGTATCACATGATCCTTCAGAAATCATTATAATATGCTGATTTATTATCATTGTGTTGAAAACAGTTATGCTGCTCAGTATTTTCTTGGAAAATATTAATTTGTGTTACTTTTTTTATAGGACTCTTTAATAAATAAAAGGTTAAATATAACTTATTATTATGTTACTTATTTATTTAAAATAATAATCTTTTGTAACAACATAAACTACTATTTAAAAGTTTGTGGTCAGTACATTTTTAATCTTTTTTTTTTTTAAATAAATTAATACTTTTATTCACTAAGGGTTTAAAAATGAAAGGTCCCAATAAAATATTAAGCACAACTGTTTCAAGCATTGATAATAAACATGATGAATCAGCATATGACACTGAATACCGGAGTAACGGCTGATGAAAATTCAGCTTTGTATCACAGGAATAAATTATATTTTATAATATATTAAAATAGAAAACTATTATTTTAAACTGCAATAATATTTTACAATTTTTACATTTTTTTCTGTATTTAAAATAAGCCTTGATGAGCATTAGAGCATTAACTCTTTAAAAAAAACATTAAAACATTACTGATCCGAAACTTTTGAACGGCAGTGTATATAAATAAATATAAATATGAATATAAATAAATGTATATGCAAATACATTTATAAAATGAAAAAATAAATATTATTATAGAATAAATGTTATTTTAATAGTAAACAAATATAATTTCTAAACTATATATATATATATATCCTTATAGATTTATTATATTTAATTTACAATGTAAATAATAGAATTTCTAAAATAATGAAAATAAATAAAATAAAATAAATATATTCTAACATTTCTACATATACACACACACACAGATACATACTATTTATTTGTTTTGAGACAGCACTAGTGAAATCTGACTAAAGTAGTAACATTGTAGCATCTACTGAACAGAAAAGTCCCATGATTCCTGAAGAAGAAGAAATCTGCATGGCTGATGATTGTGTGTCGAGATGCCTGGTGAAAATAACTCCATCCTTACCAAAAATGCTGTAATAAAGCTTGTCCATTTCCTTCAAAAGGCTCACAATTACCCTGAAGTTCATATATAACGTTAGCCAACATCTCTTGCATAAAAAAACAGTTTGTCCCTTCTTTTCTTTGAAATGTATCTTTAAGACTTACATATTTAAATGTTGGCATAAGTTAATGAGCCAATGTGACGTCATAATCCTAAAAACTGATGCTATTTTATAGTTTAGTTTAACTGTGGAGCAAGACGCATCCTGTTTCTTTCACAAAGCCCTTTTAAGAGACACTATGAATTCGTTTTTGTCCTACACAGCTTATTAGATCCGGCCCACTTTAGGAGAGAGAGACAGACTGAGCGAGTGAGAGACATTGCAAAAGAGAACAGCAAAAGCTTGAGTTAATTAAATGGAGCTCTTCAAAGGCCTGACGCGCAGTATTTTAATTCAGAGTCGGAATTAATTGCCCAAACAGATCCAAGAGCTCCTGTCTGAACTCCAGTTATGGTTTGAGTATATATTGTGTCTGCAGTCATGTGACAGGTGTGTGTACCTGTGGGATGTAGTTGCGTCTCTCCTGACAGACGGCGTGGAACCAGGCCAAACAGAAGAGGGACTGAGCTCGAGTCAGGTGACCGCCTTTACTGATCTGCTCCGCGCTCCAGGATTCATAAGTCCGCTTCAGGTTCTTCTTGAGGCCTGGAGGAGCCTGACCACACACACACACAGACAAACACACATTATTGTTAATGGAAGTGCAGTCTAAGATGCATCTCTGTTGACATAAATTTCACGATTCAATTCAATTTCACATCACAAGCTTTTGATTCAGTTATATCTTGACTATATGGACATTGAAGGTAAACAAGCTGTTTTATTGATGTTATTCCACAGTTGAAACACTGATTTTCGATTACGTGTGACGTGAATAATTTCAGTAAGTTTCTTTTAGCACCTTCTCATGCTCATTTATGTTTATTTGGTGCTTTAACCCTTTAACTGCCATTAACAGCCTTCTTGAATAGCTAATGGCAGTTGAAGGGTTAACTAGTAGGAAAGAGGTAGACATGATCATTTCACAGCTACTGTGATCTGTTACATTACAATAAAGAGGGTATGAAGATCCATTTAAGGCTTTTCAAGACCAAATTAAGACCATTTAAAGAAAAAAATAAAGGAAACAATACATCCATAAATGAGAATACATCTTTTAGCCAGTGATATTTTATTCGTTTTTGAATTCATTTTTATTTGAATATTATTTGTTTTCATTTAAATTTTAGTCAGTTAGTCATTTTGTGTTTTTGCCAGTTTTAATGTGTATATAATGTTCATTAATTAATTTCAGTTTAAGTTTGTTATTTTAGTCCAATAAGTTGAAGTAAAAGTAAACTTTTTTTATTTTCATTTTAAACTTCATTTTATTCCAGTAAGTTATTTATACAGCACATTTTATGCTCACAGGTCAAAGCTTTTTACATTACCATTGCAACGAGAAAGAAAAACAAAGGAAAAAAAACATAAAAATAATAGATTGAAAATAATATATATATATATATATATATATATATATATATATATACACATACACATACACATATATATATATGTTTGTTAAAAAAAATAAGAATAAGGATTAAAAATAATAAAAATAAGCTTAAATTTTATTAAAAAGAAATGTTTTTTTTTTTTTTTAAATCTAGTATTATTTATTTTAATTAATTTGTTTTCATTTTAATTTTAGTCAAAAGTCGTTTACTTGTGTTTTTGCCAGTTTTAATGTGTATATAATTTTTATTAATTAAAAGTCAAAGGTTTTTTACACAACCATCATAACGAGAAAGAAAAACAAAGGAAAACACTTAAAAATAATAGATTTTTTTGAAAAATTATAGATATAAAAAATAATACATTTGTTAAAAAATAATTTAAGAATAAGGATTAAAAATAATATAAATAAGCTTAATTTTAATAAATAGAAATGTATTTTAAAAAATTCTAATATGATTTATTTTAATTCATTCATTTATTCTTTTAACACATCAATTATGTCACTGTTAACCAAAACTAAACTATAGAAAATTATTTTTGGTCATTTTTTTACATTTGGTAAATTTTTTAAATAATGTTTATCAATTTTTCGTTCAGTTTAAGTTTGTTATTTTAGTACATTAAGTTAAAGGAAATGAAAATGAGAAACACTGATTCAAGTTTACTTTTAATATATTATCTTTAAAGTTAAATGTATATTTATTCAAGTATGTTATTTATACAGCACATTTCCTGCTCATTGGTGATCAAAGTTTTTTTACACTGCCATCTTAATGAGTCTAATGAGATTAGTTTTTTAAAAATAATTTAAGAATAAGTAATAAAATAATAAATATAAGTGCAAATTTACTATAATAGAAATGCTATTAATTGTATTCTTATTTTTGTATTATTTATTTTAATTATAGTATTCTTTTTAATTCTTTTTTTTACATTAAGTCAAATGTTTAATGTTTTTAAGTTTAATGATTATTAATTTTTATTTCAGTTGAAGTTTATTTTAGTACATTAAGTTGAAGTGAAAAAAGAGAAATACTGAATAAAGTAAGTTTACTTTTATTTAGATAATTATTTTAAGTCAAATTTATTTTTAAGTACCACTTTTACTGTTAGTTATGTATTTCTGTTATAATATCCTAATTTTGCATCTCAAGCACATGCATCTTGAATTAAGGATGTTTAGACATTGTTTGTAGTAAAAAAACAAAAAAAACAAAAACAAAATATGGAGGAGTCTTTTGCAGTGAAGCAACATTTATTGCCATGACCTGAACTGTACTTCCTGCCCTTATTTAAGACATTTTTAAAGGCCTGGAAGGGTGACTTAAGATTTTTAAAACTTTTTAAAACCTGCAGAAATATGGTATATGAATTTTGTGCTAAAATTGACAGCATTTGAAAACTCAGCCTTTGTTTAATATCGAAAAGTAACAAACACAAAGCTAACCGTGATTATTGGATTAGAAGCATGCTATGAAATAATGTTTAATGAAGTTGTTTTGATGCATCAACTGAAAACAACATAGACTAACAGATTCATTTTGGGATTTAAGAACTTAAATTTGTTCATCAAAATAAAAATTGATTAATTTGATAAACACCGACCTCATAGGTGACCTTCAGGCTGGACTGGAGCAGTATGGGAGTGAACTTCGCATGAACCTCAGCAGTCAACCAGAGTCTAAAGCCAGCTTTGGGTTTCATACTGTTGAGCTCCTGCGCACACACACACACACACACACACACACACACACACACACACACACACACACACACATTAGATGTCTCACTACAATGAATTAAATCAATAATTGTAAAGCTTTAAAGCAATAACAATCTCTCCTGTATGTGTGTGTTTCATTCTTTCACAGCCTCATCTGACTGACTCCAAACCCATTACAGATCTGCAAGCGCTACACAACACACACTTACATTTTGCAAACGAGCAGAGGAATGAAAACAAAAAGCAATTAAAGTATCTGCAAGTAATCTTCCTCAAACAGATTCACTCTCACTTTACAACAACAGTCATTTCAGCTATAATTAATTACATGGCACAGATAACCAGTGGAGACAGACAACTGATGGAGGGACAGGAAGACATAATGAAACAGACAGACAGATACACGGACAGAGAGACAGAGAGTTCAGACCTTCTCCAGCAGGGGGAGCCACGCTGTGACCAGGTGCAGGTTCTTCAAGCACAACCATTCGCCAGAACGAACACACTCCCTGAGCATCTGTAGAGCAACGTCAGCCTGACCCTGACCCATCGCCACCTTTATGACACAAATGAATACTGTTATTCAGCAAGGATGTTTTAAATTGACCAAAAGTGACTTTTTATTTATCAAAGAATACTGAAAAATAAACTGTATCAAGATTTCCACAAAAATATTGGGCAGCACAACTGTTTTCAACATTGATAATAATCAGAAATGTTTCTTGAGCAGCAAATCAGCATATTTCTGAAGGATCATGTGACACTGAAGACTGGAGTAATGATGCTAAAAATACAACTTTGATCACAGAAATAAATTACATTTTAACAGATATTCACATAGAAAACAGCTACTTGAAAAAGTATTACTGTTTTTACTGCATTTTTATTCAAACACACTATATTGCCAAAAGTATCCTTCTAATGAACAGGTTTGACTACTTTAGTCATTTCTATGAGTACTAATCTTAATGTTTAAGCATATAATGATATTCCAAGGAATTCTCAGAATGAGCTTTAGAATCAGAATCAGAAGAATTCTAATTTTATAGCAAAAGTTTGGACAGGACCCTTTTTTATTCTAACATGACAAGGTTCATAGAGAAATGTTTGATTTAGTCAGTGTGGAAGAACTTGACTGGTCTGCATAAAGTCAAGACCTAATCCCAGCTGAACACCTCTGGTGTGACTTTATAGATATTATATATATTTGTAGCTATAGCCAAAAAAAATATTTGAAACTTTTAAAAAAAAGTATGGGTCAAAATGATCAATTTTTCTTTTATGCCAAAAATCACTAGGATATTAAATAAAGATAATGTTTCATGAAGATATTTTGTAAATTTCCTCCTGTAAATATACCAAAACTTCATTTTTGATTTGTAATATGCATCCCCCCAACTTTAAAGGCAATTTTCTCAATATTTCGATTTTTTGCAGATTCCAGATTTTCAAATAGTTGTATCTCGACCAAATATTGTCCTGTCCTACCAAACCATACACTGATGGAAAGCTCTATTCAGCTTTCAGATGATGTATAAATCTCATTTTAAAGAAACTGACCATTATGACTGGTTTTATGGTCAAGGGTCACATATGTCTGGTCACCTGTATAAAGGTTGTGTGTGTGTGTGTGTGTGTGTGTGTGTCAGACCTCATGGTAGTTTTCTCGCCCAACAATCTGACTGGCGAGTTCCAGGAGCTCTTGAGATGGATCCGCACCGGCAGAGATGATCAGTAAGACGGGTTCAGACTCTAGTGTCTCTTCGTATAGACGCTTCAGATTCAGTGGAGGAGGAGACAGTTCCCTCATTCCTACACACAAACACACACACTTAAGTTCACAGCTAGACTGATGAACTGAAGCAGACAGACAGACGTGTTGTCCTCAATTTAACCCAGGTACAGACAGACAGGTACATGGTAGTTTATTGATCCTGTGTGGGAAATTGATTTGCATCATCTGCCAGATGACACCGTACACAGAAGATGATACTCAGATGCATTTTGGGTATTTGGTGATTCAGCTCTCCTCTCCACACGACTGAGAGCGTCTGCAGCGTTTCCACAAGAACAATTATCCAGCCCAGTGTGATTAAGGCAAGTTATTTATACAGCACAGTTCATGCCCACTGATGAGTCAAAGCGTTTACACTGCCATCATAAAGAGAAAGAAAACCATGATCCACAGCTGTGTTTTTTTGTTTAGTGAATGTTGATTATGAGTACCTTGTTTGTCCTGAACAGTTAAACTGCCAACAAATGGCCCCACAAATTCTTTGATTTTCCAGCATTTTTGTGTATTTGAACCCTTTCCAACAATGACTGTATGATTCTGAGATCCATCTTTTCCCACTGAGGACAACTGAGGGACTCATATGCAACTATTACAGAAGGTTCAAACACTCACTGATGCTGGGGGTGAAAACTTTTAAAATTTGAAGATCAGGGTAAATTTAACTTATTGTCTTCTGGGAAACATGCAAGTATCTTCTGTAGCTTCTGAAGGGCAGCACTAAATGAAAAAAAAAAAAATTAGGCAAAATAAGAAAAATTTACACATCTTCATTCTGTTCTTCATTCTCTTCTGGAGCATCAGTGAGTGTTTGAACCTTCTGTAATAGTTGCATATGAGTCCCTCAGTTGTCCTCAGTATGAAAAGATGGATCTCAAAATCATACAGTCATTGTTGGAAAGGGTTCAAATACACAAAAACGCTGAAAACCAAAGAATTTGTGGGGCCTGAAAGATTTTTATGAAGAACAGCAGGCAGTTTAACTGTTCAGGACAAACAAGAGACTCATGAACAACTATCACTAAACAAAAAAACACAGCTGTGGGTCATTCAGGAAACAACACAGTATTAAGAACAGGAAAATTCAACCAATATTTTCTCTTGTGGACTATATGAAAACATCATTTATGTTAAATATTTTATTTAGGTCAGTACTAAATTGAAAATCAATGTTGTCATTGTTAACCAAAACTGAAGCTAAAGAAAGTTATTTGTTGCAATTGAAATAAAGCTGAAATAAAATAAAATGTACACATTAGTTAAAGTTTGTAAACATAATAAATGTAAACAAAAATAAGAAATGTTGACTTGGCAACGAACTGAAGTCTAAAAGTATTAAAATTCATAAAATAAAATAAAAAAGTAAAATTAGTAAAATTTAAATGAAAACTGAAAATATAAAGACGAAGCCAATTCAAAATATTAATAAATATTATTTATTAGTATTAGTAATATTGTTTATTAGTAATATTATTCATTAGAATTTATTTAGGCAGCCTTTCAAACTTAAAAAGGGATTTAAATGGTTAAAATCTCTGTAAATGAGCATATATCAAAGACTCTGGTTGTTTTATCTAGTCTACCCCAAACACTGAACAAACATTTTTAAAGAATTTAATTGTGAACAATTTTTCTAATGTTACAGTCTGACTCAACCCTGAGAGAACATTTTTGTTAAAAAAAAAAATGAATTTAAATGTATATTTAAATATAATTTTTTTATAGAAAAAAAAAAATAATTATGAATAATTTAAAATCACAGTCTAACCCAAACCCTGAGAGAAAACACTTATAGATAAAAAAAAATTATGATTAATTTTATTTTATTTAACTTAATTAATTTATTTTATTTTATTTCAATTTAAATGTGATTTTTTTTTAATTTGTCAAACCCAAACCCTGAGAGAAAACGTTTTATAGAAAAAAAAAAAAATAATTTAATTATGAATAATTTTAATCACAGTCTAAGCCAAACACTGAGAGAATGTAACAAAAAAGAAATTTAATGGTGTACATTTTTTTTTTTTAATTAGTCAAACCCAAACCGTGAGAGAAAACTTTTTATAGAAAAAAATGTAATTATGAATAATTTTAAATCACAGTCAAACCCTGAGAGAATATTTTAAAAAAGACATTTAATGGTGTATATATTTTTAATCAGGCAAACCCAAACCCTGAGCGAAAACTTTTTATTCTCAATTTTCTAAACTAACTTTTCCTAACACAGTCTAACTTGCTCCCTGAGAGCAAACTCAAAACAAACAAACAAACAAACAAACCTACTGTCTAACCTAAAACCTGAGAAAAAACAAACAAAAACTAAATATATTTAATTTAATTCTAAATAATTTTACTACATGAGGACATTCCCTTACAACTTCTCAGGACAATATTGTTTGCAAACCACAGCTATGTACACACACACACACACACACACACTCAATGCGGCACATCGTTGTCATTCTAGTCGGGCTCTGCACTCTTGAGAGCGACCGAATATCTTCAAGCGACCTTACATTTCATTTCCATAGCAACCACGAGAACAGGCCAGCGCACAGCTATTCTACTCCGCAGAGCAGGTCTAACCTGGACAACACACACACACACACACACACACACACACACACACACATCTATTCTGTCTCAGACAGCGGGTCCGGCCCGTAACAGCCGTTAAATGACTCTGTAGCTTAGCGTCAGTTGTAAGCGGATTAGAAACAAAGATCCATTAGCATTTTGAGTTAGCGTACACACAGTGACTCAGCGTTAGACATCAAACTCTAAAGGAGACGCGGACGTCTCTCTCTCTCTCTCTGAGGAACGCCGTTAAGACTCTGGAACGCATCCGAAAGTCTTTCAACTGGATCCAACATGAACAGCCGCCAAACAGCCAATGAGAGTGAAAGTTGGCATTGGCGAGTAAATAAAAGCGGAGGTAGCGGCCAGTTGGAAGAAGAAGAGCGTGACCTTCAGTGACGTCAGCCAATAAATCACACAGATACAGCAGACAACTGAAGAAAAGATCAGAGACGGAGGAAATGCAAAGTCAACCGCTCTTATTATCATCAATGAAGACGTCTGCACTAGAAAAGCCGGTCTGCGAGACACAGTGTGGAGAGTAAGATTAGTTTACTGCTTAAAAATACCACGGTATTAATGCTACAACAGAATCTCTGCTGTTTAAAATGGGTGAAGATGAACATGGATACTGTGGGAAGTTCTGGTAACACTTCACAATGAGAGTCAAAATTCAATTCAATTCAAATAAATAAATCAAATAATTAGTAAAATATGGACAAATTAATTGGTCTATGATGGAACATTAGTACTTCATCTTAGAGTGTAAATAATTAAAATAATAATATTAATGAGTAAAATAAGTAAAATATTGGCAGATAAATCGGCACTTGCCTGGTATATTGGTACTTATGAAAATAAAATAAAATTAAATAAAATTAAAAAAATTAAAATAAACGATAGTTATAAAATATAAGAAAAAAAATAGTAAAACATTGGCACATGAATTGGTCTGCTTAGTATATTGGTACTTAATATCTTAGTGTGAAAATAAAATAAAATAAAATACATGATAGCTATAAAATATAAGAAAAAAAAATAGTAAAACATTGGCACATGAATTGGTCTGCCTGGTATATTGGTACTTAATATTTTAGTGTGAAAATAATAGAAAAGAAAAGAAAAGAATAAAATAAAATAAAAAACGATAGTTATAAAATATAAGAAAAAAATTAGTAAAACATTGGCCCATGAATTGGTCTGCCTGGTATATTGGTACTTAATATTTTAGTGTGAAAATAAAATAAAATAAAATAAAATAAAATAAAATAAATGATAGTTATAAAATATAAGAAAAAATGAGTAAAACACTGGCACATGAATTGGTCTGTCTGGTATATTGGTACTTATTATCTTTTTGTGAAAATAAAATAAAATTAAATAAATGGTAGCTATAAAATAAAAGTAAAGTAAGTAAAATATTGGCAGATTAATTGGCCTGCCAGGTATATTTGTACTTGGTATCTTAGCATAATAAAATAAAATAAATTATAATAACATAAATGATAGCTATAAAATATAAATAAAAAAATCATTAGTAAAATAAGTAAAATATTGGCAGATGAATTGGTCTGTTTGGTATATTGGTACTTAGTATCAATATATCTTCAGGGGCCGGTTGCATAAAAGGTTTAGACTAGTCTTAAAAAGTTAGTCAGCTATTTTTTTCTTTAAGACTGGTCATAATTCTTTTAATTCAGTTACAGAAAAATGTAGATTAGTGTAATTTGAATCCAAAAAATAGGACTGATTACCCTTTGGTTAACTGATAGTTGGTCAAACTAGTAGTTAAGACACTGTCTTAACATAGAGGCTAAGTTTATGCAACTGGCCCCAGTATTCACAAGTCTGCTCTAATATGGTAGAAGGAGCTCAGTCACATGACATTTACGGCTCAGGTGATTGGCTGCTGAGTACTAACAGATCTCTCTCCAGGTATATCAGACCTTTGTGGGCATAAAGTTCAATTCAGACCCTTCAAACCGCAGAGGTCTTCTACAGCGGGAGTCTGTCGTGACTCATATTTAGAGTCAGCGGAGGCCGAGGCTCAGTGTAATTCTTCAGGACACGGTGGTGGCAGGGGAAAAGGTCTTCTGCAAGTCAGGACGTATTTAAAGATTTACTGGACACTGCTTTAATTCCTAATGACGCAGCATTACAGTTAATGGCAGTGGAATGGACATCACTATTCATGAGGAATGTTATTATTTATTTTAGGGTTATAGTAATTATAGCATTAGCGTAACCCCCATCATTTGAAATTTTGTATGTTATAAGGTTCAAAATTAAAAACTAAATACAATAAATGTTAACAATTTGAAATATTAAATGTTACAGTATGGTTTATAATATGGAAATGAAAAAAAAAAACAAAAAAAAAAAATGTGTTAATTTATAGAAAAATAAAGCACTGTAAGAATTACAGCATCAGTGTACCATTCGACTGTACAACAAATACAAATAGATTAAATGAAGTATAAGATAAAAAAAAAAAAAATGTATGTAAATTAATATGAAATGTTAAATGTTATAATAAGGGCCCAAGCACTACAGAAGCAAGCATCAGACCAACTGTAGCAAGGAGTAATTAAAGCCATTTTAAAATGATTTTAGTCAAAATGGCTGAAAAATCATAAAAACAACCAGTAGTAGGATGATTTAATGGCTTATCACTTTTAACCAAAAGTTGCGCTGTTATCAAATCAATGTGGTGTGTTCTGTGTGTGGTGACAATGGCACACACAAAGTTTGGTGTCAAGATGTCAAAGCTTTGCAACGATACAGACTCAGATGTAGTCTGGCATCACCCCTCAAATTTGTTGCAGTGCTATACAAAAACGATTTTGTATATCAACACAAAATTCATAACTTTTTTGTCAGCAAAGGCGCGATTTAGTTGAAAATCAGACAAATGGTCTAGGAGGAGTATGTTTTCAACATAAATCAAAACGGCAGACAGGCAGCTCAGTCGACTATGGCAAAATTAGTATCTATGTTCTCGGATTGACCCAAGGAATACTTGAAACCAGTTTAATTACAATAGGCTAAGGGAATCAAAAGTTATTAGTATTTTTGGAAAATTAAATATTAATGATTATTGAATGGTTTATCACTTTTAGCATTGACCAATAGGTGGCGCTGTTACCAAATTGATGTGGCGTGGTTAGTGTGAGGTGACAATGGGACATACAAAGTTTGCTGTCAATATGCCAAAGCTTTGCAGAGATACAGCCTCAGATGCAGTTTGGCATCTTTCCAGCAAATTTGTTAGTTCGTTAAATGACAATGTATATTGGCATAAAATCCACAAAATCCATAACTTTTTGGTCTGAAGATGATGGCATAATTGGTATCAATGTTTTTGGCATGATCCAAGGAATCTATCAAGAATAGTCTCTTTACAATGAACTAATTTAAACAAGTTATTGGCATGTTTTAGAAAATTCTTTCTAACTTTTGACCACAAGGTAGTGCTGCCACAAACCTTTTTTTTTTTTTTTTTTTTTTTTTTTAAGTATCATGAAGGGGTGGTGCCAAAGTCACATATCGAGTTTTGTAATGATATGCCAATGCATTTGTAAAATATAGCATTTTATAACATAATTCAAAATGGCTTACATTGGGAAAATTGGGTATGGTGTCATTTAGCATGCTGCACTGAATCTAAAGAGACCTGTTTTGTGATTTTTTGGTCAAACCATTAAAAGTTATTAGCAAACATAGGTACTTTCTTTTACTCCTCTCATATCTACCACTAGGTGGTGCTGTGCCGAAAATGAGCAGGTAGCCTCAGATCATGTTTGTTATAACACACACCAAGTTTGGTCTCAATACGCCACAACGTTGCAGAGATATACCCTCACATCCATTTTTATGTGCTCTTCAACAAATTTCATTGCACGTTATTCGAGAGCAGTTTGACTAATCAGTTTAAATTTCATAACTTATAGCCAGCATGGTCTAAAGATGATCTGAGCCAATTTTGGTGAAAACCAGACAAACTGTCAGAGGGAAAAAGAATTTTCTTTCTAGACCTAATGGTTCAAAAGTTCAAAGCATAAACGTGAGTGCAAATTTGGACAGTTGGTGGCGCTAGAGGGATTGACTTAGAGACTCCAAATTTGCTATGGTGACAGTTCAGACTGTCCTCTATCTGTGTGCCCAATTTCACAACTTTCCCACAAGCAGTTCTATTGGCTGACATAGACTCGATGTTAAATGTTATAATATGGTTCATAAAATAAAATAAAATAATGGTTAATTTACTTCCATAGAAGAATTACCACCATAAGTTTAACTAGGAAGAACACAAATTTTCCCCCCACTTTTTATGGCTCAGATATATTTAAAGATTTAGCAAGTTCTGCTTTGGCTCAGTTAATTGCAGTGGAACGGACATTACTATTCATGAGAAATGTTATTTATTTTAGTGTGGTATTATAGCATTCGCATAACCCTTTAAACCCATTCGATCACACCATCTACAGTCTGTGTGGAATAAAAGAGCGGATGGAGTGTCGCAGTGTGTTCAGACAAGCTGGTCTTCACATTTACAGCTCATTTACTGTGAGTCTAAATGCAGAAAAATAGTGGGCAGGTAGAAAAAGAGAAAGAAAAGACAAAAACAGACAAGAGGGACAGAAGGACCCCTGTGTGAAGGATAATTGACACCGTAAGGTGTTTCGAGCACTGAAGAACGTCCTGCAAGAGAGTGTGTTTGTGTGTGTGAGCCTCAGGGGAGATGGACTCAGTGTGTGTGTGTGTGTGTGTGTGGTCTCAGATCCGGACATGTCAAGCCTCCACCGGCTCTTCAGGAGAAAACTGTGTCTGTGTTGTTTACGGGAAAATCTACAGTTCTGATTATCTCCACGGAAGCGAGACGGCGGCCGCTGGAAAACCATCAGGAGATCTGCCAGCCTCCATCAGCCCCACACACACACACACACACACACACACACAACCTGCATTCCCATCAAACACTGAGATTCAGCCAAGTAGAACTATTAGAAACTCATGCTAACTTACTCTACAATACAGAGTCAGTTCTTAAAGGGCCAGACACTCAAAATCAGATTCAGATTTTTTAATGTTTTTAAAAGAAATCTCTTCTGTTCACCAAGGTTGCATTTCTATGATCAAAAATAGTCAAAAAAAATTAGAAATTTTATTTTTTTAATCTACTATTTGATCATCTTTTTCCTTTTCTTCTTGAGACGTATGGTGTGTTTAAGCTGTCTATTGCTATAGCAAAACTTAACAACTCCCTACTGAAAAAAAAACAGCTAAAACCAACCTAAGCTGATTGGCTGGTCTCCCAGGCTGGTTTTAAAGTGGTTTTGTTCACTTTTTAGCTGGTCAGGCTGGTCAAGCTGGGAGACCTGCTAAAAGCTAACCAAGCTTAAACCAGCTATTTTTAGCTTAAACTAGCTAAGACTAGCAACCAACCTAAGCTGGTTTTAAGCTGTTTTTTTGTGTGGTTTTTTTACTGAATCAACTGGTTTTAGCTAGTTTTAACTGGAATAACACAGAAACATGCAAACAACATGCTAGTAATTTGCTAATTGTGCTAGAAACATGCTAGTAACTTGCTAATCATGTTAGAATAATGCTAACAACTTGCTAATCATGCTACCAACCTGCTAGTAAATTGCTAATCATGCTAACATACTAGTAACTTTCAAATAATGTTAGCAACATGTCAGTAACATGCTAATCATACTAACAACATACTAGTAACTTGCAAATCATGCTAGCAACATACTAATCATCCCATAATCATGCTAACAACATGTTAATAACATGCTAATCATGTTAACAACATGCAAATTATGCTAATCATTTGTTAATATTAGCAACATGCTAATCATGCTAGCAACATGCTAATCATGTTAGAGTCATGCTAACAACATGCTAGTAACTTGCTAATCATGTTAACAACACGTTAGTATCATGTTAATCATGCTAGAAACATGCCAGTATAATGCTAATCATGCTAGCATTATACTGGTAACTTGCTAATCATGCTAACAACATGGTAGTAACATGTTAATCATGCTAGAAACATGCCAGTATCATGCTAATCATGCTAGAATCATGCTAGCGTTACACTAGTAACTCGCTAATCATGCTAACAACATGGTAGTAACTTGCTAATCATGCTAACAACATGTTAGTAACTTGCTAATCATGCTAACAACATGGTAGTAACTTGCTAATCATGTCAACAACATGTGAGTAACATGTTAATCATGCTAGAAACATGTCAGTATCATGCTAATCATGCTAGAATCATGCTAGCATTATACTAGTAATTTGCTATCATGTTAACAACATGCTAGTAACATGTTAATCATGCTAGAAACATGATAGTAAATTGCTAGTCATATTAGTAACTTGTTAATCATGCTAGTATCATGCTAGAATCATGCTAGCATCATGCTAGTAACTTGCTAATCATGTTAACAAAATGCTAGTAACATCTTAATCATGCTAGAAACTTGCTAATTTGTTAAATTGTGCTAACAACATGCTAATTTATGTTAAATCATGCCAACGGCATGTTAATTCATGCTAAATCATGCTAGCAGCAAGGCTAAACCATCCTAAATCATGGTAGCAACTTGCTGATTTATGCTTGAAATGTGTTCCCATTCTGTCCCAAACTTCAATTTTAACAATTCAATTTAAACTTTGAGCTTTTCAAGGTTATTTCAAACTTTCAGACAAGGCTTTCTCAAGCCAACTTTTCCAAGTTCGTCTACAAACTTTACTCATATAATTAAAAATTTAAATTTGTGTTTTCTATTTTCTATGTGAATATCTGTTAATATGTCATTTATTTCTGTGATCAAATCTGAATTTTCAGCACCATTACTATCTTCAGTGTCACATGATCCTTCAGAAATCATTCTAATATGCTGATTATTATCCAAGTTGAAAACTGTTGTACTACTTCATATTTTTGTGGAAAGCATGATACATTTTATTTTTCAGGATTCTTTGATGAATACAAAGTTTAAACAGCATTTATTTAAAGTAGAAATTTTTTGTAACATTATACATCTCTTTACTGTCACTTCTAACCAATTTAATGTGTCCTTACTGATGCATTAGTGGTGTATATTAACAGTAGAACACAAAAAACTGAATGCTATCAATATTTTCACAAACTAGTCATTTTGACTCGTAATTTCTATTTAACTCTGAATATTCCTTGCAAGGGAAATGCAGTGATTTGCATCAAATGCACACTGAAATTTCCAGTGAAAAGCGCTCGCATATATACAGTTGAGGCAATGAGGTTTGGTCTGGCATCATTACCGCGGTCAACTACATCAAACGGTGACCGCAGACAGCCCGACTCTTGTCAGCACTCAGCGAGAAGATGAGCACTGATCACATAACAGTTAAAAAATATATCGCAGGCTCTTCGTTGCTGTCCTCCTCCTCTCTTCCTCCACCAAAATCAATAGCATTTGGAAAAATGAATTATAGCATACACTGGAAACGCTAATCACAGACTAACCGATGGTTCGCCCTTGGACTAAATGTCTCGCATACTAAACCACAGTCGCTGGCAAACAAGCCATTTTATTTGCTAATTAGGCAATTAATTTTACTGAATGTGGCTGTGGAAGCGCTGGTGATGGCAACACTGCTGTATTATCAGTAATGAAACCCTGTGTGTGTGAGAGAGAGAGAGAGAAAGAAAGGTAGAGAGTGTTGGAAATGAGGGCTGCTGTTCACACTGATGATTTGTGAGCTCAAAGCGCTGCTGTTTCCAGGACTCTAAGGTTACACATCACCCACCATGAACCCCAAACACAGCGTTTATGCCAGCTGTCTGTGGGTTTGGGTAACATCGAACCAGCACTGAAAACAAACGGTCCACGAGTTTGACCAGAAGCAAGGTCAAAAATATACACCGCTGCCAACAGTAAAAATTCCAGAAATATTTCCTGCTGGTCATGAATCTAAATTTTTGTACTATTTTGTATATATATATATATAAACACACAACTTAGTACAAATATTTCGATTTATATATATATATTTGTTGTTTTATTAACATTTCTTATTATTACTATTAGTATTATTTACAGAAAATAAACACTAAATAATTTAAATAAATGTAAAAATACCATATTGGAATATTACTATATTTAGCATATAAAGAAATTTGAAAATACCACATCATAATATTCGAAATGTATAAAAAATATTATTATAATTAATTACACATAAAAAATATAAAAACCATGTCATTTTCTAAATTATTTTATTTACAATAATTTTCATAGTGCATATTTTATGTTTATAAATCTAATGTATATGTATTATTGTTTATAGAAAACAGCAAAATACAGTAACATTACAATATATTTTTAAAATGTAAAAAATATTGTAAACTGTAACTTTTATAAATGTCTTTATTTCTGATTTAATTTGTGTATATACATTTATATAAAAAATATTTTACATTTTTATATACACAGTGCAAATTCACATACTAAAATTATTTTTTAGAACATTTGTATAAAGAATTATATAAAATTAGTTGTATATAAAGTGAATAATATAGAAAAATATAATGTAATATTACTATATTTTGCTGTTTTCTAAACAATAATACATATACATTACATTTTCTAACATAAAAATCTATTAATTTATATATGAAAATATGTAATATGAAAAATACTTTAAAATAAATTAGATCATATATATATATATTTATGAAGTATGTAAAATAATAAAAAAGATTTAATAAAGATTTTTTATGAAAAATAAGAAATATTTTTAATAAAATAAAATATATGAAACTATTATTTTTATAATCAATAATAATATTTAATAAAAAATATTATTATAATTACAGTATTTCATATATTAACAATAAAATACAATATAAAACTATATTATGTATTATATTTATCTCGAACCTTCCGTAAATTTCAAGACTGGAGAAACGCAGCGAGTGTAAAATCTGATCGATCAGCACAAACAGGTAATGGAGTCAGGGCTTTGGCTCAGGACTGATTCGATTCAATATTGAAATGTACAAATAGCCAAATCGATCAGAACAATCTCATCTTCTGTGTGAATTCAGACTCACTTGTGCTCTGCTGACAGCAGGGCTGTGGCCTGCTAACATGATCTAAACTAAAACTGCAAAGTTATTAGATGAATAAATCTTTACAAGCATTGCTTAGACAGCTTAAATGTTTAGCACACAAGCCTACGATTGAAAATCAGCTCCAGTGTTTTGGTTTCACAGCTGATAAATTGAAGAAGAAAAGTGGAGGTTTTTAAAAACACATTTCTGTCAAGAGTTCAATTGCTAGTCCACCAGTAAATCTCTACAAATTAGGCAAACTGCTGTTTGAGGACGTTAGATATAAAGTCCATGAATCGATAATTGTAATGGATATCCAAAAAAAAAAAAAAAACACCATCAGACCATCAAATTCCTCAAAACCAGGAGCTAGAGAGACATCAGCGGCTCCCTCTGCTGGCAAAGCCTCACACTGACCCTCAGCAATGTCAAAGACACTCTTCTTCTCTAATACAAGCAGTTTGTGGATAGTATCAGCCCAAAAGCACACTATAGTGGACTGATATTATGTGAACTGGGACAAGGCCTACTCAAAATTCACAAAAATCATCCCGGCTGAAGCTCATTACCTCATCATAAAGACCTGAAACACGACATGAAGTGGTGAAGTGAGCAGCCAGCACTCGTCTCCATCGCCGCTGAACTGTGACGCGTCTCACATCTGTAAGCGGCTGCTTGATGTGCCTGATGCTACAGTCCCACCTGAGCTCATCAGTGTAACTGCTCTAATTCACTGAAGTCATTAGACATGCTAATAAACACACACACACCAATAAAAGCACAAATGAACTGAAGTAAATCTAGAGAAGATGAGAAGAGAAAGACAAACCTCAATACAGATAAAGCATTTCAGTGCTGGCAGACTAAGAGAAACTGAAACATCATCAACCTAAACATCATCCGTCCATCTTTCCATCCATTTGCCATTCATCCCTCTATCCACCAATCTATTATCAATGGATACATCCACCAATCAATCCATCCATCTACCAGTCCGTCCATCATTAATCTATTTGTCTGTCTATCTTCTCTAGCCATCCGCCATCCATCCGTCCATTCATCAATCAATCCTTTCATCCTTTCATCTATCCATCCATTCATCCATCGCTCCATACATCCATCTATCAATCAATCCATCCATCATTCTGTACATCCATCCATCATCTATCAAAACGTACATCCATCTATCAATCCATTGATCTGTCCATCCATCCATCCATCAGTTGAAGCATCAATCTATCTATCCATCGGTTCATCCGTCCATCCATCCATCTATTGATCAATCCATCCATCCATCAATCAGTCGAGCCATCAATCTATCGATCCTTCTATCATACATCAATCCGTCCACCCATCCCCACATCCATCAATCCGTCTATCCATCAATCAGTCAAGCCAATCTCTGTCCGTCCATCCATCTATCTGTTCGTCCATCTATCAATCGATCTGTCCATCCATCTATATATTTATTGACCCATGCATCTGTCTATCCATCCATCCGTCCGTCGATCCATTCATTCATTTATCTATCAATCTGTCCATCCATCCACCCATCCATCCACCCATCCATCCACCCATCTATCGATCCATCTATTCATTAATTGGTCTAGCCATCAATCTATCATCTATCCATCAATCAGTCCATCCATTCGACAGACTGTCCATCCATTTATATATTTATCGATCCATGCATCCGTCTATCCATGTATCCGTCTGTTTGTCCATCTATCGATCCGTCCATCCGTCTATCTATTCATCACTCCATCCATCCATTGATCAGTCGAGCCATTAATCTATCCATCCATGTGTTTGTTTGTCCATCCATCTATCGATCCTTCCATCTTTCATCAAACCATTCACCCATCCGTCAATCTAGCCATCCACCCATCTATCGATCTATCCATCCATCTACCCATCAATTCACCCATCTATTGATCTATCCATCCATCCATCCATCTGTTCATCCATCCACCTATCAATCCATCCATCCACCCATCTATTGATCTATCATCCATTCATCCATCGATCTGTCCTAACATCCCCCAATCTATTGATCTATTCTTCCATCCATCCATCCATCTGTCCATCCATCCACCTATCAATCCATCGATCCACCCATCTATTGATCTATCATCCATCCATCCATCTATCGATCTGTCCATCCATCCACCTATCAATCCATCCATCCACCCATCTATTGATCTATCATCCATCCATTCATCCATCCATCCATCGATCTGTCCATCCATCCACTTATCAATCTATCCATCCACCCATCTATTGATCTATCGATCTGTCCATCCATCCACCTATCAATCCCATCCATCCACCCACCCATCTATTGATCTATCATCTATCCATCCATCGATTTGTCCATCCATCCACCCATCTATTGATCTATTCATCCGTCCATCCATCCATCCATCGATGTGTCCATCCATCCACCTATCAATCCATCCATCCACCCATCTATTGATCTATCATCCATCCATCCATCCATCCATCCATCTATCGATCTGTCCATCCATCCACCTATCAATCCATCCATCCACCCATCTATTGATCTATCATCCATCCATCCATCGATCTGTCCATCCATCCACCTATCAATCTATCCATCCACCCATCTATTGATCTATCATCTATCCATCCATCCATCGATCTGTCCATCCATCCACCTATCAATCTATCCATCCACCCATCTATTGATCTATCATCCATCCATCCATCCATCGATCTGTCCATCCATCCACCTATCAATCATCCATCCACCCATCTATTGATCTATCATCCATCCATCCATCGATCTGTCCATCCATCCACCCATCTATTGATCTATCCATCCATCCATCCATCCATCCATCCATCCATCCATCCATCCGTCTACCTATCAATTTATCCACCCATCTATTGATCTATCCATCCATCCATCCACCCATCTATTGATCTATCCATCCATCCATCCACCTATCAATCCATCCATCCACCCATCTATCGATCTGTCCATCCATCCACCTATCAATCCATCCATCTATCCATCTGTCCATCCATCCACCTATCAATCCATCCATCCACCCATCTATTGATCTATCATCCATCCATCCATCCATCCACCCATCAATCTATCCATCCACCCATCTATTGATCTATCATCCATCCGTCCATCTATCGATCTGTCCATCCATCCACCCATATATTGATCTATCATCCATCCATCCATCCATCCATCGAACTGTCCACCCATCCACCCATCTATTGATCTATCCATCCATCCATCTGTCCATCCATCCACCTATCAATCCATCCATCCACCCATCTATTGATCTATCCATCATCCATCCATCCCTCCATCTGTCCATCCATCCACCTATCAATCCATCCATCCATCCATCCATCCACCCACCCACCTATTGATCCATCCATGGATCTGTCCATCCATCCACCTACCAATCCATCCATTCACCCATCTATTGATCCATCAATCCACCCATCCACCCACCCACCCATCCATCATCCATCCATCCATCCATCCATCTATCTATCTATCTATCTATCTATCTATCTATCTATCTATCTATCTATCTATCTATCCGCCCATCTATGGATCGATCCATCTATCCATTAATCGGTTGAGCCATCAATCTATCTGTCCGTTGATCTGTCCGTCCATCCATCCATCCATCCATCCATCCATCCATCCATCCACCCATCTATCCATTTATCAGTCAAGCCATCAATCTATCTGTCCGTTGATCTGTCCCATCCATCCATCCATCCATCCATCTATCGACTGATCCATCCATCCATCCATCCATCTCTCCATTAATCAGTCAAGCCATCAATCTATCTGTCCATCCATCCATCTGTTCATCCATCCATCTATCTATTCATCAATCCGTTTATCGATCCATCCATCGATCAGTCGAGCCATCAATCTATCCATCAATCTATCCATCTATCTATCTATCTATCTATCTATCTATCTATCTATCTATCTATCTATCCGTCTGTCCGTTCACCCATCTATCTTGACAGTGTTATAAACTTATCTGTGTGTGTTCTGTGCTCTGGTTTTGTTGTATCGGCTTGTTTTGTGCGTGTGTGTGTGTGTGCGTGTGCGCGTGTTGCAGGTAAAGGAGATGAATGTTGTGTTTGCTCAGGTTTTAATTGTGTCTCATTCCAAGTGACCCTAGAGAGCATCAATCAGCACTAATTGTGTGTGTGTGGTTTCACACTTGACTGATTTGAAAGTTATAATAAGCTGATGACTAAACCTAAATCAATATCCCTGTATCGACCACACACTCAGACACACAGAGAGAGAGAGCGCTGTGCGTGAGGTATTTATAATATATCTGAAGGTTGAGTTCACTCTGTGAATCATAATTAAGCTGCAGAGAAAAGCTCCACACAAACTGATGACAAAGAGTGAGAGTCAGCTGTCAGATACATTATACATGCCTGACTCTGAGTTCTGCATATATATGTGTGTATCATCTCTCTCTGAACTTACCCAAAGCTTGAGATGCAAAAGTTGCCATCGCACTTTGTAAGCGATCTGGCCGTAACGCCTGAACCACCAACACCTGACAAAGAGACAGAAACAAAGAGTCAGTATTGTATGATTACTCTGATTGGTGCAGACCATTGACTGACAGCTCACCTGCTGAAAAAGGGAGATCTTCTTAGCAATGGGAGGTGGGATTTCCTGTTCGCAGCAGGAACTTCGTGAGAACGTGAGCCACAGGTCTGAGTCGTTCAGACAGAGAGACTGATACAGCATTGGAAATGTGCTCTGGAGACACAGAGAGAAATCGATTAGTCAACATATAACAGAAAGACAGAAAAAACAATGCTAATAGTCATTTACATTTATATTTATATTTATGCAGTTGACAGACACTGTTATCCCAAAGTGACTTGCAATGCATTCAAGGTACCTGTTTTATATTTTACAATTTCTCTGGATTCTGTTTTTCTGTTTACAATTTAAAATAGTCATAAAAAAGTAAATTAAAGAAGATCATTCAGCTTTTGTTTGTTCTGTTCAAAGTCTGCCTTTTTTAATGGTTAAAATAAAATTGTCATAAAAAAAAGTAAATGAAAGAACATTCAGATTTCAATTTAAAGTAAATTCAATTCAGTTTTTTCCCCCCATTTTTAATATTTCTGGATTTACCATAGTTTTTTTTTCTGTTCATTTTTTCTGGATTTTATTGGTTACATTAAATTTTAGTAATCAAAAAGCATTCCTATTTAATTAAATCATGAAACTTATGACTTTACCTTTACCAACAATTTATTCAGTGTTCAATTAAAGTTACATTTATAGTGCCTTTTAATTTTTTTTTTTTTTCAGAATGTCTGTGTCGTCTTTTTCTTAATTCAGGATTATAGTAATAATATTATAATCCAAATGTATTATCAAAAAAAGAAGGCATTATTAAATGAAGGCATATAATAATTTAAACAATATACAAACAATTTCATTCATATTTTTACATTTAACCAATACATTTTTAAATTCCTGTTCTGCACAACTAAGGTTTACTGGTACAATTAAAACAAAATAAAATATAATTTAAAATACATATAAAATATTATAAAATAAAAAAATATATATTAAATTCAAGACATTAAAATAATGTTAGTCTTCTAGTCTTCTTTAGCACAATAGTAATATATTTCTGTCACAATTTTTTCAAGTTAAACTGAACTTGGCCAAGACCAAAAATGTAATCATAAATCATAAATCATAAATTCCTGTTTTGCACAACTAAGGTTTAATGTTAAAATAAAAGAATTAAATAAAATATTTGTTAAAAATATTGAAAATATTTAAATATAAAAAATTAATAAATATATTTAATTTAATACATTAAAATAATGTTTTAATAATTCATTAATTAGTTAATATTATTTTGAGAAGCAACCAAAAGGGTAACTTTTTTTTTATTTCCAGTTGTGCACAAACTTAAAAAAAATGAATATCCATATATATATATATATATATATATTTTTTTTTTTATTTAATACATATATATATATATATATACATACATACATACATACATACATATATATATATATATATATATATATACACATACATACATACATGTATATATATATATATATATATATATATATATATATATATACATACATACATATATATATTAAATTTAATACATTAAAATAATGTTTTAATAATTCATTAATTAATTAGTTCATATTACTTTGAGAAGTACATTCTTCTGCACAATAGTAATATATTTCTGTCACAATTTCTTCAAGTTAAACTTATCTTTTATTTTGGAAGGTTGTCGGGAATACCTTTGAGTTTCTGTGCGTGTATAATATGATATTATTTACATTGATTCATCAAATCCACATCCTGTGATTTATATTAAGCATAATTACCTTGAGCAAAGCCACAGCCATCAGCCTCTCCTGATCAATCCAAGATGGAAACTGTTCTCGCAGAGACTTCTGGGAGTCCTGAAGAAAGACAGGAAGACTTTACACAACCGAAAAGACAAGATGTGTGCTATTTCATTGAGAAAAGCATAAAGAGATTCATACTGTCTTGCGAACCATGTCTCCAACGATCAGGCCCGTGAACACGTCCCATTCCTGCATGAGACGCAAACAAACACGAGCGATTCGCTTTTATTGCGCTTTACTGGCAGGACTAATAACAGCACATTTGTCTTGTCAGAGCCGCTGCGGTAGCTGCAGACCACCCGAAATAGAAACGTCATCATTCATTCAGGATCGGTTATGAGAGTTTAGTGCTCACACACACTTACGTTCTCCTGGAAGAGTTCTGGGTTCATTCCCTTCACAAAGTGCAGCGCGAACATCAACTGATCCGCCTGGAAACGGACACACAGATTTGTCATTTTAGATGACAACAGCACTAGCAATGCAAAGATCATGGGTTCGATTCCAAGGGAATGCATGAACTGAAAAGCAATGCAAATCACTTTGGATAAACACATCTGCCAAATGCATAAATGAATGAATATGACACAGCGCCAGTGCTGGAGGCTCATTCATGCTATTCCACCAAAGAAAAGCAGGTTCTGTGCTGGAAAATTGGTCTCCTTAACACATAAAACAACAGCTCAAGTAGATCACTGTCGCTAGAATCAATCATTTCTAATTCATTAAATCATGAAACGTATACACTTATAAACATATAAACTATTTATTAAAGTTCAACTAATATTTACTTTTTAGTGACCTTTTTTCAGAATGTCTGTGTTGGTTTGCATTCTTTTTTAATGATTACATTAATTACAATTACATTTTCATAATTTCCAAAAGTAAATTAAAGAAGATTCAGCAATATTTCTGGATTTTTTTTTTTTTTTTTAATGGTTAAATTAAAAGTTAGTAACCAAAAAGCATTTCTAATTAAATCATGAAACGTATGCACTTTAACAACAATTTATTAAAAGTTCAACTAATATTTAATTTTTAGTGTCCTATGATTTTTTTTTTTTTTAGAAGGTCTGTGTTGGTCTGCGTTTTTTTTTAATGATTAAATTTACATTTTCATAATTTTCAAAAGCAAATCAATTTTTAAAAGTAAATTAAAGAAGATTCAGCTTTCGTCGGCGCCGATAGCCTTGTGGGCAGTGCGCCGACATACAGCGTCGTTGCGCAACGGGCGTCCCGAGTTCGATTCCCGGCTCGAGGACCTTTCCCGATCCTACCCCCTTCTCTCTCTCCACTTTGCTTCCTGTCCTTCCTGATCTGTCCTATAATAATAAAAGCCAAAAAATAAATCTTTTTAAAAAAAAAGAAGATTCAGCTTTCAATTTAAAGTAAATTCAATTCAGTTGTTTTATATATATTTCTACATTTTCTCTGTTTATTTATTATTTTTAATGGTTAAATTAAATGTTTGTAACAAAAAGCATTTTTAATTAATTAAATCATGAAACGTATGCACTTTAACAACAATTTATTAAAGTTCAACTAATATTTATTTTTTAATGCCCCGTGATTATTTTTTCAGAAGGTCTGTGCTGTCTTTTTCTTAATTTATGATTATAGTCATAATATTATTGGTGATATTATCAAATGATGGCATGTAACAATTTAAAAATGATAATCTAAAGTCACTTACAATGCTTTCAAGGTACACATTTAATATTTTCTAATTTCTTGCTTTTTTCCCCATTTTATTTTGTCTGGATTCTGTCTTTCTGTTTAATTTGCTCTGTATTCTTTTTTAATGGTTAAAATTAAATTTTCATAATTTTCAAAAGTAAATTAAAGAAGCTTTCAATTTAAAGTAAATTCAATTCAGTTTATATATATATATATATACATATAATATATATTTATATTATAATATTATAATATAATATAATATAATATAATATAATACTGTGTTTTAATAATTAATTAATTAGTTAATATTACATTGAGAAGTAACCAAATGGAAATTTCACAATTCCTTTTATTATTTTTTTAATTCCAGTTCTGCACAACCGTAAAAAAATAAATAAATAAATAAAATAAAATATAATGAAAAAATATATACTGAAAAAACAATAAATAATAATAATTATATTACATTTAATACATTAAAATAATGCTTTAATAATTTATTAATTAGTTAATATTACTTTGGGAAGTGCATTCTTCTTCACAATAGTACATTCTTCTGTCACAGAAACGTTTATTTTGGAAGGTTGTCGTGAATACCTTTGAGTTTCTGTGTGTATATAATATGATGACATATAATATGATACATGTGCATATATAACATGAAATTAACAGAATTTATTCATCAAATCCACATTTTTTTTTATTATTTATTTATTTATTCTTTTTAATGGTTAAATTCAATTTTAGTAACCAAAAAGCATTTTTAATTAATTAAATCATGAAACGTATGCACCTTAACAACAATTTTTTAAAAAGTCAACAAATAATACATTTAAATAATTTAATTATTTAGTTAAATATTTAATATTTAATTATTAAATTGCCATATTTAATTAATTAGTGCCCTGTGATTATTTTTCAGAAGGTCTGTTATCAAATGAAGGCATGTAACAATTTAATAACAACTTAAAAACAATTTAATATTTTAAAATGTGACAAAATGGATATACAATATTTGTTATATTTTATATAAATGAATATCAATATGAACTGCATTGCAATGCAAATCGCTTTGGATAAACACGTCTGCCAAATGCATAAATGAATGAATATGACACAGCGCCAGTGCTGGAGGCTCATTCATGCTATTCCACTAAAAGAAAAGCAGGTTCTGTGCTGGAAAATTGGTCTCCTTAATGTGTAAAACAATAGCTCAATAGCTGGCTAGACGGACACAAAACAAAACTAGAATCAATGAAGCTCTTTCAGTAGAAAAACATTCATTTTTGTTGTGCTTCATCGACTCAAACTTCCAATAAACTGATTTTATTTACAAATATCATATGACTGAAATATGAATGGCTGTCAATGGTTTTATTCATTACATATTTTGAAATAAATATATAAATAAACAAAATATATATACATATACATATATATATACACATATATATATATATATATATATATATATATATATATATATATATGAATAACTTCAGAGCCAGCTCTCGGTGGCATAAATACACTGAATTAAATTACTTTGGATTTTAAAATATTATCTGACACTAAGACTAATCACATTTACTATTGCTCTGCACAATTTCACAGGCGATAGAAAGCAGGAATGGATGTGACAAAATATGATGAATGATACAGGGATAATGATGACAAAATTAACATCTAAAGCTATTCTGCCAGCCAGAAAACAAACCTAAAAATGTACTTTCCAAACTTTTGGTCTTTTTAATGATAAATAATTGTATAATATTGAAGTGTAGTGTTATACAAAACTGGCCAAGCTGTGTTACTTACGTATTATCTATATAGTATTATAGCGTTTATTAATATTTTAAATTCGCTTCTAATTTTATATTCCTAGTTTTCATTTAAATGGTAATTTTCTGTGCTTGTGTCATTTTCATTTTTTATTATATAACTATATTACTAGATTTTATTTAAAATGTATTCATTTCATTTAGTAATTTTCTAAAACTGTTTTTACATTTCTAATATTATGTATATATTTGTATACATTTAATATACAATGTAAAATAATATAAAGTGTGATTTTGCCTCAAGTCATGTGAACACATTATTTTATTACATTAATTAATTATTAATATATTTTATTTAAACTGTATTCATTTAACTATTTTATAAAATGCATTTACATTTTTTGATTAAATAAAATATAGTTTAATAATAAAATAAAATAAAATAAAGAGAGATTTTCCATCAAGTCTTAGGAACAAATTATTATTTTTTATAATATTACTATACTACTATATTTTATTTTATTTTATTTTATTTTATTTTAAATGTAGTAAAATGTGTTAGTTTTATAAAAATGTATTTACATTTTTAATATTTAGTTTATTAAATAAAATAAAAAATGTTTAAATAATAATATTAAAATAAAATAAAGTGTGGTTTTGCCTCAAGTTATGTTAACAAATCATTATTATTTTATTATATCATGATATTAATATACTTAAAAAAAATAAAATATCTTTAAATAATAAAATAAAATAAAGTGTGAATTTGCCTCAAGTAATGTGAACAAATCACTATTCTTTTATTACATTATGATATTAATTTATTTTATTTTATTTAAAATGTACTAATTTATCAGTTATAAAAACTTTTTTTTACTTTTTTTATTTATTAATTAGAATTAAATAAAATACATTTTAATAACAGAATAAAATTAAATAAAATAAAGTGTGATTTTCCATCAAGTCTTAGGAACAAATCATTATTTTTTATTATATTACTATACTACTCTATATTTTTTATTTATTTAAAATGTATTAAAATGTGTTACTTTTATAAAACTGTATTTTCATTTTTAATATGTAGTTGTATTTTTATTGAGTAAAATTAAAATAATAATATATTTAAATAATAATATTAAATTAATTTAAAAAATGAAATAAAAAAGTGTGATTTTGCAACTCTTGTGAACAAATTATTATATACTTTTTATTACATTATTATATTACTATGTCTTTTATTTAAAATGTATTAATCTTATAAAAATGTGTTTACTTTTTTTATATATATATATATTTTTATTTTTTTATTTTTTTTTTTTTAATAAAATATAGTAATATAGTGTGATTTTCCATCAAGTCTTAGGAGCAAATCATTATTTTTTATTATATTACTATACTATATACTATATTTTCTTATTTATTTAAAAATGCATTAAAATGTGTTACTTTTATAAAACTGTATTTACATTTTTATTTTTTGTGGTATTTTTATTGAATAAAATTTAAAAATTAAATATCTTTAAATAATAATATTAAATTAAATAATTGAGAACAAATCATACTTTTTAATACATTACTATATTACTATTTATTTATTTATTTTAAATGTATTCATCTTATTTTTTAAATGTATTTAAAAATGGTTCTATTTTTTTATAAAATAAAATAAAATAAAATAAAATAAAATAAAATAAAATAAAATGTTGCTCTGGTCACAAGAACCTGTCATCAAAAGAATGATTGATACTGCATATTTTGAAGTGGGCGGGGTCGTTGCTATGTGAACATGACAAGGGCTCTGATTGGTGCTAAGGTTTTTATGTGGGTGGAGTCATCTCTAAGGCAATATAACAAGGGCTTCAGTGTGCGTTACCTTGAAAAGTGAGCGGCAGATATACTCATACACCATGTTCTTCAGGCGGCTCTCCAGCGTGGAGATCCTCACATCAGTGCTCTCGCTTTCCTGCATCACACACACAGTTAGCCTCACTAATTCACTATTTTGTCAGTGCGTTATGAGCATGTATCCACATCACCTGTTCGGTCTGCAGCGCTCTGTGGAAAAGTCGGAGAAACGAAGCCAGACTGAACCTGTACATGTTATTAATCTTGGACAGGTCCGTGATCACGAAGTACATCTTGCTGGCCGTCTCGGCTAGCGGCAGGTACGCGTCTCTTTCCTGCAGACACACGGAGAGACTGGTGTTACACTGGGGCCACCTGCTGTTTCACTTATTCCTCGAATCTTGTTCATAATCGCAGGGCTCTACACTTACTTTTCTTTTTACTTTTCCTAGCTTAAAAAATTTAGGAGCACAGTCAAAATTTACAGGAGCAGCTTCTAATCAATAATCAAAAAATCTGATAAGAAATTTGCCTTCCCATTACGAGGTGACACTGGACTCTGGGAATTATATTTTTTTTAACTTTATTAAAAGTATGTCATCTTTTATATCTAATATCCTTTCAAATTAAAACAGAATAAGAACAAATAGAAGAAGAATAAGTTTCCAAACAAATGAAATCAGTATTAACTAAACGTATTTGTACTACAGAGGTGGCACAGAGGAACACAAAAGTGGCTTGTAGGTGTTTTTTCATGTGTTTAATGAGGCTCAGAGGTGGCATGAGTGCAATTGAGTGAGACTAATGTTTTAAATATAACATTTTGAATACAGAAATATTAAATGGTTTAAATAACTGAAAAGAAACTTTAAAAATGAAAGTAAATCTGCCAGTAGATGGCAGCAAGTCACTAATTTAATTACTGAATCATATCATTCATTTGATTCATTCGAACAACTGATTCATTCAGGAATAAAGCAAGTGACTGACTTTATGAATGGTAAATTGAATCTTTGACTCGCTAGATTTGTTTAAAAAGCGAAAATTCATTCATAAACAAAACACTGTTGTGGTTGAATAGAGATGTGCAGCGGCTCACTTGTGACTTGTTTCAGACCATTTTTGATGACGAAATAGAGCAAAATCAGGCAATAGTGTTATAGTCAGACAATGTAAATCACTTAATATTAACTTCTTGTTCACTGAAATCAATATCTCATTTACAAACTCCCTTAAAAATCGTTAAAAGCGGTCACTCATTTTAGTTTATCGCAATCTCAAAGTTCTACAGGTGTACCGACTAACAGTTATCAGCAAAAATCCATGCCGATAGTTTTTCTGGGTTGCGTCCGTTGCTGAAGCGGCTGAGAAGGCTCCACTGTTATTATACAGTATGAGAGCCATAGATATGTATGATGAGAGTGGCCTTTAGAGGCAGAAATCACTGACAACACCTGCTGTTTGTTTACACATTTGATACTACACACTGAACAGAGCGGGACACTCCAGATGCAGACTTAAAACATCAACAACAAACTATAGTGCATGTTTTCATATCATTAAATAAGTACTTTGTTGACTAGATGCTGCATTAGTAGAGAAAGCACAGCAGTATGTTTGCTATCAAGGCTGAGAGGAAGCGGACATTAGCCGCACCTCAAGAGTTTAAAACCATGTGATCAAAACAGTAAGTCCAACCCGAATGTTTAATGTCATGATTGTTACAATCTATTTGCATTCGTTCATATCCAGCTGATCACATGAATGCATTTGTTAACCAGCAAGTTGCATATTTAAAGCTAGTGATGTGAGACAGCAAACTGTGTTCATTCCGCCCACAGAAACCCTGCCGCATCACAGAGCGCTATCACAGAGTTTTACATTAAATACATCTTATGTGTCCCAAATCCATGTAAATGCACATAAAGACTTCACCATGGGCTGGAAGATTGTATGTTTTGTGCATTTTTAGCTAAATGTTTTTCTTTCTGTGGCTCTAATAAAGTCTGTATGTTTCAGTCTCTTTCCGTTTGCTCTGTTGTTTTAACACTGAACTTCAAACTCATCTGTGCCACTTTTTGATCATTCTTGAAGTAAACTTATGTCCGTTTGGGATTAAATAAACCGTTTTAGACCGCTGTTTGAACTGAACGTGGCGTGTCCGGTGTGTGTGATAACTGATACGAGATCTCCAGATGTGGCGCTGGGCTTTTGCTCGGTTTGTGACTAAAATATTTAGTTATTTTGATTAGATATTCATCAAGCGTTCTAGAATAGAAGCAACTGTGAGGCTATACATACAATATCCATATGAGGTCATTTCAATACTATGGCTTTTGTGTAGATGTTTAAAGACTGTTGATATGACATGGTAACACTAAGAGTTAATTTGTAGCATTAACTAAGATTAAGAAAAGCTGTAAAATGTAAGTTCCTTGTTCCTTGTTAGTGTGTTAATTTCAACATTTACTGATATTTTTAAATACATAATTAATATTAATGCATTTATACTTTTACAAAGTATTACAAAAGTACAAAGTTCTAGTTTCCATTCAGTATCCAGTTAAAAAACTAAAAAAACTCTTGTTTACTCTCTCTACACTTTGTTTATGAAAGGATTCGTGAGATATGTCTGTGATACATTACTCAACGTTGCAAAAACACGTAGAAACTTTTGAAGCTCCCCTCAGCGCAAACACAAACATGCCGATGGGGTCAGTCGCACATGGTGCTCCTAAATATTTTTTTTTGATAGTGGCATGCAGTAGTTTTGGAGCCCTGCTCTTTCCCAGCATCACCTGGTCGAGTGACGTCTGCAGGCGGTGCGATTCAGTCAGCGATTGGTGGATCAGAGCGCTGCTGGCTTTGGTCTGGTTCAGAGACTCGATCAGCTCCTTATTCTCCAGGATATTCCCTTGAGCGGTTGCTAAAGTCTAAACACACACAAAACGCACAGATTGTTGCATTTATGGCGAAAACATCCAGCAAAAGAGCATTCTGGGATTGATGCTTCAGTACCTCCAGCAGTGACTCCTCCAGCTGAGCGAGCTGAATCTTTTTCTCCTCTTCTTGTTGCAGGAGCTTTGTTTTTTCGCTCTCCAGCTCTGGTTTCTCCTGCTGGATGGTCAACGCTAGTAGCTAAACACACATGTGTGATAATGATGAGCTTTATGGAGATAGAGCAGTTGGTTTGTGAGTGTAAGTGTTTGTGCGTTACCTGTCCTCGCAGTCCTGCTCTAGTGGTGGTGAAGTTCACTTCTGTGATGACAGACTTGGCATCAGGTGGGATGAAGGGACTGGGGTTACGGGTTGCCAGAAACAGACGGAAATCCTCGTTATAGTCGATGACTTTGTCGCCAATCTGCACCACATATCGTGGCCCTGCCACACACACACAAAGAGCAAAATGAATCAGGTTCATAATTAAATGAATAGTAGCTAATTATAATAAATAAATAATAAAATAATATAAAACAATAAAAGAAAAGAAATTTCCCAAAAATCAGAACATTATTGTTAAATGTTGGGTTCAGTATATATATATATATATATATATATAGCTTTTTTTATAGGGGTTATAAATTAAATTAAATTAAATTAAATTAAATTTTACAGCCAATCAGAAAACTATCATTCAAAAGTTTGGGGTCAGTATTATTTTTTTTAAATAAAAATTAATACTTTTATTCAGCAAGGATACATTAAATTGATCAAAAGTGACAGTAAAGACATCTAAAAGATTTCTATTTAAATAAAATATATTAAAAATAAAACAATATAATGAAATGATAAAATAATACAATGAAATGAAAATTAAAATCCTGAGACAGAGAACCAGTCAGATGAAGCCAAATAAACATGGACATGTGCGATTTCAGGGGTTATAAGTAAAATAAAATTAAATAATCCTACGATGGCAAACCAATCAGATAAAATACAATTCACAGCCAATCGGAACATTAAAGAAATTAATACTTATATTCAGCAAGGACACATTAAATCGATAAAATGTGACAGTTATGACATTCAAAAGATTTCTATTTAAATAAAATAAAATAAAATAAAATAAAATAAAATAAAATAAAATAAAATAAAATTCACGGCCAATCAAAACACAAAAGTTTCAAAAGTTTGGGGTCAGTATGATTTTATTTTATTTTTTATTAATATATACTTTTATTCAGGAAGGATACATTAAATTGATCAAAAGTGACAGTAAAGACATTCAAAGGATTTCTATTTAAATAAAGTAAAATGAAATAGTTTATATAGTTTATATATAGTTTACCATATCTTATTTTATTTAAAATTTATTAGAAATGTACTGATTTGATAAAAAATGTGTATAGATTTTGTTTTCTTATTTTACATTTACTAAATAATATGTATATGTATATATATATATAAAATAAATTTTTTAATATTTGGTTTTCTTTTTTTTTATTACTAAGTAAAATAACAAATAAAATGTCTTTTAATAATTCAATTAAAAATCTTGGCATCTTGGCATCTCTTAAGGCAAAATTTTGCCTTAAGTCATGTTAACAAAATCAAATCAAGTCATGTGAATCAGAACCCTATCATGTAAAAGTGTGGGGTCAGCATGCTTTTTTTTAAAGAAAATAATACTTTTAATTAGCATTAAATTGATTAAAAGTGCATTTGGTGCAGTGTGTTCTGCAGTGTTTTTTACTAAAACTAAAATAATAAAGAAAAATAGATGAAAAACCTAAACTTAAGTTTCTAAAAGCTATTTCAAATGATTTACACATACTATAATAATATATAAATAATACTAAAATAACATTGATTCTATGCAAACCTCAAATCCCCATACTCAGCACAGTATGTAGTGCATATTGCAGTATGAATACAGCCTTAATGAATGCAGCTCAGATAGGTGTGGAATCCCTGCTTGTATAAGAGGAGGATTTGTGGGGTTGCCAGATTGGATGCTACAGAACACGACACTCTGTGTGTGTGTGTGTGTGTGTGTGTGTGTGTGTGTGTGTCGTCTCTCCTGTACGTCTGCAATGCAGCAGTCTGTACACACACTTTAATTTCGCTCTCTCTCTTTCTCTTCTCATCCAAGTGCTGAAAAGCTCTTGGTTTATCTGCCTCCCGCCGGTCCCCGATAGACTCAGCCATATCTGCTCCACACACACTCACACAGCAGCATATGGAGGAGGCTTCAGAGATGCCCGCGGGTCTTATTTCATACACACAGCTGGGACAGGAGGATAAACACACTACAGACGCAGTGTGTGTGTGTGTGTGTGTGTGTGTTTCCTAAAGGAGCATCTAACTCTGCGTTCTAACCATGTGTGACACGACATGTTTCAAGCGTCAATTAATTTTTCAGTACTTACTGAAAGATAAATTACAGTGAAAAGACTTTTATTTAGCAAGGATGCGTTAAATTGATCAATAGTGACTGTAAAGACATTTATAATGTTACAAAAGATCTCAAATAAATACTGTTCTTTGAAACTTTCTATTCATGAAAGAAGCTGTTTGCATTTCACAGGTGTTACTGATGTGCATTTCAATTCAAAATCACTGATTTACTGTCAACTGTGTATTTTAATGTGGTAAATTCTCACTATTATTATAGATTTTTATGATTTGATACACGTTTAGTGTACTCACCCTGTGCGATAAGATCTCGCCGCAGTAGTGGGTACAGCACGGGTTCAACGCCGTCCATCTCTTGAATGATCAGAGTCTTCCCGAAGCGCACGGCTAACTCCAACACTGTTATGAAGTTAGCATCCTGAAATGGAGCACCAGATGGAGAAGCAGAAGTTAAATAAACATGGGCATGTGTGATTTTGGGGTTCTGACATTAAATAAAATAACATTTAAAAATAAAATTAAATATTATTATTAAAAAATAAATACATAAATTAAATTAAAATTTCAATGTAATTTCAGGGGTTCTCACATAAAAGAAAAGAAAAGAAAAGAAAAGAAAAGAAAAGAAAAGAAAAGAAAACAATGGCAAACCAATCAGATGGTGTCAAATAAACATGGAATTTTTGGATTCTGAAATAAAAAATAAATAAAATAATATAAAAAATAAAATAAAATAATCATTTGATGACAAACCAATTAGATGAAGTCAAATAAAAAATTTCAGGGGTTATCACATGACATGAAATAAAATAAAATTAATAAAATAAAACAAAATAAAATGATGGCAAACCAATCAGATGAAGTCAAATAATCATGGAATTTTAAGGGTTCTGACATAATAAAAAATACAAAAACAAAATAAAATTATATAAAAAACAAAAAATGAAGTTAGCATCCTGAAATGGAGAACCAGATGGAGAATCAGATAAAGTCAAATAAACATGCACATGTGGTTTTTTTTTGGGTTCTGACATAAAAAAAATAAATAAATAAAATGTAAAAAAGATAAAATAAAGTGAAAAAATAAAATAAAATTTTATGTAATAATGTAATATGAAGACAAACCAATCAGATGAAGTCAAATAAACATGAAGTGTAATTTCAGGGGTCCTCACATGAAATAAAATAAAATAAAATAAAATAAAATAAAATAAAACCAATCAGATGAAGTCAAATAAACATGGAATTTTGGGGATCTGACATAAAAAACAAATAAAAAATAAAATAATATAATATAAAAAAATAATGTAAATACAAAAGTTGAAGTTAGCATGAATGAAGAACCAGAGAGACAGAGAATTAGATGAAGTCAAATAAACACGCACATGTGAAATTTTGGGGTTCTGACATAAAAAACAAAACAAAATTAAATTAAATTAAAAACAAAATAAAATATTATGAAAAAAATAATAATAAAATAAAAAAATTCCTACGATGACAAACCAATTAGACTAAGTCAAATAAACAAAAAGTGTAATTTCAGGGGTTCTCACGTGACATGAAATAAAATGAAAAATAATACAATACAATAAAATAAAATGTAATTAAATTAAATGATGGCAAACCAATCAGATGAAGTCAAATCAACATGGAGAGTATCATGTCTCGCACGATATTAAATAAAATACTAAAAAATAAAATAAAATAAAATGAATGTTTTTTTTTAGATAATACAATTAAATGAAAATTAAAATCCTGAGGCAAAGAACCAATCAGATGAAGCCAAATAAACATGGACATGTGCGATTACAGGGGTTTTAAAATAAAATAAAATAAATTAATTAAATAATGTATTAGAACAAAATTAAAATCTGATCAGATTAAGCCAACTGAACATGGACAATAAAATAAAAATGTATTAGAATAAAATAAAATCCTGAGATTAAATCAAATAAATTTGAACAGGGGTTCTGTCAAATAAATAAATAAATAAATACAAATAAAAAATAAAAAATGTATTATAATTTTATATTATTAATCCTATTTTGTGTTTGGCAGTAGAATAAATTGAAATTAATTGAAAATGCTTGAAATTGAATTGTGGGATACAGTGTTACGGTTCTGACCTACGGACCAGACAAGTGTGTATATTTACCTGTTGGTTGATGACCTCCAGGCGATGTGCTTTCAGATGAGTTCGCAACCACTCTGTTGCACGAGAGGACGGATCGATCAAGAACGGACAAGAAGCACTCTGGAGAAAAGAAGAGAAGATTATGTATTAATAAATTATGAGTTTATGATAAATCATAAACAGTGACAGTACACTTCAAATAAAACCAGATTAGAAACATGTCTACATCATATGCAACCCAAACAATGAGAAAAATGAGGAAAAACTGTCAGAAAAACTCAGAATTCATTAAATCTTTAAATAGACCTCATTTCCTTCATGCAAAACATCATTTGTTATGTGCAGACGTGTTTCTGACAGCTTTCATCAGATTCGATTTCCTGCACGTGTTCATTTCGCTCGTTCTCTTAGCAACACAGTGGGTCGCCATAGAAACCAGACTCCTTAAGAACGCCAATTATAAACTTCTCACACACGTCAAAGGGTTCAGTCAGTTCAGATGAGATCATACATCCTAAAAAACATCTATATCACACATAAACAAGGGGAAATGTTTCAGAAACAATGCCTTAGTTAAAGGATTAGTTCACTTTCAGAACAAAAATGTACAGATAATGTACTCACCCCCTTGTCATCCAAGATGTTCAGGTCTTTCTTCTTCATTCGTAAAGAAATTATGTTTTTTGAGGAAAACATTTCAGGATTTCTCTCCATATAATGGACTTCTAAGGTGCCCCCAAGTTTGAACTTCCAAAATGCAGTTTAAATGCAGCTTCAAAGGGCTCTAAATGATCCCAGCCGAGGAAGAAGGGTCTTATCTAGCGAAATGATTGGTTACTTTCTTAACAAATTGACAGTGTCTACACTTTTTAACCTCAAATGCTTGTCTCTTCTCGTCTTTGCGATGCACATGCATCTCGTTTTCTTCCCCAACTTCAAAATCAACATCGCTGCAGAAGTACCAACCCAGTGTTTACAAAGTGAACATACAACGAAGATTAAACGATGCGATCGAACAGCGTTGTAGGATGATTTTGAAGACGAAAAATGAGATGGGAGTTTTTCGGACATACCCTATCTGTATTGACCCGGATCACACAGACCACGCATGCGCATCGCAGAGACAAGACAAGATGTGCATTTGAGGTTAAAAAGTATATAAATTGCTAATAACCGATCGTTTCGCTAGATAAGACCCTTTGAAGCTGCATTTAAACTGCATTTTGGAAGTTCAAACTTGGGGGCACCATAGAGGTCCATTATATGGAGAGAAATCCTGAAATGTTTTCCTCAAACAACTATTTCTTTACAACTGAAGAAAGAAAGACATGAACATCTTGGATGACAAGGTACATTATCTGCACATTTTTGTTCTGAAAGTGAACTAATCCCTTGATAAGACATTCACGTCAACAGTTTTATTTTAAGGCCTGTTCACAAAAAGAAACTCCGCTAGCAACCAAGTCCCGTTTTTTTCTGTTGTTCAAGTTGGTTTTTGCTATATAAACTCACAAATCAAAAAAATGCAAGGTGTATCTTATATCACATGACCGTATGTTTTATTGTGCATTATCCCTTTAACCGTCACCTCCATTTTTGAACATAGACGTGAAAGCGCACTACCCAAACTTAAATTTGAATAATTCATGAACAAATACATTTTCTAATATGATTTTGAAGTACAATTTCCATGGTAAAATGGATTTCAAAGGATGAATTTTGAGGTTTTAAACTTTCAATTGATGTATAATTTATGATCATTTCTAAAACAAAAAAATAAGGCAACGAAAAAAGACTTTTGGTGACAAAGGTCTGATTTTTGAGGTGCACTCTTGTTATAAATTACTCTATTACTGTTCCTACATAATTTGTAACAAAAAAACAGTGGTAAAATATCTATTTAGGAGCATTTCCAATGATATATAGTTAGTCACGAGTAGATTAGGATTTAATTGTAATATAAAGTAAACTTAGGTAACAGTTAAAAGGTTAAAGATCAAAATTTACTTTATAATATTTATTTTATCTTTTTTATATTTATCTTACCAAGACATATTATTGGAGATATGGAGCGACAGCTGATATTTATATCATTTTATGTAAGTATCTTCTCAGAATAAAAATTTCCTGATAATTTACTCACCCTCATGTCATCCAAGATATACATGGCTTTCTTTCTTCAGTCGCAAAGAAATCATGTTTTTCAAGGAAAAAATCCAAGATTTTTCCACCTGAAGTTCACTATATGGAGAAAAATCGTGGAATGTTTTTCTGAAAAAAACTTTTTTGTGACTGAAGAAAGAAAGACATGAACATCTTGGATGACATGAGGGTGAGTAAATTATCAGGATTTTTTATTTCGGAAGTGGTGTAATCCTTTAATCCTGTAAGATTTACATTACAAGCATCAAAATTTCATTCCTTTTTGTCCATATAAATAACATCATCTGCACCAAATTGCATGTTTTTGCTCAGTTTGAGTCTCTGAATAAAATTAAGCTGTTTTCCTCCATATTCTCACTATATCAGACACCATGAGCCATAAAAGCATGATGGATCAAATAGTTTAATGTGGAATTTGTGTCTCTTGGTTGCATGTTTCTTCATGTGAACAGACCTCTGGGGTTTGGTTGGGTAAAAGCTGAGTTAGGACAAGTTGATAGTATAGTATGGGAAGTGAACACTTCTAAGTAAACATCCATGTGTTTAACCTTACCCGTGACCTGATTTCATTAATCTGATGTCAGCATGAGGACAGACAGATGAATGAGTGAACGGTGGCCATTATGGGAACACCGATGTACAGAGGGGACAGTGTGTGTGTGTATGTGTTTGTTACCTGCAGGATGACCAGAGCGTTCTCCATCGACAAGTCGTCAGATGGCAACCCTTCGCTCTTCCAGATCAGCTGCTCGCTCTCAGAACACAGGAAGTGACGCAGATCGAACTCTGCCAATCAGAGAACACAGCTGTTAAAACCTCGGCCAATCAGAAGAAGAGCTAGAAATGCTGTCAAAAGCACTTAAGTCACATGCATGTTCACTGACAGTGATGTTGCTGTCAGCTAAAACAAAAATTAAAACAGTCTTTTTGGCAAATGAAATACAGATGAACTAAATTAAAATGAAAATATAAGATTCAGTTAAACTTGAACAAAAATGTAAAATGATTTTTGTTATTGTTAATAGGGATGCAACGATATTATCGTGGTCACATTACGATACGAAACAATGTAGGTCTTTGGGGCAAAAAATCTAGATTTTTTTTTTTATATTCTAACTACTAAACAGAGGGTTGAGTCCCCATTTAAGTTCAGGTACAAGTCAATTCACTAACTTTTTTCTAACTAAAGTTTTCTTAGTTAAGAACATGGGTTGGAGCTCTTCATTTTGTACTCTCAAAGTGCATTAGATAGAATAATTGTAACTTTAAAATGTACAAAAATGTATTTTTTTTTCCCCCAAGTCTTCATTTTTTTTCACCTAGCTGAAATAAAATAAGCTTTAGAGTGTAGAGAATAAAAATTAAGCTAAATAAAAACAAATATACAAATGACAAAAATCACAACAAAATTACTAAAACATTTCAAAAGCTAAAAAAATAATATATATAATATAGAATTGCAAAATACTGTAAATACTATAATATAAATAATTTCAAAATAACACTGTTCTTTGATAGGTCACATAGAAGTGTGGAAAAGATTTCTGTCCTTGTTAAAGCTGTCATGTGTCATTTTCCAGATGTTCATCTAGTCTATGTTGTGTCAGTCATTAGTAATTTGACTTAGTGAAGAGTGAAACTACTGTGACGTTTTCATAGAACTTTGATCTATTTGTTTGAGAGGCCTGACATGCCAACTTCTGACCAATGATGTGAGTCTGGAGGCGGAGCTATCTGTTTGACTGACATCTGACAGCACAAGTGTGCCAATTTCATCAGTTTTAATTCAATGTGTGTGTATGTGTGTGTGTGTGTGTGTGTGTGTGTGTGTGTGTGTGTGTGTTACTCTGTAGTCCTGAGCTGCTCATCCAGTGGTCAAGGCTGCTGCGCCGCTGGTCTTCAGGAGCGGCGGGCAGATATGTGATGAAAGCAGCAGACAGTTGAGCTCTCTTAGGAAGAGTGTCCAATTCCTCACTGATCTCATCCACCTACACAAACACACACACGTCTAATTAGAAACCTCCCACACACACCACAGACTCTCGTGCTCTAAAGTGATTCTTTGGCTGCATGTTTGTCTGTGTGTGTCTTCAGATGTAACAGCTTGAGATTTAATTACAACAAGAAGCAGTTGGAGGGAGAGATACATATATAGACGACAGTAACCTCTCTCAGTAAATGCTCTTTCTCACAAACACACAAATACAAATACAAACACACATACACACTTAAGGCTATACCGATACTGATACCTTGACTTTGACACCGGTTCCCGAACGATACTTTTTTCAATACCAATTCTAAGAAATCAGTTCTAACAAGATTACAATACACATTATCTCAGAGAAACTTTGGTTTTTATTTACTTTGTTTACCTTTTTTCAGTACTTTACACTTAGTAATAACAAAAACATTTATTTCTGTGAAAAAAAATAAGGCCAAAACAGATTAGCTTGTTCGAGTTTTCCCTCTTTCCTTCTCTTTTAAATAAAAGCGCGTGTGCATTTTACTTTCACTTTCAAATTAGCAGTAATTCTGTGTCAAGCAATTGTTCACTAGTTTTTCCTCGCTTTCCTTCACTTTAAGATAGCTTGTAAAAGCTTTGTGCACATTTTACTTTCACTTTCAAATAAGCAGCAATTCGCAGTCGATTCAATTCAAGCAACAACAAAATACAAAGTCAAACTCACAGAACTTTTAACTTTCAACAAAACGAATAAAAATACACCATGCTATATACCTAATATAAAAATAATAAATTACATAGTCTACACAAAGTTTAAATAGGTAGGTATACAAAACTGAAAATCAGCAGACACTGTGGAACCAAAAAAATAAGAAACTTATTAGCAAAACGAATAGGAAAGCTTGGAGGCACTACACGTTGATGTAAAATAATAAATAAAATACACAAAGTTTAAATAAAGTAAAAAGCAGCAAACACAAAGTAAACAAATAAGTAAGTAATAAAACTAATGTTTTAAAAAACTTCCATAATCACAGGCAAAATTAACTGGCTTTTCAAAGTCCAAAATATTGCCACACAGGCGCTTTTGCATTTCGTTTCTCCTGCCACTGTCTTGTCTTTCTCACCTCACTCTTCTTGTCAGCTCGACTCACTCTCCTTACTTGATAAATTAAATCGGACTTGTAAACAAAACCGTGTCTCTGCCATTCATATATACAGAGGCAAGCGGAAAATGCAGGATTCATATTTAAACCCTCTTTTTGTGATTTAATATTCACAGACACTAGTCTAGGCCTATATCGTGATTCTAATTAAGTGACAGACCTACTTTTGATTTTTTCATCTAAAAATGTAAATTAAAACAAGTAAAAGTAAAAATTCTGTTTATATGAATGAACTCCGCAATCCCGTCTGTGTCTTTGCGGAAACTAGGGATGTCCCGATCAGGTTTTTTTTGCCCTTGAGTCCGAGTCATTTGATTTTGAGTATCTGCCGATACCAAGTCCCGATCCGATACTTAATACATTTATAATACATTTACATTTACATTTACATTTACATTTAGGCATTTGGCAGACGCTTTTGTCCAAAGCGACATACAGTTGGGAGAACATAGAGCGATTCTTCTTAAGGAGACAAACAGACACAGGCAGTGCTATAATACCAGATTTCAAGTGGTGCTTCAGACAAGTACAAGCTAGAAAGGGAAGGAATAAAGAGATTAATTTTTTTTTTTTTTTTTTTTTTTTTTTTATTATTATAACAGCAAATAGAGTTGAAAGAGATGAGTTTTAAGCTGTCGCTTGAAGCTTGTCAGGGAATCAGCATTCCGGATAGGGGTAGGAAGATCGTTCCACCAGCCAGGAACAGTAAAAGAGAATGTTCTGGATAGTGATTTAGCACCTCTCTGTGATGGTACCACAAGGCGTCGCTCACTAGCAGATCTCAGAGTTCTGGAGGGGGTGTAGATTTGCAATAGCGAGTGCAGATAAGCAGGTGCAGTAGCTGTGGTTGTCCTATATGCAAGCATCAGAGTCTTGAACTTGATACGAGCTGCAATTGGGAGCCAGTGCAAGGAGATAAAGAGAGGTGTAACATGGGCTCTTTTGGGCTCGTTGAAGACCAGCCGTGCTGCTGCATTCTGAATCATTTGTAGAGGTTTGATTGTGCATGATGGAAGACCAGTCAAAAGAGCATTGCAGTAGTCCAGTCTGGAGATGACAAGGGCCTGGACAAGAAGTTGTGTAGCCTGCACTGTTAGAAAGGGCCTGATCTTTCTGATGTTGTGCAAAGCAAACCTGCAAGATCGAGTAGTCTTTGCAATATGATCTTTGAAAGACAGCTGGTCATCAAAGATGACACCCAGATTCCTGATTGAGTTTGAAGAAGTGATTGTGGAAGAGCCCAGCTGGATGGTGAACCCATGCTGTAAGTTTGGAGTGCAAGGAAAAACAAGAAGCTCAGTTTTTGCCAAGTTAAGCTGGAGGTGATGTTCTTTCATCCACGTTGAGATGTCCGCCAAGCAGCCTGAGATCCGTGCAGGTACTGTTGGATCATCTGGTTGAAATGAAAGATGGAGTTGTGTGTCGTCAGCATAGCAATGGTAGGAGAAGCCATGTGACTCTATGATGGGACCCAGTGATGTTGTGTATATGGAGAAGAGGAGAGGACCAAGAACTGATCCCTGAGGAACTCCAGTGATCAGTTGATGTGTTTTGGATACCTCTCCTCCCCAGGTTACCGTGAATGACCTACCGGTGAGATAGGATTCAAACCAGCGAAGCGGAGTTCCTGTGATGCCCAGCGATGAGAGGGTGGACAGGAGGATCTGATGGTTGACGGTGTCAAAAGCAGCGGATAAATCAAGCAGAATTAGAACTGATGATTTAGAATCAGCTTTTGCTGTCCGCAAGGCTTCAGTAACTGACAGTAGCGCAGTCTCAGTTGAATGGCCCCTCTTGAAACCTGACTGGTTAGGATCCAGTAAGTTGTTCTGTGAAAAGAACAATGATACCTGGTTGAAAACAACTCGTTCGAGGGTTTTTGCTATGAATGGAAGCAGAGAGACCGGTCTGTAGCTGTCAAGAAGTGAGGTGTTCAGTGTTGGTTTCTTAAGCAGTGGGGTTACCCGAGCCTGCTTAAAAGAAGTTGGAAAAGTGCCTGTGAGGAGCGATGTATTTATGATGTGTGTGAGTGCTGGTAAGACAGTAGGAGAGATTGCTTGAAGAATGTGTGAGGGGATGGGATCAAGTGGGCATGTTGTAGGGTGGCTGGAGAGGAGAAGTTTTGATACTTCTGTCTCAGTGAGGGGACAGAAGGAGAAAGTGAGAGTGTTCGAAGTGGGTGTGGTGGGTTGTAAGTCATGTGTATGAGGGGCTAAGAATTGTTTGCTGATTGTTCGAGTTTTGTCTGTGAAGAATTGTGCGAAATCATTAGCTGTTAGTGTAGTGGTGGGTGGTGGTGGAGGGGGACAGAGGAGAGAGTTAAATGTTTTGAAGAGATTGCGCATGTCAGAAGCACTATTGATCTTGTTATGATAATATGAGGATTTGGCAGTGTGGAGTTGAGTAGAAAAAGCAGAAAGCAACGATTGGTACATACTCAGGTCAGACGGGTGTTTAGATTTGCGCCATTTTCTTTCTGCTTGCCTGAGTTTGGACCGATGTTCATGAAGAACATCAGTCAGCCAGGGGTTAGAGGGGGTAGCCCGTGCTGGCCTGGTGGAAAGAGGACAGATATCGTCGAGACAAGACTTTAAGGTGTTGCATAAGGTGTCAGTGGCTGCATCCACATCCAGAGATGAGAAATGGGTAGGTGAGGGAAGAGAGGAGGAAAGTACAGAGGAAAAGTGTGAGGGTGAGAGGGAGCGTAGGTTGCGTCTGAAAGTAACCGGTAGAGGGGTTGGTGACGCATAGGTTGAAAGATGAATATTAAATGTAATAAGGAAATGGTCAGAGACGTGTAGGGGTTTGACCAGGATGTTGTCAGTGATACAATTGCGAGTGTAAATTAAGTCAAGTTGGTTGCCAGATTTGTGAGTGCTCGTAGTGGTAAGGCGTTTGAGATCAAATGAGGCAAGAAGTGAATGGAAATCTGTAGCATAAGGCTTGTTAAGATGAATGTTAAAATCACCAAAGACCAAAAGTGGACTGCCATCTTCTGGAAAAGAGGATAGCAGTCCATCCAATTCTTCTAGAAAGGTGTTTAGAATTTGGCCTGGAGGGCGGTAAATGACCACAACCTGGAGTTTTACAGGAGCTGTGAGTGTTATTGCATGACATTCAAATGAGCTATGATTGCCTATGGGTGAATGTGTTGTGTATTTCCACTTGTCAGAAATGAGCAGACCAGTTCCCCCACCCCGCCCAGTCTGACGCGGAGTGTGAGAAAAAGTAAAATTCTTAGAGAGAGCAGCGGGGGTTGCTGAGTCTTCTGGACGAATCCAGGTCTCAGTCAAGCCCAAGATGCTAAGATCAGATTGTATGGAATAAGCAGAAATGAAGTCTGCTTTGTTAACTGCGGACTGACAGTTCCAGAGGCCAACAGAAAAAGCAAGAGGTGGAGTAGAGGATGTAGCAATAGGACGTAGGTTAGCAAGATTGCGATGCCGTTTGCGTGAGGAGTTAGTGCGTGGTTGAGTGACAACCGGAATATATTGAAAACACATGATAGAATTGGAAGGCAAAAGAGAGGAGAGAGAAAATGAAAGAAGTACTTGTGTGCGTTGTCGGTTTCGTTGCTCGGTGAAGTCGCGCAGGAAAAGTCGCAGGTCTTTACTTTCGTCGGTCTTAAGTCGCGCAGGAAAAGTCGCAGGTCTTTACTTTCGTCGGTCTTCACGCGAGGAGGCTGAACGCTTCCGCTGACGCTTCCGCGTCAGCTTTCAGATGTCAAATAAATACTCAATCGAACGAGAATTAGGGGGAAAAGCCGTTACGCCTACTGCTTAATTCACCCGAAAGCAAGGCAAATGGCTCAAATAGAAACTAAACCGAGACACTTAAGTGCTCGCAGGAAGGCAGCAATAACAATAACAACAGCTTGGTTTCGCCGACGGCTTACTAGTCTAATTTTAATAAGTGCTATCAAAACTACAATTTCAAATTACACCACGATAATAGTTACTAAAATGTACGAAACGAAAAAGAAAAGTTCTAGCAGCAACTTGCAAAGTACACAACTCTAAATGAAATAAAGTATTACGCAAACACTTACGCTTAGCCGCTGTGCTTGTTTCCTTCTCGGTGAAAAAGTCGCTTCTCCACGAATGACACTGAGTAAACGGCTTAAATAATACTCAGTCGCCGTCACGCCTACTGCTTAATTCACCCGAAAGCAAGGCAAATGGCTCAAATAGAAACTAAACCGAGACACTTAAGTGCTCGCAGGAAGGCAGCAATAACAATAACAACAGCTTGGTTTCGCCGACGGCTTACTAGTCTAATTTTAATAAGTGCTATCAAAACTACAATTTCAAATTACACCACGATAATAGTTACTAAAATGTACGAAACGAAAAAGAAAAGTTCTAGCAGCAACTTGCAAAGTACACAACTCTAAATGAAATAAAGTATTACGCAAACACTTACGCTTAGCCGCTGTGCTTGTTTCCTTCTCGGTGAAAAAGTCGCTTCTCCATATAAAAAAAAATAAAAAATAGAGAAGAGTGAAGAAACAGATCCAGGATGATGGACCCCTCTGGGGTCTGAGGGTGTTTTTGGGCCCTGAAGAAGTTTTGACATGCCTTGACATTTGTGCATTTTTCAGTATCTTAAATACATATTCATGGCTAAAGTCAGATGATATTGTAATCAGCACAAACTGGGCTACAATAATATGCAAGCAACATGAATGTACATGTTTGTGTTTTTGAGAAAACAATGTTTATGCGTGCTTAGTGAAAAACTAAAAAAAAAGTCACTTAAAAAAGGCAATGAAACACGGACAGAATATTTGTTCACAAGGCTTTTGAGATCTGGATGTGGTAGGCTAGAGTTTTTTCTACAAAATGATGTGAAAATCATCTCATTCACTCGTTCAAAGAAAACAATATATTGATGTAAATTTACCAAAGCATGTTTTGAGATGAAAAGAGAATATGCAAGAGATTGACAATAGTCATGAATATTTAGTGATTCACACCTGAGAGACACAAAGAGCCCTCCCTAATGGCCCATCAACCACACTGTGACTCTCAGGTAAAAAACAATGTGAGAAGATTCAAAGAATGGAGTTTTAGATTTTGTATTTTACTTAACACAGTAATCAAAACATACATAATGAAAGTTAAGGACACATTATTGAGCACCCTGATCTACAGATATTAACAGACTTTGTGTCATTTCTGAAAACTGATTCTTTTCTGAATTCTGTTCAACAAGTGAAACAAGTAAATCATACCTGACATTTAAGTGCTTGCAGAACTCATCATCAGTAGTCAAGAAACTTGATTTGCACTAGAATATCAGTGGAGTTGAACATCTGAAGTTGTATCTGCGTTTTATATCTGAGGAACTAATTATAAATAAATATAAGATTTATTCCTCTCAGCACGTCTTCTTTCAGAAACGAACAATCCAGATGAATTTGACGAAAAGTCTTGCTGCTTTGTTGACGGTGATGTGGGCGTTTTCTTCCCGCACTTCGCACGTGGCTAATTGTAATATGAAAGCGAAAGTAACTTATGGGCGTCGACAAATGAAAGTTAATGAGGTCCAAGGGGATAAACTGGACATCGCGTTGGTTTTATATGGATTACTTTATCACAGAATATTTGTTTTCGACAAAACTTACTTCGTTTAAAAGTAGAAATATCAAGCTTTCTCCGGGTATATGTATAATGCATCGGTGTGCTGTTTTCGCCGAGTATTTGATCATTTAAGTGACGCGTTTCAAAATGAAGATCAGGGAGACCAACGCGGCACACAGCACTCCCTGTATATTTTCTTTATTTGTTAAAAGCTCACCGTTTTATTGTTATTATGTGTCTGTACAAAGAAAAGTAGACCCTTTACAGATTCGATTGATGTATTGATCTTATCTGTACGATCAAAACTGATGGAGTAATTTAAGTTTATATAGGGGGCTTTTAAAAAAAACGCACCAAAACGCACCGGCACGTTCTTTGACCCCAGAGGGTTAACTCTGTGCCACCGCATAACTATAGATGTGTTTAAAAATAATAAGAATATATATACATATATATTCGAGTCCTGATCGGGAGGTAACGTCCGATTCCGATCGAGTCTGAAACCACGTGATCGGGCCCGATTTCCGATCACGTGATCGGATCTGGACATCCCTAATCGGTACTCAGTAGTACCGACACAACTTGGTCGGTACCCTTAAATGTATAGAGTTCGGTACCTAACCCTATACACACTGAAGCATTTATGTAGGTTCTCTCTCTCTCACACACACACACACACACACACACACCTGCGCAGTCCAGCGTGTGTGTTCTCCATCCAGCTGCTGCAGGAGTTTCTCGGCTGCACTGATGGTCTCTTGTGCTCTGCTCACTTCAGACTCCAGTTTAGCTGCTTCAGTCGTACGACACTGAAACCTGGACGAGATGTCATACACACACACACAAAACCTAGTGAGCTGCCTATCTAGACAGCAAGGCATCTAGGACACACTTAAAGTGTGAAGACCATTCCAAAAGGCCATATCACATGCATTATTTGTGAAGAATGCAATTTCCAAAAAAATGCATCAGGGTTATTATCGTTACCTATAGAAAAAAAACATTAAAATGAAATAAAATAAATATTAACAAAATATAATAAAACTAAATTAATCTTATTTTATTTAAAATCTTATTTAGTGGACAGGGTAACATTTCTCATTTGGCTTTATTTAAGTAAAATAACTCTAACTAAATAAACTAAAACTGCTCACCAAGCCTGCATTTATTATAAAAATGAAATCTAATTCAAAATATTATATTTATACTATAAAAACTATAATAGAAAAACTTGCAAAAAAAAAAATATATATATATTTATGTTTTTGCCGTACTTTGGATCAAATAAATGCAGGCTTGGTGAGCAGAAAAGACTTCTTTAAAAAAACATTACAAATCTTAGTGTTCAAAAACTTTTGGTTGGTTGTGTATTTAAAAAAAGACAAAAAAAAAAAAATCCCAACAAAATAAATAAATAAAATTCACTAAAACTAAAGTCCAAAAAGAAATTATAAAAATAAAATCTAATTCAAAATATTACATTTGTATTATAAAAACTATAATAGAAAAACAATGCAATGTAATCTTAATAAACTAAAAAAACTAAATAAACTATATTAAAACAATAAAATAAAACGTATTAAAATAAAAAAAAAAAACAATAAAACATTATAAAACATGTTAATCATGACCAAAATGGATGAATTCCTTCTCACATATTAAAATATCGTGTTCTTAGTTTAGCAAAACTAATATCAAACACTGCCAGAATTAATTGTGAGTCTTACTTCTCCTTCAGCTCCAGAACTTTTTCTCCCACAGAGTTCAGCTCTTTTTCCAGCCTGTTCTTCCGGTTCTCTGTCTTTCGCAGGTTTCTGGAATAAAAGCAGAGAGATTGTGTGAGAGAGAATCTCTCTGTAACAGTCCAGATGTAAGCAGAGGTTTACTGAAGTGTGTACTGACTCCATCAGTCCTGCATGCTCCGTCTCCAGCGGCTGGATCTTCTCCAGCACATGTGAGTACTGAACATTGGCCTTCACCCATGCGGCCAGAGGAGCAGCGGCTGCACTCGCACGCTTCGCATTCTGCAACATGACAATATAGTTAGATGACCATTCACAGTAAAGTTTACAAAGAGGAAAACTGTCAGTGGTGTTAAGTTTGAGTGAACTATCCCTTTAAATTTTATTTATTATATCTAAATTGTTTTATAAATTGTATTTATTAGTTTCAGTTTATTTAGTTTTAATTATTTTAGTATTTGAAGTTTTCTTTATTATTTCCATTTCCATTTATCCTATGGTGAGACAAACAAGATAATGAGCTTAATAAAATTACATTGAAATGTAACAACATTAACAAAATCAAAAATAAAAATTGGGGCTAAATTAAGTTTTCACTTAAATTTTAAAGTTTTAGTTATTTTGTTGTGTGTGTGTTTTTTTTTTTACATTTTTATTACTTTTTGAATATGTTCAACAGAAAAAAGAAAATAATTGATAGTGAGTAAATGACAGAATTTTCATTTTTGGGGTGAACTATCCCTTTAAATTTATTTAATATATCTAAACTGTTTTATAAATTTGTATTTATTAGTTTTAGATTATTTAATTTGAGTTATTTTAGTATTTGAAGTTTTCTTTATTATTTTATTTACATTATTTACATTAAATGAAAATGTAATAAAAAAAAAATTTTCACTTAAATTTTTAAGTTTTAGTAATTTTAAGTTTGTTGTGCATTTTTGACATTTTTATTACTTATATGTCCAGCAGAAGACATAGAAAATAATTAATGGTGAGTAAATGACAGAATTTTCATTTAGTTTTCTTTATTATTTTATTTACATTTATTCTGTGATGAGACAAACAAGATAATGAGCTTAATAAAATTACATTAAAATGTAATAAAATTAAGAGAAAAAAATAAAAATGTTGAGCTTAAATTTTCACTTGAATGTAAAAGTTTTAGTAATTTTGTTGTGTTTTTTTTACATTTTTATTACTTTTTTATTATGTTGAACAGAAGAAAGAGAATAATTGATGGTGAGTAAATTACAGAATTTTCATTTTTGGGCTGAACTATCCCAACTATCACTTGTTTTAAAGAAGTCTCTTATGCTCATCAAAGCTGCATTTATTTTATTATTTAAAAAAAAAGAGTAATATTGCAAAATGTTATTACAATATAAAACATTGTTTTTTGTTTTTTTTTATCTACTTTAAAATATAATTTATTCCTGTGATGCAAAGCTGAATTTTCAGCAGCTGTAACTCCAGTCTTAAGTGTCACATGATCCTTCAGAAATCATTCTAATATGCTGATTTATTATTAGAATGATCAATGTTGGAAACAGTTGTGCTGCCAAATTGTTTTTTTGGAAACCTGTGATTCTTTTTTTCAGAATTCTCTGATGAATAACAAGTTAAAAAGCACAGCATTTATTCAAAATATAAATCTATTCAAACAATGTTTCAATCTATGCTATCCCCTTTTATTAGTTTAACACATCCTTGGTGAATAAAAGTATTGATTTCTTTCAAAAAAAAGAAAGAATACAAATTTACTGACCCAAAACTTTTAAACAGTAGTGTATATTGTTAGAAAACCTTTATATTTTAAATAAATGCTGTTATTTTTTAACCTTTTATTGATCAAAAAATCCTGAAAAAAGTATCACAGGTTCCAAAAAAAAATAAATAAATAAATAAGCAGCGCAACTGTTTCCAGCACTGATAATAAATCAGCACATTAGAATGATTTTTGAAGGTGACACTGAAGACTGGAGTAATGATTCTGGAAATTCAACTTTAATTACAGATATAAATCAAATTTTAATGTATATTAATATAGAAAAACATTGATTTACATTGTATTTTTGATCAAGTGAACAGCCTTGATAAGCATAAAACATTTTTCTATGAACCTTGCCTTATACACAGAGGCATTGTCATGTTAGAATAAAAAAGGGTCCTGTCCAAACTTTTGCCCTTAAAATAGAAGGACACAATTCCCTAGAAAAGCATTATATGCTTAAACATTAAGATTAGTACTCATGGATATGACTAAAGTAGTCAAACCTGTGCATTAGAAGGGGGTGTGCCAATACTTTTGGCAATATATGTATGTTTAAACAGTTTTTAAGAGATTCTGGCAAGTAGTGTTGCAAAAAGTGTATGTTTTAGTATGAATCAGATCCCCATGTACAATGTAAAATTAAGTTTTGTGTCTCTGTGTTACTTTAGGTAGGTGTGTGTGTGTGTGTGTGTGTGTTTGTGTGTGTGTCTGACCTTGGGGTCAAACGATGCCTTGTTCCTGTGCAGCAGCTCCTCGACGCTCTGTCGTATTTCGTGAGTGATGCTGCGTGCGTCAAACGTGACGATGTCTTCCCTCACTCCTCGCTTGGCTAAGAAACTGCCGTTTATAAACACTCCATTAGCTCTTCAATTATTCACCTAATTTAATGTTTTTAACCGAAAGCAAATGACCTAACGTCTCCGCACGCCTATTTGCAATGAAAATGCGCTAAATTAAAAGCATTAATTAGTCCAGAATGAGATTGGATTCATTTAGCCTGAAGAGTGTGAAGGTGTAATAAGCAGTATGACAGTTTAATTTCCCGGGAAGAGATAAACACCATAAATAAAGGCAGAATTCATTCGGTTACGGCCGTTAAAGGCTAATATAAAGCATGAATGATGACAGAGCGGCTCCCGCGCGCATCACGTCTGTCTCTCTCACCTCTTCATGCTGACCCAGGACGTGTCAAATATTCCCATGAGCCTCAGCACCCCCTCTAGGATGTCTCTGATGACGTCAGGCGGCATGCGCAGCGAGCGGATCTCAGACAGCGACTCTGGTTTAATGTTCCCCACTGCCTGCTTTGCCTCGTCCACCAGGGGCTGAGTACATATAAACACACAACACACAAACATGCACACATAAAATGTATTTTATGCTACTTCTGGAGCATTTAAAGAACACCAGACTGTCAATTGTGTGTTTATACGATCATCACTGCTGAACCATAAAACACAGATTAAATTAAAACCTGGTTATTAACTGGGAAAAAAATCTGAAAGTAAAATACTCTCTCACGACTTCAAAACTGAAATTAAAGAAAACTGGACTACAAATTCATTTTAGTTTTAGATAAATAGTATATTGTAAGAGATTAAAATGGTATAACCTTTAAATATCAACATTTCAAAAGCGATGACTAGACAGCCCTAAGAAATGTAATATTGTTAAAGATTAGTTTAAATTATATCATTTTTAAATACTATAACTAAAATAAAAGCTAAATATAAAGAAAAATAAACAAAAATTAATACACTCAACACTAATTAAAACTAAATGAAAAGTATAATCTGAAAAAATTAAAAAAATAAGATTTAATATGAATACAGTATTTGAAATATTATTAAATATAAAAACATTTAAAATAAAAAATAAGATCTTCAGATAAAAATATATAATTTTTTATTTATAAAAGCATTATTATTATTATTATTATTACTACTATTAAAATCACTACACTATTTTAGAAATATCATATTATTACATTTTTATTATTTCAATATTTGTAAATATATTATTATTATTATTATTATTTTATATATATATATGAAATATTAAAGAGTTAAAATATTAATAAAAAAATATTATAATAACCCTGGATGAGTTTCAGACAATGAGGTATTATTTTATTATTATTGATATGTTGTTATAGTTTTTGTTCATATTTTGAATTAGATTTTTTTACTTACATTTTAGAAAGGGTTTTTTGTTTTTGACATTTTTAGTAAATTATTAATATATCTATTTTTTTTTTAAATTAATGTATTATTTTCATTTACATTTATTCTGTGACAATACAAAACAGGATAATGAACAAATTCAATGTAATTAAATGTAATAAAATTAACAAAATAAAATGAGCTAAATTAAATTTTAATTTAAATTTTAGTTAATTTTGTTGTGCTTTTGACATTTGTATTATTTTTTTAAATATTTATAAATGTTTATTTATTAGTTTCAGTTTATTTAATTTTAAAGTTTTAATTATTTAAGTTTTCTTTTTATTATTTTCAGCTACATTTATTCTATGAGACACACAAGAAACTGAACTTAATTAAATGAATTTAAATACAATAAAACTAAAAAAATTAAATTAATTTTGTATATTTTTAGTAAATTACTTGTAGTTTTTGTAAAGTTGACATTTGTATTAGCTTTTAATATATCTATATTGTTTTATTAATTTTTATTTATTATTTTCAGTTTATTTAGTTTTAGTTATTTTAGTAATTCAAGTGTTCTGTTTGTTGTGTCCTTGATGAGACACAAACAATAAGTAATAAAATATGATAAACAAAATTTTCACTTAAATTTTAGTTACAGTTTTCAAATTTTCATCACTTTTTTATTTGTATTACTTATTTTTGTATTATTATTTTTTATTAGTTTTTTATGTATCTGTATTGTTTTATAAACTTTTATTTATTAGTTTTAGTTTATTTACTTTTAGTTATTTTAGTACTTCATTTTCATTTGATCATTTTCAGATACATTTAATTGTTTCAATTAACAAGAATTTTTGGGGTTTTAGATTTAGAATTCATGGTTTTAGTTTTAATTAACTGATAATAACACTGGCTCAGGATAACCAGACAGGTGTACTCACCTGAACCTCTCTGAGCTCCTCGTCTATTTTCTTCTTCCTCTCTTCAATCTTGGAGACCTCGTGTGCCATTCTCTCTTTGATCTTCTCCATCTCTGTCTTCTGGTCACTAGCGTTCTGAAACACACCGCATGTAAATACACTCACTGCATGAACTTCAAGCTGCGTGATTGTTTCCACACACATCTCAAACACACACCTGCATTGATGTGGTGATTTCCTGCAGGGCAGCGTCCGCCTCGGCCTGTTTGGTCTTCAGCAAGCTGCTCTGCTCGGCCGCCCGCCTCTTCAGCTCATCCACCAATGCCTTCGCTTCATTCAGCTTGGCCACGCCCGCCTGCGGTCACATGAGCCCTGAAACATTAGCATATGCGTTCACTGTGAATTCAAACTCTTGTCTGAATCAGTGAAGGTGCTGACCTGTAGGTGCTGCTGTTTGTGAGTCAGCTCTTTCCGTTTGGAGCTGTAGATGGACTGGTACACCTGGAGGAAGCTCAGGTATTGACTAGGAGTGGCTCCGAATTCCCGACACGACTCGTGGATCGCCAGGAAAGAGCGGTAGAGCTCTGCGTGCACGGACGCTGAAAGACAAACAAATCAGATAGAGTTTAACATTCAAATTTTGACTCTGATACGATACCTAACTAAAATATCTCGATACTAGAGGTCAACCGATGTTGATTAGCGGAACTATCGTTTATCGGCAAAAATCCATGCTGAAAGTTTTTCCTGGCTTGCGTCCGTTCCTGAAGCGGCTGAGAAGGCTCCGCTGTCATTACACAGTATGAGAGCCATAGATATGTATGATGAGAGCGGCCTCTAGAGGCGGAAATCACTGACAACACCTGCTGTTCGTTTACACACCTGATACTGCGCGGGACACTTTAAATGCGGATTTTTAAACAAACTATAGTGCATGTTTTCATATCATTACTTAGTAAGTTTTTTTTTGGCTAGATGCATTAGTAGAGAAAGCACAGCAGTATGTTTGCTCTCAAGGCTGAGAGGAAGCCAACATTAGCCGCACCTCAAGAGGTTAAAACAATGTGAACAAAACAGTAAGTCCAACCCAAATGTTTAAAGTCATGATTGTTACAATCTATTTGCATTGTTTATATCCAGATGATCACTTTAATGTCCCAAATTGATGTAAATGTACATAAAGACTTCATAATGGGCTGGAAGATTGTGTGCAAACATTTTTAGCAAAACTTTTTTTTCTTTCTGTGCCTCTAATAAAGTCTGTATGTTTCCCATAGAGAGCTATAATAAAGATTGCACTTTCTCTTTCCGTTTGCTGTGTTGTTTTAAACACCGAACTTCAAACTCATCTATCGTTCTTGAAGTAAACTTATATCCATTTGGTGATTAAATAAACAGTTTCAGACTGGTGTTTGAACTGAACGTGATGCGTCCGGTGTGTGTGATAACTGATACGAGATCTCCATTTGCGGTGCTGGGCTTTTGCCGGGTTTGTGACTAAAATATTTTGTTATTTTGATTAGATATTTATCAAGTGTTTTAGAATATAAGTAGTTAAACTGTGAGAGTACACATACAATATCTATATGATGTAATTTTAATACTATGGCTTTTGTGTAGATGTTTAAAGACTGTTGATATGAAATGAAAACACTTCACAATAAGAGTCCATTTGTAGCATTAACTAAGCTTGATAAAAGCTGTAGAATGTAAGTGTTGTTCCTTGTAATTGTGTTTTAAATTTCAACATTTACTGATATTTTTAAATATATAATTAATATTGATACATTGATTCTTTTACAAAGTTTGGCTTAGTCCCTTTTTTAAATAATAGACCACTGTTTTAGTTTCTATTCAGTATCCAACCTAGCTATCAGTCGACCTCTAGTATATGATATGAGAATGTTTTTTTCTCAAAAGTATGTGTGTAGTAAACTGCGTGTCCATTCATTCATACAGAGATGCGCAGAATTTGCAGTATTCATATTTAAATTGAAAATTTGCTTTTATGAGTGGATCCCAAGATTCTGTCCACGTTTTCTGCTTCACTTTAATTATAGGACCCTAAAAAAACAGTGTTAATACGGCTCTTATCAAAATGCTTTCTAAAAGTACTGATACTAGTAAAATGTGGAATCTTATCGTTTTTTAAAGCAGGGTATCGCAATACCTTTTTAACTAGTGCAGTCATACTGTAAAAAAACACACTACCAGATTTCTTCTTCTTCTTCTGTTTGTCTCCATCTTTGTTGTCTTCTTCTTCCATCCTTGACAGCAGCATCTCTGGGATCTGATTGAGTCACAAAGAGTTTGAGAGGTGGAGAACTTTCTTTGTGCTAAATTAATTGTTGTGAATCAAGCAACACGTCTAATTTTGTTTCTCTGCTCACCTTCTTCATACTGCTGTCAGACCAGCCCTCCATCCACTGGACTGAGCACTTCCTGTAGAGGGCAGGGTTACTCTCACAGTTAATGGTGAAGTGCTCATTAGTGCAGTCCATGATCAAAACCACATGGAGGTTCTGCTGAACGCCTGCACAAACACACACAAAACAGGTGTTACTTTATTATTTAATTAGGTTTTATTTTCATGTTTTCAGTTTCCATTTTAATTTTAGTAATTTCATTATTATTATTATTATTTTTAAAGCATTTCTATTTAGCATTTATTTAATAAAAAAAATTTAAAACTTTAATCCTTCAACTCCAACAGGATTTTATTTCAGGCAACATTTCAAAGTTTTTCATCTAATATTTATATTTCAATTTATTTTAGCTTTTTTTTATTTATTTATTTATTTTATTTCAATTACCAATAACAATTTCTTTTTGGATTTTAACCATGTCAAACTCACACATAACAAATAAATAAGGAAAGTATTAATTTTAGTTTGTATCATATTTTAGTGGTTGTTTATCAGCTTTGGAGTCATCTTTATGTTCAGCAGAAACATTAATAAATGTATAATATAATATATATATATATATATATATATATAATTTATAATATATTACATTATTTAAACAATTTAAAATATTAATAAATGTTTCATATATTTTAAATATATTATTACTTTAAATATATCCTAAATATTACACAGTTTAAAATTTGTACAAATTATATTAATTTAAAAAAAAAACTATAGATAGATATATGTGATCAGATTCAGATGATGAGGTGTTATTGTAGTATCACTGACATACTATTAAAATTTTTGTTAATATTTTTAATTCGATTTTATTTCATATTTTAACTTAAATTTTTTGTAAAGTTGTGCTTAGTTTTTTTTAATACATCTATAATGTTATTCATTTTCATTTATTAGTTTCAGTTTATTCAGTTTTAGTTATTTTAGTACTTCAAGTTGACTCCAAAACTAATAAACAAGCACTAAAAGACAAAATATGTTTATAGCAGATTTACACATTTAAAAATTTATTTTTGTCTTGCTCTCCTAAGAAAACGGACCAAAAAATATTGACACCTTGCATGTTTTTATATACATGACTTTTGTCCAAAAAAGTGGATGAGACCATAATTAACCTCTGACTAAAGCATTAATTTTTTTAATTAATTAGATAAATTTTAACATCAAACTATTTCAATTATAATTTAAAAAATAATAATAATTTTAATTTAAAATATATTTTGACTTCTTATTGTAATTTAAAATTAAAAATATATATGTGCAGCTAATCAAATGATTACATTTATTAAAGCAAAAAGATCAAAGAATAATAAAAAGTCAATGTCTCCCACCTAAACATTTATACCTAAGCATATATATGTTGCTGGAATGTACAATATGAAATACATCAATACAGAAAAGCAAAATGTGCTTGTCAAAAGGGTTTATGGAACATTAAAGCAATAGTGTGTGTATCTGTAAATGAGCTCTTACGGTGGGAGAAATAGTTGAGAACCGGCCCAGTGAATCCATCCTGTGATGCTTGATCTTTTAGAGATGATAGCAGAGGCTCCAACTCTTCAGTGGAGTACAATCCTGGAACCTCACCTGTTATGAAAATAAAATAGGATAACAGTGTATGAATGACACTATATGTTGCAAACAGTGTGACACAAAGTATGGATAATAACTGACCTGAGGACAGCAGACTGTTGACCATCTCCAGGAAGGAAGGATGAACAAACTGATGATCTTCCAGCAACAAAACAACCTGCTGTCCATCCAAAGCGGCCGACTGCATGACCTACAGAGAAACATAGTCTGAACGAGAGCCTTGTGTTATTAGTGCACAGAGAGAGAGGATGGAAAGAGACTCACAGTTTTCAGATCAGATTTGAAGTGTTTCAGCGAGTACGAGCGGGAGATTTTGGGAGTGAAGAGAGACGCCCCATGCATGTGGCTGACCACGCATGTAGCCGTACGCCGACCGACGCCGCTACGACCCGCTAGCAGCAGCGAGCCGCCTGGAGAGCTCAAAACACGATCTACTCGAGACATGTAGTCCAGAACCTCCGGAAACAACAGGATGTCCAGCTCGCGGTTATCACGTCCATACAGAACTATTCCCTGATGAGACACAAAACAAGATAATGTGCTTAATTCAATTAATTTAAATGTAATAAAATTAATAAAATAAAATATATATATATATATTATAAAAATATATTTAATACAATTATAAAATATGCAGGGTAACAAGTTAAAATTAAATAAAATGTTTACATCATTTTTTCCAAATGTAGTAAATTAAATTAAATGCTTAATAGAATTAGGGGTGTCTCACACCTAAACATTACATTTATGCATCCAAAGTGACCTATATTGCTTTCAAGGCATTATAACATTAAATACTTGTAAATAATTTAATAAAATTGAACAAAAATAATTTAATTAAACATATAAAATATAATATATAATATATATATATATATATATATATATACACACACACATAATTAACAAAATTATAAAATGTATTAAATTATAAGCTAAATTAAATATTTAGCTAAATATTTGTAAATAATTTATTCAAATGTAACAAAAAAAAATGTATTATATATATATATATATATATATATATATATATATACACATACATGCATACATACATACATACACACACACACACACACACACCCACAAAGAATTTATTAAATTATTAAAACACTTATACAATGATTTCCTAATTAAAAAACAATATAATGATTTAAATTAAACGACTGAAATCCTATTTATTAAATTATTCAATACAATTATGAAATCTGCAAGGTAATAAGCTTAACTAAATAAATTACAGTTTAATTTAATAAATCAATAAAATAAATTAAATAAAAAAAATAATAAGATAATGAGCTGAATTAAATTACTTAAATCAAATGTACTTTTGTCTCCTTAACGGCTGTTTTTTGGGTCGACAGCTTATAAAAATGTAGGTCTGGGACATGGCAGCTTTTAGACATTGTTCTGTTTTCAGTCAGAAATGACAAGGAGGCAGCTTTCCGCAATACAAAGTCAATGGAGAGCGTTGGATTGTTGGATTGAAAAATCGATAATTTTGACCCATTCAATGTATTTTTGGCTATTGCTACTAATACACCCATGCTACTTAAGACTGGTTTTGTGGTCCAGGGTCACATTTGATTTCTTTTCTTACCTTGTGTATAATCTCACTGAGGTCACTGGCGTTGAGACGTCCGAGTGATTTACCATGTGGTGGCAGAGGCTGACCAGGAGAACGTCCCTCGTGAGATGCGGCCCACGTTACAAAGTACGCATCTGTAGTAAATCACAACACACAAATAAACAATCAAAGGATCAAGGCAGCATTTGTTTATGTATCAAAAATACATTAAAAAAATACATAAAATATTTTTACAATTTAAAATAGCAGATTTTATGTAAATATCTGTTAAAATTTATTGGTGTGATCAAAAAACGAATTTTCAGCATCATTACTCCAGTCTTCAGTGTCACATGATCCTTCAGAAATCATTCTAATATGCTCATTTGTTGCTAAAGAAACATTTCTGATTATTATCAATGTTGAAAACACTTGCTGGCCAATATTTTTGTGAAAACTGGATTCTTTGATGAATAGAAATTTTGAAATGGAAATCTTTTGTGACATTATAAATGTCTTTACTGCCACTTTTAATCAATTTAATGCATATTTGATGAATAAACGCAAGTGTGTGTGTGTGTGTGCGTGTGTGTGACCTGTCATGTTGTCAAGCGTATCCGAGCCCCAGTCACCCCTGATGACGGAGGACAGGATGTTGTCAAAGACATTCAGATCTTTAGAGGACACAATCCGGTCCCTGAACAGACGTCGAGCTTCATATGCCACAGCCTCAAGGACTGAATGTACGGCAGATTTACCTGTGCATACAAACAGAAAACATGAGAACCTCACAGACTTCTACTGTTTATGAATTAAGCTCATTAAAATCAGTATAAATATAACAAGACACCTTTTGGCATATTACCCTAAAATAATTCATTATTCAGTCACTTTAACAGCTCCAAAACCTAGTGAGCTGCCTACCTAAACGTTTTAGGGCATCTTCATATATCAAAAGACAGGAAGACCATTCCAAAAGATTGACTGTAAATATTATTTGTCTCTCAATAATAAAAATGCATTTGTATGTACACATTGCATGTTTGCATTTAGCTGATGCATTTATCCAAAACAATCTGCATTTCATTCAAGGTACACATTTTATCAGTTAACGCACTGTCAATGTTTGGAACGGAGCCCATGTTTAATTTCATTACTTTTGTTTTTGTGGACACAGAGGTGTCAGATTTGGGATGTGTTCGTGAATTAGTGCTGGAGTAATGAATGTATTGAGTTCACCTGCACTCAGGTCGTATCGCAGCAGATTCAGGACCCATTGTGTGAGCAAACAAGGGGTGAACAGATAGTGACTGTGATCATCGACAGAGAATTTAGCCTTCACCTGAAACACAAAAACACACCAGTCAAAAAACACACTATCATTCTTTTGAAGAAATGAATCCTTTTATGCGGCAAGGGCACATTCAATTGATCAAAAGTGAGTAAAGACACAGGTTACAATAAATCTTTTTAAACAAAAGCTGTTCTTTTGAAACACTTATTCAAATATGAATGATATACAATTAGGGATGTAACAGTATCAAAATCTCACACAATACAATATTTATTGTGATATTTTATTAAAAGACAAATAAAGATTTGAAAAAATAAACGTGAAAATATTGTAAATTTTAAAGTTCAATTATTCTGTGCTAATAACTTCCTAATCATGCTAACAACATGCTAGTAACTTGCCAATCATGCTAACAACATGCTAGTAACTTGCTAATCATGTTAATAACATGCTAGTAACTTGCTTATCATTCTAGAATCCTGCTAACATGTAATCATGCAAGAATCATGCTAGTAACTTGCTAATCATGCTAACAACATGCTAGTAACTTGCCAATCATGCTAACAACATGCTAGTAACTTGCTAATCATGTTAATAACATGCTAGTAACTTGCTTATCATTCTAGAATCCTGCTAACATGTAATCATGCAAGAATCATGCTAGTAACTTGCTAATCATGCTAACAACATGCTAGTAACTTGTCAGTCATGTTACAATCATGCTAATAACATGCTAGTAACTTGCCAATCATGGTAATAACATGCTATTAACTTGCTAATCATGTTAATAACATGCTAGTAACTTGCCTATCATTCTAGAATCCTGCTAACATGTAATCATGCAAGAATCATGCTAGTAACTTGCTAATCATGCTAACAACATGCTAGTAACTTGTCAGTCATGTTACAATCATGCTAATAACATGCTAGTAACTTGCCAATCATGGTAATAACATGCTATTAACTTGCTAATCATGTTAATAACATGCTAGTAACTTGCCTATCATTCTAGAATCCTGCTAACATGTAATCATGCAAGAATCATGCTAGTAACTTGCTAATCATGCTAACAACATGCTAGTAACTTGTCAATCATGTTACAATCATGGTAATAACATGCTAGTAACTTGCCAATCATGGTAATAACATGCTATTAACTTGCTAATCATGCTAACAACATGTTAGTAACTTGCTAATCATGCTAGAATCATGCTAACAACATGCTAGTAACTTGCTAATCATGTTACAATCATGGTAATAACATGCTAGTAACTTGCTAATCATGTTACAATCATGGTAATAACATGCTAGTAACTTGCTAGTAGAAATGTGCTAACAACATGTTAGCAAATTGCGAATCATGCTAACAACATGCTAGTGACATGCTAATCATGTTAGAAACATGCTTGCAACATGTTAATCATGCTAGTAACTGGCTAATCATGCTAGAAATGTACTAGTCACATGCTATCATCTATCTATCTATCTAAAACTAAGCTTTTAAAACTACTTTAAATTTCAAAAATGTAAAACTTTTTAAAACTTCTTAAACTTACATTTTAAACTAAACTAAAATGTATCACGGTCTCCACAAAAATGTTGGCAGCACAACTGTTTTCAACATTGATAATTATCAGAAATGCAGCAAATCAGCATATTAGAATGATTTCTGAAGAATCATGTGACACTGAAGACTGGAGTAATGATGCTGAATATTCATCTTTGATCACAGCAATAAATTACATTTTAGCATATTCACATAGAAAACAGCTATTTAAAACTGTAATAATATTTCACAATATTTAACTGTATTTTGATCTAATAAATGCATTCTTGGTGGGCAGAAGATACTTAATTAAAAATATATAACTCAAATATAATAAAAACCGACATCAAATGCAGACACTTTTAAATGACCAATCAGATCTGACCTGCTCATACACCTGCACCAATGAGCCGGCGAGCTGGTGGATCTTCCCTGTGGAGCTCCAGGTTGGATCAGTACCCAGAGTCCTTTGCAGCACGGGTTTCAGGTACGCACTGTAGATGGTCTGCAGTTGCTCTCTGTCTGGATAACTACAGGAGAGATGTATTCGTGATAAGAGGGATCATACAAAATGTATGTTATTTTTTATTTAGACCTGAATAAGATATTTCACATAAAAGATGTTTACATATAGTCCACAAGAGAAAATAATAGCTGAATTTATAAAAAACGACCCTGTTCAAAAGTTTATATACCCTTGATTCTTAATACTGTGTTGCTACCTGAATGATCCACATTCATGTTTTTTTGTTTAGTGACAGTTGTTCATGAGTCCCTTGTTTGTCCTGAACAGTTAAACTGCCTGCTGTTCTTCAGAAAAATACTTCAGGTCCCACAAATTCTTTGGTTTTCCAGAATTTTACCCTTTCCAACAATGACTGTATTGCCCTTCAGAAGCTACAGAAGATATGTTTCCAAGGAAAAAAAAAAAGTTAAATTTACCCTGATCTTCAAATTTAAAAAGGCTCTTAATGCATTGTGTTTCCTTCTGGAGCATCAGTGAGTGTTTGAACCTTCTGTAATAGTTGCATATGAGTCCCTCAGTTGTCCTCAGTGTGAAAAGATGGATCTCAAAATCATACAATCATTGTTGGAAAGGGTGCAATTACAAAAAAATGCTGGAAAACCAAAACAATTTGGGAACTGAAGGATTTTTCTGAAGAACAGCAGGCAGTTTAACTGTTCAGGACAAACAAAGGATTTAGAAACAACTATCACTAAACAAAAAAAACACAGCTGTGGATCATACAGGTAACAACACAGTATTAAGAATCAAGGGTATGTAAACTTTTGAATGGAATTATTTTTTAAAAAAATCAACTATTATTTTCTTTTAAATGCTATATGTACGTTTTTTATGTGAAATATCTCATTCAAGTCAGTACTAAACAAAAAACATGCATTTTGTATAATCCCGTTTTGTTAAAATAATGAACAGACTTCAACTATACATGTGTGTGTGTGTGTGTGTGTGTGTGTGTGTATCAGAACTCACTCAATGGTGCAAATCCGTACGATGGAGGTGAAGCGTGACGTAAGTGTGTGCCGCCCCACAGCGCCACCTGCTGACATGGATGCCACAATCTGAATGTTCTCCAGTCCAACCCACTCCAGGTTCTCGTCATAGAAGCCCTGATATGTCAAGACCTGTGGAAGAAGATTGTGAGATACTAAACAGGTGCAAAAAAACCGGTCTGCACCAAACAAAAGTGTGACAAGTGACCTGCTGCAGGAAGGCGATGAGGTTGCTGGTGCCCCACTTGTCGGGTTTGGGCAGGTTGATGTCTTTGAGGTACAGCACCAGCCTCTCGCAGTCTTTGGGCCGGTACACGCGTCCCGTGTTGGAGCTGATGACCAGACAGGTGTGCGAGAGCTTCTGCAGGACGTGACGGGACGACGTCTGAGCGCTGCAGTGCACCACTGCCACCTGCGTGGAGCGGAGCTGAGAGAACGCGCAGCGCAGGAGCATCCTGACATACACACACACAGAGCATCGTCTTAATCACTATTATTTTAGCATCATTTAAATACTATTATATTTTTCATTAATCATTTATTTAGTTTTTATTTTTATATTTTCACTTTAATTTTGGTTAAAGTTTTAGTAATTGTGTTGTTTGTTTTTTTAATGTTTTTGTGTGTGTGTGTGTGTGTGTGTGTGTTTAAATATATATGGGCCATTCTACAGAATTGAGTAGGACACGTCTCAAAAAAAATTATTTCCCCCCCAAAAAAAATTCTATGTATGCAAATTGTATAATATCTAAGGTACACATTCCTAGTAATTGTGCAGTTAAAATTTACAGATAATGTACTCACCCCCTTGTCATCCAAGATGTTCATGTCTTTTTTTCTTCAGTCATAAAGAAATTATGTTTTTTGAGGAAAACTTTTCAGGATTTTTTTTCCATATAGTGGACTATGAACTTCCGAAATGCAGTTTAAATGCGGCTTCAAACAATCCCGAATGCAGTTGTAAATGATCCCAGCCGAGGAAGAAGGGTCTTATCTAGCGAAATGATCGGTTGTTTCTCTTAAAGAATTACAATTTATATACTTTCTAACCTCAAATGAACTCTGTGTCAAAAAACTCATTTCGCAAGATAACACCCTTCTTCCTTGGCTGGGATCTTTTACAACCACATTTGGGATCGTTTGAAGCCGCATTTAAACTGCATTTTGGAAGTTCAAACTTAGGTCACCACTAAAGTCTACTGTATGGAAGAAAAATCCTAAAATGTTTTCCTCAAAAAACATTATTTCTTTATGACTGAAGAAAGAAAGACATGAACAGTTTGGATGACAAGGGGGTGAGTACATTATCTGTACATTTTTGTTTAATTCTCATATTGTATTTTCAGAAAGTTTTGGAATATTTGTCCTCTCTCCAAATTTGTCACCACCGAAACACAGCAAAAATACTTTAATTAGAAGGATTATATTGACCTATTAAGATTTTGCTCACATCTAGATTGTAAATATATGTTTTTGCTATTTTAAACATTTTTTCATAGGTAAATCCATTAACAATATTTCAGTTGTAATTTATGAGATTTTTAATCCAATTTTCATTCATAAAAGGCAAAACACTGATCAAACTGATTTTACAATTAAGGATTCATCAGTTTGAATATACATTGAACCAAAAACTATCATAACATACTTTACATCCCATGTTTTGGTAGTGAAAGCACATTTTCAGTAGAGATAGTAATGCTTTGGTAGTGACAGTTTTAGATACTTTTGAACCTAGCTCAAAGATGGTTAGCTAGTACAATTCTGAACAGACATATAAAAACTAAATGTTATGGAATAACTTCCAAAAATAGTGTGCTTAATTACTGAAAATAGGAGTTCGGTAGTGATGTTCCTTAAAGTTACACACAGATTTTTTAGACTTTAAAATGATGAGACATATCTACTCACCATGTAGCTATGAGAGAGAGGGACACATAAATATTTCCTGATCATAAATGTATGGGTTTAGTTAAAATCAGTCTCAGCCAATGGACTAAAACCATACACTCATTTCAGTAGTGACAAAAATGCAGGGCACTTTTGTTTTTTTACATAAAGTTTCATAATTTAGAAAATATATATTAAAAAAATCTATTTTTTTAACTTTACTTTTTAAAAGAATCAAAAATATATTATTATTTGTGACCCTGGACCACAAAACCAGTCATAAGGGTCAATTTTTCGAAATTGAGATTTATACATCATCTGAAAGCTGAATTAATAAGCTTTGTTATGATAGGACAATATTTGGTCGAGATAAAACTATTTGAAAATCTGGAATCTGAGGGTGCAAAAAAATAAAAGCATTGAGAAAATCGCCTTTAAAGTTGTCCAAATGAAGTTCTTAGAATGCATATTACTAATCAAAAATTAAGTTTTAATATATTTACATTTAGGAAATGTACAAAATATCTTCATGGAACATTATTTTTGGCATAAAAGAAAAATCGATCATTTTGAATCATACAATGTATTTTTGGCTATTGCTACAAATATACCCCAGCGACTTATGACAGGTTTTGTGGTCCAGAGTCACATTTGTGTATATTTGTGCCATACCCTTTCCCGCATCCCTCTGGCCCCACCAGCAAGAACGGCTGCCTGTGATTGGACGAAAGCCACGTGGTGAAGAGGTCGAGTCCGCGCTGCGTGTCTGGTGTGTGTATGACGGGGAGATTGTGTGGGTTACTGAGGTCATCAGTAGACACACCTTCCCCTCGCTGCAGCTCATACGCACACAGACGGCCGGACGCGGGGTCGTAGTACGTGTCCAGGGGCTTGCGGGGGTCAGGAGGACTTTCTCTGGCCCAACTCAGCACCTAAACACACAATCAAAACGACTTCATGATGATCACACCAACCAATTAAAGGACTACACCATTTCCAAAATAAAAATGTCCTGATAATGTACTCACCCCCATGTCATTCAAGATATTCATGTCTTTCTTTCTTCACTCGTAAAGAAATTAAGTTTTTTGAGGAAACCATTCCATCATTTTTCTCCATATAGTGGACTTCAATGGTGCTCAATGGATTGAAGGCTGAAAAATGCCGTTTCAGTGCAGCTTCAAAGGACTCTAAACAATCCCAGCCGAGGAATAAGAGTTTTATGTAGCAAAACGATTGGTTGTGTTCTAAAAAAAAATGTACAATTTATATACTTTTTAACCTCAAATGCTCGTCTTGTCTAGCTTGTCTTGAAAAATTCTAGAATGTTTTCCTCAAAAAACATCATTTCTTTGTGACTGAAGAAGAATGATATGAATATCTTGGATGACATTGGGGTGAGTAAATTATCAGAACATTTTTATTCTGGAAGTGAAGTAATCCTTTAACTAATTAACATATGACTGACAACGTTTACATATCAAATCTTAATCCAGTGGTTAAGATTTTAAAATGCTTTAAATGTAATTACAAAGTACATTTAACATCTTAAGAAAACAAGCAAATATATATATATATATATATATATATATATTAAGGAGCAATTAATTCAACTGAATTGAAATGCTAAAAAAAGTACCAAAAATTGTACACACAAAAAAGATAAAACCAAAAGTAAAACCAAATGATGTGGGGTTTTTTTTATGAAAAATGTATTTTAAAATAGTACATTTTAAGATATATTTATTGGAACAATCTAACAGAATTAAAATGCTAAAATTGTAATAAAAAAGGTAAATTAAACATTTTAAGAAAACAAATGTATCTTTTTTTAATATAAACATTTTATTTTAAGGACCAGTTCTTGTTAATTCAATTGAATTGAAACGATAAAGAAGTACCAAAAATTGTACACAGAGGAAAAAAAACCCTCAAAAAAAAAAAGATGTAAAACCAAATGACGTGTTTTTTAATCAAAAATGTATTTTTAAAAAGTAAGATATATTAAAATATATTAAATATATTTATTAAAAAAATCTACAAATGTAATTTATATATATATATATATATATATATATATATATAAAACTTTTATTTTAAGGACCAATTCTTGTTAATTCAATTGAATAGAAACACTAAAAAAAAAAGTACCAAAATTGTACACAGAAGAAAAAGATAAAACCAAAACTAAAACCAAATTATGTATTTTTTTTATGAAAAGTGCATTAAGATATATTTATTAAAATAATCTAACATAAATAAAATGCTAAAAATGTAATAAAAAAGGTAAATTAAACATCTTAAGAAAACAAGTGTAAAATTAAATTCTAGCTTGAATCAAACTGAATTGAAATGCTAAAAAAAGGCAAAAAACAATGTGAAACTGAATTACGTGTTTCTTTATTTATATAATCAAACTGATTTAAAATTCTAAAAACCTGAAAGCAAAAATTTAATTTATAGATAAAAACATTTATTGTTTATAGATAAAATGTTTATTCATTTATGTATTTACTTGTTAACTGAATTAAAAAACATAAAAAGAAATGTACTTAAAAAACTGAATTATAAATGCTTAAAAATGTAAGAATTTATTTTAATTTTTCCTCTCAACAACTTATTAAAGAAGCATGTATAGTTCTTGAAACTTCTGATGTCCCAAAATGAATTGTGGTTGATTAACGAATAATTTAAGAGTGTAACAGTTTGAAAAACAATGACCTACTCAATATTTAACATCTTGACTAATCTTAACCTAATAGATGGCAATTTAAACCACACAAAGTTGACAGGTAATTTGCATATAGATGCATTAAAAGTACAGTAACAACTGCCTGTTTATTTCTACTGGTCAGAGAGAGAATGGAAAATGACCATCAAAACTAAACTATGACTCTTTATGGTGCAAGAAGCCTTGAGTGACATTAAGAGCGGACAGCATAAAATGTAGATTGTGACCCCTGACCATTTCACATCAAAGTTTCACAGCCAGAGACACTGCTGCTTCTTTAAAGCTCAAGTTTTAAATTACGACAAGACATAAGCGTTAATCTAAAGGGAGCGGCTCCTGAATTTAATGACGGGCGGCAAGGCTGAGCAGGCATGAAATTACATTTCCCATAAATCAGGAGGCTCTGACCTCCTTGGCGAACTCCTGGCGGCATTTGAGCGTGAGATTTCCTCCCAAACCGCGGATGAGTCCCACGACGAACTGTCCTCTCTCTCTGATCCCTCTCAGATGAGACAAACCATTCAGCACTGTCCCGACCAGACTGGTGTCCACCACAAAATCACTCTGCAGAGAGAAACAGAGATGTTAAAGATACTGTGAGCATGTAGAGTCAGTGTTAAAGGATTGTGTGTCACAGGACCTGTTTGAGAACCCAGTCCAGAGCTCTGTGGAAATAATCATTGAGCCAGTTCTCCAGATTCATCCTGTTGTCTTCATCTTCCCTCTTCAGCCACGACTTTACGAGAGAGCCCACGTCAGTGTCTTCATCACTGCAAAACACACAGGGACACACAAAAATACTGAAAAAAAACATAAATAAAATGCAAAAAATGTAATGTAAATTAAAATAAAACTAGTGTTTATTTAAATTACCTAACTGAATTAAAATGAAAATATAATGAAAAATGTCAATGGAAAAAAAACACATTTATTTATTTATTTAATGAAACAATTTAACTGGATTAAAATGCTAATAAAGTAAATGGAAAAATGTTTACTTTTTTTTTTTTTCATTTATTAAAATAACCTGACTGAATCTGCTAAAAATAATTAAACATAAAAAAGGAAATGTAAAAATCTAACTGAATTAATGTAAATGGAAAAAATAAGTGAATTAATTTAAATCATGTATTTATTCTTATTTATTTAATTTATCATTTATTTAAATTTAATTAAAATAATCCAATTAAATTAAAGTGCTAAAATGTCATGAAAAAGTAAAAAGAAGGAAAAATATAAAAGCAAATGTTTATTTAAATAATCTACCTGAATTAAAACGCAATAAAAAAGTAAATGTAAAAACTTTTATTTATTTATTAAAACTATTTAACTGGATTAAAATGCTAAAAAAAAGTAAATTATCTATTAAAATAACCTGACTAAAAAAAAAAATTCATGTAAAAATCTGAATTAAAATGCTAAAACAACGTAATAAAACAAATGTAAAAACAAGTAAATGTAAAAAAACATTTATTAATTAAAATAATCAAATTGATTTTACAGCTAAAATGAAAATGAAAAAAGATTAAAGCAAATGTTTATTTAAATAATCTAACTGAATTAAATTGATAAAGATGTAATGAAAAAATGGATGTATAAAAATTCATATTAGTATGAAAATTTATTAAAATGTTAAAAAAGTAATAAAAAAGGAAAATTAAAATTGTAAAAAAGACAAATATAAAAACAAATGTCTAGTTATTTAAATAATCTTACCGAATTAAAATGCTCAAATATCTAATGAAAAGAGTGAATATAGAAATAAATGTTTATTAAATAATCTAAATGCATTAAAATGCTAAAAAATGGAATTACGAAAGTATAAATGTTTAAAAATTATAATTTACTTATTTAAAAAATGAACTGAATTAAAACATGCAATATAATGAAAAAACAAACGCTAAATCAAATGCTTATTTTATTAATTAAAATAATGTAACTGAAAAATATGTAAATAAGAAAAAGTAAACAAGAAAATATAAGCTAAGATGATATTTAAACAGACAGACTTGATTGGTTGTTTTTAGGAACGTACATTGGCATACTGACAGCTGACTGGCTGCTTTAGGTTGGACAAAACCATACAATTGGTTGTGCTGTGTTTAGAAGCGTTACCTGAGGAAGATCATGCCCATGCGGGAGATGGTGGCTGGTGAGGCGCAGCTCAGATCGTGGGTCTCAAACAGGAAGTTGACATTGGGACCGAACTGAATCCTCTCGCCGCTGGGCATCGTGAGTAAACGATTATCATCCAGCACAGAGTTTAACGACTCGATCCACTCTGGATCAATGTCTCCATCGCATATAATCCATGAGCTCACCTCTGAAAGAGAGAGAAGCAGAAATGTTTGTGATTATACTTAATAGTTAGGGGTGTGGGATATGACTTTTTTTGATCGTGGATGATTAAAATGTTTCCACGATTTTCTTTTGAAGAAAACATCAGTATTGTGCTACAGTGCATCCACCTTAATATACTGTACAGTGTGACATACGTTCACATTAAATGTTAACTCAGCAGTAAAGTTGCACTTGCGGGACAGTGCACTTATTCACAATCACAAAAGTGCATTATTTGCATCTGCTTTAAAGCCTCGCATTTAATTCACGTGCTGTTGTGACTTGCGCTTTTTCTGAGCGCCTACCTGAAGCGCACGCACACACCTGTCAAACAGTTGGTCGTGTCTTAAATTGAAAGTAAACAGTTGATGCGTGCAGCTCTTAAAGTGACAGAAACATGGTGCCACTTGTCATTAAAGGGATAGTCATTTCTGTCATTATTTAGTCACTCACATGTTGTCACAAACCTGTATTAATTTATTCCTTGTGCTGAACACAAAAGAAGATATTTCGAATAATGTGGATAACCAAACAGTAGGCGCGTTTCCATTACAAATTTGCGCAAAAATCTTGCGATATTTTCTAAATGTCGATAAAAAACTGTTGCGAAATGATGCTGTTTCCATTAACCATATCATGCGACTAAAACTCGTCCTCTCGCGATAAGTCATTCAAAACGCTCTAGCCATTTTTATTTTTAATCGGAGCCGTAGGCGCGTTATACAAGCTGTAATGGCAAGGCAAGCTCCCTATACTTGGGAGCGGCCACGTATGTGCTTGTTCTGGGAAGTAATAGTGCGCGATTTCACAGAGGAACTGTAGATTCAGAATTTCTGGATGAACGCATCAACTATTTTTGAGCTGTGCAGTGCAATAGCGCCTCTTGTAGCACCTGCAGCATCATGCCCAAGCGTCCCAGTTTCCACAAATAAACAATAAAGAATGATCATATGACTGTTCACATATATCATGTGACCTGGAAATGCGAAAAAAGCATTTCCATTGCTGTTTTGCGAATTATTCCTTTTCGCATTGTCTGAAAAACCACCTCATGTGAGCATAAAAACTTTTTTGCGATATATGGGTGTTTTTGCGAATTTGACGTGTTTCCATTAGGTCTATTTTCATTTCGCAATTTCAATTTGCGCATTTTGAAGGGTAATGGAAACGCGCCTAGTAGCTGGTCCCCATTTGATAGTAGAGGGGAACATACTATGGAAGTTGAAAGCAACTGTTTGTGTTGCCCACATTCTTCAACATAATGTTTATGTTCAACAGAAGAAAGAAACTAATTCAGGTTTAAAACAACTTGAGAGTAGGGGTGTGCAATATGATGATTTTTGATTGTGGACGATAAAAATGTCTCCACGATCTGCTTTTGGAGAAATATTGTAGTATCGTGCTATGCTATCAGCTGCAGTTCTTGCGCCTCTGTCTCAATATACTGTACAATGTGACATACTTTCACAACAGAGTTAACCTGGCAGTAGAGTTACACTTGCGGGACACTGCACCTATTCACAATCACTAAAGTGCATTATTTGCATCTGCTTTAAAGCCTTGCAGGTTAAACATTTAATTCATGTGCTGTTCTGACTTGTGCTTTCTCTGAGTGCCTACCTGAAGCACACACACACACACACACCTGTCAAACAGTTGGTCGTGTCTTAAAATGAAAGTAAACAGTTGAGAGAGAAACAGATGCATGCAGCTCTTAAAGCGACAGAAACATGGTGCCGCTTGTCATTAAAAGGATAGTTCACTCAAAAATACAATTTCTGTCATTATTTAGTCACATGTTGTCCCAAACCTGTATTCATTTCTTCCTTGTGCTGAACACAAAAGAAGATATTTCGAATAATGTGGGTAACCAAACAGTAGCTGGTCCACATTTGATAGTAGAGGGGAACATACTATGGAAGTCATCAGCAACTGTCGAAGAATGAAAATAATTCATGTTTAAAACAACTTGAGAGCAGGGGTGTGCGATATGACGATTTTTGATCGTGGACGATAAAAATGTCTCCACGTTCTGCTTTCGCAAAAATGTCGTAGTATCATGCTATTCTATTAGCTCCGTCTCAATATACTGTAGAACGCAACATACTTTCACAACAGTGTTAAGCGGTAGAGTTGCACTCACAGGACACTGCACTTATTCACAATCACAAAAATACAGTATTTGCTTGAAAGTCTTGTCGGTTAAACATTTCATATGTGTGATGTTCTGACATGCATGCGCTTTTCCAGAGCGCATAAACCTGAAGCATGCGCGCACTAAAAGCCTGTCAAATAGCACCTAATTACTGAACAAAGTTATGTATCGCGTCTGATTACGCTAATACTGTCAAAAAACACAAGGTTTACATATAAACAAAGCTGCTTGTGTCTAAAGTCAAAGTAAACAACTGAGAGAAAAACAGACGCATGCCTGTATATTAGATGTGTGCAGCTCCTAAAGGGACAGCAGATTAATTGTACTAAACATGCTGCCACTTGTCATTTAAAAAATATATATTTCTGTCATCCTTTACATGTTGTCCCAAACTTGTATTAATTTCTTTCTTGTGCTAAACACAAAATAATATATTTTGAAAAATGTGGGTAACCAAACAGTAGCTGGTCCCCATTGAATTTAATAATATAAATAATCAAATAGATAAAGTTCAACAGAAAAAAGAAACTCATTCAGGTTCGTTTGTAAAAAGATGACAAAGATTTTTATCCTCACTCACTTTGGCCTAAATATCTGCCATTCTTTTTTTTTTATTTTATAATTTGTTACCTTGAAAGGCTTTGTTTTTAAAAAAGTTAAAAAAAAAAACTCAGACAACTTGCAAAATAGTAAAACCAACATGACAAAGAATTGTGATAAAATCGGAAATTGTGATATTTCTGAAAAAATGTGAATGTGTGCCCACCCCTATTTGAGAGTGAGGAAATGGTGTAAAAATAAAACACTATGACAGAATTGACAGACAGATGACAGAACTTTCAGTTTTGGGTTTTGTATGTTCATAAAACAACAAAACAGAGGAAAATCACTCACTGCTCATGACCGATGAACTTTAATACAGTTGCTTTAAAAAAATAGAATTGATGTATATAGTGCTTTATTTTAATATTTGTTCATTCAATTTCTTGAATGTTTGGCTAATGTTACATAATGTACCTTAAAAATACAGTGTTTTGTTATTATTAGTGTTATTTGTATAATATGTTTTTATCATCACCCACTTTGGCCTAAATGTCTTTGGCCTAAATTCTTTTTTTTATTTTATATTTTGTTATCTTGAAAGGCTTTTTTAAATTATTATTATTATTATTATTATTATTATTATTATTATTTATTTATTTTACAATAGGCCAAAAAGCCAACATGACAAAGAATCATGATCAAATCATGAATCGTGAAAAAAAAAAAAAACTGTGATGATATTTTTGCCATAACTTGTGCTACAACTTTTTGGCCTGTGCTACAAAACGATCATCTTCTGTTGAACCAGTGCTATGTTCAAAAATAAGTTAACCTACAGCCCTGAGAGTTTGTTGAGTGTGTTTGTACTTGGTGTAACCACATGTGTGTATTTGATGTTTGTTTTGTGTTAACCTGTGTGTTAGCATTAACTGAGCCTGTTCATGTGTGTATTTGGTGTGTATTTGTCCTTACCCTGTGGCTCTCGCACCACCTGTCGCGCGGAGGACGTCAGCACCCCGTCGGACCATTCTCGTGTGTCCATGTCGATGTGGCCCAGGAGCTGCTGGCGTGGCATGGCTTTGGGGTTCATGGTGTACTGTTTGACCACACGACCCATCTTGCCCAGTGCTGCTCGCAGCATCCTCCACAGAGTGGACTTCCCTGCTCCGCTGGGCCCGACCACCACCACACCCATCCGCTGCCGCAGCTGCTCATACAGCTCCAGAGCCTTCTTCATCTACACACAAACACACTTATATGTATTTATACTATTTCAAATAACGGTTTTCTATTTAAATACATTTTAAAATGTAATTTATAATAAATGTTTTTGAGGAGCAAATCAGAATATTAAAATGATTTTTGAAGGATCATGTGACTGGAGTAATGATGCAAAATATTCAGCTTTACAATCACAGGAATAAATTGCATTTTATAAATAAGGCTTTACAAAAAGCAGTTTAAAAGTTGCTAATGCAACATTTCTCATTTAAATTACTGTACTAAAGAACTAAATGTAAACACAATTAGTAAATTAGTAAAAATACCTGACTGGATATGATCTCCAGCCGTGCCTCTTCATAAACAGCCAGCAGGGCTGATTTGAGCGTCTCATACTCCACATCCTTAAAGTCGACTCCAGGAAACACGTCTCTGACCAGGGCGTCAAACCGAGAGCTGTCTGCAAATGTCAGCTTTGACATGGTGTTTAACCTTAAGGCTTGAACCACTAACCCGCTCTCCTTCACTACAGACAAAGAGAATAAAGAGGTGAATTGACCCTGGACAGTTTATTGATCAAGTTCTTTACTGATTCCAAAGAGATTGTCTTACAGGGGTTGTTGCTTTGTCTCTGTAGCTGCAGTAAACTCCCGCAGCCTCTCAGTACAGTCTTTAATGCACGTAAACCCCAGTCGTAGTGCTGCTGTGGCGTCAACAGCTCCCTGCACACAAACACACACATTCACATAGAAATTATACAGAAAAAAGACCTAGAGACCTCTGTGAATGCATTTACAGTAAAATTATGATTTGATTACATACAGATTCAAGATTAAATATATATATATTTTTTAATTATTTCTGTGATCAAAGATCACTTTCAGCGTCATTACTCCAGTCATCAGAGTCACATGATCATCCAGAAATCATTCTAATATGCGGATTTGCTGCTGAAGCAACATTTCAGATTTTTAGCAATGTTGAAAACAGTTGTGCTGCCCAATATTTTTGTGGAAACTGTGGTGTATTTTATTTTTCAGGATTCTTCAATGAATAAAAAGTTCAAAAGAACAACATTTATGAAATAGAAATCTTTTAAAAATTTTAACATTATAAAATTTGAATGAAAAATAAATAAAATAAATACAAATATACATTTATTACAAACTTCTGACCCCAATCTTTTGAAAAAAAAAAATATATATATTATATATATATATATATATATATATATACACGCACACACACACATACATATACACACACAGTTGAGGTCAAAAGTTTACATACACCTTGCAGAATCCGCAAAATGTTAATTTTACCAAAATACGAGGGATCATACAAAATGCAAGTTATTTTTTTATTTAGTACTGACCTGAATAAGATATTTCACATAAAAGATGTTTACATATGGTCCACAACAGCAAATAATAGTTGAGTTTATAAAAATGAGCCCATTCAAAAGTTTACAACCCCATGATTCTTAATACTGTGTTGTTACCTGAATGATCCACAGCTGTGTGTTTTTTGTTTGTTTAGTGATAGTTGTTCATGAGTCCCTTGTTTTTCCTGAACAGTTAAACTGTCTGCTGTTCTTCAAAAAAAAGATCCATCTTTTCACACTGAGGACAACTGAGGGACTCATATGCAACTATTATAGAAGGTTCAAATGCTCACTGATGCTTCAGAAGGAAACATTTTGAATTTGAAGATCAGGGTAAATTTGACTTTTTTTGTCTTCTGGGAAACATGCAAGTATCTTCTGTAGCTTCTGAAGGGCAGTATTAAATGAAAAAATATGATGTTTAGGCAAAAAAAAAAATACACATTCTGTTCAAAAGTTTTCACCCCTGGCTCTTAATGCATCACTTTTCCTTCCAAAGCATCAGTGAGCATTTGAACCTTCTTCAATAGCTGCATATGAGTCTCTCAGTTGTCCTCAGTGTGAAAAGATGGATCTCAAAATCAGAGTCATTTTTGGAAAGGTTCAAATACACAAAAATGCTGAAAAAAAAGTTTTTCTGAAGAACAGCAGGCAGTAACTGACAAACATGAACTCAGAGGGACTCATGAACAACTATCACTAAACAAAAACACAGCTGTGAATCATTCAGGTAACAACACAGTATTAAGAATCAAAGGGATGCAAACTTTTGAACAGGGTCATTTTTATAAATTCACCTGTTATTTTCTCTTGTGAACTACATGTAAACATCTTTTATGTTAATTATCCTATTCAGGTCAGTGCTAAATAAACAATAACATGCATTTGTATGACCCTCTTATTTTGGTAAAATACTTAACATTTTTCAGATTCTATAAACTTTTGACTTTAACTGTACAATCTTTTTGAATAAAGAAAAGTTGTTTAGGCCTTAAACACCCGCTGTAGTCACTACCTGGCCAGATTGAATATAGCGACCAATTTCCTTCCGAGTGTCTTTCCTTCCTTAAATCCCTCCGAATACAGGATGACCTCAGCAATGAGCTCGTTATCGGGACTCGTCATTGCAACCGGTCGGAAGAGTTGCTTCAGATTATCTGGCAACTTCTGCCGCCCTCCGTATCCTTTACCCGCTGGGTTCAGAGTAATAAAGACGCCTGAATTTGGGTCCAACTCCACCTTAAAACACACACAACACAAAGTTCTCTCTCTATACCACAAAATTAGAGTTTAAAAACCTCTGTTGGTGTTTTATTTTTACATCTAGTTGGCAGCTCACTAGGTTTTGGCAGAGAGCTGAAGCGTTTCACCTCTTTATTGAGCAGCTGGCAGGTGGTCCGGTGGTTCTTCAGTGAGTTCTGGATGGCTTGTATCTGCATGGAGACGGCGGAAAGCACAGCCTCTTCCAGACGATTGAACTCGTCAAAACAACCCCACGCTCCACACTTCACCAGCCCCACGAAGATCCGGCCCATGGACTTCACATCTATACCCTAAAACACAGAGATATTACATACTTTTACATATGAAACATAGTAAACTTTTAACATGTTCAACTTTTCCAGTGGCACCACATCTGGTACCACATCTGTTATACAGATGAGGTCAAAAGTTTACGCCCCCTTACAGAATTTATAAAATGTTAATTATTTGACCAAAATAGGAGGTATTGTATTATTTAGTACTGATCTGAATAAGATATTTCACATAAAGGATGTCCACAAGAGAAAATAATAGTTGAATTTATAAAAATGAGCCTGTTCAAAAGTTTACATACACTTGATTCTTAACACTGTGTTGTTACCTGAATGATCCACAGTTGTGTTTTTTTTGTTTTGTTTTTTTAGTGACAGTTGTTCATGAGTCTCTTGTTTGTCCTGAACAGTTAAACTGACCGCTGTTTTTAAGAAAAAACCTTCAGGTCCCACAAATTCTTTGGTTTTCCAGCATTTTTGTATATTTGAACCCTTTCCAACAATGACTGTATGATTTTAAACACTCACTCTGTACATCTTTTCACACTGAGGAAAACTGAGGGACTGAAATGCAACTATTACAGAAGGTTCAAACACTCACTGATGCTTCAGAAGGAAAAACCATACATTAAGAGCTTAAATTAATGAAAAAAAAAATGATATTTAGGCAAAATATGAAAAATGTCCACATCTTGTATTCAAAATGTCCCCCCTCCAGTTCTTAATGCATAGTTTTTCCTTCTGGAGCATCAGTGAGCATTTGAGTCCCTCAGTTGTCCTCAGTGTGAAAAGATGGATCTCAAAATCATTGTTGGGAAGGGTTCAAATACACAAAAATGCTGGAAACCCAAAGAATTTGTGGGACCTGAAGGATTTTTCTGAAGAGCACTGCAACAATATTTCACTGTTTTTACTGTATTTTGATCAAAATGCAGCCTTGGTGAGCAGAAGAGACTTCTTTCAAAAGAAATCTTACAGACTGTATGTCTGTGTACCTACAGACCATGAAAGATATGGTTTATTGTTTCCCATCAAGACCCACAGGGACTATAGGTAGAGTGTTTTATTTATTATGTGTGTCTATATGTGTGTTTCTACCTCATCACAGTTGAAGACCAGCACTTGTCTTCCGAACAGTCCTCCCAGGGCTTTGACAGACTCTGTCTTGCCGGTTCCCGCGGGGCCGTAGGGATTCCCGCCCAAACCCATTTTCATGGCCTGTGTCAGTGTCAGATAGCACTTATCTGTCAGGGGCGTATGAACCAGTTTAGGAGCATTTCCCTGAGAGAAAGAGAGAGAGAGAGATCAGTCTCTGTGGAGTAGCCTGAAGATCCATTTCTATCACATGAGACCAATGGCATCCTTTGTGGCACCTGTGCAATAAATACGTTGGGGTTCAAAAGTTTGGGGTCATTACTTTTTTTTTTTTTTTTTTTAAGAAATTAAAACTTTTATTAGGCAAGGATGCAATAAATTGACTAAATGACAGTAAAGACTTTTTTAATGTAAAGATTTCTATTTCAAATAAATGCTTGAACTTTCTATTCATCAAAGAATCGTGAAAAATAAAATGTATGATGGCTTCCACACAAACATTGGGCAGCAACTGTTTTGAACATTGATAATAATTATCAGCATATTAGAATGATTTCTGAAGGATAATGTGACACTGAAGACTGAAGTAATGATACTGAAAAGTCAGCTTTGATCACAGGAATAAATTACATTTTACATTTTCACATAGAAAACAGCTATTTTGATATTTATAATATTTCAGAATATTACTTTTTTCTGGATTTTTTTTTTTTCAAATAATGCAGCCTTGGCAGAAAAAACCAAAACTTTACTATACATATCTGACAAATAATACTTTATACTGATGTTGCTTCATAATTTTCCACTATGTGAGCATCCGTTCACATCATATTATTAATATTCTAGTCAGTTTTGTCATTTGAGACTGACTTAAACACTGAAGTGATCACCTGATACTCATATGTGTAGCTGAACTCTGCGTCCACCATCTGTATGGAGCAGCACTGGTCTGCGTTCAGGTAAAATCGCAGCTGTTTCTTCCAGATCCAGTCATCTGTGCTGTGAATCTGTGCTTCTGTCAGACTCTGGACTACTGAGATGTTGTGAATCACATCCAGAATCAGAGCCTTCAGTTTTGACTGCAGAACTCTTGATTCTACAAGACAAAATCAGAAATGAATCAATTAAATCAGTTAATGACTCTTCGGGAGTTGAAGTTGCATGCTGAAGTTTGATACTTCAAAGCAAGTGCTGCAAATAATAAACAAGTCCTCACAAACACACTTAAAGTACAGATTAGATTGGGAACAGGGGTGGAGAGCATGTAATGTGTTTTTAATCAAACAGTGGCATATAAAGAACAAGCTGGAAGTGTTTGTAATGGACCATTTCAACCCTGCAGCAACAGTTTCTCCAGAGTGACTTATACGCAGAATTAGCCATAATCACTGTTAACAGTGAGACTCATCAGAAGCTCCATTTACTTGAATTTATAGTGAATCATAGTCAATAAAACCCTGAGCTCATAAATGGACCAAAGAGCTTTATGGATATTCACGTGGTTTTATTCATTTGATTAACCTGACAATTTGCAAACGCTGTAAATATGCAGCCAGAAAATTAGAGGCTTCATCTATCGCCTGCACTCGGGAAAAAACACTGAAATATACATTAAAGAAGAGTGGTGTTACTGAAGCAAAAACACACACATCTACTATTTTAAAATGAGGGATACCATATAATTGTATATAATTATAATAAATACCAATTATACTAATTATTTATTATTTTTGAGGACATCCTCATAGAAACCAATGATGCTTAACCCTTCAACTGTCACTTCCATTTTCGAACATAGACATGAAAATGCAGTATTCACACTTACATTTTTATAATTCATGAACAAAAACATTTTGTAAAATCATTTTGATGTTTCTTTTCCATAGTAATGTAATGTCTGATTTAATTTTTTTATTTATTTTTTGAGATTTTAAGTTTTCAAGTGATATATAATTTCTTATAATTTCTAAAGTGTGATAGGGAAAGTCTTTTTGTGACAAAGGTCAGAACTCCTGTTATGAAGTAGATTTTTGAGATGTACTCGTCATAAATTAATCTATTACTTTTCCTACATACTTTGTAACACAATAAAAAAAAGGTAAAATATCTAATTAGGAGTCTTAGACACTTCCACTGATGTATAGTTTGCCATGATTAGATTAGGATTTATTTGTAAAATGATGAAGTAAACTTAGACGTCCCATTTCCTTCATGCAAAATAAAACTTTATTATGTATTTCATTTAATTATGGTATCAAATATGACCTGAACATATTCACTACTGGATAAACTACTGCAGCATTGGTCACCGGTGTTGGGGTTAACACATTAAAAAGTAGCGTGAGTTACGTAATCAGATGACTTTTTTAAGTAACTAGTAAAGTAATGCATTACTTCTTCCATTTACAAAAAAATAGCTAACTTACTTTTTCAAAAAAAGTATCATATCATTACATCCCTACGTAACATGAATCCTAAAATTTAAAAACATTGTTATAAGTAAACAAAAAGACATGATTGTAATTATGAACCACTTAAAGTGAGGTTAAACAGGTGTTGTACCTGCAGTGTCATCCACGTTGCTGTCTACGCTGGTGTAGCTCTCTAGTTTGGTGGTGAGCTCCAGCTCCAGCTGATGGAGGTTCTGCTGTCGGATGGCATTCTCCACATCCGCTGTGAACTGGATCTGCTCTGCCAGGCACAGAATCTGGAAAAAAAAAAGTCACTTCAGTTAGTTCAGCTGAACCGCTGAGACTCATTGATGTTTCTGAAGAGACTTGAGTTACCTGAGAAGGAAAGCGCGTGGGATCCACGTTTCCTTTCTTTCCAGCATTCACACACTCACACAGAAGATGTTTCAGAGTGTTTTTCATCTCCGAGGCGAGAGCGCTCAGCCAAACCTAACACCAACCCACAAAATAAAGAAATATTATAAATAAAACAATAAAATATATATTATATACCGTAAATTATATATATATATATATATTAAAAAATTACAATATATAGATTTTTTTTATTCATTCATATTTACATTTTGTGGGTTGTGTCAGGTTTTACATATAGTTAGATATATTTTATATATATATATATATATATATATTTTAGCACTGTCAAACGATTAATCGCGATTAATCGCATCCAAAATAAAAGTTTGTTTACATACTATATGTTTGTGTACTGTGTATATTTATTATGTATATCTAAATACATATACATGCATGTATATATTAAGGAAAAATATTTTAGATTTATATCTAAAATATTTACATTTATATATAATCTAAACTGTATAGTTATAAATATTTATACATATAAATATTTTGTTTTAATATATACATGTATGTGTGTGTATTTATATGTACATAATAAATATACAAAGTAAACACACATATAGTATGTAAACATAAACATTTATTTTGGATGTAATTAAACGCAATTAATCGTTTGACAGCCCTAATATATATATAGAGAGAGAGAGAGAAAGAGAGAGAGAGAGAGAGAGAGAGAGATTTATAGATATTTAAATAGATACCTGACATCAACCCACAAAATTAAATATTAAATAAATATAAAACATTTACAAATAAAAGATAGAAATACTGTACATCTCAAACATGAACCCAAGCCACAAAATGAAATATTAAATACAAAAGAATAAAATATAAAACATTTATAAATATAATGTTTTCTATATAAAATTTCAAACCTAACATCAAGCCACAAAATCAAATATAAAAGAATGAAATCCAGTATCATTTTATAAATATTACTGTTTTCGCATCACGGAATGTCGTTTTAACTGGTTTTTATGTAAGAATGTACTTGTTTGTAAATATGTAGTTTGTTAATAAAAATAATAAAAGTTTTCAGACATGTTCAGCCGTTCAACGCTCATTAATACGTCTGAGAACTTACCACTGGCTCTGATGAATCTATAGTGGTTAAACATGAGACGTAATTCATTTTGGGTAAATCTAACAGCCAGTCTTGGCAAAATCTCTGTATATCAGAACACTGCCTGTGTACTTTTGACTGAATTACCTAGTAACTTTCGGCTGTTGTTGTTGTTGTTATTTATTAAATATTATTATTATTCAATAAATAATATTTTATATAAATAATAGTAGTATTTAATAACAGTGTTAAGTATTGAGAAACAGTGTGTGTGTGTGTGTGTTCGTGATGGTGACTGATTTTAGTTACATTGTTCCACCATTAGATGACGACAAGAGAATGTTTTCTTCAAGAGTCAGAAGTGAACACTTTTATATTAGAAAAATAAATGCTGTTATAAACAGAAGTTATTTTTACTTTCAACATCAGCTTAACGCAGCTAACAAATACACTGAGCAGCACTGTCATCAGAAATCACCCTTAACAGATATTAACACTTATTAAAATAACGTTTTCCTCAGCAGACATTCAAACTAATGTTTTTTGTGAATATGAGTTTGAGCTGAAGAATGAATGCTGTATCAGATGAAAGTTATCACACTCGCTTAGTTCATCTCTCTCTCATAATACTCTACTCCACATAATATAGTGAGCTTTTAATACAGTAACACAATAAGCCTTCAATGAAGCAACTCAACATTTCTTCATTACTAGTTCTGAAGTGACATTTTCGAATTAGTAACTGAGGCTTGGGCTCAGCTGTTACGCCCGTTTCACACATGCAGTTGCGGTCCGGCAGTGCGTTCCAGGAGCGGTGCGTCCACAGCAGTGCAGCGATCGTTTCCGCATCGAGTCTATTTTTTGCTGTGCTGCATGCCCTGAATTAAAGTGACAGTGCATTGTTCGTGGTAAAATTAACATGAATTGACACTATATGTAGTGATCACAGCCAACAAGTGGCTTTTTGGCTAGGTTTAAAACAGGGAAAAGTGCACTTTTAAATAAACAAGACAACATAGATGCACTTGTGGAGGTAGAAAAGAAAAGTTGTTTTAAGACCAGCGGGATCACTTTTAATACAGTTTTAATGCAAAATGAAGGCACTAGAGTTGACTGTTTCCGTCTGTGGAAAGTTTTAATTTAAAATATTTGTGCCCAATTTCAATACGAAAAGGAAGCTATATGCTGTGTTTAAATGCGTTGTAACTTGCTTGAGCAACTTAACATACAAATCTAGAAGTCAAATGCATTGAATAATACGTTGTTTATATTTATTATATTATTATAATAAATTTAAACGTGAATATATCTATGAACAATTTTATTACTGTGCTGTGATAAAAGAGGATCACAACGCTGAAAAAGCACGTTTGGATTTGAAATCAAAATGGAGACGGAGTATGTGTGAAACTGTGTGAAAGTATGTGTGTTATACTGTGAAATTAAAGCCTTGATGGAAGGTTTGTTTCTAATTTTTTTTTTACACTTGTGCCATCGAACTGTTGTATAAACCTAATATTAGACATGTAGATGATAGATTTGGCTGTATATCGGCATGCTGTGATTACCTGCGGCTTAGTGCCTACCAATATACAGCCATCTCAATGTCTACTCGTGTGATATTGCTCAAATACCTCAAACCTGACACTAAATTAATAAAATATAACACACACACACGCACATAATGTAATATAACCAACAGCCTAAATCTTGAGACAAATAACAAATGAACTACGGCCATGTACACACAGACAGCATGACAGAGATCTGACCTCCACGTCGTTGGAGATGCTGATGGTGTTCTGGAGTGGCACCGTCTCACCCTCCAGTGATTTCATGGCTGTGATGCTCTGAAAACTCTGATCAAACTCCACACTGCTGATGCCTTGAACACACAATCACCCCATGTCTCTATATGCAGCTGCTTGATTGATAACTGTGAACAGTTGTGTGTATGTTACCTGCGAAGAGTTTCTTCAAGTGTGTGTGTATGACAGTAGGGTTTGTGGCCTGTCCGAGAATCTCAAGTAGATCGTCGTCTCCAATGAAATAAAACCGAGGAAATGCAGAACGCTTCTCCTGCAGGGTGAAAAGTCATTGAAATATTGATGACAATCTTGTTTAAAAATATAATTATTTATATATATATAAATATATATATAAATTCTACAATATATAACATACTTAGATATTTATATTCATTTTCTATATTTTTTTTTATATTTATTATTTCTACCGTCTTAAGAAACATGGAAAAAGCAAAAAGGCATAGATAAACATATTTTTAACAAAAAACGAAAAATACATAAATACATAAATAAACAATTGTGTGTGTGTGTGTGTGTGTGTGTGTTTTGTATTTATTTGTATTGTTAACACACATAAAAAGAATATTTAAATATTTAAATATAGGCTTCACCTCCAAGAATTCATTGAGGGATTTCTGGCAGCGCTGTAACTGGTCCAGGATGGTGACGAGGGAATTTCTAATTCCAGCTCGAGTGGTGAGAGACGTGACCCTGCTGTCCCTCTGAACATCTGACATGATCGCCCTAAACACACATACACAGGTGAGTGATTCTTCACTCATTTCTCACACACCTGTCCAAGCATCCTCTCCCTCCCTTCTTCATCACTCACCTGAAATCCTGGTCCACCCTCTGAAAGCGGGCCTGTTCCCGTGGCAACGCCCCACGCCCAAATATGGGCTCGAGGTAGACCCACTTCCTCTGGATGGTGTTCAGATTCTGGAGGTACTCGTCGAGGTCAGCCAGTCGGGTTTCCCACAGCGACACTTTGTCCTGGAAGCGGAGGTAATAGGGCGAGTCCTTGAGCGACTGCAGCAGGCAGCGGTTGTCGCCCACCTGGTTGACCATGTCCCTCCAGTCCTTGATGACGCGCAGAGAGCTGCTCTGGCTGTCTGTGTAATCTGTCAGGGTGAAACACGCACCAGCGCCCCACAGCTCCAGCTCCCGCAGGGCCTCGCGGATGGTGACCTCGGCCTGAGCGCGACTGTTCAGATCCTGCTCAGACACATAAATGATTACTGTGAATGTTTATGACCTAGGTCATGTTTTGGGGGGCAAACTGCCGAAAAAAATGCCTGTAGAGCTCTGATAATGTTCAGAAAACTGAATTTAGTTGATTATTTTCCATGCTAACCTAAAATTAAATTCAAATTAAACATTTTGTCCTAAACAGGCATGACTGCACTGGAAAAAAAAAAAATTTATTACTTAGTATTTTCTAATTATTTTCTTAGAGCTACCATAAATCCCTCGATTAATTGCTAGAGGTAAAGTATATATTTAATATACACTATATTGCCAAACCCCCTTCTAATGAACAGGTTTGGCTACTTTAATAATTTCCATGAATGCTAATCTTGATGTTTAAGCATAAAATGTTATTCTAGGGATTTTTTACATTTATTATTATAACTATTTTTAGTAATATAATTAAAATCTCTCTAGCTACTCACATATTTATAGTCAAAGATTTAAATAAAATAATAAATGTAATTTTGTATTAATTATTTAAAAAAAAATACATTAATATATTAAATAAATCATAAATATATATATTTTTTTTCGAAACTTTCCTTAATCAAGAGGCATGAAGTTGACAAGCAAAATTAATTTTTTTTTCAACTTATTTTATGTCTTGTTTTCTGAAAGACAAAATATATAAATATTATTTACTTCACTCCTAAATAAATCATACATTTTAACAAATCAAAATAATTTACCACCACCACCAGTTTTAGTTTATTATTAAGAGTATCATTTTATTAATGAAATATTCATATATTTCCATAGTAATATTAATAAAATGAATTAAGATAATTAAAATAATTAAAAGGTATAGTTCACCCACCCAAAAATGACAATTGTGTGATCATTTACTCACCCTCATGGTCCAAAAGAGTATATGTAATAAATTTGATCAAATAAAATATTTACTTTTTGTAATGTTTGTTTGACGCTTTACACAACAATGACTGAAATTATCTTTTGGGAGTAATTTCTCATCTATATTTTATTTGCAAGTATCTTGATTTAAGAATGTTTAGATATTTGTATTGAAAAACAAGCCAAAAATTTTTGGCAGTGTGGTCACATCCGTTTAGGACAAAAACTTGACATGGAAACGAATCAATCGAACTGAATAACACAATATAAAACTACATAAAACACTAAATAAGAAACTCATTTTTGTGCAGTGTGTGACAGCAGAGCATGACCTGAAGTGCGTATTTGTACCTTGAGCTCCAGGGCTTTGTCGATGATGTTGTCTGCGACTCGCAGCAGGTCTCTGAACTGCAGTCTCTCCAGTGTGGTTCCTCTGGGCAGAGAGACGAGCCGGAACAGATCCAGCCAGTGTTCCTGAGAGAGGTGCTCACCTCGCACGTACTTCAACACTGGAACCACGGCCTAAAATACACACACATATTGTGTTTTGCCCAGCTATAAGTATATACAATTAATAAAGGAGCAATAACTGAACAATAATCATAAGTTAATTTTAAAGGATTGGTTCACTTTCAGAACAAAAATGTACAGATAATGTACCTACCCCCTTGTCATCCAAGATGTTTATGTCTTTCTTCAGTCGTAAAGAAATTATGTTTTTTTTGAGGAAAACATTTCAGGATTTCTCTCCATATAATGGACTTCTATGGTACCTCCAAGTTTGAACTTCCAAAAAGCAGTTTAAATGCAGCTTCAAAGGGCTCTAAACAATCCCAGCCAATGAAGAAAGGTCTTATGTAGCGAAGCGATCGGTTATTTGCTAAACAAATTGGCCATTTATATACTTTTTAACCTCAAACGCTGGCCTTGCCTCGTCTCTGCAATGCGCATGCGTAGTCTGTGTGATCCGGGTCAGTACAGTTAGGGTATGTCCAAAAACTCCCATCTCTCTTTCTTCCCCAACTTCAAAATCGTCCTACAACGCTGCAGAAATACCAACCCAGTGTTTACAAAGTGAACATACAAAAAAGATCAGACGCCCTTTACAAAAAAAAGGTAAAACAGCGTTGTAGGACGAATTTGAAGACTAAGACTAAGAAGTTGAGATGAGACAAGACGAGTATTAGAAGTTAAAAAGTATATAAATTGTCAATTTGTTTAGAAAACAACCGATCATTTTGGTAGATAAGACCCTTCTTCCTCGGCTGAGATCATTTAGAGCCCTTTGAAGCTGCATTTAAACTGCATTATGGAAGTTCAAACTTGGGGACACCATACATATCCATTATATGGAGAGAAATCCTCATTATATGGAGAGAAATCCTGAAATGAAATCTTTACTACTGAAGAAAGAAAGACATGAACATCTTAGATGACAAGGGGGTAAGTACATTATTTGTACATTTTTGTTCTGAAACTGAACTAATCCTTTAAATATATTGAAGCTCATTTTATTCCATTTGTATAATTCATTAATATTTGTTATTTTTGCTGTTTTTTTAAATGCATGTATATTTTTGTAGTTTTTTTAAATGAAATCTATAAATATTTTAGAATTTTCAAATCTTCTGTCACTTTACTGAAAAATGCAGCAACAATAACAAACACACAAAATGATCTAAACATGACCCATCCACAAGTACAACAGAATTTCCACAGGGTACCAGTAGATAACCGGAATAATCCAGCCGTCAGACCTTGTATCTGTCCACTTCCTTCTGCAATTTGACAGACATGCTGCTGTGCTCCTCCAGCTTCCTCAGACGGTCGTGCCACACGAACAGAAACTCCTCAAACATGTGAGTCTTACTCCTGCAGGGAAAACACAGAGCGAGTGTCTCAGTCCTGGATGTATGCTGAGTTTGTTTCAAACACAAAGACTCTGAATGTCCATTAACATTTGAAGAAATTCCTCCTGTCGCGTCTGATTTTTCTGCCCACTTTATTCCAAATTCTGCTTTGTTTTTTCCCACAATTTGTTTTTCACTTTTATTTCTGGGTTATTATTTGTATATTATATTATATATTATTTTTATTTTTATTTTTGTCTGGGTTGTGTTTTAGTTTTAGTAATCAAGCATGTCTAATTAATTAAAATCATGAAACTCCTACATTTTAACAACGATTTATTAAAGATTTAACAACATATTTTTTTAGGGTCACATGATATTCATTTTATTTATTTATTTTTTATTCAGTTTTAGTTTTCAGAAATTCTCTAATCAATTAAAATTTTTCTGTTAAATTGTAATAATTAAAAAGCATTTGTAATCAATTGAATTCATAAAACTTTAACAACTGAATCATTTATTAGAACTTTTTTATTGCTTTATATTTATTTTCAGAAATTCTGACATTACAATATAATCAAATGAAAAATGTAACTATTCTTTGATTTTTTTTGGCAAACAAATCGCAAGCCGTTGCAGGTTTACTATTAAAGTTAAAACATGGGAAAAACTGTGTGATGTTGTTTGTCTGGTTTTTAAAAAATGTATAATATATGTTTTTATTAATTTCCATTTCAGTTTTAGTTAAGTAATTTACATACTATATATAATATTTTATTTAGATTTTAAACTAATTATAAATATTATACATTTTTGTATTTATGTTTTTTTAAATATATCTTACTTTATTCATTTTTATTTTAGTTTTAATGTTAGTAATTAGGAAAAATTATGTGATGTTGTTTGTCTGGTTTTTAAAAAAATTATATTATGTTTTTATTGACTTCCATTTCAGTTTTAGTTGAAGTAATTTACATACTTCAAATAAATGAAATATTTTATTTAGATTTTAAAGTAATTTTTTTTTTTTTTTTTTTTTTTTTTTTAAATATATCTTACTTTATTCATTTTTATTTTAGTTTTAATGTTAGTAATTTGAGTATATGAAAAAAAACATGAAATGTTAATTTTGCCTTGAAAAAAATAACAGAAATAAAATCATTGTATATTTTATTTCCATTAACATTTAATTTATAAATAACAAACTGCTAGCCATTGCAGGTTTACTAATAAAATGAAAACATGGGGAAAACTGTGTGATATTCTTTATAATCATCATAAGTTTTAAGCATTTTGAATAATAATAATAATAATAATAATATAAATAATATTCAGTATTTGTTATGTTAAAAATGATCGATTTGTTTTTTATGCCAAAAATAATTAGGATGTTAAGTAAAGATTATGTTCCATGAACATATTTTGTACATTTTTTACTGTAAATATATCAAAACGTAATTTTTGATTAGTGATTTGGACAATTTGAAATGCGATTTTCTCAATATTTAGATTTTTTTTTGCACCCTCAGATTCTCAGATTTTATTTTTGTTTTAATAATATTTTTATTCAGAATTCAATAACGTTTTTATTATTATAACTATTATCTGGAGAAACACATCCTACTGTACAATAGTAATATACTTCTGTCATATATTTTTGACATTAAAATGAACTTTTATTTTGATGGCTCATAGTGAAGACCGTTTCTGTGTATCTGAAAATAGTTTTATCAAGTGAAATGTTCTCAGTGTGATTCTTATGATTGTGACCTGAAGGAAATCCAGTCCTGCTCTGCGTTTTCATCCAGTCCCTGCTGAAACTCCTCGTAAAGTTCCCACATCTCTGAACACTCCTGCAGATCCCGCAGTGTGTCGGTTGCCAGAGACACATCAGGAGGGCTCAGGTTGAAGTGTTCGCAGTCCTCCCTATTACACACAAAACACACGCGTTCACTATGGTAACATCGCAGTGGTTTCCACAGACATTTCTCTGCATGTGAGTACAGGAGTAAAGTCACGCACATGAGTTTTTTGCGCGTGTTCTCCAGCTCGTCAAACTCGGCTCGTCTGTCGCGGATGTTCTGAACGCAGCGCTGCAGGGTCTCGTGGTCACCTGACTCGATGATGTCATGCCCAGGTTTGAGCTGGTCCCAGCGAGCTCTGAACTTCTGCAGGTCCTGCAGGTAAACCTGCACCCGAGACTCAACGTTTCCCTTCATCACCTCCACCTGAGACACACAGAGGATATTGAGTGTGTTTATAGACCACTGCACAACTTTCACAAACATTTTAGCAGGTTCTTTTCAATGAATCTCACTGAATGTGTTGCATTTAGTTAACTGGTTGTTTAGTCTAATTACTGACTGCTTGTTCATGATTTATTTTAGTATCACTGATATACTATCATTGCATTTTTGTAATATTTTTAATTCTTATTCATTTTAACTGTAGCTAAAATTTTAAAATTTGTTTATTTTTGTTGTTTTTATTGTTGTTTGTATATGTATTTGTTCATTTCCATTATTAATTTGCATTTCAGTTTTAGTTGAAGTAATTTACACACTTCAAATAAATAAAATATTTTATTTAGATTTTAACCTAATTATAAATATTTTACTTTTTTTTTATTTAAATGTCTTTCTTTATTCATTTTTATTGCAGTTTTAGTTGAAGTAATTTACATATTCAAATAAATAAAATATTTAATTTACATTATGTATATTTTAATATTTAATAAGTAATACTAATATTTAATAAGTTATATTTTTTTTTTAAAAATGTATTTTTTTATTCATTTTTATTTCAGTTTTAATATTAGTAATTTGAGTATAAGAAAAAACATAACATTTTAATTTTGCCTTGGAAAAAAAATAAACAAAATAAAATAATTGTATATTTTATTTCCATTAACATTTAATTTATAAATAAAATAAATATATTTTTTATTTATACAGTGTTATAGCAATTTTTATATATTTTTAAGTAGCTTTTATTTTCATACTTTCAGTTTTCATTTTAATTTTAGTTAAAGATTATATTTTTAGTTAAAGCAATTATATTATGAACTTTTACCACTGTGAGTAATTTAAAAAAAAGTTTAATTTTTTATTGTTTAATATTTATGTATAACTTTATTTTTATTAGTTTTAGTTTTTGTAATTTTGATCTTCTTGCCATTTTTATTTTTTTATATATTTATATTAAACTTTATTTTTATTTGTTTTAGTTTTTGTAATTTTTATGTGCTTGTCATTTTTATTAGTTTTTTATTTTTCTATTTAGCGTTATTATATACGTTTCTGTTTTACTATTTTTTTTTATTATGTGCCTTTGCCATTTTTAACATTTTTTAATAGTTCTATTTAACTTTATTTTTGTTTGTTTTAGTTTTTGTAATAAAAAAAAGTAATTTATTTTTAACTATAAAAATAAGAAAAAAACATGAAATTTTAATTTTTGAAAAAAAAATAATAATACATTTATATTTTATTTCCATTAACTTTTAACTTATAAATAAAATAAATATATTTATATAGAATTTTGCTTTTAGCTCATAACACTGGTTCATGACATTTTATAGATAAAGACATGTATTTTATTGTATTTATTGTACAAATATATTGCTAAATTCTATTGGTTATTGTGGAAAAATAACTTATAATTCTATAGTTTTAGTTTTTTTTTTTCCATTTCGCCATTTTGATGTCTTTTTCATTTTTATTCATTTTAATTTCAGTTTTAGTTTTAGCAATGCGAGTACTTCAGCTAAATGAAAATATGAAATTTTACATCGGCTATTAACTGAAATAAACTTGATGAGATCTTGTAGGTAAAGACACACATATTTTATTGTATTAAATAAAAAGAGTCATAAATATGTTGCAAAATTCTGCAGATTTTTGTGGAAAATCAGAATAATGTATGAAACAGTGGTGTGTTTGCACCTGTTCTTTAATCATGAGCTGATGACTCTCCATCATGAGCTCAAATTTGTCCCATTTGGCTCTGAGGGAGCTGATGCTGTCTAGTCCTCCACCCGCCACAGAGCGCAACAGCCTGTTCTTCTCCTCCGCCTGCTGGAACTGAGGCAGTATCTGCACAAAATGTCAGAAAAACATCAGTACAACATTTACGCATGAACGCAACAATTTCACCAGACTTTAACACAATCAAATTCTCTTTACATGCTGCTGCCTCACATTTCCGTTCACAAATATGAGGCAACAGTTTTGTTTGAGATCCTTAAAAGCAAATACATTTTAAATTTGAAATCTGCCCACCCATAAAAGTTACAGAGAAAGCAAACTGTGGTTGGCCGTTTAACTTTTCAGTCAGGCGATGTAAGTGAGCGCTTCTCAGCTGGAATAAGCTTCAGCATGGCTCATATTGAAGTCTGACTGCATGATACATGTTTATGTGAGGAAGAACATTCCCCAGGCAGAAGTGAACTGAATGAGGGTGTTGATGGTGATGTACCTCAGGTTTCTGTGTTTGTAATTGGCCGTGTTTGGCATTGGCCTCCCCGATCTCATCAATGCTCTCAGGACGCAAGGACAACGTCTCCATCGCACCGCTCACGAAAGAGTCTATCACCTGAATGTGACCTGCACACACACACACACACACACACACACACACACACGACAGTAGTGTTAAATATATAATCAGACAAACACGCAGTTCAAATGCAACCAGCAGAGGTCAGCGTTACACCATCTGATCTCCTGAACACCACTGGAAAGAGTATGTCCTTGTTGTATTCAATATTACTTTAGTATTATTTATACAGTGTTATAGCAATTTTTTATATTAAGTTGCTTTTATTTTTATACTTTTTTTTTCATTTTAGTTAAAGATTAAGCTATTTTATTATGAACTTTTACCATTGTGAGTAGTTTTAAAAAAGTTATTTTTACTTGCTATAGTTTTAGTGATTTTGTTATGTGCTTTTGCCATTTTTAATATTTTTTAATATTTATATTTAACTTTATTTTTATTTGTTTTAGCTTTTGTAATTTTGATGTGATCGTCATTATTTTTTTTTTTATATTTAACTTTATTTTTATTTGCTATATTTTTTGTAATTTTGATGTGCTTGCCATTAAATTTTTTTATATATTTTTTTTTTATTTGTTTTAGTTTTTATAATTTTGATGTGATTGTCATTTTATTTTTTTTATGTATTTATATTTCACTTTGTTTTTGTTTGTTTTAGTTTTTGTAATTTTGGTGTGCTTGCCATTTTTATTTGTTTTTTATTTGTCTTTTTAGCGTTAATTTACATGTTTCCATTTTATTCATTTTTTGTTATGTGCCTTTGCCATTTTAAATATTTTGTAATAGTTCTATTTAACTTTATTTTTGTTTTAGTTTTTGTAATTTTCATGTGCTTGCCATTTAAATGTGTTTATATTTATTTTTAACTTTGATGTGCTTGCCATTTATATATATATATATATATATATTTAACTTTATTTTTATTTGTTTTAGTTTGTGTAATATTGATGTGCTTGTCATTTTTATTCGTTTTTTTAGAGTTATTTTGTTTCCGTTTTACTCATTTTTTGTTATGTGCCCTTTGCTATTTTATAAAAAAAAATTATAGTTCTATTCACCTTTATCTTTATTTGTTGTAGTTTTGTAATTTTGATGTGCTTGCAATTTATATTTTTTTATATTTCTATTTAGCATTATTTTAGGTTTCCATTTTATCAATTTTGTTATGTACCATATTTGTAGTATTTCTATTTTTTTTTTGGTTTTTCGTTTTTGTGATTTTTCTTATGTTTTTGTCCCTTTTTTAGTTTTCTTTTTGTTTTGTTTTGGTTTTTAAATATTCTTTTTGTTTTAGTATTTTTTTTTTTTACTCAAATTAAACTGATGAACCCTTTTCAAATTTCTCTGTGATTTAATCCCAAGGTAATTAAACAAAAACAATAAGTGAAAAACAAAAGAAACTTAAACTACTGGGGAAATATGTCATTACTATCTGAGAGAAGGGTCCATTCTATTTCAGCTTTTTAGGTTTAAGTATTTCAACTAATATTTATATCTTGTATTATTTCAATTAGCAAAAAAGTTTTAGTTTCAGTTAACAATAACAAGTTTGGATACAGATGTTGTCTTTAAACACCATGAGCACTATAATTTGTGTTGAACATCAGATCTCACCCTGGATGGATCTCCTCAAGGACATCAGTAGAGCGTCAAACAACCTCTGGATGAGATCGTCCACAGACACTCTGACAGGTTCACAGTTCACTGTGATGCAGTCAACCTTCTCTGTACTGCGCACAAACACAAACACTGTTCAGTACAGCGCAAGTTCTCAAACACATACGAAGTACATACGATCACACACACGGGCAGATACCTGGGCAGCCGCTCTGCCTCTTTTCCTTTGGCTTTAAGAGCTTTGAAGTTCCTCTCCCAGTCCTGGGCACTATGAAGGTGTTTCTCCACCAGAACATCCACATCCACCTGCCCCAGAACAACCCAGTCCTGAACACAGACACAGGGATAGAGATTTATCAGATCAAATTATCAAAAAATCTAGGAATGACTTCATGTAAATAGGAATGTGTGAACAACCATATATACTACCAATCAAAAGGTTTTGAACGGTAAGAGTTTGAAAGTTTTTTAAAGAAGTGTCTTAATATATTTTAAAATCTATTATTCCTATTAATTATTCCTGTGATCAAAGCTGAATTTTCAGCATCGTTACTCCAGTCCTCAGTGTCACATGATCCTTCAGAAATCATTCTAATATGTTGATTTGGTGTTCAAGAAATTATATTATTATTATTATCAATATTTAAAACATTTATCTGAAATAAAAAATTTCCACAGTCCACATAATCAGCATAATTATTTATTCATTTAGTTATTTATTTTGAAAAAGAAAATTAACACTTTTATTTAGCAAGGATGCTTTAAATTGATCAAAAGTGATGATAAAAGACTTTTCGTTATATGTGACTAAAGATTTTTATTTCAGATAAATGCTATTCATCTGAACTTTCTATTTATCTATTTAAGAAACCCGACATAAATTCTACTCAGCTGTTTTCAACATAATTATAATACATGCTTTTGAGCAGCAAATCAGAATATTAGAATGATTTCTGAAGGATCATGTGACTAGAGTATTGATGGTAAAAATTCCGTTTTGAAATTACAGGAATAAATTCTATGTCAAAATATATTCAAATAGAAAGCAGTTATTTTAAATAGTAAAAACATTTCAAAATGGTACTGCTTTTGCTGTACTTTGGATCAAATAAATGCAGACTTGGTGAGCAGAAGATTTTCTTTTTTTAAAAAAGATTCAAAATATTACCGTTCAAAAACTTTTGACTGGTAGTGTATTCAACAGGCTGCTCAACTTTAAAAAGGAGTAGAAAATGCTTCCCATATATTTTGTTCTTAATGTCAAAGGTCATGCATTGCAAACAAACTCTGGTGTAAATTCATCTGTTGCTTGGTAGAAGTAAAAGAAAATACATTCCAGACATGGATTCACAACAAAACTGTTATTTATATACTATTATAGTATTATTAATATAATTTATATTTTAATATGCTTTTTCAGTTTTTAATTTAATTTTGGTTTTAGTAAATTTGTGAGGTGCTTTTGTCATTTTTATTAGACTTTAAAATATTAAAAAAATATATTTCTAGAAAGCTTTATTTGTATTTTAGTTTTAGCAAGTTTAGTACTTTGAATTAAACACATTTTATTACAGTACGTTTTTAACTTTTCATCTAATATATACTTTGTTTCCAGCTTCATTTTAGTTAATGAAAGCAAATGTTTAGTACTTTTAGTTACAATACTAAACAACAACACTGCTCCAAAAAGCACAAAACCATGAAATTCATATTTATTGTCAATTTTCCTTTTCAACTGATGTCAATTTTGCATATTGTTTAACTGGTGCAGTTCATAAATGTGACCCTGGACCACAAAACCAGTCATAAGGGTACATTTTACAAAACTGAGGTTTGAGATTTGAGTTATTTGAATTAGTTATTAAATGTAATTAATAATCTTCCCATTGATGTATGGTTTGTCATGATAGGACAATACATTTGACAATACATTTGAAACTCTGGAATCTGAGGGTGCAAAAAAAATTGAATATTGAGAAAACCGCCTTTAAAGTTGTTCAAATTAAGTTCTTAGCAATGTATATTACTTATCAGAAGTTAAGTGTTGATATATTTACGGTAGAAAATGTACAAAATATCTACATGGAATATGATTTTTACTTAATATCCTAATGTTTTTTGGCATAAAAGTAAAATCTTTCATTTTGACCCATACAATGTATTTTTGGCTATTGCTACAAATATACCCCAGCGACTTATGACTGGTTTTGTGGTCCAGGGTCACAGTGACATTCAAACATTTCAAAGACTGATTTTAAGGTCCTTTTAGGGTCATACTTTAGTGCAATACATGTGACCCTGGACCACAAAACCAGTCCTAAGGGTCAATCTTTTGAAACTGACATCTATACATCATCTGAAAGCTAAATAAATAAGCTTTTTTTGGTTTGTTATGATAGAGCAATATTTAGCCGAAATACAACTGTTTGAAAATCTGGAATCCGAGGGTGCAAAAACTTAAAAAAAAAAAAAAAAAAACACTGAGAAAATCGCCTTTAAAGTTGTCCAAATGAAGTTCTTAGCAATGCATATTACCTTTCAAAGATGAAGTGTTGATATATTTACGGTAGAAAATGTACAAAATATCTTCATTGAACAAGATCTTTACTTAATATCCTAATGTTTTTTGGCATAAAAGTAAAATCTTTCATTTTGACCCATACAATGTATTTTTGGCTATTGCTACAAATATACCCCAGCGACTTATGACTGGTTTTGTGGTCCAGGGTCACAGTGACATTCAAACATTTCAAAGACTGATTTTAAGGTCATTTTAGGGCCATACTTTAGTGCAATACATGTGACCCCGGACCACAAAACCAGTCCTAAGGGTCAATCTTTTGAAACTGACATCTATACATCATCTGAAAGCTAAATAAATAAGCTTTTTTTGGTTTGTTATGATAGGGCAATATTTAGCCGAAAAACAACTATTTGAAAATCTGGAATCCAAGGGTGCAAAAACTTAAAAAAAAACTGAGAAAATCGCCTTTAAAGTTGTCCAAATGAAGTTTTTAGCAATGCATATTATCTTTCAAAGATGAAGTGTTGATATATTTACGGTAGAAAATGTACAAAATATCTTCATTGAACATGATCTTTACTTAATATCCTAATGATTTTTGGCATAAAAGTAAAATCTTTCATTTTTACCCATACAGTGTATTTTTGGCTACTGCTACAAATATACCCCAGCGACTTATGACTGGTTTTGTGGTCCAGGGTCATAAATAATTTTGGCACCGAAGCAGACCAGTCAAGCATCAGTCCCTTAAGCAATGAGTATATGAATAGATTGTGTGCTTATAGTGTTATTTTGGCACAAGCCGGAAATCTCAAAATTTAGATAGCAAACCTTCCCTTTTGTTAATAACTGCATAAAAAACTCCAATCCAGCAAAACTGAAATAAACCACTGACGTTTCTACAAAAGCTTTTATTAGGTCTCTTTCTCATTAAGTGATGAAATGAGCAAAACACTGAGCTGTCAGCTCAGATTTGGAACGAGCACACTCATTACAAACTATTTTGCATACAGTAGGCAACTTTTCTGACATGTAGAAAGCGTGAGTTAATAAAAGGCATGATGACTGATCGTTGTGAGTTTTACACGGCTAATTAAAGCAGCACCTGCTCCACGATCGGACATCTGCTGCGAACAGATACGCAGATCTGAGACACAACGGCTCGTATGAGGTTTCCCAGTCTCGCAGCTAAAGAGGAAGCGTTTGACTCGTTTCCCCTCTGTGTGGGCGCAGAAATCAGAAGTGAGTTTGTGTGCGAGTGGGCCGGGATTCCCCGTGACCCTATTTGAGCGGCACAAGAACAACCTTTAGCCAGTGTTTTCTAAACCACAATTGAAAGTAGACAGCATTTCAAGAATGAAAATGCATTAGTGCTGAAACGCAACAATAAACAGAGACTTATTGCAGTATTCGTCTTATAGAAGAAACTAGCAAACTGCCTATCATATGTGCACTCAACACGTCTAGGTAAGCAGTTTGCACAGTTTTAAGCCTCAGGTAATGTCTGTCCTTTAATGTAGACGTGCGTGGGTGGGTGTTTACGGTGTTTTCTAGAACATCACTGTACAGTGACCTCAGTTCATGACCTTTATGTGCTGAAAATCCCTTTGTGTTCTAATATTGTAATATAATAGGAATCCACCATGAATTAATTGTCCAGAAATGTATTTACTTATTTCCCTCAACTAATCTTCAGAGCTCATTGCAATGTATTGTGAGATTGCTTCATACTTGAAGGAAGTACAGCACCATTCAAAAATAGTATATATATATATAATGCTAATATATGAAGAGTTCAGATGCAAAAGTGATGTCTGAAATTTTCATCTAAAATTAGCATTTTTATCAGGTTTCAATATTTATGTTCAGTATTTCCATAAAAAAGGACCTATGCATTGTCACTGGAGTGAAATTACTGAACCTTAACATCAACTATACAGTAAAAGTATTTTTACAGTTTAAAACAACTGATTTCTATTTTAATACATTTTAAAACGTAATTTAATCTGTAGTTTAATCATTACTCCAGTCTTCAGTGTCACAAAATCCTTCAGAAATCATTTTAATATGCTGATTTACTGCTCAAATTGTGCATACCTGGTTTTTTATTTTGCAGTCATTTAGTTTATTTCACTTGGTATTATTACAACTAATAAAACTATATTAGTATATTCAATTTTATTTTATTTTACAGTGAGTGTATTAAATAGATTTTTACTATTATTATTACTATTAAATATTACATAAAGTCACAGCAAAAATCAAGTATTTAAGATCAATTTTATATTATATGAATAAAATCAGTGCTGATTTATTGCTCAAGAATTATTTCTGATTATTATCAATGTTTAAAGACCATTTTGTTGCTTCATATTGTTTGTGAAAACTGTGATCATTTTTTTTTTTCTAGGATTCTTTGATGAACAGAAACTTTTAAAAACAGCACTTATTTAAAACAGAAACTTCAGAAGCATTATTAATGTCTGTACGGTCACTTCTGATCAATTTATGCATCTTTGATGAAAAAAAAAAACTATTACTGTCTTTAAAAAACAAAAAAGTTTGGACTATAAACTTTTGATAAGTAGTGTATGTGATGTTATTTTTGGTCAAAAGCAGGCTTCGCAAAAGGCAGCTAAATTTAGTTTCCTATAAAAGGAAAAACCCTCTCATTGGTGCATCTATGACGTTCCCTAGTTAGGCAGCTCACTAGGGTTTGGAACACAGCCTGCGGTACCTTAAACTTGTCCAGCACGCGTATGAGTCGACCGAAGAGGTGTTCGGCTTTGCTGAAGATGGTCAGGAAGCCGCTGGCGTTGCGTTCGATCATGCAGGTAAATATAGGCTCTTCTCCGGTCTCGCTCACGCCCTTAAACTGGTTCGGGATGCAGATGAACCTTTTCATCTCACGGTAGTACTTTGCTCTGACCTCTTCGAAAGCAGGACGAAACTGCAATCTCCCTTGCCTGCAGAAACATTAAGTTCATCCACAAATGAGGGTGAGTAAATGTTTGGGTGGGTTTTTGAGTGAACTGTTCTTTTAAAACACAATGAGAGGAGAAAGGCTCTTACTTGAAGATGAGATCGATGTTAATCTCTGGCAGGTTCTTGTTGAGGGCCTCCAGTCCCACCTGGTACTGATGCTCCAGAGCTTTATAGAGCTGATGGTTCCAGTGCTGACGCCAGGCCCTCATGTCTCCTACACGAAACCCCTGAACAAAACACACAAAACAGACATGTTTAAAAAGTCTGACAGCAGGGTTCCTACACAATTTCCATTTCAAAATTCCATACTTTTCCAGACTCAAATTTCCAAACCTCTCGGAAGATTCTGAGACCATATTTATTTGGTCTATAGTATAGTCATCTGTAAATATTTTTATTTTCTCAGGGATTTTTTTATTGATTTTCTCAAAGTGACAACATACAGAGCCCCTAAATAAAATAAATTCATAAATACAGACTTTACCATGCACACAAGAAATTTTTTTCTGCCCAATTCACATGCGCTTGGGAAATTTTGGCATGCTTACGCAGTACAGTTTCTAGTTTTATATAACCTATTTCCTTTGTGTGTCACTGCCATCTTACTATGAATAAAACAAGACACACATGAATTAATAGAGATTTTAGAGATTAACAGAGACAAAATTTGGCTTTTCTTATGGTAGTACCTTTAAAATCAAGGTCGAATGTCCAATTTCAAGACAACTTCAAGGGTCTATAAAGAAGGACCGATACTGTAAAAAAAAGTTGCTTTCCAACCCCTCAGGTCCCTTTAACACATACTTTGATGAGGCCAAGAAACAGGTGGCAGTGTATTGTCTTATATGCTAAGTTTAATGGTTTCTTGTGCGCACATATAAGTCTGTATATTTTTTATTTTTGCAAAGGTCCTTGAGTGAAAAGAAACCCAAAATGCTAATAACCTGCATTTTGCATAATGAAATAGTGCACCTTGAATTCATTCAGTCGTATTTAACAATCACTAAAGATTCACTAAACAGCTGCCATGAAAACTCACTTGTTGTACGATAAATTTATTTTTATTAAATTCTTAATTTTCTATTATGAAAAAATACATAGGGGTCTGGAAACACAAATATTTTTACATACTCTTTCTTTTTTCCATATTTTTCCAAACCCCATAGAAACTCTGTGACAGAAACAAGGACTGTTCCAAAGCCCAGTGAGCTGCCTACATAGACAGCAGTTCCAATTTATTAAGAATGTTGCAATTTTTGGTTAAAAACAATGACTATTATTTAAAACGTGTTTTGTTTATAAGTTTGCACAATTTGGCCAAAAATGTTGTGATAATATATCAATATGACCATATATGGCCAAATTATGCATACTCCATTTTTTATTTTAGAGGATTTTGTTTATTATTTTATTTACTATTACTACTACAAATATTAAAACAAAATATTTATACAGTAAACATGTAATATGTAATATCATCATATTAACATATTTGGCCAAAATTATGCATATTCAATTTTACAGTGATTGTATTATATTGATTATTACTATTATTATTATTGCTATTAAATAAAATATCAAATAAAATCACCACAAAAATCAAGTATTTAAGATAAATTACATATTATTATTATTATTATTATTATTAATAATAATAATCATTTTTATTTCATCATCTGAAAGCTGAATAAATAAGCTTCCCAAGATGTATGGTTTAAAAATCTGAAATCTGAGGGTGCAAAAAAATCTAAATATTGAGAAAATTGTCCAAATGAAGTTCTTGGCAATGCACATTACTAATCAGAAATTAGGTTTTGATATATTTACAGCTAGAAATGTACAAAATATCTTTATGGCACATGACCTTTACTTAATATCCTAAACATTTTTGGCATAAAAGAAAAATCCAAAATTTTGACCCATACAATGTATTGTTGGCTATTGCTACAAATATACCCCTGCTACAAAAGACTGCTTTTGTGGTGCAGGGTTGGTGCACATTTATGGCTCTCTTAATTTCCTCATTATCAAATGTTAAACCATCATCACCAACTTTTATTTTAGGAAAGCGTATGAAGTCCATAAAGCTTCTCTTTTGCTGACAACATCCTGTTTATAAGAACTTTTATTACAAGTCTGGGAAGCTACGTTCCCAAATGTACATTATAAGTGCCCCAAACTCAGAGCAGACTGTGTGGAGCAGCATTTTCACGTGAATGGAGCCACTCTACAGACAGTGAGAAAGTATTTGAGCAGATCAGAAGAATCATGAACACCTGAGACTCTAGTGTGGCAAAACCAGTCCTGAGATCCTGAAGACCATCTTTCCATCTTTGCTGCTGACGCAAGAGATCCACTCCCATCAGATTCACTACCTGTAAAACACACACACACACACACACACACACACACACATATTGATTCTTCCATGTTCATTTGAATTTGTGTCTTGCAGTTTCAAACTGTGTCAGATTGAAAATCTGAGGAAGAGCATAGTGGAAAATCACCTTGTCAGTGAAATCGGTGTGCCACTTCCTCAGTTTGCGGTTCTCTGTAGACAGTCTCTCTGCGGCGCTCTGCAGTTTACTGATATACTGCTCCAGCTCTTTAGGATTCTCCCATGTGATCTGGAGTTTTCCGCCTTCGTCACGAGATTGAGACCGTTGGTTCTGCTGAAAAACAAATATAACAACAAATAGATGATGCATAGTCTTTTTGTGAGACTTAAAAAAACCTGACCCCAGCATTTTGAATGCTAGTGCATCTGTGTTAAATGCTGTAAAATACGGTTTCATGGCAGTAAGACATTAAACATTACCTTGATGACCTGTTCAAAGGCTAGAGCGCAGCCGAGCATCATGGGTCTTTGAGAAGGGATCATCTGTTGATCAATGGTGTTGTAGAAATGAGCCACCTGTTGAAAAATACAAATGTATGTACACATATATAAACACACATACACAGGTCTACATATGATGCAATTTTTGATCTAAGAATACAGCACGAGAGAAACTACTTTAAAACTGTAGTTTGCCAAACTAGAAACTAATTAAAATTTGTAGTTGTTAAACTACTGTCAAGTAAATAGCTACCAAGAGAGCAGTATCTTTTAATAATTTCGATAACTATCAGACTTTCACTAACTGACAGAGAGAACACTCTAAAATAGAATATTGCTTAGAAATGTCACTATATTCAAAAATCTTGCTCCGTTAATAGTCAGTTACAGTTGCTCTGTATGTACAGTCATGGCCAAATATATCAGCACCCTTGCAATTCTGTCAGAAAATGCAACCCTCCTCTCAGAACATTGTTGCAGTTGCAAATGTTTTGGTACGCACGTTTATTTCTTGTTTGCATTAGAACAACACAATAAAAAACAGAAAATAAACATCAAATCTGATACAATTCCACACAGAAGCCAAAAAATGCACTGGACAAAATTATTGGCACCCTTAACTTAATATTTGGTAGTACCCTCTTTGGAAAAAAAATAAATAAATCGCTTCCTGTAACCATGAATGACTTTCTTACACTTCTCTACTGGAATTTTAGACCACTCTTCTTTTGCAAACTGCTCCAGGTCATTCAGATTTGAAGGATGCGTTCTCTCAACTGCTGTGTTGAGATCTCTCCACAGGTGTTCTATGGGATTCAGATCTGGACTCATTGCTGGTCATTTCAGAACTCTCCAGCACTTTGTTTGTAACCATTTCTGAGTGCTTTTTGAAATATGTTTCGGATCATTGTCCTGCTGGAAGACCTATGACCTCTGGTGGAGACGCAGCTTTCTGACGCTGGCCCAAAATTCTTTGGTAATCATCAGCTTTCATGATACCGTTCACACAGTCAAGGTATCCAGTGCTAGAAGCAGCAAAGCAACCCCAAAACACAAATTTTGTTCTTCCAACCACATCCAGGGAGGTTAGCTGCAGTGCCATGGGCTTTAAACCTCTTGATGAGGAACATTAAGATCTCTGTAGATGGACTTGTAGCCTTGAGATTGTCTATGTTTTTCCACAGTTTTTCTCTCAAATCCACAGACAACTTCTTTCTTTTCTCCATGCTCAGTGTGACACACAACACAAAGGTTGAGTCAACTTTTCTCCATTTTAACTGGCTGCAAGTGTGATTACTATATTGGCCACACCTGTTACTTCCCACAGGTGTGTCTAAATACAAATTACAGGAGCATCACATGCTTGAAAAGCAACTTCTTTTTACAAATTTGATAAGGTGCCAATAATTTTGTCCGGTCCATTTTTGAGTTCTGTGTGAAATTTGATCAAGTTTGACTTTTCTTCTCTGTGTTGTTCCAGTGCAAACACAAACAATAAGCATGTGAAAACCAAAACATTTGCTGAACAATTTTTGGAGAGAAGTGTTGCATTTTCTGACAGAATTGCAAGGGTGCCGATATTTTGCCGTGACTGTATGTGTGTGTTCACACACCTGTTTGAGGATGATGGCCTGTCTGTAGAATTTGTCTGCAGTGTTTGCGGCCTGCTGGATCTTGGCAGGGATGGTGAAGCCCAGAGCGGAGAGCTGCCGCACCTCTCGGAGTAAACTCACCAGCCGATCCGAGTACTGGATCTTCAGTTTACCATCCATGTGATCCAACTCCATGACACGATTACTGGCCTGCAAACTACACGTGTACAAGACAGACCTGTGGTGATGCTCAAGTCACTCAGTGTGTGAATGTGTGTCAATACACACATAGTAAAATAGTAAACAACATACACATAGTAAAATCTTAATGGTGAAATTTTGACCAACATATTATGGTGCATGAAGGTTTTGGGAAAAATAATGATTTTTTTTTTTTGTACAGCACTTTTCAAAATACTTAGTGTGAAAAGCTGCTTTAAAAAGATGTATTTTCCAGAATATAATTCACATTTTCATATCATCTGAAATGTGCTGCAACTTATAATGCAATTATCATCAAACATGCAAAACACATTTGTATTAGTTTAGGTTTGGCATTTATAATAAATGTTGTTTTTAATGAATGCTAAAAGAATTTATGTTTGTTTTACACTTACTGTATATTTTTCATTCCCATTTTGTCTTGAATCAGTGTTATTTTAGTATCACTGATATTTCATATAGTTTTTGTGAATATTTTAAATGTGATTTTTATCATTTTGCTTTAACTAAAAAAAAAATACTAAAAATAGTCTTAGTATATATTATTTATTTATCAGATTTAATTAATCCCATTCTTTTGTTATTTTAGTATAAATTATCTTCTTTTATGTCAGGCAGTTGCAGCCTAAATGTTTGTGTAATAAGTTTTATTTTAAATCAAATAAAATTAATTTTATTTGATTTCTTGCTGAAGCTATTTTTGTAATGTCTGTTGTAATGTCTGATACTTTACACAACAATGACTTTATCTTTTGGGAGTAATTTCACAGCCAAATTTTATGTGTGATTAATTTGCGATTAATTAGATAATGAATCGAAACATCATATAATTAATTTGATTAAAAATATTAATCGACTGACAGCCCTAAACTTAAACAACTTGTTTTTTTTCCTCACCAATGAAATTTTCAACCCCACGTGACATTTTTATTAATCTTAAAAATATATAAGTTGCAAAAGTGCACAATATGACACTGATTAAATAGAAAAGGTCTGTGACAAAAATAGAGAGCTGACTTATGCCAAGTTCACACTGCATGATTTTCAAAGTCATCAGGTCACATTGTTTTCACACTGCATGACTATCTGGGGTAGAATTTGGTTGCTGCTGTGTTCACATTGCACAATGGATCGGCGACAGGAGGTTACACACTGCATGACTTTACAATAGGAAGAATAACCGACAACTCTGTCTGGTTCGCAAACTACAGCCAAACGCACAAGTGATAAGGAAATAACGTAAGATCACGCTGATAATGTGATCTATGGTCATCCCTGGACACAAAATCATTAACAAAAATGACTTAATTGTAATCTACATATTCGGCTGGGAAAATTGAATATACACAAATCTAAGTAGGCTACTTGAAATTGAAATTTATAATGAGTTTAGCCTATTTTTTATAGCCTACAAAAGAAAAATGCTATAAATTTTGTGTCCTTTATAGAAGATTATTATCTACAGGAAAAACCCTAGCCCCCTCTTATGTTTAATTTTATTTTTTGTTATACATGTACACGTATTAGTATTGAGCCTTTCAGTACAAGGCTTTCTTTTTTTCCATACGCAGTATAAAACGAAGGATTCTTTGGACTAATCATATTAGGCTACATTTGGAAAATAAAAGAGCTTGAAGTGTGTAAAATATACTGTACACCAGGTTGTGACAGCGAGTTCGTTTTACCCTCTTTTCCTCACTTTTAAATCGCATGTAAATGTCTGTGCACATTTTGCTTTCACTTTTAAATTAGTGACATTTAACTATTGATTGACAACAACAAAACATTACGATAAACATATATTAAACATAGCATGCTTAATTTATTAACAAAAATAGGCCTAATTTCAAATATAAAGAAATGATTCTCTCAGATCGCATCTTTGATGATTTACACTGTGTGATTGTCACTTGCATGAAAGAGCAGCATTTTGCCTCCGATTTCTGTTGGCGAGTGAAAATCAGGGCTAGAATTGTGCAGTGTAAACTCGGCATTAGATTAGTGCAATGGAAGTGCCCAAAAAGTATATCTATGCATGTGTGTGTGTTAACCTGATTCCAGATTTAGGGTCGGAGAGTCCTGACAGCAGGTCTCTGGTCCAGTCTTCAAACTGCTCTTGTTCGTAAGATCTCATCTGCTCCTGCAGCTCATCACAGAAACGGACCAGTGGCCGAAACCCAGACAGATCAGACAGCAATGCGTCCGCCATCTTCAGAGAGTCCTCCACCTGCACACAAGTACTTCAGCTGCTGTAATGACCAATTCTATCCTTCACCACTTTCAGTGCTCTTTTAAATGGTTCATTTAAATGCTGTCTCTCAATTAATATAAGTTTATGAAAATGGTTTGTGTGCCACACCTTAAGCAGCAGCTGTCTGACCCACACAATATTGTTGACGACCTCAGGAAGGTTTCGTCCTGCTAAAGGGCCGGTTTTCTCTCCTGGAGCACCATGACAGCGGCTCTCAAAATCTGCCCGCAGTCCTGCACAGCAACAACAGCACTAACATGAAACTCTCTTCACAATGACATTCTGACTGTTAAGATATCTAATTTAGAGCATTTCTAATTAGTAATTTCTGAGGTTTTGTTTGAGTTGGGATGCTGCCTATGGTGTATTGCTCAGTGCGTGTGATCTAACCCTTGTTGTAGTCCAGCAGTCGCGTGAGGAGCGTTTCTCTCTCTGGCTGCAGTTCTTTGCTGATGGTGGGTCGTTTGATTAAATCTCTGTGCTTCTGAAACACCTGCAGCAGCTGAAATGAAGACAAGACAACAGTGTACAGCTGTGTGCGCATCTGTCTGAGAGTTCATTAGAAATCTGCTCTCAACCACAAACATCAAGCACAAAGACGGCCTGATGCACACTGCAAACGAAATCCGAAAGAGCTTTTGGAAAGTGCCATAGTTAACTCTTAATTAATCTAAATGTATGCAATTTCATGAGTCAAGATGCATGGGTTTCTAACGATCTGCTGAGGAAAAAAATTATATGTATGTGCATTTATTAATACACTACAATTCATGAGTTTGGGGTCAGTAAGTTTTTTATTGCTTATGAAAGTTTCTTATGCTCATCATTTATTTGATTAAAAATACAGTAAAAATAGTATATTATATATATATATATATAATATTAAATATTTTTGCAATTCAAAATAAATGTGTTGTACCATTTGAATTTATTGTAAAATGTGGTTTATTTTTCTGACGCAAAGCTGATTTTTTGCATCATTACTCTGTCTTCAGTGTCACATGATCCTTCAGAAATCATTCTAATATGCTGATTTACTGCTCAAGAAACATTTCTTATTATTATCAATGTTGAAAACGGTTGTGTTTCTGAATATTTTTGTGAGAAGAGCTGCATTTTAATTTTCAGGATACTTGAATAGAAAGTTTTTAAAAAACTGTTTTTTTTTTGTTAAATCAATTTAAAGCATCCCTGCAGAACAAAAGTAATCATTTCTTCCAAAAACAAAAACTAATTACACTGTCCCTAAATTTTAAATGGTAGTGTATATCTATGTTTTAATGAAAATTTAAATTATAAATAATTGAAAAGAAATTATTTAATACTAAAACCAAAATGAAAAAGCTAAACCGAAATATTATATTACCCTGACAAACAACTGAAATAAAATATATTGCAGTTTAAGTACTTAAAATAAAAACTGAAAATAATAATTTAAAGCTAAATAGAAACCTTTTTAAATAGTAAAAATTTAAAAAGTAATGAAAATGACAAAAGCACATAACAAAATTACTTAAACTAGAATAAATGGTAACTTTTCAACTAAATGAAATAAAATAAATGTAAGTAGAAACACTAAAAGTACTAAAACTATAACAATGTCAAATATTTTACAATTCAAAATAACTGTTTTCTATTTGAATATATTGTAAAATGTGATTCATTTCTTTGATGCAGAGCTAAATTTTTTGCATCATTACTCCAGTCTTTAGTGTTACATGATCCTTCAGAAATGATTCTAATATACTAATTTGCTGCTCAGTAAACATTTCTGATTTTTATCAATGTTGAAATTCACAGATGTATACAGAAAATTCAAAAAGAACAGCTTTTTTAAAAATATAAACATTCTGTAATATAATAAATGTTTTTACTACTTATTTTGGTGCATTTAAAGCATCTTTGATTCATTAAAATATTAATTTATTTATATACTGCCCCCAATCTTTTGAACGGTAGTCTATTTCTAAGTTTTGTCTATCTTTGCTGTCTCACCTAATCACCTGCCTTCAAATTCCTGTCCAAGTGGGCAGTGCTTGGCTAGAATACGCTGTGATATGGACAAAGTGTCAAACATCTGGATACACAAGACTAGTGTGAGTGTGATTGTACCTGCTGTGGACTGTCCTGTGCATCTATTATGAAAGTCTTGAGCTTTCCAGCTGCTTCCTGTTCTGCTGGAGCGATGAGTCGATCAAACTGAGACACCGCAGCTCTCCATAAGGGCTAAACAAACAGCGATGCAGCTGAGTGACATATCATATATTCAATATAACAGTGAAGATTTTGCATTTGTGTACCTCAGTATAAGGGTTGTAGTGTATGGGGTTGAGTCCTGTGAAAGGCTGATACACACGTGCGGCAGAAACCTGCTTCCCTCCAGATAACATCCGTTGCAGTTTCTCACACACAGATCGCACATGCACCACCTGAAATTTGCACACCCGTCATGAGGTAATTCACTAGATTATACTGACTGAGATGATTGACAGGCATCAATCTGACCTCTTCCAATCGTTGGGCGAGGCTCTGCAGCCCCTGTGGGTGGTGCTTCTCTCCGCTCCACGGATGCGGTGAGTAGCGTTTCCACACCTGACCGGTCAGGTGTTCACAGGCCGCCACCCACTGCTCACACGCAGCCACGCCCCCTTTAAGCCCCTCCCTGACTGTGAAATAAGGATCCTCCCACAAGTGCAAGGCACTCAACTTCCTCTGTACAAATCTGCCGAGCGCTCCGCCTGTAAATGCGCATATATTAGGAACGTCATTAGTACTTTGTCAAACATTTTAAAAGCAAAAAGCATCATTATTACTGAGCAACCATGTCTGATGTGCGCACCTATAACATCCATGAGTCGGATCATGCGTGTCTCGGGGTAGGGAGCATGCTCATTCTGTTTCCACAAGTCATCTACTGTCTCGCGGGTGCTCTCAATCAGGTCCAATACCTCAACCAGACTGAAACTGTCCAGATTACTGTAGTCCTGAAACAAACCCAAGTTAATTGTTCTTCCTTTTTGTCCATGCACTCTCATAAAACAGCTTAAAAGGATGGGATCTGACAAAGTTGATGTACTGAGTTATTGTAAAAAATATACATACATATATATATATATATATATATATTACATTTCAGTTTAAGTACTTAAAATAAAAACAAACAACAAATAAATAAAATCAAATTTAATTAAATTACAGCTAAATAGATTTCTTTTTTTATAAAGTAATAAAATGACAAAAGCACATAACAAAATTACTTAAACTAGAATAAAACTTAATTTGGCAAGTGAATTAAATAAAATAAGATTAAGTAGAAACACTGAAGAAACACTAAAAGTACTAAATTAAATAGAAATATTTAAAAAAATTACAAAAGCACATAAAATTACTTGAAATAAATAAACAAAAATGTTAACTTGGCAACTAAATAAAATAAAATAAATGTAAGTAGAAACACTGAAGAAACACTAATTGTACTAAAACTGAAATAAATATAAATAGAAAAGCTAAATAGAAATATTTAAAAAATAACAAACAAAATTACTCAAACTAAAATACAAACTGAAAAAAATGAAAGCTAGCTAAATAGAAATATTTTAAAAAGTAATACAAATGTCAAAATATAAATCTAAATTAAACAAATATAATTATAAAAAAGAAAATATATTAGATAAAAAATAAATAATTAAAATAAAAATATTTTAAATTAAAATACAAAAATTACTAAAACTAAAATGGAAATAAAAATAAATTAAAGCTAAATAGAAATTCCTGAAGTAATATAAATTAAGTTCTAATAAAAACTCAGTTCTAATAAAAGCTAAACAGAAAAAAAATATTTTAAGTAATAAAAATGACAAAAACATGTAACATAATTGATCAGAAATTTAAATTAGAATTTATCTTTTTTATTTAGCAACTAACCGAACTAAACAAAATAAGTTTAAGTAGAAATATTAAAGAATCCCTAAAAGTACTTAAACTAAAATTAATATAAATTAAAGCTAAATAGAAATATTTGAAACATAATAAAAATGACAAAAGCACATAACAAAATGACTTAAACGAACATTAAAAATGTTAACTTGGCAACTAAATGAAATAAAATAAGTGAAGCTAAAGTTCTAAAAGTGCTAAAGCCGAAATCAATAGAAATATATAAAACAAAATTAATAAAAAGAAGAACACAAAATTACTTTTACCTACACTAAAGTTAAAAATGTTAACTTGGCAACAAACTAAAAATAGTACTGAAAAAAACTAAATGAAAGCTAGCTAAATAGAAATATTAAAAAAGTCATGAAAACGTCAAAATATAAATATATAGTAAATAAATATAACTATAAGAGAAAACAAAAATAATGAATGACTTAGCACTTGCATGTTACTGCTCTTTTGTTGATTTTGATTGCTTCCCCTTTTGTTAGTCGCTTTGGATAAAAGTGTCTGCTAAATGTCTAAACGTAAATGACAAAATTACTTCAACTAAAATTAAAATGAAACCTAAAAAGATAAAGATAACTCAAAATATGAATAAATAAATATGATAACAGTATAAGAAAAAAACTATAACATAACACTGGTTTGCACACACTGCCAAATGAAAAGTAATTTCAAAGATTATGTCTTTGAGCACATTCACATCCAAATGTGCATGTATGTACCTTCTCTATTGTTGCAAAGAGCTCACAGAAGTGTGCTGCTCTGTCTCTCTCTCTGCTCTGCTGTCCGGAGCGACTGACATCAGCCCAGAAGCCAAACTCATCCAGAGGGGTCATGATACCTGCATAAATCAGCATGTGGAGTATAAATGCATGAAAACACAAGCTGGGAAAAGCAGGACTTTGATTGACATGATATCTTCAACCGTCAGAACTCACTCAACACATCTGTCTCTGAATGACTCCGTTTCCCAGAATCCTTTGGGTGTCTGAGCACAGAGCCCAGCCCGACCTCAAGATCCGTGAGCAGAGACTGAAGATTTGAGTCGAACGATTGACTCCATTTATCATCCTGCAGAAAAAAAATACACAGCACACATAAAAAAAACAACAACAGCAAATTCACATCCCAGTAAAAACATTACCCATGTGACTGACCTGCAGTAGAACGGGGCTGTAGACCTGTCGCAGGGCCTGGTACAGGGTGCTGATGGGAGACTCCAGCATGGAGGACACCAGGACGGATCTGTGCAGGTTCTCTTCGGACACCACACACGGATGAGGTTTGAAGAACAGCAGAACCCTGCAGTCACCGTCCATGTTCTCCAGCTACAAAGACACAAGATGAGCCATAATTAAGCATTTTCTTTTTTTTAAGAATGTGGAGTAGCTGTAAGGCCCTATGAAATCCATTTTATTTTTTCCCAAATTCTGTTGTATTTTTTTTCCAAATTACATTTTGGAAATTAAATTTTTTTACATTTATTTTTTTTTCTGTTTTAATTTTTCTTGACTCCTTTTTAATGGTTAAAGGGTTAGTTCACCCAAAAATGAAAATTATGTCATTAATGACTCACCCTGATGTTGTTCCAAATCCATAAGACCTCCGTTCATCTTCGGAACACAGTTTTAGATATTTTAGATTTATTCCGAGAGCTTTCAGACCCTGAAAATGTATGTACGGTATACTTTCCATGTCCAGAAAGGTAATAAAAACATCACCAAAGTAGTCCATGTGACATCAGTTCGATTGGCTGTGGGTCTAGGGTTCATGGCAATGCACCAGAAATGCTAAAGAACACTAGTTTCACTTAACTTAAATTGTGCACTAACAAATTAATGTGTAGAATTATGCACAATGTAAAACTGTGATGGTTACTACAGTTTTACTATAGTAAAACCATGGTTACTTTTCTTAAGGTATTTGTATTTGTGTATACTTTTTCATTTTTTCATTGCTTTGTTTTTATAATTGTACTGCCTTAATGGTTTGATGCTTTCTACTATTTAATAAAAAAAATTCAGAACAAAAAGATTTGCGAATCCGCTCCGAAGTCCTGATCTGAATCAAATCATTTGCGATATGCGATATGCACTCTGAAGTCCCTAATTGAATCAAATTATTCGCGATCGACGCTCTAAAGTTCCGATACGAATCAAAAAAATGTGCAAACCCGCACCGAAGTCCCGATCTGAATCAGAAGATTTGCAAACTCGCTCCGAAGTTCCAATCTAAATCAAATGATTCGCGCTCCGCCAGTCGGAATAATGATTCAATTCACAAAATGATTTGCGAACCCGGTCCGACTTAGCGAATTGAATCAAATGATTCACGCTATGTGATTTAAAGTCTAGATCTAAATCAAACGATACGCAATCTGAAATTCCGATATAAAACAAATGATTCACAAGCCCACTCCAAAGTTCCGATCTAAATCAAATATTTCGCGATCTGCCATTTGAAGTTACGATCTGAATCAAATGATTTATATCGATATGTGATTCGTTTGAAGCGCTCCGAAACAGTGAATCATTTTGCAATGGTTCAGAGTTTCGAAAAGCTCAGTTTCACCCATTACTACAGTATATATACATGCATTTTTTTAACATTAGACGCGAAATTAGAAAATGAATGAATCATTTGAACTGAATGATCGAAGCCACAAAATTGAATCAATCGGAGTTGTTCCAGCACAAATAACTCAGTCAACTGAATCGGTTTGTCTGTTTTGGCTTCTTCAGCCATGTTTACATGACACTGTCAGTCCAACCACTGGCTTAGCTGGCTAGTTTTATGACATTAACTGAAACAAGCGAAAAAAGTATGATGTTTTCAAATAAAATATCCATATTTCCATTACATAGATAACATCCAGCACAAATCTATGAACATATTCAGGGGAGGTAACCGGTTTACTGCTAACTAGTGAAAACACACATAATGATGAGCTACAGCTCAAAATACATGTTAGATGGAAACCTTGTGTATTGTGTATTATGAGTTTGTAGCTTGATTCACTATATTTGAAACAGTCATCTAATTAGGAAATTTACAAAAATCAGAAATTAAGTATTAAAATTGCTAAAACTAAAAAACAAGTTACAGCTAGATAAAAATATTTTTAAAAAATAATAAAAATGACAAAAGCACATGACAATTGCTAAAACAAAAATTATATATATATATATATATATATATATATACACACACACACACACACACACACAAATAAATGTGAAATATATATAAAAAGCAAATATAATATTATTAACTATAATATAAAAAAATAAATAGAAAAAAAAGGTAATTCAAATATTAATTAATATTTATACAATAACAGTATATAAATTATTCTAAAATAACATTGATTCACACACGCTTTCAAATAAAGTATACTTTGAAAGCCAAAATGCATTTACATCAAGTCATTTAGCAGACACTTTTATAAATATTTTTTTTTATTTGTTGTGTGACTTACAAGTTAAAAATACTGAACTATAATAATTATATTTCCAAGCTGTTTGTAATTCACAGCACCTTGTTTGAGAACTGCAGCTCATCTTTGTTTCTGGTGACGGTGAGCAGGAATTCATTGCCATCATCTAAGAAGTTATCGAGAGGACACCAGGTGGACAGAGACGCTGATGTGTCCAGACTGAAGTAGTTTCCTGCCGTAGTCAAGATGAAGAGTTTACGAGGGTCGTCTGTCCCAGGCGGCATCTTTCACCTGTGTACATATCACATACATCAACTACAGAAGAAATCATACTGAAGGAACTGAGATACTGAAGAAATCATACAGATACTGAAGAAATCATACAGTCAGCCTGCATATTTTCTCCCAATAAAAATCGTAAGTCTACATAATTAAGCAGTGCTGTTTAGGAAAGCATTAAAACAGATCATATAACACCTTTTACTGCATGCAAAAGCTTTATAGGTCTTATAAATAAACATCAATATTTTTAGTTTTATGACTGGAAAAAGTCCAGTTTAGAGATTTCTGCAGCCACATTGCTTATTAGTGCATTTGGAGTAATATTTTTTTCTGTTTAACAAAGTGACAGATATACACATGTCATCGAGACACAAGTTTAATAGTTGAATATACTGTTGCCACACAAACATTGTAAACAAATGCGCACTTTTGACTTGTATACTGCACAAATAAACAAATATAACGCCTTAAATGCATAATGAGGACAATAAATAAAAAGAAAAGAATGTCTTACGGTCTACCGAAGTCAATTCCGGACAGATTCTGACAGTTTGTTCAGTTCTACTGGAGGATTAGCACGCTAGGCTAAGCTAACCAACATCTCTCTCATCCCATTAAGTGAATTCACTCCTGCAAAATAAAATAAGCGCTTGTGTTACACGGAAAGCAGAAGGTTGTGAAGAATGCGCTTTCTGTATTTTAAACGCATCGTCGATATAAAATCCGTATCATTTGTCGGTTGGATGTGCAGGAGCAGCTTGAGGGAATGTTGTGGCGCATTAGCGGTGAAGCTGGCGCGGTTGCCGAGGCAACTACGGCCACGTCGTGACGTAAGGTCGTCGTGAATGCCAAGCGCGTACGTAAATAAATAAGAGTAGATTCAATGGAAGGATTCAGGACAGGAGTCAGTAAAGCTTTATTGCTTTTTGCTTTAAATATGATTAACATCTATTTAATGTCTGTCTGTCTGTCTGTCTGTCTATCTATCTATATCAAATCTCTCTCTCTCTCTCTCTCTCTCTCTCTCTATTTATGATCTATTGAATGTATATCAATATAATATATATCTATCTATATATTTATATCTAATATATAAAATATATCTATCTATCTATCTTTTATCTAATTACATAAAAAAACATATGTATCTATTGAATGACTATCTATCCATCTATCTATCTATCTATCTATCTATCTATCGATCTATCATTCATTATCTATCTTTTTATCTTATATCCAATATATAAAAAATATCTATACATCTATTGAATATCTATCTATCTATCTATCTATCTATCTATATCTAATATATAAGAAATATCTATACATCTAATAAATGTCTATCTATCGATCTATCATTCATTCATTCATTATCTATTTACATCTAAGAACTATCTGAGCATCTATTGAATGTCTATCTATCTATCTATCTATCTATCTTTTATCTAATTACATAAAAACATGCATCTATTGAATGACTATCTATCTATCTATCTATCTATCATTCATTATCTATCTTTTTATATCCAACATATAAAAAATATCTATACATCTATTGAATGTCTATCTATCTATCTATCTATCTATCTATCTATCTATCTATCTATCTATCTATCTATCATTCATCCATTCTTTATCTATCTTTTTATTTCTACTACATAAAAATATCTATGCATTTATTGAATGTTTTTCTATCTATCTATCTATCTATCTATCTATCTATCTATCTATCTATCTATCTATCTATCATCTATCTATCTATCTATCATCTATCTATCAATCATTCATCCATTCTTTATCTATCTTTTTATTTCTACTACATAAAAAATATCTATGCATCTATTGAATGTCATTCATATCAGTTTTTATAATATAGTTTGCCTGTCTATAAAAGAAATCAAGAAAAACACAATAGTTCTGTTTAAATATGTAGTAAGGGTCTAAATTCCACCTCAAAAAAAAAAAAAAAAAAAAAAAAAAAACATGGGGACCCGAACACTTGAACGCTCAGTTGCTCTGACAGTCCTGTAATACTTTACAGAGAGGAGGAGAAATCAAAACAGCACTGATGTGAAAGCGAGACAGCAGTGAAGGAGAGAGTGAGACAGAGATGGAGGGGAAAAGCTACATTAATGGCCTTATTGTAATATGGGAAAATACCTCCGAGACACACAAACCCAAAGAACAGCTGCAGCACGCTGGAAACTCTGTATGTGTGTGAGTGTGTTGAGCGCCAGTAATTCCCAGTATAACAGTCTTATTTGACCTCAGACGAGAACTCCCTAATAATGCAGGGATGTTGAACAGTGTGTGTGTGTGTGTGTGTGTGTGTGTGTGTGTGTGTGTGTGTGTGTTTCTGCACAGCTGCAGGGCTCATAACCTCCAGTCTGAGCGCACAGGAATTAAGACTCCAGGAAAGAGCCAAATGGACGTAAAATAAAGCACAATCACCCCACCGGGGAAAACACACACTCACACCCACACACACACACACACACACACACACACACACACACACTCTTTCAACACCACACATTCCACGGATCCGGACAAGCGCAGCGGAGGAGTTGGCTGACAGGCTGGGAGTTTTTACCGCAGTAGAGAGAGAAAGAGAGAGAGAGAGAGAGAGAGCGATGGGGGAAATGTCAGCCGTGTTAGTGATGAAACGTTACGGTTCCTCCAAGTTAGTGGCCGCAGGGGTACTGAACACACTCCAAAACACACACACACACACACACACACACACACACACACACACACACGCACACACACACTGCATAACCGCAACCACAGCTAATGTACAGTCAACTAACAACCTCAACCCACTTTATAAAAGTTCTTCCAGGAATAAGATTCATTGTTAAGTACACCTAATGAGAGAACATGCAGCTAATAATTGTTAAGACAAAATAGCTTGAGAAAAAAAAAAGTACTGTAATCATATCAGATGGTAAAATCACAGTATTTTAATATGCACGGCACTGAATTACAACCAGATTTATGAATCATTTTATTATACTTCTAGGAATACTCTGGTTCTACTGTGGTACTGTACATGTCCAAAAAAAAAAACAAAAAAAACATGGAAATGCCATTGTATCATGTCTAAAACAAAACACGGCATTACCACTGTAGTTTTTGGTACTTTTTTGTTAAAACACAATGACCTAATATATATTTTTACAAATCTTTAGAATTAGAATATGTGGCTAATAATTATGTATTCCACTCACTAAAATGCATACAAAAAAAGTATATCAATAAAAGCGATTCTAATCTGACTCAAATCTAAAAAAAAAAAAAAAAAAACTGAAGTGGTTCTGCCAAACAAAGGAAACTGTTGTTTGACTGAACAGAGATTAGAGTAGCAGCAGGTGGCACTGTTGCATTAAATGGCAATTTGGATGGCAATATCCACCTTATGTACTGATCATAATGAACTAAAATTATGAATTTTGTTTTTGTTCATTGAAATAAACCTGGCAATAAAATCTATATATTAGATGAACAACTCTAACAAAACTTATTAGAAATATTGCCTTGGCAACTAAAAGAAATAAGCCTTAAGTAATAACATTAAAAACATAAAAATGAAAAAAAAAAAAATCATTAAAAAAAAGCACATAAAATGAGTCAAATTAAAATGAAAACTAAAAATATTAAATCTAAAAAAAGAAGTCAATTTAAAATAACAAGACAGAACCAAACAGGTTAAACTACAACATGAATATAATCAAGTTGTAAATCAAACCAGATAAATCAGGAGAAATATCTGCACAGATCAAGCCCCGTTTACAAGCCAAAACTGTCCAAAACAGCTCTAAACAAATATATGGCTGGATTTTGATGTGAGAGACAACAGGAGATGGACTTTTTCACTGGACGAAGCATTATTATGGAAGCTGGAACCAATGTTTTTGAAGTTAAAAACATCTTGATGGATTTGTTTCTTACAGACAGACGGTTTTTGGCTTCTCAAGATGTTAATTGGTGGACTAAAATTCTTACAATGGAAGTCAATGGGGCAAGAATTGCACAATTTTTACTTGCATTCAAGATGTAGATGAGTTTGTTTCTTCCTCAGATTTGGGGAAATGTGTCATGCCATCACTTGTTTACCAATGGATCCTCTGCAGCGAATGAGTCCCATCAAAATGAACATCCAAACAAAAACATCACAATAATCCACAAGTAATCCACACCACACCAGTCCATCAGTTTAGCATTATAAGAAGACAAAAACAAATCAATCATGAAGACGTTGGCCAAAATACAAATCCGAATAAGGAGAGAAATCTGCACAGATCAAGCACTATTTACAAGCCGAAACAGCTCTAAACAAATATGTGGCTAGATTTTGATGTAAGAGACAACAGGAGATGGACTTCTTCACTGGACGAAGCGTTACGGAAGCTGAAAGCAATGTTTTGAATTTAAAAAAAATCTTAATGATAGATTTGTTAAGTGATGTGGATTATTGTGATGTTTTTATCAGCTGTTTGGACTCTCATTTTGACGGCACCCATTCATTGCAGAGGATTCAAGTGATGTAATGGTACATTTCTCCACATCTGATGAAGAAACAAACTCATCTACTCATCTTAAATTTTAAGTTTTTCTTAAAATCTGAAATATTGCATTAGCAACTTCAAGAAATTTTAGTACTAAAATGACTAAAACTAAAGTTGAAAATAATAATAGAAAAACAGAAAAGCACACAAAATTAGTAAAACTAAAATTCTAATGAAAACTGAAAATATAAAATAAGGGCTAATTCAAAATAACGAGTTAGAACCAAACAGGTTAAACTACAAAACTGTAAATTAGGATTAAATGTAATAAAAACTGAAATCTTATTAAAGAAGTGCCATTTTCAGTTTGTAAAAATAAGAAAATATTGTGTTCACAGTAAAATTCTTACAATGGAAGTCAATGGGGAAATTGCTCAAATTTTAAATCACATTCAAGATGTAGATGAGTTTGTTTCTTCCTCATATTTGAAGAAACGTCATTCCATCACTTGTTTACTAATGGATCCTTTGCATGCAGCGAATGGGTGCCGTCAAAATGAATGTCTAAACAGCTGATAAAAACATCACAATAATCCACACCACTCCAGTCCATAAGTTAACGTTGTAAGAAGACAAAAGCTCTGTTTTTTTTAAAAAACAAATCAATCATGTAGACGTTTTTAACTTCAAACCATTGCTTCTTGCCAAAATACGAATCCATAATCCATAATAATGCTGAATCTGAGAAATCTGCACTGTTTACAAGCCAAAACAGCTCTAAACAAATATGTGGCTGGATTTTGCTGTGAGAGACAACAGGAGATGGACTTCTTCACTGGAGGAAGCGTTGTTATGAAAGCTGGAAGCAACGGTTTGAAGTTGAACGTCTTAATGATGGATTTGTTTCTTACAGACAGACAGCTTTTGGCTTCTCAAGATGTTAACTGATGGACTGGAGTGGTGTGGATTACTTGTGGATATGTTTTTATTAGCTGTTTGGACTCTCATTCTGACGGCACCCATTCATTGCAAAGGATCCACTGGTGAGCAAGTGACGGAATGCTGCATTTCTACAAATCTGATGAAGAAACAAACTCATCTACTCATCTTAAATGGCAATTTGGATGCTAATATTCACCATGCATACTGATTTTTTCTTAAAATTTTAAATATTGCCTAATAATAAAAATAAAAATAATAATAGAAATCAGAAAAGCACATAAAATTGGTAAAACTAAAAATAAAATGAAAACTGAACATATAAATTAAAGGCTAATTCTAAATAATGAGACAGAACCAAACACTTTAAACTACAACATGAACATAATCAAAGCTGTAGATCAGGATTAAATGTAATAAAAACTGAAATCTTATTAAAGTGCCATTTTCAGTTTGTAAAAATAAAAAAATATTACGTTTACAGTAAAATTCTTACAATGAAATCAATGGGACAAGAATTGCTCAAATTTTACTCGCATTCAAGATGTAGATAAGTTTGTTGATGGAATGTGTCATTTCATCACTTTACCAATGGATCCTCTGTGGCGAATAGGTGCCATCAAAATGAACGTCTAAACAGCTGATAAAAACATCACAATAATCCACAAGTAATCCACACCACTCCAGTCCATCAGTTAGCGTTGTAAGAAGACAAAAGCTCTGTGTTTTAAGAAACAAATCAATCATGAAGACGTTTTTAACTTCAAACCATTGCTTCCGGCCAAAATACGAATCCATAATAACGCTGAATCAGGAGAGAAATCTGCACTGTTTACAAGCCAAAACAGCTCTAAACAAATATGTGGCTAGATTTTGATGTGAGAGACAACAGGAGATGGACTTCTTCACTGGACGAAGCGTTATTATGAAAGCTGGAAGTTAAAAACGTCTTAATGATGGATTTGTTTCTTACAGACAGACAGCTTTTGGCTTCTCAAGATGTTAACTGATGGACTGGAGTGGCGTGGATTACTTGTGGATATGTTTTTATTAGCTGTTTGGACTCTCATTCTGACGGCACCCATTCAATGCAAAGGATCCACTGGTGAGCAAGTGACAAAATGCTGCATTTCTACAAATCTGATGAAGAAACAAACTCATCTACTCATCTTAAATGGCAATTTGGATGCTAATATTCACCATGCATACTGATTTTTTCTTAAAATGTTAAATATTGCCTAATAATAAAAATAAAAATAATAATAGAAATCAGAAAAGCACATAAAATTGGTAAAACTAAAAATAAAATGAAAACTGAACATATAAATTAAAGGCTAATTCTAAATAATGAGACAGAACCAAACACTTTAAACTACAACATGAACATAATCAAAGCTGTAGATCAGGATTAAATGTAACAAAAACTGAAATCTTATTAAAGTGCCATTTTCAGTTTGTAAAAATAAAAAAATATTACGTTTACAGTAAAATTCTTACAGTGAAAGTCAATGGGGCAAGAACTGCTCAAATTTTACTCGCATTCAAGATGTAGATAAGTTTGTTGATGGAATGTGTCATTTCATCACTTTACCAATGGATCCTCTGTGGCGAATAGGTGCCATCAAAATGAACGTCTAAACAGCTGATAAAAACATCACAATAATCCACAAGTAATCCACACCACTCCAGTCCATCAGTTAGCGTTGTAAGAAGACAAAAGCTCTGTGTTTTAAGAAACAAATCAATCATGAAGACGTTTTTAACTTCAAACCATTGCTTCCGGCCAAAATACGAATCCATAATAATGCTGAGTCAGGAGAGAAATCTGCACCGTTTACAAGCCAAAACAGCTCAACAGATTTTGATGTGAGAGACAACAGGAGATGGACTTCTTCACTGGACGAAGCGTTATTATGAAAGCTGGAAGTTAAAAACGTCTTAATGATGGATTTGTTTCTTACAGACAGACAGCTTTTGGCTTCTCAAGATGTTAACTGATGGACTGGAGTGGCGTGGATTACTTGTGGATATGTTTTTATTAGCTGTTTGGACTCTCATTCTGACGGCACCCATTCAATGCAAAGGATCCACTGGTGAGCAAGTGACAAAATGCTGCATTTCTACAAATCTGATGAAGGAACACACTCATCTTGGATGACCTGAGGGTGAACACTTTATGTTTCTTTTTACAAAGCAGTCTGTGGTATTGTACAGTATAAAGTTGTTGTGAATCCAAAAGTGAAGCACAAAGAACAGTGTGCCCTTTGTTAGTTTGTATAGTCTCACTGGTAATGAGTGTTTACAGCTTGTTTCATATTTCTGTAACAGACTATAAATGCCTCTACAAAACTCCTCATAAAGTTCCACTGAACGCTCATTTTCCTCAGAGCGGCTTGTACCTGCGGCACAGTTTTCCGACATGTTTTTACATCTTCTTCAGCATTTAAGCACGCTTGGATCAATCAAACCAGATGAACGTGTCCGATTCTCAGCCAGGCTAAACACGACAAGCGATCGCAGCCAGCCCTCTCCGTCTGCCGCTGTGTGTTTGAGTGTAAGAGATCAGCCTCGTGTTTGTGATATGTGACTGAGATCAGAGCTGCGTGTGTTTCATAGAGCTTAATGTTTAAATAAACTCACACACACGCTGTAATTCACTGCATATCATCGCTTGTAACGTGGAGGCTTTCCTCCCGCTCTGTTACACATCACATTTTTCCCTCTCCCTCCCCCTTCATTAATCACGCTGTCGTCCGTGTGTTCTTTCAGTGTTTACATTAAACAGGACGTTCACGCCAGACCCGGGAGACGCTAGAGGAATTTAACCCTTTACACACACATCATTACCGAGAAACCATTGAACACACATGAGCATCAGAGCATCAAGGTCAAGTAACATTAGTGTTTAAACAGTGGTTGTATCCATTTTACCTCTATAACGTGATCATTTGTATTCATAATTAATACTTTTATTCAGCAAAGTCACATTAAATTGGTCAAAAGTGATAGTAGTTACTACAAAATTTCTATTTCAAATAAATGCTGTTGTTTCAAACTTTTTTATTTATCAAAGAGTCCTGAAAAGTAAAATGCATTATGGTTTCTGCAAAAATATGTCACCCTGAGCCACAAAGCACAGGTATATTTGTAGCAATAGCCAAAAATGCATTGTATGGGTTAAAATGATCAATATTTAGTAAAGATCACGTTCTATTAAGACACTACTGTAAATACATCAAACCTTAATCTTTGATTAGTAATATGCATTGCTAAGAAGTTCATTTGGACAATTTTAAAGGCAATTTTTCTCAATATTTAGATTTTCTTGCACCCTCAGATTCCAGATTTGCCAAATATTGCCCTATCCTACAAACCATACATTGATTTATTCAATTTTTAGATTATGTATAAATCTTAATTTAAAAAAATTGACCCTTATGACTGGTTTTGTGTTCTTTTAAATTGTAATAATGTTTCAGAATTACCATTTTTACTGCATTTTTAATCAAATAAATCCAGCTGTAGTGAGCAGAAAATACAGTAGTGACAGTAGTTACCACAAAATACTTCTATTTCAAATAAATGCTGTTGTTTCAAACTTTTTTATTTATCAAAGAGTCCTGAAAAGTAAAATACATCTTGGTTTCTACAAAAATATGTCACCCTGGACCAAAAAAACAGTCTTACGTAGCACAGGTATTTTTGTAGCAATAGCCAAAAATGCATTGTATGGGTCAAAATTATAGATTTTCATCAGGATATTAAGTAAAGATTATGTTCTATTAAGATACTACTGTAAATACATCAAACCTTAATCTTTGATTAGTAATATGCATCGCTAAGAACTTAATTTGGACAACTTTAAAGGTGATTTTTCTCAAAACTAGATTTTTTTGCGCCCTCAGATTCCAGATTTGCCAAATATTGTCCTATCCTAACAAACCATACATCAGTTTATTCAGCTTTTAGATAATGTATAAATCTTAATTTAAAAATGTTGGTTTTGTGGTCCACGGATATATATAAAGTTTTCAACATTAATAATAATCATAAATATTTCTTAAACAGCAAATCAGCATATTAGAATGATTCCTGAAGGATCATGTGACACTGAAGACTGGAGTAATGATGCTGAAAATTCAGCTTTGATTGCAGAAATAAATTATATTTTACTAAATATTTACATAGAAAGGAGTTATTTTAAATTGTAATAATGTTTCATAATTTTACCATTTTTACTGCATTTTTAATCAAATAAATGCAGCCGTAGTGAGCAGAAAGGACTTTTTCAGAAACATTTAAAACATCTTACGATGTTAATAAATGAGCAGATCAGCATATTAGAGTAATTTCTGAAGGATCATGTGACACTGAAGACTGGAGTAATGCTAAAAATTAAGGGTTGATCACAGAAATAAATTACATTTTACTATATATTCACATAGAAAACAGTTATTTTAAACTGTAATAATATTTAATAATTTTTAGTTTTTACTGTATTTTTGATCAAATAAATATAAGCCTTGTTGAGCAGAACTTCTTTCAGAAACATAAAAAACACAATGCAATGAATGCTTACTCCATTTAATTTATAGCATTTTCTATTATATTTGTATTTTTTTTTAAATATGAATATTGTTTTTAAATATGAATATTGATTGTACAACTTAGATTTATCCAAATTATTGTTAATGAAGGATAGTGATAATAACACAGGCCTGTCGAATGACAAAACTACATTTCCCATCTTCAGCAAAAAATAATGAAACATAAAATGAAATCTAAATTATTAGGCTATATCAAATCATTAATTTCTCACCCACTGCACCTTATTTACTCATCACTAGAGCTAAAAGTGCCCTAAATGTAAAAAGTGAGCATAAAAATATGATTTCATTTCATTCCATCCAAAGGAAGACTTAAAGTCAACAACAGCTTGAAAAACACTGCGAAATCTGTGTGTATTTGGTATCATGATAAGGGTCTGAGATCAGCAGCACAAGCTAACAGCTGTCCTCTCTCTGGGTTTCATCGTGGTGCATGTGTGACCATCTTTAAATGTGTGTGTATTAATAGACGTGCTTAAGACCCGACCTTTCCCTTGAGAACGCACGTTAAACTCAAACGGTTAACTTGAGACGCCGCCGAGGATAACTGAGACGTTTCGCTCAGCGTGGTCTCCATATCTGAACCCCAGCGCTTTAACTTGGAGACGTACACATTACTGAGCTAGTAATAGCATTAGTGTTAGCTTTGAAGCCTGTGCCAGGGACGCATGGCACACGATCCAGAGGAAAAGCGAACGTAAAGATGAGTTCGTATCCGGGAAACACAAACAGATCAGTGTAACTAAGAAACTTGACTGGCGTGACACACTTCTTTAGATCTGGCCTGGTTTAAGCACCTAGAATTCTTCTGGAAGTCTCAAATAGGCTGGATTTAAGCTTATATATATATTGAAATTATATATTTATATTGTATATTTAAATAATTAATAAATTAATGCTTTTAATTTTAATGCTTTTAAAATTACTGAGTACTTTAATTTTAATATTAATTATATATGCTATATATATAATTATAACACATTTTTTGTGATTTTTGTTTTATACACACACACACACACACACACACACACACACATATATATATATATATAGTTGTGTGTGTATATATATTATGTATTTTTTAAGTATATATATATATATATATATATAGTTTTTTATTTTATTATACATACACTTTATTATATATATATATATATATATATATATATATATATATATATATTATATAAAATATATTTGAACAAATATTAATACTTTATTAATTCATTCATTATTAATGCTTTTAAAATTACTTAATACTTATATATACATTTGTATTATAAATATATTTATATATTTAAACATATATAATATATATATACATATATATATATTTTTTTATTATATACATTTTATATAAAATATATTTTAACAAATATTAATACTTTATTAATTAATTATATATATATATATATATATATATATATATATATTATTTTATTATATACATTTTATATAAAATATATTTGAACATAAATATTAATACTTTATTAATTATATATTATGTTTTTATATATATAAATAATTATACATATTTGTATTATATACATTTTATATAAAATACCCTCTGGGGTCTGAGGGTGTTTTTGGGCCCTGAAGAAGTTTTGACATGCCTTGACATTTGTGCATGTTTCAGTAATGCTTTTAAAATTACTTAATACTTTTAATATCAATGCTTTTTTAATGTATATATATATATAAACTATATTAAAAATATATACTATTATTTATATAATTATAATTATAATATTTTAATTATTTTCAGAATAATTACAAAAAATATTTTTGCTTAATAATTTTTTATTATTTTATTTAATATAAAATATAGTTTAACATAAATATGAATCCTTTATTAATTATTTTTTTTTTGCTTTTTAAATGGCTTTTAATATCAATATTTCAAAACAGGATGAAACAGGATATTCAAAGTGAAAAAGTAGCGCAGGAATGGTTTTTAACCATGGAGGCTGACTTAGATGTGTGTTTGTTAAAACAACATCTAAATAACTATTTGGCTTTTGGTTAACATTACCCAACAGCCCACATAGCATTGGTAATGTCAGCTAAAAAGGAAAGTTGCTTCAGAGGTGGAACAAGTTATGTTTTGGAATATGTATTAAGAACGTAAGTAAACTTTAATTTCACATTGTCTTTAAGCAAAGAAAACAGAGCAAACCCACCAGACTGCTGTTACCGTGAACCGCAGGATCATTGTGGGTCTGGACTGGAGCGCTTGCCTCTCCAGGGTCTGGGTTCAGTGTTTTATTTTGTTATTTTGGGTTGAGCATTCCCCTCAAGAGAAACCTAAACCTTCCCATATCTGTTTGCGCTCTCATTGCCCTGGTAACATGCTCACACAGCTCCCGCGGCTTCTCTTTACCCCTTCGCTGGGCACTGAGGGGGTATTTCGGAGGGAGGGAGGGGCTGATGGGAAGGGAAAATGTCTGACCTTGTAACTGTATCAGGGGAGAAATGATGGAGACCAAACCACAGCCCACACACTCAAGCACAACTATACACTAAATATATCACACAAACTCACAGAGCTCATAAACGCCATATGAGCCACCTGTACCAGCACAACAACACTTCAAAACATTCACTAACATATAGACTTTACTATACAAAGACATGCGACAAATCTGCTGCATAAGAAACAAAAACATGCTTTGTTATGATGCAGAAAGTCATAATGATGGCATAAACGTCAGAATTATGAGTAAAAAGTCATACTTATGGCATAAAGCATCATCACTCATCCTTTTTATGTCACAATTATAACTTTGTCTCATTTTAAATTCTTCTAAGTTTGACTTTTTGTCATTATTATGACTTGTTATATCGTAATTTTGACTTTTTGTCATAATTATGACTTTATGTCATTATTAAGACTTTTTACATCATAATTTGGACTTTTTGTCACAATTATGGCTCTTTTATTAATCTCATAATTATAATAACTATATAAGAAACAAAATCTCATTGCCTCTCAAAATCTCAAAACATCATAGTGATGGCATAAATAAATGTCATAATTCCTTTTTATCTCATAATTTGTACTTTTTTTATAATTATGACTTACTGTCATAATTAAGACTTCTTATGTCATAAAAAGTTAAAATTGTCATTATGATAATAAGAAACAAAATTGTATAAATTGTCATTATGATAATAAGAAACAAAATCATGCTTTGGTAAATAATTACGACATAAAGTGTCATAATGATGACATAAAATCAATATTATGACACCAAGTCATAATTATATAAAAAGTTGAAATTATGAGTAAAAAGTCATAATTATGGCATAAAACAATATCATAATTCAAGTTTTTTTATTTCAGAATTTTGACTTTTAATCTCATAATGTGAACTTTTTGTCATAATTATGCATTTTTATCATCATGATTTTTGTATCTCATAATTTCACATTTTTGTCACATTTAAGACGTCTCATCTTGTTACATAATTAGGATTTTTTTCTCATAACTTCATATTTCTATGTGAAATTATTATTCAGATTTATGACTTATCTCGCTATTGGCTTTTCATCTCATAATTATTCATTTTATCTCATAATTTCACATTTCAATCAGATGTATGACTAATCTCGATATTGACTTACCTCATAATTATGAATTTTATTTTATATTATGTATTTTGATCTCATAATTTCACATTTTATTTGTCCGATTTATGACTTTTTAACTTGTTATTGACTTTTTATCTTACGAATTTTTTCATCTCCAAATTTCACATTTTTATGTCAGATTTATGACTTCTCAACTCATTGTTGACTTTGTATCTCATAATTATGAATTTTGATTTCATAATTTCACATTTTTATGTCAGATTTATGGCTTACCATCTCGTTATTGACTTCTTATCTTATAATTATGACTTATTTCCCCATACATACATTTACTACATAATTTGTAATTTATTATAACAATTTATAAGATATTTAATAAAATGTAATATATATTATATAGCATAAATTACATCAAAAGTTATACTATTAAAATGTTATAATAAAATATATTATAAAAAGTATACACATCATAATAGAATATTCTATACAGTATATATATATATATATATATATATATATATATATATATATATATATATATATGGTCATTGACATATAAGGATTTTCTTTTTTTTTTTTATAAGGAATCTGGTAAAATAGATTAAGAGAGTTATTCATGAATTTATAATAAATGACTAATAAATGCATAATTACCAAACTAAAATTACATGCACTAAATGATTATTTTTTGCATTTTTTCTCATATTGTACAAAGATTAAACATAAACTGTACCAAAACTACATAAAAATCTATTCCAAATGACACTAAAATAAAGTATTTTACGTATATAAAACATTAATTGAATATAAAAGTATAAAAACTGCCAAACTGGGACATATATCTGTAATGGAAAACTTTCTGCAGTGGTCGCACCACATGACATCTAGTCGCACCACATGATATTTCAAATATCATGTATATTTTCAAAATAAATATATATTTTCAAAAATATATATTTTCAAAAGTCAGAATTTACAAGCATAGAAATGTCCAAAATGAAATTTATAATACAAATAAATAATTTTAATTGTTGTTTTGACGTCATACCACATGATATCCAAATTTGTTACCTATATACCAGCCATTAAAAAATAAATTTTCCATATTTGAAAGAGAGTTACAAACCTGCTTGATGCATTTGTGGGTGCTTGGCAAATTGGTATATGATGAAAAGTCCTATCTTTGAATTAATTTCAATATAAAAGTCCCAAAATGATAGTTTCTTGATGGTCGCACCACATGATATTTCATAAAATTGAGATTATCGGACAAAGTTTGTTAGGATATTATGACGGAAATATAAATGCAAATGCTTTGCAATTTTATACAGGATTACAAAACACACAAAACACATTGGAAAACATGACAACTAGTGCAAAAAATTAATCTGAATAAATTTAGGGTAATTTCCAAGATGTAAATAAATAAAATCTGGAATGAAAATCTGGAATTTGAGAAAAATCGCCTTTGAAGTTGTCCAAATTCTGTTTTTAGCAATTCATATTACTAATAAAAAATTAATTTTTGATATATTTACAGTCAGAAATTTACAAAATATCCCAATGAAACACGATCTTCTCTTAATATCATAATGATATTTGGCATAATAGTAGAAAAATTTATAATTTTGACCCATACAATGTATTGTTGGCTATTGCTCCAAATATACCTGTGCTAATTAAGACTGGTTTTGTGGTCCAGGGTCATACACACACACACACACACACACACACACACACACACACACAGTACAACAACCTACCTATAGAACCTACAGTAGGTAAAATAGGTGTTAGCTGGTCTGGTTGGCTTGTTTTATAAGGACCCCATGACATTTTGTCAGACAGGAAGACCAGCAAACCAGCTTAGACTGGTTTAGTCTGTTTTTCCAGCAGGCGTATGCAGTACACTAGTATTTCTTTCTGAACATAATCTATAACACAAAGAGTCCCGGTGGTGTCCTGCCAAATATGTGTTATATGAATATGGGGTGTGCGTCCCCTCATGGTTTGTTTCGTGTTTGTTAGGGCCGTGTTGAAACGACACAACTACACACAACACATAAACACATAATTCTTCTGAACTCTTGGACTGTTAAAGTCATTCTGGAACAGAGGAACAGAAACAAATGGATAGAAGGACAGAAAAAAAGAGTCACCTGGGGACAATAAACTCTCCAGGTTTCAGGACATTAAAGCTGACGTTTTTCTCTACAGGAAGCGCAAACTGGATTGTGTGAGACGTTACACGCACAAACGCACACTCAAGGTATTTCACATTTGAAACTGAGTAATCTCTACGGAGCGATGTTGAGGATCCTCCAGACTAAACGAACAGAACGAAGGCCGCCCTTCCCCTCCGGTGCAGGACTCTTGGCCGTCTGCGAGCTTTAATATTTCCTGCGCTGTCAGAATGTGTTTGCACTGTTGCAGTACCTTCGGTTTGGCTTTACCATGTTTATGTTTATGGGCGTATTGTCCATGTACGCTTTCTCACCCTCAACTCAGTCCAAACCCACATGACTATCTTTTTCTGTGGAAAACAAAAAGACCAAAAAAAATTAAGCTGCTGTTCAGATGGAGACTGGAGCTGCACACGATCAAAACACAACAAAAAGCTTCATAAAAACTGTGAACTAACATGAACAAACAAAGATTAATGATTAGTGTAATGAATGTATTGTTCATTGTTCATTCATGTTAGTTAATACATTAATGTTAACAAATGACACCTTATTGTAAAGTGTTACACATCATTTTAACAAAAAACTTGAAATTATGAGGAAAGTCATAATTAATATTAATGATAAATCATATTAATGATATAGCTAATTATAATTAAGTCGGAATTATGAAAAAAAAAAGCCAAAATTATCTCCCAATTTTGAAAATTCTTACAGTTTAATGTAATAATATGAATATAGTAATGGCATAGAAATCTTACAATTTTATCTTTGACTTTTTATCACATAACTGACTTAACTCATAATTTTGACTTTTTGTCATAATAAGAATTTTGATCTCATAACTTCACATTTTTATGTCAGATTTGAGACTTCTTAGCTTGTTATTGACTTCTTATCTCATAATTATGAATTATTATCTCATAATTTCACATTTTTATGTCAGGTTTGTGACTTCTTAGCTTGTTATTGACTTCCTATCTCATAATTATGAATTTTTATCTCATAAATTCATTTGTATGTCAGATTTATAACTGAGCTTGTTATTGACTTATGAATTGAATTATGAATTATTATCTTATAATTTTACATTTTTATGTTAGATTTATGACTTCTTAGCTTGTTATTGACTTATTTCATAATTATGATTTTTTATCTCATAATTTCACATTTTTGTCAGATATATGACTTACCTCATTATTGACTTCTTATCTCATAATTATGGATTTTTATCTCATAATTTCACATTTTTATATCAGATTTATGACTTCTTAGCTTGTTATTGACTTATCTCATAATTATGAATTTTTATCTCATAATTTCATGTGTTTGTCAGATATATGACTTGCCTCATTATTGACTTCTTATCTCATAATTATGAATTATTATATCATAATTTCACATTTTTATGTCAGATTTGACTTCTTAGCTTGCTATTGACTTCTTATCTCATAATTATGAATTATTATCTCATAATTTCACATTTTTATATCAGATATGTGACTTCTTAGCTTGTTATTGACTTCCTATCTCATAATTATGAATTATCATCTCATAATTTCACATTTTTGTCAGATTTGAGACTTCTTAACTTGTTATTGACTTCTTATCTCATAATTATGAATTATTATCTCATAATTTTACATTTTTGTCAGATATTTGACTTCTTAGCTTGTTATTGATTTCTTATCTCATAATTATGATTTTTTTTATCTCATAAATTCATTTTTATGTCAGATTTATAACTGAGCTTGTTATTGACTTATCTCATAATTATGAATTTTTATCTCATAATTTCACATTTTTATGTCAGATTTTACTACTTAGCTTGTTACTGACTTCTTGTCTCATAATTATGAATTTCTATCTCATAATTTCATGTTTTTGTCAGATATATGACATACCTCATTATTGTCTTCTTATCTCATAATTATGAATTATTATCTCATAATTTCACATTTTAGTCAGATTTATGACTTCTTGTTATTGACTTCTTATCTCATAATTATTACTTACTTCCACATAATTATTACTTTGTCAATTTCAACTTTATACACTGTATAACTCACATTTACTACATAAATTATCATTTGTTATAACAGTTTAAAAGATATTAGTAATATTAGTAATAATATTAATATATATAAATTTTGATATTTATTTTACTGTAATATATTAAAAATATAAATTACATTAAAATTATATTAAAATACATAAAAAATATTTTAAAAAATTATATATATATATATATAATGTTTATATATCATGATAATTAAACTTATTTTGATATGATGTTGTTTAATATAAAATGTATTAGATATTTTTACTACTACAATCAGTAATAATGTAAAATACCAGTAAATGAAACTAAATATTTACATGCATTATTTTATAAGCAGCATTTATTATAAACGCTAAACCTAAACAAATATTTTGCCAAACTCTAACTACTGTTGTGTGATTCGGCACAAGCTTTGCATATGCTTTGAATGCTTGATGTTAATTTAGTACCATAAAATAATATGATATATAACATCAAACAATGCAACATGAGTCGCATCAGGTTTCAGATAAAGAAAAATGCAACTTATATTCTGAGAAATAGACAATATTTCAGCTCTTCTAAAATCATATAACAGCTTTATATAAGGAACAGACCCAAAATGTTGTGCATATTGATTCTGCTTGACAGCAGCATGAACATTTAGCTAAACGTCTCCTCCTGTGCTCCACGGGGGAAAGTCAGTCAACAGGTTAGGGGTGAGTTATTCCTTCAGTCTGCGACAGAGTCAGAATAACAAAGAACGGATTTCAGGAAATGATACTGAAGCGACTTGCGCTCGGATTCTGTTTGCTTTTCACACTTGGAATAAAATATGAAATCGGAATGCTCCGCAGACCCGGAATGGGAATATCTCTCACTCTCTCTTTGTGATTGTGTGTGAGTGTGTGTTCAGTATTTCTGGGAATCTGGCAGAGGAGAGAATTCCGTGTGTCTCCTCGGAGAGATGGTCCGAGCAATTCTTCTGCCAATAAAACACATACACACACAATGTACAGTGTGTAGTACTGTACGCATGTTTGAAAGAGCCTTTGTTAACTCGTGCATATTTGTTTTTTTACGTAAGGCTTTATAAATCTGACACAAATCTGAGTTTGTTCATTTGACATCATGTAGATGCACATCATGACAGAAATTTGTCTAACAGCATCTCCGGATGCAAGTTTCTTGATGAATCTGTGTCAGATGTTTTACTCACTACATCACTCCCATACTTCCATTTGTGTTATTTCAGAGTTTTCATCACTGCGCTATTATTCTAACATGTGGAAAATTGTTTTCTGACTGGTATAATAATAACATACCTCATGTTTTTCTTTCTCTGTCTCTCTGAGAGCAAATGAGACGTTGGCGAGTCTCTGAAAGAGTGTGTGTGTGACGCCATGCTTTTCCTTACAAACTGCTTAAAATCAGTCAGCCAATTGACTCACAAATTACTTCCATTCCTCCTGTGTCACTACCTCACATCACCTCCTGCTCTCGCTCGCTGGCTCAGTTTCAAAACCCACCGATCTGCCCTGCTGTCTGCCGCTGCACAGGCAGCAAAATGAAACGGATCCTCGCTGATTTGAAACGCTCTGCACTCACAACTGACTACAATTGAGTTTGACATTTACATGCTGCTAAAGCAATTATGCAGTATTCTATTAAGCATGGGCAGAATACACAAAAAATGGTCTGTTTTTTATTATTTTAAACTATTTTAACTTAGATCTAAATATGGTAAATATGGTTTTTATTGTAAAACAAGTTATAGAATTCAATTTTTTCCTCAGTGAAGAATGCATGATGCTGTCTTATATTTAGACATAAAAAGGCAATATAATCATGCCGCTTACCTTTCGGAACAGCCTTTGCACCTGGTGCAAATTTGACACCATAAATGTTGTGTAGGTAGGCATTTTAATAGGTTTGGACGAGCTTCTCTCTGTAAACCTGTTAGACATAAAAAAGCTATGTTCAGAATAGTTTAATTCAAGTGTCTTGAGTGCATAAACATTATTTATTTAGATTTTTTGATCTAAATATGTTCATATATGTAAACTTTGTGTTTTGTGCATGTGTAATTTTATGTTTACGAATGCGTTTTTATGTATGGCAAATATTTGAGTGTGTAAGTAGGGCTGAAGAAATCTGACTCCCCCGCCACTCATCTGAAGGAAAGATGCAATAGTATTAATGTCTCTGAAGCAAAGCCAAACTAAACAGCTGCAAATGCACACACACACACACACACACACACACACACACACACGCTCAAGCATGTGTTAAATTCATCCGTGCAGTGACAACACAGACTCGAACCCTCATGAACGTTTCCACAAACATCTGAATTCACATGAATGATAAAATGACAATTCCTTTAAATACAGTGTTCTGTTTAATTAATAAGCTGACTTTACCAAAATAGCATGATGTACTCAAATAATTATATTTAAAACTGAAATAAAAGGAATAAAACATAAATTAAAATATATAAAAATGCCAAAACATGCAACAGAATACATACATTTGAAGTCAAAAGTTTACATACACCTTGCAGAATTTGCTAAATTGTTTGGTTTTCCAGCATATTTGTGTATTTGAACCCTTTCCAACAATGACGGTATGATTTCGAGGTCCATCTTTTCACGCTGAGGACAACTGAGGGACTCATATGCAACTATTACAGAAGGTTCAAACACTCACTGATGAAGGAAACACGATGCATTAAGAGTTGGAATTTGAAGATCATGGTAAATTTACCTTATTTTGTTTTCTGGGAAACATGTAAGTATCTTCTGTAGCATCTGAAGGACAGTACTAAATGAAAAAAAAAAACATATTTAAGCAAAATAAGAAAAATGTACACATCTTCATTCTGTTCAAAAGTTTTCACCCCCCAGCTCTTAATGCATTGTGCTTCCTTCTGGAGCATCAGTTCTGTACTAGTCCCTCAGTTGTCCTCAGTGTGAAAAGATGGATCTCAAAATCATACAGTCATTATTGGTTCAAATACACAAAAATGCTTAAAAACCAAAGAATTGGAGGCCCCTTATCACAATTATCACTAAACAAAAAAACACAGCTGTGGATCATTCAGGTAACAACACAGTGTTAAGAATCAAGTGTATGTAAACTTTTGAACAGGGTAATTTTTATAAATTCAACTATTAATTTTCTCTTGTGAACTATATGTAAACATTTTTTATGTGAAATATCTTCTTCAGGTCAGTACTAAATTAAAAATAACATCCATTTTGTGTGATCCCTCTTATTTTGCTAAAATAATTAACATTTTGCTGATTCTGCAAGGTGTATGTAAACTTTTGACTTCAACTTGGCATTTTTATATATTTCAATTTATGTTTTATCCCTTTTATTTCAGTTTTAAATCTAATTATTTGAGTACATCACGCTAAAGTGAATGGAATTATTTTTTAAGAAAAGTTTTTTAGAGTTTAGGTTTAGTGTCAGTTAACTATATTAACTTAGATACTTGTCTTACTAATCACTGACCAACATCACCTGATTCATCTCATTCCCTCACAAATGTTTACCATAGTAACCAAATATTTACTTGTTTTTTTGGGCTGTAATGATGTACACCTCGGAAAAATGTGAGTTGCATCATTCAGATGTGTTTTTTTTAGAAGACTTCTGTAAAGGTGCAATCACAGTAGTCTTTGAAGTACCTTGGAGAGCCACGTAAATATCATGGAAAAGTACCTTGGAAAATATGAATACCATCACTGGTGCCAGCACATTACCTGCTACAGTTGTTACTACACCAGATAATATGTGATCTTCTTCTTCAAACTGTTACTTTTGCATTTGTTTCTTGTCCCATAACTGTAGTAGTTCTGGTGTTTCTCTATTTGTTGATCTCTGATCTTGACTGACTTCAACATCCATCATCCATGCATCTCTTATCATGCAGTCTGGTTTGAGAAGATAAAAGGAAGCAGTCGAGGCCTTACTCTGTTTTTCTGCTTGGTTACCGCAGTAACCGGAAACCTTAAAAGCCTCTCTGGTTTCAGCTGTCAGACAGACACACCTTTAGAGCAGGTGAGAGTGACGAAGCTCTTCCATCCACTCGCCTGCCTCCCCCCGCTCAACGCATTGTTTTAGACTAGATGATGATGTTGAGGATAATGATGATATCAGCAGCGTGACATTACTTTCTTCTCTTTCTTTTTCTCTTTCTCTCGTTCTCTCAGTGTCTAGTTTCACTTAAGTGTTTTGTTAAGCACTGTTGAGTCAGATAAGATCTTGAGGCTGGTGGTTTGTGAGAGGAGTGTGTGTGTCGTTCAGTAACTCAAGTGTGTAATTTGGTTTTCTCCTTTCTGTAGGAAAGTTTCAGTCAGTATAGTTGTGTCAGTGTACATTTTAAATTTTAAGTACACATTTTAAGTACACTTATAAGTATACTGCAGTCACATTTCACTCATTAGTCAAACTACTGAGTGAGGTCACTTCAATTAGCCATATCTAAAGCGAATTAAGTCTCAAATTATTAAACTACACAACCTCGACTTTTTGTCTTGCAACTGTTCAATCTCACAATTCTGAATTTATATCTCAATTCTGAGAAAAAAGGGCAGAATTTTGAGATATAAACTCAGAACTGATAGATATAAACTCTAAATTCTGAGGAAAAAAGTCTGAATTCCAAGATATAAACTTAGAAATGCAAGATATAAACTAAATTATGAGGGGAAAAGGTATGAATTTTAAGACAAACGCAGAATTGCAAGATATAAACTTAATTATGAGAGGAAAAGTCAGAATTTTAAGATATAAACTCAAAATTGCAAGATAAAAACTTAATTATGAGGGGAAAAAGTCAGAATTTTAAGTCAAACTCAGAATTGCAAGGAAAAAACTTAATTACGAAGGGAAAAAGTTAGAATTTTAAGACATAAACTCAGAATTGCAAGATAAAAACTTTATTATGATGGGAAAAAGTCTGAATTTTAAAATATAAACTCAAAATTGCAAGATAAAAACTTTATGAGAGGAAAAGGTCTGAATTTCAAGATATAAACTCAGATTTGCAAGATATAAACTTAATTAGGAGGGGAAAAGTCAGAATTTTAAGATATAAACTCAGAATTGCAAGATAAAAACTTTATTATGAGGGGAAAAAGTCAGAATTTCAAGATATAAACTCAGATTTGCAAGATATAAACTTAATTATGAGGGGAAAGAGTCAGAATTTTAAGTCAAACTCAGAACTGCAAGATAAAAACTTAATTATGAGAGGAAAAGTTCTGAATTTTAAGATATAAACTCAAAATTGCAAGAAAAAAACTTAATTACGAAGGGAAAAAGTTAGAATTTTAAGATATAAACTCAGAATTGCAAGAAAAAAACTTAATTACGAAGGGAAAAAGTTAGAATTTTAAGATATAAACTCAGAATTGCAAGATAAAAACTTTATTATGAGGGGAAAAAGTCTAAATTTTAAAATATAAACTCAAAATTGCAAGATAAAAACTTAATTATGAGAGGAAAAGGTCTGAATTTCAAGATATAAACTCAGATTTGCAAGATATAAACTTAATTATGAGGGGAAAGTGTCAGAATTTTAAGTCAAACTTAGAATTGCAAGATAAAAACTTAATTATGAGAGGAAAAGTTCTGAATTTTAAGATATAAACTCAAAATTGCAAGAAAAAAACTTAATTACGAAGGGAAAAGTTAGAATTTTAAGATATAAACTCAGAATTGCAAGATAAAAACTTTATTATGAGGGGAAACAGTCTGAATTTTAAAATATACACTCAAAATTGCAAGATAAAAACTTAATTATGAGAGGAAAATGTCTGAATTTCAAGATATAAACTCAGAATTGCAAGATAAAAACTTTATTATGAGGGGAAAAGGTCTGAATTTCAAGATATAAACTCAGAATTGCAAGATAAAAACTTTATTATGAGGGTGGAGTCTGAATTTTAAGATATAAACTTATAATTGTGAGATATAAACTAAATTATGAGGAAAAAATGTGTGTAATTTAGTTTTCTCCTTTCTGTAGGAAAGTTTCAGTCAGTATAGTTGGGTCAGTGTGCACTTTTAATTTTAAGTATGCATTTTAAGTACACTTATAAGTATACTACAGTCACATTTCACTAATTAGTCAAACAGACTGCTGAGTGAAGTCACTGTTAAACAACTGTCAATCTTCAATTAGTCACATTTAAGGTAATTAGAAGGTCATGTTAACGGTAAAAAATGTAATTGCAATGTCTCATAATTCTGAGAAAAAGGCAGAATTTTGAGTTATAAACAGAACTGATATAAACTAAAGTCAAACAGACTGCTAAATGAACTGTCAGTATCTTCAATTAGTTACATTTAAAGTATATAGGTCTCAAATTACTAAAGTACAAAACCTCGCAACAAAATAATTTCCCATAATTCTGAGAAAAAAGTCAGAATTTTGAGATATAAACTCAGCACTAATAAATATAATCTCTAAATTATTAGGGTAAGATAAAATAATTTTGAGATACAAACTCAGAGTTGCAAGATTTAAGCTAGATTCTAAATTTCAAGATAGAAATTTAGGATTGCAAGATAGAAACTAAAGTTATGATGAAAAAAAGTCTGAATTGTGAGATTTCAACTCAGAATTGCAAAATATAAACTAAATTATGAGAAAAAAACTCTAAACTGCAAGATATAAATTATGAGGAAAGAAAGAAAGATATAAACTCAGTATATGTATATAATCTCAGTAAAAATTTAACTGTACTATTAACTGTACATAAAAACCACAGACCTAATCAAACTTATGTCTTCAGTTCACATTTAAACTACATTACTGTTCAAAACTTTGGGTGCAGCAGTAATTCAGTCTTTTATTTATCAAGGACATATTAAATTGATCAAAAGTGAGAGTAAAGACATTAATAATGTCACAAACTATTTCTATTTCAAATAAATGCTGTTCTTTTGAACTTTCTATTCATTAAAGAATCATGAAAACCCACAAAAAATTCAGCTTTGGATCATAGAAATACATTACATACTCACACAGAAAATAGTTCATTTAAACTGTAGTAATATTTCACTGTTTTTACTATATTTTGATCAAATAAATGCAGACTTGGTGAGCAGAAGAGACTTTTTTCATTAAAAAAACATTACAGTTCATACCAACCCCAATCATTTTGAACATATCTAGATAACACAAACAATGCACACTCTCAGCCATTAGCGTGACTCTCCCCACTGACTGTGCAACATATGTGTGTGTTTTATGTGGTGTGTGGTGTTGTATTGCATTAGTCAGTGTGAGTCGGTTGGTAAATGTGATCGCTTGTTAAAAGCTGTTCTAGAAGCATGTTCCAGCTCTGTGAGTGCATGACAGCCGAGGAAAACACACACACAGAGTCACGACAGCCAGGGGCCTGGAGCTCAACTGCTGAGGAAACTCAAGATGGCTGGAAAACACACACACACACACAGCCTGAGGTGTGTGTGTGTGTGTGTGCCCTCACATGATGTCATCGTCCACTGGTGTGTAGCTTAAGCCCCGAGGGCTGTTTTGGGCTCAAACTCCATCCCGTGTGAGACTCTAAAACGCGGTAATGAAGGCAGGGGGATGAATGCTGGCAGCGGCTCACATGAGGTGGAACAGTAACTTTAGGAAAATTGTAGTTTCGTAATTCGCTTTATGAAATAACGTGAACCATCCGTTAGCAAAGTCACTTCTGTGCAAGAGAGAATCAGGGGAAAGATCCTCTCAGCGACTGGAGCTGAAATACCACTGGAGTTTAATAGCAGCGAGTCGTAGAAATTTAACACCGACTGAGTTTCCATGTGATCCACTTTAGCTTGAAATGTGACTAGTTTAAATGTGTTTTTAAGATGTTTTTATACACTAGCGTTCAGAAGTCTCTTCTGCTCAACATAAGGCTACATTTATTTGGACAAAAAAAAAAAAGTAATATTGTGAAATATTGTTACGAATTAAAACAGCCGTTTTCTGTGTGAATACATGTTAAAATGTAATTTATTCCTGTGATGCAAAGCTTTCAGCATCAGTGGTTCAGAAATCATTATAATATGCTGATTTGCTTCACATTATAATGATTTCTGAAAACATTTCTGATTATTATTAATGTTAGAAACTGATTTGCTGCCCAATATTTTTGTGGAAACTGTGATATAATTTATTTTTCATGATTCACAGATGAACAGAAAGTTTGAAAGAACGGCATTTATTTGAGATAGAAACCTTTTGTGACATTAAAAATGTCTTTACCGTCTTTTTACTGTCTTTTGTTCAATTTAATGCATCCATGCTGAATAAAAGTATTAATTTCTTTCAATAATAAATTTACTACTGCTTCAAAACTTTCTGAATAGTGCATAATGTGTGTCTTTCTTGACACAAAAAATAAATGACTTAATAAATACGTAAATTAATTAATACCACAGTCAAAGATGAATGTATAGATCATATTTTTGATTAGGAAAAATAAATAAGCGCCTACATTTGAAAATAAATTTTAAAATGTAAAAAAACAAACAAACAAAATACATTTTATTCATTTAAATTTTAAAATATATTTATAATAATATTTTTTTGTGTTTTTGACATTTTTATTATTTTTTGTGTTTTTTTATATTTTCAAACATGTCTATATATATATATATATATTTTTTTTTTTATTAGTTTTAGTTTATTTTAGTACTTCAAGTAGTTAAAAAAGCTCTGCATTTAAAGTTCAAATGAAGTTCTTAGCAATGCATATTACTTTTCAAAAATTACGTTTTCTTATATCTGCAGTAGGAAATTGACAAAATATCTTCATGGAACATGAGTTTTACTTAATACCCTAATGATTTTTGGCATAAAAGAAAAATCCATAATTTTCACCCATACAATGTATGGTTTTGCGTCATTTTTTAAGCTTGACAGCCCCGTTCTTTTTCATTATATGGAAAAAATAGCAGAAACATTCTGCCAAACGTCTCCTTTTGTGTTCTACACATGTATCAAGACATTATTTCTTTCCATAAGCTGTACCTTTAAGAAATCCAGTGTAATGTGATGAAATGTGTCTTAATAAAGTCATTCCACCTCAAACAGATACGACTGAAGCAGACACCACAGCTACTGTTACCATCCTACAGAGACAGACAGACAGAGAGAGAAAGACAAGACATGAAAGAAAGACTTAAGGTGATGACATCACACTGGAATGAGCAAAAAAGAAAGGGAAATGTAATTGCATAATCCCACACACACACACACACACACACACACACACACACACAGGGTTGAGAGTGTGTGGCCCGCAGCAGCGCTTTGATGTGTGTTAGTATCATGTTAAATGATGAGGTGGTAGTTCAGGAGATTAGATGTGTTTTACACACACACTCACACACGCACCCCTAGACATCTCCGACACACAGATTGCGCTCTGCATGACTCTTTTCCAGCAGACACCAGGAGACCCTTGGATATTATGCTTTACAAATAGAGACAAGCTCTCTCTCACACACTCACTCACACACACACAGCTCCAGCTGTCCTGCGTCCCTTTGTGTGTTTCCACGGCGATGGACAGAGATTAGCTGCCACGGCAACCAGCACACTTTTCACTTCTTTACGCTGCTGACGGAAACTTCTGCGGCGAAAAAGAGAGAAGCGTTGTGGAAAATAGTTTGTGGACTAGAGCAAACAAAACACACTTCTGCATGATGGTACTATTATCGTATCAGATGGTGGTGCCATGGTCATCAAACAGTGTCTAAACAAGTCACATTTATTTATATAGTGTTTTATACAATACAGCCTCAAAGTAATACAGTGGGGAAAACAATGGTGCAAAATTCATCAATTATAAAATGACATTTAAATGCTGTTTAGAGCTATAAAGTGGCTCAAAGGTGTCAGCAGTGAGAGTATATAAGACAATAGTGTCAATTCAATTCAGTTTAATGTTGATTCAGTTCAGAAAAGTGTCAATTTTGATTCAGTCGATTCAGTTCAAGTGTCCATGTTGCAAAGTTCATCTTTTATGAAACAGAAATGATTCAGTGTTGATTCAGTTCAATAAGCGTCAGTGTTGATTCAATTGATTAAATTCAAGTGTCAGTGTTGCAAAGTTCATCAATTATGAAATGGAAATGATTCAGCTCAATTTGGTTCAATGTTGATTCATTTCAGTTCAATAAGTGTCAATGTTGATTCAATTGATTCATTTCAAGTATCAGTGTTGGAAAGTTCTTGAGTTATGAAACAGAAATGATTCAGCTCAATTTGTCTTAATGTTGAGTCAGCTCAGTTCAATAAGTGTCAATGTTGATTCAATTGATCCGACTCAGGTTAGTTAGTCAGTGTTGCAAAGTTCAATTATCTAATTACTCAGCTAAATTCAATTCTTTACTGATTTGATTCAGTTCAGTAAGTTTCAATGTTGATTCAGTTGAGTCAATTCAAGTGTCAGTGTTGTAAAGTTAATCAGTAATGAAATGGAAATTACTCAGCTCAATTCTGTTCATTATTAATTCAAATCAGTTCAATAATAATAATAATAGTCAGTGTTGATTCAATTTATGTATGCAGAGTTCATCAGTTATGAAATGGAAATGAGCTCAGTTCTATTCATTACTGATTTGATTCAGTTCAATAAGTGTCAATGTTGATTCAATTCAAGAGTCAGTGTTACAAAGTTCATCAGTTATGAAATGGAAATTACGTGCTCAATTCTATTCATTACTGATTTGATTCAGTTCATTAAGTGTCAGTGTTGATTCAGTTGATTCAATTTAGTGTTGCAAAGGTCATCAATTGTAAAAAAAGAAAACAAGTAGCAGAAGACAACAGTGTTGAACTATTGTTAAACAATGTTGATTCAAGTATCAACATTGATTCAATTCAAGTGTCAGCGTTGCAAAGTAGAAATTATTCAGCACAATTCAGATCAGTGTTGATTCAATTCAGTTCAAGAAGTTTCAATGTTGATTCAAGTCTCAGGTGTTGCAAAGTTCATCAGTTATGAAATGGAAGAGTTTAATTTCAGCTGTAAATAAGCTTTATAGTGTCATTCAGCTCAATTTTGTTTCATGTTGATTCATTGTGTTGATGTTGTAAAGTTCATCAGTTAAGAATGAAATTAGTTAAATTACAACTGTAAAGCAGCACTACAGAAGACAATAGTGTCATTATTCAGCTCAAATTAGGTCAATTTTGATTCAATTCAGATCAATAACAGTTGCAAAGTTCATCAATTATGAAACGCAAATGAGTTCAATACAGCTTTAAGCAGCTTTACAGAAGACAGCAGTGTCATTAACAAGCTCAATTCAGTTCAAATTAGCAACCACATACTAACATTGAGAATCAACTACAACATTCTAACACTGAGTTTTGCACACATATATTTTCTTTAGAAAATGTAGAAATGCAGAAAATTCAGAAAATTGAAACATTATGGTACTTTTCTGTAACACTGACTGACATTGTTATTCTGTGTGAAAGGCCGGTCCTCTCACACACACACATTGACTTTCTGACCTCTGACCTCTTGAGCTCTCACTACCCAGTGAAAGAATGACAGGAAAACAATGAAAGGTCATGACACACACACATACACACCCACACACACACAGACTAAACCCAGAGTGACAGGTTGAGGCGCAAACAGACCACAAATAGAAACATAGGAAAGCTGAACACAATACATCAGCATCATGAAAACCTTCATACAGTTTTAAAACTTCTATATGCATAGATAGATAGATAGATAGATAGGTCAGAGTTTGTCTGTTCATTCGGACATTATAATTAGTTGAGACACTGGTCTTGCATCAGTGATGAAATCAAAAAAAGTTTTTTGCAATCAGACAGCAGACAGTATTGTTTAATCAGCGCTGCTGTGTCTCAATCTCTCTGAATGTTTTCAGACGGTTTCATCCTCACCCACAGACTGACCCCATCACTCTAAATTAGTCATTTCAGTAGATCACAGATCCTCTGAGGTGAATGGGTGCCGTCAGAATGAGAGTCTAAACAGCTGATAAAAACATCACAATAATTCACAAGTAATCAACATAACTTCAGTCCATCAATAATGGCATGAGAAGCCAAAAGAAACACATAGTTTTTAGACTTCGAACTGTTGCTTCCATCTAAAATACAAGTATATAATCCATAATAATGCATCCTCTCCAGTGAAAAAGTGGTCTGGTCTAAATCAGGAGAGGAATCTGCACAGATCAAGCACCATTTTCAAGCCAAAGCAGTCAAAAACAGCATTAAACAAGTATGTAGGTGGATTTTGATGTGAGACACAACAGGAGATGCTATTTTCAACCGCTATTATGGATTACGGACTTATGTTTTTAGCCGTTAAATGATGGATTTGTTTAAGCTTTTGTCTTCTTAAGATGTTGACTGATGGACTGGAGTGGTGTGGATTACTTGTGGATTATTGTGATGTTTTTATCAGCTGTTTGGACTCTCATTTTGATGGCACCCATTCACTGCAGAGGATCCATTGGTGAACAAGTGATGTAATGGTACATTTCTCCACATCTGATGAAGAAACAAACTCATCTACATCTTGGATGGCCTGAGGGTGAAGACATTTTCAGCACATTTTTGGGTGAACTATTTGTTTAAAGTGTGTAAAAAGCCAGAATAATTTCATAACCTATAAATTTAGTCAGTATTTGAGTGGCTAGAAACTAATGCCCAAATGAGACCATGGACCACAAAACCAGTCATAAGGGTCATTTTTTATTGAGATTTATACATAAAATAAATATATTTCCATTGATGTATGGTTTTTGTTAGGATAGGTCAATACAACTATTTGAAAATCTGGAATCTAAAGGTGCAAAAAAAAAAAAACACAAAGTTTTATTTTAAGTAAACTTAAAATAATTTGTTACCCTGCTGCCTTAAAATTTTAAGTTCAGTCAACACAAATAAGTTTATTAAAGTTGAAATGTACTAAATGACAACTTAGATATTTGAGTTGACTAAACTAAAAAATTGTTTGTTAAACTTAACAGCTATGTTTGTTATAATGCTGCCTTAAAATTTTAAGTTGAATCAACTTAAATATCTAAGCTGTCACTTAGTAAAACGTAACATTTCAAGTTGACTAAACTTTTTTTGACTTGACTGAACTTAAAATTTTAAGGCAGCCATGTAACAAATTATTTTAAGTTGACAAATTGTTTTTACAGTGTAGTTCTCAGCCATGCATATTTCTAATCAAAAATTAAGTTTTGATATATTTATGGTAGGAAATTTACAACATTTTTGGCGAAAAAGAACTGATAATTTTGACCTATATTTCATTTCATTTTCATTTTTCAATTTCATTTTTGATGATGGTTCAGATGCCAGCAGAGTTACAGGTGTGTGCTTTGTGATATCAAGGGACGGAGTGAACACAAATTACACACACACACACACACACACACACACACAGTCAGATGAGATCTCACTTACCTGGAGCCACAATAATACACCACTGACACACACTGTCATCATATACTACAGAGAGACAGAGATGGAGACGACACACACACACACACACACACACACACACACACACACACACACACACACTCACATACACACAAATCCAGGCATCTAAGTCATGTTAATCACCCATTTAGTAGCTGTGGGGATTTTTCCCAAGCTTTTATGCCGGGTCAGATTTCTCCCTGCAGAGAGCTTCTCACAGACAGCGAGTGTGTGTGTGTGTGTGTGTGTGTGTGTGTGACTGTGAACAGAAGTGAACATTACTGCAGATTATTCAGTACTCCTTTCTCCCTGCTTAGTGTGTCTGCTCTGCTAGTTGTAAATTTCCAACTTGGCAAGAGTTTTTTGTGTAAAGCCAGGAAATAAAAGAAAAAAGGGGTGATTTGTGTAATTTTTCATTGTTAAAAACATTCTCGTATTTCAGATTAATGCTTAGAGTCACTATTAAAATTCCATTCATAGGCTGAAAAATAAAAAGCTGTGACTTTGTGGTACTGTCAAAATTGCAATATTATATATATATATATATATATATATGATCCCGGGATCACAAAACCAATCTTAATGGTCAGTTTTTTTAAATTGAGATGTAGAAATAAGCTTTCCATTGATGTATGGTTTGTTAGGATATGATTATATTTTCAAGATACAACTACTTGAAAATCAGAGATCTGAGGGTGCAAAAAAATCTAAATATTGAGAAAATCACCTTTAAAGTTGTCCAAATGAATTTCTTAGCAATGCATATTACTAATTAAAAATTAAGTTTTGATATATTTATGGTAGGAAATTTACTAAATATCTTTGTAGAACATGATCTTTACTTAATATCCTAATGATTTTTGGCATAAAAGAAAAATGTATAATATTGACCCATTTTTTGGCTATTCATAGAAGTACACCCTTTTTTGTATTTTAATATTTATTTGATATTTTACTATTATTTTGTATTTATTTGCTTTTTAAATAAATGTTAATTATTTGATTATTTATTTACTATTTTACTATATCCTACATTTGCCCTTTTTTGGATATTAATATTTATTTGATATTTTACTTTTTTTTTTTTTTTTTTTTTTACTTTTAAAATAAATGTTAATTATTTGATTATTTATTTAATATTTTACTATATCCTACAAGTGCACTTTTTTTTGTATTTTAATATTTATTTTATATTTTACTATTATTTTTTGTTTATTTACTTTTTAAATAAATGTTAATTATTTGATTTTTTATTTTATATTTTACCATAACATTGTATAATTATGTTTGATGACTACTTTATCTAGATAATATGTATATAAAGATAAAATCTGCTATTTATTTGTCATTTTAGTTTGACCAAATGTAATATAAAATAAAAAAAGGCTTTTTATGTGCATTTATTTATTCATTGTTAATATACAGTATATTTTATATAATATATAATTCTTTTGGTGACATTATTATTTATTATACTATCTATACATTTAAATATTCACTGCTCCACAAAAATACATTTATCAATATATTGGCAGATAAAAAGGACAAAAAGTTTCAAGATCAAGTAGGCAATTTTGTTCATGAAACAGAATTGAACATTAAACAAAATAAAACGATAAAAAAATTAAATAACCACCCCATCATCGCCTGTCTTCCATTGTTAAAAACAAACAGACAGATGCTCAAACAAACAAATGTATTGTAAGAAAAAAAAAAAAAAAAAAAAAACTGAACAATGTCATGTATATACATATACATATACATATAGGCTAGACATACACATAAATATATGGGTGTGTTTGTGTACATATATGACATTGCTCTTTCTTCATATATCTATCTATATGTAACTCTATATCTCAGGTGTAAACCAGAAACACATGACTGAATTGCTTGTTGTTGTTCAATATAAGAATGACCTACCACATAACGGACTGGGGAAGCGGAAAGGAAGTGTCCTTTTTCCACACAATTGCAGCCAGGGCTTGACTTCCTGTGACCTCATCTCCTGTTCACTCTCACACACATTCCAGCAATGCACTCTGGGAAAATAAAACACACAGATGGGCAGGAGAGAGATACAGACAGACAGATTAATCAATGCTCACTGCGTTCAGTAGGTTTGTGCTGTTTTGTTAATAGAGTTCATGCTTGGCAGCACAAACGCATCTCATGAGCAAAAGTTAATCAGTGTGTGTGTGTGTGTGTGTGTGTGTGTGTGTGTGTGTGTGTGTGTGTTTGTAGGGACAGGTGTGTCATTGTGTCCCAGCACCTGCTGACAGGTGGGCAGCACACTGACCTCAGACTGACCCTACAGAGAGAGAGAGAGAGAGAGAGAGACGGACCGATACAGATCTGCCCAACAGCTGCTATCAACCCAACAATGAGAGAGATTCTAGCACACATGAACATTACCTGGACTGATAAGAATCGGTCTGGTTTCATGGCAACTGTTTGAAAACAGTCACAAAATTATTGCTAGGGACACTTTAGTGTCTGGATATTGGTAGGGACATGTCATAGCATCTCTACTAAATTCTACACTCTTGAAAATCATAACAAGCGATGCCAGACTTTGAAAACTATTGTTCTCTCTTTAAATATGAAGAGGTCAAGCAACCGATTAATGAGTTCCTCCAAATTTCACAAAAGCTTATGGATGTAATTATAATATTGAGTTGCTGTTTTTGTCACTCTCCTGAGGAAGATTAATTGACTTGTTTTGGCAATGTAAATGAGGCATTTTGCTCAGATTTATTTAACGTTCATCTAATCTCATTTTGTAAGTGACTTTTCTTTCTGTTTTAAATATGTTTTCTTTGGATATTTTACTAATTTAAACAATAATCTGGCTCTAAACCTCTCTTTTCTTTACTCAAAGTTGATCTAGACAAGTATGTCCAAAGGAATCTATCTATATCCAAATGGAAACTATTTAAAACTCTGTAATCATAAAAAACTGTGTCTCTATATTCATCATATGTGTCTTCTAAGGTGTAAATATTACTTTTTTTCTTTTGTTGTTAACCTGGCAACACATCCCTTACTCCAAACACACACACACACACACACACACACACACACACACACACACATGCTTATTATAGTTAAATCATGGTAACCACAAATTAACCATGATTTTTCTACACTAACCATAGTTTAAACATGATATTAAAAAAATGGTTACTACAATTTTACTATAGTAAAACCACAGTTAATTTTCTTAGGGGATTTGCATGTGTATACTTTTTTCTTTGTTTCAGATCAGGAATCGGATTCATCATTCATTCGCGAAATGATTCATGAACTCCGAAGTTCAAATGATTCGCGATACGCGAGAAGAGGAACAGATGAACCAAATCAATTGAGTGAGTCATTTATGCTGGAGCCACTCCAAATGATTCAAACTCGTGACTTCGATCATTCACTTCAAGCGATTCACTAGCAAAAGCAGATCAAGTTAAAAGAGCCATTCATTTTCAAATTTTGAAGAATCTGAATTTTGAAGAGTTTGAAGTTCCGAATCTGAATCAAATGATTTGTGATCCGATTGGAGCGCTTCGAAACAGTGAATCATTTGCGAAAAAGCTCTGTATCACCCATCGCTACGTGTTTTTTAAAATAATTACACGTGATGTCGAAATTCGAAAATGTATGGTTCTTTTAACTTTTAAATCTGCTTTTGCTAGTGAATCGCTTTGAAATGAATGATCAAAGTTACGAGTTTGAATCATTTGGATTTTGGAGCGGTTCTAGCATAAATGACTCACTCAATTGATTTGGTTCATCACTTCTCGCGTCTTCAGTTTACACTTCTGTTTACACTACATTAATGTCAGTACTACTACTGGCTTAGCTCACTAGTTTTATGATATATATTATATATAATAGGCTATATATAATAGTGTCACCAAACGTGTATAATAAATAATACAACTGACTGACTGACAGGCCTCGCATGACAAGTCAAAGACGAAATATAAATCCTTAATCTAGATCACCAAACTACACAAAAACACACTGCTGCAACAGCATCCAACTCACAGATCAATAAAGATGACTGAAAAAGGATATTTAGGGTTTTGCTGTTGAACTGCTGGCAACAAAAAGCTCATGATCTTCCAGAGAGAAAGTGGGATTCGAGTGTGTTCGTGTGACTCCACAGCTGCATCTGGGCCCAATTTGTCTTCGATTAAATGCTGAGATGTGTTGTGCTTAGTCTGTCAATCAAATCCAAGCGGGTGTTTTATTTCATATACATACACGGATTATATGACATTGGTGTTCTTGACCTCACAATAAAGCAATTGAACCATGGTGATTAATAGGACAGGCAACTGAGAACTGAGAATGAGAACATGATGCATGCTAAAAATGCTATAAAACCTATATATATATTTCAATTTCAAATAAACGCTGTTCTGTTGAACTATTTTATTTATAAGAGTCCTGAAAAATAAAAGCCATCACAGTTTCCACAAAAATATTGGGCAGCACAACTGTTTTCAACATTGATATTAATCAGAAAAGTTCTTGAGCAGCAAATCAGAACACTAGAATGATTTCTGATGGACTGAGGACTGGATAATGATGCTGACAATTCAGCTTTGCATCACAGAAATAAATTACATTTTGAAATATATTCACATAGAAGACAGCTATTCAAAATTGCAATAATATTTCATATTTTTACTTTACTTTTTTAAAAAACAAATAAATGCAGCCCTGGTGAGCAGATTCTTTCAAAAAAAATTACATTTGCAATCTCTAGGTACATCTTGAGAAGTTTCGTTAACATTCAGAATGAGCAATAAGTGATGGATGATTTAGCAAGCATGGTTTAGTAACTTTAATAAAACAAGGGGGACACAGATGAAAAGTGTAATGATGTCTAGGGCTGTCACTAATGATTATTTTTAACAATGAATCGAGTAATCGAATAATTATAATTTTCGTAATAATAAACTAGACTTCTGATAGACTAGTAATAATAAACTAGACAAATGATTCACGATACGCGCTTTGAATTCCTGTTGTGAATCAAATGATTTGTGATACGTGCTTTGAATTCCTGTTCTGAATCAAATGATTCACGATACGCGCTTTGAATTCCTGTTCTAAACCAAATGATTCGCGATATGTCCTTTGAATTCCGGTTGTGAATCAAATTATGTGAACCAAATGATTTGCGATACGCGCTTTGAATTCCTATTCTGAATCAAATGATTCACGATACGCGCTTTGAATTCCGGTTGTGAATCAAATGATTCGCGATACACGCTTTGAATTTCTGTTCTGAATCAAATGATTCACGATACACGCTTTAAATTCCTCGCAATACAATCCGATTGGAGCGCTTTGAAACAGTGAATCATTTTGTGACGCAGTGGTAACTGATTCAGAGTTTCAAAAAGCTTCGTTGATGCTCTTTGCTCGCTTTCTCTATATTATTTATTCGTTGTTTGAATAACAGTGGAAATGAAATCATTACTTACAATGTTTTTATTCAATTGTGATCATGTTAGACGCAGTTTCCGTTGTTTAAACATTTTATGACACGACACTCATTATGTGGTACTTACCTAAAAAGATGGGTTTATAATGTGCGTTGTTAACAGATTACATTATGTTAATTAGGCTATAGTCTTACTGGAGTTGGGTCAACCTCCACCTATGGAGAGAAAAAGCCGGTTTCAAAAGTGTGTTTAATCTGTGGAATGCGCCACTTCCGGTATTTTGCCTATTACTCAACAAGGGCAAAATGCAATCGAGGATTTTTTAAAATCGAATACTCGAATAGAATAGAGGAATCGTTACGGCCCTGATGAAGTCAATAAGAGTGATACTGATAGAGCCAGGACTCGGGTTTCTCTCAGGTGGGGTGTGGGAAGGGAAAGACGGGTCAGCTTCCACATGAAACTCAGACAATACCGAAGCCCCTGAGACCAGGCCATTGTCCCAACATCCTCCTCTCAGTGTGTGTGTGATCCATTCATTCAGGTCAACACTGGGCTGTGTGTGTGTGATGGTGTAGATTAGACAGATTAGAGAAGTATTTGATTTCTCTGTCATTGTTTAGCAGGAGCTCTCAGCTGAATGAGCTGAATGAGCTGAATTGTCATCACTTCCGACTCTAAAGCATTACATCCCAAATGCATCCCGAATAACATGCCAGATAAGTCATGCCAAATCGCAGTATGTTGAAAATGTGCTCAGATGATGTTACCCACAACCCCTTGTGCTATGCAAAAAGACATTTTTGTGTAAGTATGAGAATTGGGAAACATCCCAGATCCAGATTAATATAATCTTGTCATGTAAGCAGAACTGATAGAAACCTGTTTTTTTTTTTTTTTTGCATAGAGGAACTAAAGTAGTCTAAATCAAATAATAAAATGTGTGTGTGTGTGTGTGTGTATTGTTTTGTTTTTTAATTAGCTTTTATTTTTATATTTTCAGGTTTTTTATATATTCTATTTAAATTTAGTTGCATTTTTACTCATTTTGTTATTATTATTATTATTATTATTATTATTATTATTATTATTATATAATTTTAGAATTCTTTTAGTTTTTGTTCATTTATTTTTTTATTAAAGTTACAGATTTTAAATGCAACTAGTATTGCCTTTAAATTTTCTTTTCAGAGTATTTTTATATATTTTCTATTTTAATTTTCTTTTTTATTATATCATTTTAGAATTATTTTATTTTTATTTCACTATTAGTTTGTTTGCTTTTTTATTTTTTATTTAAAGTTACTAATTTTAAATGCAACTAGTTTAGTCATTTTTTAGTAAATCATTTTAAAATTATTTTTTTCACTATTAGTTTGTTGATTTATTTTTTATTTAAAGTTACTTACTTTAAATGCAACTAGTTTTGCATTTAAATTTTCTTTTCAGAATATTTTTTATATATTTTCTATTTTAATTGTAGTTGCATTTTTAGTCATTATTTATTATATTCAATTTAGAATTATTATTTTTTTATTTCAGTATTAGTTTGTTAATTAGTTTATTTTTATTTAAAGTTATTTTAAATGCAACAATTAAATTTTCTTTTACATTTTTTTTTATATATTTTCAATTTTAATTGTAGTTGCTTTTTTAGTCATTTTGTTATTGTTGTATCATTTTAGTTTTAGTATTAGTTTTAGCTCATTTGTTTATTTTTTATTTCTTTAAAGTAAATTATTTTACTGCTCTAACATATTTAATAATAAGTTGGGATATTTAACCTCTATTTATTTACTGATTTTCCAATACAATATATATTACTTTTGACCTTTCTATATATCTATATATATATATTTTTTTTTATTATTATTAGATTTTATTTTTATTTTTCACGATGTTTATTTTATATTTTTATATACTTTCTATTTTTATTTTAGTTGCATTTTTAAACATTTTGTTATGATTATGTAATTTAATAGTTTTTTATATTACCATTTTGAATTATTTTATTTTTATTTCAGCATTATTTTAGTTCATTTTTCTTATTTATTTAAAGTTATTTTATTACTCCAACATAAAAATATTTCAGTCATTTGCCAAGGAAGCTTTTCCAAATATTTATTTTTGAAATTACAAAACTTTTTTTTTAGAACAGAAATATTTCAAACTGTTGCTTTTGTTAATACACTTCATTCATGAATGTTGATAAACAAACAAACAAGAGCTTTTTCATAATAATAAAAGATTTTCACAAATAAATCAACCAACAAGTTATTAAAAAAAAACTAATTTTATTTATATTTCTTTATTGATTTACTAATGTAATTTACATTACTTCTGACATTTCTAGGTCCCTAACCTCCACATGAGCTGAGTGAAGCCTGAGCAGCCAGTGCCAAACAGGAAATGATTATTTCTGTCACAGGAAGTGGAGCAATGGAGGAAAAGGGTGGAGAGAAAGTTAAAGGTCAAAGGTCAGAGTTTGTGTTTCTTTAGGATTTGATTGATTGATAGGTGTGTGTATATATCTGTGAATGCATATGTGTATACACTAGTGTCATAAATTAGTCATCTTTGCAATTGCACGTTGAAAATGCTTCCTGTTTTTACTAAATACTGCACATATACAAACTGTGACTCTTGCTCACGGTAAACAGAACAAAACAGGAACTCCTAGACAGACACATTATTAAAACAGAGACATTAATAATAAAAGCATTATATAATAATTGAACACAGAATAAGGAGGAGACAAACCTCTTGAAGGAAATTCAATGGAACTGTATTATCAATATGGTGTCCACAGAAATAAAAGTCAAAGTCTCATACTGACTTACTGACTAAAACACACATCAAGCTAAAGTAGCAAAATTTTGATACTGTTGTTGTTGATTTTATTGCAGATTTGAAATGTGATACTGAAACTTAATCATGACAAACAGGTTTGGAGATTTTCATCTTTCCCAGTTCAAGTAAATACGAGCTGCTTGAGCGGCCGCCAAATGAACCGACTTGCCTTAAAGGGATTTTGATTTGCTTTACATTTGAGTCCAAGTTTGATTTTATCGTGTTGCTAAGCTAATGCAATACTTCATGCAATAACAAGCATAAAACATTTCTAACAAATGTTAGAAAAAAATCTTAATTTCATTTAAATAAAAAACAATTATATAAAAATTATATATAATTATAATGTAATACATAACAAATATAAATTACATTTTATATGCACTACCAGTCAAAAGTTAAGATTTTTAATGTTTTTTTTTTTTTAAATAAGTCTCTCTTCTGCTCAACAAGCCTGCATTTATTTAAAAAAAAAAAACAAACAGTAAAATTCAGAAATATTTTTACTATTTAAAATATCTGTTTTCTATTTGAATATATTTTAAAATGTAATTTATTCCTGTGATTTCAAAGCTAAATTTTCAGCATCATTACTCCAGTCTTCAGTGTCACATGATCCTACAGAAATCATTTTAATATGCTGATTTTCTGCTCAGAAAACATTATTATTATTATTATTATTATTATGATGATGTTGTAAACAGCTGAATAGAAAGTTCATAGAAAGTTCAGAAGAAGAGCATTTATCTGAAATTAAAATCTTTTGTAACATTATAAATGTCTTTATCATCACTTTTGATCAATTTAAAGCATCCGTGCTAAATGAAAGTATTTATTTCTATCATTCCCCCCCCCCCCCAAAAAAAATTGTTTTGAATGGTACAGTGTATAATGTTACAAAAGCTTTTTTTTATTTCAGATAAATGCTGATCTTTGGATCTTAAAAAAAAAAAATAATAATAATAATAATATTTGAAGGATCATGTGACACTGAAGACTGGACTAATGATGCTGAAAATTCATCTTTGATCACAGGAATCAGCTTTGATCAACAGTTATTTTAAATAGTAAAAATATTTCAGAATTTTACTGTGTTTTGCTGTGCTTTGGATCAAATAAATGCAGGCTTGGTGAGCTTTGAATTACTATTCTGAATCAAACGATTCACGATACGCACTTTGAATTCTCGCAATACTCAATCCAATTGCTTCAAAACAGTGAATCATTTTGTGACAAGGTAACTGATTCAGAGTTTCAAAAAGCTTAGTTGATGTTCTTTGCTCGCTTCCTCTATATAATTTATTCGTTTGAATAACAGTGGAAATGAATTCATTACTTACAACGTTAGCAATGACTTAAGCCCTACTTACAATGTTTTTATTAAATTGTGATCATGTTAGACGCAGATTCCGTCGTATTAAAAACATTTTATGACATGACACTCATTATGTGGTACTTCCCTAAAAAGACGGGTTTATAATGTGTGTTGTTAACAGATTACACTAACACTAGGCTAATTAGGCTATAGTCTTACTGGAGTTGGGTCTATGAAGAGAGAAAAATGTTTTCAAAGGCATCCCCCCTCTGCTTTTTTCATAAATCGCACCCTGTATATATTACTTTTTTGTATGTGTTGACTTTTTCTGCAAAGAATAAATGTGATACTACTTAATATTACACCTAATATTCTCCAAATTGAGGTATCTTATAAGGCAGCATAATGTTGCTGGCCAGCTTTTTGGATGAAGCTCATTTTTTCTGTCATTGACGTTTGAGATACTCCAAAAATTACAACCCAGAATATTCTGCAAATACACACACACACACACACACACACAAAGAGGGAATAAGAGAGTCTCTCCAGTGGCAGAATGAAGAGATCTCAGTTCTGTGTTTCCCATGGTGCATTGTGGGACAGATTCCACAGCACTCCCGCTGGACTGTGAGAGAGAGAGAGACTGAAAGATGACTGACATGCTAAACATAAATGTCAAGCATCTCTGACCTTTTCAATGTGTGTCTTTCTCAGTGTGTGTGTGTATGTATATATCAAAACAGAAGCCAGAACATGCTGTAACATGGACAGAGTCTGAACAAACACCAGAAATTACTGTTCATTAAAAACAGACTTACAATTATTAGTTGCTGCATGATAAAACACAGAAGACTCACATGTAAGGAATCCAAAGCTTTTTTTCGTCCACAGAAATTTTTTTTTAAAAATCATAATCGTAATTGCGAATTTTTCTTTTCACAATTCTGACGTTTTTCCTTAAAATTATCACTGAACATCCTGCAATTCATTGCCCTCTTTTCAAATTCACAAAATGTAAACCAGGGGTGCCCAATCCTGTTCCTGGAGATCTACCTACCTGCAGACTTTAGCTCCAGCCCTGCTCCAACACAGCTGTCTGTAATTATCAAGTGCTACCTAAGAGATTAATTAGCTGGTTCAGGTGTGTTTGATCAGGGTTGAAGCTGAACTTTATAGGATGGTAGTTCTCCAGGAACAGGATTGGGCACCCCTGATGTAAACTGTAAAAAAGTCTGAATTGTGAGATAAAAAAAAGTTGCAATTATCCATTAAATTTTTTCATATTCCATGGCGGAAATAATCTTCAAAACAAATCAGTGTTGTTATAGCTATCAAAAATCGCTACTAAAAATCTTTTACATTAACAAGAAATCATTTATAGTAAATAAATAGTTTTGACTAAGGGCAAAGTTTCGTAACTTTTATATTTTATATATACAGTATCTTACAGAAGTGAGTACACCCCTCACATTTTTGTAAATATTTTATTATATCTTTTCATGTGACAACACTGATAAAAACTGAGACTTTGCTACAGTGTAAAGTAGTGAGTGTACAGCTTGTATAACAGTGTAAATTTGCTGTCCCCTCAAAATAACTCAACGCACAGCCATTAATGTCTAAACCACTGGCCACCAAAGAGAGTACACCCCTAAGTGAAAATGTCCAAATTGGGCCCAAAGTGTCAATATTTTGTATGGCCACCATTATTTTCCAGCACTGCCTTAACCTTTTTGGGCATGGAGTTCACCAGAGCTTCACAGGTTGCCACTAGAGTCCTCTTCGTTAGAGACCTTGTGCTCCTCCACCTTCCGTTTGAGGATGCCCCACAGACCTCAATATGGTTTAGGTCTGGAGACATGCTTGGCCAGCCCATCACTTTTACCCTCAGCTTCTTTAGCAAGGCAGTGGTCGTCTTGGACGTGTGTTTGGGGTCGTTATCATGTTGGAATAGTCTACAAAGGGAACATGCTCTGCTTCAGTACATGTTGGCATACATAGTTCCCTCATTGAACCGTAGCTCCCCAGTGCCAGCAGCACTCATGCAGCCCCAGACCATGACACTCCCACCACCATGCTTGACTGTAGACAAAACACAGTTGTCTTTGTACTCCTCACCTAGTTGCCGCCACACACGCTTGACACCATCTGAACCAAATCTTGGTCTCATCAGACCACAGGAAATGGTTCCAGTAATCCATGTCCTTAGTTTGTTTGTCTTCAGCAAACTGTTTGCGGGCTTTCTTGTGCATCATCTTTTGAAGAGGCTTCTTTCTAGGAAGACAGCCATGCAGACCCAGTTTGATGCAGTGTGTGGTGTATGGTCTGAGCACTGACAGGCTGACCCCCCACCCTTTCAACCTCTGCAGCAATGCTGGCAGCACTCATAAGTCTATTTCCCAAACACAATCTCTGTATATGACACTGAGCGTGTTCACTCAACTTCTTTGGTTGACCATGGCGAGGCCTGTTCTGAGTGGAACCTGTCCTGTTAAACCGCCGTATGGTCTTGGCCACTGTGCTGCAGCTTAGTTTGAGGGTCTTGGCAATCTTCTTATAGCCTACGCCATCTTTATGTAGAGCAACACTTATCTTTTCAGATCCTCAGAGAGTTCTTTGCCATGAGGTGCCATGTTGAACTTCCAGTGACCAGTATGAGAGAGTGAGAGCGATAGCACCAAAGTTAACACACCTGCTCCCCATTCACACCTGACACCTTGTAACACTAACGAGTCACATGACACCGGGGAGAGAAAATGGCTAATTGAGCCCAATTTGGACATTTTCACTTAGGGGTGTACTCACATTTGTGGACAGCGGTTTAGACTTTAATGGCTGTGTGTTGAGTTATTTTGAGGGGACAGCAAATTTACACTGTTATACAAGCTGTACACTCACTACTTTACATTTGAGCAAAGTTTCATTTCTTCAGTGTCTTCACATGAAAATATATAATAAAAATATTTACAAAAATGTGAGGGGTGTACTCACTTCTGTGAGATACTGTAACTTTAATGCTGTATCAGAGCATTTGCTGAATTGCTTTTATAATGGCTGTTGTTTATAAATATTATTGTTCAAAAATAATATTTCATATAAATAATAGTAGTATAGTAATTTGTTATAGTAGATTGTAGAATTTGGTACTGAGAAACTCTTAAATAAAATACAAATATTGGATAAAAAAAAAAACTTGACTTTTTTTAATTAAAAAAAATACTAACTAAAAAAATAATACAAATAATACACATTTAAATTAAGTAGTTCTAAAATGACTAAAACAGAAATAATATATATATATATATATATATATATATATATATAAAAGCGGGTAATAAAATTGGTAATGTTTTCAACATTGTAATAATCAGAAATGTTTCTTGAACAGCAAATCAGCATATTAGAATGATTTCTGAAGGACCATGTGACACTGAAGACACTGAAAATTCAGCTTAATCATTAAAGGAATAAATTACATTTTGCATTATATTTAGATAGAAAAAACAAACAAACAAACAAACAAACAAAAATGCAATAATATTTCATACTTTTTTTACTGTATTTTTAATCAAATAAATGAAACCCTGGTAAGCGGATTCTATACTATAACAAATTTAAAACAGAAATAAAATTATTAAAAAATAAATAACAACAAAAGTATAATAACAAAATGTCTTTGATTGAAATTAAAATGCTGTAATATTATATAAATGACACTAAAACATCACTGATCCAAACCATTTCTGGAGACCAGAATGGTCTTTGCAGAATGGACCTAGTTTTGTACAAGACGCAAAAGCAGATTGCATCTGTGTACATATGACCAGATAATCTGTTTAACTTTGCGCACTTTCCTGCTGTATGTGTTTTACTAGCACATATGCAAGTGTGTATCTGTAAATATTAAATACAGTGTGTAAATATGCTCCCTTTATGTTCAGTTTCTTTATTCACTATTAGTGTTTACAGAAACAAACTTTGATTAAAGGTGTGTGTGCGTGTTTGTGTGGTGATGTACACAAAGCATGACCTGTAGGCGCCACAGCCAGTCATTCAACACACGCAGGAGTCTGTATGTTTTATCAGTTATCCAAACAGCAACAAACCATTAGCCAAGTGACTCACAGTAAGGTGGACACGTAGTGAGTGTGTGTGTGTCTGTGTTAGAGAGAGAGACAGAGAGCCATAAGAAAGATTTAAAACAGAGCAGCGTGATGAAACCGCCAGGAATGACCACTATCAAAACACACACAGGTTAAAGGTCACTCATGTTTTTACAAGGGATGTGGTTCAGATTCAGTCATTAAATGGTGTCTCCTGTTACACAAAAACGTACAAATTTAGGGACCAAATGTGGACTTTTTGCGAGGCAAATTATTATACTGTTGAGTTCATAAGTTTACATACCCCTTGCAGAATCTGCAAAAAGTAAATTATTTTAACAAAATAAGAGGGATCTTACAAAATGCATGGTATTTTTTTATTTAGTACTGACCTGAATAAGGTATTTCACATAAAAGATGTTTACACATAATCCACAAGAGAAAATAACAGTTGAATTTATTAAAATGACCCCGTTCAAAAGTTTACACACGCTTGATTCTTAATACATCATTGAGTTAGTAGGCACAATGAGTCCTGTGGATATTTTGCCCACATCATTGTTATTGCAATCCATTACTTCTATTGGTCCGTGTTTGGTCTCAATTATTAGTTTATCTCTTAGGCTGGGTCAGGTCCCTAGATGTTTTAAACACGCTGTAGTCCAGCCACTTTTGAAAAAGAGTAACCTTGATGCAACATCACTTAACAACTATAGGCCTATTTCCAAACTGCCTTTCATTTCTAAAATTTTAGAAAAAGTTGTGGCATTCCAGTTATATACTGCTTTGGAGGCTCATAACATCTTTGATAAATTTCAATCTGGATTCCGTAAAAACTATTCGACTGAAACTGCCCTCCTTACGGTTTCAAATGATATCTTGATGGCAGCCGATGCAGGTAAATGTTCTGTGCTGGTGTTGTTAGATCTCAGTGCAGCTTTTGACACTGTTGACCATCGTACCTTGATGAATAGGTTGTATTCATTAGTGGGCATTTCTGGATTAGCTTTGGATTGGTTTGCCTCCTATCTTTCTGACAGGAGTTTTTCAGTGTCCTCGGGAACGCACGTCTGCAACTCTGTCGTGCGGTCTCCCACAAGGTTCTGTGCTTGGCCCTTTGTTGTTTAGTTTATATATGCTCCCTCTTGGTAAGATTATTAGAAGTTTTAAAATATCTTATCACTGTTACGCCGATGACATCCAATTATATATTTCTTTTGGTCCGGATAGACTTGATAAATTGTCTCGGTTGCAAGATTGCTTAGTCTCCATTAACAAATGGATGGCTGACAATTTTTTGCAACTCAACAATGATAAAACTGAAGTGTTGATTATTGCTCCTGATAATATTACCGCTAAGATTAGGACAGTTATTGGAGGTCTATCATCATCAGATTGTAGTGGCATTAGAAATTTGGGTGTTATTTTTGATAGGTCCTTATGTTTTAATAGCCATGTAAAGTCGGTAGTTCGCTCATGTTTTTTCCATCTTAGGAACATTGCTAAGATTAGATCTATGGTCTCAAGAAAAGAGCTGGAGATGCTTGTTCATGCTTTTATTTCTTCACGATTAGATTATTGCAATGTTCTCTATACTTGTCTTAATAAATCTACTATGGACCGTTTACAAGCTGTACAGAATGCAGCTGCAAGGCTACTGACAAAGACTAGTAGGAGGTCTCATATTACTCCTGTGCTTAAGGCCCTTCATTGGCTTCCTGTTGGTTTTAGAGTGCATTTTAAAATTTTGCTTATTACTTATAGGGCTTTGCATGATCAGGCACCTGTTTACATCGAGGACCTACTAAACCTACACTCTCCAGGCCGGTCTTTGAGGTCGTCTGACCAATATCTTTTAAGTATTCCTAGAACACATTTTAAGACAAGAGGTGATCATGCTTTTTGTGTTGTGGCTCCAAGGCTTTGGAACTCGCTTCCGCTAACTTTGAGATCTGTGGGATCTGTGGAACTTTTTAAAAAACATTTAAAGACGCATCTTTTTGGACAAGCTTATAATTGACAATATGGTTGGCTTGTTATAACTGGCATTTTATCGATTCTGTTATGTTTTATTGTAAAGCACTTTGTGACTTCTTGTCTGTGAAAGGTGCTATATAAATAAATTTTACTTACTTTTTACTTACTGTGTTGTTACCTGAATGATCCACAGCTGTTTTTTTTTTTTTTTCGTTTAGCGATAATTGTTCATGAGCCCCTTGTTTGTCCTGAACAGTTAAACTGCCTGCTGTTCTTCAGAAAAATCCTTCAGGTCCCACAAATTTGTTGGTTTTCCAGCATTTTTGTGAATTTGAACCCTTTCCAGCAATGACTGTATGATTTTGAGATCCGTCTTTTCACACTGAGGACAACTGAGGGACTCATATGCAACTATTACAGAAGGTTCAAACGCTCACTGATGCTCCAGAAGGAAAAACCATGCATTAAGAGCCGGGGGTGAAAACTTTTGAACAGAATGAAGATGTGTACATTTTTTGTATTTTGCCTACATATCATATTTTTTTTCTTTTATTACTGCCCTTCAGAAGCTACAGAAGATACATGTTTCCTAGAAGACAAAATAAGTTTACCCTGATCTTCAAATTCAAAAAGTTTTCACTCCCCAGCTTTTATTGCATTGGGTTTCCTTCTGGAGCATCAGTGAGTGTTTGAACCTTCTGTAATAGTTGCATATGAGTCCCTCAGTTGTCCTCAGTGTGAAAAGATGGATCACGAAATCATACAGTCTTTGTTGAAATAGGTTGAAATACACAAAAATGGTGAAAAACCAGAGAATTTGTGGGACCTGAAGGATTTTTCTGAAGAACAGCAGACAGTTTAACTGTTCAGGGCAAACAAGGAACTCGTGAACAACTATCACTAAACAAAAAAACACAGCTGTGAATCATTCAGGTAACAACAATAATAATCAAGCGTATGCAAACTTTTGAACGGGGACATTTTTAGGAATTCAACTATATGTAAACATCTTTCACTTGAAAAGTCTTATTCTATGCATTTTCTATGATCCCTCTTATTTTGCTAAAGTAATTAACATTTTGCAGATTCTGCAAGGTGTATGTAAACGTATGACCTCAACTGTATTTCCAGCTAACAAAACCTTAATGTTTATGAAAAGTTATTTCTTAAGCATTAATTTTCTTTTTCAAGTTTATGCAAATGTGAAATGAACATTCAATTTTAGTTTTCCAAACAATGTAATATTTAAAAAAATGCTACATGAACATTCCATGAAACAAATCCAGGAACTTTGATTACGTTTCTTTGTGCTAGCATTTTAATATTATTAAAGAACAGATAACTCTGAACGAACATTCTATTACTGTTACAGGGAAGAATGTTTGTCCAGGGAACCTTGCCAGAGAATGTTCCTCAAATAATCATGTCAGGGTTTGTTCTAAACCTCTAACATGAAGTATTAAAATAGCATTAAAATGACAAAAGGGTAAGTAGATGATGACTTCTCAATTACTTCCTTTAAGGTTTTTCAAATATATATTTTGTCTAAAGGTTCAATAAACTCGCAAGCTGCTATATTTTCAGTGTAGTTTAAGTTTAATAAGTCTGTATGTCATCACTTTTATGGCTCACTCTTATGTGACCCTAGACCACAAATCCAGTCTTAAGTAGCACAGGTATATTTGTAGCCAAAAATACATTGTATGGGTCAAAATAATAGATTTTTCTTTTATGCCAAAAATCATTAGGATATTAAGATCAGAATTTATCATAATTTTTGATAAATAACATGCATTGCTAAACACTTAATTTGGACAACTTTAAAGGCCAAATCTGATTTTTTTTTTTTTTTTTTTTTGCACCATCAGATTTCAGATTTTCAATTAGTTGCATCTCAGCCAAATATTGTCCAAATATTATTTGTTCAACTTTCAGAAGATGTAAAAATTTCAGTTTTAGAGAATTGACCTTTATAACTGGTTTTGTGGTCCAGGGTCACTTACTGATTTTTCTAAAAACAGTTATTCAAAAATGCTTTTCTTACTTAGAATTTATCTATATATCTAAAATATCTAAAAATTCTAAAATCAAGAAGGATTTTCTAAAGTAAAAATTATTTTCTTGTTTTTGCTTAGAACAAGCAAAATAATCTTATTTCAACCAGAAAACAAGATTATTTTGCTTACCCCATTGGCAGATTATTTAGCTTGTTTCGAGCAAAAATTAATTTCGAGCACTTAATTTTGACTTGTTTTTTTTTCTTCTGAAAACAAGACTATTTTTACTTGTCTAGAAAATCCTTCTTGATTTAAAAATGTTTTAATATTTTGGCTGGAAACAAGACAAAAAAAATCTAAGTAAGAAAAGCATTTTTTGCAGTTCAGCAAGCGTTCATCTGGAAATATTACCCAAGTTATTCTTATGTTTGCTTATTAAAAATCAGTAAGACTTGACTGCAAAAAGAAATGAAGCACCAGCTGAAGGTGGACATTTGTACAATACTAAAAGCACAATCAGATGACAAAAGACATGGAGTAGATTGTGTGCGACTCTTTTTTGATCATTTAGAGTGCTTGTGTATCAAATACAGCAGGCACAGTAGGTTTTATAGGGTTAAAACCTTCCAAAAACAAGACTGAAAAAACTCAGGAGAAGGAGCAGAGAGATACGGACAGAGAGAGAAGTTGGGATTCTTTCCCAAAAGTGATTAGCCAGAGGAAATGGGTCAGACAGAGAAGATAAGTTCAGGAGAAAACATTAACCCGAGCAAACCTGAGCATGTGCGCTGTGGATTCCACGCCGTTTACTGACCAGACACAAAGACACGGAGAGAAAGAGTAGAACCAACCGAGAGAGACGCAACGCACAAAGCTCCCCTTCTCTAATTGTTCCTAGAAAGACGGAGAGTAAATGAGGGAATAAAACATGTTTGTTTAGAGCTACTCGTCTGTGAACGGACGCCGTAATTAGATTCAGGCTGAGGAGAGCTAATTAACTAAGTGAATTAATTAGATAGTTTGAGTGAGGAGTGCACTGCCAAAAATTCAGATTAAATTAGACCAGGTTGGATACACCCAAAAACTGAGCGACCTGATGTGACATGACACACATGTGCTGTTTACTACACACTTCTCAGTATTCACTTCACACTGGCTTTCTATTAAAAAATTGTTTTCGGTATGTGAAAAAAAAAAGAAAAGAAAAGAAAATATTTGAAATATAAAATAAAATATAAATATTAGACGAAAACTTACATTTTATAAAAATAAAAATGAGAAATATTGATTTGGCAACTAAAACTATAAATAGAATAAAAACATTTAAAAGTATATTAAAAAATTGTTTTCAGTGTGTGAAAATAAAATAAAATATTTGAAATATACAATATATAAAAAAAAATGTTTTCAGTATGTGAAAATAAAATAAAATATTATATTTGAAATATAAAATAAAATATTAATATTAGATGAAAACATATATATATAAAATTAGAAATGTTGATTTGGCAACTAAAACTAAATAAAAAAAAATTAAAGATAAATATAAATGTAAAAAATGTAAAAAGTACAAAAACACAAAATTACTACAACTAAAATTAAATAGAAAATATAAAATAACAGCTAATTCAGAATTTACATATTATAATAATATATCAATAATATCAACTGAAATCAGAAACACAAACTTGCTCCTTAGTTAACTAAAATATTAAAACATAGTTTTCAGTACATGAAAATAAAATAAAATAAAATATTTGAAATATAAAAAAAGAAAAAATAGTTTTCAGTATGTGAAAATAAAATAAAATAAATAAAAATATTTAAAATATAAAATAAAATATGAATATTAGACGAAAACCTAAAAAATTACATAACAATTAGAAATGTTGATGTGGCAACTAAAACTAAAATAAAAAAAAATAAGATAAATAGAAATGTAAAAAATTTAAAAAGTACAAAAACACATAAAATTACTAAAACTGAAAATATAAAAATAACAGCTAATTCAAAATATGAATACTATAATAATATATAAATAATAATTAACTGAAATAAAAAACACAAAAACTTGCTCCTTAGCTGCCCCAAAACCAGTGTTACTTTAGTGTCATTCATAGTTTTATTCATATTTTGAATTTTTTGGTATTCTAAACACACCCCATGTTTTGCTATTGTTCACCAAAATATAATTTAAAACAATTGTTTTCGGTATGTGAAAATAAAATAAAATATTTGAAATATAAAAACTTGCTCCTTAGCTGCCCAAAAACAGGGTTATTCTAGTATCATTAATAGTTTTAGATTTATTTATTTTTATATTTTCCATTTTTATTTTAATTTTAGGTAGGTTTTTTTTCTTCTCTTTTTGGTTTTAGTTTTACTTATTTTAGTACATCAAGTAAAAAAAAAAAAAAAAAAAAAAAATATATATATATATAAAATTGAGAAAAGTTTAAAGGATTGGTTCACTTCCAGAACAAAAAACTCACAGGCACCAGATAAGTCCACTATATGGAGAAAATTACTGAAATGTTTTCCTCAAAAAACAAAACAAAAAAAAAAACATTTTTTTATGACTGAAGAAAGAAAGACAAACATTTTGGATGACAAGGGGGTGAGTAAATTATCTGTACATTTTTGTAGAAGTGAACTTTTTTCAAGTAACTGGTAAAGTCAAAAAACTAGTAAAACGCATTACCTTTTTTAAATTAATTTGTTACTTTTTGTTTCCTTATGTATTTAATCTCATTTTATTAACCAATGTCTTTGCTGTTGACCTTTGTTAATGCAATTCAACCATTCTAATAAGCAAAACTTAGATCAACTAACATTTGTGCTTCATTTTTCTAATTGCTGAAGAGTGTTGAACTTCCTTCTCCTTCAGCCTTAGGCCTATTTATTCACTTTTTGGTTTAAGTGTTTTTACATTTGCTAAAAATTAAACTTTTTATATTAAAAACAAACATGCAAGCCCTGCCCAGATTTAAAAAGTAACACAAAAGTAATGTAACACATTACTTTGCATAAAAAGTAACTAGGTAATGTAAGTAGTGCAATATTGTAAAGCATTACTTTTAAAAGTAACATTAATACTAACCATACTACAAACCATTCTGAATACTTTAGCAACTGCCTATATAGCAACAATCTTCCCCTTATAATAATAATAATCATCAGCACTGTAGCGTCAAGGTGCTGTTAGTGCGTGTCAAATGTGTTTACGCACAACAAAACACTGATAACTATCAAAAATCTGCTCATTAGAAAAACCCACAACACATAAAAGCACGCTTACATTTTGAAACTGTTGGGTTTCGTTGCATCTTACAGTTTTCATATCAAACACAAGACACTGAAGGGTGGTGAAGATGTTTACATCCAGGGGCAGACTGGGGAAAACTCTTAAACTGTTGACCCCTTGGCTAAAAATCATTTTGAATGTCCAAAATATCTAATAAATCAGCCAAAAACATATTGTCAACAGGTTTGTGTGAGGATGTGGATTTTTTAAAGTGTGCAATTAGTATACTTATTTTAAACTACAAATTGGAGAGTATACTTTTGTATACTTTTTATATACTTCTCAGAAATATACTTAAAATGACATTTATTTGCGATACGCACTTTGAATTCCTGTTCTGAATCAAGTGATTCGCAACACGCGCTTTGAATTCTCACAATACGTGATCTGTTTGGAGTGCTTTCGAAACAGTGAATCATTTTGCGATTCAGTGGTAACTGATTCAGAATTTCAAAAACCTCCGACTATGGAGAGAGTTCATCCCCCCCCTGCTTTTTTCACAAATCGCACCCTGATGATAATTAAAACATAGATGGAGTTGATCAACACCCTAAAGCTTTACAGTTATCATTACCTTTTCATGGGTCGATATATTATTTCATAACGTACACAGTTTTACATATCTATGGTTTTGATGCTGTTTTTTATGTCCGACGATTGTGTTCGATTACATGTGGAAGCATCTGTTGATTCGGTTTCTTCTTCATGTGTGTTTTGGAAATGATGTGACCCCTAGAGTATAACGATAAACACGGATTCTCAAATATACTCATTATAGCTCAAATATACTTCGACTTTTTCCTAAGTATAAGTCAAGTATACTTTAATGTCATTTCATAGAAGTATACTTTCCAATTTGTAGTTTAAAATAAGTATACTAATTGCACACTTGAAAAATCCACATCCTCACATAAACCTGTTGACAATATGTTTTTGGCTGATTTATTAGTCTTAATAGATATTTTTGACATTCAAAATGATTTTTAGCCAAGCGGTTAACAGTTTAAGGGTTTTCCCCAGTCTGCCCCTGGATGTAAACACCTTTACCACCCATCAATGTCTTTACCACCATTCAAAGCGCCTATCGCAAATCATTTGATTCAGAAAAGGAATTCAAAGCGTGTATCATGAATCATTTAATTTAGAAACATGAATTTATCACGAATCACTTGATTCAGAACGGGAATTCAAAACGCATATTGTGAATCATTTGATTCAGAACAGGAATTCAAAACATGTATCATGAATCATTTGATTCAGAACAGGAATTCAAAGCGTGTATCGTGAATCATTTGATTCAGAACAGGAATTCAAAGCGCCTATCGTGAATCATTTGATTCAGAACAGGAATTCAAAACATGTATCATGAATCATTTGATTCAGAACAGGAATTCAAAGCGCCTATCGTGAATCATTTGATTCAGAACAGGAATTCAAAGCGTGTATCGTGAATCATTTGATTTAGAAATCTGAATTCAAAGCGTGTATAGCGAATCATTTTGCGCGTATCATGAATCATTTAATTTAGAAACATGAATTCAAATTTGACTCAGAACAGGAATTCAAAGCACATATTGTGAGCCATTTGATTCAGAACGGGAATTCAAAGCATTTTTTTTTTTTTTAAATATCATGAATAGCCTCATGAAATATCATGAATAGCCTTTTTTTGTAGCTTTTTGTTCAAAATAAATGTGTATTTATTTATTTCGGTTTTATTTATGAAACCTACCCACACTCAAGTGTTTATAAAAAACAACTCATGAAGCTAAAATAAAAAAAGCAGATACCCTGTTCTTTCTTTTGATGTTTTGTATGTCCAGATATTCATATTACAAAATATATATAAATTAATACCTAAATAGCGACATAGTAGTATACTTAAAGTATGATGTAAAGTTCACTTACGAGTTTACTTGCAGTATAAAACTACCAAACTAGTAGTTTACTGAGACTATACTTTAAAGTGTACCCAAAAAAAGCATAAAAAGTATTTAATTATTAAAGTATCAGTACACATATAAGTTCACTTTTGAAAACAGAGGTAAACTAGTTGTGTACTCAAAGGTTACTGTCATACTTAAAGTATACAAGTGGGCCAATTTAGTCCCAAGCAGTACTGAAATAGCACACTTAAAAGTATACTACTAGTACACTGATATTTGTATACTTACTACACCAAATATACTTGAACTTAAGTATACTTAATAAAATAAACTTGCAGTATACTTCTTTTTGGTAAGGGTCGTTTTTCTGTACATTACTCGCTTGAGTTAACAAACCAGCTCCAAACTCTCAGCTTTTCTCAGATCGGTCTGGATCCGTTGGTTATAGAGCTGTACAGGGCTCCAGACAGGAAACAGGTCCAGTTAAGTTATCCTCATGAATTATGGGTAATCTGTTCCATCTCAAAATTCCTCCAGTCACTCCCTATTCCCCTGAAACAAGGACAAAAAAACTGATATATGAACCTGAATACACCCATTTACACATATATGTGCATACACACACACACACACACACACACACACACACACACTAGCTCTGTTTAAAGCCACACACCGACTATCTAGACAGCATTTTAAGGCAGCATAGGTGCGGTCCTGAACTTGTCAAAGGTAGGCAGCATAATTATATATGCTTAAAATTGTGCTGCCTACTAAGAGACCTTATTTTGGAATCATTCTAGGTGGAATTGCTTATATCCTGCATGGCAAAGCCAGTGTCTGAATGCTTTTCTAAATAAAAATCATCCAATATGAGTACATTTTGATTAGAAATATATTTATGTCATTCAATATGACAGGTATTGATAAAAAAAAAAAAAGCAATAGTTCAATCCAGGGTTAAGTAAAACATTTTTTCTAATTGAAATAAAGCTGAAGTTGAAGCATGAAAATTAACTACAAACTGTAAATAATCTAAAACTGAAATAAAATTTAAAATAAGAAAATAACAAATTGAATCTAAACAGTAATATAAAAAAGGCAAGCAAATAAAATGACGAAAAGTTAAGCTAAAATTAAAAATGGAAACGTACTAACAATACACTGAAAATATATTGTAATCTAATGTTAATAATGTTTAAAATATTAAATAAAAAAATAAAATACATAAAATTACTACAAATTAAAATACAATTTCAAATAAAAAATTTACTAACAATACACAAAAACATATAGAGTAATCCTATAATATTAATAATGTTTAAAACATGAAAACAAAAAAAAAATACATACAAATACTACAAATTAAACTCAAATTTAAAATAAAAATATACTAATACACTGAAAATATATAGTAATCTAATAATATTAATAGTAATATTTAAAACACTAAAATAAAAAACAAAAATTACTAAAAATTAAACTGAAATTTAAAATGGAGAAATTCTAACAATATACTGAAAATATATAGCAATATAATAATATTAATAGTAATATTTAATAATAATAAATAATAAAATAAATTAAATCTAAACAGTAATTGAAAATGAAAATTAAAAATAACAAAAAATACATAAAATTACAAAACATTAAACAAAAATTTTAATGATAATACACCAACAAGTAATTGAATAATAATAATAGTAAAATTTAAAACAATAAAATAAAAAATAAAAATATATAAAATTACAAAAAATGTAACTGAAATTTAAAATGGAAAAATACTAGCAATACACTACACTGAAAATATACAGTAATCAAATAATATAATAATAATGGTAATATTTCATAATAAAATAATAAATAATAAAATAAAGTTAATTTAACCGTAATATAAAAAAAAATAAAAATGTAACTAAAATTTCAAATGAAAATATACTAACAACACACTGAACATATACATTGTTTTAATATTTAGAATAATATTAATAGTAATATTAAAAAAAATTAAAAGTAAAAATTAAAAGTAAAAACTTAAACAAAATCACTAAAAATGTCAAATTAAAATACACCAACAATACACTGAAAATATAATAGTTATATTTATAATAACATTAATAGTGTTTTAAAAAAATAAATAAATAATTTAAAAATAAATAGACAAAAATGAATACAAAAATTGGTAAAACTAACTCAAATTAAAAGTGACAATCTAAAAATAAAAGATATTACACTAAATTTTAAATATTAATAAAAACTTTAACTATATATATATATATATATATATATATATATTCACACACACACACACACACACACACACACTAAAAAAACACTTGTAGAATCTATTTGTAATTGCACATTTGATATGACCTATGTATATCAGTCACTTGTGAGGATGCATTTGTGTTTAAAGATGCTCTCTATGTAGATGACTCACTAGCTAAGAACAGAGTTACTGTCTCTCCCACACACACACACACACACACACACACACACACACATTCTTCCTCAGTCCTGATGTTAAGCAGCGAAACAGACGTTGAATGCATTAAGTCAAGGTCAAAGGTCATACAGCTCATTGTAGCCACAGAACCGCTGTCAGAATTACTGTACCACAAGAGGCTCAGAAAAACACACACTGCAGAAACCAATGTCCTGTGGTAAAACACGGTTTATTGCAGACAAGCTGAAATAAATGTTGGCTATGTATATTTTTGTTTCATTCAATACTGAAAAACTGACTCAAATAAATCAGTCTATTTAAAACTGGACTATTTTGTGCAATATTTTGGACTGGCAAACTCTGTTGGTATCAATAGTAAGTGTGTTAAACGCTTCATTTTGTATTTTCATCTCATATGTACTGACCACTAAGTAACTAATTTTATTAGATAATTCATTAATAAATAACTTAATAAATACATAAATTCATGCATTCATTAATAAATGAATGCATAGATAAATAAATAACTTAACTAAAGCATGAAAATTACTAACTGGAAATAATCTAAAAACAAACTAAAATTAAAATTTTAGTTTGTTTTTAGATTATATATATGTATGTGATATTAATAGTAAAATTACAAAATGCTTAAAAATTAAACTACAATTTGTAATGAAAATATACTAACAAAACACTAAAAATATATAGTAATATTTACAATAATATTAATAGTAGCATTAAAAAACATATACAGTTACTAAAAATTAAACTAAAATGCAGTATGACTAACAACACAATGAAAATATAATTGTATTAATATTTAGAACAATATTAATAATTGTTTCACTGCTGCAGTTCTGAACATTAAAAAAGCAATAAAAATTAAGACCAATAATTAATACAAATCTTAATACAATTAATAGACATTTAACTTAAAGTGAAAATTTTAAAACTAATTAAAAACACAATAAAAACGTGTATATATAATACCAAAACAACACTTGTTTAATCTAGTTGTAAATGCACATTTTATATACACATAAAGATCATTCATAAATATGTAAAAACTAATAAATCAATACATTAAATTTTTGCTAACTTAAAATTGTAAATTTAAAACAAATAAATCAATACATTAAAATACTTTATATCTCACACTTCTGAGAAATGAAGTCAGAACTGTGATATAAACAACTGCGAGTTGTAAAGTCAAAATTGTGAGATATAAACTGGCAATTCTGTGAACATCAGTCTTTTTTTCTCCTCAGAAATGTTTCTGAACTCACAATTGTGAGAAAAAAGTAAGATTTGCGAGTTTATATCTCACAGTTCTGAAAAAAAATCCTTATAATTTGCATTTGCGACTTTATATCTTGCAGTTGACTTTATTTCTCGCAATTGGGAGTTTATGTCCTGCAATTCTGACTTTATTTCTGGCAGTTGCGAGTTTATATCTTGCAATTCTGACTTTATTTAGCAAATATATATATAGCAATCTAATCATATTAATCATAATATTTAAAACATTATCATAAAAAAAACATAAAACATTCTAACAATACACTGAAAATATATAATAATGTAATAATATTACTAATAATGTTTCAAACATTACAATAAAAAATAAAAATACATACAATTACTAAAATTAACTAAAATGTTAAATGATAATACACTAACAATACACTGAAAAGATATATTTAATCTAATCATATTAATAGTAATATTTAAAACATTAAAATAAAAATACATAAAATGACTAAAAAAGGAACTAAAATTTCTAATGAAAATATATTAACAATACACTGAACATATACACATAGTAATATTAAAAAAAAATGAAAGTAAAAATAACAAAAAAATAAAATCACTAAAAAAATTAACTAAAACGTTAAATGAAAATATACAAACAATACACTGAAAATATTACTATAGTAATATTAATAACATTAATAGTGTTTTAAAAAATAAAGAAATATTTAAAATGTAGCAATTCTGACTTTAAACCTTGCAACTGTAAGTTAGTATCTTATAGTTTTGAGAAAAAAATCTGAATCGTGAGATGTGAACTCGCAATTGCGAGAAAAAAAAAATCTGATTTGTAAGTTTATATCTAGGAATTCTCACTTTATATCTAGCAATTGTGAGTTTCTATCTCACAGTTCTGAGAAAAAAAAATCTGAATTACGAGATGTAAACTCGCAATCGCGAGAAAAAAAATCTGATTTGTGTGTTTATATCTCGCAATTCTGACTTTATTTTACGCAATTGTGAGTTTTTCTCTCACAATTCTGACTTTAAAACTCGCAGTTGTGAGTTTATATCATGATGTAAACTCGCAATTACGAAAAAAGATCAGAATTGTGAAATAAAAAGTCGCAGTTACCTTTTTAATTTTTTATTCAGTGGCGGAAACTGGCTTCCATACTTCCATACTCATATACATGAAAATAAAATAAATACATAATACATAAAATAAAAAAAAGACCTCACTCTATAGAATACTTGCAAGTTATGCATTTCTGTTGCAGAATAGAACTATGTTTTTCCTGTGAAACACACACACACACACACACACACACATTTGCATCCGTCTGCTGTTCAGTCTGTGTTTGGTGTTTCCGCTCTGCTAGCCGTTAGCCACTAACGCAACAGCTGCGCCGTGAAACCGTAGACAGCGATTAGCGAGGCTGAGGTCAGAGATGCCGCAGTGAACGCAACAATTTGTCTTCTTTTCCTCTCGCTGTGTTTGCATCATCCATCACTCGGCGTCCCTCCTCCGCGTGCTGGAATGTTCCTCCACTCCCTCCGTTCGGAGGAATTCCCCAGGAGCCAATCGGCTCGCAGTCAGGAAGACGTGCTCTTTGGCGACCTTTCGCGGGAGAGGCCAACGAGCTGTCAGGTCACGACCCGTGACCTCACTCACATCCACAGTTTCAGGCCTATTAGTGGCTCAAGCCATTAGAATTAGTTAGCTCTGTGTGTGTGTGTGACTGACGATGAATGAACAGCTCAGATTCACACACTCCTCTGAGAAGTTAAGCCATGACCTTGGTCGACAGCCAGAGTATCCCATAAGTTCTGGAATATTTCATACCATGTTTCAAAAGCACAACGAATGACACAAAACAGTGCATTCGCTGTGTGTGTTGGTGTTATTTTTGATCAATTTTATTTAGCAGTGTTATTTTTTTTATTTTTTATGAATATTTTGTATTATTTTATTGTATTATTGTTTTTATAATTCAATAATTTCATGTAAATTTTTTTTTTTTTTTTAGTAATGTTATGCGCTTTTGTAATTTTTAGTAGTTTTGGGGTAGTTTTTATATTACATTAATACTACTACAAATTATATGTATATATATATACATTTTTTTTTGTTTGTTTGTTTGTTTTTGTTTTGTTTTTTTCTTCTTAATGCTATTCATAATACTACAAATATTACTTTACACTTTCAGTTTATTGTATATTTTCATTATTATTATTTTTTTAATATTTAATAATTTTATGTGTTTTTGTCAATTTTATTAGTCTTGCCTTTTTGTATTACTATTAATATACTACACATTATATTTATATTTTCAGTTTATTAGTATGTTTTTATTTTACTTTTTGGTCGAATTTTTAGTGATTGTGCTTTTGTCATTAGTTTTTGTCTTTTTTAGTTTTGGGGTATTTTAAATATTAATACAACAAATATTATTTTTATATATTTTCTATTATATATTTTTTTCTTAAATAATACTATTCATAATACTATGAATTTGACTTTATACTTTGTTTATTATTATTATTATATTTACAATTTTTGCAGTTTATTATTAGCATGTTTTTATTTTATTTTTTTTTATTTTTTTTTTAGCAATTTTGTGTTTCTGTCATTTTTTTGTCGTATTTATTACTTTATATTTTCAGTTTTTGTTATTATAATTATAATATAATTGATATTCATATATTTTCATTTTAAAATTATGTTAATATTTAGTAATGTTATGAGCTATTAATAATGCTGTAAATCTATATTTTTTTATTTTCAGCTTGTTATTCTGTTATTTTTTTATTTATTTTAAAATTAGTTAAATTTTTAGCAATTTTATATACTTTTGTCATTTTTATTTTTTATATTACAATTTACTATAAATATGATAAATATTTATATTTTCAGTTCATTACTAGGATATTTTCATTTTTTAACATTTTTATTTTAGCTTGTCTAATTTTGATTTAGCTAAATAATTTTAGATAAAACTAATTTTGATGAGTTTTTATATTACTTTAAGTTTAATAATTTTAGTTTTAGTTCATTTCTAATTTTCACTTATCTACTATTAATATTATAGTATTCAGTTTTATTAGAATTTTTTATATATCACATATATCATGTTTAATTATTTTTTCATACTACAAATATTACTATTAATATACTATTACTATAATTATACTACACATATTATATTTATATTTTCAGTTTATTAGTAGTATGTTTATTAATTATAGTATTTCAGTTTTCTTTAAATTTTTAGTTTTTAAGTTTAATTCATTTTAGTTTTAGTTAGTTACCAAGGCAACATTTCTAATTTTCTCTTTGTCTAAATGTTTTCATCCACTTTTCATATAATACACTATTTCAGCTTAATTTCAGTTAACAAAACTGCTTCTAATAGTTTTCTTCAAGTATAATAATCCTGTTGTGTGTGAATGTTTCACTGGTACCTTCATTCTCTCCGTATGACTGTCAGCACGCAGTCACTGAACATCCACTGACTCCAAGAGGGAGGCGCAGCGAGGATAAACAATACAGACGTTTGCCCCACGGCCCATTCACTTCCCCTGCTGGAGCCCCGAAGGCAGGTGGGCGGGTCACAGCGTCATTAAACTGCACTAATGAGTGTGTGATTGACGAGCCGCTCAGCCTATGACCTTATAATGAGGGCCGGGCCTGAGAACAGAGCGAGAGAGAGAAAAAGTAGCAAAAGAAAGAAAGAACCAGGGTTTTATGGGAGATGTCTGTTAGCGATTAAAGTCAGTTCCACACACACTATAAAACAAGCTGTAATAGAGCACACACACACACACACACACACAGTAATACCCTATTAGTTCAACAAGTGGACCGCAGTAGGAACTGATTCCCACAGAGCAATAAAACCCACCTGGACTTGTCACTGAGCAAGTGTGTGTATATGTTTGTGTGTGTGTGTGTGTGTGTGTGTGTGTGGGTGGGTGTGGGTGTTAACAGCTGTGTAAGAATCAGTCTCAACATGCTTTAATACAGAAGTCGCCAAAACGTTACAAATCAGGACCAGATGAGACTCTGTCTCTCAAGCTGCATCCCAGATCACAGTCTGTCAGTACCTGAGGGGTGCTTTCATTCAGTAAAAGCATAAGACATTTAAAATTACAGTTCATTTTAAATCTGAATTTGTGATGTGATCTGGGAAAACCCGTGGGATGTCGCACTGGGATGTTTTCAGGAAATTGGAAAAATAAGTCAAATGCCAATGTTTTGTCAATAAACATCTTGTCTGTCATCTTTGAAAATATCTTGGCAAAATTCACTTGTTTAGTGCAGAAAAATTGTGATTTATTGCAACAAGCAGAAATGAATCTGTTTTTCTCTAATGCTAAGAACCAGGGGCTTAACTTTTAAAAATCCCATTCGTGTCCCCCCCACTTTCAAAGTCTTGTTATAATTTTTAAACCTCATGTTGTCATTACCACCGAGCAGTAGGAAACAGAGTCTACCAAAGACTATAGAATACCCTTAGGGCCCTATCATACACCCGGCGCAATGTGGCGCAAGGCGCAGCGCAAGTGTGTTTGCTAGTTTAAGTCCGACGCAGTTCGCATTTTCCCGTCCAGCGCCGCGTCGTTTAATTAGCAAATGCATTTGCGCCCGTTTGTGCGTCCATGGGCGTGCTGGTCTGAAAAAGAGGTGTGTTCGGGCGCATTGTTGGCGCGTTGCTATTTTGAGGAACTGAAAACAGACTGCGCCATAGACCAACTCAAACCTGGTCTAAAGTCAATGGCGCAATATTATTATTTATTTATTTATTTTTTTTTTTTTGTTATTTAAAGAGCGCATTGGTAGATAATGCGCCTCTGGACAATTTCACAACGCACGTTCACTTTGCTTATTACACACAGGGATGCGCATCACACAAATATGCCAAATATTAAAAACAAAAGGATTACAGTGTAAAACAATATTATTATGTAGGCTACATAAATATAAAAATGTAATGAGGATTTGCCACTGCCTGTAGTAGAATTAGGCTACAGTGCAGTTCAGCCTATTAATACTTATGATGATGAGTGAAACTGGCTAATTGAACAATCGTGCCAATACACACACATATATATATATTAACTGACTCCTCGCACGGAGCTGTTTGAAAGCCTGAATCCAACGCAGACGAATGAAATATTGACTGGCCACTTAACAGGTAATTTCAGCAAAACATCACTCGTTGAACTCCTCAGTTTAATCAGTGTCAGTAATGTTACGTATTTCCGAATTGTTCAGCAAAATGGAGTACCTGCTCGGCCAAAGTATTGAAAGACGGAGGAGGAATATGATCTACTGGCCGATGTCCACATACCTGTCCCTGTCCCTGTAAATAGCGATCCGCCATGGCGCGAGCGCAACTCGCTCTTAAAGGGAATGGGAGATGAGACTCTGATTGGTTTATTGCACGCCCAAAAAACACCGCTTACTTATTAAGATAATAGGGACAACCCATTTCGACTATGCGCCCGGGCGCACGGACCGTTTTCCCGTCGTTAAATTAGCAAAAGTGGATCTGGACACGCCCTGAGCGCACCTGCGCCGTGCGCTTTACACTTTGCGTTTAGATCGTTAAAACAGGGCCCGTAGGCTTAAAGTGACTTTTGAGTCTACTTGTGTCGATGCGCGCGTCGCGTCCACACTGCAGCGCACTAATCTATGAGCAGGCATCTCAGTTGCGGCAGCGGCACTGTCGGCGATGAAACGCCAAAAGCAGCAACAGACGACTTTAATGTCATCGTGGGTAAAAAGAAAAAAAGGAGATGTGAGTTGGTTGATTCAGTAAATTAGCTCAGGTCAGGATGATCATATTTATTCAGACAGAATTTGTCTACACCTGTTGATGTCAGCCGTTGTCGTTGACTGAGCTGACGTTAACAAACTGTTGCTATAACTTAAGACTGTTAACTTAATGTTTAATGCAGATTAGAACCTTCTGTGTACCATGAAAACCAGTTCACTTTTAACCGCACATTTTCTGTCATATGATGATCATATCTGTGTGATCGGATCATGAAGACTGCACGTTAGTGCAAGTAACCACCGCCAATGTACAAGACTGGATGCTATGTTAGACTCAATATGATAAGGCCAGACCCGCAGCTAGCTAATTTGTTCTCTGAATGACTAATTTACTGTTAAACTCCTCATGAGTTTCTGCATGACATGTATATTTCAGTTTAGACAGTTTGCAAAAATTTTTGCATCCGTAGTATGGAAATGATCACTGCGAGATGCTAACGAAGTACACGAGTCTCTGAGAGATTTTATGAGTGAGGACGCGGTCGCAGCATCCGGGTTGCCAGATCTGTCTGTTTTAAATGTTTAGACTTGTCTTTTCCACTTAATTTGACATTTTTGAAAGCTAATAATATAGGTTGCAGTTTAGAGTTGGCGATATCTTTATCTTGTTTTATTTGCAAAAGATTTGAAAATTTCGATTTTTTTTTATTTTCGTTTTTAATAGCAATAACATTCTCAACATTGTCAAAAGAGTCCCTAAACACAAAAAAATGAATTCCATGTAAATGCAGGAAATTGGATACAAAAACATTTTCCCCAAATTTCTGTCTCCCCACTTCTTAAACCAAAGTTACACCCTTGAGGCGCTGCAGAGGTGCTTTCTTTTAACAACATAAAACAGTTAACCTATCAAAATAAACCACGTAACATATTTAATAAAGGTGTATCAATGTACATTCCCCACCAGTCCTGTGTAAACTCTGGCAAGCAACGTTTTTTATTTATTTATTTTTCAATACTGTGAGATGGCAGAGAGCAAGAGATCATTGCAGTGGGAAGAAGCTGCTCTCTCAAACGATCTTACTCGTCTAAATCTGTTCAATCCTGGTGATGTCAGTGCCCTAAATGATGTTATAATGGACTATTTCACATCCAGAGATGAAGGATCAAATGATGAAGTTACTAAAGATGAAGATAAAATAAAAGTGAAAAAATTGTTTTTCTCAAAATTTCATTCCTGAAAATCATAGCTATCAACCAACTTCAGATAGCCATAACTTTTGTTACGTTCAAGCTATGGACAAAATAAAAAATGTTTTGGAAAGGGTAACCTGTAGTCAGATTTTGAAATTAACACCCGCCAACACAGTAAAAATCAGCTGTGTCGAGTGACGCTGTCAAATCACTTGCCAATTTGACAGGTTACTTTTCGGAAAATCTGCTCATTCATTTCTTAAGGAAGATCCTGCAAGCCAAATCTGTGCGGGTTTAGTGCAAATACGTAACTAGTGAGACATCATGACATTATGGAGTATACTGCAAAAACCAAACAAAACATACATGAATAGGCTACGTGATGAAGTCTGGTTAGACTAACTTAGTGCTCATACGCATTTAGAGTGTGTTCTTTCACTGCATGGTTGAGTCTACTAATATGCATTAAGAATGATCACATAATTCAAGGTATTTTGGCAACAAAAATCATTCCAAACACAGCCACAGCATTGTTTTGCGTCTCTGGGCAACATATGACGGTGTTTCGTTCCTGAATGAATCAGCCGTTTAAATGATTCGGTTCAATCGCAATGACTCACTTAAGAGACTTACTGCCACCTACTGGCGGTAACTTGCAGTATCTTTTCATTTTTCAAATGTCATTTTTTTTTATGTCTCAAGTATCAAAACATTCATGCACTTGTAACTGCAGGTTAAAGCATTCCATGTCCCTCTAAGCTTCATTAACATGTGGAAATACATCTAAATGCCACTTCATATGCAACTTATGCAAAAATGAATTTTGGTGATAGTGATTTCATTTGTTTAGTAACACCCTAAATGTATAATTACTATAATTGACTGATTAAATGTAAGAATTTAACGCAAAAGATTATGCACACTTTTAGAAAAAAAAAAAGGCTTTTATAATGGTAAAAATGTCCATAAAAAGGTAAAATTTTTTGGAAAATGTTAATTTATATCACTGCTGTGAACTGACCATGCAGAATATATAGAATATCAAACACTTTAGGAGTCATCTGTACACAGTAGTCCTTAAGATATTAGCACAATAAAACATTTGGCAAAATAAATCTTTATCGATACAATCCAACAAAATACTGAGATATTTTTTTTTTGTCAATATCGCACACTACTAATAAAAATATTAAGGAATATTTACCAGAAAAATTATTTACCACAATTTACCTAAAAAAAAGGAGAGAAATAAATAATAAATCATTATTTATAAAATCTAATTAATCTTTATGAATTAATTAGACATTTTATTAATACAATTTAATGAAACTATTCAAATGGAAGGCAGAAAATTAATAGAAAACAGATTCACAGAATTTGATCAAAATAAAAGTAAATTTGAGAAAAATAATAATAATAATAACAAGGGCCTTAAAATGTAATTTTTGTTAAACTTGTAAGAAATTGCTTTCAATTAATTGATTTCAATTAATTAGACATTCTTTTTGATTCATATTTTATAATGTAAACATTAAAAAAAAATTCTGAACCGAAGAAACGGAATCCAGAAAAATAAAACTGAATTCAGAAATAAAACAAATTTCATAGGGCCCTAATTATTTCATTTGTGTCTTTGTTTTACTGTATTTGTCCTTTAGTTTGTTACTTGCATTTGTGTTGTTGTTATTATTAATAACAAATAACAAAAACTGTCTATCATGATAGAAATTGTTATTGTGAAATAAATCGACTATGTCACAAAATAAGATTTGACTTTATCCTTTTAGCTCTTATCAAAGTTGCAAAGAGAAGGCTTGGTAGTTGCTCACCATAGTCCTGTGTATAGTGGCACTGGCATGCGATTTTTATCTATTTATTTAATCACATGCCATACTTCAAAATATCTTCTTTTTTGAAACTCATGCAGGTTTAGAACAATCTGAAGGTGAGTAAATAATGAGAGTTTTCATTTTTTGCATAAACTGTCTCTTTAACATGTTCAGTGATTTGTAACGACAAACCACATTTATTCATCAGGCACCAGATGTTCGTGTGTTTCAGGTTGGGTTGTTTCATGATCCCGCATTCATTATGAGCCTTTCTTGCAATTTTCATGAGGTCCTATTATGAAATGTAGAAAAAGAGCTGACAGGTTTGACTCGCTGTCCACTGAGACGCGACATGAAAGACGGAACGGAAACTTGGAGTCAAAAATGCAACAGAATAAACTTGAATGTAACACAGCTGATTGTGTGTTTATCTACACAGCAAATGTGTACAGAGAAAAAACAGTCCTGAGGGGCAATTACACACACACCCACACACACTCAATAGGGTGCATGTGTGTAACTAAGAGTTTTCCCCTGTAATTCAAGCTTTTAACTATGTGTGTGTGTCTTTAAATTCCAACATGGCCAATAAAAGCTGATGTAGTTGTTGTAATTAAATGTAACACAGGTCTATAAACAACTCAAGTTTTCCTCTGTGCATGTGTGTGTGTGTGTGTGTGTGTGTGTGTGTGTGTAATCATGTGCAATTATCTGAATGAGACTGAAATGAATCTCAGTCGAGTGAATGGCCTGTTTCTCTCTAATGTAATTCTAGCAGTGCAGCTTTGTATGTGTGTGTGTGTGTGTGTGTGTGTGTGTGTGTGTGTGGGTGGATGGGTTTAGTGATGCCTTTAGGGCTGGACACACAAAAACTGCATGAACACAAATACATTTACAGCTTTTATTAGTAATTTTGTGTAATCATTATAATCAGACGTAATTGCAATGATCTCAACTAGTTTCAAAACTGAGATACAATCATTGCGTGTTTGAAAAGATGAATCTGACACTAGATTAATGATGTGGTGTGACCTCATTAACGTGGAAAGCACTTCCTGTACAACACACACACAGTCTTTACCCAGGCTTATATTGAACTATCTATGCTTAGATGTGTGTTATCCAGTGTTGTGTGTGTGTCGGGGCTCTTGGGTGGTAATGTAGTGTATCAGTGAGGAAGCTGATGTTATTTCTGGACGAGCGAGTGGAGTGTTGGCAGCGTGTGTATGTGTAATTAGTTTATTATGGCGTTCTACAGAATACTGCTGTACGATGGCTGATCATCAAAACAAACACAACCGCAGGGACCGCCGCACACACCGCTCTCACACGCTATTCTATTTCAAATGTAAATATACTCAGAGTTCAGCTCGCTGTTTAATGATGATGCTGAGCAAACGTTCTACACACTCATTCACACATTAAAGTACACAAAGTATGAACGAAAATGTATATTATTAAAAATTATTTATATAAACGGTTAGTTTAGATATCTGACTTATCAATTAGTCTTCCATTTCAAATTCTAAAAAAAGGTAATTTAGAAATAAATTTAGTAATTTAGAAAAAAAAATTTCTAAAAATACACATAACACAAAATTAAAATAAAAAATAAAGTGAAGCACATGCAAAGTATACTACACTTTTACTATAGTAAAACCTAGGTTAACATTCTTAAGGTGTTTGTCTTTGTGTATACTTTTTTCTTTGTTTTTTGTTTTATAACTCTACTGTTTTTTTATGGTTTAAAAAAAAAATCTAAAAAAAAAAGGATTCGCGAAACCGCACCGAAGTCTCAAACTGAATCAAATGATTTGCGAACCCGCACTGAAGTCCTGAACAGAATCAAACGACTCGCAAAGCTGCACTGAAGTCCCGAACTGAAACAAACGATTCCCGAACTGAACCAAACTATTCACGAACCTGCACCGAAATCCTCAACTGAAGCAAATGATTTGCAAAGCCACACTGAAGTCCTGAACTGAATCAAATGACTCTCTAACCTGCACTGAAGTCCCGAACGGAATCAAATGATTCGCAAACCCGAACTGAAGTCCGAACTGAATCAAATGACTCGCAAAGCTGCACTGAAGTCCCAAACAGAATCAAACGATTCCCGAACTGAATAAAACTATTCGCGAACCTGCACTGAAGTCCCAAAATGCATCAAATGATTCGGGAACCCGCACTGAAGTCCTGAACTAAATCAAATGACTTGCGAACCTGCACTGAAGTCCCAAACTGAATCAAACTATTCGTGAACCTGCACCGAAGACCTGAACTGAATCAAATGATTCGCAAAGCCACACTGAAGTCCCGAACTAAATGAAACGATTTGCAAACCTGCACTGAAGTCCCAAACTGAATCAAACGACTCACAAACCTGCACTGAGGTCCCGAACTGAATCAAATAATTTGCGAAGCCGCACTGAAGTCCCGAACTGAATCCAATGACTTGTGCTCTGAAGTTCCGATCTAAATCAAATGATTCCCGATTTAAATAATGATTTGTGAACCATAATTTTAGATCATGACTCGTTTGGTTTGCAAATCATTTGATTTAGATTGGAACTGCAAATTGCGTATGGCAAATCATTTGATTTGATTCATTCAATTCAATAAAATGAAACCAGCGATTTGAAATCCCAATCTGAAACAAATGATTCACGGTACGCAATCCAATTGGCAAATGACTCACTCAAATGATTCGGTTCATCCGTTCCTCTTTTTCTGTCTTCAGCCATGTTTACATGACATTGTCAGCATTACTACTGGCTTATCTCGCTAGTTATACAGTAACTGAAATAAGCAAAAATAGTGTGATGTTTTTCTGAATTGTGTGACATTTTGAATGAAAAAACATTTCATTGTCTTTCAATAATTCAAGCACTTTTCAAGTACCACTTGTAATTTTGTGTTACTTTGTTGTGGAACTTAGCGGCTATTTTTGGTGACATTTAGTTAACTTTTGAGTCATTGTGTTAGATTTTTTGTTACTTTTGATTTTGTTAGGAGTTTTACACTTGTTTGGTTACATATTTTTTGGGGAAGCCCAAAAAACACAACCAAATAACCACAAAAGATCAACTCAAAATTACCACTACAAAAAGTTACAAGCGTACAAAAATAACTAAAGCAATGCAAAAACTAATATACAAAGTATCACAAAAAGAAACAACCAAAAAAAACTCTGTTTAGTTACATTTAGTAATTGATAGATTTTTTTTGTTGTTTAACTTATTTCACCTCTCACAGTTATTTTCTGTAATTTGTTATTGTAATATATATGTAATTTGTACATATTTTATTCTTAATACTTGGCATATTAGTTTTTGTTTTACTTTAGCTGTTATTTTTGTGCAACATTTTGCAGTGGCTTTTTCTCGAGTTAATCTTTTGTGATATTTTTGTGCTGTCTTTTTGTATTACTTTTCGTTTATTTAAATACTATTTGATGTCTATACAACCGTAGAAGATTAATAACCAGCAACCAGGACAGATATATTCTAAGAAATCATTTCAGAGCAAACATTTAATAAAGTTCCAGCAAAACATATCCCCTCAGACGTGTTGTTTTACAGACAGACATTTACACAGTGAATCTGACCCTGGACACTTCCTCTGTTTCTGGACATTTTTTATTTTTCCTGTCCTGTGTGTGTGTTGAGATGCTTAGTCTGGTGTAGCCTTTACACAAAGACAGGAAATACAGAAATCCGGCAGTGGTGGATATTAGCACTGTGTGTGTGTGTGTGTGTGTGTGTGTGTGTGTGTGTGTGTGTGTGTGTGTGTGTGTGTGTGTGTGTGTGTGTATGGGAGGGGCTCGCAAACTGAACTACATGAATAAGTCAATTATATCTGCAAAACATCCACACACACATAGACTTCCTGCCAGTGAATTTTTGTTAGTGTGTGTGTTTGAATTTAGTAGATTCAGTTGTGTGAAACACATGACTTTTTTCTCTGACCCGTCATCAGGTCAGAGAAGTGACAGTCACGTTTTAAAGCTGTTTAATTTAGGCTTAAACCCTAAAGACAGTCTTTGTCTGTAAAAAAAAAAAAAAAAAAAAAAGATTCACTGAAACTTAAGGAACATTTTCTGTATGTTTAAAGTATGTGCTCACTAATGGAATTCCTAACGAATTTTGGGGGTGGAGCAAGTTGATCAGTTCTGACCAATCGCAGCACTCAGTGCATATAAACAGGTGTTTACCTCATTCTGTCTGGCCACTAACGCCAACTTTAATTTCATAATGATATCCTGAGGGAGGACCACTTAACTTGAGCTAAATCCATCAATTAGAGACTACTAAAATAAATCTGCTTATCATTTTTAAATTGCTCATCCAAATATATACAAGTAGATTTTGAAGGCAAGCACTGCAAAAGTGCATACTATATTAAAAAAAAAAAAAACAAGTATACAGGGTTCCCACTCTAAGCCAAATGTCAAATTCCCTGACATTTTCTGACTAAAAAGCTAAATTTCCATGACCTATAATGAACGGATCCATCCATTTGCAAGCTTTATTTACACGTTTACAGATGTTTTTAGTACAAAACTATGGAAGCCCATTTCTGCCACTAAATAAAAAAAAGGAAAGATAAAACTCGTAATTATGACTTTTTTTTTTGCAATTGTGAGTTTGTATCTTGCAACTTTTTTTCTCAGAATTGTGATATATAAACTCATTTCTGAGGAGAAAAAATACTGATGTACACAGAATTGCGAGTTTATATCACACAGTTCTGACTTAACTCTCAATTGCGAGTTTATATCATGCAATTCTGACTTTATAACTCGCAACTGCTGCTTTTTATCTCACAATTCTGACTTTATTTCTCAGAATTGCGAGTTTATATCTCAGAATTGTGAGAAGTCGCAATAACCTTTTTTATTTTTTTATTTAGTGGTGGAAACTCGCTTTTTCTGTACTATTTCTACAGAAATTAATTTATGTTTTTTATGATTACATGTGGGAAGGGAATAAAATGGCACTGAAAAATAGCCTAACCATAAAAATAGGCAAAACGTGTAAAACAATGCAATAAAAAAAACGGTATAGAAAGACTACATTTTGATAAATGGAAACTAAAATTTAAAGCAACAAGCAAAAATCCCTGATATTCCATGACTTGGACCAAAAAATGTAAAATTCCCTGACTTTCAATGACTGGAATAGACCTTTTAAAATTCCCAGAACCCTGAGTATATGAAGCTGTATATATCCCTAAAAGGAAAAACATGACCAGTTTGTGGCATTTTTAATTTAACAAGTGACATGTAATTATAACCTCAAATATAAAACAACCAAATTTTGAGTAAAAAAAAAATAGATTTTTCTTTTATAAAGATAATAAATATTTATAAAGAGACAAAAAAAAAAAAATTGTGGTTGATATTCATTAAACATCCTTTTGAGCCACAATGCATTTTGGAATATAATTTCTCACATAATGCCCTTTTTGTGCACAAATTGGCAAATGCAGTATGTTGCATGCATACAGTAAATACATATTGCATTTCTAGTATGAATAGTATGAAGTTTCGAAACATACCTTTATTTCACAAGCTCTGCTTTCCCAGCATGCACCTTGATCTGCAGACCCCCACATTTCCTACTCACTGAAGGCAGTCATCTGTGGCTTAATGGTTCAGGATGGGGGTCAGCAAGGTCACTGGTTCAAATCCGAGGTTGACTGATGGATGTCCTTTGTCTTTGTGTACTGTAATTCAGTTGGATAAAAAGGCAAAAAACATTGATGTTTTTTTTTAATTATTATGCACTTTTTTGTTAATCACATCATAGACGCTCTTTTACTTGGAAAATGTGTCTTATTATAAAAGTAAAATGGGTTGTGTTATGTTGACTTTATATGACCTCATGCTGGTTGATTCCATGATGAGACATGGGATCATTTCAAATGTCCAGTAGTTAGATTTTTAGATTAGAGGTATCTTAATTAAAGGATTACTCCACTTCTAGAATAAAAAAATCCTGATGATTTACTCACCCCCATGTCATACAAGATACTCATGTCTTAATTTCTTTGCGACTTAAGAAAGTAAGTTTTTTGAGGAAAACATTCCAGGATTTTTCTCCATGTAGTGGACTTCAACAGATTGAAGGTTAAAAATGCAGTTTCATCGGGCTCTAAACGATCCCAGCCGAGGAAAAATGGTCTTATCTAGCGAAACAATTGGTCACTTTCTTAAAGAAATGAACATTTATGCACTTTTTAACCACAAATGCTCACCTGGTCTAGCTCTGCGTTGCGCATGTATATTCTATGCACTCCAGTTCAATACAGTTAGGGTATGTCGAAAAACACATCTCATGTACTCCTCAAATTTCAAAATCGCCCTACATCTATGGTTTCCTACTTCTGCAGTGATGTAGGACGATTTTGAAATTGGAGGAGAAAATAAGATGGAGTTTTTCAACATATCCTGAACTGGAGTGCATGCAGTATGCATGTGCATCGCAAAACTAGACAAGAAAAGTATAGAAATTGTAATTTTTTTTAAATAACCAATCGTTTCACTAGATAAGATCTTTATTCCTTGGGTGGGATTGTGTAGAGCCCTTTGAAGCTGCACTGAAACTACTTTTTCAACATTCAGTTCACTGGGCACCACTGAAGCCCACTATATGGAGAAAAATCCTGGAATGTTTTCCTCAAAAAACGTAATTTCTTTTTGCGACTGAAGACAGACAGACATCTCGGATGACATGAGGGTCAGTAATTTATCAGGGAAAAAGTGGAGTAATTCTGATAAACAAACAAAACCACCAGCAGACAAAATTAACAACAATCCATGTTCTTACTGACCCATACTGTATAGTGGAGGATTTCCTATTGATAGCATCAGAGACCACACACACACATATAAAACTGCATAGCAACTCCCTTCCCATCGCCACTGAGACATTTCCTGTCTCCATTGTCCTGCTAGAGAACATACTGACCATAACACACACAGACACACAACATACCCAGAGGGCACATCACACACACAACAACACAAATACTCTCCCACACACTGAATAACAACAGAGACACACACAATAGTGTGTGTGTGTGTGTGTGTGTGTGTGTGTGTGTGCGCGCACATGACTGCAGTTCAGACGTCTACACGCAGTGGCAGTGTGTGTATTTTGAGATATGGCCGCATGTATAACGCCTCAGTGAGGGGGTGGAATTTGCACTCAGCAGAATAGAAACCTGTAAAACGTCACATTGCTGAGCGTTAGTCACAACCAGTGTGAAAAGTCTTGAGTTAGTTGTTTTTTTCTACAACAAAACAGTACTTTGATGTCGATTCAGTCGGTTGTTACGGATGGTTGAATGCACTGAAATAAATAAATGATTCACTGATTCATTTGTACTTGCTTCTTTTCTGTAGCAAAATATTTAAAGGAATAGTTCACCCAAAAATTTTAATTTGCTAAAAAAAAAAAATGCCATTCAAGACGTATTTGAGTTGGTTTCTTCATCAGATTTGGAGAAATATAGCATTCCATCACTTGCTCACCAATGGATCCTCTGTAGTGAATGGGTGCCGTTAGAATGAAAGCCCAAAAAGCTGATTAAAAACGTCACAATAATCCACCAGTAATCCACAACACTCCAGTCTATCAATTAATAACTTGAGAAGATAAAACGGTCCATTAAGACTTTTTTAACTAAAATATGAGTTCAGTGTAAAAGTGATCTGGAGAGAAATTTGCACAGATCAAGTACGGTTTACAAACCAAAACAGCTTTTAAACAAATATGGATTTAGATGTGAGAGACAACAGGAGATAGACTTTTTCCACTGGAGGAAGCCTTATTATGGATTATGGACTCGTATTTTAGCTGAAAACATGGATTAGTTACAACCTGTGTGAAAAGTCTTTAGTAAGTTAGTTTTTTCTACAACAAAACACTACTTTGATGTGCTGTTGATTTAATCAGTCAGGTACAGATGGTTGAATGCACTGAATCAAATAAATGAGCCACTGATTCATTTGTACATGTTTCTTTACTGTAGCATGACATTTAGTTAAAAGAAATGTAGCATTCCATCACTTGCTCACCAAAGGATTCTCTGCAGTGAATGGGTGCCGTCAGAATGAGAGCCCAAACAGCTGATAAAAACATCACAATAATCCACAAGTGATCCACACCACTCCAGTCCATCAGTTAACATCTTACAAAGCCAAAAGCTGTGTGTTTGTAAGAAACAAAGCCATCATTAAGATGCGTTTAACTAAAATACGAGTCCATAATCCATAATAACACTTCCTCCAGTGAAAAAGTGGCCTGGTCTGAATTTAGAAATGGAATCTGCACAGATCATGCACAGTTTACAAGCCAAAACAGCTCTAAACAAATATATGGCTGGATTTTAATGTGAGACAACAACAGTAGATGGACTTTTTCACTGGAGGAAGCGTTATTATAGATTATGGACTTTTAGCTGGAAACAATAGTCTTGATAATTTGTTTCTTACAAACATGCAGCTTTTGGCTTCACAAAATGCTAACTGATGGACTGCAGTGGTGTAGATTACTTGTAGATTACTGTGATGTTTTTATCAGCTGTTTGGGCTCTCATTCTGACGGCACCCATTCATTGCAGAGGATCCATTGGTGAGCAAGTGAAAAGGTTAACGTGTGCTTCTTCTTTTTTTACACTGAGAATGACAACAAGTCTTTTTGACATAATTTCACCCTATTTAAACTGATACTGTCCCTTTAAATAGCTTCACCGTATTTAGCCAGCATTTGAGAAGAGCTTAAGGCCTGCTTGATTGTAGTTCAACTACTTTAAATTATGAGTAGTTTGTTGCTTGGCAAACTGCAGCTTCACACACACAGACCGCACGAACCACGCTACTAGCCAAAATCAAAGCAGCAGCCACGTTTCAATCATACAGAAACATTCCACTAATGTTTAAGAAAAAAAAAAAAGCTGCATCTGTATGCAGAGAGCGATCGAAAGAGATGTTGTGGTTTTGTTGCTCTGAGACGCATGAACCCACAAGCAGCCCGGCAGCCTTCCCAGAAAACAACTATATTTCTGACAAGCACTCTAATGCAACCACAACAAACACACACACACTGGAGGCTTATGCGTCTAAAGATATCTATGGGTTGAGGGGGGTTAACTCGCCAACAAGCTCAGATTTATGATGTGTTCGAGGAGACATTTGTCAAACTGTTACTCACACACACACACACACACACTTTTAAATTGTCTTGTTTAATTAGTTGATTTGAACAAAAATAACTGATTTGATTTGATTGGTTGCAAGAACTGAGGGTGTTTTCATCTTACTAGAATCATAAATATAATTAAAGGAACAGTTCACCCAAAAATGAAACTTTGCTTAAAACGTACTTACCCATAGGCCATCCAAGGTGTAGAGGAGTTTGTTTCTTTATCAGATGTGTGGAAATGTAGCATTCCATCACTTGCTCACCAACGGATCCTCTGCAGTGAATGGGTGCCGTCAGAATGAGAGTTCAAACAGCTGATGAAAACATCACAATAATCCACAAGTAATCCACACCATCAAGACATTTTTAATTTCAAACCATAATTAGTCAATAATAATGAATTAAACTTATAAAATAAAGAGAAATAATAATCAAAACATCAAAATCCACACACATATTTGTTTAGAGCTGTTTCGGAATCTTTTGGCTTGTAAATGGTGCTTGATTTGTGCAGATTTCTCTTCTGATTCAAACCAGACCACTTTTTCATTGGAGGAAACATTATTATGGATTATGGACTTGTATTTTAGTTAAAAACGTTTTAATGGTGGATTTGTTTCTTACAAACATGCAGCTTTTGGCTTCTCAAAATGTGAATTTATGGACTGGAGTGGTGTGGATTAAGTTTGGATTATTGTAATGTTTTTAATCATCTTTTTGGACTCTCATTCTGACGGCACCCATTCTGATGAAGAAACAAACTCATCTGCATCTTGGATGACCTGAGAATGAGAGAATTTTCAATGAATTTTCACTATTTTAATGGGAGATGCTACAGGCAAAAACAGTTTTTTCATGCACCTGTCAAGTTCAAAATTTGGGGCTTTTTGGTTTTCCATAAAGTGTTTTTTTTTTTTTTTTTTCAGACTAGTGGAATGAAAGCGTCCAAAAGACACTCAAAGACAATCAAGTGTTTCTTTTATAGCAATTTATCTATTTTTGTCCATAGATTTCAATTACAATACATATTTTTCTCAAAATAAGTTTTTTCTCCTACACTGAGACATAAATCTCCACTTTAGTAGCACTTACACACACCAAACTTGACATTTTTATTCCTGTCTATATCCTGAAGGTTTTTACACAGGGATTTGTTCATATATAATTTGCTTGATTATATACAACATTTTAAAATGTATTGTTTTCTGTCTGTTCTAAGTATTTTCTGAGTTATGGAGTGACAAATTTGGGGAAGCCCGTTTCTGCCACTAAATGAAACAAAAAGTTATTGTGATCTATCTCACAATTCTGACCTTTTTCTCAGAATTGTGTGATACAAACTCATAATTCTGCAAAATGAAGTCAGAATTGCGTGATATAAACTTGCTATTGCCAGGTAAGTAATAATTGTGAGAAACTTGCAATTTGTGAACATTTTTTTCTCCCCAGAAATGGACTTTATAACTTTATACGTTTATGTTTTGCAATTCTGATTTAAAAAAAAGTCTGAATTGTGAGATACAAACTCGCAATTGCGAAAAAAAAGTCAGAACTGAATTTTTTTTTTATTATTATTCAGTGGTGGAAGCAGGCTTCCATAAAAATGTAATACCCAAAATTCCCTGTGTAAAAACTTTTGCCACTAATATGTCCGAAAAAGGATTAGTTCATTTTCAGAACAAAAATTTACAGATAATGTACTCACCCCCTTGTCATGCAAGATGTTCATGTCTTTCTTTCTTCAGTGGAAAGAAATTATGTTTTTTGAGGAAAACATTTCAGGATTTCTTTCCCTATAATGGACTTCTATGGTGTCCCCAAGTTTAAACTTCCAAAATGCAGTTTAAATGCAGCTTCATTTAAATGGGGCTCTAAACGATCCCAGCTAAGGAAGAAGTGTTGTTTTCTTCCTCAACTTCAAAATCGTCTTACATCGCTGCAGAGGTACCAACCCAGTGTTTACAAAGTGAACATACAAAGAAGATCAAACGCCCTTTACAAACAAAAAAGATAAAATGGCGTTGTAGGATGATTTTGAAGTTGGGGAAGAAAACGAGATGGGCGTTTTTGGACATACCCTAACTGCATTGACCCTGATCACAGAGACCACGCATGCGCATCGCAGAGACGAGATAAGACAAGCATTTGAGGTTTGAAAGTATATAAGTTGTCAATTTGTTTCACTAGATAAGACCTTTCTTCATCGGCTGGGATCATTTAGAGCCCTTTGAAGTTGGATTTAAACTGCATTTTAGACGTTCAAACTCGGGGGCACCATAGAAGTCCATTATATGGAGAGAAATCCTGAAATGTTTTCCTCAAAAAACATAATTTCTTTACGACTGAAGAGGAAAGACATGAACATCTTGGATGACAAGGGGGTTAGTACATTATCCGTACATTTTTGTTCTGAAAGTGAACTAATCCTTTAATTCCTGAAAAAAAACTGTTTCTCATAAACACTGACACAATTGACTTTGTCTGTTTTTATTTCTCCTAATGAATTGAATGAAAATGAGACAGAAATATGCTAATAAGAACTCCATTAGGACTCCTGAGCAATAAAGTTTTCAGTTATAACTCAACAAATCAGTAAACCTATTTAAACAACAAAGTGTTTGAAGTAAACAGGCTTCAGAGTTTGTGTCCATGACAACTTCAGATAAAGTGTTGCAAGGCCTTGTCGCCGTGGTTACGCTTCTTGGACATACTAATTAAACAGGAAAGTTTTACACTGCTACAGCTTGTACACACACACATACACACACATTAGACACAATACAAACACAGTTTTTTATCTTGTTGATTCAACGTTCCTTCTGTTTCAACTTGGATTCCATCCACGGCAGCTGCTACACATGCGTTTACTTATCTCAATGAGGACATACCACAGACTTCCATTGTTTTATTTACAGCTCATTATGACTACTGAGCAAGAAAACATTTTGCATTTAAAAAAATGCTTTTTCTCAACTTTGATCCAAAAACCTGGAAGACTGGCTGAATGGAAGATCGGAGGAGCGTGCAATGCTTTCCAAACATCTAATTCAAAACCTAATCATTGCTGACTGCTGTTGTGATTAACACAACCCATCTTAATATTAGTGCATTTATTTATTTAACAGACACATTTAAATTGCACATTTTAAAGCATTTTTGGAAATGCATCATTAACTCCTAATGACTGTGAATTAGTCTATTGTGTTTCACACATCAGGCTCATTTAAAGTCATTATGGCTTTGCTAAATGCCACTAAAGCACTAATGTCTCTCAGCAGACTATTGTGTCGCGCGCCCTGCATACTGTGCATCATGTTTATCATTCTACAACCATCTCGATCACTAAGAATATTCGCGGACAATCAGCTGAAGCGACTGAAGGCTGCTGGGATAGTCGTCCTGACAGCACTGCAGCGCAATCTATTGGCTCATTACCATTTTAATAGCTGCTCCACGGATACCAGCCTGCTTGTCTCCTTTTTCCCAGTCTGTCGTTTAAAAACTGCTAATTACTGCTGACCTCCGCCCGTCGGGGTCACGGGAGGGGGTTGGGAGCAGGCCGGGTGTCGGGCAGGGGGTTTTATTCTGATAGTTAGTGACCAGTGAGGCGAAACGGAGGGAGGAGACGCATCAATCTAACGCTTGTAATCTGGGTTCAGACCCCCAAATCTGTCCAAAAGAGAAGTTTCTTCACACGGATCACTTTAATCAGAGTTTGGATCCCTGCTGCACTAAACTCAATAACTAGCTTTATTAAGATAACAGAAAAGTCCAGCTAACAGGGAACTTTCTTAGAATGTTCTGGCAAGGTTCTTCTACTAACATTAAGAGACTGCTCAAAACATTTTACATCATTCATGGGTTGTTTTTATATGAAGACTAACATTTTTTTAATGTTACTAGTTTCAGAATGTTCAGAGAACATTGAAATGTAACATTCTCATATTGTAATGTTTGCAAAATTATAGAATTTCCCTTAACATTCTCATGACTGGGAAAACGTTTTTAAAACATTAACAGATAACATTAAAAAATTACGGAAATTAAATCACTGTGAAAATTTAAGATACTATTATGGATTGTTGCTTGAAATTCTGAGTAAGACTTTTTAATAACTTTTAACATCATTAAAATAATGTACATTCATATATACACAACCAGTCAAAAGTAAGATTTTTAATGTTTTTTAAAGAATTCTCTTCTGCTCGCCAAGACTGCATTGATTTTATCCAAAGTACAGCAAAAGCATTAATATTTTTACTATTTAAAATATATGCTTTCTATTTATATAATATATTTTTAAATGTAATTTATTCCTGTGATCAAAGATACATTTTCAGCATCATTACTTCAGTGTTCAGTGTCACATGATCCTTGAGAAAACATTCTAATATGTTTATTAGTATAGTATTAATATTTAAAACAGTTGAGTTTTTTTTTTTCTCCAGGATTCTTTGATGAATAGAAACTAATTATAGAAATTAATACTTTTATTTAACAAGGATGCTTTAAACTGATCAAAAGTCATTATAAAAGACATTTATAATGCTACCAAAGATTTCTATTTCAGATAAATGCTGTTTTTCTGAACTTTCTATTCATCAAAGAAACCTGAAAAAAACATTCAAATCAGCTGTTTTCAACATAATAATAATAATAATAATAATAATAATAATAATAATAATAATAATAAATGTTGTTTGAGCAGCAAATCAGAATAATAAAATGATTTCTGAAGGATCATGTGACTGGAGTAATGATGCGAAAAATTCAGCTTTGAAATCATAGGAATAAATTACATTTTTAAAATATATTCAAATAGAAAACAGCTATTTAAACAGCAAAAAATATTTCACATTTTTACTGTTATTGCTGTACTTTGGATCAAATCCAAGAAGAGACTTTTTAAAAAAAAAAAAAAAATTAAGTGCAAAAACTTTGACTGGTGTGTAAATATAGCACTATTAATAAAAGCTAATTAAACATTGATTTAAAAATATTTTTTACGCTTATTATCCCACTAATACATCATAAAAAAAAAGTTTCAGTTAAGTGATAAAGATGAAAAAAGAAGCCCGTCTCACTTTCTGTTTTATTGTGTGATGTTATTATGGCTACTCTAAGTCCCGCCCCTATTGTCGAACTAACGCCCTGATTGGCTGACGCGGGTCCTGGGGCAGCTGTCCCGTCTCCGTCTAGACCTCAACCGGGCAGAACCCGCGCGACTGCGCCACGGACACACCGGAGCACTCAGAATCAACGGACGATCCCGATAAGGACTGTTACTTGTAGACACGGACTCTAAGGAAGCTCGTTAGGTTTATTCCGAATCGGGACTAACGGAACACGGTGCCGTTTTCACACTTTAACGGACTCGCTCGCTCCCTCCCCTCCGCTCTGGCACAGGACTGTGAGAAAGTTTTGGCCAGGCGCGTCTGAACTCCGGTAAGCTCGTTCTGGAATTCCGCGCTCCCGTGATTCGCAGGGATTTTATCTGGCGAATTGGTGATAGCGTCATGGCTCGGTTCGGCTTCGGGATCGCGCTGTTGGCGCTCGTGTTTGAGCTCGCACACGCGTTCGGGGACGAGGAGGAGATGACCTGCGACCCGATTCGCATCTCCATGTGTCAGGATCTCGGATACAATGTGACAAAGATGCCGAACCTGGTGGGAAACGTGCTGCAGTCCGATGCCGAGCTACAACTGACCACTTTTACACCGTTAATACAGTACGGCTGCTCAAGCCAGCTGAAGGTGAGAGTTTACAACACACACACACACACACACACACACACACACACACACACACACACAGACACAGTAACCAGACCCCACTCACATACACATTAGGCTGTACTCAAATTTTAAATCTTGACATATAAAAGCAACAACATCATAAAAACAGTAACATTAATATAAAACATAATTATTTATTATAAAAATAATTGATATAAATTATTAATCATGATCATATTATTGTGACAAAGGAAATCAGATAATGATTTATAATGAAAAATAAAAATCTAATGATACAATTAGCAATATATGACAAATATAAATAAAATAAATATATAAAATATATATAAAATATTAATCATATTATTGTGACAAAAGGTTATTAATATTTTTATATATGCTTATACAAAAACAACAATGATAAAAACTATTACTATTATTATTAGAGCCAGTAATATTTACAAAAAAGAATGTGAAAAAAAAAAAATCATACCAATAATAACTCCAATTGGGAACTTTTCCCAGAATTTACACACAGAGACACGAGACTTTCTTAGGGGCTGTACACACACACACACACACACAATCATAGACTGTACTCCGGCTCTACACACACACACACACACACACTGTGTTTGTCTCATTATACTTGTGACGACCAAATTCCTGGAATTATCCTCATAAATGCCATAAAAATCTTAAAACGAACTTGTGCTGGTCTGCATTTAGTGAAAGGTGTTCACAAACAGGTCAAAAGATATCTTAACATACTAGAAGCTTTCTGTAAGTGCATAAATATATTACATATCTTAAGTGCAATTCCAAGTAGATTAATTTGAGGATAGTATGAAGTCCTCCTAAGTGTGTGTGTTTGTGTGTGAGAGAGAGAGAGCATTGAAGACAGAGGCAGTTGTTGTTTTATTGATTCAGCGCATAGAAGAAACCTCCCACTCGGATTCCCGTGTGTGTTTGCTGGAGAATCTCGTGATTAAAGCCGCATTAGATGCTGCTCCGTTATCGCAAACATCTTAAAAGCGAGAGCACTTCTGGTTAAAGCCGCTCTTGGATATGAATATGGCACATTGATGCATGTTTTGCAGTCCACAATTGCTGATTTCTTAAAGTCTATGTGACCACAGTGAAAGTCTGTAGCTTCCTCTTATGAGTGCAGTCCTGCACTGCAGAATTTCCTTCTCATGCACACAGCAGGGAAACCCATAATATACAAAACTCAGATTTATTTGCCTCTTGCAACAGACATGCAACACGTGCACAAGTATAATGCAACAAACCAATGTTTTCTTCTCCTTTAGAGCTTTAGAAACACGCTATGCTAGAAAAAGGCCAAATTAGTGCCATTCAGACATGCAACATGTCACTTGCACAAATATAATATGACAAACTAGTGTTTTCTTCTCCTTTAGAGCTTCAGAAAACACGTTATTCTAGAAAACAAAGTTGAAAAGTCCAAATTTGTGCCATTCAGACTTGCAACATGCCTTCTGCACAAATATAAATGTGACAAGCCAGTGTTTTCTTCTCCTTTAGACCGTCAGAAAACATGCTATGCTAGAAAACAAAGTTGAAAAGGCCAAATTGGTGCCATTCAGACATGCAACATGTCATCTGTACAAATATAATGTGACAAACCAGTGTTATTTCTCCTTTACATCCTCAGAAAATGTACAATACTAAAAAAAAAATTAAAAATCACTAATTTTTGACACTTGGAACGTGTAACACATGCCATCTGCACAAATAATGCAACAAACCAATGTTTTCTCCTTTAGAGCTTTCGAAAACATGCTATGCTGGAAAACAAAAGTTGAAAAGCCCAAATTTGTGCCATTTAGACATGCAACACTTGCCATCTGCAGACAAACCAGTGTTTTTTCTCTTTTACAGCCTCAGAAAATGTGCAATATTAAAAAACAAATGGAAAAGCACAAATCTGTGACATTTTTACATGTCATCTGCACACATATAATGCAACAAGTTAATGTTTTTTTCTCCTTCACAGCTAAACATGCAATACTAGAAAACACATTTCAATTGGACATGCAACACGTTGTCTGCACACATAAAATGTTTTGTTCTCATTTAGAGCTTTTGGAAACATGCAATTCTAGAAAACATTAGATGCTGCACACGTATGATGCAACAAACCAATGTTCTTCTGATTTCGCTAGTGTTACTAGAAAACAAGCACAAATCTGTGCATGTCTCAGACTTGAGCTTCTTATGAGGATTTATATGCTCTCCTGACTTTCCAAGAAACATTTCATGTGTTTGCAAACTAATCTAATTCTCTCCCCGGCTTCGCTTTCTTGCAGTTCTTCCTATGCTCCGTCTACGTTCCCATGTGTACGGAGAAGGTTCCCATCCCGATCGGCCCGTGCGGGAGCATGTGCTTGTCTGTAAAGAGGAAGTGTCTTCCGGTCCTGCAGGAGTTTGGTTTCGTGTGGCCAGAGCTCCTCAACTGCAGCCTGTTTCCACCCACCAACGACCAGAATCACATGTGCATGGAAGGTCCGGGAGATGAGGACCCGCCGTTCCACGCCATGCGGCCAATGCCGCCTCAGGAGGAGGAGTGCATGGCGCTGGGCGCCGGCGTGGAGCAGTATGCATGGGTGAAGCGCAGCGGGAGCTGCTCGCTGCAGTGCGGATACGACACGGGATTGTACCGGCGACAGGCCAAAGTCTTCACCGACGTGTGGATGGCAGTGTGGGCGGTTCTCTGCTTCATCTCCACTACGTTCACCGTCTTGACCTTCCTAGTGGACTCCTCACGCTTTTCCTACCCGGAGCGACCTATTATTTTCCTCAGCATGTGCTGCAATATTTACAGCGTGGCATACATCGTACGGCTAACCGTTGGACGCGAGCGCATCTCCTGCGACCTGGAAGAAGCAGCTGTCCCCGTGCTAGTACACGAGGGGTTGAAGAACACAGGCTGCGCCATCGTTTTCCTCCTTACGTATTTCTTCGGGATGGCGAGCTCAATCTGGTGGGTGATCCTCACACTCACGTGGTTCCTAGCGGCCGGACTAAAGTGGGGTCACGAGGCCATCGAAATGCACAGTTCGTACTTCCACATCGCGGCTTGGGCCATTCCCGCCGTCAAGACCATCGTCATCCTCATCATGCGGCTGGTGGATGCTGACGACCTCTCTGGGATGTGCTATGTGGGCAACCAGAACCTAGACGCGCTCACAGGGTTTGTAGTTGCTCCGCTATTTACGTACTTGGTAATCGGGACGCTGTTTATCGCTGCCGGCTTGGTTGCGCTTTTTAAGATCCGCTCGAATTTGCAAAAGGACGGGACGAAGACGGACAAGCTAGAGCGGCTGATGGTAAAAATTGGTGTTTTTTCAGTACTCTATACGGTGCCAGCCACTTGCGTCATTGCGTGCTACTTCTACGAAATCTCAAATTGGGCTGACTTTCGTCAATCAGCACGGGATTCATACATGGCAGCGGAGATGCTCCGGATTTTTATGTCTCTGCTAGTGGGAATCACATCAGGAATGTGGGTTTGGTCCGCCAAAACGCTTCACACGTGGCAGCGATGTTCTCACCGACTCGTGCACACTGGCCGAAACAACCGCGTCAAACGGACCGCCAACGGCTGGGTCAAACCGGGCAAAGGCAACGAGACGGTTGTGTGATAAAGCGACGGACCCAAGAGATGGGCCCACGCAAATGTAGCACTATCGTTCGTTCACTTTACGCGAAATGTTCTTAAGATGATCTTACACTGGACGGTCCTGGTGCAGCAGTTTTTCCGTGTAAATATGCACCACGTCAAACTCTCACTGAAGTGCCTTCGTTTTTGTGGACGAGCTACTCAACCGATTCTGGGAAACGTAGTTCTTCACTCCTCAGCGATCAGCGCCGTTTACCTCGCAACACATCACAGCTGCCGGAATGCTTACGAGACTTGTTAATGCTACATTCACGTTGTGTTGGAAATGTGAAATACTGAAGCAGGAAGTAAGTGTGCAATGGCATGTCAGACTAACTTTAACAGTTATGGCCCGTTCACACCAAGAACGATAACTAACTATAAAGATTACGTTCTAAAAATCGTTTAAATGCAAAAGAATAGCAGAGTTAAAACCACAACTATAATGATACAGGGCAACGATATTGTTGGGATCACTTTCAGGATGATTTTTAAAGGGACAGTTCACCCCAAAATGAAAATTTTGTCATTAATCACTTACCCCCCTGTCGTTTCCAAACCCGTAGTAGCTTTGATCATCTTTGGAACACAATTTAAGATATTTTGGATGAAAACCGGTAACTGTCCCATTAACTGCCAAGTAAATAAAACTGTCAAGGCCCAGAAACATATGAAAGACATGGTCAAAATGGCGCTACGGTGACATAGAGAAGACGAATTGTTGAATAAAGTCGTTATTTTTGTTTTCTTTGCGTACAAAAGGTATTCTCGTAGCTTCGTAAAATTATGGTTGAACCACTGACGGCAGATGGACTATTTTGACGACGTTTTTCATACATTTCTGGGCCTTGACAGTGTTATTTACTCGGCAGTCAATGGGACAGTCAAAAAGCTAACGGGTTTTATCCAAAATATCTTAAACTGTGCTCTGAACACGGTCGAACCTACTACGGGTTTGGAACGACATGGGGGTAAGTCAGTGGTTTTCAATCCTGGTCCTGGGGACCCACTGCTCTGCACATTTTGTGTGTCTCCCTTATTTAACACACCTGATTCAGATCATCTGCTCATTAGGAGAGAGATCCATGAATTGAATTGAGTGTGTCAGATAAGGGAGACATACAAAATGTGCAGAGCAGTGGGTCCCCAGGACCAGGATTGAAAACCACTGGGGTAAGTGATTAATGACAAAATTTTCATTTTGGGGTGGAGTAACCCTTTAACTGTTAAGGCCTGTTCACACCAAGAACGATAACTAAAACTATAAAGATTACGTTCTAAAATTGTTTAAATGCAAAAGAATAGCAGAGTTAACACCACAACTATAACGATACAGAGCAACGATATCGTTGGGATCACTTTCAGAGCGATTTTTAACAGCTGCTGAACGATAAAACACTAACAGCTAAACTTTGTTAAAATTTAAAGGGCTTGTGCATTTGAAATAGCAGGCGAAATTGTAGAGAAGCAAACAGAGCGACATAAAATTACCTCAGGAATTCAGCGGCAGCGCTAGTTTGGACAACATTTTCTTGCCTCCTTTGAAAGTGCAGTAGAAAATAGTCCATATTTTTTATTTTTTTTACTACACTGACTACATTAGATCAGATAGTTTACGCTAGATGCACTGATTAGATGCATTTAAAACGTGCGTTGCTGAGGACATGCAACAAAAACATACAGTTATCGTTATCACTCTTGGTGTGAACGGGACTTTACGTCTTGCATGACGTCACAATGCTTAAGCGAGTTTCCATGAATGGTTTTACAGGTCAAAAACTTAAAAAAACGTGAAAGCATAAGTTATTGTGCAGAGATTTCCTTCACTATTTAGTTACTGTTTATTTTTGATATGACAAAGCTATGATGGGACTTTGTTTTTTGTTTTTTTTATGCGCTGTCAGACACACATTCACTCTGAATGAGACACGTGACAATCACTGACCGTGCCGTACGGGCCTCCCGTAGGGTCGATGAATGTATTGACCGATGATAAACTCTTAAGCCTTTTAAAAGTGCCTCAAAAACTCACATGCAGGTGGTACAGTCCTGGATTTCATGAAGGACTTCTGGATCGATTTGTACATAAACTGATGTTCGTAGTTGTAATATGTTATTTTTGTGTCATGAAATGCTAATTTATCTTTGTAAAAACTAAGAAACTGAACAAAAATGAATTTATTTAAGAATGCTTTTGTATCAAATGGAAATAAACTTAAAAAAAAAACAAAAATCTTTCCAGACTCCATGTGCAACTTTTGTTTACAGACGTATAATTCACTATTAAAACTACTTCAGACGCCTTGTGACTCTAGTAAATCTGCACTATGTGACCAGGAATTAAAGGATTGTTTTGGGCATTAGGTAGCAAATCTCTGTTCACAGAATTAGAGGCTTGACTCTTTTTTTAATCGTTTTAAAATTCCTCCACCCAGAAATGATTTGGACAAAGTTTTATCCTCCGGTCCAACTTTTCCCCTCGGGGTCACCACACCCGGCTCAGGGTTTCTTGTAAGACAATGTCAAATGGTTTTAGCTCTTTCATGGTGGTTAGTCCTGAAATGCTTTAATATGCCAAGTATCCTACCAAACTAAACATAGATAGACACATTACCAGTAAGGGAATTTAAAATGACCACATTTAATAGCCCAGACTGTTGAATATTCGGGTATCTGGTCATGTTTATTTGATGATTATGGATTAAAATATTTCACAAACTGTTTGTAGTCACATCAGACAATTTTTAATATGATGCTGCTCCCTACTGGTCATTTGAAGCACTACAGAAGAACCCATTATAGAAGAACAGAATTTTACAGTGAAATCTCTTCATATAATAAAGAGCAAAAAGGTAAAACTTTGAGACACTTAACAGTTGTGGTTAGATGCGTAATTTCCAGGAAATGTGCTTTAATAACAGTAAATGGGTCATTTTGTAGAAATGTCCACTTCTGATATGGCAAGATTTACACTTAGACCACATTATTAGATTAACTTTTAAATTTATGAATACACATAAATGACCGTTTTTTTTGTTTGTTTTTTGTGCGTGTTAAATTACCATATGTACCATTTTTTTTGTCACTGGTGTTACCTTACTTCTTTAGCAATATTAAAGGTTTTCATCAAATATTTTTTCTAGATTTTTTTTTTTCCAGCACAAGTAGAAAAATAATGAAAATACAAGAAATAAGGAGATTATGTTTATTTTATTTAATTTATTTAATTTGACTAAAAAAACAGTAACATCAGTGACACAATGAACAGTTACATACATAAAGAAGGTAACACAAACTGACAACTTTCATGAAAAATGGATTTTACAAAATGGCTGCTGCAAGGTATTAAACCACATGTTGTCAGTCTAATCAGTTTGTTTTGTTTTTTTAATTCTGGTGACCTCAACTAAAAGCTTCATATGAAATCACGAGATATGAGATATTTCTGATAACTGAAAAGGGACAGTGGACTTATCACGGGCCTTTCTTTAGAGATCTTCAGAAAACAGGAAGTAGAAAGTCAAGTGATGTCATCAGTGTGATTTTTATTTTAAAATAAAATATTTTTGTTAAACGGTAACACCAGTGACAACTCTAGGGGACCACTATATTCATTATATATTTTTTTTTTTTTTAGCATTTTGTTTTTTTAAGCCATTTATATTATATATTTAATAATTTTGAATACATTATTGTATTTTAAATGGTAGGAAAAAAACGTTTTTGACCTCAAAATAAAGCACTTTCCCTCTCTACATGGCTGTGGGGACAAGTAGTTTTGTGATGCTTGGAATTCTATACAATTAATTTAAAAAAATATTGATTGTTTCATTTTAAAATATAAAGGAATTGTAAACCTAAAGTGTTTTTCAAGTGTAATATTTTTTTTGTAAAGGCTAGGGACATAAAAATGAACATTTCCATAGAATGACCCAAATGCTGCTTTTGAAATAAAGTCAAAATGAAGTGGCATTTGCAACCCATTTACTGTCATAATGTGAAACAAAAGAAAAAGTGGGACTTGACTGTGTCCATCAAACCAAAGATTCCCAGACTGGCCCGTGATGACCTTTAATTTGGTCCATCATTTCCACTTTTCTTGTGGGGGGAAAAACACACAACTGAAGCATTTCTTCATTTCATCAAATTATAATAGTTGGATATAATACATTTACTTTTAGCCCACAGATGAGTTTGAATTTTGGCACTTGGCAGTAAAAAAAGTTTAAAAATACAATTGTAAACATATTCCTTACATTATAAAACGTGTTCAACCACAAAACAACCAACCATTTATGGTTATAAACTACTATATTCTGCTATTACGATCTAACTGATCTTAATCTGAACAAACAGAGCTTATTAGAGTTTATTTCAACTCCTATTAACTAAAACATACTAAAAACAGACCCTACAACACATGTAATTATGGAGTTAGCAAACTAGCTAATTACAACATCGTTCAAAATACATGTCTTGTAAATGCTAACGTTACTTACAGAAAGCACTTGGAAATATTGTGGAACTCAGGAACTGACAAGCTAGCGTAAACCAACGCTAACTGCTATTTTACTTGGCTTATACTGATGGACTTTTTCTGTTAACTAAACGTAAACACCCCCTACTGGTTAAAACTAACTACACAAACTTGAATGTCAACTATTCACATTATTAAAGTGATCTTTTTGGTCATTTTTACACGTACGTCATACTAAATTTTATAGCGCGCAAATACAGGCGCGACGCATGCGCACAATAAATATTATAAAAATATTAGCGATATGCTAATTTACATGTAAATACCTAAGTATAGCCAGTGTTGGGGGTATCGCATTACAAGTAAGGCAAGTTACCTTATAATATTGTTTTTTTTCAAGTAACTAGTAAAGTAATGCATTTCTAATTTCCAAGAAAATATCTTGAGTTACTTTTTCAAAAAAGTAACGCCAGTTACTTTTTTTTTTCCTTTATGTATTTTATCCCTTTTTATTAACCAATGACTTTGCTGCTGACCTTTGCTGATCCAATTCAACCATACACTGCAAAAATACTTTTCTTACTTACATTTTTCGTCTCGTTTCCAGCCAAAATATCAAACAAATTCTTAAATCAAGAAGGATTAATCAAAGTAAAATAATTATTTTCTTGTTAATTTTTACTTGTCTAGTAAATCCTTGATTTAAGAATTTTTAGATATTTTGGCTAGAAACAAGACAAAAAATCAAGAAAAGCATTTTTTGCAGTGTACTAATAAGCAAAACTTACTTTAGATTAACTAACATTTGTGCTTTTTTTTCTCATTGCTGAAGAGTGTTGAACTTTCTTTTCTTACAGTTCTGTTGTACAGATGTGAATTTAATTTTCCTTTAGCCTTAGGCTTATTCACTTCATTTCATTTTGATGTGAAAGGGCTTTTACATTTGCTAAGAATCTAACGTTTTTAAATTAAAAACAAGCAAGCCCTGCCCAGATTTAAAAAGTAATGCAAAAGTAACGCAACACTAATGTAACGCATTACTTTCCATAAAAAGTAACTAAGTAACGTAATTAGTTACTTTTTTAGGGAGTAACGCAATATTGTAATGCATTACTTTTAAAAGTAACTTTCCCCAACACTGAGTATAGCCTACTTTGGGCTTTATACAGTTGTCTTTTGAATGCCAAGTTACCAAATATACTTAAAAGTCCAATGAAATAAACGAAACATCGCCATAATCAAGAAATGGTACTGAAAAGCTAACTATTTAAAATCTTTGAGATGCTAATTAGGAAATCTGACTCAAGAAACATTGACAACATTGATTTTTATTTTATTTTTTTTTATTTCATCTTCTTTTTTTGAGAAATACACAGAATAATTTAGTCATAAATTAAAGTAAGAGTCTTTTCAAGCAGTCAGAAAGCAAAGTGCATTAGACATTTCCACACGGAAACAGATGTCATTTATTTGAAAATTAAATATGCCCTTACTGTCACCTTGAGAACAGTTTAACAATAAAAAAAGTATTCAAAATGTCAGTGTGGTGATGTAGAAAAATAAAACATCAATAGACAGATGGCGTACAGTAATGCGAAAGTAAACATTGCTTTTTGGGGAATGACCAGCAAAATTTTGTAACAGTATTCGATTTCTTTCTCTTATGTTTCTTGAGCTCGTCTGAGAACTGGCTTTAAAAAAATAAAGCGTCAAACACATCAGCTTCTAGAAGCAAATTAAATGTGCCAGCGTAAGACCATTTCAACATCATATTCTTAAATGAACATAGACAACAGCCATCAATACTGTTGTTTATTGTTATTTTATCAACCATACAACTGGCCCAAATCAGAATATTTACCTCAGTTCAGTCTTTAGGAAATGTCTGAACTTATAAATTCCCACTCTTTGGACTAAAGTGGCACATTTTGAAACACTAAACAGCAGATTGTGAAGTATATCGAGCCAACAAACTTCGAATCTTTTAATAAGCACCATTATAAGCTCCTCTTCCAGCAGCATACACCTGAAATGTCTTTTTTTAGGAATCTTCAGGACGCCGAGGAAATGATGTGCTCTTCCAAATGAATGACTGGGGGAAGGAAGGGAACGTTCTCAAAAGCTTGTTCAAATGTGCCAGCATTGCTCTGTGAAAGCGTCCATCAGGGCCTGCTTCAATACTGAGGTGAAGTCGCTTTAAAGTCACAAAGTTCAGCTGGAGAATCTGCCCTATATGTCCCTCTGTAGTCAGAGATCTGGGTGCTCATGCACTTCTGCTTGACAGAACGGCGAAAATCTTGTCGCATCTCCTCAGGGTTTCGTTGTCACGTGCTGAAGCTGTGAATGGCAGTCGCTAGTTAGAAATACAGGAATTCCATTGGTTATTCTTGGCATTAATGGTACATCACATCACTTGTGTATGAAAGGAACAGTTCGCCCAAAAATCAACTAAAAATTGTTTTTTAAAATGACAAATTTAGCTTTTTAGCAAACAAAGTTTTTAGTGAACAAGTCAAATTTCTGTCTGTAGCAAATGATTTCAAAATCTGGAATATAGCTGTATGGGCTAGTTGAGATACTATTATAGTTTCCATTAATATTTTGAGTATATAATTATCCTGGTATGGATGAATTCTGTGGTGGTTGTGAGAGCTTTAGAACATGTTCACTGTAATCATATGGAAAACAGCGCCTCCTAAATTATCAGAAGATGTGGAATATAGTGCATTATTAAATTTATTTCAGCTTTAGTTATTTTGTTACATCAAGTTAAACTAAATGAAAATGAGAAATATTGCCTTTAAATGTCATAAGTGTCAGTTTTTCGAAATTGAGATTTATACATCATCTGAAAGCTGAATAAATAAGCCTTCCATTGATGTATGGGTTGTGAAAATTTGGAATCTGAAGGTGCAAAAAAAAAAAATCTCAATCACCTTTAAAGTTGTCAAAATGAAGTTCTTAGCAATGCATATTACTTATCAAAAATTAAGTTTTGATATATTTACGTTAGGAAATATCTTCATGGAACATGATCTTTACTTAATATCCTAATGATTTTTGGCATAAAAGAAAAAACGAAAAACGATTTTGACCCATACAATGCATTTCTAGATATTGCTACAAATATACCCCAGTGACTTATGACTGGTTTTGTGGTCCAGGGTCACATTAATTTATATATATATATATATATATATATATATATAATACATTTTCTTTATTTAGTTCATTAAGAAAATTCATATATTTTTTATGGTTTTAGCTTGTATTTATCTAAAATTATCCTGGTATGGTTGATTTCTATGGTGCTTTTGTTCCTTATAATTGCAAGGCAAACAGCCGCTAATATCTTCGCCATATTTCGAATACAGATTTGAAAGAAGATGAAATGTAAAGTCATTTTTGGATGAACTATTGCTTTGGTGATATGAGAATGCAGTAAGAAGATACCTACGCTAAAGGAACATCCTCAAAACCCTGCAGTTGTTCCTCTGTGGAAGAGAGAAATGCAAAGCATGTTCAGATATTTGATGAGGATTTGAAGGGTTACTAATAATTCATGTAGTCTCCTGATAAATCAGTGTGTGTGTTCTTGTGTACCTGGGGGTTGACGTCTTCTATAGCAGCACTTCATCACCACGACAAACATAAGTAACAGGAACACAAAAACAAGCACAAAAGCAATAGCTGCGATCACCCTTAATGTGAAAGATTCCACTTCACCTGAAAGAAGACAACAAAAAAGTTTAAAAAACAGTGTCAAAATAATGAAAAATAAATATAGAAATAGATTTAAATAAACAATACAAATTTGATTAAGAAATAAACAAGAAATAAATTAGATTAAAATAAAAAAAGAAATTACGTTTTAATTAAAACTGTATTTATTCTACATTTTAAATTGGTATAGTATATATTACACTAATTCAATTCTAATACTAAAATTTGTATAAATTAGATATTTTATGCATGAAATTTTATAGATGCCTTTTAAATTTTAGGATTGGGTCCCTCACTTGAGGATGACCCCTGGAATAGTTTGCTCAAAACATTATCCTGACATTACTTATGCATAGCCTAATTGATATTCATGAGCTACTACATTTTAGAGCAGCAGAGGGCTTATCAGTGAACAACGACTTGGAATATAACATATAAACTGCTTTTTCGATGCTTTTTGGAGATGTGGCGATTATAAATCTTTAAAATCATATTTTTGAGTTGACATCCATCAACACACTTACATATGGTGATGGTTTGGGAAACATTGCCCCCTACGGCACAGCTGACATTGATTGGTTTATCGCAGTTCAGTTTGATGGTTTGGTTGATGGTCCACGTTTTGGAGTCATTATCTGGTGAACTCCAGTTGACGTTCGTCTCACTTTGATTAACCCCCGCCCATGTGACGGTGCTCAGCGGGTATCCACCCAACGCCGAGCAACTTAACTGACAGCTCATCCCCGCGCTGCCGTCACTGCGTTTACTGCAGTCTTTCTTGATTGTGGGAATGCTGTACTTAGCTGTAAAAAGCAGAGAAGAGTGGAATAAGTGACATTTTAGAGATCCGGAGAGATCAACCCCCTTCAGTGTTTCACTTCCCCAAAACCCACGTCAATAAAAGAATCCCAGAATCCTTAGTCAGCAGTGAGTTTCCAATGCGTACAAGCTTGCGCGCCTCCGCAGACAGAATTTCACACGCAAACAAACCAACACAAATAGGCTATATACGCATATTCAAATGCTATTTCGCAGAATGTTCTTTTTTTACACACACACATGAACACGCAAACACACTGTAGGAGTTTATCAAGGTTATGCATCATTCAGAATTGAACTGAGAATGGCTCATTTGAACATGGGGTGCATTCAAATTCAGGAAGTAAAAGTTACAATTAAAAATGTACTTTTCAAATGCATTTCATATTTGTGTTACTTTTAAAAGAAATGCCTTACAAAAATGTTCATCTAAAGTAAGTTTTGCTTATTAGAATGGTTGAATTGCATCAACAAAGGTCAGCAGCAAAGATATTGGTTAATAAAATGGGATTAAATACATAAAGGAAACAAAAAGAAACTCTGATATTTTCTTGTAAATGAAAAAAGTAATCTGATTACATAACTCATGTTACTTGTAATGTGTTACCCCAACACTGTTTGTGACCCTAGAGTCTAGACCACAAAACCAGTCATAAGGGTACATTTTTCAAAATTGAGATTTATACATCATGCTGAATAAATGAAAATTGAATAAACAAGCTTTGTGAGGATAGGACAATATTTGGCCGAGATACAACTATTTGAAAATCTGGAATTTGAAGGTGCAAAAAAATCTAAATATTGAGAAAATTGCCTTTAAAGTTGTCCAAACGAAGTTCTTACCAATGCATATATAATAATTAAAAATAAAGTTTAAATAAATTAAAATATCTTTATGGAACATTTTTGGCATAAAAGAAAAATCAAAAATTTCGACCAATACAATGTATTTTGGCTATTGCTACAAATGGACCTGTGCTACTTAAGACTGGTTTTGTGGTCCAGGGTAACATTTCAATATGAATTACATACAATTATATATTCTCATACATAACATATATATTCAGTATTTACAGAACTATTTGCAAAAATCAACATAAATTCAAATTTTTATATTATTATTACTTTTTTATACAATCATCTGAACACACCTCTGGATATTGTGCAGAAAAAAAAAAAATTAAAATGTGATTAATTAAAAATGTATTTGTACTGATGGCTGTTAATTGTTTTGACAGTATTCAACTTAGATTAGAGGAATATCTGATTATTTGAGATGAAATATATTCTACATATCAGGTAATAATTATCCAAAATTAATATGTCAGTATTTTTGTATTGTGTTTTTAAAATCTTTGTTTATTTATTTATTTATTTTTTTAATTGCACTCTTTCTGTCATTCTGATTCAAATTCCAATTCCTGTCTGTTGTGGTTGATTTGATTCAAATTCAGTCTTGATTCTTCAATTCTGCATTTAACCCAACCCTGTGTTCTGTATCTTGTGTCTTACCTGTGATTTGGAGATAGATTGTAGTTTGCATTTTATCTAATGCGCTGTAAAAAACAACACATTTGTACAATCCTTCATCAGAGACTGAGATGTTGCTCATCTTCATGCTGAGCTCCTTTTCATTCACTTCTGTTCTGTGCTGGTAGTCAGGATTCGCTGATATGTGGCGGCCTTTTACAAACCCATTGATGAACACATCTTCTTTATTTTGTAAAACTTTCTGTATGTACAAGCGTTCAACAGGTGTGCTTTGGGTCAAAGGACATCTGATTGTAACGTTTTCACCCAAAACAGCCGTGATGTTCATCGTTTTATCGCTGTCACCTACACAAACACACAACAACAAGACAAAAACAACTCAAATCTCAGAAACATTTTAGTCGGCTGCTGATTATTATATGGCAGATATACTTCAGTCTAAATAGTACGTAACATGTACTGCAGAAATTGTATACAAAAACAAATGTTGTATTGTTATATTCTAAATATATTTAATAGATTTTATTTTAGATATAAATACATATACATATACAGATCACCAACCCTGCATTTATTTGATCCAAAGTACAAAGTACAGCAAAAACACTACAATTTTGAAATATTTTACTATGTATATATTAAAATCGAATTTATTCCTGTGATTTCAAAGCTGAATTTTTAGCACCATTACTCCAGGCACATGATCCTTCAGAAATCATTATAATATTCTGATTTGCTGCTCAAAAACATTTTTCATTATTATTATGTTGAAAACAGCCGAGTAGATTTTTTTCAGGTTTCTTTGATGAAAAGAAAGTTCAAAAGAACTGCTTTTATCTGAAATAGAAATCTTTTGTAACATTTATAAGTGTGTTTATAATCACTTTTGATCCTAATACTGCATCCTTGCTAAATAAAAGTATTATTTTTTTTTATAATTTCCCTATATATATATATATACTGACTCCAAGCCTTTGAATGGTATAAAAAATGTCACAAAAAATGCTAAAAAAGCTTTTTATTTAAGATAAATGCTGATTTTTGGATCTTTCTATTCATCAAAGAATCCTGACAAAAAATATACTCAACTGTTTTAAATGTGACCCTGGACCACAAAACCAGTCATAAGGGTCCATTTTTAAAAACTGAGATTTCTACATCATATTAAATCTGAATAAATAAGCTTTCCACTGATATATGGTTTGTTATTTGAAAATCTGGAATCTGAGGTTGCAAAAAAAATCTAAATATTGAGATTTATCTTAATATCCTAATGATTTTTGGCATAAAAGAAAAATGGATAATTTTGGCTATTGCTACAAATAAGACTGGTTTTGTGGTCCAGGGTCACAAACATTGCTAATAATATTAATAAAAAATATTTCTTGAACAGCAAATCAGCATATTAGAATGATTTCTGAAGGATCGTGTGACACTGAAGACTGGAGTAATGATGCTGAAAATGTAGCTTTGATCACAGGAATAAACTACATTTTAAAATATATTCAAATAGACAACAGTTACTTTAAATAGTCAAAATATTCCAAAATGTTACTGTTTTTGCTTTCGACCTATTAAATACAAGCGTGCTGACATATATGTAACATAATTTATATATACTATTATGATAGCAGTGACAATATGTCAGAAACCAGTCCTCATACTGCCATCTTTAGAAAAAATTGTGGGTAGAAGTAAATTTTAAGTATATTTAAATATAATAGAAGTCTCTGGTAGTCCCATGTAGCTAAACATGTGTGTTTATGTGGGTGTAAAGGCATGTTTGTTTCAATCAGGGTGATTCTCTATGACTTATTTCAGTGGTTTATAAGGTCTTTTCTTACTGTCCGAGTTTTGCTTCCTTGTTCTTTGAACTTGCTTTTATTGAGGTGTATTCCCCACCTCCTACAGCTTCTAGTAATTCATCCCTACATCCAAACTTATCCATCGTCCCGTAATGTTTCTCTTTCAATCTCTACATTTAGAACTTTATTTTAATCGACAGTCCTCTTCATATCACTGGAATTGTCTGGATTTTTAGTCAAACGCTAACAGGTGAAGATGTGCATTTGTTCAGAATGTCATTCTTACCAGATGTGCCAGATGTAGCTGTTAACAGCAGCAAGGTCACAACAAAGGCCAAGCTGTCAAAAACACAAGCAAGAGAAACAATTAGAGAAAGACACACATGAACACTCACAATCATGTGAATTTGCATATTCCTCAAATAAGAAAAATTCCCATGACTCACTACATAATCATAATGCTTTTACAAAAATAACTGCAGCATCAGGCCTAAATCGCAAAACAACTTCGTAGTTGCTGTCGATTACTAATCTACTCTGAAAAAAGTGTTCTTTATTTGCATCGATGGTTCTATGAAGAACCTTCAGCATTTATGGAATCTTCCCAAGGTTCTACAGTTTAAAACGTTTGAAACATTCTTCACACTAAGAAAAAAAAGAACTGTTCACTTAAGTAAACACAAAATGGTTCTCTTTGCAAGCGTTACTTTTTAAGAGTGCATGCGTGCAACTCTTGCATGCGGTCGTGTTTATTATAACTAAGCAAATGGTACAACATCTCACTTCCTCATAAGCAGGCCTAGTCTACTTTGTAGTATGCGAGTATTTGAAAGAGTAAATCGTGTGCAGCAAAAAATATGGATTAAGTTTCTGATCTGTGGATCTTGATTAAATGACGTAAATCAACGTCAGTTCATGCTGAACTGAAACGGGAGAGCTGAACGTCTGGCGGAATGTAATTTTATTCATTTTGACTGATGCGTTCACGGCTATGAAAGCACCTGAGCGCATTTTTAAGATGCAATGACCAGGAACAAAATCCCTTTAAACGACTCGAGATGACTTTCAAACAAAAGAAACAGCAGCATAATGCAATGCAAGCAGGAAAAATGTCTGAAGAAAAAATATTTCCTGGTGTTCTTGGACTGATCTAAAAATGGAAATGCAAACACAACAGATACGCGCAGTCACACTATAAAGTGTACTTCCCTCTTAGTTTAAGAAATAGCCACTAACACGCACTCTTTGTACTCCCCTCTTCCATTGTTTTTCTATTAGATTAATTATATTCATCTCATAAACCCTTAAACCAACCCTCGGAAACCTGTGCACGTTGTTACATTTAAAAACAAACATAATCTGAATCACCTATGAGCACTTTAATCTAGTGACAACACTAGTTATCCACACATACCCACACACACAGAGCGCTGTACCTGTATTTGTGATTGTCTAAGCAGCGCAGTTGTGAACTCATGCTGATGGATGTGTCAACGGCAGAAACACTTACAGAGAGCAGACTGGCTTCTTCATGTCGTCCTCATCTGTGTCGGGATTAAGCATAAACTCTAGAAACAGGAACTACGCCTACACAAGGAGAAAGGGACAGAGGGTGATGTCATTCATTTCATATCGATACTGTCAGAGGGAATTCCCACAGAACACACCCTCTGTCAAACAACCAAAGACTGTGAAACAAACAGAAAAGAGCAAGAGAAAGGAAACTGATTGTGCTGTTTTGCTGTATACCGAGAAAATGAACTAAAATAATTGTGCTGCTTCACTGCAGAATGCATTCGACCAAAATAAACCAAGCTACTTGTACTGTGTCAACTAAACTTATAGTTCTGCTTTACTGCATTGATCCAAAACTAAAACCAAATTGTGTTGCGTTGACATCATTCGCCACATTAAACTAGACTAAAATAAATGCAGTATGTTGATTTACATTATGCTAAACTATACAACTAACTATATATATATATATATATATATATATATATATACACACACACACATATAGGTATTTTTTTGTACAGAAATGTACTTTATGTACTTTGTAGTTGTAAACTAGTTCTGTACTCAAATTTTACTACTGTTAGACTTTATGTAAGCTTGTAAGTATACTTTCATAAGCTAAAAAGTGGTAAATTTAGTCAAGTAGTATTAAAAAGTAACCAAATATACAGTACATGTAGTACATGGATATTAGTATACAGTATGTACCACAAGTAGACTTTATGTTTAAACTGTACTCAAGTATACTTTTTTGTAAGTATAAACTAAACTATACTATACTACACCAAACTGAACTTAAAATGAGCTTCAAGTATACTTTTTGTAAGGATAAAATAAACTAAACTGAACTATACTATACTATACCTAACTAAACTTAAAATGAGCTTGAAATATATTTTTTCGTAAGAATAAACTATACTATACACTGAAAAAAACAACTTAAAAAAAGTTTTAAACTTAAAAAAGTGTTTGTGCTACCTTTAAATTTTAAGTTTATTCAACTCAAATATCTATGTTTTCACGTAGTACAACTTAACATTTCATGTTGACTAAACTTTAAGGCAACACGAACAATAAAATGAGCTTGAAGTATACTTTTTTGTAACGATAAATGATACTATATTATACTATACTACACTATACTATACCAACCTTAAAATGAGCTTGAAGTATACTTTTTTTGTAAGGATAAACTATATTATACTATACTATACTACACTATACCAAACCAAATAAAAAATTAGCTTGAAGTATACTTTTTTAGGATAAAGGATAAAGGATAAACTAAACTGAACTAAACTGGTGACAATAGAGCTACAATCAACTTAACCTTACAATGCTTTTGGGAAATGCATCACTGAACTAAACCAATCTAAACTAAACTGAATATCCTAATCTAAATTACTAAACTAATAATGCTGCTATATTCCAGATGACATTAATTAACCAATAAACAAAACTAAAACTAATACTCAACTAAACTAAACTAACTTGACTGTTTAACTAAAACTGACTGAACTAAAATGAATGAGAGAGAATTCAACTAACTAAACTAAACTGGTGCTAAACCACCTGTGATGCCTCACTGAGAGTGCTGATTCGTGGCAGATAATTCAGAGTTCACGTGTCACACATTTACAGTGAAATCAAAGAGTTTCATAAACGATCCGCATTTAACTGAAACTGCTGAAAGGAAATAAAAGCTTCTGTGGGCTGATCACAGAAACAGCGCTAAAAAAAGGGAAGAGAAATAACGAGCAGCACCAGCTTAACTACTCACTATCCAGCCATTATGTGTGAACGATTAAACCTGACACGCTTCACAGCACAGTCAGTGTCAGACTAAACAGATCGTGTCCAGATCCACAACAGCCTTCATAAACGCTCAGTCAGATCCATCCGCAAACAAGTGAAAGTCAAGTGTGTGAAAGTGTGTTTGTGGAGCAAGAGTAATAAAATGATGAAATCTGTCAGTAAAAAGGTTCAAATGAAAGAGCACTTACTAAGGTTCACAGGTTTCTCCTCCAGTGCGCAAGAGATGAAATGAAACACACAAATAGATCGAGTTCCTTAAGATGAGAGCGAGTGAGCGAGAGAGAGAGAGAGAGAGAGAGGAAGTGCTCTCTTTATTAAGTGAGTAACTTCAGATCAACAGTTCTGATACGCCACACATGAACACAAATACTGCTGAAAATAAACTTTAATAATAAAGGGTTTCTTAAACAGAAAGTTCTGTCATTCTTAACAAACAAAAGAAGGTATTTTGAAGAGTATTGGTGACCACATGATTCCAGGTCCCATTGACTTCAATTGTATTGTATTCTATTGTTTGAATTTTTGTTCAAAAAAACTTTTGGTTCAAAACCATAAAAGAATGATCATTGTCAGGTAAATATCTTTATTTAAGTTATATACTGTACTAAACTGATCTAAACTACAATGCATTTTAATTCAATGATTGTAGGGTTTCATGAAATGTTTGTCTTGTAAGAGATATAATGACAGAATTCACTGTCATTATAAATACCTGCAGGTTGTTTATAAGAGACGTCTTGGTGTCGACATTGTCGGGACGTACCTTAAGGTTCCCTGAAGGAAAACAGCTCACATGTTGTTTTATATTATAATTGAGTTAACTGAATAACAATAGACATCAGTGGGAAATTCCTGCATGAAATGTAAACAAATGTTTGTGTTTGTGTGCATTCAGGTGAGACAGATTCACAACAAGTTCATTCACAGGTGTGACATCATATGACATGCCTGAGCCCTGATTAGTTATGTTTTCACATCTGATCAAATGATAAGTCTGAAAACATTCCTTTGGCAGCGGTTCAGTGAGCTCTCTCTCTCTCTCACACACACACACACACACACACACACACACACACACACACGCACGCGTGTGTCGCTATCAGCTCATAACTTCACAAGAACTGCATGAGTTTGGCTTGGGACACCCACACAATACTCACCTGAGAAACTGGTAAACAATTACTGCAATATGACACAGTTAAAATGCAAGTTTAAGCATTTTACCCAGATTTCACTCTCGCGTTCATCAGATGCTTTGATCCAAAGTGACTACATTGCATTCCCTCAGAATCGAACCCTGACCCTGGCGTTGTAAGTGTAATGATCTACAGTTTGAGCTACAGGAAAAAAAGTCCCAGAAATACAAAGCAGCTGAGATCATTTGATTTTCTGAGAATTTAAAGAGAAGTGTTTGAGATGATATATTTATTTCAGATGTATTTTCAGTGCAAATGATCTTTTTTTTTTGTACAGGTTTTCTAGTACAAATATCTAAACACTCTTAAATTAAAATACATTTGTGACCCTGGACCACAAAACCAGTCATAAGTGTACATTTTTCAAAACTGAGATTAATACATCATCTGAAAGTTGACAACTATTTGAAAATCTGAAATCTGAGGGTGCAAAAAAATAAAAATATTGAGAAAATCGCCTTTAAAGTTGTCCAAATGACATTCTTAGCAATGCATATTAATAATCAAAAATGAAGTTTTGATATATTCACGGTAGGAAATTTACAAAATATCTTAATGGAACATGATCTTTACTTAATATCCTAATGATTTTATTTTGATTTTTTGATTTTTAATTTTGACCCATACAATGTATTTTGGGCTATTGCTACAAATATACCCCTAACCCAGCGACTTAAGACTGGTTTTGTGGTCCAGGGTCACATTTATTTGAGAAAGTTAATGTGTCAAAAGTGAAAAGTGAGTTTTTGACACTGGGGTCAGAAACAACAATTACGTGAAAATTAAGAATGATGTTAAATTAAGGATTTTATTTTTATTGTTTTATCTTGCTTCTTAAGCAAATTGATCTTGTTTTTAAGAATGTTTGGATATTTGTACTGGAAAACAACAGAAAAATACTAAATGGGAAAGCCATTTTTGCAGCACTGGTACGTTTGAGCACAGTTTGAGACATTGTTCCTCTTTTCAAACTCCAGAGGAGACACGTGTGAGACTCCTGGGATCTTTATGTTAGTAGAATCGCCTGAGAACCGAAAGACTTCAGTCATAATTGGCATTATATATATAAGGCTAACTAGGAAAAGCAGCTACTAGGAGATGTTACAGTAATGTCATGAATGTCAGGCCCACTCACAGTCACAGACTTTCTGTTCGTCCTTCTCTTACGGGATGTGTTGTTGTATGATTTTACTTCCTGCTGTATGATATCCAGAGCGTATTTGAGAATGTCATTGTGGTTGGGACATCAGCGAGTGGAGGAATGTTGTCACGGCTTGATGTGAAAACCTGGTTAATAAGTCTACTGAAAGGCATTAACATAACATGAACTCTGTCTGAGGCAGCTGTTTGTGATGGTGACATTTGTTTATTTCCCACTTGATTTGCTTCTATTGATAATATCTCTACATGTCAATAGTAATATTATCTAAAGAAGAATTCATTTACTTAATACATACTCCTTATCATCTTCCCACACGTCATTTAAATAAATAATTTGCCTAAAAATAACTATTTGTCACTGTTGTGCCACTGTATGACCCATATGACTTTATTTCTTCTGTGGAACACAAAAGTGTTTATCAGAATGTCCAGACTGCCCTTTTCCACTCAAAAAAAGCAGTAACCAATATAAAATTTAAAAAACATTAGTTGCAAAGTTGCAAAATGCCCTGGCAACCACTTGCAACATCTTACTTTGCCCCAAATTACATTGTTTGTGAGTTCTAAATGGTTGCTAGGGCATTGCTATGCAGCCACCGTTTGCTGAGTGGTAGTTGGGGAGTTTTGGGGGGTTGTCAGGGTGTCACTATGCAGTCGTTGAGTGTTTTAAAGTGGTGGTTTGGGAATTTTTTCGAGTTGTATGGGTTGTCAGGGTGTTGCTATGCACTTACTGAGTGTTCCGGGTGGTAGTTTAGTTACAGAGTTTTGGGGGGTTGTCAGGGTGCTGCTATGCAGTCATCGAGTGTTCAGGCAGTTTTAGGGGGTTGTCAGGGTGTTGCTATGCAGTCACTGAGTGTTCAGTGTGGTAGTTAGAGAGTTTTGAGGGGTTGTCAGGGTGCTGCTATGCAGTCATGGAGTGTTCTGGGTGGTAGTTAGGGAGTTTTGGGGGTTGTCTGGGTGTTGCTATGCAGTCATGGAGTGTTCTGGTGGTAGTTAGGGAGTTTTGAGGGGTTGTCAGGGTGTTGCTATGCAGTCATGGAGTGTTCTGGGTGGTAGTTAGGGAGTTTTGGGGGGTTGTCAGGGTGCTGCTATGCAGTCATTGAGTGTTCACAGTGGTAGTTAGGGAGTTTTGGGGGGTTGTCAGGGTGCTGCTATGCAGTCATCGAGTGTTCTGAGTGGTAGTTGGGGAGTTTTGGGGGGTTGTCAGGGTGTTGCTATGCAGTCATTGAGTGTTCACAGTGGTAGTTAGGGACTTTTTTTGGAGTTTTAGAGGTTGTCAGGGTGTTGTCATGCAGTCACTGAGTGTTCTGAGATGTAGTTAGGGAGTTTTAGGGGTTGTCAAGGTGTTACTATGAGATGTAGTTAGGGAGTATTAGGGGTTGTCAAGGTGTTACTATGCAGTTGCTAAGGTATTACAATAGTGGCTAGTGCGTTTAGTAGCTAATGTGTTTCTAAGTCGCTTGGGTCTTCTAAATGGTTGCCAGGGCATTGCTATGTAGTCTCTGAATGTTCTAAGAGGTAGCTAGGGAGTTTTAGAAGGTTGTCAGGGTGTTAATATGCAGTTGCTGAGGTATTTTAATAATGGCTAGGGCATTTAGTAGCTAATGTGTTTCTGAGTGGTCGCTAGTGTCTTCTAAATAGTTGCCAGGGTGTTGCTATGCAGTCACTGAGTGTTCTAAGAAGTTGTTACAGAGTTTTGAGGGATTGTCAGGGTGTTGCTATGCAGCTGCTGAGGTATTGTAAAAGTGGCTAGTGTGTTTAGTAGCTAATGTGTTTCTGAGTGGTCGCTAGGGTCTTCTAAGTGGTTGTAAGGGCGTTGCTATGCAGTCGCTGAGTGTTCTAAGTGGTTGTTAGAGAGTTTTGGGGGATTGTCAGGATATTGCTATGCAGCTGCTGAGGTATTCTAAAAGTGGATAGTGCGTTTAGTAGCAAATGTGTTTCTGAGTGGTCGCTAGGGTCTTCTAAGTGGTTGTAAGGGCGTTGCTATGCAGTCACTGAGTGTTCTGAGAGGTAGCTAGGGAGTTTTGGGGGTTTGTCAGGATGTTGCTATGCAGCTGCTGAGGTATTCTAAAAGTGGATAGTGCGTTTAGTAGCAAATGTGTTTCTGAGTGGTCGCTAGGGTCTTCTAAGTGGTTGTAAGGGCGTTGCTATGCAGTCACTGAGTGTTCTGAGAGGTAGCTAGGGAGTTTTGGGGGTTTGTCAAGGCATTGCTATGCAGTTGCTAAGGTCTTCAAAGTACCTAGGGAGGTTTAGGGTGTTATCAGGGTGTTCACTGCAAAAAATGCTTTTCTTACTTAGATTTTTTGTCTTGTTTCCAGACAAAGTATCTAAAAATTATTGTCTTGTTTTCAGAAAAAATAAATCAAAATTAAAAGTTTTTGCTTCAAACAAGCAAAATAATGTTATTTTAAAACTAGATTATTTTGATTGTTTCAAGCAAACACTCACTTCATTTTGACTTATTTTTTTTCTAAGTAAGAAAAACATTTTTTGCAGTGTTGCTATGCAGTTGCTGAGGTGTTCTCATATTCAGGGGTTTCTAAATGGTTACAAAGGTGTTCTGAATTGTAGCTAGGGGGTTCTGGGTGATTAATAAATATTGTGGGTGAAAGCTAGAGTTTTTTTCTAAGTGGCTGGCAAGGCATTACTATGAAATTGCTAAAGTATTTTGAGGTGGTTGTCAGTGCATTACTATAAACTTGCAGGATTTCCGATGTTTGCTAGGTGGTTTCTTAATATTTAAAGTGAAAATGCTCCACGCTGAAGTCTCTTAGATTTCCCACACTCTTAATCACTAATGCATTTTAAGTTTTGGAATAGTTAAATGCATAACAGTAGTGACACTTACCTTAGTAAACAGCACTAACGGTTTGAGGTTGCTCAGGAGTCATGTTACTAACAACATGACAGTAGACTGGGGCTCCTCACCTGGTCACATGATTAGTCACCAGCACCAGGACGACACTCTTTACTGGAACACAGGAATTTTAGGGCATTTCCAACTCACTTCTTCTCAGCTCTCCTTTTCCTTTTCTTGGTCGCTCACTTTCTATTCTCACTCCGCCCTATTCCATAACCCTCCTTTCCTCCTTCCCACAATCCTACAGCACAGTTCTTGTCATCACTTATTTACATTATAGGTTTTTATGACTCAGTCAGCTGTGATTAATTGTTTGTACTCACCATCACACACTTTCCCTCCCACACACACAAACACGAAGTGACATCAAACATAGCTGATATGTGTGTGCTCACCATTTCTCATATCATGAATAAGTTAGGGAAATTCTTCCTGATCTCCTTTATATATCTTAGTGATAAGCCTTCATTTGGAAAAAGGAAGAAAAAGTACTCAAAACAGGGATTTTTAAGAGTTACCGACGGCCAGCATACCATGATATCTCAGCTAAAGTAAAGATGAGAATTATCTTTGAGTGTGCTTGTTTTTATTATTTCTTTTTTTAAGTTTTACTTCCTGATACTAAATAAAAATGACGTCAGGCAGGACGGCTTTCCTGAGAACCGTTAAATAACACGCCACAAACACACGCCCAGTCTGCGGATGTGTGTTAGTAAATGCACCAATGTCCTGTGCGGTTTGCTGCGTCTGAAAGGCCATGAGACCAAGCCACATTCACATACACATGGGCATGAATGCTGGGAGGAGTCTGCCCTCTAGTGGACAGATTGAAATGGCATACTAGTGCACTACAGGTATTATTATTGTTTTCAATATATATTATGCATACACACTGTATGGAAATACTGATAACTTGAACTGAGTGGTATTTAAAATTGATTTAAAATATGCAATAGTTTTAAATGGGGCATAACAAGCAGTTTCATCCAATCTCATGTTAATCATGAGTACCTACAGAGTAGTACTGCATCCTTTATATCTCCAAAAAGTCTTTAGTTTTAACAAATTTATAAAAGAAAGATACAGCTTTACGATTCTCTCAGAAAATAGCCGAGCTCCTGGATGCACACCGTGGGTGGAGCTAAGTTTTATGACCGCTCGCGCTCCTCTGATTGCCAATAAAACACAGACATTTAATGCCGTTTCACTTACCATCTGCAGTTCTGAATCATGACAGGGATCTTTTATAGCCGGGACCACTCCATCGTTCAGTATTCTTCCTAAGTGAATCCCATGCAGCAGTGAAGCTGGTCGATGTTTGTGTGCTCTTCAGACAGAAATGCCCATACAAGGAGTTCCACCCTTTATGACGCCATTCAGAGCCATGATCGAAAAAACTTGTGTATTTGGCACAGCAATACTCTGTTATACATCCAAATCTTTTTTTTTTTTAATTTGGCCATGTTTAGCATGAGAATCCAGCTCTTTAACAGTGGAAATAACTCAACATGCATGAAACAGCATCGGACCCCCCCTTTAATGTCTATGTTCTGAACTTTCAAAATGGTTTCTTTTTATTTTAAAGATGTTTTCTTTTGATTGTTTGACTGCTCAAAAGAGAATATAAGTAAATATATGATTTAATTTGTGTTTCCTGCTAGCTAAATGTCACATACATATGAGTCATTCCTGAGAAGTGGGACAAAACAGGATGCAAAATTGAAAAAATAAAACCATGTACTCAGACAAATGAAACCACATTTATGTATCTTATATGCACTAAGATACTGAACTATGCTTTGATACAACCTCCCAACCTTTCTGTTTTTTTAACAAAATGTGCTTTTTAACTTGGACAGTGTAATATAATTTTATCTTTATCTTTAACAGCATTCTAGATGTATTTAACATTTCAAAACACATTCTCAAGTTAGCAGACAGATTACACTAACACATGTGACCAACGATTCAACAACAAATATAAAATATCATTATGAAATATTGTCAAAATATTCATCTGACGGAGGTGACAAATCTGACGGAGTTGACACATCTGACGGTGGTGACCAAAACCTGAATTTGTAGTCATTTTAACTATCAAATGCATTGAATCAATCAATTACTGTATTAAAACAAACACAACAAACAGCGAGTATGTTATTGTTTTTGAAGCTTCTATTCAGGAGTCACATTTAAGTATTTTGATATATCATTGAAACACAAAATCTTATGGTGGTGACATCTGACGGTGTTGACAAATTTGCATTTCTTTCACAAAACAAATGGAGTTCATGTAGTAGCCATTTTGTTTTTTTCTGTTGATGCTAGAGGCTAATGGAACCTGCTACTGGAAAATGAAATGATCTAAATATTTCAAATAATTTCCTCAGAAATTGGAAGATTACGGTTGTGACACAGGAAATATTAACATTAGAATTTAAAATATTCTAAAACTCTAAAACTTAGCAGAGCCTGCCTGACACTGATGTACTCTGCAGAGGAGCACTGTGGCAGTGGGGTACTTTAGAGTGACAGCTGCCCATCATATTTCCTGATTTTATTACATTTTAATGAATATCTGACGGTGTTGACAAAAAGTGAGGACACAATTTTGAAACCTTATTAAACATGCATGTGTCATTGAAAAACAACCTTGCTTTGATATGATATATTATTAAGTGTTGTTTTTGATAAAACAAGCTCTCTTTCATCATTAAATGAAAAAAATGAATGAATGAACCCTTCTCTGTGGACACACTGTTTTAGATGTAGTGAGAAGACAAGAAGTGTCATAGATTTCACATAATAATGATAAAATTAATTTGAAGGGGATAATTGTGTTAAATACATTCTATTATTAATCCCCATAACATTTATAATTTGAAAATATTTTTATTTTTAAAACTAATAGCAGTTATAATTGGTGGACATGTTTTGTCCCACTTCTCAAGAATGACTGATAAACAAAAATCTGGCTCTTTATTCAAAGTTAATCTAGACAAGAATATGGAAACTATCAATAACTCTGATAAACCTGAAATAAATCTCTATATTCATCCTATGTGTCCTCTAAGGTGTAGCCAAAATGTAGGCTATTAGTTTTTCTTAACCTGGCAACATGCTCCTTACTCCTTACTTACTAGTTTGATGTTTTCTACTGTTCAAATAAAAAAAGACTTGCGAAACTGCTCCAAAATCCTGATTTGAAACAAATCATCAAGTCCCAAACTGAAACAAATGAGTCCCGAACCGCACCAAAGTCCCGATCTGAATCAAATGATGTGCAATCCGCGAATTTTCAATCTCAATAAAATAATTCACAATCCGAAGTCTCGGACTGAAAACCTATCAGTGACTACATTCACGAAATTATTCATGAACCCGCTCAGAAGTTCCGATAATAATCAAACAAATCACAATATGCGTACTGAAGTCCCGATCTGAATTAAAATGATTCGCAAACCCGCACCAAAGTCCTGATCTGAATCAAATGATTTGTGAACCCGCACCGAAGATCCGAACTGAATCAAATGATTTGCAAACCTGCACCAAACTTTTGATCTAGATCAAATGATTCATGATCCGCATTCCAAAGTTCCGATCTAAAGTAGGCTAATTAATTTGCGACCCAAAGTCCCAATCTGATTCAACTTATTTGGAACCCTCACAAATATCCCGAACTGAATCAAATGATTCACAAACCACACTCCGAATTTTCTGTCTCAGTCAAATGATTCGTGATAAGCGATCTGAAGTCCCGATCTGAATCAAATGATTCGCAAAACCACTCCAAACTCCCGAACTGAAACAAACTATTCGCAAACCTGCACCAATGTCTCGAATTGAATCAAATGATTCGCAATCCGCGCTCCGAAGTTCCGAACTAAATCAAATGATTCGTGATAAGCGATTTGAAGTCCAGATCAAAATCACTATCCCATCACACCATAAAATCATTACAAATGATGTTCTACATTCAAAAATGAATGTCTTTTTTAATTTGATCTGTGTTTTGCCAGTGAATCACCTGAAATGAATGACCGAAAGTCACGAGTTTGAATCAATTGGAATGGTTTAAGCATAAATGACTCACTCAATTGATTCGATTAATCTGTTCCTCTTTTCCCATCTCCAGTAATGTTTACAAGACATTGTCAGTACTGGCTAAACTAGCTAGTTTTATGACATTATAACTGAAATAAGCTAAACTGTGATGTTTTTTTTAATTGTGCGAATTAAAATATGCTATAGCCTATGCTTATTAAAAAACAAACACTTATTTCCTACACAGTCTTTCAATTATGCAAGCACCTTTCAAGTACATCTTCAGGAATGTGGCTGTTCTCAACAGTTTTCCAGTACTTCAAGTTCTTCAAGCACTTTGAGCAGCTTGTACAAACCCTGTTTTAAAATATTTAATAGCTTTTAAATGGGGGGGGGGGGGGGGCTTTATTATTATTTAGTGTTTTCTTTTATTATTTGCCACATTTGATGTCTAATAATGTTATTCTAAGCTTAGATCATTATTTTAATTAATTAGATCATCTTTTTTGATAGTATGTATAGAGTATGCAAAATGCCTGCAGAAATACAGACAACTAGTTCAATGCATGAAATACCATACATAATGCAACATACTGCTTAAAACATTGCATACTGCGTCGCATACTACACACATATTTGTTTAGGGCTGTTTTAGACTGTTTTGGCTTGTAAAAGATGCTTGATCTGTGCAGATTTCTCTACTGATTCAGACCAGACCACTTTTTCACTGCAGGAAGTGTTATTACGGACTTGTTTTTTCTACAAACTCACAGCTTTTGGCTTCACAAGATGTTAACTGACGGACTGGAGTGGTGTGGATTACTTGTGGATTATTGTGATGTTTTTATCAGCTGTTTGGACTCTCATTCTGACGGCACCCATTCACTGCAGAGGATCCATTTGTGAGCAAGTGATTTAATGCTACATTTCTCCAAATTTGTTCCATGCATTAGAAAAACAGACAAAAAACAAGCAATTGATAATATAATTTACTTTATGGAATTAATAATTCATTGAATTAAAGGCATCTTTTTTTTTTAATCAAACGATTTAATTCACCCCAAAGCCAGTTGTTTTGGTTGAAAGCTCTGCCAAAACAAAAGTTTCTGGAAACATCTGTGCACAGTTCATTGTTGATATATATTTAGATGTTTATGTGGGTTTTATTTCCAAAGAATCGGAATTGGGCTGATCTGGCTTCTCCAGAGCTTGAACTGAGAAACACATGCAAAATCAGATTCACTGGAGCAAGATGGCATGTGATTGGTTGAGGTTTTTCCACTTCCTTCTTTCACTGATGACTAAAGTAAAGTGCTTACGCAAACATTTCATCAACTACGACCATGAGTGTAAATAATGAACATTAGATGCTGTCATGGGACGATCCGTTTCACTATGAAATTATCTGGATACGAGAAATGAAATTAATAAATGAAACCGATGTAAATGCAAAAACAAACTTTTATCATACTGGACATGACATGGTCATATAAGATGCACACAGCCATGCATGACAACAACAACAACAACAAAATAAACAGAGAGAATCAGATGCAATTGAATGAAAACAGCGGGAAATTTGTTAAGGTGCATGAAAGAGGGAATGAAACCTTCGCAGTCCCATAAACTCATCCAAAATATCACCAGCATGAACTAAAATAAGATTCTGCCCCCTTGTGGCTGCTGCTCAGTAACACACTTCACACCTGTGTGATCTGAACTGACTCTTCATCAACATCTGCCATTCGTTATAGTGAAGCATTTTCTAATTGAAGTCTCTGCAAAACAGCAGTGTCCAAAATCTATATAGTGCAGTATTTCAGGTGTCAGGCACTGAAAGACGTAGCGTTTGAAACCATAGTGGAGATGATCTGGTGCACTAGAAAAGTGCACTACCATCCGGTAACTACAACAAGGTTTTACGCCCCTTGTGGGTTAGTGAAGGAGCTGAGCGTTGAAAAACCATCACAATTAAAGCATGAAGAATATATATTTATTTTTATGTGACTGCTTTTGTGTCATGTGATCATTAATGGACGTCAGAGAATGGTGAATATTTAAATGTGTTGTTAAATTATTGATATATTAACTTCAAGTAAACATTTTAGCTCAAAAGAGTTTGACTGACATTGTCATTAGCTAAAACTACTGAAAACATTTTTTGCTAAGTAACAAAGTTGAAATAAAAGTAAACAGGCCTATAAATATTAGATGAAACTGATAATATAAAATCAATAATACCACATAAAAGTATAAAAACCATCTGGGATCCCCAATGAAAATGTAATAAAACAATTCAATTAAATGGAAATTAGATAGCCTATGTTGCTCTGGACCACAAAACCAGTCTTAAGTTGCATGAGTATATTTGTAGCAATATCCAAAAATACATTGTATGGGTCAAAATGATAAATTGTTCTTTTATATATATATATATATAAAAAAAATCATTAGGATATTAAGTAAAGATCATGTGCCATGAAAATATTTTGTAAATTTCCTACTGTAAATATATCAAAACTTAATTTTTGATCAATAATATGCATTGCTAAGAACTTTGGCGATTTTCTCAATATTTAGATTTTTTGCACCCTTTTCAAATAGTTGTATCTCAGCCAAAAATTGTCTCATCTTAAACAAACAATACATCAGTGGAAAGCTTATTCAGCTGTTGTATGATGTATAAAGCTCAATTATTCATTTTTTTTTAACAAATTACCCTTATGACTGGTTTTGTGGTCCTGGGTTACATGTGTGTACTTGCCCACAAGGGGAAAAAGTATTAAAAATAGTACATTATGTTTATCTAAAAGTGCCCACGTTGCTATTGCTGCTGTGAGAGCTCCTTTTTTTCAGCTTGTTCTAGGTACAGTGTGTGCAGAATTATTAGGCAAGTTGATATTCTGGTCATATTTTTTCCAAGCACATTTTACCAATTCCAAATAACACCAATCTTAATAACTACTATTGCTTTTGTATTTACATTTTTTTTAAGTGATATATAATTATATCTGTTTTCTTTCCTCTGCTGATGCATTTCCTGTTGAGACAGGAAGTTGTTGCAAGATTGCAAGGTAAGTGGTAGCTTCCAGTTTACAAAACAACTGTGAATTAGCATTTTGGAAGGCAACATTCTTATTTTACAAAGCAATGGATTGGACATTGTTGCTCATATTATTAGTCCATTTTCCTAGAAGCAAAAAACTAAAGTCCTTTTCAAGTAAGTTGGAGAATGTTGGAGAAAAGCTATTGAAGCCTAGCTAATGACGCCTTAGCATGAGTGGAAAAAATTTGGTTGGTGATATTTGAGGGTATAGTAACAATATTAATGATGCGTTTCATGTCAGATTTCAGTGCTGCTTTGCAAGGTCTGGAGACATACTTGGCCAATCCATTACCTTCACCTTCAGTTATTATGTTAGAAAACTGCTGTTCGGACAAGTTTCTGAAGGGAAGGCATCATGTTCTGCTTCAGAATGGACAGTTCATAATAGAATCAATGTTTCCCTCAATGAACTGCAGCTCCACATGCAGCCCCTGACCATCATGCTATCACCACCATGCTTGACTGTAGGCAAGACACAATTTTCTTGGTACTCCTCACCAGGGCACCACCACATAAGCTGGACACCATCTGAGCCAATCAAGTTTATCTTAGTCTCATCAGACCATAGGACATAATTCTAGTAATTCATGCTGTTGGACATGTTGTCTTCAGCAAACTGTTTGCAGGCTTTCTTGTGAGCCAGCTTCAGAGGAGGCTTCCTTCTGGGATTGGCGCCCATGCAAACCGACTTGTTGCAGTGTGCGACGTATGGTCTGAGCACTGACAAGCTGACCTTCTACTTCTGCAAGCTCTAAATCAATGCTGGCAGCACTCATTCATCTGTTTTTTGAAGCCAGGTTCTGCACCTGACGCACAGAATGAGTACTAAACTTTGCTGATTGACCCTTGCTAAGCCTGTTCTGAATAGAACCCATCTTGGAAAACCTCTGTTCGAGTATGCTTGTACTTTTACTCGAATAAAATTGAAAAAGGATTACTTTTACTGGAGTAATATTTTATTATATGTATCTGTACTTTTACTCAAGTTCTAGATTTGTGTACTTCATCCACCACTGTAAGGTACACCACACTGAGATACAAAAAAAAGTAACATTTTAAATTTTTTTGGGCTCATGACTATAACAAAGACATGATAAACTCTCAATGTATGCAATAATGAGATTCATAAACCTTTGAGTGAGTTAAGGAGTCACATCCAACATCACACTCACATATGGTGATGGTGTGGGAAACAGCACCCCCTACAACACAGTTGACATTGATTGGCTGGTCGCAGTTCAGTGTGATGGTTTGGTTGATGGTCCATGTTTTAGACTCGCTATCTGCTGAACTCCAGTTATAAACTACACTCGTCACATTTGGATTAAGCCCCACCCATGTGGCAGTGCTCTGCGGGTATCCGCCCACCGCAGAGCAACTTAACTGACAGCTCCTCCCCGTACTTTGTTTACGTACACTGCAGTCTTTCTTGATTGTGGGAATTGTGTACTCGGCTGTAAAAAGGAGAGAAGAGTGGAATAAGTGACATTTTAGAGATCAGGAGAAGTTCCCCTCATTAGAGTTTCATTTCCACAAAACCCATGTCAATACAAGATTCCCACAAACCCTGTGTTCTGTATCTTGTGTCTTACCTGTGATTTGGAGATTGATCGTAGTTTGCATTTTATGTAATGCGCTGTAAAAAACAACACATTTGTACAATCCTTCATCAGAGACTGAGATGTTTATCATCTTCATGCTGAGCTCCATTTCATTCAATTCTGTTCTGTGCTGGTAGCCAGGATTCGCTGATATGTGGCGGCCTTTTAAAAACCCATTGATGAACACATCTTCTTTATTTTGTAAAACTTTGTTTATGTACAAGCGTTCAACAGGTGTGCTTTGGGTCAAAGGACATCTCAATGTAACGTTTTCACCCAAAACAGCCGTGATGTTCATCGCTACATCGCCGTCACCTACACAAACACACAACAACAAGACAAAAACAACTCAAATCTCAGAAGCATTTTAGTCAACACTGATTATTATAGCTGTTTATTATAAGGCAGATATACTTTAGTCTAAATAGTAACATGTACTGTGGAAATTGTTTACAAAAACAAATTAGCGTTTTTGCTCTACTTACTCTAGCATTATGCTATTGTTTGGATAATTACAACACAGATGCGGGATATATCATTTCTGGGCAAAAGAGTACAACTCTGTAAGGCCTGTAATTCTACAGTTGCTGTTTATATATATACAGTCATGGCGAAAAATATTGGCACCCTTGCAATTCTGTCAGAAAATTGTTTCAGTAGCAAATGTTTTGGTACTCACGTTTATTTATTTATTTATTTTTTAGTAGAAAAGTCAAATCTGATAAAATTTCACACAGAACCTAAAAAAATGCACTGGACAAGATTATTGGCACCCTTAACTTAATCGCTTCCTGTAACCACGAATGCTTTCTAAAACCTCTACTGGAATTTTGGACCAATTTTTTCTTTTCGTTTTGGGTTATTGTCCTGCTGGAAGACCCATGACCTCTGGTGCAGACGCAGCTTTCTAACACTGGCCCAAAATTCTTTGGTAATCATCAGATTTCATGATACCATTCACACAGTCAAGGCATCCAGTGCCAGAAGCAGCAAAGCAACCCCAAAACATCTTTGAACTTCCCCAATGTTTGACTGTAGGGGCTGTGTTTTTTTCTTTGAAGGCCTCATTTATTTTTCTGCAAACAGTGCCATGATGTCCTTTACCAAAAAGCTGCACTTTTGTCTCATGTGTCCACAGTACGTTCTCCCAGAAGGATTAGGGAGATCATTTTTCATTCATTTTGCTCTTCCATCCACGTCTATGGAGGTTAGCTACAGTGCCATGGGCTGTAAACCTCTTGATGATATTGCGCACAGTGGACACAGGAACATTAGGATCTCTGTAGATGGACTTTTAGCCTTGAGATTGTCCATGCTTTTCCACAATTTTTTCTCTCATATCCACAGAAAACTCTTCACACTTCTTTCTATTCTCCATGCTCAGTGTGAAACACAACACAGAGGTTGAGTCGACTTTTCTTCATTTTAACTGGTTGCAAGTGTGATTATATTGCCCACACCTGTTACTTGCCACAGGTGTGTCTAAATACAAATTACAGAAGCATCACATTCTTGAAAAGCAATTATTTCTTATAATTTTAAGGTGGCAATAATTTTGTCCAGTTCTGTGTGAAATTTTATCGTTTAACTTTTCTTCTCTGTTTTTTGTTGTTGTTCCAGTGCAAACAAATACAATAAGCATGTGAATACCAAAGCATTTGCAATTGAACCAATTTTTGGAGAGAAGTTGCATAGGGTGCAGATACATTTGGCCATATATATATATTGTGCAAAAGGCGATTTAGAGGCAGTCAGAGCACCTTTGCGCCAGCCAAATGCGGACTTTTATTAGGAAAACGCGTTTGACGCGAATGACTGGATTAGTCACTGTTCCTTACTGAGTAAACGTGAGCCTGCCTCTGCCACGGCTCGCGATCGGGTTTCCTGCATAAACGAGTGTTGGAGACGTGCATTGTAGTTAATATCGGCCACGATTTGAATGTACTCTATACGAGTGAGTATGCATAATTGTCATCTGATAGATGTTCGTTCTCAGTGATGATGCAGCTATTTAGTGATGAGCAGTTAGCTAGCTGTTCAGTGAGGCATGATAATGCTACTGTTTACATGTTATACTTGTAACATCTCTGTTTATTTACAATGTTCAGAGTTACAATGCTTATAATGTTTAAGTAATGCAGCTAAATAATGAAAATGGATACACAGTTATACGAAGTATATGTATATCATTCTGTTACTGTAAGAGGGGAGCAGCCTATAGTGATATACGTATAATAATACATCATGTAATGGTGGTTTCATTAGAATATTACTTTGTTTCTTTCAGAGAAAACCACACCCTCTACCACAATCATACATTTCATTCTTCAACTGATAAGCACTCAACACTCTCAGGGAGACGGAATTGTTTAAAGGCTGTGCTTAAGTTTCCTCTGCCTGGCTCATTGTAAAGGCTGACTCCCCACTTTGAGTTTATTAAGCAGCATCTGTGAAATAAACCTGCTCGAACAGATACTTCCCTCTGTGGTGTTCTGACCAACACACCTGGTTCACTGCGATACGAGCTAGCCCTAACAGTAATTGGTAGCCCTCTGCTACATATATACAGGTCCTTCTAAAAAAATTAGCATATTGTGATAAAGTTCATTATTTTCTGTAATGTACTGATAAACATTAGACTTTCATATATTTTAGATTCATTACACACAACTGAAGTAGTTCAAGCCTTTTATTGTTTTAATATTGATGATTTTGGCATACAGCTCATGAAAACCCAAAATTCCTATCTCAAAAAACTAGCATATCATGAAAAGGTTCTCTAAACGAGCTATTAACCTAATCATCTGCATCAACTAATTAACTCTAAACACCTGCAAAAGATTCCTGAGGCTTTTAAAAACTCCCAGCCTGGTTCATTACTCAAAACCGCAATCATGGGTAAGACTGCCGACCTGACTGCTGTCCAGAAGGCCATCATTGACACCCTCAAGCAAGAGGGTAAGACACAGAAAGAAATTTCTGAACGAATAGGCTGTTCCCAGAGTGCTGTATCAAGGCACCTCAGTGGGAAGTCTGTGGGAAGGAAAAAGTGTGGCAGAAAACGCTGCACAACGAGAAGAGGTGACCGGACCCTGAGGAAGATTGTGGAGAAGGACCGATTCCAGACCTTGGGGGACCTGCGGAAGCAGTGGACTGAGTCTGGAGTAGAAACATACAGAGCCACCGTGTACAGGCGTGTGCAGGAAATGGGCTACAGGTGCCGCATTCCCCAGGTCAAGCCACTTTTGAACCAGAAACAGTGGTCCAAAGTACTTTTTTCGTATGAAAGCAAATTTTGCATGTCATTCGGAAATCAAGGTGCCAGAGTCTGGAGGAAGACTGGGGAGAGGGAAATGCCAAAATGCCTGAAGTCCAGTGTCAAGTACCCACAGTCAGTGATGGTCTGGGGTGCCATGTCAGCTGCTGGTGTTGGTCCACTGTGTTTTATCAAGGGCAGGGTCAATGCAGCTAGCTATCAGGAGATTTTGGAGCACTTCATGCTTCCATCTGCTGAAAAGCTTTATGGAGATGAAGATTTCATTTTTCAGCACGACCTGGCACCTGCTCACAGTGCCAAAACCACTGGTAAATGGTTTACTGACCATGGTATTACTGTGCTTAATTGGCCTGCCAACTCTCCTGACCTGAACCCCATAGAGAATCTGTGGGATATTGTGAAGAGAAAGTTGAGAGACGCAAGACCCAACACTCTGGATGAGCTTAAGGCCGCTATCGAAGCATCCTGGGCCTCCATAACACCTCAGCAGTGCCACAGGCTGATTGCCTCCATGCCACGCCGCATTGAAGCAGTCATTTCTGCAAAAGGATTCCCGACCAAGTATTGAGTGCATAACTGAACATAATTATTTGAAGGTTGACTTTTTTTGTATTAAAAACACTTTTCTTTTATTGGTCGGATGAAATATGCTAATTTTTTGAGATAGGAATTTTGGGTTTTCATGAGCTGTATGCCAAAATCATCAATATTAAAACAATAAAAAGGCTTGAACTACTTCAGTTGTGTGTAATGAATCTAAAATATATGAAAGTCTAATGTTTATCAGTACATTACAGAAAATAATTAACTTTATCACAATATGCAAATTTTTTGAGAATGACCTGTATGTATGTAAAGAGTACAATGTCTTTCTTTAAAAAACACTTTTTTTTTTATAAGGCTCCGATGTAGCCATCAAGCCAAATATTGATTTCATACAAAGAAATCAGAACATTTAAGTATACAAGTTGAGTCATAATAAATAAAGTGAAATGACACAGGGAATAAGTATTGAACACACTTTATTTAATACTTAGAAAAGCCTTTGTTGGTGATTACAGCTTCTAGACACCTCTTGTATGGAGAGACCAGTTGTCTGCATTGCTCAGGAGTGATTCTGGCCCATTCTTCCACACAAACGGTCTTTAAATCTTGAAGGTTCCTTGGGCCTCTTTTATGAACTTTGATCTTCAGTTCTCACCATAGATTTTCTATGGGATTTAGGTCAGGTGATTGACTGGGCCATTCAAGCAACTTGATTTTCTTTCTTTGAAACCACTTCATTGTTTCCTTGACCTTGTGTTTGGGATCATTGTCTTGCTGAAATGTCCACCCTCTTTTCATTTTCAGCTTTCTGGTAGATGGCAGCAGATTTTTATCCAGAATGTCCCGGTACATTTCTCCATTCATCCTGCCTTCGATAATAATATGAAGTCTGCCAGTACCCCTTGCTGCCCCAAACCATGATGCTTCCACCCCCAAACTTAACTGTTGGTATGGTGTTCTTGGGGTGGTGGGCAGTGCCATTTCTTCTCCAAACATGGTGTGTAGAATGAGCAATTTTGCTTTCATCTGACCATACTATAGTCTCCCAATAATCCACAGGCTTCTCCAAACGCTGTTTCGCAAACTTTAACCGAGCCTCAACATGCTTTTTGTTCAGCAATGGAGTCTTGCATGGTGAGCGTGCATGGATGCCATGGCGGTTCAGTGCATTGCTTATAGTTTTCTTTGAAACAACAGTACCTGCTGATGCAAGGTCTTCCTGAAGTTCTACCCGAGTGGTTCTTGGCTCTTGGAGAACTCTCCTGATTATTCTTTGGACTCCTCGGACAGGGATCTTACGTGGAGCACCTGATCGTGGCTGGTTTATGGTGAACTGATGCTCTTTCCATTTCCAGATAATGGCCCCCACAGGAACATTCAGCATTCTGGAAATGCACCTATAACCATTCCCATAAAAATGCTTTTCAACAATAAGATTACGAAGATCTTGAGAGAGTTCTTTGCTTTTACCCATCATGAAGTCTTTCCTGTGTGCCTCCTGGGTAATGAGAAGCCTTTATAGGCCATCAATTAGGACTAAAGCAGCTGATACCAATTAGTACTGATAGGGGGCAGGGTTTCTCTCTCAATACTGACAGATTTCAGGTGATCTCCTGGGTTTCTATGCCATTTTGCACCTTGTTATCTTCATGTGTTCAATACTTATTCCCTGTGTCATTTCACTTTATTTATTATGACTCAACTTGTATACTTAAATTTCTTTGTATGAATTCAATATTTGGCTTGATGGCTACATCTGGTGGAAATTTTGTGTCAATAGCCCACTTAGAAATCCCCTTACTGATAAAAATGCTGATATGTCAAATACTTATTTTCCCTGCTGTATAAAACATTACACATATACACACAAACACATGTAGCACGTTCATTACTAGCCCGCTTCTGTCACGGTGTACCAAGGAGGAGAGGAGACAGTAATCAGGTTTTGTTGTATTTATTGACAACAGTGAACGCGATTCCGGCTGGAGAGCAACTGGAAGTGGCGAGTATATATACAGGTGAGTAAATGAGGTGCACAGGTGATGGTGATTAGAACTGAAGTTTCGTGGGTAAACTGGGAGCGTGTTGGTGATTGGATGGTGGAGTGACTGGGTGAACGAGGTGTGGGCATGTCAGTACCCCCCTCTCCACGGGTGACTCCCAGCACCCGAGATCTCTTACGGGGGCGTCCACGACCACGGGGAGCTGGGCGATTCGGATGTTGGTGATGGTAATCCTCGAGGAGAGTGGGATCCAAGATGTCATCACGGGGTATCCACGACCTCTCCTCGGGTCTGTAGCCCTCCCAGTCCACTAGATATTGTAGTTGGCCGTGGCGCCGCCGGGAGTCGAGGATTTCCTTGACTTGACAGATGTTGCCGTCGAGGATTTCAGGGGGGTCAGGCGACGTGTCGGGTCCTGTGGGAGGAGGGATAGCAGGTTCACTGTAGGGTTTGAGGAGGGATACATGAAAGGTGGGATGAATACGGTAGGTGGCTGGGAGGTTGAGACGATAAGTGATGGGGTTAATTTGGGAGTGAATAGTGAACGGCCCTATGTAGCGGGGACTCAGCTTCTTACAGGGCAGTCGGAGGCGTATGTCACGGGTAGACAGCCATACCTGATCTCCGGGATTGTATACTGGAGTTTCAGACCTGTGACGGTTGGCAGTTTCCGTATGCCTCCGAACTGCACGCTGTAGATGGATATGAGCTGAGTCCCAAACCCTCTCCCTCTCCTGGAACCAGGAATCCACCGTGGGCACTCCGGCGACCTCCCCAGACCAGGGAAAGAGAGGTGGTTGAAATCCTAGAACACATTGAAATGGGGTTAGGCCAGTGGTTTCTTGGCGGAGAGAATTTTGTGCATACTCAGCCCACGGTAGATACTGGCTCCAGGTGTCTTGATGTTGCAGGCTATAGTTCTGGATAAACCGCCGGTAGAAGTTTGCGAAACCCAGAAAGTATTGAAGCTCTTTAATGGTTGTGGGAATTGGCCAGTCTGTCACTGCGGTTACCTTGGAGGTTTCCATGCAAACTTCCTCCGCAGCTATCACGTAACCCAGGAAGGAGACGGTGGGCTGGTGAAATTCACATTTTTCCAGTTTCAGGTATAGATGATTTTCTTGAAGATGCTGTAATACTTGCTTGACATGGGTCTGGTGCTGAGATATGTCCCTTGAATAGATCAGAATATCGTCAATGTAGACAATTAAGAACTGATGGAGGAAATCTCTGAATATTTCGTTCATGAAGTTTTGGAAGACGGATGTACTGTTTGCTAACCCATACGGCATTACCCGGTATTCGTAGCGACCTGTAGGGGTGATGAAGGCGGTTTTCCACTCGTCTCCTTCCCGGATTCGGATGAGGTTGTATGCGCTGCGGAGGTCGAGTTTAGTGAAGATCCTAGCGTTACGCAACTCCTCCAAGGCGGCAGGTACCAGTGGGAGCGGGTAAGCGAATTTGACGGTTGCTTCATTAAGGACTCGGTAGTCGATGCATGGTCTTAGCCCTCCATCTTTTTTTGGAACGAAGAAGAAGCTGGACGCTGCTGGTGAGGTGGAAGGTCTGATGAACCCCTGTTGGAGAGCTTCCTGTATGTAGGCATCCATGGCTTCCTGTTCAGGCTGAGACAGTGGGTAAACTTTACCGTGGGGGAGTTTGGCATCTGGCAGCAGGTCGATACTACAATCCCAGGGCCGGTGCGGTGGTAAGTGGGTAGCCTGTTCCTTACTGAAAACGTTTCTGTAATGGTGATAAACGGGAGGGATGGTGATTTTGGTGGTGACCTCGGGACTCTCTATGGTGGTGGAGTGGAGGGGAAGTGACCTGGTTGTTCCCCTAAGGCAGTGTTTGTGGCAGTACTGGCTCCAGCCTTGGATCTCACCGGTGCCCCAGTCGAGTTTAGGATGGTGCCGGATTAGCCATGGACGGCCGAGGATCACGTCAACGGTTGAATGAGGGAGTACAAGAAGGGTCAGGTCCTCGCAGTGCTCGGAGTCAAACCGTAATTTGAGTTTACGGGTGCGGAGAGAAATCTGTCCGTCTCTTAATGGTGTTCATTGAATAGTGGTGATACGATATAGGGTGTTGTTTTTCACCATGGGGAGATTGTGATTTTGGACAAAATCTGAGGAGATGAAATTCCTCGCAGCACCTGAGTCCACCAGCACATGTGCGGAGAAACAACGGTTGTTAGAGACAATTTCAGCAGTTATATGAGGAATATTGGAAACGGATGGAGTAAGACGGACAGCACTCACCAAGAGGCGTGATGGTCGAACGGGACAGGTGTGGATGAGATGATCTGCTGCACCACAGTAAAGGCAAAGGTGATTGCGCAACCTGCGTTGCCGTTCTTGAGAGGTGAGATGGTAAGCATCGGTGATCATCGGTTCCTCCAAGTCGCTGGGGGGCACCGGTGAGTGAAAGTGGGCAGTGGGAGTGAGAGATGGATGTTTGTCACAAGCGTGCAAACGTTGGGAGATTTGGATGGCCTTTTTTATGAACATCTCTATGTTGACCGAGTCATCATAGATTACCATGTGCTTTTTAACTGATGATGTTAAACCTTTACGATAGGCGGCGAGGAGGGCGACATCGTTCCATCCACTGGTGGCTGCAAGGGATCTGAAGCGAAGGGTGTAATTGTGGATATGTGATGAGCCTTGTTTGAGGTGTAACAGCTCGTCGTGGACCGAGAGATGAGTAAGTGCCACTCCAAACACCTCTTTAAAATGGTTCATAAATGCGTTGACTGAATTTAGTATTGAACTGGTATTCCAGATGGCTTCAGCCCATTGCAGCGCCCGTCCGGTGAGTAGTGACATTATGAAGGCTATTTTGGATATTTCACTTGGAAAATTGTGCTGATTAGCCTCTATATACAGTGAACATTGCAGGAGATATCCATTGCAGCTCTCAGCATCGCCCGCATACATCGCTGGGCGTGAGATGGGCACCTGGGTGAGCAAAGAGGTACCTGCTCCGGCAGGAGGACTGACTGACTGGAGTGATTGTCGGAGGGCTTGTACCATCTCCGCAAAGGGGTCCGTCATTGTGTGTGCCGAAGCGTGGACCTCCATCTTGTGTACGAGCCGGAATCCTGTCACGGTGTGCCAAGGAGGAGAGGAGACAGTAATCAGGTTTTGTTGTATTTATTGACAACAGTGATAGAGCAATGCAACGGTGAATCAGGTAAGTGCAAATCAACTAGTCCAACGGTCGTTGAAATCAGGTAAGTGTAAGTTCAATAAGTCTTTGATTCAAAGTAGTACTTCTCTTAGGCTGAAAGGTATAAATCCTTATCACAGGTCCATGGGCAGATCAGAGGAGAGAGCTGGAGAGAGGCGCGTGTGAACGCGATTCCGGCTGGAGAGCAACTGGAAGTGGCGAGTATATATATAGGTGAGTAAATGAGGTGCACAGGTGATGGTGATTAGAACCCTGGTGAAGTTTAGCGGGTAAACTGGGAGCGTGTTGGTGATTGGATGGTGGAGTGACTGGGTGAACGAGGTGTGGGCGTGTCAGCTTCAAATCACTAGTAACTTTTTACAAAGGTGTGTGGATGTTCAGCTTTTCAGACAAATTGCCAGGTGAAAACTGTTATTCTTACCAGATGCAGCTAAAAGCAGCAGCGTGGTCATGACCAAGGCCAAACTAAGAAAAAAAACACACAAAAAAAATAATTAGAGACACAAGCCTGAACACTCACAATTATGTGAATTTGCATATTCCTCAAAAAATTCCCATGACTCATTTCATAAAGCTTATACACAAACATCTGCAATTTCAGGCCTTAATCACAAAACATCAGACTTGTGCACAGTGGTGTAATGTAACGAAGTAATAATACTTTGTTACAGTACTTAAGTATTTTTTGGCAGTATCTGTACTTACTTGAGTTTTTATAATTCAGCCTACTTTTACTTTTACTCCACTACATGTCCTAAATAAAATGTATACTTGTACTCCAATACATTTCCCTAAAGCATATTCCTTACTTACTACAAAATATGATATATAATGACATGAATATAATGACACTGACTTACATTTTAGACATCATATTGCTTGTTTTTGCTCAATTTTGCCAACGAAAATAGTTCCAAACACAGATCACAGCACTGTTTTGCATCTCTGAGCAATGGACGGTATTTACTTATTAAATGAATCAGCGTTTTGAACGAATTGGTTGTTAATGAATTTGCAGCTGCCCTTTAAATGCGTCAATGTCCCTCCTATACATCTAAATGCTATTTCAAATGCAGATTCCAGAAATGTTTTCTTATGTTGGAATGAAAGACACTTTACCGGGATGAAGTGCTTCTTATTCATACCAAAAATACAAAATGGAAGAAAGAGTTAAAACAGAACACAATTTTGCTGTTTAAGAACATTTTATATATATTTATTTGCTTCTTTTCCATTTTGCATTTACTTGTACTTTTACTTTCAATACTTAAGTACGTTTACTATAAAACAAATTGTAACAGTTCAGAATTGAACTGGTTAAGAGAGATGAAATACAAATTTATACATCAATTTATTTTCACAAAAGAATATTAAATAATTTAAGCAAATGTATAAACAAATATCATCCTGTGCAGTGAAAATGAAAATAATTTAATTATACCTAAAAAAGCAAAACATTGTTATAAGACGGACGCTGTGTATGACATCATTCAGACGAGACCACTGATCTATTTTTTTTTTTTTTATTGAAAACCAGAAAAAAAAAGTACAAATCAAACAGGCTTTAAATGAACCAAAACAGAAATGTCAAAATATACATTTGCAAGCACATAAGGCAGACATAACTATAAGATATAGTTACATTTAAATTACACAATCCCAAAAATAAATATTACAATAAAATAAATAAGAAATAAAACAATATAAAAAAAATAAATAAATAAAACACATTTATGTAATTTTGCAAAGGGGGTATAAAATATTATGAGTCACTAAATTTGTTGAAAGAATTAGCTAATGTAATATCCTTATTACTCGAAAGGGTGCATAAAGATGAAGCAATAATTCTGAGATCATTTATAAAGTGAGGAAAAGAAGGGGTGGTTTTCAAAAATCTACACTTTACCACAACAAATAAGGTTGTTAACCAAGTAATGTTGCGTACAATCTTTTTTGAAAACTTCAAACTTAATTTGTTTATAATTGAGAAGGATCAGTGGTTTCAATAGCACTTTCACAGAATTGACAAGAGTTCTATTCAATATCAAATTTTGATCTAAGGAATTCTTTCGATGGATATATATCATTCATTATTTTAAACTAAAGCTCTTTAACTTTTGGGAAAATTGGAAAAGAGAGATAACTCATTCTTATCTCTTTTAATTCCTTTGAGTCAAAATCTTTAAAAATACGGTGACGTCTGAGTCGATTTGGACAAAGTCTATTAATGAAAACGCTTCTGTCACTTTAATTTAGGGCATGCAGCACAGCAAAAAATAGACTCGGTGCGGAAACGGTCGCTGCACTGCTGTGGACGCACCGCTCCTGGAACGCACTGCCGGACCGCAGCATGCAGTGTGAACGCTCTTATCCGTTAACATGGGTGCGGAAAAAAAATACGCACCGCATACGCACTGCAAACGGAGTATATGTGAAACAGGCGTTAAGCCTGCATGCGCTGAATTAAAGTGACAGCGCATTGTTCGTGGTATAATGAACATGGATTGACATGGAAATGTAGTGATCACACCATAAATCCATATAAATAAAGTCTACTGTGCTTCACAGTCAATACGTGGCTTTTTGGCTAGGTTTAAAACAAGGAAAAGTGCACTTTTAAATAAACAAGACAACATAATAGATGAACATGTGGAAGTAGAAATGATAAGTTCTTTAAGACCAGCAGGATTGCTTTTAATAAAGATTTAATGCTAAAGAAAGGCACAAGAGCCGACTGTTTCTGTCTGTGGTAAGTTTTAATTTAATATATTTATAATATTTGTGATAGCCCAATTTCAATACGAAAAGCAAGCTATATGCTGTGTTTAAATGTGTCGCAACTTGCTTGAGCAACTTAATATACAAATCTAGAAGTCAAGTGCATTGAAAAATACGTTGTTTATATTTGAGTTTAAACGTGAATAAATATATGAATGATTGTATTACTGTGCTGTGATAAAAGAGGATCACAATGCTGAAATGCTGCACGTTTGGCTTTGAAATCAAAATTATGATGGCATTTTACTGCCATTAATAACCGAGCGCACAACTAATGCCGGCGCGCACAGTATAGTCAGCTGCAAATATGGTTTGACCCCCAAAAAATTCTAACAAAAGGTTTGTCAGTGGTTTACAATAGTATAAGATGTACTTAAAAGCATACTAAAAGTTTACCACAGTTTGACTCCAAGAAAGGCCCCATTTTCAAAATGGCGTCCGTCAGGTCGTTAAAATGAACATTACTGCTTTGTATTCCTCCTAGATCAGAAATGGTCAGATAGATCAGAAAGACTGGTGCTTGATACTTGTCTTGACCATGTAATATTCTAATTAGCATATTTGCATGACAGATAAGTGATTACAAGTACAATTATATATTGAAGCAATTGGTTACAAGCATATTTATGTGAAAAATAAGTATAATTAGAGGGTTCACACGCAGGCCTCTGTTCAGGCTAATTCAGAGTTGTTTATGATCAAAGTTATACAACTCCAATTTAAGTTACTTTTGAGTGCAATAACTTTTACATTGAATGTCAAGTCTGTGTTTTAGCAAAAAAAGGGTATGTGTCCAAAAAAAATAAAAATAAAAAGTACTAGGTAGGAGTTGCATGACAAATCATGTAATCATCAGGCTAAATCATTTACATCTCTGGTTCACCGCAAACAAAGATAAAACCTTACAGTAATCTCACAAAATCATGTGAGACATGCAATACATGTGCATCTCAAAATTTTTTGTTTTTAACTTATTTCAAAAACCAACTTTCATATATACTAGATTCATTACATGTAAAGTAAAATATTTCAAAAGTTTTTTTTTTTTTTTTTTGGTTTGTTTGTTTTAATTTTGATGATTGGAGCTTACAGCTCATAAAAGTAAAAAATCCATTTTCTCAAAATATTAAAATATTTCCTAAGATCAATCAAAAAATGGATTTGCAAAACAGAAGTTCAAGTTCTTTAAAGTATGTTCATTTATGCACTTGATACTTGGTCAGAAGCACATATTACAGCAAATGACTTGCTCCTAGCATAAATGACAGCATCAGTGAAGTGTGGCATGGAAGTGATCAGCCTATGGCACTGCTGAGACACTATTGATCCTTCAGATCGTCTGTATATTGTTGGATCGACTATTTCTCATCTTTCTCTTGAAAATATCCCATAGATTCTCAAAGGGGTTCAGATTAGCAAACATCACGCACCCCAAATCATTACTGACTTCAGAAACTTCACACTGGACAAGCAACTTGGATTCTGTGCCTCTCTAGTCTTCTCTGGGACCATCATTTCAATGTGAAATGAAAAATTTACTTTTATCTGATAAGAGGACTTTGGACCACTGAGCAACAGTCTAGTTGTTTTTCTCCTTAGCCCAGGTAAGATGCTTCTGATGTTGTTTCTGTTTCAGAAGTGGCTTGGTAGTCTTTTTCCTGAAGACGTCTGAGTGTGGTGACTCTTGATGCACTGACTCCGTCTTCATTCTACTCCTTGTGAAGCTCTCAAGTGTTTGAATCTGCTTTACTTGACAGTATTCTCAAGCTTGCGGTCTTCCCTTTTGCTTGTGCACCTTTGCCTATCCACTTTCTTCCTTCCAGTCAACTTTGTATTTAATATGCTTTGATACAGCACTCTGTAAACAACCACCCTATTCAGTAATGACCTTCTGTGACTTACTCTCTTTTTGGAGGGTGTCAATGATTGTCTCCCGGACCATTGCCAAGTCAACAGTCTTCCCCATTATTGTGGTTTCAAAGAACAAGAAATACCCGGAATTTATACTGTAGGGATGGTCATATAATGAAACTCAAATGTAAATATTCTATTATGTTGAGATGTACTCTCTAATCATCAAAATTAAAACCAAAAATGAAATGTTTTGCTTTACATGTAGTGAATCTTAAATAAGTTAAAATAAAAAAAAGAACTTTTTCATGAAATTCAAATTTTTTGAGATGCACATGTACAGTGGACATAAAAAGTCTACACACCCCTGTTAAAATGCCATTTTTATGTGATGTAACAAAATTAAAACACAACCACAAATAATTTCACATTTTTTCCACCTTTATTGTGACCTATAACTTGTACAACTCAATTAAAAAACAAACTGATTTTAAACTAATACTTTGTCGCAGCACCTTTTGTTCCTCTTCATCTTCAGCTTTCTTGCAGAAGCCTGAAGGTTTTGTGCCAATATTGACTGGTACTTCCAGTCACCCCACGACTGCCAAAAATAAAAGTGTTCGCGCGAGTGGAAAAGAAGATCGAGCGCGAGAGTGTGGGGAATGATGGCGCGCGGGTTTAAAATGAGCTCGCGAGCTCCTGTTTCCTCGCGTGTAGATCTGTTTTCCTCTCGCGGAAGTGGTTTACTGCGCGCGCCGGCATTAGTTGTGCGCTCGGTTATTAATGGCAGTAAAATGCTGTCATACAAAATAATGTTTGTGGTAAACACCCACGAATCAGGAGCGGAAACGCGTCCTGTGTTAAAGCAAAATGAGTCCATGCTGCTTCTGCACCACATATGTAACGCACACGGACTGTATACGCACTGCAGACGGAGTATGTGTGAAACAGGCAGGCCCGGCGCCAGGATGGCATAACTGGGGGGGCATTTTAATCCCTTGGGGGGGCTCCACTATACCTTATTGTGACTGATTTCCTGATATCCTTTTCATTTATTCACTAATGTATTACGGCTACCTTTCAGTATTAAATCGACTAGCAATCTTAATAAGCCTAATAATCATGAATTAAATCTGTTATCTCTTACCTAATCTCAGGCGAATGGAAACTTATACATGAATGCGCAGAGGAATTCAGTGACCTAGGTGGCGTTTCCTTGATTGATGTTTCAGCCTGCAAGGTTTTAAATATTCGTTCCTTAAATGCAACTCACACGAGCTAGTAATAATGTCGCTGTCATTATCATCATCATGGGAAAAGAAGACACAAAAGCGAACTAAATCAGAAGATAAATCAGACTTTATTAATGAAGCTGAACATCAGGGCTGCCGTCCGGGCTAACAGCAAAAACGAAGTGACTGAAAGAAGTTGAAGCACTGAATTAACTGGAAATAAGTCAAAACTTAAACTAAACTAAAAACTGAAACATAATTAATATAAATAAATTCAAATAAACATAAGTATTAGGCCCACTAAAAAATAATAAAATTACAAAAACACAACTAAATTGCTACAAAACTATAAATAAATTAAAATACTGAAGCTGAAGAAACTAAAATAATAATAAATAAATAAAACTAATTCAAAATATTAATAAAACTAAATTAAAAACTAAAATAGCACTGCAGGGCTCCGTGCCAGTCACGTGACTGAAAACTACTTAAAGAGTGGTTAATTTAAATAATAATAATAATAATAAAAATAAATAATAATAAAAATAAAATAACAAAATTCAAGTGATGGACAAAAAAATAAATATATCAAAATTCTATAAATTCATGTTTGTTTCGCGCTCTTTTGTTCGCGCACGCGCAGGTTTAAAAAAATAAGAAGTCTCGTCAGAATACGGACTAAATCTACCTTTGCTTGGTTGAGGATGATATGTGTTGTGCGTTAATGACAACATGTAAGTTCATTCATAATTGTCTTTACTGAATATGTCGTATGATGATGAGCCTGTGCCCACCCCCAGCAGCAGCGGCGGCTTGGTGTCACTCTCTGCGCTGTCTATGGTCCTGGATGGCTCTTTGATCTCTCTGCTGCCACCTGACTCCGCACCTGCTCTAATCTTTGGAATGTTCCCTGTTCTGACTGGACTATCCTCGTCTCTCTGCCCTGCTGGAGTTGTTAGCCCGGATGGCAGCCCTGATGTTCAGCTTCATTAATAAAGTCTGATTTATCTTCTGATTTAGTTCGCTTTTGTGTCTTCTTTTCCCATGATGATGATAATGACAGCGACATTATTACTAGCTTGTGTGAGTTGCATTGAAGGAACGAATATTTAAAACCTCGCAGGCTGAAACATCAATCAAGGAAACGCCACCTAGGTCACTGACTTTCATTTGCGCGCTGAAGCCATTCGCCTGACATTAGGTAGTTGCAGTCATTGGATAAATTCAGTTATACACGTTTTTAATGAAATCGTTATATCAAAGTATATGACTGAATTTAACTCTCCAATAACGCTTTAATTTACGTCCGTTAAGAAAACTGGGGGGGGGGCACAAATTCTTTCTTTGCCCCCCTTTGCCCCCCCATGGCGCCGGGCCTGGAAACAGGCATAAACTGAAATATTATTTTTGAAACCCAAAATGGTTCCTCACTGCAAAAACCCCATTTTGGAAGCTTTAGAATGCATGTCTGCAACTTCCTCATAAGTAAGCTTACTTTGTAGTATTTGAAAGAGACTCATGTGTAAACTCATGTTGATGGATGTGAGTGAACGGCAGAAACACTTACTGAGAGCAGACTGGCTTCATGTCCTCCTTTTCAATCTCAGCACTGAGCATAGACTCTCGAAACAGGAACTACACACCTACACAGAGAGAAAGGGAAAGAGGCAAGGGCGTAGTTTTGGTTGGTGAACATGAACTGTTTTAGTGAAGTCCCATGATATGCTCCCTCATAAGGTTTATTTATTGGTCTGTATGCTTAGGCTATCTGCTTATTTTTGTAAAATAACCCACACAAGCAAAGTTGGTTGATAGCATAACTGCAATAAAGTAATATCCTAGTTAACAATTACTTATTTACATAGGATATATAATATATTTTATATTATTTAGACATTTACAGTCTATTTAATTCAGCATGGCTTGCCATGGTAAAGTCCATCTAATGGACTTGTAAAGGCCAGGTTTTATACACATGGCTTGTTTATGCTTGTTCTTGCTCTTATGAAAGTGTACCATATAGTTCTTAACTGTAGAATGTTCTGTATTTGTCATTACCAGAATTTCAGAATCAGATCAGAATCAGAATCAGAATGTGCTTTATTGCCAGGTATGTTTGCACATACTAGGAATTTGTTTTAGTGACAGAAGCTCCACAGTGTAACAGAATGACAGTGACAAGACAAGACACAGATAATAAAAAGAACAATATACAAATATACAGAAAAGGTGCAAGAAAAAGCAAAGACACAATATACAATTTAAAATAAACTAAAATAAACAAATTTAAACAATTTACAATGTACAGTGCAAATTAGAAATGTAAACAAGTATGTGTATTAAATAAATGAATGTATAATAGTGTTGTGTGTTCCACGTTTATTTTTTCAAGTGTTCATGAGATGGACTGCCTGAGGGAAGAAACAGTTCTTGTGCCTGGTTGTTCTAGTGCTCAGAGCTCTGTAGCGTCGACCAGATGGATGTGCTGGATGTGAGGGGTCCAGAGTGATTTTACCAGCCCTTTTGCGCACTCTGGATAAGGGCAGCCGTGGCCTAATGGTTAGGGAGTCGGACTTGTGACTGAAAGGTTGCAGGTTCGAGTCCCAGGTCCGGCAGGGATTGTCGGTGGGGTGAGTGATTAATCAGCGCTCTCTCCACCCTCAATACCACGACTGAGGTGAGACCCTTGAGCAAGGCACCGAACCCCCAAACTGCTCCCCGGGCGCCGCAGCGATAGCAATATGGCTGCCTACTGCTCCGGGTGTATGTTCACGGTGTGTCGGTGTGTGTGTGTGTGTGTGTGCGCGCGCGCGCGCGCGCGCACTTGGATGGGTTAAATGCAGAGCACAAATTCCGAGTATGGGTCACCATACTTGGCCACACGTCACGTCACTTTCACTTTTCACTTTACAGATCTTGAAGAGTGGGGAGGGTTGTACCAATGATTCGCTCAGCACACCGGACTATCTGGCGTAGTTGTCTGAGGTCAGAATTGGTAGCTGAGCTGAACCAGATGATAACTGAAGTGCATAGGATGGATTCGATGATGGCAGAGTAGAACAGTTTCAGCAGATCTTGTGATCTTGAACTTCCTCAGTTGGCGGAGGAAGTACAGCCTCTGCTGGGCCTTTTTCACAATGGAGTCAATGCCCTGAGAAATGGTGTTGCCAAGGAACCTGAATGACTCCACTGTTTTTACAGTGCTGTACATGATGGTGAGTGGGGGGAGAGCAGGGGGCTTTCTCCTGAAGTCCACGATCATCTCCACTGTTTTGAGCATGTTAAGCTCCAGGTTGTTATGACTGCACCAGACAGCCAGCTCTTTAACCTCCTGTCTGTAAGCAGACTCGTCACTATCCTGAATGAGACCGATAAGTGTGGTGTCGTCTGCAGACCTCAGGAGCTTGACAGAGGGGTCTTTAGAGATGCAGTCATTGGTGTACAAGAAGAGCAGCAGTGGGGAGAGGACACAACCTTGAGGGGCACCAGTGCTGATGGTGCGGGTGCTGGATGAGTATTTTCCCAGCCTCACTAGCTGCTGACTGTCTGTCAGGAAGCTGGTAATCCACTGACAGACAGAGGTGGGCACAGAGAGCTGAGTTAGTTTGGGCAGGAGGAGGTTTGGGATGATAGTGTTAAAGGCTGAGCTGAAGTCCAAAAACGGGATCCTTACATAAGTCCCTGATTTATCCAGATGCTGCAGGATGAAATGCAAACCCATGTTTACAGCATCATCCACAGACCTGTTTGCTCGGTAGGCAAACTGCAGGGGGTCCAGTAAGGGTCCAGTGATGTCCTTCAGATAAGCCAGAACCAGTTTTTCAAATGACTTCATGACGACAGACGTTAGCGCCACAGGTCTGTAGTCGTTAAGTGCTGTTATCTTGGGTTTCTTTGGAACGGGGATGATGGTGGAGCGTTTGAAGCAGGAAGGGACCTCACATAACTCCAGAGATCCACTGAAGATCTGTGAAAAGATGGGGGCCAGCTGATCAGCACAGGTTTTCAGACAGACTGGAGTCACACCGTCAGGGCCTGGTGCTTTTTCCTTTTGTTCTTTTTGAAGACTTTGCGGACGTCTTCATCGCTAATTTGTAAAGGAGGGGTGAGGGGGAGGGGTGCTGTTGGAGGTGTAAATGGTGTTTTTGTCTGACAATCTGCCAGATGTTGATTGTCCACAGTGCTGGGGGATGGTGTCTTGTAGCTGGTGATGTCTTTCAGACCTTTCCACACTGATGAAGAGTCATTGGAATAGAATTGGTTCCTTAATTTTGCAGAATAATTCCTCTTTGCCACTTTGATCTCCTTTTCCAGTGTGTATTTGGCCTGTTTATTCAAGACTTTGTCCCCATTCCTGTAAGCATATTCTTTGGCCTGATGGAGCTGTCTGAGTTTTGCAGTGAACCATGGTTTGTCATTGTTGTAAGTTAGATGAGTCCTGGTAGGAATGCTTATATCTTCCCAGAAACTGACGTATGAAGTTACAGTCTCTGTGAGCTCGTCCAGATCGGTGGCAGCAGCTTCAAAAACACTCCAGTCAGTCCATTCGAAACAGGCTTGTAAGGCCCGCTCTGTTTCGGTGGTCCATCTCTTTACAGGCTTTGCGATAGGTTTAGCAAATTTAAGTTTTTGCCTGTAGGTTGGTATAAGATGAACCAGGCAGTGATCAGAGAGCCCCAAAGCTGCCCGTGGGACAGAGTGATATGCATTCTTTATTGTGGTATAGCAGTGGTCCAGTATATTACTGTCTCTGGTGGGACATGTAACATGCTGTCTGTATTTTGGCAGTTCATGGAAGAGATTTGCTTTGTTAGAATCCCCAAGAATTATTAAAACAGAGTCTGGGTGTTTTTGTTCGATCTCTGTGATCTGGTCGGCGAGTTTCTGTAACGCCATGCTAGCGTTCGCTTGCGGTGGAATGTAAACACTCACGAGAATGAATGAGCAAACTCACGCGGCGAATAGAACGGCTTGCAGTTTATGAAAAGCGCTTCTAGATCATAACAGCACATTTTGGTTAATACTGTGCTGTATTATTACAGTTCATCCCTGGTAAAACTGATCATGTTTGCGAAACAAAAAAGACATTACACTTAACTAACTAGTTCATTCAAGTGTGCTATTAGTATACTTTTTTAAAAACTAAAAAATAAGTAAGTATACTTTCAGGCAGGGATGTGAGGAGATCTGTCTGGTCTCGAGAGCGTGATAGTACGTGTAGTGTTTAAATTAGAGCTGCACGATTAATCCTAAAACAATTGCAATCTCTGTTCGAACGTCAATGCAATCTTATTCCTATCTTTCAATCACATAATGATCATTATTTCTGTGTTAGAGACATTTAAATAACATAAGTACTAGAATAAAAGTTTATAATTTGGGGATAAACACTTAATGTCTATAATGGCGATTAAAACGAAAGTATCTTAACACGTGTATGTATTGTAATGTTTATCCTCTTCCACCAGGAGGTGGCGACAACTGCAAGTTTAAAAACGCATTTATCAATGAATCATTCATTCAGGACAGGGGTGTCCAAACTACGGCCCGCAGGCCATCTGCGCCCCGCTGTCAGTCCTGTGGCGGCTCGCGAGGGATTTTTAAAAATTATACGAATTATATGAGGTGGGAAAACTAAGGCTGTTTTCATCCGGCCCGTGAGGCAGTAGTTTCATATTAGATAATTTGATGAAATATCAGTGTAATCCAACAGATGGCGCTGTAGCCTGTAGTGCGGTAAATAACCCCTGATTTACAACGTTGCGCATGATACAGAAGCCGGTCTTTGCTCTGCTTTACTAAAGATAGGCGCCTATCTATATTTGACGGACGCCACGTCTAAGCCACACAGCAAATACAAAATAAAAAGTAAACATCTAAACCCTATAAAACTGGCACAGTTGTAAATAAGTTTTAAACATGGGAAAGTGTTCATTTGTTTTGAAAAATGCCCTGGGTTGGTATGTTTTAAAAATGTCTAAAATGCTCGGTACACTTTCCAGTAGGAGAACAAACCCTCCTGCTCACGGGGCACTGCAATTTGGTGAGAAAAAATGGAAATAATTTGTTATTGTATCTTGCAAAGATATGCTTTCTTATTCTTCACATTTTTATGAAAATGGATACAGTGCTGTATTTTCTGGATTATAAATTGCGTTTATCATCTGAAACGTGCTGCGATTTCCAAGGCGACTTATAAAGCAACCAAGGTCAAGCGCAAATCACGCACATTATGATCGGTGACGAATAAGAAAAGGTTTGTATTGCTCATTTTCCTGCAACTACGCAACTACGCAACTACGCAAGACACCTGTCTGTGTCTTGTTAACCACCCTATTTAAGTTGGATTCTGTTCAGTGTTTGGTTGTCTGTTCTCGTCGTTGTGTGCGTGTCTCCTTGCCTGTCTCCTACGTGGATTTTGGTTATTAAAAGACTTGTTTTGCACCTGAGCTTGACCTTGCACTCCTCGTTTGTCCTCCCTACACGACATGTGAAAAGGTCCCATTTCTACTTTCTATGTTATATGAAATACTATGTAACCTAGCTTTATAATCAAATGTGGGTCAAATTGCCCCACGGACATCAAAATTGTAATAAAATGATGTGTGTACATTTCAAAACGCATCAGTTTATCATCACTTTGGCTAGCTTGGCAAGCATGTTCATGGCTCTAAATAATAAAGTCACAACATTTCTCAAAGAAAAAGATAAGTTAGGTAGTATTTCATAAACGTTGAAAATAGAAATGATAGCTCACTTTTACCATCTGTGTCTGATAAAGTCTGTCAGTACTGAAAATAGTGAGGAAAAGCATTTTTTCTTCTTTCCAGGGTAGTAAAACACCAACATAACATATACCTAAGAAATATATTTAATTTAGGTCTGTACAGTTGCCTTGGAACAAGAAAAGTTGGTCAAATTGGAAATGGGTCAAATTGGTTAATATTACAGAAAATATTTTTTGTTCACTTAAAAACACATTAGTGTATCCTCACTTTGCATGCATTTTCATGGCTGGTTGTGTCATTTTATTGCATAGGGTATTTAACTGAAGCAAACTAGACTGAACTAAATGTGTTTTAAGATAGTCCATCTAAAGTAAACAGGTGCTACAAAGTCTCACTGATTGTGCTGATTTTCTGCAGATAGTTTAAAGTTCATGTGTGACATAGTGTATCGAAGAGTTTCATAAATGCTCCTCGCATTAAACTGAAACTTTTCAAAGGAAATAAAAGCTTCTGTGGGCTGATCACAGACATAGCACTAACAAAAGGGAAGAGAAATAAAAAGAAACACTAGCTTAACTACTCCTTATCCAGCCTATGTGTGTGAAAGGTCAGCACACAGCCCGAGTCACAAAAGCCTTCCTAAACCGTACACGTTAAAGTGTGTTTGTGGAGCAAGAGTAATAAAATGACGAAATGTGTCAGTAAAGAGATATTACAATGAGAGAGAACTTACTAAGGTTTGCAGAATTCTCCTCCAGTGCGCAAAAGATGAAATGACGGAAAGTGAGCGAGGGAGCTCTTTATTGAGTGAGTAACAAGGGCGTAGGTTTGTTTTTGACATTGGTGGGGACATTCCCCCCACGCCCCCCCACCCCACCCCCCCCCACCCCCCGGCTTAACTCTTAACAGTTTTTTGTGTCTGTATTTCATTTATTTGGATGTTTAACAGAAAAAAACACAATTCTGAATTTGTGACCTAACAACTTGCAGAGCGTTGGGTACACGTGACTTTAATCACGAATCACTTTATACTAATAGTAATCGATAACACTTCTTGTATGTTAACTGTGTGGTGTTGTTTTTTGTTTTTTTTTTGGGCTGCTGTCTTAAATTGGGTGAAATACCTGTGAGTTAAACGCGGCGCTGCTTCTTGTCTGGTGCATGACTACATTCTGCCCGTCCTTGAACACGCGCAGTTTTCTAACGTAGCCTATTTAACTTCTTAGGTAATCTCATTGGTTTCAGATGGCGTCCGAAATTACAAAAACATATATAGGCCTACATATATTTATTTTTTGAGCAAAAATATTGCTAGGGACAGTTTGGCAGTAGCTGGATATTGGGAGGGAGACGTCCCTTCCGTACTCCCCTAATTCTACGCCCCTGGTGAGTAACCTCAGTACGGTGTACATTTTAGGACATCCTCAGACCTCAATCATAATATGAAAAGACGTCGTGCCTCAGACTAAAAGGCTTCAAAAATGACTGATAACTTTAAATTGTTTCCACTGAAAAAAAAAAAAGCAAGTGATCGCGCTGGGGCCTCCATGTCCTGCAAAGCCTCTTTAGCTTCGGCTTAGGCTACTTGAATTGTTCTATAACTATAGATTTTATTTTAGTCAAGTCATGATGATTTGAGAAGGCAAACTGATTAAACAGACTATGAACAGTCTTCCGCTGGTTGCTGTTCGTTAGGCCTACTTTAAAAAACAAAAACTTATATTTAACGAACAAAAAATGCTTCAATCGTTTTTCTAAATTTCTAAAAATAAAAAATAAATAAAAAACGAAACGAAATATAATTAGCTTTGCCGGACAGCGCTATAGGCGCAAAGAACGTAACATAGTAGGCTGGCGAAAAGTTAATTTAATTGTATTCTAAAACAATAGGGCTGTGCCGATATTCGGACACGAATTACCATGCGTATCTCATCAGTAATGCCCGTTCTGTGATTAGCCGTAAATCTCATTCACGAGCCATAGTTCACTGATAAGCTACGCAAATATCGCCTTCAGTATCGCAGGCGATACATATCGATAATGCACGCGAAATTGCGTAGTTTATCAGTGAACTACGGCACTGTGTAGTAAACACGGCTGCATGAATGAACACGTGAATGAGATTTAAGGCTAATCACAGAACCGGCATTACTGACGAGATACGCATGATATAGCTTCAGAATATCGGCACAGCCCTATAAAACAATATGTATTTGCATCTGTCTGACTGGAATCAGGGTATCTTCCGTCCATTCCATATAGGCAATTTTTGTCTGTTGCCTTTTAATTTGAGTCAGTTTCGTTTGATGTATTTTTGTCTGATTCCGTTTATTCTGAGTCCGTTTCGTCTGATGTCTTTTAATCTGAGTCAGTTTCGTCTGATGTCTTTTGTCTGATGCCTTTTATTATGAGTTCGTTTCGTCTGATGTCTTTTGTCTGATGTCTTTTGTCTGATGCCTTTTATTCTGAGTCAGTTTCGTCTGATGTCTTTTAATCTGAGTCAGTTTCCTCTGATGTCTTTTTGTCTGATGCTGTTTATTCTGAGTCCGTTTCGTTTGATGCCTTCGCCCGATCATGTCTAACTGTACGAGACCTGACACCTGACGTCGTTTTTCCTGAGATCTGAAACTTCTTAGTCTGAGGCATGACGTCTTTTCATTTTATGATTGAGGTCTGAGGATGTCATAAAATGTACACCGTACCTCAGATCAACAGTTTCACACAATGGTTGAACGCAAATACTGCTGAAAATGAACTTGAATAATATGGATTCTGAAGGGTCTGAAAATGTCGAATAAAATGAACTAAGCTGGACTAAAGTAAACTTAAATGGACAATTCTGTCATCGTTTACATACAAAAAAATATATATATATTTTGAAGAATGTTGGTAACCAAATGATTTTGCCCAGCAAGCAATTTTGGTTTAAGATGTCTATTAGACGTTGAAACACAGCCCTGACTTCTAGGCTAAAACATGGCAAAAAATGGGCTGTCAGTGAAAAGTTAATAGACGTCTAATCATAGCCCAAGACTAAACTAGTCATCAAATAGACATCTAATGAACACCTACATATATACATCTAATAGACAACAAAATGACAATCCTTTTGTATAAACAAATATACAGCTTTTATTAAGAAAAAATATTTTAACAACTTTAGACAATACAAATGCATAAAAATGCTAAAGAATTATTGACAAAATAAAATATTATAAATACAATACACTTAAATATAAATATTATGATAGGGAATTTACCAACTAATGTTAACAAGAACATAAAAATGAAAAAAAAAATTTAAATAACTTAAGATGTTTAAAAGAAATAAATCTAATACAAATCAAGAGCATATTATCACACTTTAAAACATTACGGATAAATGACAATGTAAAAAAATAACCCTTTTGTTGGTTTATTTAACAAATAAAACAACCATAGTGAACAGAAATGATTAATTATTGTTTTTATATCTTTTAAAAAATGCTTCCAAACTGCATTCCTCAAAACCAACTCTGTTGCTGCCGGGAAGTTGGTCATCACAGCATCTGCCAAATAAGAAAAAAATAGCACAAGTAAAGCTTTTTTTACATAATTGGTGTCAAATTGATAATTTGATGCATTTATTAACACTAATTGTGACAGAAAACAAAATTAAATGTTTTACTTTACATGTGGGGAATCTAGAATATATGAAACTTTCATTTTTTGAAATAAGTTACAATAAAATAATGAACCTTTTCATGATATTCTAACTTCTTGAGCTGCAGCTGTATATTGTGTATCACCATTCAGTGTGTAAAAATGAGAGAAGCTCTCTGGTAAATGTTGTGTGTTGTATATACATACCTCTAATGACCGAGAACAGTGCAGTCTTTTCAAATGCCTCCTTCTGCAGCAGACCACCCTCCTTCATGTTGAATTGAAAACCTTCAAATATAATACAGATTGAGGTGGTTAATAACTGCAGACAAAGTTTGACATTTCCAAATGACCAGTAAAGGATTTTTAAATTTCTGAATTGCATTGTAGCTTATTAAGTATTGACACCACAATATTTGATTAATGTGGGAAGTTTTGAAGACTTTAAAAAACAGTCTTCAAAATCCAGTTGAATCCTTCTGGTGCTGTCTTTGCTGCCTTCAATTCTGCACAACTGTGACACCTGAATAACAAACGTCAGGAAGGTAGTATTACATGCGTCAGTAAACAAGTGTCCAAAACTGTCTGGCACAACTGATTTCATAACAACACAGTGATAGCTGCTGTAAATAAAAAGTAGCCCAGTACACACATTAACCTCCAATATACATGGAATAATAAATTCACCCCTACAGTTTTTTTTAATTATGTTTTCTGATTGAACTGTTTAGTTTTTAATTCTGCACTGCACATCTTAACTATCTGCACTATTTTAATACTGCTGCAAACTTTTTATAATTGATTATTATTTTAAATAATTTTTTTAAGCTTTAGTATCAATTTGGCTTCAAACTAAATCTTATTGTACTTGTAGAATGACAGATATTCAATTAGCTCATGCTCTCTGTGTGTAACAAGCCATTGTTCAGTCATAAATTAAATTGAATATAGTTAAAACAAATGATTGACTTTGTCAGAGATGAGAGCTTTTGTGAGGAAATGTTGTTTTTGGAGAAGTTTTTTTTTACCATTGCTGCCTTGATCTCTTCATTTTCTATCCACTTTTCCAGATGTTGAAACTCCTATTCAGTTTCTTCCTATTCATTCAGTGTGTTCACTGTATAAATTAATAGATTAATCTTTGTCAACGCTTGAGACTGTAAACACGGGCGAATTATAAACTTTAAATCTATTATCTGTTACATTTTGCAATTCTCTGATCACATGAAAACTGAACCGTGGGCCTAGTCAATGATCACTATCAACTACAATCTTCCTACACATAATAGCAAATAATACAGATAAACAATGAACACGTCAAAATGAAACCACGGATACTTACAAGACCACGTAGGAATGTCCTTTATCGTTTGTCCCGTTGCTCTCCGACAAGTAAACTTAGTGCTGTCTCATACAAAAACAAAATTCAAAAAGCTGAAATCGCGAGATCTCGCAGCGGTGATTCCTACTAACTTTTATATTTTATAATAATGCTATAAAGTATAAAACCATGCTAATTTAAATGTTTCAGAAGTTTACTTGCATTTGATAATAAGCGTAAATTTCATGTAAACGATTGTAAGGCTATTTTGGCCGTGCTCATCTCTGGTCTGACATTGGTCTATTCCAAACCGTTACAAATAGACCACGGATCGCCTCTTTTTCGCCAGGTGGGCTGAAAGCAGACTACATATAGCCCATCCAATTCAGAGCTAAATCGTGTCTACATATAGACCATGTCATGAAATTACACTTATCTTTATAGATGTTATTGACACTGCAAACATGATGGTATATCAATCATCTCATGCGCTGTCTGGCCAAAAACTACAGTGAATCAGATTTGACTATCAGTGGGCTTCAAATAGCCGGTCTGACTACGAGCTAAATCTCAGCTACGCACATGCTATGCATAGAACATGTCAAATAAATCAAACCAAACACCTTCTAAACGCTGCTTGCTTTGCTTACTTGATGGAATATCATACAACTCACAAGTTATTTTACCAAAAAACGACATGTGTCCAAATTCAAGGTTATTTGGGCTAGAAGGGGCTTACACATAGCCGGACTATATCGGGTCTATAGGTAACCGAGACGGTGAAATGACGTCTATTGCTTGCTGGGTGGGTCCAATGAATTCCATAGTATGTCAATATAGTAAATCAGTGGGAAATCTTTTCGTTAAAGTAATAGAAGTTATTCAGTTCAGGGCAAGTCATATTAACAGCATGGCAGCAGTACTGAATCTTACGCTGCTATCACTTAATACACAGATCTAATACAAACTAGGGCTGTCAAACGATTAATCGCGATTAATCGCATCCAAAATAAAAGTTTATGTTTAGATACTAGATGTGTGTTTACTTTGTATATTTATTATGTAGATATAAATACTCACACATACATGTATATATTAAAGCAAAATATTTATATGTATATATATATTTATACCTGTATACAATTCAGATTATAAATAAATATAAATATTTTAGATATAAATCTAAAATATTTTTCCTTAATATATACATGCATGTGTGTGTATTCATATATACATAATAAATACACACAGTACACAATTATATAGTATGTAAACATAAACTTTTATTTTGGATGACATAACCGCCTGTGTTTATGTAACTGTTATGTTATAGGGGGATGCTTTTGAAAACTTTTTTCTCTCCATAGGCGGAAGTTGACTCAAGAACCGCAGCCACAGAACCGGAAGTGAGGGGCGGAGCTTACTTTCTTAACAGAGCAGCGCCATCTACGGGTTTGAAGCGCAATTTGCTTCTAAGAAACGCCATACTTTATGTATGTAATGATATAATGTATAATGTATCATTATAACGTAATGTTATAATGATACATTATGGTACATTGAAAATGATAAAACATAAATTTTGTGTAATATAATGATATGTAGTTATTCGTTTCATTGTATTATGCAAATTATTTCCTATTCATGATATTAAATGCTTAAAACTTAAGGGAATTTTATGAAATATGAAATATGCTTTAATCACAAGATTCAAAATAAATGTTTACTCCAAAGCCAAGAATGTGCATTATGCAGTTTTCTATATATGAAAACTAAAAACCTTAACACACAAAGAAACAATCAAAATGTATGCAATAATTATAATAATAATAATAACAATAAAACATTTAGCAGATGTTTTCATGGAAGGAATCAAAATCAACAAAAGAGCAATGGTATGCAAGTGCAGTTACAAGTTTCAGTTAGCCTAACACGTTGCAAGGATTTCTTTTATTATATAAAAATAAACAGAAAACAAACATAATAGAAAAAGAAGTGAGCAAGCTTAAATTATATAATAAATAAAAAGAAAACAAATAGATGGAATACAGAAGAAATAAGTTAGAGAAGCTATAGTGTTAAGAATAAGTTTTTTTTTTTAAGAATATAATTAGAATAGAGAATGCTAGAGTTAGAGGGTCAAATAAAAAATAATTAAATTCAATTGAAGTTTATAAAGTGAACAATTCACTATTAGGCCCAATTTGCCATAACAATCATGCATTAATAACTCCACATCTTTCCTGAACACAAAATGAAATGTGAAAGGCACTCTGAAGTTTCTGATTCCAGCAAATTGTTGAGGGCCTTTTCCGCATCCTCTTCATCCATTATATGGGAAGTGGCTCTTCCACTGGCCCTCTGAGCAGATGTCTGTTGGAATGGAGCCATTTCACATCTTGTGTCATTACTGGGAGTTCCTTCATTTCAGAATATTAAAGAAAAATGTGTCTTTAATATTTCTTATAAATGTATTATATGTTAAGATGTATGTATGTGTGTGTGTGTGTGTGTGTGTGTGTGTGTGTGTGTTATTTGAGACATACCTCACTGCTGCTAAGCATAGCTTGTTCTCCACTTCGAAGGGCATCCTGTAGTGTTTCTGCACTGTAATATACATAACTTGGTTAATTTAAATGATTAAATTAAATGAATTTAAATTAAGTTTTATTTGAATTAGTGAGATGTAATGGTGGGCTGGAGTAAACCCCAAAGTTCTCCAGAAGAATAAGTCCACCATCTCTGTATGTTTGGGATGTCAGACTGGAAGACAAAAACATAGATAAATATCACCTGCTGCTACAACATCATAAAGGTCAGTTACCTTAACTGATAATTACAAGATGTAAAATCAAAGTGTACTCCCAAGACAAGATGTACAGCATACAGGAAAACAACAACAAAATTCTCTCTGTGAATGTCAAATAAACAAATAAACTTCCTTGTTCCTTATTTAACAACTAAATCACACCAATGATTGGTTGCGAAAATAATAATAATAATAATAATAATAATAAATAAATGATTAGATTAATGCAGTCCAGGGGGGTGTTCCATAAAACAAGTTTACCAAATAAGCCAAGCTTATTTCAGTTAGTCTGACTTATTTTGGGCTAAAATAAAAGACAATAAGTCAGACTAACTGAAATAAGTCTGGCTTATTTGGTAAACTTGTTTTATGGAACACCCCCCTGGTCTACTTCCTAATCCACATGGGTGTATAGTAAAGCCTAAAATAAATAAATAAGTATACTACAAACTGTTATGAAATAATATATTGTTCAAATATTTTAACATTGACAAATGGGATTAAACTAATTATATAGTTACATTAACTCACAAACAATGCATATAACACAGGAAAGTAGAACAAACTATTTATGAATAATAAACGTCTTCAAATCTTCACCGCAAAGCCCATTTACAAAACACAATCTGAAAATGAATTATGACAACAAATTCAACCTTCAATAAGATGATAAATCAAAGCACAAATTAAGTATTTAGCATCTAAATGCTTACCATAATATATACGATAATTATTTACCATATGACAACAAAAACATTACAGACAACTCACCATAATCTCCATCATACTTATCTCGTTGTCAATAACTCCGCCTCTTGTGTGTGGTTTTTGTTCCTGTTGTTATTCTTTTTGTATAATTCGAAATGTGCAATGTTGCCTATATTTGCCCTGTGCTTTTGTTTTTTGATGATGGAACTGAATTAAAAATAAATAAATAAAATAAAATAACTCCGCCCGTCACTTCCGGTTCTGTGGCTGTGGTTCTGAAACTGCTGGTGCTGCGGGTCTGCAGTAAGCGAGCAAAGAGCGTCAACAGATCTTTTTGAAACTCTGAATCAGTTACCACTGCCTCGCAAAATGACTCACTGTATCGAAGCGCTCCAATCGGACCACGTATTGCGAGAATTCAAAGCTTGTATCGCGAATCATTTGATTTATAACAGGAATTCAAAGCGCTTATTAAGAATCATTCGATTCAGAATGGGAATTCTAAGCGCGTATCGCAAATCATTCGATTCAGAACGGGAATTTGATTTAGATCGGGTCTTTGGAGCAGGTTTGCAGGATGTTTTTTATCCCCACCGGGGATAAAACTAATTCAGCAGAGGCAGGGATGCATAGACCCCAGAAAATCTAAACCTGACCTTGTGTGTATTTGACAGTTTAAGGGCAAAGAGAACTTTAGTTTAGTTTAGAATTCACACTGAACTAATTCCTTATAATCTTTCCACAAGTCATTTAAAGGATTAGTTCACTTTCAGAACAAAAATGTACAGATAATGTACTCACCCCCTTGTAATCCAAGATGTTCATGTCTTTCTTTCTTCAGTCATAAAGAATTTTTTTTTTTTTGAGGAAAATATTTCAGGATTTCTCTCCATATAATGGACTTCTAGTTCAGAACAAATAAGCCCTAATATACTGTTAATTAGATAATAATACTAGCCTGATAATAATAATAAAACCAATAACATGACAGGAGGCTGAGGCTCCTCACCTGGTCACATGATTAGCACCAGGATGACACTCTTCACTGAAACGCAGGAATTTTAGGGCATTTCCAACTCAATTCTTCTCAGCTGTCCAACCTTCTTGGTTGCTCACTTTCTATTCTATTTCTATTCCTTATTTTTAAATTGCTTTCCTCAATCCTACAGCACAGTTCTTGTTATTAGTCATTTATAGTGTTTAGTGTTGTTTTATATGTGATTGGACTGTCAAATATTGTTTTTAAAGCTGTATGTATTTTCGATTATATTATATATTGTATTATATTATATATTGAGAAAATTTGTCTGAAATTAGCCAGGGCTTGGGGTAAAATGCCACCAAAATTCTAAATACTTGTACATCCAAATGTTTATTCTTTTAACATTAAGTATTTCTTAAATTCTTAAATATTTTGGACTTAGATAACTGTTCTAGTGAAGCTACATTTTTTTTAAACATTCTATATATTTGAACATATTTAATTAATTACATGTTAACGGTTCAGACTGCCAGAAGTTAAAATATTTAAATTCATTAAAAAAATAAATAAATAAAAATAAAGTGGCAGTACTTATTAATTTTTTTATGTACAATTTTACAACTAGATGCAACAATATTTTAGCATGGTACATAAATATTCTTTCACATAGCCTACAAAAAACTTTAGTGTTTTATTATTATTATTATTATTATTATTATTATTATTATTTACGATGTCTGATGTCTTAAAATGTTATTCTAAGCTTAGATAATTATGCTAATTCATTAGAAGTAAATGAACTGAAGCATTTTCCACTTTTATGTTTAGAACAGCATATCATCCCTTTTAGTATACATAGTATACAGTATGTAGGGAGTATAAAATTTTTTTTTTGCAGAAATATAGGTGCAATAGACAACCTCAACCTCAAAGCTCAATGCATGAAATTCCACAATGGAATGCAGCATACTACTGCTTGAAACATTAACTGCATACTGCATCACATACTAGCATGCAGTATACAGCACTGTGCAGTATGCAATATGCTAGTGAAAATAAAACTCATTACTCTCAGGTCAAAGGTCAGCCTGACTTTATTTTGTTTACTGTATTGATGGTCAGTATTTACATATTGCCTCAAAGTTATTGTGATTTGCACATTTCATTTATAATATTCACTGCTTAGTTGTCCAGCAGTGTGCGTCAACAGTGTGTGGTTTGTAGCTCATTTGTGTGGTTGTTGTTGATTGGTTCACAGGGGCACAGCTCGTTGCCAGGGTCGTTTCCAGCTTCGGTGTTTGAGTTGTGCGTGGCGTGCGGTATTGTCCCATTGGCAACCGGCTGATGTAAGTGTGTGCTCCACTGAGTAGCAATAACTCCGCTCCAAATTCGACGACTTTCCTGAAAACTCACGCAGATTGCGCAGCCCCGCCCCTTTTGCTCACAGCCCCGCCCACTTCTGTCGCGTAAGCCCACTTGCCTCAACACCCGCCCCCCTTTGCTACGCCGACTGAGAGAGACGGTCTGCGCTTGCGTGTAGCGCGTGGCCACGGACGCCAGGTCCGAATGGGAGGAAGTGCTATCGATGAGTCTTTTCCCGAGTGCGAGCGGTCGCAGAGGCAGCGCGAGCCGCAGAAGCTTCCAGAAGCGCGAGTTCGTTCGCTCGGAGCGCGCGCCGTGCCAGCGGACGGAGGTGGAGTTGTTACGCAGTTCCACGATGTCGCCGCAGGGGGAGCTGAGCGCGCGCCGTCTCACTGTGACGATGGGAGCGCGCGACGTGTGGTGCAGGTACAAACACAGACGACATTCCAGCAGACTGATGCTCTTCTCACACAAACAGTCAGAGCTCAAAACCACCAGCAGCCGCCGGCATGCCTGCATACACTTGAGAACCGACTCCATCAGATCTGATGGAGAGAAAAACACACAAACACACAGCAGGCACTGATTACACCTGCAGCACTTAACACTTACTTTCAACATGGATGCATTATATTCAGGGGCGCGGCAACGGGCCGGTTAGGACGATTCCAAGGGTACGATTTGGGAGACTACAAAACCAGTCTTAAGTAGCAACAGCCATAAAATACATTGTATGGGTCAAAATGATAAATGTTTCTTTTATGCCAAAAAATAATTAGGATATTAAGTAAAGATCATGTCCCATGAAGATACTTTCTACTTTTTAAATTTAGTTAGAAAATATATAGCAACTCGAGTCAGAACAGTCTGAAGATCTGGGCTGAGTTTGAAGTTTGTAGAGTTAAAGCTCTAGGAGGAGATACAGTCAGACAATTTTGGCTATGAAGAAGAATAAAAAGTTTAAATAGCAGATCAGTAAAGTTGGCCTTCTCAAGCCAGCTTAAAAATTGAATCTTATGACTGGTTTTGTGGTCCAGCTTCACATATTATTAATCCATCTTTAAGACGTTTTTAACTTCAAACAGTTACTTTTAGTTAAAATGTAATTTGAGTCCATAATTCCTCTAGTCAGTGAAAAAGTCTCCTGTTGTCTCTCACATCAAAATCCAGCCACATACAGATGAAGTAAAAATGACCCTGTTCAAAAGTTTACATACCCTTGATTCTTAATACTGTGTTGTTACCTGAATGACCCACAGCTGTGTTTTTTCGTTTTAGTGATAGTTGTTCATGAGTCCCTTGTTTGTCCTGAACAGTTAAACTGCCTGCTGTTCATCAGAAAAATCCTTCAGGTCCTATAAATTCTTTGGTTTTTCAGCATTTTTGTGTATTTGAACCCTTTCCAACAATGACTGTATGATTTTGAGATCCATCTTTTCACACTCAGGACAACTGAGGGACTCATATGCAATTATTACAGAGGGTTCAAACACTCACTGATGCTCCAGAAGGAAAAACTATGCATTATGAGCTGGGGGTGTAAACTTTTGAAAAGAATGAAGTTGTGTGCATTTTTCTTATTTTGCCTAAATATCATATTTTTTTAATTTAGTACTGCCCTTCAAAAGCTACAGAAGATACTTGCGTGTTTCCAAGAAGACAAAATTAGTTACATTTACCATGATCTTCAAATTTAAAAAGTTCTCAACCCCCGGCTATAAATGCATGTTTTTTCCTTCTGGAGCATCAGTGAGTGTTTGAACCTTCTGTAATAGTTGCATATGAGTCCTTCAGTTGTCCTCAGTGTGAAAAGATGGATCTCAAAATCATGCAGTCATTGTTGAAATAAATAGTTTGAAATACACAAAAATGCTGAAAACCAAAGAACTTGTGGGATCTGAAGGATTTTTTGTGAAGAAAAAACTGTTCAGGACAAACAAGGGACTCATGAACAACTATCACTAAACAAAACAACACAGCTGTGAATCATTCAGGTAACAACACAGTATTAAGAGTCAAGTGTATGTAAAGTTTTGAACAGGGGTCATTTTTATAAATTCAACTATTATATTTTCTTGTGGACTATATGTGAACGTCTTTTATTTTAAATATCTTATTCAGTTCAGATAAAAATAAAAAATAACATGAATTTTGTATGATTGCTCTTATTTTGCTAAAATAATTAACATTTTTCAGATTCTGCAAGGTGTATGTAAACTTTTGGCTTCAACTATTTGTTTAGAGTTGGTTTGGCTTGTAAACAGTGCTTGATCTGCACAGTTTTCTCTCCTGATTCAGACTAGACCACTTTTTCACTGGAGGAAGCAAAGTTATGGATCATGGTCTCGTATTTTAGCAGGAAACAAAGGTTTGAAGTTTAAAACATTTTAATGATGGATTTGTTTCTTCCAAATGCAGTTTTGTCTTCTCAAGATGTTAACTGATGGACTGGAGGGTTATTGTGATGTTTTTATCAGCTGTTTGGAATCTCATTCTGATGACACCTATTCACTACAGAGGATCCACTGGTGAGCAAGTGATGCAATGCAACATTTCTCCAGATCTGTTCCATGCATTAGAGCCTAAGAGTGACTGATTATATCACTTAGTTTATAGAATGAGTAATTCATTGAATTAAAAGCATCTTTAGTTTTTTTGCTTTAAATTTAATGACGTAATTCATTCCAAAGCTGGTTGTTTTGGTTGAAAGCTCAATGGAAAAAAGACGCATACGTTCAATGTTGCGATATAATTAGAAGTTTGTGGGGGTTTTCCAGAGAATCAGAACTGAGTTGATCTGACTTCTTCAGATCTGAGTTGAACTTGAGAAACTCACACAAAACCAGATACGCTGGAGCAAGATGGCATGTGATTGGTTGAGGTTTTTCCACTTCCTCCATTCACTGATGACTGAAGGGAAATGATTCCACAATATATTTCATCATCCACTATCATGAGTGTAAATAATGAGCACACACGTCAGCTGCTGTCATGAGATGATCAACGTCAGTATGAAATGATCTGGACGTGAGAAATGAAATGAATCAATGAAAATGATGTCAATGCAAAAATACACTTTTATTTATCAAAATGTGATCACAGAACATAATGGACATAACATGGTCATAGATGAACACGGTGCATGACAACAACAAAATAAACACTGGGAACTGAATGCAATGGAATGAAAACAGTGGAAGGTTTGTTATGGAGCATGAAAGAGGGAACGAATACTTCGCCGTTCCATAAATCAGAATTATGACCAGAATTGATTTTCCAGTAGGATTCTGCCCCCTTGTGGCTGATGCTCAGTAACACACTTCACACCTCTGATCTGAACTGACCAATCGTTGTCAGTCAAGCATTTTCTAATTTAAGTCTCTGGAGAAAACAGCAATCTCCAAAATCCTGCTGTGCAGTACAATATTTCAGGGCAGGTGTCAGACATTGGCAAAGTGGTGTTTGAAACCATAGTGGAGATGATCTAGTGCACAGCAGGGTTAACTCAAAATTAAACAATCAAAAATTAAAACAAGAAAAATATAGATTTATTTTATGTGTCTACCTGTGTGTCATGTGACGGGCGTCAGAGAATGGTGAATATGCAAATGTGTAGATATAAACGAAATATGAAATATTAACCAAGTAAATACTTTAGCTCAAGTTGACTGGCAAAAAATGTTGAAATGTAAATATAAATATAAATATTAGACAAAAAAAACTGGAAAAAAGCTAATATCTATTAATACTATAATAGTATAAAAACACCAAATTAACACCAGGAATCCCCAATGAAAATATAATAACGTAATTACAGGAACACTCCACTTTTTTTGAAAATAGGCTAATTTGTCCAACTCCCCTAGAGTTAAACAGATGAGTTTTACAGTTTTTGAATCCATTCAGTTGATCTCTGGGTCTGCCAGTAGCACTTTTAGCATAGTTTAGCATAAAGATCGGCTGAATGGATTCAAAAATGGAAAAACTCATCCGTTTAACTCTAGGGAAGTTGGAAAATGAGCCTATTTTCAAAAAAAAAAAAAAGTGGAGTGTTCCTTTAGCTTAAACGGAAATTAGATGTGGCAACTAACGGAAATATAAAAAGCTGAAGTACGAAAGTTGATATAAAAATACATTTGATAAAATGTAATATATAAAGTAATATATACATAGATTTGACCCATTTGTTAGCATATTTTAAGTAATTTAAGATATTATTTGTGTGTGTGTGTGTGTGTGTGTGTGTGTATATATTTATATTTATATTTATATTATGTATGCACACATACACACACACACACTAATAAAAATTTCTAAATATTACTAAATATAACAATATTGCAACTAATGGAAATATAATAAGCTATATATATATATATATATATATATATACACACACACACACAAATAAAAATGACAAAACCACACACCCAAAACTTAAACTTTAAAACTTAAAATAAAATTCAAAATAATAATAAAATAAAAATATATATATACATATATGCATGCAGGTATGCATGTGTGTGTGTGTGTGCATGTATGTATATATGTGTGTGGACATATATATATTTGAAGTGGATCAAACCCATTCAGAGATACCCATTCTTGTCTTAAGACAACTTTGATTAACTGTTGTGATTTCAATACAATTCTAGTATAAATATAATAAAACATATTTATGTTGAAAATCTTACATGACATCTACTAGTACTTTTTCTGTAAAGCTGCTTTGAAATGACGCATATTGTGAAAAGCACTACACAAATAAAATGTGACTATGTAGGCACTAGTGAGCAAGGGGATGTGGTCTGATTTAGTCTATAGCACACTTGTGGAATAGGGATCGATGAGTTTCTCTTCTGCCTGATGTGTGTGTTGTGTGTGTGTGTCAGGGGTGTGTTGTGTGACATCCGGTAGCTGTGTTTGCTTGTGTGTGTGTTGCGTGGTTCTCCTCATGGGCAGCTCGAGCTGCAGCTGTTTCCAGAAGCGTGAGGACAGAGGGGCCGATTTCTCGCCCTTCCAGCGTATGAGCGTCAGCGCCAGGCGGGCCTGCCGCAGCTCTTTGACCCAGCTCTTCCTCTGGACCGGTTTGAACTGGATCAGAACCACCCTGAGGCTGCCCCCATGCATCATGCTGGTCAGTCCGGCCTGCAGCTCGAGCAGAGCCTGCGTCCCACGTACAGCGCTGCACGGACTCACAACAACCACCAGCCTGCGGCTCTGACCCACAAACCTCAGCGTATCGTCTGTTATTGCTACACACAGATATGTGTTAATACACTCACACGCACACTCAGAGACACACCACACAAGTACACTATATTGCCGCACAGATTTGACTACTTTAGTAATTTCCATGAATACCAAACTTAATGTTTAAGCATATAATGATATTCTAGGGAACTGTGTCCTTCTGATTTTAAAGCAAACGTTTTTATTCTAAAATGACAATGCCTCTGTGTATGAGGCAAGGTTCATAGAGAACTGTTTGATTGAGTCAGTGTGGAAGAGCTTGACTGGTCTGCATAAAGCCAAGTGCTAATTCCAGCTGAACACCTCTGGTGTGACTTTAAATGCAGACCTTGAGCCAAAAACTCAGACCAAGCACCAATGACTTGTGCATATGGGTACAGTCATTTTAGACACTTCCAAAACTGAGCAACAGAGATGGAAATACAATTTTTAAATACAAGACTTACGCTTCCACCTTTGTTGCTACAGTTTTGGAAGTGCCTTTTTCTGTTCTAAAGAAGGGGGTGGCCCAATACTTTTGCCCATATAGTGTATGTACAAGTCATTGGTCTGAGTTTTTGGCTCAAGGTCTGCATTTAAAGTCACACCAGAGGTGTTCAGCTGGGATTAGGACTTGGCTTTATGCAGACCAGTCAAGTTCTTCCACACTGACTGAATCAAACATTTCTCTATGAACCTTGCCTTATATACAGAGAATAAAAAAGGGTCCTGTCCAAACTTTTGCTATAAAATTACATTTCACAATTTCCTAGAATATCATTATATGCTTAAACATTAAGGTTAGTACTCATGGAAATTAATAAAGTATTAAAACCTTGAAAAAAAAAAAGTATTATACTGTGGACATTTACTAGTGGCATTTCAGTACAATTTTTTCAGTAAAAAGTTTTTAGTAGCATTTAGAATTTTCTTTTATTTTTATATTTCTAGGTGTCATTTTAATTTTAGTTTATTATTTAGTCAATTTGTTATTTGTGTTTATTTTTCCATTATTACAATTTACATTGATTTTATTTTATTTTTGTCTTTGTTTTCCTATTATTTTGGCATCTTCAGTTTTCATTTACATTTTTGTTTAATTTTTAGTCATTTTGTTATGTGCTTTAGTCATTTTTATTAGTTGTTGTCGCTTTTGTGTGTAATTTTATTTCTTTATTTAAACATGCATGTGTGTGTATTTATATATACATAGTAAATATACACAGTACACACACATTTAATATGTACACAAAATATTTTATTTTGGATGCAGTTAATCACGATTAATCATTGGCCAGCACTATTTATTTTATTTCAGTTTTATTTCTTATTTCCATTTAAGTTTTTCATCTAATATTTTTATTTTATTATGTTTCAGCATTATTTAAAATATATTGAAATATTTTTCATATATTTAAAGTTTTAGTGATTATAAAGCTGACACTTATTGCATTATATTATGTATCACAAATTTGCATCTGTGTTCACATACTAGTGTAGAGCAGAGATTCCCAAACTTGTTTAAAGTTAAGATTTCATATTTAACCTTTTGAAAACACTCTGTAGCAGTGTTATTTTAGGATTGATACACTATTATAGTTTTTGTTAATAGTATTTTAGTTAGTTTTAGTCTTTTTTTTGTCATTTTTATTCATTTATTTTTCATTTATTTTATAATTTATTTCGATTTGTAGTTTAAGTTTACTTTACAAAAATGAAAGACAAATATATAATTGTTGCGTTTACAATTGTACTGTAAAATAAAAAGAGTGAATATTTGATCATATATTAAAAAATAATCATTTTAATTTACACTATTGGTTATAATGCTAATATTTATGTTGGAAATTTTTCACTTTCAAACATTCAAACCCTTAAATTTTAAACATTTTAAATCCTTAAGATTTCATTTTGCCAGAATTCTGGTGAAATGCTGTAAACTTCTGTACAAAAACAAGTGGTCAAACATACACATTCCTAAATGAACACTGATCTTGCAGCTTGTTTACAGTGAATGAAGAGGCTCTGACCTACTATATTTCTGGAGTCACACACAATACTTACTTCCACCAGGAAGACTGTCCCGGTCGAAGATGCAGACGGAGTAACCAAACTCGGTCTCCAGGACTCGACGCAGAGTGGACAGAACAAACTCCTCCTCCTCACTGTTGCGAGCGTATGAGATGTACACGTCATACTGCTTATCATCTGCAGACACAGACAGAGTGTTAAACTTCAGCTTGACCTTTAATAGTGAGCAAACACTGCTAGAGTTACTGGTGAAGCTACTTTAAAACTTAAGCTCACTAAAAGATACACATACTAATAGCTGACATTCAACACAAAAGTGTATAGACATAGTATATATAGACAAAAAACTACGATGGCATTTTAGTGCCAAAAAACAATAATACAACGATATTCAAAAATATTCCAGTGGCCTGGCTACTTCTCTCAGTGTTCTCAATCCAGGCCATTTGTATGCACAATAAAGGTTATACTCTTAAAATATTGTAACTTTAATTGCTAGGATTTAAATTCTCGAAACATTTAGACTTTATTTCAACATTTTTCTCGTAGTATTTCCGACTTTATTCCAACTTTATTCTCCTGGTATTCCGACTTCATTCTCCTGGTATTCCGACTTCATTCTCCTGGTATTCCGACTTCATTCTCGTCGAATTACGACTTTATTCTCCTGGTATTCTGACTTTATTCTCCTGGTATTCTGACTTTATTCTTGTCGTATTCTGACTTTATTCTCATTGTATTTCGACTTTTTTCTCCTGGTATTTCGACTTTATTCTCATAATAGTATTCTGACTTTATTCCTGTAGTATTCTGACTTTATTCTTGTAGTATCCCGACTTTATTCTCAAAGCATTTCGACTAGCTGGTCTGTGTCATAAGGTCTGAGCAGAGTCTAAAATTAATATCCAGAATCAAGAACATTTACTGTAGATCAGCTGTTTTCAGAGTCTGGCCTTTCCTAGTTTTTCCAGCAGGCAGGCGTCAGAGTAGCGTGAGCAAACCCTACATCACCGCTGTTTACCTCACACTGCGCAGTCGCTTTTACAGCCGAGTGAACAGAAGTAATAATCAGACCTTCCTCCCTCTCTCATATCTAACGGTGAAGTCGGATTCATTCAAGAGAAGAATGAAGAGATTCATTTGTGCAGAAGCCTCTCATGGAAAATGCTTCTGTTTATCACTGTGTTTACAACTTTAGTTTATTGTTTCTAGTAAGTTATATTTTATATTTGTAACATTTAATGCCATCAACCTGCTTGTTTCTGTGACAGGTCAGTGTTATTTTAAAGTCGAAATACTATGAGAATAAAGAGAATAAACTCAGAATACTACGAGAATGAAGTTGAAATACTACGAGAATAAAGTCGAAATGCTTCGAGAATAAAGTTGGAATACTACAAGAATAAAGTCGGAATACTACGGTAATAAAGTTCTCTTCATTCTCGTAGTATTCTGACTTTATTCTCTTTATTCTCATAGTATTTCGACTTTAAAATAACACTGACCTGTCACAGAAACAAGCAGGTTGACGGCATTAAATGTTACAATTAAATATAACTTATAACTTACTAGAAACAAACTAAAGTTGTAAGCACAGTGATAAACATAAGCATTTTCCATGAGAGGCTTCTGCACAAATGAAACTCTTCATTCTTCTCTTGAATGAATCCGACTTCACCGTTAGATATGAGAGAGGGAGGAAGGTCTGATTATTACTTCTGTTCACTCGGCTGTAAAAGCGACTGCGCAGTGTGAGGTAAACAGCGGTGATGTAGGGTTTGCTCACGCTACTCTGACGCCTGCCTGCTGGAAAAACTAGGAAAGGCCAGACTCTGAAAACAGCTGATCTACAGTAAATGTTCTTGATTCTGGATATTAATTTTAGACTCTGTTCAGACCTCTTGACACAGACCAGCTAGTCAAAAAGTCATGTTGTCACAGTCAGTGGATGTGTGTTTGTGTTCTCACCTGTGTATCTCTCATCTGAGCCGAACCACGAGCGATAGAGCAGCAGCAGCTCAAGCCAGAACACGTGATAGATGACGAACATCATCAACATGAGCGCCAGAGTTACTCCTAAACCACAGCCCAGCTCTAGAGTCGGGACATACACTACACACACACACACACACACACACACACACACACACACAAGATTACATACACTCATAGACACACAATACTCATCGAACTCTCATTTAACAGGTCAAATTTAGCTACTTATGTCTCTATCTCAACTGGTAAAGCATGTTATGGATGCTTAACGTTTTAGCTCATTTATGCTTAAATGACATCTGCTCAACAAAAAACGAATTAAAATAAAGTTACTAAAAATCCAGTCTGAATTCTAATCAACATTTGCTGCCAAAGTAAACATATGGGCATACAGGGTCTAAAATAAACATACAGTTGAGGTCAAAAGTTTACACCAAAGTCAAAGTTTTCAGAATCTGCAAAATGTTAATTATTTTAGTAAAATAAGAGGGATCATACAAAATGTATGTTATTGTTTATTTAGTACTGACCTGTTCAATGTGTTTACATATAGTCCACAAGAGATAATAATTAAAAAAATTAAAAAGACCCCATTCAAAAGTTTCTTCATACTGTGCTGTTACCTGAATGATCCACAGCTGTTTTTTTGTTTAGTGATAGTTGTTCATGAGTCCCTTGTCTGTCCTGAACAGTTAAACTGCCCGCTGTTTATCAGAAAAATCCTTCAGGTCCTATAAATTCTTTGGTTTTTCAGCATTTTTGTGTATTTGAACCCTTTCCAACAATGACTGTATAGTTTTGAGATCCATTACAGAAGGTGTTCTAACTGTTCAGGACAAACAAGGGACTCATCAACAACTATCACTAAACAAAAAAACACACAAGAATCAATTCAGAATTGAACAGGGTCATTTTTATACATTTAAACAGTATTTTCTCTTGTGGACTATATGTAAACATCTTTTATGTGAAATATCTTATTCAGGTTTAGTACTAAATAAACAAATGACATGAATTTTGTATGATCCCTCTTATTTTGCTAAAATAATTAACATTTTGCATATTCTAAACGGGGGATTTAAACTTTTGACCTCAACTGTACAAGAAGTGCCAAATGCAATTAAAAAATGGTTTTGGCATGAAAAATGAATTTATTTATTCTTTTAATGCCACATCAGCAGCATTTTATGCCAAATTTAGAGTAGAAGAAACTAAAACGATTGATTAAAAAAAACAATGAATCTTAAATAAATAAAGAAAACTATGCACAATATATTTCTTACAACAATATAATGTAGCAATTATAGAAGTTATTTTTGTTTGAAGTTTTGGCGAAAATAAGTTAATGCAGTCTAAAAGTTTTCATTTTAAAAGAATGAGAGTTGAATAAAATGCATTAAGGATGCATTAAATTGATTAAAAGTGACAGTAAAGACATGTATAATGTTAAACAAGATTTATATTTTTAAAAAAAATCTGTTCTTTTGAACTTTATATTTAAAGATTTAATTAGTTTTTATTTAGGATTTTGTACAATGCTGTTTTTAAATATATTTACTATTTTTCCCTCATAAATGTTTTTATGATTTTTTTTTTTTTTTTTTTTTGTACAAATTAGATAGCTGCCTTTACATACTACTATATATTATCTATTTCAAATAAATGCTCTTTTATTTGAACTTTCTATTCATCAAAGAATCTTGAAAAATAAATGCAATCAGTTTCCTCAAAAATTTGTGCAACACAACTGTTTTCATCACTGATAAGATCAGAAATGTTTCTTGAGCAGCAAATCAGTATATTAGAATGATTTCTGAAAGATCATGTGACACTGAAGGCTGGAGTAATGATGCTGAAAATTTAGCTTTTTGATCACAGCAATCAGTTACATTTGAACATACAGTACATGTGTGTGTTAGTGTGTGTAATTACGTTCAGTCTTCAGTATGGCTCTGCTGGTGTTGAACCCGTGACTGTTTCTTGCAGAGCAGTTAAACTCCCTCTGCAGGTCGTCAGCTGAAAAATCCTTCACATACAGGACTCGTTCTTTCTTCTCGTCACCGTAATTATAGCTCAAAAGACTACACACACGCACACAACAGTCAATAAAACAGAGATAGAGACAGATTGAAGAAGTGAGAAACCTACAAATATGTCCGTACTTGTCCTCAGGTGAGCTGAATCGCGGGTCGGCGAGTTGCTCTACGGTTTTGTTGTCGATAGTCCACCAGATGTCTTGCTTTTCGCCGTACAGGTGAGGCAGATGCACACGACAAGAGAGAGACGCTGTATCTCCTGCAATGTGGAGATGTTCACTGATGCATACTGCAGAAAACACAACCAAAAAAAAGAAAGATAGAAGATAAAGAAGAAGACGCTCACCCAGAATCACTGTGTAGATCTGATCATTTGCGGGATTCAGAATGATGGGAACTTTACTGCCAAAATCAGGAACTACAGGAGAGAGAGAGAGAGACATGTGTGAATCTTGAGATGAGATAAAATGTATGAAAGCTTTTTCTGCCACGGATTAAAAATATTTTAAAAAAGGTAACTGTAACTTTAAAAGTCAGAATTGTGAGGAAAAAGTCAACTGCAAGGCATAAACTAAGAATAATGAGATATGAACTCAGAATTGCAAGATATAAACTTAAAATTGCAAGAAAATTGTCAGAATTGAGAGAAAAAAAAAGTAAACTGCGAGGTATAAACTAAAAATGGAGATCGAGAAAACATCAAAATTGCAAGAAAAAAGTCAGAATTGCAAGAAAAATGTCAGAAATTTGAGAAAAAAAGTCAAAATTGCAAAAAAAGGTCAGAATTGTAAGAAAAATGTCAGAATTGTGAGAAAAAAAAAGTATGAGGTATAAACTAAGAATGAGATATGAACTCAAAATTGCAAGAAAAATGTCAGAATTGTGAAGAAAGTCAGAATTGTGAGAAAAAAGTCAATTGCGAGGTACAAACTAAGAATGAGATATAAAAAAAAACAAGAATTGTGAGGAAAAACGTCAGAATTGTGAGAAAAAAGTAAATTCCAAAGTATAAACTAAGAATGAGATATAAACTCAAAATTGCAAGAAAAACGTAAGGATTGTGAGGAAAAACGTCAGAAATTTGAGAAAAAAAAAGTCAAAATTGCAAGAAAAATGTCAGAATTGTGAGGAGAAAGTTGGAATTGCAGGAAAAAAAGTCAGAATTGTGAGAAAAAAAAGTGAGGTATAAACCTAGAATGAGATATGAACATCAAAATTGCAAGAAAAATGTCAGAATTGTGAAGAAAGTCAGAATTGTGAGAAAAAAGTCGATTGCGAGGTACAAACTAAGAATGAGATATAAACTCAAAATTGCGAGAAAACATCAAAATTGCAAGTAAAAATGTCAGAATTGTGAGGAAAGTCAGAATTGTGAGAAAAAAAGTTAATTGCGAAGTATAAACTAAGAATGAGATATAAACTCAAAATTGCAAGAAAAACATAAGAATTGTGAGGAAAAAAGTCAGAATTGCAAAAAAGGTCAGAACTGTGAGAAAAAAAGTGTCAACTGCAAGGTATAAACTAAGAATGAGATAAACTCAAAATTGTGAGAAAACATCAAAATGGCATGACAAAAGTCAGAATTGCAAGAAAAACATCAGAATTGCAAAAAAGATAAGAATTGTGAGAAAAAAAGTCAATTGCGAGATATAAACTAAGAATGAGATATAAACTCAAAATTGCTAGAAAACATCAAAATTGCAAGAAAAAAAGTCAGAATTGCAAAAAAGATAAGAATTGTGAGAGAAAAAAAAAAAAACAATTGCGAGGTATAAACTAAGAATGAGATATAAACAAAATTGCATGAAAACAACAAACTTGCCAGAAAAAAGTCAGAATTGTGGGGGAAAAAGTGAGGTATAAACTAAGAATGATATATAAACTCAAATGAGACAAGTGGAGATATCGCACCAACAGGTATGACATTAATGTTGCGTGTGAACTGGAGCGTGCGTCCGTTCATCTGATATGAAACCACACATGTGTAGAGGCCCTTGTATGGCTCCAGCATCCTGTAGATCACCACATTATCTCCTTTCAGCTCTAGGTCTCCTCTAAATTTAGTAGACCTGCACAACTACAGAGAAACAGACGTCAACATTCACAAAGCTGAACTGCATGCTTAATGTTTCTTAAGTCACTTCACACTCTCTAGAAGGGAGATGATGTGGTAAATAAAATACAAAAAAATTATATCTTTTAAGTATATGCTTTTTTTTTTTCTGTTATAAAGGCAACATTTCTAATTTCATTTAGTTTAAGTTCTAAAATTACTAAAACAGAAATAATTTATAGCAACTTTATAGAAAGTCACAAAGGCAGCATTTCTAATTTTGTTCAGTTTAAGTTAAAGTAAACAGTAAAAATGTATTCAAACTAAATGGACTTCAAAAAAAAATTAAAATGGCAAAAAACAAAAATGTATACACTGATATCCTAACATGATGGAATTACTTGCATGATTTGATTTCATCTTAACGTCCAAATAATATATATATTTTTTTATTTTTTTTAATGTTATTTTATTTGATTATTTTCTAACATATTACTAACGTAATGGAATTACTTGCATGATTTGATTACAACTTAACATATAATTAATATGCAATTTAATTTAATTTAAGCTTTATTTTATTTTATAATCCATTCCTAAAATGATTCAATTCCTTGCAAAACTCTTGCAAAAAATAAATTGCCACAAAAATGCTGGATTAACAATTCTAAATGTGCCACAATTGTTACTCCTTCAAGCAACAGCTTTCTTCTACAAACTGCACCATGAAAATGCAGTTAAAACACTGACATTTGACTCAAATGACCTTTAACAAGCAGCACAAGAAATACAGATTTCTAGTTTGATCAGGGCACAATGTATTTGAAGCTGAATGCACACATCTGCAGTGCTGCTTTTATTTATTTCAACTCAGCTATTTTCAGTCATATGAGTTCTAAAAAGAATATTTTGAAAAACAGCCCTAAAATCAGGCATGAAATGTATCACAAATGTAGTTTCTTATTCTAAAATAACACTAAAAACAGGCAAACCGTATGATGTACAGTGCAGAGTGTACACAATGTGTGGAAGTTTCATGAAAACACCAGGTAGCGACACTGCTGACTGCTGACTGGCTTATTTATTCGGAAGGCGGGGCTTATTTTACTATAGTCGCCATATATGGCATTGCAGTTTCTCTCATTTATTCTAATAGCAGTGGTTCATCTTAACTATATATAGTAGGGCTGTGAATCTTTGGGTAAACAGCGAATCATTCAAAGGGTTTCGATTTGATTCAAGAGCGATTTTTGCAAATTCAGAACGATTCGATTCGAGATGACTCACAATAAAATTCGATGTGATTCGATTAACGATTGATTCTGCATTCTTTAAGTGTATTCACAGGATTATTTAAATGCTTCCCCTAAATTCTTTATAAAGACCTTTTTTATTCAAAGATAATACAATCCTTGGCAATAGTGACATTAAAACACATTTTAGGCTTAATATTAAGAAATGTGCATCGTGCACATGTAGTGCTTCAAATAAAGTTTAATAAAACATTTTATAGCAAAGTCTTGAGGGATAAATTAGTAAATATGTTAATAGATTTCAACTATACTTAGTTTGAAATAAATGTATTTTAAATATATTACTTTTCACTAGGGTAAATTTCTGCATATGATATATCATGTCATAGCATCATTAAACTAACATCTAACAATGGACAAAAGTGTTTTATTTATTATTATTGTTTTGTTTTGGTTCCCCTTACTCTCTGACTCCATAAAGGCAGAAGTGTAATTTGCCCCCGTCACGAATCAAATCGTTTTGAATGTGCAAAAATTGTTTATGAATCGAAACCCTACGAATCGTGAATCGAATCGATTCGTTATTTACCTAAAGATTCACAGCCCTAGTATTTAACATGACAACAATTAAATAAAGACATGGTAAGTTACTAATTATAATGCTTACATTTCCTTAGTTATTCAAAAAGCAGAAAACAAGCAAAAAACATTAACAATATCAAATAACATCACTGACCACCGGAGGAGATCGCAATCACTGTCATCAATGCTTGAAGCGCTGTGGCTTGTTGAAGCGTACCAAAAGCGGCTCTCTGTGCTGTATCGCAACCATTCGAATTTCAGTAGGCAGAGTTTATTTTACTGATATTCTAATGGACTGCGTTATGACATCATAACATCCGGAAAACAAAGCTTGTATCCAACTGAGCCGTTTGTTGTAGTTCTTGAAAAGGGATTTTTAAAAACAAACAAAATATATCCCTCTGGAGTGGACTTTGAGATTTGTAACTTTGTAGACATACACACCACACACTGACTAAAATTCAAAAAGTGAAAAAGCATAATAGGACCCCTTTAAAGGAACAATCCACTTTTTTTGAAAATAGGCTCATTTTCCAACTCCCCTAAGAGTTAAACAGATGAGTTTTACCATTTTTTGAATCCATTCCTATCCATATCAGCCTGGAAAATCACAACTTTTCATTTTATGTCGGTCTTTTTTTGAAAATAGGCTCATTTTCAAAACACAGTATAATTTCGATATAATTTCCTAACGACATAACTACAGAAGAGTCAAGTTTTAAATAGGAAAAATATTGAAAATATTTGGTCATTTTTGAATGAGATGCTAATGGTCTAATCAGATTCAATGATTTATGCTAAGCTATGCTAAAAGTGCTAATGGTGCCAATTAGCACCACTGCTAATTCAAAAACTCTAGAGGAGTTGGAAAATGAGCCTATTTTAAAAAAAAAAAAAGTGGAGTGTTCCTTTAAGGTAATTTAGTCTTTTAGTGCACTAGCTCTGATAATACGTCTTTTGATAATACTTGACCAAATGACCACATTTTCAAAAAAAGACCGACATAAAATGAAAAGTTGTGATTTTCCAGGCTGATATGGATAGGAATGAATTCAAAAATGGTAAAACTCATCTGTTTAACTCTAGAGGAGCTGGAAAATGAGCCCATTTTCAAAAAAAGTGGATTGTTCCTTTAAAGGGGTCCTATTATGCTTTTTCACTTTTTTAATTTTTGTCAGTGTGTGGTGTGTATGTTTGTGCATAAAAAAAGTGCACTAGGTCTGATAATACTCATTTCTTCATACGCAGTATCGCTACAGGTCGTTTCTTGCATTGTTACGACTCTTTAAACAGACAAATTGCCTAGGCTGATTTGCATTTTGATAGTTTTGTCCACACACAACCTTTAAACTGAATAATGCTGATTGTTTGAGTTCACGTCTTCTCAGTTCATTAGCCGCGCGACTCTGGAGATTAAGATATTAATTTGCTGCATAACGGTCGGATGAGTTTTCAGTATCATATTCAATTACGATAGACTCAGATGTTTATTCTCACATACATACACAGAGAGACAGACTCACATGGTACCAGCTGATGGTGTATGTGCTGTTGGGCAGCGTGAGTTTTTTCAGGTCCGGACAGGAGAGGATTCGGTCGCTCTGGAACGGTACAGTCAGGTTCAGTTGAGGTTGAGCGCTTAAGTCACACTCTCCTTTCTTCTGAACGACCTCCAGCTCCACACTGATCCTCACACACGACGAAAGGTTGCTGCCACACACACAAAAGCATTGTAAAATAACCTGCACGACTGGCTTATGTTCAGATCTATATAATATTTATATCCTAATCTTATCCTGACATGTTGAAATGATCAGAATGATTTGGTTCCATGTATGTTTTGATCCAAATCATTTATTATATTATATTATATTATATTATATTATATAACATGATCAAATAACTTGCATGATTTTGTTACACATTTCTATTTAGATTTAATAATATTTATTTTTCTTTATAATTATTATTATGTTAGATTTGATACATTTATATCCTAAGTTAAATGTAACATGATGAAATTATTTGTATGGTTTGTTTACATATTAACATCCAAATATTACATTTAACTATTTATATGTTAACTTCAACCTAATGTGATGGAATTACTTGCACTACATCTTAACATCCAAATATGTATTTTTATTTATTTATATATTTTTTTACTTATATCCCAACATGATGAAATTACTTGCATGATTTGATTACATCTTAACTTCCAAATATGTATTTTTATTTATTTATTTAATTTTTTTTATTTATATCCTAACTTAATATGTATTTTAATTTTATTCATTTATTTAATTTAATTTTATTTATATCCTAACTTACACCTAACATAATGGAATTAATTGCATGACCTGACTACATCTTAACATCCAAATAATATGTATTTTTATTTTATTTTATTTTATCTATTTGATATTATTTTATTTTATTTATATCCTAACATGATGTAATTACATGCTCGATTTGATTACATCCAAATATGTATTTTTTTTTTTTTTTTCCTATGTCGTAACTTAAACCTAACATGATGGAAATACCTGCATGATTTGACTACATCTTAACATCCAAATAAAATGTATTTTTATTTTTATGTTTATGTTTATTTATTTATTTTTTTTTTTACTTATATCCTAACTTAAACCTAACACGTTGGAATTACTTGCATGATCTGACTACATCTTAACATCCAAATAAAATGTATTTTTATTTTATTATATATATATATATATATATTTTTTACTTATATCCTAACTTAAACCTAACACGTTGGAATTACTTGCATGATCTGACTACATCTTAACATCCAAATAATGTATTTTTATTTTATTTTATCTATTTTATATTATTTGATTTTATTTATATCCTAACTTAAACCTAACATGATGGGATTACATGCTCGATTTGATTACATGATAACATCCAAATATGTATTTTTATTTATTTATTTTTTTATTCTATTTTTTTTTTCCTATGTCGTAACTTAAACCTAACATGATGGAAATACCTGCATGATTTGATTACATCTTAACATCCAAATAAAATGTATTTTTATTTTTAATTTAATTTAATTAATTTTTTTTTTTTTTTTTTTACTTGTATCCTAACTTAAACCTAACATAATGGAAATACCTGCATGATCTGACTACATCTTAACATCCAAATAAGATGTATTTTTATTTTTATTTTATTTATTTATTTATTTTTTTACTTATATCCTAACTTAAACCTAACACGTTGGAATAACTTGCATGATCTGACTACATTTTAACATCCAAATAATATGTATTTTTATTTTATTTTATTTTATCTATTTGATATTATTTTATTTATATCCTAACTTTATATATTATATTATATTCTAACCCTATGTATGTATGTATGTATGTATGTATGTATGTGTGTTATATATATATATATATATATATATATATATATATATATATATATATATATATATATATATATATATATATATATATATATATATATATACACACACACACACACACACACACACACACACATACACATACACATACATAATAACATTATATTATTCATGATTTGGTTACATGTTTATACTTACACCCAAATTTCCTAACCCAACATGATGAAATACCCTGCATAATGTGGTTACACATTTACATTTAGATAAAAATATTCCATTACAGTCAGATATTATTTTATATAATATATACATGTAGCAATTATATTTTTGTAACATTTATAATTTTGACATCTTATACAAACTATTCACATCCATCACTGCTGCTTTTGAAGGTTACATGTACAAAATGCCACTGAAAAGTGATTTTATGAATATATTATGGATTGCAGAAATGAGTTATCATGATGTACTCCCAGAATTGACCAACCCATTTTACTTTCATAATGTGATGTATTTGTGTTCACCCTAAATCAGACTAATTCAGCTTCCTTAAGGCTACTTATGTAACCCTTCAGACAACACACCAACCAGTCAGTTTTAATTATATGCAGCTGTGCACATCTCTAGTGTGTATAGTGTGAGTTTGTGTGTGTTTACCGGAGCATGCAGATGTAAAGTCCAGCGTCCTGCGCCGTGGCTGGTTGTATCCACAGGTACTCGCGGACTCTGAGCAATGTTTGTGATTTGCGGTCGATGGGCTGCTCCAGCTCCTGGGTGTGTGTGTGTTGGTACCACACCAGAGACTGACTGCTGTTCTGAGTGTAGTTGTAGAGCGTGGGATGAGAGAAGAGCGGACAGTAGATATATGCCACCTCCCCGTCATACACCCGCACCGAACCCTCGCTCCACACGCCCCAGTCGTAACACTGAACGTCTGAAACACACAAACACAACATAGACAAAATCTTAGAAACACACCTGCTTTAGAATATCAACTTAAACTAAATGAAATTAGACATGCAAAAGGTTTTTACATATTTTAGTTACAGTTTATTTGTAAGTAATTTTTTAGGGTTTTACTTTTAGTTAGCTATTAGTTAACTATTTAGTTTGAAAAACTGACAAAAAAATTTTTTATATAATATAAATCATTTGTATAATTATGTAAAAAAACAAACAAACAAAAGCACATTACTAATTTACTAACAAAAAATAAAATTGCATAAAACTAATAAATAAATTAATAAAATAATAAATATATATGAAAAAATATAAAATATATAATGAATTAAATGAAAAATAAAGAACCCGAGATGTTTAAATGTCAGAACTAAAGTACTAAAATTACTAAAACTGAAATAAAAAATACATGAAACCTATATAGAAATATTTCAGAAAAAAAAAAACTAATAAAATGATAAATTATGTGTAACAAAAATCACTAAAACTAAAATTTAAATGAAAACTGAAAAAAAAAAAGCTAAAATTACTAAAACTGAAATGGAAGTCTTTCAAAGCCATATAAAATATTAAAACAATAATATAAAAAATAAAAATGACAAACACAACAAAATATGTTATTTTATAAAAATAAAAGCCATTTCAAAACACTTAAACTAAAATTTAATATATAATAATAAAATAAATAAATAAATAAATAAATAACAAAATACATAAAAAAAAAATCACTAAAACTAAAATTAGAATAAAACAAAAGCTAAAGTTACTAAAACTGAAATATAAGTCAAATAAAGCTAGACAAAAATATATGAAAAAAAACAATAATATAAATAACATAAAAAATAAAAATGATGAAAGCTATAAAATGAGTAAAATTAAAACAGAAAAATGAAAATATAAAAATAAAAGCCATTTCAAAACACTTAAACTAAAATTAAAATAAAAACTGAAAGCAAAAGCTAAAATGACTAAAACTGAAATATAAGCCAAATAAATCTAGACAAAAATATATAAAAACAATAATATAAATAATAATATAAAAATAAATAAAAATGATGAACACTACAAAATGTGTATAAAAAAAAAAAAAAAAACTGAAAATATAAAAATAAAAGCCATTTTAAAACACAAAGTAAAATTGAAATAATAATAATAATAATAATAATAATAATAATAATAATAATAATAATAATAAGTAAATAAAATAAAAATAAGAAATGTATATAAATTATAAAAATAAAATTAAATTAACAATAAAAAACTGTAAGGTTTAATTGCAGATGTCAGAACTAAAATACTAAAATGACTAAAACTGAAATTAAAAATAAACGAAACCTATACAGATATATTTAATAAACAAAAAACAAACTAATAAAATGATAAATGTGTAACAAAATCACTAAAATTAAAATAAAAACAACACAAACACCCTCAGAAACATACCTTTGTAATCTCATATATTCAGAATGATCAAAATAGAAAGTTTGCAATCAAAAGTCAGAGATCTCAATATGATTTGATCAGCTCTATATTCATTTTAGAGCTTTATAAAGTCAGCTTTGATCACAGGAATAAATTACATTTTAAAATATGTTCACACAGACAAGTGTTATTTTAAATAGTAATAATATTTCACTATTTTTACTTTATTTTTGATCAAACAAATGCAGTCTTGTTGAGCAAAAGAGCCTTTTTTAAAAACATTAAAAAGAACTGAATTACTCCAATCTTTTGACCGGTTAATGTACTTCACTGAAACATAACTAATAACTCCATTACATCACCTGAACTATGAAAGCGACACATTTGAGCTATAAAATTTCCTCTGCATGGGCTCAAATACACACTTACACACTCAAACCCTTGCACACACACACACACACACACACACACACACACACACACACACACACACACACACACACACACACATTATTGCGTGTGAATCAATATAAGGTAATTGAGCAATCAAATTTATGACATGAACATGGTGTAAAAGTTAAAACATTAAAAAGGCGAATCAATTACAGCTTAAAACTCACACATCAGCAACTAATGCATCAATATGAAATTAATACCTAGGCACGCTCTTTCTTTCTCCCTCTCTCTCACACACACACCATGCAAAGAGAAATACACTTACAGTATGCAAACGCAGTACAGCATAATAATGAAAGATAAGGTGATTTGCTTAAATGCTGAACCTGCTAAACGTCAAAAAGTCAATTTAAATAAATTACCATCTCAAATCCGAGATAATATAGTTTTTATTTTTATATTTTCTGTTTTCATCTTAATTTTAGTCAAAGCTTTAGTGACTTTGTTGTGTGTTTTCATCAGTTTAAGTTTTAGTTAACAGTTGGCAATTAACTGAAATATAACTAATGCAATTACTAAAACTGAAATGTAAAAATATATTTTTATATTATTAATAATTTGCAATAATTTAAGGTTTTAGTTTACTATATTAAAACTGTTGGCAGTTAACTGAAATGTAAGTAATAAAATCACTAAAACTGCCACTTAAAATAATAATACAATAATACATGAAATGAAATAAATGAAATATAATGAAATATAATGAAATAAATGAAAATAAAGAAACTGAAATGTTTAAATGCTAATGTCAGAACTAAAATACTAAAATGACTAAAACTGAAATGAAAAATAAATGAAACTATACAGAAATATTTAAGAAAAAACAATGATAAATGTGTAACAAAATCACTACAATTTAAATAAAAACAAATGAAAACAAAAGCTAAAATTTCTAAAAATTAAATATAAGCCAAAAAAAGCTAGACAAAAATATTTATAAAAAACTGAAAATATAAAAACAAAAGCCATTTCAAAACACTTAAAATTTAATTGAAAATATAATAATAATAATAATAATAAAATATATATAAAAAAATACATATAAATAAAAAAAATATATATAAATATAACAGACTACAAAATTAAAATAATAAAAAAAAACTGAAAATATAAAAATAAAAGCCATTTCAAAACACTTAAACTAAAATTGAAAATATAATAATAAAATAAATAAATAAAAACAAATAAAATACTAAATATACATAAATAATAAAGATATATAATAAAATAAATAAATAAAAACAAATAAAATACTAAAAATACATAAATACAAAAAATAGATAATAAAATAGATGAAAAAAAAACCTGAAACGTTTAAAATTATTTTAATAGTAAAATTACGAAAACTGAAATTAAAAATAAAGGAAATTTATATAGAAATATTAAAGAAAAAAATACAAACTAATAAAATGACACGTTTGACAAAATCACTAAAATTAAAATTTTAAACAAAAAAGCTAAAATTATAAAATAAATAATAAATAAAAATGTACAATTAAAATAATCGAAAAACTGAAAATATAAAAATAAAACATTTAAACTAAAATTAAAATGTAAAAAATTATAATAAATAAATAAATACAAACAAAAAAAATACTAAATATCCATAAATAATAAAAATATAAGAAGATAAATGAAAAATAAAAAAACTGAAATGTTTAAATTCTGATGTCAGAACTAAAATACTAAAATTACTAAAAACTGAAATTAAAAACAAATGAAACCTATATAGAAATAAAAAAACTAATAAAATGATAAATGTGTCACAAAAATCGCTAAAACTAAAATAAAAACTGAAAAAAAAAATGAAATACAAGTCAAATAAAGCTATATGGAAAATTTAAGAAAAAAAAATAACAAAAATAAAAATGATGAACACTACAAAATTACTAAAACTAAAAACTGTAAATATAAAATTAAAAGCCATTTCAAAACATTTAAAGCTACTAGTATATAATAAACAATACTAAAAAACACAGTATGCATTATGTTATAATGCTAAATTCACACAAACGCTCCATGCAAACATAAACACACTTATGCAAACGCAATTTCAGTAAAATAATGAAAGATAAGGTGCTCTGTTTGAGTGTAAACGCTGATCCTGCTAACGTCAAAAAGTCTATTTAAATAAATTACCATCCCAAATCAAACTTACACTGCATAAACCACAAATACACCAATACACACAGATTCTCATTGGTAAACCACACACACACACACACACACACACACACATAGATGGGCAGGTGATGTCAGGATCTGTCTGTGGTCCGGCGGAGGGGGAGGACCGGCGGCGTGTGTGTGTGTGTGTGTGTGTAATTGGTCTGTCACTTTGTGACTGGGAGGGGATTAGTCTTCCTATTAAGAGTGTCTTAGTACAAGCGCTCACACGCCCCGCACGCCATTATAAATGACCCTCTTCTGGAACAATCCATTTCCTGTCCCGCAGCGGGAAGCCTTTTTAATTAACCCCTGCTTCCAGAGGTGCAACCGGCCCGTAATCCCATGACCGCACTAATATTATGACATATAACAGCACGTGCGATACAGCTGCCGGACGAAGCCTGAAAACAGCTGCTGTTGCATTATTCATGTATGAATATAAGGACTCTGCGTTATTTGCTTACTGCTGAAACTCGCTCGAGCGGGTTCTACATCGTTAGGCGTGATGTTAAGGTGCTCTGAAAGCATGAAGCCGGTGTCTTTAGGAGGCGCTTTCATACATCACGCCGTCTGTCAAGTCATCGACTCGCCGGGAAGAGCCTTCGGTTTGAGACGCAGACTATAAAACACCACCGGCTCGGGAGGAAACATCACTATAATGATTTCAGAAAGTCTTGTTTTTAGATACCCAACCTCATTTTGGAAGACCGCGCAAACGTCTCGGCTGCTTCTGAATGTTTAAACGTTGTTTAAAAGGATTTTGTAAAAAGTCTTGATCATCTTTCGATGTTAAATCTAGGTTTTTTAATAAGGAAACCAATTCATCTCTCCAATAGGGATGACTTGATACCATCATTTTGGCTTCGGACCAATACCAGACTAGGGCTGTCACGATTATGAAATTTGGCTGATGATTAATTGTCTGATTTAGGGCATTGATAATTATGACCACTATGGTGATTAATTGTCTGGTTCATGGTTTTGACACGCATTTTTTGCACTTTATTAAATAAATTGTTTTAAAGGATTGTAATTAGGGACAAGTAACAGTGAAACATTTCTGAAAACCAGAAACACATATGGATTTTTCTTTAATTTTACTTATTTATTTATTTACTTTGCTATCACGTCTATTCTTTCACCTCTTTGTACGTTCTCGCCACATACACTGCAACTAAATTCGGTTGTGCAGCTAATGTTAGAAGAAATGCTTTGTTGTGAAAAGTAGCCTACTGCACTTTATCTTTTTCACGACCCAATTTTCACGCCATAGTTCAAACGCGGGCCGGGCGTCGCTCGTGTTTTAGGCTTCTCCTTATTTTTATATTTTATACATACATCGGTTATAATTAATCAATTATGGTGATGAAAAAAACTTGGTGCGTTGGCGTAAACAACACAAGATTTCACGATTGCTTTCGCTTTCGTTTTCACTTCCGTGCCTTCAGCGCAGCTGGAAGAGATCCGCGTTCAAGTGGAAAAAAATACAAGCGTTTGCGCTGGCGCCTCAATGTAAAGCGCGCAGCTTCCACTCTCTACACAAACGATTGAATATGCACCTATTTTAATAGCTGAACGAGCTGTTTTTGAGAGAAGGAGGAAAAAAATGACAGACTCGGGTCGGATGGGCTCTAATGCAGTGTGTGCGAAACCAGACTGAACAACTAGTTCAAAATCATAGGGATAGCAGTAGAGCAACACTTCTTCTGTACATGTGGATTGATGTAGCATAATTTAAGGGATTTCAATCCCACATTTAAATGCGGGTGTCACTCCTGAAACTTACAGTGCGTATATGAACACAGCCTTTTTTGCGCAATAATCGCGGTTGTCTGAATTGACCGCGATTAGACAAAATAATCGCGATCAGACGGTTATTTAATAATCGTGACAGGCCTATACCAGACTGTAATACCTCAGTATTGATACTAAATCAATACCATAGGTGACAAATAACCAGCCTCAAAAGGTAAGTAAACTGAAAACAATTTAGTAAGTAATGTTAATACACTAAACATGCATTCATTTATCATTTATAACTCATTTTTGACCTAGATTAGTATGTGCTGTAATACTTAGGTCACCTTACCTAAAGAATTTTAAGTCAAAGTATTCAAAATCACATTATTATATCTCTCTCTCTCTGATTGTTTTCAAATTTCTGACTCAGCTAAAAAAAAGCATTAATTATCTGGGTCATTCTATAATTAGGGGTACATTTAGTATTTGACAATGTGAAGAAAAAAGTTTTCCATTATCCCAAAAACCCAAACAAAACTATCTATATTGTCTAAAGTGCTATATAAATAAAGGAGATCTGTAGGAATATGTGCATAAAATACCATCTATGTTTGCTACTGTCCACCATGTTATCTTTACTGGGTAACATAGTTGACAGTAACTTAGTTGACATTTTTAGGGTTTTGGGCCTGTAACTCGACACGGAAGCCTAGAAGTACTGACCATATGGTATGTTTAGAAATGTATTTTCAGAAACAAAACATATGTTTTAGTTGAATTGTCTTGTTAAAATTTAACAACACTGTTCACACTGAATTAATCTACTCTTGACACAGGTTTGCTAGTTTAACCAATATTACGGGAAAGTGAGATAACATAACTTCTAGTGTTTCATCCATGTGCTTAGAGGAAATTTCATCATACTGTGCAAACTATGTGAGAAGGGGACAAACTATTCCTTTTTGAGGGCGGTTTTCTACTGATTAACTTAGTTGACAATGGATTTTCATATCAAAATAAAACACAAAATAAACACTTATTATTTTTGAAGCGCACACCCAAATGTCTTGATATCCTAATCTAACTAAAGACAAAACTATGAAAGTAATTTATATTTGAGGTCATTTTCATTCATAAATGCAGAGCAGAATGAGCAACTTTATAAAATATATATAAATAAACTATTGTATTTTCATTTTAATTATTTTACAATATTGCATTTTATGTTTTTTATAGTTTATATTTTTTAAGTTTTGTTAAACTGACAAAAACACATAAAAAATTACTAAAACCTTTTACTTAAAATGTGTTTTAAAACAGAAAATCTAACGATAAAAGGAAATTCGAAATATTAATAAATACTACTATATTAATAATAATAGTAAAATAATACTGCATGCATCATGTTATAATGCTAATATGTTTAATTCAAGTATTAATATACCAGTATAATTTTTTTTTTACATTTATTATTAATATTTTGAATTAGATTTTATTTTTACATTGATTTGAAAGTTTCATCATTTTTGTTGATTTTAAATATATCTATGTAGTTTTTATTCATTTTAGTTTTAGTTAATTTAATTTTAGTTATTTAAGTAAAATTTTCCAACACTTAAACTAAAATTGAAAATATAATAACATTAATAAATACACGAAAAAATAACAAAATTATATATATATAAAAAAGTAAATAAAAAAATTGAAATGTTCAAATGCTGATGACAGAAATAAAATATTACTAAAACAAATAAAAAATAAATTAAACTTATATAGAAATATTTCATTTAAAAAAATAACCTAATAGCAAATGTATTTTAAGTTAATAGTAAATGAAAGTTAAATTTTATTATAGTATAGCAAGTAAAACTAAATGAAATTAGACATGCTGCAAACAGTAATTACAGTTTAAGTTTTTGTTTATTTTAAGGTTTTAGTTTTATATATAGTAGAATATACTAGTATAATTGACTACATCAAAACTGTTGGCGGTTAACTAAAATGTAAGTAATAAAATTACTAAAACTGAAAAGAAATATAGAAATTTAATAATAATAATAATAATAATATTATATATATATATATATATATATATATATAAACCTAAAACTGAAATGCTTCAATTACTAAAACTGAAAAAATAAACCTATGTGTGTATGTATATATATATATATATATATATATATATATATATAAGCTAAAAGTACTGAAATATAAGTGAAAAAAGCTATATAAAATATACAAAATTACTAAAATGTAAATGTTACAGTTGAAAACAACTATGGTATAAATAGTACTATATTGATAATACTAATTAATTTAGTATCCTGAATATACTAGTATAATTTTTTAATATTTATTATTAATATTTTGAATTAGATTTTATTTTCACATTAAACTGAAAGTTTTAATTCTGTTTATTCTAAACATATCTATAAATTTTTTATGCATTTTAATTATTAGCTTTAGTTAACTTACTTTTAGTTATTTTAGTACTTCAAGTTAAAATAAATGAAAATGAGAAATGTTGCCTTGGCTGAAATATAATGTTAAGTTTTTATTGTATTTTATTATTTAATTTTATTTAAGTAACAAACATGTTGTTGTCATTCAAACAGCAAGAAAGCTAAATAAACACTATAGTACTACAGAAAATATAAAACATTCATCATTCTGTGTCCTTAAAAAAATGCAAAAAAAAAAAAATCTGTGGATAACCAAAGCTTTAAAAATGAGCTGGAAAACTCATTTCCATCCGCCTTGTAAACATTTATACCAGATTCATTCACTCTTTCTCATTTTTTTGCATCATTCAGCACTATTTCTGTAGATGTAGATGTAGTTTCTGTGATTTAACACAGACCTCTGGAGAGGCTCCTGCTGATTGGTGGGAAGATCTAATGTGAGCCTGCTGATCGGATCAATTATTCAAATGTGAGATCTGATTGGTTGCTGATAGATTAGGAGGATGGATATAGTCTCTGGGCAAGACAGCAATAGAGGATTCATCCTTCACCTGCCACGGACCGACCAATCACAGCCGCTCATTCAGACTCGACTCTCACCTGATTGGACGCTGGCTTGAGTGACAGATGAGGAGAAGCCGCCCATCTTTAAAACGCAGAGGCAGAGAAGTGTGAAGACCAACGGCATCCTGGACAGAAAGAGAGAGAGAAAATGAGTTTGTGTTCAATTGGCTGCCTACATTTCATCAGACGTTCACTCAGTTTATTATCAGACTCCATAAAACACTCCTGAAGGTGTTTTTACTACGCGACAGCTTTAAGAGTGCCAGAGTAGGAGAGAAATTAATGGAATCAGAAAGAAAAGCAAGGTCCCCATGTTAAAACATGAGTGCAGACTGGTTGTTACTGTAGCTGAAGCTACAGCTTTCTATAAATGTATCTCGTTGCAGTTATGGCTGAATTTACATTACTATTACATTGTTTCAGAAAATATCAGCTTATCAGAACAGCACAATTTGTGAATGAATCTTTCAGAGTCAATTATGTGAACTGGATCAACTGATTCATTGAAAATGTACTAAAAAGGTCACTTTCTTCAAATATATTTAAACGCATAAGCATTTAAAACATGCATAGTGTTGTTATTGTTTACTAACACTAAAACTATTATTATAATTTTCAGTAATTCAAATAACTTAAAATAAAAACATAAAAAACAAAATTACTAAAACTTAAACTGAAATTAAAAACTTAAACTTAAAATATAAAAATAAAAGCTGAGTTATATCTTTTCAATATTTTTTTTTTTTTTTTTCAAATGTATTAAATTATATATATTAAAAAAAAAATCAGTAAAAGAAATAAAGGTAAAATAAAATTAATTGAAAAAATATTAGATGGAAAAACTTTAAATGATTAAAACTGAAATAAATTAAAGCTATACAGCACATTAAAAAACAAACTAAAAATCTTAATAAAATGGCAAAAGCACATTTCAAAATTACTAAAACTTTAATATGAAAATGAAATCTGAAAATATAAAAATATAATTAAAAAATTAAATTGTGAGTGGATTTCTTCAGACATATTTAACTGCATATTAAAAATGCATGCATTTAAAATAAAAGCTATACACGCAGGAACTTTAGTTTATTATTCAGATAGGATTTGAAAAGATACTCAAAAGATCACTTTCTTCAAATATATTTAAATGCATAAGTATTTAAAACATGCATAGTGTTGTTATTGTTTACTAAAACTAAAACTATTATTTTTAATTTTCAGTAATTCCAATAACTTTAAGTTTAAATACTAAAAATGACAAAAATCAAAGCTATATAGATACTAACAAAATATATAAAAACATAAAATTACTAAAACCTAAACTAAAATTAAAATGAAAACTTAAAATATAAAAATAAAAAGTTAGATCTTTTTAATATTTTTTTTCAAATGTATTAAATTAAATAAAAAAAAAATCTATAATAGAAATAAAGTTAAAATAAAATTAAAATTAATTAAATGCATAAGCATTTAAAACATGCATAATGTTGTTGCCGTTTATTAAAAATATTACATATAATTTTTAATAATTGCAATAAAGTTAAAATAAAAATTGAAATAAAAACCGGAAATTTAAGCTTAAATACTAAAAATGACTAAAACTAAAATAAAAAATAAAAGGTATATACATATAAAAACACAAAAAACATAAAATGACTAAACATTCAACTAAAACTAAAATCTAAATTGTTCTTTTAAGTTATATCTTTTCAACAATTTGGGTGATTTTTATATATACAGTATCTCAAAAAAGTGAGTACACCCCTCACATTTCAGCAACCATTTTAGTATATCTTTTCTAGCTATTAAAATATGCATAGTGTTTATATTGTTTACTACAACTATTAAAAATAGTTTTCAGTAATTGCAATAACATTTAAAAAATAAATAAAACTTGCAATAAAAACCTTTGAAATTTAAGCTTAATACTAAAAATGACTAAACCTAAAATAAAAAATAAAGGTACATAGATATTAAAATAAAAACTAAATTACTAAAACTTAAACTACAATTAAAATGAAAACTGAAAATCTAAAAATAAAATCGAAATTGCTCTTTTGTTGTTGTTTTCCAAATATATTTAAATGCATATCAAAAATGCACATATTTAAAACATCGATCCAGTTGATTTCTTCAGACATTTAAATGCATTCAAATATTTATAATAAAAGCTAAATATATAGGAACTTTAGTTTATTATTCAGATGTACAACAGGTACAAAATGCTGACTAAAATGCTCTTTTTAAACAAGAATAAATGATCAACTGTAAGTGGCACTGTAATGGTGTATGTGAACATATGGAGCACCAGCTTGATTGAATTTCAAATGTTAAAACTAAGCCCTGCGCCCTTGAATGAATGAACCATCCTGTGCCAAGAGAGAGACAGACTGAGAGAGAGAGAGAGAGAGAGAGAGAGAGAGAGAGAGAGTGATGGATAGTGTTGGACAGCAACCGTCTCTTCACTGTCACCCCAGCAACATACATCACTGGCCTGTAATGGCACAACACACACTCAAACACACACACACACACACACACACACACACACACCTACCAACATTAGAGTCAAACAGCGAGCTGTGTAAGTAATCATTCATACACCCAACGATAAAAAATTCTAATGGTTTCACACACAGTGATTCATAAAAACAAATCAATGGGTTAAAAAAGCCTTTAACTTAATGATTTATTAATGGCCTCATATCATTTTTATCATATTTATGCCACAACTATAACCATGTCCTGAATATTGGAGGCCATTTCATGACCATTTAATAATGGCTGCTTTTAAAATAATACTTATAGGATTTAACAGGATTTAAGGCAATAAAAAAACAAATCATTAAGACATTTTAACGATTCTGGCTCAAATGTGAGTTCATAATCCATAATAACACTTCCTCCAGTGAAAAAGTCTACCTCCTGTTGTCTCTTACATTAAAATTTAGCCACATCATATATTTATTTATAGCCGTTTTGGACTGTTTTGGCTTGTAGATAGTACTTGATCAGTCCAGATTTCTCTCCTGATTCAGACTACTTTTTATTATGGATTATGGGCTTGTATTTTATTTAAAAACATCTTAATGATGGGTTTGTTTCTCACAAACACGTATCTTTTGGCTTTTCAAGATGTTAATTGATGGACTGGAGTGGTGTGGATTATTAGTGGTACTTGTGGATTATTGTGGTTTTTGTCAGCTGTTTGGACTCTCATTCTGACGGCACTCATTCACATCCACTGGTGAGCAAGTGATGAAATGCTACATTTCTCTAAATCTGGAAAAAATATCAGCTTTACAAAACAGGTCAAATTTCATAATCTTGTAGTAATTAGTCAAGGATTTCAACAAAACAGTACAATTTGTGAATTAATGGTTCACGAATGAGTCAAATATGTGAACTGGACCAACTGATTCACTGAAAAGATACAAAAAAAGTTTCTTCAAATATTTAAATGCATATTAAAATGCATGCATTATTCTTTACTTGAACTGAAACTATTTAAAATGCAAAACTCAAATTTAAGTTTAAATATTAAAAATACAAAAACTGAAATAAAAAAACTATATAGATATAAAAAACATAAAACGACTAAAATAAACTAAAATCAAAATGAAAATATAAAAAAAAATTGATTTGTTCAAATATATTTAAATGCACATTAAAAAAACTTGTATAAAATGTGTCTAGCGTTGTTTTTGTTAACTAAAATTAATACTAAAAATCATTTTCAGTGATTAAATTAAAGATAAATAAACTGCGAATATAAATATTAGATAAAAAACCTAAAGTAAAAATTAAGTTTTAAAATGACAAACTAAAAAAATATTAATAAATTAAAGCTGTATAAAAAATAAATAAATAAATAAATAATAATAAAATGACGTAAAGCGCATTTATCAGCTGTTTGGAGTCCCATTCTGACGGCACCCATTCACATCCATTGAGCAAGTGATGAAATGCTACATTTCTCCAAATCTGGAGAAAACATCAGCTTTACAAAACAGGTCAAATTTTATAATCTTGCAGTAATTAGCAAACTGTTTGCCAAGTCAAGGATTTCAACAAAACAGTACAATTTGTGAATTAATGGTTCATGAATGAGTCAGATATGTGAACTGGAGCAACTGATTCATTGAAAAGACTCAAAAAAAGTTTCTTCAAACATTTAAATACATATTAAAATGCATGCATTAAAAACATGCATTGTTATTCTTTACTAAAACGATTTAAAGTCATTTTCAGTAAGAAAAACTCAAATTTAAGTTTAAATACTAAAAATGGCAAAAACTGAAATAAAAATACAACTATATAGATATGAAAAACATAAAATTACTAAAACAAACTAATATGAAAACATAAAAACAAAATGAATCATTTGATTTGTTTAAATATATTTAAATGCATAATAAAAATACATGTATATAAAATGTGTCCAACTAAAATTAAAACTATTAATTTAATTACTGAAAATTATTTTTAAAGATAAATAAAACACAAATATAAATATGAGATGAAAAACAAAGCAAAATTTAAGTTTTAAAATGTAAAAAAAAAAAATTAATTAAAGCTGTATAGAAAATTAAAAAACAAAAAATTAATAAAATGACGCAAAGCGCATTTATCAGCTGTTTGGACTCCCATTCTGACGGCACCCATTCACTGCAGAGAATCCATTGGTAAGCAAGTAATGGAATGACATTTCTACAAATCTGATGAAAAAACAAATTCATCTACATCTTGGACGACCTGAGGGTGAGTAAATTGTCTTTTTAAAGTGAATATTTATTTATTTATTTTTTTTATGATGTTGTCGTCCTGATTTATGCAGCATTGAACTGTTTTTGCTTCCAGACAGTCCAGACAGTTACCTGTAAGTTGCAAAAATGTACTCATGAAAATTAGTTTTCAGGAATTCTTTTTGATTATCTAACTGTTTTGACTGGACAAAGAATTTAATTGCAAAAAAACAACGCGACACACGCCAGCAGCAGCGGCAGACGGACCCGAAGTCTCGGCAGAGTCTCTGAGTCTCAGCTGAGACTAAATAAAATGATCGAAAACCTAATTAGAGCAGTTAGTGTGATGAGTCCAAAATAACGACATCATCTCCAAACGCTCCAATTCAGATAAAATCTCCATCCTGCTTATCTGAGCGTCACAAATGTGCGTTTTAATTTCCCTGAGATGCATTAGGGCCAAATTAGAGCATCATGGGAATTCATTAGACTCATCTTTCAAAACCCACTTCATCGATTCGCACAAGTTTGAACGAATCGCTAAATTACTTAAAAGGGTAAGCTCCAGAAACGCTTCATTATTTGTTTTGGGGGGAAATCGGATTACGATTGATCGATGCAGTGCTTGTCCAGAGAGAGACGCGTGGAGCGCGGAGACGGGGGACGAGAGGGGCCGCGGGGGCCACAAAACCCGGTCAAATAATCTATCGGCGGAGAGTAAGTGGCCAATTAGTCACGTAACTGTACTGAAAATACATTACAACACACACACATGTCCGTTTTTATATCATGGTGGGAATTTACCATTCACTTCTATTGCTTTTATATTGAGCTCATTATATTTGCTGATCATACAAACATTTTGGGATTTTTAGATATTATTTTTCCCTGTTTTCCTCAAGGTAGTTCTCCACAATGTAGGTTTTACTATAATTGCATCGTAATTGCATAAGTATGCTTATATAAGATGGTAATTATGGTTCAAATTAAAATCAAAACTATAAAAAAAAATGTTAATTGAAAATAAAACTTTAACATATGATTTTCAAGGCAATATTTTTTCATTTTGATTTAACTGAACTTGATGTACTAAAAAACTCAAACTGAAAAATGAATAAAAACTACACTTAAAAAAATAATACACAAATACACAATAAAACACAACATAATTGTGACCCTGGACCACAAAACCAGTCTTAAGTAGCACTGGTATATTTGTAGCAATAGCCAAAAATACATTGTGTGGGTCAAAATTATAGATTTTTCTTTTATGCCAAAAAATCATGGGGTATTAAGTAGAGATTATGTTCCATGAAGACATTTTGTAAATTTCCTACTGTAAATATATCAAAATTAATTTTTTGATTAGTAATATTCATTGCTAAGAACTTAATTTTGACAACTTTAAAGGCAAATTTCTCAATATTTTGATTTTTTGCACCCTCAGATTCTACATTTTCAAATAGTTGCATCTCAGCCAAATATTGTCCCATACTAACAACACCATAAATCAATGGAAAGCTCATTCAAATAGTATATAGTACTAAAATAACACTGATGCATAAACATAAACTGATCTACATATGTGAATATGGATTTTAGCATCATAAAGTATCATAAATGTGTGCTTTTAATCCATATTCAGTCTTCTTACGACTGTAGATTCATTTACAGGCATTCGTTTAGTCATAAATGTTCATAATTGCTCATGAATGAGTCATATTTGTTCTACTTACATGGTGCCGGTGCACTTTTTTGTTGAAAATCAGATAATAAGGGAGTGATCGCTGCTGTGATAGCCCAGAGAAAGATGCGGAAATGGACTGAAGATGAGATGATCTATCAAAAAAATGAATCAACATACAGTAAATGACCAATTAGTCACATAAAGAGAACCAAACGCACACCCAAAACATCTCAAATACAAAAAACAATGCAGGCATTTTATCTGCAGTCACAGCATTAAAAAGCAAATAAAGACTTTAGTAGATTATATGCAGATAGTGCAGGCAGAATTATAAATTAAAAATGCATGCACAAACTTTAATAATTATATTAATATACAATAGAACATTTAAATGTGAAAATAAATAAATAAATAAAATATATACTTTTAAATATATACTTTTACTTCAAACTCACTAAAATCCAGGTCTCAGCCCAAACAAAAGAACCTCTACTTAGGTAGAAACCTATACATCGGAGCCTGATAAAAATGCATTTTTTAAAGAACGACATCAGATGGATTTAGAGGCTTTTGCATCTGAACTCTTCATATTATAATATTATATTATATTATATATATATATATATATATATACACACACACACACACACACATTTTATACAAATAATATAAAAATAAATATATATTTAAAGAGTTTTAAGAATTATATTAAATATAAGGCTTTTTATGATTCACAGTAAAGTGCAAATAAAGTACAAATAATCCCTGTGGTGCAAATGACATGTTATTGAAGTACAAATGTGGTTCAGAATAGTAAAATGTGCCAAATTTGTACTTTTACTAACTATCTATTCTAAAACTGGGTCCATAATGCATGCAGAACCTGAAAGCATTCATTTTGCAGTAGAGATGTTGAGATATTAAACCGCTTTACTTACATGGTCCCGATGCAGGTCTGATTCTTCTCTTCAGTCCGGTTCCTTCTGCAACAGAAACACAAACTTAGAGCAGAACAGATACAAACCATCTGTCTCCACTGATCCTGCTCTCTCTCTCTGTCTGTCTGCCGTCTCTAACCCACTACACCTTCGCTCTCCCTCCCTTTCTCTCTCTCTCTCCCCGTCAGGCGGGACGGGCGGATGATTTAACGGACCCCTCTGCGCGTCACTGTAAATCGTTAAGGCAAACCGGCGGGACTCTCATCCAATCAAAGCGATGCGCTCGAGCGCATATTTCACATCCATCTCACCTGAGTGTGGCGCTGGAATTACGAGCGCGCGTTCAGGTGTGATGAACACTCGCATACAGAGGAAGTTAAACATGATTATGAATCAGGTAACGTGTGGAAACTTACATGTAACTGCACTCAGATGGTAATAACATGCTACTTTGATTTATATTGTGTGAGGACGCTTTTATTTTCTTCCAAAACACTACACTGCAACAAAACCTCCACAGCATTTTTATCAGTTTATCTTTATGCACATAATATTTCATGCATATAACAATTTCCTGCTCCATGATATAATCAAACGCAATTGTAAGCACTCATTTTAAAGGTAGTCTGATCTAACATGGCATAATTTTTTGAATTATCATAAATATTTTAAGATAAGGCCCGATTTAATAACCTTCAAGAAGCATAAACAACAATAACTAAACAAAAGGACATATGTTTTGATGTTATAAAATGTCAAAAGTGTCATTTCTGAAGTGCTTATTTTGTTTTGTTTTTAACCATTTACATACATTAACATACCACTATAAAATTATTTTAACATACATTTAATATATGAAAAAATCTATATAATTTATTTTGACACAGAGAGACATATATTATAACATGTTTTGTCATATTGTACTCATTAAAAAAATAATACCCCAAACATTATGAAATAAAATTAGCATAAAGTGTAATTTTTTAAGTGCTTACTGAGTAACTATTTAAAGATTTCACGTGTAAAAAAAATGGTTAATTATAAAACACATACACATATATATATATATAAAATGTATAAAAATATTACAAAAATTGTCATATATTGCACATGCATAAAAATATTATTTATTTATTATATTATTTCTTATAATTAAAACATATTTTGTCCTATTGTACCCATTTAAAAATAACACCAAAAAAAATTGAAAATAATATTATCATAAAGCGCACACACACACACACACACACACACACACATACATATAGATTTTTTTTGGGGTACAAATAATATAAAAATAAATATATATTTAATAAAGTGTAATTTTTGACTTTTAAAGTGCTTATTTTGAGTAACTATTAAAATGTGTGTTTGTATATATATAATTAATACTGTACATGCACACATATAATTCACTTCTTATGTTATTTCTTATAATTATTTCTTATATTTAAATAGTGTAATGTGTTAAACTGCATCTGTATCTACATGTAATCATACAACAACAATACAATTAAACCTTTTAAAAATTTTAAATATTATATAGTATTATTTACTCATATAATTTGCAATAATAAAAATAATAATACAATTATAATGTTTAATATTGTACATAGATATATCATTTATTTCTTATATTTATTTTTTTTATATTATACTATTGTAAAGTGTTAAACTGCATCTATATCTACATGTAATCATACAAAAACGGTACAATTAAATCTTTTATCTTTTTAAAAAAAATATTATATATAGTATTGTTTACTCACAGATACATAAATACATACATTTATGTTAGCTACCTATACTGTATTAAGTGTGGGACAAATTATCTTTAATCAAAGACTTCTGTCAGATGTGTTTTTGTTGTTGCTCCATCAATGTCGAATACAAATATATATTTCCATCATTACACACTTTTCTGTCGTGCCTAAGAATCTCATTGAATGATCAATATAATCATATAGGCTACAGCAGCATTTACATGCTTTACATGTGGCTCTTCAAAGTTCTTCAGAAAATACCACAGAATTACTGTGGTACCAAAACGCTGGCACTTTCAGACACTTTCCTGTTAGTGAGACTGAACAGAGGAAGTGGGATTCATCAAAAAACCGCAGGTAAACACGCGTCCACATGTCGATAAAGCTCATAAAACAGCACGAATGAAAGAATTTAAGACACCAACCTGCTGGCGTGCTCCCTGAAGACACGTTCGCGTCCCGTTTCTGTCCTTATTAAACGCTGGTTTTGTGACGGTTTAGCTGGCGGCGAACGTTTCCGTGTTTCTCCATTGTGAACGGAAACAAACGCTCAGATTTACGTTCACATCAGATCGTTTCAATTCAGGCTCCTCCCACGGAAAAGCAGCGTTTGCACAATCTCTCAAACACGCGCGTCAAAAATACTCGCCGCACACCGGTCGCGCAACGCAACGCGACTCTACTGGAACTGTCCCATTAAAATCACCGAAGCGCTCCATGCTGCGCGCACGCGCGTCAGTGCGCGTGCTAGAGTTGCTCTCGGAACTAAAGAGCAGCTTTGAAGTTAAAAGGTCAGTTCATCGGTTTATACATTTCTTTTAAATGTTTTAAATATATTTTTTATATCTAAATAAAAATATCAATTTTTTTATATCTATTATATTTAAAGTATACATTTTAAAAATGTTAAATAATTAAAATAAAAAAATAACATATGAATTTAAACATATTTCTTTTTTATTATTATTTAAATAATATATATTATTAAATAAAATTATAAATAATAATATAGTAGTATTTTCATATTATATTATTACAAATTAAAATGAAATGTGAAATAATAATTTCAAATTTTGAAAATACATTTAAAATAATAATGTAGGTATATATTATATATAAATTAAAAACTATTATTTTATATTTTGTTATTATTTTTAATTATTATTTTCAATAATATGATATTGTTCATATATTATATTATATATTAACACATAAAAAATGTAAAGATAATAAAATTAAAAATAGAAAATAATAATATATATGTATATATTATATATTCATTAAAATACTATTGTTTTATTTTGTTATATAATTTTATTATTTTAAATAATACTATATTATTTATATTATATTATATATTAAATATTTAAAATAAAATAAATTATATTTTCAAATAAATATTTTTTATTTTCATTATTATTGTAATAACATATATTATTAAATACAATAATGAATAAATAATAATATATTATTAATTTAATATTATATTATATTATTACAAATTAAAACATTATTTATAAATAAAATGATAAAATTATATTCATACAATAATAATAATAATAATAATAATAATAATAATAATGTATGTATGTATGTATGTATTATATATAAATTACTATACTATTATTTTGTTATTTGTATTCATTTGTATTATTTTTATTTTAAATATTATATATTAAATATTTAAAGTAAAATAATAAATTATATTTTGCAAGAATTAAAATAATATATATGAATTTAAATAAATACATATTATTTTTTCATTATTAGTTTAATAATATATATTGTTAAATAAATTAATAATTAATAATATATTAGTATTTTAATAATATATTATTAAAAATTAAATCTAAATGTGAAATAATAATTTAACATTTTGAAAATACTTTGAAAATAATAATATATGTATATATTATATATAAATTGAAATCCTATTGTTTTATTTTGTTCTATATTTGTACTATTTTTAATCATTATTATTTTAAATAATTGTATTATTTATTATTTATATTTAATTGTATTATTTATATTTATATTAAATATTTAAGATAAAATAATAAATTATATTTTAATATTATTGTAATAATATATATTATTAAATGCAATAATTAATAAATAATAATATAGTTTTATTTTAATAATATATTATATTATTACAAATGAAAACATTATTTATAAATAAAATGACAGAATATATATAATAAAATCTAATAATAATAATAATAATAATAATTACTTTGAAAATAATAATATATGTATGTATTATATATAAATTACAATACTATTATTTTTTTATTATTATTTTTATTTTAAATAATATATTTTTATATTATATTATATATTAAATATTTAAAGTAAAATAATAAATTATATTTTGCAAGAATTAAAAAAAATATGAATTTAAATAAATGTGTATTATTTTTCATTATCATTTGAATAATATATATTGTTAAATAAAATAATCATTAAATAACAATATATTATTATTTTAAGATTATAGCATAATAATACAATTATTAATTATTATTTTAAATAATATTAAATAAGTTATATTTTCTAAAATAATATTTATTTTTTAATGAATTAATTTCTATTCTATTCTATTCTATTCTATGTACTCACCCCAGTGTCTCATGTGTAACTATGCAGTTGATTTAATCTTACACATCATTATTGTGTGTTTTGAAATAGTTTTCAGTGTGACTGTAATTGTGTATTATAGTGAAATGTTTGTGTTCGAGAGACAGAAGGTTAGTTATTGTTAGTTAGTTAGTTAGATGTATGGTGTGTAGAGTGGTCAGATGTGTGATTTAGTGTGTGTTTGTGAATGTGAGTCCTATGATACATAGCTTATAATGTTTGTGTGTGTGATTTACAGTTATGGATCTGCATCACATTTGTAAATCAAAGCCAGTCCTGTTTATTTTATCGATATTTACATCCAACGTCTCCCTGACTCATGCGTTTTTCTGTGAACTTTAATTAATACTGTTTATGTGTGTTTATGTGCGGGAGAATAATCAGACCGCTGCTTTCTTTACTGAGGTTTAATCTTAAATGAACACCACAGCAGTTTCTGAGCTGATCAGACACATTAAAACAACTCTTTTATATGCTAATCATTTGTATTTTTCAGCTATATGCAGTTCTTTGTGGACTGCAGAAATATTTTATTAGCATTTATGCATCTGTAAAGCAGTATATTCAAAGTATGCGTTCTATTCTATTCCATTCATTCCATTCCATTTATTGTTACATTTATGTATTTCCTCACGAATGCATGTATGTACGAATCTGTGTATTTATTTATTTATTTAAAAAAATATATATTTAATTTTCTTTAGAAAAGAATATAGTTTAATTATAGTTAGACTTCATAAAATAAATACAATTAATTTTTCTTTTTAATTTTTAATTATAGTAAATGTATTACTTATTTTCCTTTATTATTTTTGCCATTGATATTAAATTAGTTTTTTTGTTTTTTGTCCTCTTTTTTTTAGTTTTTTTTTTTTATTATTGTTATGATTTCTTTATTCACACATGCATTTTTTATTTGATAAAATAAATATAATTCATTTTTAATTAAATGTAGTATTTGTTTTTGTATTACAAATGTTTTAATAATTATTTTTATATTGGTTTATAATTTATTTATTTATTTATTTTTTAAAGACAATTTTTTAAAAAAAGTATTTATTTTATTTATGTTTACATTTATATATTCCCATATGTATTTATTTAAATATTTCTATATTTATTTTTAAATATTTCCTTAATTTTCTATTAAGTTGTTTATTATTTTTGGAATAGAATAGAATATGGTTTAGTTTAATGACATCATAAAATAAAATAAAAAAATTAAAAACATATTTATTTACACATATTTATTTTCATAATTATGTTATATAAGGTAATTCAATTATTTGATTAAATAAATACAATTAATTTTAATTAAATTTTGTCTTTTTTTTATTAATTATTATTTTCACATAGGTTTTTACTTTTTTATGTTTACGTATGTATTCGTTTAAATATTTCTTTATTTCTTATTAAATATTTCCTTTATTTTCTATTAATTAATTTATTATTTTTGCAATAAAATATAGTTTAGTTTAATGACTTCATAAAATGCATGTTTAATTTAATTAAATGTAGGCTATTACTTATTTTGCTTTATTATTTTTGGAATTTAGATTTTTGAACCCTCATTTTTAATTCTTTTTTTGTTTGTTTGTTTGTTATGGTTATTTATTCACACATGTATTTATTCTCATAATTATGTTATATAAAGTCACTAAATTATTTGATGATATAAATACAATTCATTTTTTATTAAATTGTGTCTTTTTTGTATTCATTGTTTTTCCTTTATTTGTTATTTTCATATTGGTTTTTACTTTATTTTGTATTATTTTATCCTCTTCTTCTTATTCATTCCTACATGTATTTATTTTAATATTTATACATGCATTTATTTGTTTTCGCAGGTTTAGTTCTCCTGTGTTGTTTTTGTGCTGTAATGCTTCCATCTAGCGGCTGTTGTCAGTATTCCTCCTGAATCCCGCTGATGTGCGACATCTGCGTTTCTCGCGCCCCCTGCTGACCGCCGTAATGTACGTGCGCTGCGTCAGCACAATATCTGCTGCTCTGGCACATTTACAGGCACTTTTACCTCGCTGTTAATCCTTTTAACGAGTAAAAACCTGGCAAGTTATAAAACAGAACCGAGAAGGTGACCTTGCTCCACATCTTCAGATTGATGCGACGTGAGTTTTGTTTACAGAATTTACAAACTCACATGTGAACGCGCATCCCATCCGCCCACATACTTCACTGCGCCAACACTGCACTGACAAAACAACACCAGCAGGTGGCGCCGTTTAATAGCATAAAATATTAATCAAATAAATATTAAATACCATCCCAACACAAAGTATTTTAAAAACGTAATTATAAAATGATTGTTTATGCTGTAATAGGTCTATGTTTAAATATATTTAAATATTTTATTTTGTACATTATAATATTGTTTTATTACTTTTTTAATATTTATTATATTTTATTATTTTTATATTATATATTTATTATATTTTATTGTAATTATATGTTTGCATTTTTTTATTTTTAAAATAAAATATTATACATATATATATATATATATATATATATATATATATAAAATTAGAAATTATGTCAGTTCAGAACACATAATTACAAAAGGATTTTTTAAAATAAATTTATTTATATATTATATATGCTATAGTAAATCTACGTATATCTTCAAAATATAAAAATACAATAATAGTGTTTTTATAAAATGCAATCTACACAGAACTACAAGAGAAAGTGTAGTTTAGAATAAGTTATAATATATAATAAATATTTTAAAATGTTTTAAGCTCAGAGTAGTCTACTTTAAAAACATAATTACAAAAAGAGATTATATAACAGATATATTTAAATATTACATTTATATGCTATAAAAAATTATTTATATTTTAAAAACTGAAAAATACAATGCATGTATGTAATTTATAATATAAAATAAATAAATATTACAAATTATCACTTTAAAAATAAGTACTTTAAAAACATAATTACAAAACATATATATATATATATATATATATATATATATAATATTACAAATTATTACTTTATAAATAAGTACTTTAAAAACATAATTCCCAAAAATATATACATATATATATATATATATATATATATATATATATATATATATATACTATAATAAATATTATGTATGTACATTTTTAAAATAATTTATTATTTATTATTTTAAATGTTTTTGGCCTTTTTTTTAGAATTTATAATATGAAACAGTGTTATTGAGATTTTTAAAAATCTGGCTTAACATCTTTAGCACCTGAAACATTGGCATGTGAAAACATTGCTTCAAATAAAGCGTGAACACAGGTGAGATCTTCAGGAATCCTCTGGAGAAGTTTTGCTTGAAGAGTAGAAAAGCGTCTCACGCAAACATCTGTCATCAGCTCTGAGCTTTCAGAATAGACCAGCTGCTAATTTTAGCTGGATGTGAGAGGATTTAGTTTGCATTTCAAGCACCGTCAAGACGAACACATCAGCCTTTAAAGCCTCTGGTGTTGAAGAGAAGAAAGGCTTCATTTAAAGCCTCCCCGTGAATCTGCTCCTCTGTGATTTTATAATTATTTAGCCTTCAGAATGTAAAACCTCCAGGAAACCGATTAGTCACACTGTTACGACACTGACAGCATCATTTCAGCAAAACTCCAACTCACATAACCTACAAACTTAGAAAATATCGGAAGATGTGCTTTAAAGTTTTTAAATAATAATATAATAAAATATATGAATAGTCTTCACGTATAAATAGTACACTACTGTTCAAAAGGTTTGGGTTCAATACGTTTTTTAAATTATTATTATTATTTTTTTACTTTTGAACTTCCTATCAAATGATGCTGAAAATTAATTGTAAGGGTGTAGGTAGCCTATGTTTTTGGCATTTAATTGTTTGATCAAAATATTAAATATCTAAACTAGCATCTAACTACTGAGTTTTTTTTATAACTGTACTGCCTTAAGAGTTTGATGTTTTGAACTTTGCTCCAAAGTCTCGATCTGAATCAAATGATTCACCAACCCGCACCGTAGTCCCGTTCTGAATCAAAAGATTTGCGAACCTGCTCTGAAGTTCCGATCTGAATCAAATGATTCGCGAACCTGCACCAAAGTCCCGATCTGAATCAAATGATTCACGAACTCGCACCGAAGTCCCGATTTGAATCAAATGATTTGCGAATCCGCACTGAAGTCCCGATCTGAATCAAATGATTCGCGAACTTGTACCAAAGTTCCAATCTGAATCAAAAGATTTGCAAACCTGCTCCGAAGTTCCGATCTGAATCAAATGATTTGCAAATCCGCACCGAAGTCCTGATCTGAATCAAATGATTTGCGAACTCACACCAAAGTCCCAATTTGAATCAAATGATTTGCAAATCTGCACCAAAGTGCTGATCTGAATCAAAAGATTTGCGAACCTGCTCTGAAGCTCTGATCTGAATCAAATGATTCGCAAACTCGCACCAAAGTCCCGATCTGAATCAAAAGATTTGCAAACCTGCTCCGAAGTCCCGATCTGAATCAAATGATTCACAAGCCCACACGGAAGTCCCGATCTTAATCAAAAGATTTGCGAACCTGCACTGAAGTCCCGATCTGAATCGAATGATTTGCAAACCCGCACCGAAGTCCCAATCTGAAACAAGTGACTCGCGAGCCCACACCAAAGTCCCATTCTGAATCAAATGCTTTGCGATACACGATCCTATTGAATCAGTGAATCATTTTGCAAAGCAATAGTTTTACTCATTCAGTTTTAAAAAGCTCCGTTTCACACATGCTTTTTTAAAACCATTACGAACAATGGCCAAATTTGAAATCGAATGGCTCTTTTAATATAACTATACAATTTAAGCTGTAACGCAAGAGTAAAGTAATACCACAACTTCCATAATGCCAACTTACAAATCGGTGTTCAGATCATCATTTCTCCTGACAAAATCAAACAAACAAAACAAAATCGTATTGGTTATTAGTTACCCTACTAGTTACTGCAAAATGTAATATTACTGCACATCAATATGATGATCTGCACCTAGAAATGATTTTCAGATGGAAATATTTTGCATTATGATCCAGTTTGTTGCTTAAATCAATAGATTTGAAATCACTGCAGTTCAGCTCGTGACAGTTCAATAGAAAATCTGTTCATTTTAAATTGTAATAATATTTCACATCATTACTGTTTTTATTGTATTTTTTAATAAAATAAATGCAGCCTTGATGAGCAGAAGAGACTTCTTTCGTTTCGTTCTTCGTTTTTAGCATACATTTAACAGGATATACTTTCTTTTCTTTGTGTAAAACATTTGAGCACCAAGACGGACAGATTTCAAACACAGACGTCAGTGAGCGTGAAGACAACTTACCCTCCTGCTTTATTTATTCACCAAAACTAAAAATACCTTTCAAAAAGCTTTCACATTCGGCTGGTCACTTGTGTGACTGTAAACACAAAACATACTCTTAAAAAAAAAAAAACCCTATATTATGTCTTTTAAAGTAGCCTATGATAACTACAAAGTTGTAGGCTAATAATCGTTCTAATTCTGCCATAAGTCCACACTACTGTAATGGTAAGGACACAGAAGAAGAATATTTTCCCCACTAATAAACAGTAAAAACATACACATCCTTCATAGTTTAAAGAGACAAAGCGAGCTTATATTAAACAGGACATTATCATGCAGTGGTATGGATGCAAATGTATCATATCCACCTTTTCTTCAACACGGAAGCAAGCCTATGGGCACGACTTTCGGTTCATTGGCCACTATAGGGTATAATGAGAAGAATAACAATGTGCAAAAAACAGTTTGCACTACAAACCAGTGTGTTCATAATTAAGACAATATATTAATATCAAGCAGCAGAACAAACTGTTTTGGATGAGACCAGAAGACAAATTTACAAGTCTGAAGTTGTACAGGCATATTTGTAGCAATAGCCAACAATACGTTGTATGATTCAAAATTTATACTTTTTATTTCACGTTCCATGAAGATATTGTGTACATTTCCTACCATAAATATATTAAAACTTATAAAAACTTATATAAAAACTAGGGCTGTCAAACGATTAATCGCGATTAATCGCATCCAAAATAAAAGATTATGTTTACATACTATATGTGTGTGTTTACTTTGTATATTTATTATGTACATATAAATACACAAACATACATGTATATATTAAAACTATATATATATATATATATATATATATATATATATCTGTATACAATTCAATTATAAATAAATATAAATATTTTAGATATAAATGTAAAATATTTTTCTTTATTCCATGGAATGTCTGGATACTAGATTCAGACGCGCAGCAGGCAGGTAACACGCACATACAACTGTCATCTCTCCTTTTCTCCTTCTCTCTCTCTGTCTTTCTCTCGATCAATCGATAATTAATTGAAATAAATGCTGTAATTCGTTCAAATAAATGTGATTTATCATTATTTCATCTCGGTGTCTGATTTGAATCGGGCAGAATGATAGAGCTGATGAGCTGACGAAAATAACCGTCATTTTTACCCATTCAGTCAAGTCTTGCGCTGCAAAGAGCAATACTAGTTGTAACGTGTCTATAAATTTGCAAATAACCATGGAATAAGCCGGATAATCAACGGTTTGCCGTGCATTAAAGGATTTTAATGCACGACGTGGAGGCTAATAACCGCCCGACGCGACGCGAAGGGTGCACTTTACCTCCTTGTATTATCCCTTACTTAATATATACATGCATGTGTATGTATTTATATATACATAATAAATATACAAAGTAAACACACACATATAGTATGTAGACAAACTTTTATTTTGGATGCAAATAATCACGATTAATCATTTGACAGCACTAATAAAAACTAATATGTATAGCTAAGAACGTCATTTTGACAACTATAAGGGTGATTTTCTCAATATTTAGATTTTTTTGCACCATCCGATTCCAGATTTTCAAATATCTCTTGTATCTTCAAATCAAAATATGACTTTCTGTTGTGAAGAGTTGATGTCCTCGTATGAGGACACCAGGATGAAAAGCATGTTTATTACGCATTTTGGGAGACTCAACAAATGAATAGGGAAAGAAATCATATTTCAACATTCCTATGAGATATTCTGTATTATTATGAAAATCGTGTCCATTATTACTTCTTTTTTCATTACACGTTGCCCCAAAAACACATGAATATGCAAATTAGATTTAGTTTATAGATGCATTGTATATAAGGAGAAAACACATTTATGGCCATTGTACACACATTTTGCATAAAGAAAAATTATATATAAAAATGTTAGATATTTGAGGCTCATCTATATACAAAGAAAATAAAAAAATAAATAAAAATCCTGAAAACTAAAAATGCACTAAAAAAATGTTTTTGCCTATTCTTCTTCATTCATGTCTTTTTATTTTTATTTTTTAAATAAATGAAATATCATTTCATTATTAATTTTTTTTGTTATTTTTTTTAATTCTTTAAACCATCTAATGACATGAAAAAAATAAGATTTTTTCTAAATTCTTCTCCTGGGTCTCAGGAGGCTAGAAAAACTAAAGAACGGTAAAAACATTGACAGCCAATCAGAATCCACCTGGCACCAAATAGCTTAAGCATTTTTTATGGTGTGAACTTGGTGTGAACTTTGTAGTAGCAGTAATCGCTGACAGAAACATTTGACTATTCCAATATTGAACATTATTTGCCTTCTAAAACTTTTGTCCAGCAGCAAGGCAGATTATGAGGATTTGGAACAGATCTGAAGTTACTAACCGTGTATTTGTGCTGATGCCAGAAGAAACGCTGAAACCAGACCAGAGTTTAATCGTTTTTTTTTTATTTTTAAATGATATTTTCCTCCTGTGGCAGGTTTAATGCTTTATTCAGAACTCTTTACATAATGAACATGAACGTGTTCAGAATTAAGGTGCAAACATCAGCAAACACAAAAAGAACTTCCCAGGTCAGCAGAAGATCAATTTCAGCATGGCAATAATCAGAACATCTTCTATGAAAAAAACAGGCAGACATCTTTAGTAGCACGGTTCGTGACCTCTTTGTTTTCTCTCTCGTATCGCTAGCGGGACCCTGACCCTGACCTCTGACCCCCCTCCTTGATGCTGGTGCAGCTCCACTAATGGAAGACTTCTCAGAAAGCCAGCCGACAGCCGATTGGCCTTTTACGTCGATGGATCTGACCAATGAACAGGTCGATCGCATTTAAAGGGGAAGGTACCTGGACTCGAGTAACCAATCAGAAACGCACTGAGCTGAATCAGGGAATCAGTGTTCAGAATGACATCCCAGCATACTAATCTCACCATTTATGCAGTATATAGTATGCATACTGTGCACATGGTATGCATGGCAGGAGCTGAGACATTTACCTAAAGCGGAGCGGCTTATTTATACAGCGCTTTATGTTTAATAATGCATCCGTTATGAAACCAATTCAATTTCAGTAGACAGTAATGCTAATACAATTTAATTCAGTAACAGTATCAATCTTGCAAAGTTCAAGTAGAACACTATCCCACAATGCAATGCATTCGACCTATTTACAGCGTGAAAAACGAACTACACTTTTTCTCATCTTTAATGGATGTTTAGGACAAAACTGGAATAAACATGCAAAACAGTTTATCTGAAGTAGACATGCAACATAGTGAAAAAATATAGCACACTACTTTTTGTAACGCTTATCATTGGAATACATACTATTTTTTTTTAAATATGAGGCAGTATTGAGTATATACTGCGTAGTAAGCAGTATGCTAGGACTCCATTCTGAACGCAGTCTGCGTTTAAACTGAGAGTGATTAAAAAAACACTGAGTGAAGGAAAGCTGGGGCAGTATATTCTCTGGCTTAAAGTGGTTTCGTCCAGTTTAGTTACTCGGAGGGCAGTCTGTGCTTTTGGCAGGATAAAAAACCCCGATCACTCGGTTTGAAAACAGGCGTACGGTGAAATGAGAGCAGACGCTTCGCTTTACTGAATGCAAAATCTCAGATTGTGACATCCGCTTGATTTCGAGTACATTCAAAACACCACGGGAATTTTTTTCACCTCGCTCTTTTAAAATAAGAGTTTGATGTGGATGTTAGTAACATTCGCGACGCCATTTATTGGCTCAGAAACCATGATTATGACATCATAACCATAAGCTCATTAACATACCACCGCCAACATTTACATTTCAACACCTATTCAGCGGCCCGTCCCCAATAAACGACACCAGCGTGCTGATGTTCACCAATCGTAACAGTTCATTCTCAAGTACAAGTCTTAAAGGTACAGTAGCAAACCTGTTTGCAGAGACGGCGGGAAATGACGTGGAGAGGGGATTTAAATCAAGTAAAATGCTACAGAAGTGTAGAATATGACATTTCATACAGTGGAATGAGATGAAGCGGATCTGTTTCCGTTCCAGTCAGAGGCTATCAGCAGAGCATAATCATGAACACCCCAGCCAATCCGAGAGCAGTATTCACAAGTCCCCGCCCCCTCCCACCCAGAATAAAAAAACAGAGCAATGATTGGAGGACACAATCGATGAGGACATTCGATATTAATGAGGTGAGCGACGTATAGCGGTGAGTGAAAGTGCTTTTGGCATTCATAAATCAACGTGTGATCATCGAACATGGCTTTAAAGCTCAGACTCCCGAAAGAAAACACCCTCACGCGTCTTCACGAGCGCGTGACGCGAACAGACTCTTGCCAGACTTTGCATAAAATGTAAAATCATGTCCTGATTTTTCAGAGACTCCTAAAATATTTTCACAGGCAAGAATTCAGCTTTTTTTTTAAATGTGTGTTTTTGTTTTTTTTCTCGTTACTTTGTTAATTTTTGTTTCGGTTGATGTTTGTCGATGCTGAAGTTGCTGTTGTTTGTTCGGGTGTAAGAAAGCATTCAGCTCCAGGGGTCACCGTATGTGTGTGTGTGAGTGTGTGTATATGTGTGTGTACATTTACAGGTCAGTGTGTGTGTCTGTGTGTGGCTATGAGCCTTCATGATCGGTAGAGTCCTGGTTGATCTCTTTCCTGGTGCCCATAGTGGGAGTTCCTGAGTTTTTCCTGGACCGCTGCTTCTCGTCAATCTCATGCAGCGACGGCTCCTTATACATACACACTGAGACACAGAGACACAAATACATACAAAACATCATTATTTAACAGCAGCGCCTTTGTAGCTAGTGATGCATTAACACAGTGCAGTCAAAACATATGTGACCCTGGACCACAAAACCAGTCATAAGCGTCAATTTTTCAAAACTGAGATTTATATCATCTGAAAAGCTACAATAAGCCTTTAAGTCTTAAGTCTTTAAAGTTGTTCAAATGGAGTTCTTAGCAATACATATTACCAAACTAAAATTAAGTTCTGATATATTTAAAGATTTTTGGCATAAAAGAAAAATCAATAATTTTGACCCATTTTTGGCTATTGCTACAAATATAGTTTTGTGGTCCAGGGTCACAAAAAATTGCTGTACATAATTCACTAATTGAATTTTTCATCACAAATGTCCATTATCAAGATGAAAAAGTGAAAAATTTACATAAATCTGCATTTGCAATAGCCAACAATACATTGTATGGGTCAAAATTATCATTTTTTTTTTCATGCCACAAATTAATAGGATATTGGATACATATCATGTTCCATGAAGATGTTTTGCAATTTTGTAATAATTTTTGATTAGTGATACACTGCAAAAAATGCTTTTGTTACTTAGATTTTATGTCTTTTTTCCAGCCCAAATATCTAAATATTCTTAAATCAAGAAGGATTTTCTAGACAAGCAAAAATTGTCTTTCGTTTTCAGAAAAAAAAAATCAACATTTTGTTTCAAACAAGCAAAATAATCTGCCAATGGGGTAAGCAAAATAATCTTATTTCAAGATGAAAACTAGATTATTTCTACATTTTTATTACTACATTTTTTGCAGTGTATGCATTGCATTGCTAAGAACTTAATTTGGACAACTTTAAAGGCGATTTTCTAATTTTTTTTGTGTTTTTTTGTTTGCACCATCAGATTCCAGATTTTCAAATAGTTGTATCTCAGTCAAATATTGTCCTATCCTAACAAACCACACATCAATTCAAAGCTTATTTATTATGATGTATAAATCTCAATAAAAAATAAAAGACCCTTATGACTGTTTTTGTGGTCCAGGGTCAAATATAGTATAGTATAATGAAGTAAAATACAGTAAAAATCTAGTTGCAAATAATGATTTCATGATTTTCACTTTATTTCACCAAATGAACACAAGAAAGAATATTTCTATTATTTCAGCTTTATTCATTGATAAGAGTTTTATTCCACATGGGTTAAATATTATACTAAAACAGTTTTAAAATTCCAAATTGTATTTTATTGTTTACATTTTAAAACAGCATTTAAAATGTCATACAAAGAACATTTTTGAGTAATGACTAATGAATTACGTTTGAAATAACTGTTTTGTGTAAATGATTCATACTTTTCAAATTTTTTAACATTTTTTTTAATTGTGGTTGAAATCTTAAGGCATGACACAAGTCTGCTCTAAATATTGTCGAAAATATTTATTTGATCCAAAATACAGCAAAAACAGTAATATTCTGAAATATTTTTACTATTTAACATAATGGTTTTCTATTTGAATATATTTTAAAATGTAATTTATTTCTGTGATTTTTAGCATCATTACTCCAGCAAATCAGCATATTAGAATGATTTCTGAAGGATCATGTGACTGGAGTAATGATGCTTAAAATTTAGCTTTGATCACAGGAATAAATTACATTTCAAAACATATTAAAATAAAAAGCAGTCATTTTACATAGTAAAAATATTTCAGAATTTGACTGTTTTTGCTGTACTTTGGATCAAATAAATGCAGGCTTGGTGGGCAAAAGTGACTTCTTAAAAAAAACTGGTAGTGTATGCTCATGGGAAGCAAGTACTGATGTAAATACATAGTAGTCAAGCCCATCTAATATAAATGGGACCGAATATACTGTAAATATTTCATGCCTCACCCAGCCCTACTTATCTGTGTGTGTGTGTGTGTGTGTGTGTGTGTGTGTGTGTGTGTGTTCTCACCTTCAATGGGTCTGGGCACGAAGTGTGAACACGGTTTAGTTTTCTTGACCCGGTTTCCCTTCATGATGAGTCCTTCTTTATTGAGTCCGAGGAACCAAGCGCGTCCGCTCTCATGCTGGCGGTACAGCGTGGACGAGTAGATCACGTAATAATTCTCAAACACACTCTCCTTAAACTTACACTCCGCTGTGAAAATTTCCTACACACAGACAGACAGAAACAGAGATAGAGAGGGATGTTAAAACACAGGTGTGTGTGTGTGTGTGTGTGTGTGTGTGTGTGTGTGTGTGTGTGTGTGTGTCTTTATAGAGTCTTTGTCCCAGTTTCTTTATAAAGTCTTGTGCATGCACAGGTGGAGAGGGTGGAGACGGCCATCAACCAGAGCAGAAAACCACCTCAGGTGAACAAACACACACACACACAAACATTTGACACAATTAACGTTTTGTATATTTTACATACAGTGGGGTACAAAAACCTGAGATCACCAGTGAAAATGCTTATATGTGACTCTGGACCACAAAACCAGTCTTAAGTCACTGAGGTATATTTGTAGCAATAGCCAAAAATATATTGTATGAGTCAAAATTATCGATTTTTCTTTTATGCCAAAAATTCATTAGGATATTAAGTAAAAATCATGTTCCATGAAGATATTTTGTGAATTCCCTACCGTAAATATATCAAAACTTCATTTGGACAACTTTAAGGACGATTTTCTCAATATTTTTTATTTTTTGCACCCTCAGATTCCAGATTTTCAAATAGTTGTATCTCGGTCAAATATTGTCCTGTTATAACAGACCATACATAAATGGAAAGCTTAAAACTTTCAGATGATGTATAAATCTCAATTTCAAAAAATTGACACTTATGACTGGTTTTGTGGTCCTGGGTCACATATTTTGCATTGGTATTGTATTGTTACAACTTGAAATGCATATCATTTGAGAATGTACTTCAATAGTAGCAAGTTATAAAATATTTATATATTTTATTTCATTTCATAATACAGTACTTTAGGTGTGATGACTAATTCACCATGGGTCAAGATTTTTGTGTGGATTTTTTGTTTTTTTTAATATAAGTAGTATTTGTAATATTTGATTTTACATAAATGACTTTACAAAAAAACCTTTTTATATACACTTACCACAAACCTTAAGTAAAACAAGATTTTTGCTAAATACAAAATTCAAGATACTTAGGCATTTTGCTATGCAGCGTAAATTGCACATACATGCGAAACACAAATTAGGCAGCAGTTATTTTTGTTTTTATAAACAAATGTTGGTAGTAAGTACACAAAAATGTACATATATACACTACCAGTCAAGTTTTTAAAAAGATTTTCCATGTTTTTAAAATACGTCTCTTCTGCTCACCAAGCAGCATTTATTTGATCCAAAATACAGCAACAGTTATTTAAAATAACTGTTTTCTATTTGAATATATTTTAAAATGTTATTTATCCCTGTGATCAAAGCTAAAGTTTCAGCATCATTACTCCAGGCTTCGGTGTCACATGATACTTCTTTGCTGTTCAAGAAACTTTTTTTTATTATTATCATATATATATATATCAATATCTAAAACAGTTGAGTACATTTTTTTCAGGATTCTTTGATGAATAGAAAGATCTGAAATAAAAAGCTTCTGTAACATTATATGCAATATCATTCAAAAGCTTGGAGTCAGTATGTTTTTAGAAAGAAATTATAGAAATAATTAATAAAAATGTATTTAGCAAGGATGTTTTCTAAATTTATCAAAATATGATGATAAAGACATTTATAATGTTACAAAAGATTTCTATTACAGATAAATGCTATTCTTTTAAACTTTTTATTCAAAGAAACCTGAAAAAAAAATTTCTACTCCGCTGTTTTCAACATAATAATAATAAGAAATGTTTTTGAGCAGCAAATCAGAATATTAGAATGATTTCTGGAGGATCATGTGACTGGAGTAATGATGCTAAAATTTCAGCTTTGAAATCTCAGGAATAAATTACATTTTAAAATATATTTAAAGAGAAAACAGTTATTTTAAATAATAAAAATATTTCAAAACGTTACTGTTTTTGCTGTACCCATTAAAATGATCAATACATGTTATTAATATCTAAGTGTTGTATTGCATTTTTTTTTTAAATGACATATTGTTGTATATACTGCATGTTGTTAATATGTAAGTTGCATATATGCATAAAAATATGTTGCTGACATATATGGTTGCTGCATAAAATACCACATAAAAAATCATCATATAGATATTAAAAACAGCATATGCACATATACAAATTTTACAATGGGATTTTATATATGTTATACACTTTTATCATCTACCCAGAGAACATATGCATGTAAAAATTATACTTTACCTTATAGGTAACATAACTGACAATATCACTCTTAAAATAGAGCAATGCCATATATTACATTTATGTGGAGTTTACAATAAAATGTCCAAGTATCATGAAGTTATATTTACCACAGGCCTTACTTTACTCATGAATTGAAAAACTCCATTATAAAAACTCAACCCATGGTAAATTAGTCTTCTGTGTTTTGAAGTCAGAGCACTTTATGGCTCTATGTTTTAAAATTTGAATGCTTGTTTACTTTCAGGAACGTGTTCATTTCCCATATTTTCAATGCAGGCTTAAACTTTTGAACCCTACTGTATATTACACACACACACAAAGAGAGAGAGAGAGTCAAGAAAGGGAGATGTGCGCTCTTTGCCATCTCAGCACCTCAAACCACTTTAGCAGATTAAACGTCACCACTAAATAACCAGTAGAAAACCTCACACACACACATACAAGCCTGATCTACAACATCCAGACAATAAAACTGCTGAACATACTCTGTAAAATATAATACACACACAATTTACAACAACGGCAATCTGTGGGGCGATATTTGTGGGTTTACAAATCAGTGGAAGGTGATTCACAAATACGAAACATAAAACGAACAAGGTTAATTAAAAATAAAATAAATGCAGTAAAACATTTAAGTTATAAAACTGTAATCTGAGTGTTAATATGAAAGATGTTTAATGCATATAAATCAAAATCTATTTACAAAACCAATACAATGACAAATGAATGTTTTAATTTTGTGTAACTTTCAATTATTTCAAACAAATATCTCCCAATGGCAAAATACTTGGGCTGTCAAACGATTAATCGCATACAAAATAATTTTGTGTTTCCATAATATATGTGTGTGTACTGTGTAAATTATGTATATATAAACACACAGATGCATGTATATATTTAAGAAAAATGTAAAGCATATGTTCTGGTAAACGCACACTTTTATTTTGCATGCGATTAATTGTGATTTTTATGCGATTAATCACGATTAATCGCATACAAAATAAAAGTTTGTGTTAACCGCATACAAAATAATTCTCTTTACATAATATGTGTGTGTGTGTGTGTGTGTGTGTGTGTGTGTGTGTGTGATGTGTATATTATGTATATATATAAACACACACAGATGCATGTATATATTTGAGAAAAAATTGTTATAAAGTATATGTTCTAGTAAACACAAACTTTTATTTTGCATGCAATTAATTGATTATGCAATTAATTGCATACAAAATAAGTTTGTTTATATATGTGTGTGTACTGTGTATATTATGTGTATATATATATATATATATATATATATATATCTTCTAGTAAACACAAACTTTTATTTTGCATGTGATTAATCGTGATTAAATTGCATACAAAATAAGTTTGTGTTTACAAAATATATGTGTGTGTGTGTGTGTGTCTACCTTGTATATTATGTATAAACACACACAGAAGCATGTATATATTTAAGAAAAATGTTATAAGTGTGTTCTAATAAACATACATTTTTATTTTGCATGCAAATAATCGTGATTATGTGATTAATTATGATTAATCGGATAGAAAATAAGTTTGTGTCTACATATGTGTGTACTGTGTATATTATGTATATAAACACACACACACACACACACACACACACATATATATATATATATATATATTTAAAAAATGTTATAAAGTATATGTTCTAGTAAACACAAACTTTTATTTTGCATACGATTAATCGTGATTATTCATGATTATAGTATTACATGATTATTTTAATGAATCGCATAATCACGATTAATCGCATGCAGAATAAAAGTTTGTGTTAATCGCATACAAAATAGTTTTGTTTACAAAATATGTGTGTGTATTGTGTATATGTATATATAAACACACAGATGCATGTATACATCTAAGAAAAATGTTATAAAGTATTGTCTAGTAAACAAACTTTTATTTTGCATTAGGGCTGTCAAATGATTAATCATGATTAATCGCATCCAAATTAAACGTTTTTGTTTACATAATATATGTGCGTGTACTGTGTATATTTATTATGTATAAATAAATACACATTGATACAGTATATATTTTGAAAATATTTATATGTTCTCAAATGTATGTATTTATATAGATATAATTTATACTATAAGTGTTTTTACATGATGTGTGTACTGTGTATATTATGTATATATATATAAACACAGATGCATGTATATATTTAGGAAAAATGTTATGAAGTATATGTTCTAGTAAACAAACTTATTTTGCATGCATTTAATCGTGAATATGCAATTAATCACATTCAAAATAAGCTTGTTTACATAATATGTGTGTGTACTGTGTATATTATGTATATATAAACACAGATGCATGTATATTTAAGAAAAATGTTATAAAGTATGTTCTAGTAAATACACTTTTATTCTGCATGCGTTTAATCGTGATTATGCGATTAATCACAATTAAATCACATACAAAATAAGTTTGTGCTTACATAATATGTGTGTGTACTGTGTATGTTATGTATATATAAGCACACACAGATGCATGTATAAATACACAGATATATTAAACACAGTTTTGTGCACGTGTACAGTTACAAGTTCACAGCACTGCTAAATTCTTCATAAAACTCAACATCATTTACATTAACTTTCAATCAATTGTCAATTATTTCTGCATACACACTTGCATACTGCATTACAACAACACTCACAAACACACCCACACAAAGAAATGCACACACACTCGCTGTCACACTTTGGCAGAAGTTCATTATCACACTAAAACTGAGTTAATTAACACTTTCTCACCCCAAAGATAGAACAACATCCAGAACAGCTGATCTTGACACACACAGACATGTGTAATGTTACATAACCCCCAGTATAAACTTTCATTAATATGCAATTCTATAAGTTCAGTCTGTATGAGTCATACTGTATAAAAGATCAATCTGCAATGGCACAACAATGACGCAGACCTTTCTTAGTAGTATTTTCCCATTCAAAGTTTCAAAAAAAGTGTTGTTTTAAATCAAACCAGCTCTGAAATCAACTGAACAATTGATTCCAATTAAAATATTTTTGAAATCTGTGACGTTTTTAAAGTTCCATTTCCAGGTCAACAATTTATTACAATCTTGTTTTTTACATATATTTTCTGTTGCTGTTGAGATTAAATCTGCCTAATTCTTTGAAATGAATTTAAATGTGGTAAAAAATGAAATAAACGAAGCTGAGAGTACAAGACTCTGATTGCTAAAAACACTGTCAAATTTAAACACATTTAATAAAAATTAAACACATTTAATAAATGAACAGAAAATGTGCTCAACTTTGTAAAATGACAGCTGTTTGAATTCGGAGACCCTTTCTTTCTTGTGGGCTGGGCTGGTGCTAAAATTGTTTTGCAATGGAGATTTCAAATGCCATTTTTACTTACAGTTGAGTCATGAGAGCGGCCCATACTGCTGCCATGAGATTTAAAGTCCATCCACACTGTTCAGAGCAAACTGACAGCGGAGACATCCGTGTGTGTGTGTGTGTGTGTGTGTGTGTGTGTGTGTGTGTGTGTGTGTCTCTAAAAACACTGTTACACTGCTTGCTTTCTTTGTGAATCAATGTAGTTCAGGAGCTACACTTTTTGAAATTTTAATAGAACAAGTCTGTGAATTATGAATGTAGACAGGAGCAGAGACTCGCTCTCTCCATCACATGACTGCCGCTTCCAGAACCTTCTCGCTGTTTGAGAAAGCTAGCATTAAAATCCTTCTTTTGACTTGTCTTTTCTGCACTGAACACATCCAGAAACATAAAAGCTCAACACCACAAGAAACCACAGGAGTATCACTACAAAAACAAACCAACTTTTACCCAAGATGAAGGCTATTGATGAAAAACTATTCCAATATTTGCATTGGGTATTTTATTCAATTTCCAGCTTTTCTCTCCATTAACAAATATTTGATATTAATACAAGACAAAAATAGTCAACCTTGTTTGCAAACGTTTTTACCATGCAAACATTATAGATATAGCAAGAAGGACAAAACCTGCAAAAATTAAAAATAAATATATATGGAAGTAAATGCATATGGGAATAAATAAATGTAATAATAAATACATTTAAAAAATAAAATAAGCAATAATGAAAGCAAAATAAAAGATATATATATATATATAGAAAATAGTAAAGGAAAAATAAGTAATACAAAAATTACTTCATTTAATGAGTAAGTAATTTCAAGTCATTTATTACTTTCATTTCCTATTATTACATGTATTTATTTATTTCATTCCTTTCTATTTTTGCAGGTTTTGTCCTTCATATGAAAACAGCTGTTGCCATAAATTAAAATGTCAATCATTTTTATCACAATATTGACGCTCTGACTTCCAATAAATCCAATTAAACACAAACCACACCTCCTCAATACACACAATAAATTAACACACATAATATCACACACTTCAACCTGTAAAAACACACCAAAACACAACATCACAACCTTGGCACAATGACAGTCTGTCCTGCTTTCCAAACACACACACACACACACACACACACACACACACACACACAAAACAAAATAAACACGCACTACACCAAAATTGTGTAATAGTACATACCCCGACAAATGCTACAGAGAAAAGAAACAAAACAGATTGTATGATCACATGACAAGCGGTGAATTTCAGATAAAGCAGACATGATCCACACACATGCTTAAACAACGCACACACAGATGTGAGTAGTTTTCTTACCGAGGAGTAGAGGAAACCCTCTCCATTCATGGCCACGTAGAGTCCGGCCTTCACGCCCTGTATCGCCACGACCCGCAAACCCACCGGGATCAGATTAAACAGAGCTGAAACACAACAACACCAACATCTTACTGCTCCGATGCCGCTGCTATTTTATAGCTCAGGAGACTAGTAGAGCTCTTAGTTACGTTCCATCTTAGAGTCAGTTTTGTCTCAAAATTTTCTACTAAAACTCCTTAGGAAATAAAAATAAAAAGACATGCAGTATTTTGGTTGATAACAATTTTTAGTTGTGTGCCATGTTGAATTTAGTTGAGAATTCATTTTAAATTAATGAATTTACACTGAGGTAGCAAACAGGATGCAGAATTACAATTCAAATTTAAATGTAACAGCAAAATTTGAAATTCAAAATGAAGATGGAACAATAGATAGAACAACAGACAGAATGATAGATACAACAATAGAATGATAGAACGATAAATAGAACTATAGATAGAACAATAGATAGACAGATGCTATATTACAATTCAAATTTAAATGTAACAGCAAAATTCTAATTTGGAATTCAAAATTCAGATAGAAATATAGCTGCAAGCAGCAATTGTGGGGCCAAGCACTAGGCAATGAAGCATCAGACTAACTGCAGCAAAGCCATTTTAAGGCGATTTTAGTCAAAAATCATGAAAACAACCACTATTAATATGATTTAATGGGTTATCACTTTTGACCACAAGGTGGCACTGTCTCAAAACTTTTTGAGCACTTTCAGGTCATGGTCTCCATGGTACATACAAAGTTATGTAATGGTACACCAATGCATTCGTAAAAAAATAGCATTTTATATCATAATACTCTATTGTAGTCAATGGCAATTTCATGTTGTATTATTATAGCGCCGCGAAGAGGCACAATCCTACTAAATTCTTTATGTGTCCTTAGAGTGTGCCCATACATATGTGTGTCAAATTTGGTGAGAATATCTCTTTTTGTTTTGGAGTTATAGACATTTTTATATATGAGAATTGAAAAAATTACAGATGGCTCACTTTGTTAGCATTTTTTTTGCCACTTACTATCAAAATTTCGGCATTAGCGTGCAATTACGGGGCAAAGCACTAGGCATGAAATGAAACGCTGCACAAACCATAAGGAAGAACATGGCATGTTTGCTATCGCTGGACTCGGCAACGATTCAGGAGTCTAAAAAGGTGACTTCCATGAAAATAAGTTAGCCACACCCAAAGTTATAAGCATGCGAATATTCAATTTTACCACTTTTAAATTTGTCAGGCTCCTTCAGGGCATCGTGCTGATGACCCATACCGAGTTTTGTAATGATACGTCAATGCGTTCGTAAAATATAGCATTTTACATTTTACAAGTTTAAAATGGCTGACGCCCAAAATGGCTGACATGGAAAAACTGAGTATCACTGGACTCAGCATGATGCAACAAATCTAAAGATTTTTTATTTTTGGCCAAACCGTTGAGAAGTTATAAGCCAAAAAAATAAATTTTTCCCATCACCTGACCACTAGGTGGCACTGTGCTGAAACACTGCAGGTAGCCTCAGGTCATGCTTGTTATAACATACACCAAGTTTGGGCTCAATACGCCAAACCTTTGCACAGATATAGCCTCACATCCATTTTTGCGTGCTTTTCGTAGAATTAATTTGTGCGTTATTCGAAAACAGTTCGACTAATCAACTTGAATTCCATAACTTTTTGCCAGCATGGTCTGAAGATGATCTGAGCCAATTTTGGTGAAAATCAGACAAACCGTCTAGGACGAGTTAGAAAAAGTAGGTTTTACGAACAATTAAAAATAGCGAAAAAAACTAAACTTTATTTTTTCATTTGAATGTCCATTCGACTCGGCATGACCCCAAGGAATCAGAATTTTTTTCCCTTCTGTGCTTTATGGTTCAAAAGTTATTAGCATAAACATGAGTGAAAATTTGGACAAGTGGTGGTGCAAGAGTTTGAGTTAGAGACTGCAAATTTGCTATGGTGACATTTCAGACTGTCCTCTATCAGTGTGCCAAATTTCACAACCGCAAGCGGTTCTATGGTCTGCCATAGACTCAATGGTGGAAGAAATGGAGGAAGAATAAGAACGCCAACAGTTTCAATAGGTGCCTGTGCACTTTCAGTGCTTGGCCCCTAATGATAGAAAGAATGATAGAACGAAAGAATGATAGAACGATAGAATGATAGATAGATAGATAGATAGATAGATAGATAGATAGATAGATAGAATGATAGAACGATAGATAGATAGAGCGAGGGATGGAAAAAGAGAGCAAAATGAATCTACTGAGTGTCAGAGGACGCTTTCAAACACTCGTAACACTGCTGCTGATTCAGTTGCAGTCCGTAAAAATCGACAGGAGGGAAAAAACCCAGAGGAGAGAAAAAACAGGAGCAGCGGAGGAGTGCAGCAGGATAACGGAGGGATGGAGGGGGAGGAGAGATCAGAGAACCAGAACAAGGGATGAGTGTTTTCGTGTGGGATTGAGATCGGAATATGAGAGAGGATTCATGTTTACAGCGATATTCATGTCATGAGGAACATGCTCTAGACAACGCATGAACACAAACTCACTTCACGTGTTAAAACGCAATTCAAAACACAAATACATTATCAGTCAAAAGCTTGGAATTTGCTGCTGAAGAAACATTTCTGATTATAAGCAATGTTGAAAAAAACAATGCTGCTTTTATTGCATGAGGATACATTAAATTGCTCAAAAGTAGACATTTATAATGTTACAGAAGATTTCCATTTAAAAAAAAATGCTCTTCTTTCGAACTTTCTGTTAATCTGTGTGTCCTAAAAACATTTTCAACATTGATAATAATCAGAAATGTTTCTTCAGCTGCAAATAAGCATATTAGAATGATTTCTGAAGGATCGTGTCACACTGAAGACTGGTGTAATGATACTGAAAATTCAGCTTTGGTCACAGAAATGAATGACATTTTACTATATATATTCACTTAGAAAACAGCTATTTGAAATTGTAATAATATTTCAGATTTTTACTGTATTTTTAATAAAACAAATAGTCTTGGTGAGCAGAATAAAAAAACATAATGGTTTCAGATGTTTGACCTGTAGTATAAAGCGACAGACAGGAAACTTTTTCGCCCCTTGAGTATTGAAGTTTGTTACTGTAAGCAAGAGAACAACATGCTGAACAAGAATTGACGCAATTCTGTTTCTCTCTGCTTCAGCTTGTTCATCAGCTGTTCTTCATTTTGCTGGAAGCCGACCAGATTCTGACTGTATTGTGTTTCAACTCTAGCTGATCAATATTCTCGCTTTAGATGAAAACATGTTTGCCCACAGTTGTTGAATAAATGCAATCATGTAATATGAGAATTCCCCATAGCTTAAAACTACACGAAATTATAAAATAGCATTGCTGAAACTCCTTCAACTTGAAATTGATGCTATTTACTGTCTTAGAAGGCACTTTTAACTATGTTACAAAAAGTATCCATGTTCATAAAAGTCTTTGTGCCCCTTTTCATTGCCCGTTTCACTCATGTTATCGTACGCAAAGTGCATTTCATGTTAAGTTTAACACAGAATCTGTCGTAAGACTCGAGGGCTGAACACAGTAATGTGTGTCTCACGTGTGTCACACAAAGACCCTGTGTCTAAGCCTGTTGGACTCGCTAATGTGACTTCAGCAGATAAGGAGGAAGGCTGTGTGATTCAAAAGCATCTCGGAGGAGATTCAAAACATGAGTGGGCACCTTCAAACCACTGAGAGAATACATGAGCTGGAAGAGAGATGGAACGCTCCAAAATCCTGAGCTTTAGAAGTCAAACATCCCTCTCTAGCGCCCCGGGGAGATGAGCTCAGAAATGTGTGTGTGTGTGTGTGTGTGTGTGTGTGTTCACGCTCACTAATGCATATGCAGATATGCACGCAAACTGTGAGGTCGGGCGAGATCACACAAACACACGTGATGAGGGATCTCTCTGCTCTATCAAGAATACGTTCATGTCAGCCATTTTATTCATTTTCGAATTTAAATGATTAAAATAAGATGATGTCTACTCTAGATTCAAAATTGTGATGTTTTGCATGTGAAAACCACATTTTCCCTTCAAATTCTTATTATTGTAATATATATACATATATATACTACCAGTCAAAAGTTTTTGAACAGTAAGATTTTTAATGTTTTTTTTAAAGAAGTTTCTTCTGCTCACCAAGCCTGCATTTATTTGATCCAAAGGACAGCAACAACAGTACAACTTTTAAACATTTTTACTATTTAAAATAGCTGTTTTCTATTTGAATATATTTTAAAATTTAATTTATTCCTATTCAGGAAACATTTTATTATTATTATTATTATTATTATTATTATTATTATTATTAATAATATTTAAAACAGTTACACTTTTTTCAGAATTTTTTGATGAATAGAAAGATCCAAAGATCAGCATTTATCTGAAATAAAAAGCTTTTGTAACATTTTTTAAGAAAAAATTTATAGAAATGTATCATTTAGTAAGGATGCTTTGAATTGATCAAAAGTGATGATAAAGACATTTATAATGTTACTGAAGATTTTGATTACAGATAAATGCTGTTCTTCTGAGCTTTCTATTCATTAAAAAGAAACCTGACCAAATTCTACTCAGCTGTTTTCAACATAATAATAATAATGTTTTTTTCAGCAGCAAATCAGAATATTAGAATAATTTCTGAAGGATCATGTAACACCGAAGACTGGAGTAATGATGCTAAAAATTCAGCTTTGAAATCACAGGAATAAATTACATTGTAATATATATTTAATTTTTTTAAAGTTAAGAGTCAGTTAAATGTTAAAATGCTCTTATGCTCATCAAGAGTGCATTTATTTGTTCAAAAATACAGTAAAAACAGTAATATTGTGAAATAGTATTAATATTTTTAAGAAATGTTTTTAAAGTGAATATATTGTAAAAAAAAAAAAAAAAAAAAAAAAAAAAAATGTAATTTATTGCTGTGATCAAAGCTGATTTTTTTCAGCATCATTACTCACACGATGAACCTTCAGAAATCATTCTAATATGCTTATTTGCTGCTCAAACCTGCTTTTTTATTATTATTAATGTTAAAAACAGTTGTGCTGCTGAACATTTTTGTGAAAGCTGGGATACATTTTAATTTTTCAGGACTCTTTGATGGAAAGAAAGTTCAAAAGAACAGCATTTATTTCAAATAGAAATCTGTAACATTATAAATGTATTTACTCTCACTTTAGATCAATTTAATGCATCCCTGCTAATTAAAACTTTTGATTTCCTTTAAAAAAAAATCCACTGATCCTAAAGTTTTGAATGGTAATGTTTATATATATATATATATATATATATATATATATATATAAGATCTGTTTTAACACCCCCAAAATCCATTTTAGAGCATATCACAGAGGACACTAGGAACAGAAAGAGTCTTACTGTGGTCGCTGTTTTCATCTTTGGTCCCGTTGACGGTTCCGTCTGGCGTCATCTGCAAGTAGAAGCCTTGCTCGCTGAAGAGCCTGGTCACTATCCCCTTCAACTGAGGCTCTGAAACACACAAATGCACACGTCACAAACACATGAAACCTGTGCACTTCAGCTTTTCGACTCCTGAGTTGAGCTAAATGGTTCTTTGGAGCTTATAAAAGTATCTGATGTTACATTATAGGTTCTTTTGATCCGCTTATGAACAATTAGACAACACAAAATGCTTTTAATGTTACATAATAATGTAAAACTCCTCTCAAAACCTTTAAACAAACCAATCACACACATACAAACAAGCACACATTTTCAATGGGACGGATGCGTCATAACTGTAATCATATAATGCTTCGTGTCGTTCGAAACAAATGAATTTAAAAAGGCCTGTCATGTTACCGAAACAGCAAGTGCGGCTAACCAATTAAAATGTGCTAATTGTTTTAGTACCTCACTAATTACGTTAGTAAACCGACTCCCCTTCTGCTCTGACATCTGTGACACTGTCTCACTCCCAGCATGTTTTCAAGTGTTTCGCCGCAATATTTAGTATTAAAAAAGGTCACACGCTATAAAAAGACCAATGAAATTTGAAGTACAGACACACTTGTACTATTTCTTATTTTAGAAGAGCTCAGTCAAACATTATGAGCTGAGAGAAGAGAAAAAGTAGTCAAATATGATACAGACATCATAAACAAGCCAAACTGAACAGAATAGATTTTGCCAACATTAATATGCACGTTTAATCAATAACAGAGCCGTTTCTGATTGTAACACTGAAATGTAGCATTTTCTGTGAAGCTGCTTTGAAATCAACATGTAATATGTGACCCTAGACAAGTCAAATTTTCCTGAATAAATAAGCTTTACATTGATGTATGGTTTGTTAGGACAGGATAATATTTGGCCAAGATACAACTCTTTGAAAATCTGTAATCTGAGGGTGCTAAATCTAAATACTGAGAAAATCACCTTAAAAATTGTCCAAATTAAGTTCTTAGAAGTGCGTATTGCTAATTAAAATTTATGTTTTGATATATTTATGGTAGGAAATTTACAAAATATCTTCATGGAACATCGTTTTTACTTGACTTTTGGCATAAAAGAAACATTTCATCAAATCATTTTGACCCATACAATGCATTTTTGGCTATTGCAACAAATATACTCATGCTAAGACTTTTAGAAGAAGTGTGAAATATGAAAAGTGCATTAAAAATGAACTTGAAATTACTTAATTTTAAATTTAATTATAAAGACACACATGTAACCAATTCAGAAAAACGTAACATGCTCCAGTTTAGGGACACACTTTCTAATGACATTTATAATTTAATAATACCACAATGAGGTGGTTGTTTTGCAACAAGCTGGAGACTGAGTGAACCAGACTGAACACTGAACTTAAAAAACATTCTTGATATGTCAGAAGAACCATTCATATGTGGTTATATTGAACACTTTATTTCACTTAGCATGGTGTATTATTATTCAAATTGATTTAGTTTTTCCCTTTATGTGTGGTATTGTCATACTACTTTTTGTTGGTTGTTTGGTTAATTGTGGCTGCATACGTGGATAGTCCGTCATTTCGTTGGAAGTCAGTTCAATAACAATAAACAATATAAATCTGAATCAGAGACAGTTCTGTTCATAATAGTAGATGGCTGATTGGAAAAAAGGAAACACACAAAGTAGGATGTAGAGAGATATCATGGAAAATTAAGAAACTGAAAAGGAAAATAGAAGTGAAGGTGCAGTTCAAAAGAGAACCTTGAATTATTTTCCATGAGCCCATCCTGAGGTTTTAAAGCTTCATTTAAATGAGAAAAATAGGGCTTTCTGTGGTTTCAGAATTTGTTGTGGGCGTATGGGATGGCCTGGGTGAGTGTGAGATTTCCCGACCTGAAATTTTGTCCCAGTTCTGCCCTGTTAGTTGATCAGCCTTGATATATTCATTAGCTAACAACATTTTAGATGCAAATTATTTTGTATTCATGCATCAATATGGTGTGAGGTCCAGTTACCAGTGTGACACTAAAACAGGTAGCAGTAATGGGTACTTTTTACTTAAGTACATGTCAGAGCCCATACTTGTTTACTTTAACTTGAGTAAAAAAAAAAAAACAAAAAAAAAAGTGTAGTGTAGTCAGTACTTCTACTTTTACCAGAGTATTTTTAATCATGAGTACCTATCTGTACTTCTACTATAAATGTTAATGAAACCATCAACAACCAAGTCACCCATTAAATAAGCACGCAAAATCTTTCGTGCAATTACATAATCTAGCATAAACAGCAACTCTCCTTCACTGTTATCCGCGCGCACAGGTGATCGTCACGCAAGGAGCGCGGGGGCGCGTGTTTATCTGGAGCTCGGCGCGCACAGGTGTGTGTGTGTGTGTGTGTGTGTGTGTGTGTGTGTGTGTGTGCGCGCGAGGTGTGAATGAACTGACCTGGTTTCCGGCGCACGGGTCGTTTTTTCCCGCTGCAGAATCGGACTTTACCGAAGAGTCCAAACAGGTGCCGCTCGCACAGGGAGCCTCGGCCGGTGGGCTCTTTACCGGGACTGGAGCGGCGCTTACCGGACGCCGCTCGTTCGCTGTTTGACTCGCGCGCCTGGCGTTTCTGTCGGATGAGCGAGCTGGCGATCGCCGCGGCCATCTCACGGGAGATTTAGGGACGGTTCGGGCACGATCGTGCAGATTCGGTGCAGATTCACGATGCGGAGCACCGGCGCGAGGGAGCGAGCGCGCGCGCGTCTCTCGTGCAGGCATGCACCGGAGCATGAGCGATACCGATAGACTCGGTATTTCCTACCACGGAAAGCACTTAAGAGTTACATAACCGCACAATTAGACCACATAACAACACAGAGACCGTCCGAAAACGAGAGTCCTAACGGGAGCGTCAGTTATTCATGACATGAAGAGCTTCAAAACGCGTTGCTGAAACGACGGATGAAGCGACGGACGTCCGCTTCTCAACTTCTCATCAGTACGGTCCGGTTTGTCCTCCTCAACATGTTGGTTTTAAAAGCCCTCATCCCATCTCCGTCCACAGTCCGTTTCCAGCATCTATCCGAGATTTGGTGCGGGGAAAAGCCTCCGAAAATCCAACAGAGTGATTTTCAGCCTACAGATGCATCTTGTGTGATTCCAGCCGAGGAGATGAAGCTCAAAATGATGCTGAGGGAACGAGAGACAGGGAGGGGGAGTGATGTGTGTGTGTGTGTGTGTGTGTGTGTGTGGTCTGATAGAAGGAGAGCGACTCGACTGGGAACAGAGGGGGGAGGTCAAAGCAACAGCTTTCCCGAAAAATGACACAGTCGCAGCGGGAGCACAGAGGCGGTCTAAACTAGAAACAAAACTTGGTGGACTGATATGGGGTTTTAAGTGGTGCATCATCCTTGAGGTATGGAAGCTCGTTTCTGCCACGGGATAAAATGTTAAAAATTATAATTCTGACTTTTTCCTCTCACAATTCAGTGTGTGGGATGTTTTTCTCCCAATTCTAATTTTGCATCTTGAATTTGAGTTTTCTCTGAATCTTCTTAGAATTGTGAATTGCAAATTCAGAAGTGCAAAACAAAATTCCAATTCTATGGTGGGAAAAAAACAAAAAAGTACAGAACAAAAAATGTAAACTCAGAATTCTGAAAAAAAAATCTGAATTGCCAGATATAAATTTATTAGAAATGTCTGAAATGTGACAAAAAAAAATCCCAACTGCATTTTTTATTTTGAAATATTTTGACTTCAGAAAAACAATTAAAGATTTTACAAAAATGTAAAAAAGTTACATTTTTTATTTTTTCAAATTCAGAAGTGCAAGACAAAAATTTAAATTCTATGGTGGCAAAAAAAAAAAAAAATCTGAATTATGAGATGTAAACTCAGAATTCTGAGAAAAAAGTCAGAATTGCAAGATATAAACTCACAATTTCAAGAAAAAGTCCAAATTGTGACAAATAAAAATCCCAGTTACTTTTTTATTCAGAATTTTTTTGACTCAACAAAAACAATTTAAAAAAAAAATGAATTGTGAGATGTAAACTCAGAATTCTGAGAAAAAGTCAGAAATGTGACATAAAAATCCCAATTATATTTTTTTAATTTTTCAAATTCAGAAGTGCAAGACAAAAATAAAAATTCTATGGTGGCAAAAAAAAAATAAAAAAATCTGAATTATGAGATGTAAACTCAGAATTCTGAGGAAAAAAGTCAGAATTGCAAGACATAAACTCAACATTTCAAGAAAAAGTGCAAATTGTGACAAAAAAATCCCAATTACTTTTTTATTCTGAATTTTTTTGACTCAACAAAAACAATTTTTAAAAAATGAATTGTGAGATGTAAACTCAGAATTCTGAGAAAAATTCAGAAATGCAAGATATAAACCCGCAATTTCTATTAAAAGTAAGAAATGTGACCAAAAAAAACAAACAAACAAACCCACACAATGACATTTTTAACTCCACTCCAAAAACAAAAAAAAAAAAAAAAGAAAGGGAAATTAACTTTCAATGAGAGATATAAAGTCACAATCACCTTTGTTTTTTTATTCCATGTCAGAAACAAAAAACAGAATTGCGATACATAAACTCAGAATTGAGAGATATAAACTTGTGAGGAAAAAAAAGAATCCTGAGTTTATATTTTAATTTAAGTTAAAATTTAAGTTTTAAAATTTAAGTTTATATATTTATCATAAAAAATATATATAATTTTAAGTTCATATCTTTACCAATTTAAAAAGCTAAAAAATCTATATATTTAAATTGTACAATAAAATATATATTGTTTTAATCTTGTGGTTTAATCTTCCATATCAAGACCCAGAAATATTAAGGAAATTATTTTCCATTCTTGGCTTAAAAAAAGTTTAAAATATAGTGAACATCCCATTTCCATTAGCCTTTCTGTTTGCGAACATCCCATTTCTGCTAGGAAAGTAACAATATCAAAATGTCACAATGTGATAATATCGTAATATGAAGTCCCCAATATGTTTTTATCGCAACATTTTTAAAAAAAGAATTGGAAAAAATCTAAAATTTTGTGAATTTTAAAAGTTTAATTATTCTTTCAAATGCACTTTGAGTTCAAAATAAGACCTCCAACCCATGTTCTTAACTAAGAAAACTTAAAAAAAAAAAAAAGATTAATAATAGTCAAGTGAATTGACTTGTACCTGAACTTTAAAGGAGACTCAACCCTCTTTTCACTTGTGATATACTGTCTCAGTCTAAATGACATTCACACTGGTGTTTTAGGAAGCCAAACAAATTTCATAGCTATATTATTTTTGCATTACGCTACAGTAGGGAAATGAATTAATCCTAATCCTAATTTGAAAGAGATGTTTTGAATTTGGACTGCAGTAACGTTACCCATTTAAGCCACTGGCTGTCAGCAGTTCATACTGCTCTTTTAAGCTTTTATTTTGATGTAAACGGCAGTAGAGCTTTTATTTTAAAGAAAAAAACAGCTTCAGTGAAAACAGGCTTACAAAAACGCGTCTCACTACAAATCTAGTGAAATGCTGTAATCACCTGCCATTTACAATCTACAGTTTTTGCCCGGAAGACCTATAGTTTCAAATTGTAATGAGACCATGATAATATAATCCTTTTTTTTTTTTTTTTTGCTATCGAGATATCACTATATTTATAACATTGTTACATCCCTAATTTCTGCGTGGCAAAATAAGGTGGATGCGCTTATTAGACTGCTTTAAAGTGAGCAGCTTTAGAGTATAAAACTCTAAAAAGTATTGCTTTCAATTACTATTACAAATTTAATTTCTACTATAATGTAGCTTTCTAGTGTGTTAATGTTTTCACTTTAAGGCGGAGCCCCAGAGCCACACCCACCTAATTACATAATTGCTACTACGGACCAATGAGAGTCTGAAGGTGTATTCTGAAAAAAATGTTGGGTTTTTTTTTTGTTTTTTTTGTTCAAAATTACATCACACCTATTCATTCATCAATTTCACTTGAAGTGAAAATTTGAAGTAAATTTGAAAATGTTAGTAAATTTGAAACAGCTCAGCTTTGAATAAAAAGCCTAAAATGGTATTTCTCGCTGGACAGATTTCCATGGCAAAAATCATTGCACAAAGGTCATTTCGCAAGGCTTGCAAAGCGTCAAGTACAAAACTAACGTTGCAAATAAATCACTTGCGGAGCATTCTAAACAAACAACATTTGTGAGTCGGTATCGTTAGGACAAATTTTAATTAGGGCATTTCAGATGCAGTTGTATAATTACATTTATGGATGGTTCGGCTTCATGTGATTGCTTTTTATGATGAACGTCGTTAATTTGCGCGGGCAGGTGAATTGAGACGCCCCGCGGGTCTGTGATGGAGCAGCTGTCACTGCTGCTGACTCAGGTACCGATATCGTATCGAATACGCAGAGCTGTCAGGTGCTGAGAGATGCTTTCTGAAGTCTCCAGTAAAGAGGCCAATCACTGTGACCCAGATACATCATTCAACCTTCATCACACAACACTGATTACTTTATCACTGAGAGAAAGAGAGAGAGACAGGAGAAGAGAGAGAGAAAGAACGAAAGAGAGGATGTCTATCTATAGTCTCCACTGAGTAGGCCAGTAGTACTTGTGCACGCTAGTTCACTCACACACATACACAGATTTGAGGTCCCTACAAAGGCTTGAATGCTTAGATCCACTTATTGCTTTTATTTGTACTATATATTGAGCTGTGAGATATAAAGTCAGAATTGTGAGACAAAGAGTCGCAATTATATGTTTTATTTCATGCCGGGAACAAAAAAAAACTGGATTGTGAGATGCAAACGTAGAATTCATAGGGAAAAGTCAGAATCGTGAGGCAAAAAGAAGCAATTACCTTTTTCATTTTTAAACAAAAAATTGTGAGATAAGTCAGAACTGCAAGAATTACATATAGAATTGCGAGAAGTCAGAAGTGTGAGATAAAAAGTCACAGTTAGCTTTTTTATTTTTTATTCTGTGACATAAAAAACTGAATTGCAATTGCAAGATGTAAACTCAGAATTGCAAGAAAAAAATGTTTCTCAGTTTATATCTTGCAATTATATTTTTTGCTCTTAGAATTGCATGAACACTGATTTACTACAATTAATAAGTCTCTCACTTATATTTTTTTTTCTATATTAATACATTAATATGTAATTTATATCTGTAATTAAAGTTGAATTTCCAGAATCATTACTGCAGTCTTCAGTGACACATGATCCTTCAAAAATCATTCTAATATGCTGATTTATTATCAGTTGCACTGCTTAATGTTTTGTTTTTTTTTAAACCTGTGATACTTTTTTCAGGATTTTTTGATCAATAAAAGGTTAAAAAAGTACAGCATTTATTTAAAATAGAACGGTTTTCTAACAATATACACTACTGTTCAAAAGTTTGGGGTCAGTACATTTTTATGCTTTCTTTTTTTGAAAGAAATTAATACTTTTATTCACCAAGGATGTGTTAAATTAAGAAAAAGTGATAGCATAGATTTACATTGTTAGAAAACATTTATATTTTGAATAAATGCTGTTCTTTTTAACTTGTTATTCATCAAAGAATCCTGAAAAAAGAATCACAGGTTGCAAAAAAAATATTTGGCAGCATATTTTGCATATTGATAATTCTAATAATAAATCAGCATATTAGAATGACTTCTGAAGGATCATGCGACACTTAAGACTGGAGTAACAGTCTTAACAAGTAACAGTAACTGCATCTTATGTCTCAAAGGTGCTATAAATAAAGGTTTTTATTATTTCAAAATACACACATATTTCATATTTTTATTGATAATACTGGTCAAGCTTTTTTTTTCTTTGCAAAAGTGAATTTAGACATTGCAACTCTATAATGTACAATATGAAATATGGATAACTACTCATTTTGAGATGAATAGTTCATGAGGTCAGAACTCCATTACAGGAAAGTGCTGTTTAACAAGTACTGTTCTTAAAGAGTTAAAACTCACGTAATATAGTGTTTTCCCTTTCAGTTAGAGCTAGAAGATGGCAAAAATGATCTCAAAATGAGCACCTATTGCCTCCAAACTATATACAGATGTGAAATGCACCGAACGTAAATGGTTGTAATTCATTAATGCTTTAGAATACAGACCTAAGTCTGGTCCTTTAAAAGAAAAAAAAAAAATCTGCATATTATAGCTAAAGGTAATGCATTTGAAAAAAAAGGTTACTGTAAAGAAAATTTACTGTACTAAATGTTTAAAAAATCTTTTTTTTTTTTTTTTACATAAAAATATTTACAGAATGTTTTGGAATCTAAAATGTAAAAAATATATAAAAAAAATAGAAAAAATAAAATGTATATATATATATATATATAAAAACTATAACATTTAAAGTTAGCCATATGTCCAACTAAGTTATGTTCCAAATTTGAAGTTGATAGCACAAAAATGAAGGTTCCTTTGAAATTTTGCTTGTGCTATACCAAAAATAGCCAACAGGTGGCACCCAAGTCCCATAGATTCTTTAATGCATTTTCCAGTCACAAATTTAGAAATACATCACGGAATAAATTGAGTGTTTAAGCTTTTGAATAATATCTAATTTAGATGACTACTAAAATATGTGACCCTGGACCACAAAACCTCATAAGTGTCATTTATACGTCTAAAAGCTGAATAAATAAGCTTTGACCGAGATACAACTATTTGAAAACCTGTAATCTGAGGGTGCAAAAAAAAAAATGTTTATAAAAAATCGAAATATCACCTATAAAGTTGTACAAAATAAGTTCTTAGCAATGCATATTACTAATCAAAAGTTAAGTTTTGACATATTTACGGTAGGAAATTTACAAAACATCTCCGAATGATTTTTGGTATAAAAGAAAAAATTATCATTTTGACCCATACAATGTATGTTTGGCTAAATATACTTGTGCTACTTAAGACTGATTTTGAGGTCCAAAATCACATATGTCATAGAGAAAAAAAGGCAATAAAACAGAGCACCAAGGCAGTTAACAGGTTAAATATCGAATATCCAAAAAAGTTTTACTTTTGTACAATGACCTATGATTAAATTGCTACTGAGTTGAGTCAGCACTAAATCGGTGACCTGTAAAGAACAGGATGAGAAGAAGGAGGAAGAGGAGGGCTGAGCTTCATCAGATCCTGTCTGAAAGACGAGTGTGAGTGTTGACGATGACCCCTAATGATTCAGGAGTAGTATAACCCCGTCTCAGCACTGCACGAGTGTGTGTGTGTGTCCTGAGGAGTGTAACCTGCCCTCAAAACGGATCCCAAAATGAGTGTCTGTTTCAAAGACAGAGATCAGATGTGGAAAAATAAGAAAAGAGACGGAAACTGAAACTCTATAATCTGTATTTAGTGTCCGTGGGTTGGTGGGAGCCGTGCTCTGATTGGTCGGTCGACGAAGGAGGGAACCAATGGCAGGCCGGCGCTATCTGTCATTATTATGACCCCTGATGGAGCAGTTTGGAAATTGATCAGAAAACTCAACACCCACCCACACACACACAGGTCATCAACAATTATGAAGTTTCAATCAATATCTTGACCCCTTCGCATGGACGCATACATATAAATAAAGCATTTCAAACATGCAATCTACTAACGGAATATATTTGTATAAATAAGTTCAGATATCGAATGCATTATAAGTAGGGATTAAAATGCGCATTTGATTTTAAAACACTTGATTGCACAAAAAATGTACCAAACACTTTCTTAAAAATCACTGTGTATGTGGAAATTTGGCTGATTCTTGATGCAATCATGCAAATCAGCATATTAGAATGATTTCTGAAGGACATTGCAGTAATGATGTTGAAAATTCAGCTTTGATTTCAGGAATAAATTACATTCTACAATATATTCACCCAGAAAATGGATATTTTAAATCATAATAGATATTTCACAGTATTACTGTTTTTACTGCTATTTGATCAAATAAATACAGCATTTTTGAGTATAATTCTGCACTAATTTAACATTTGTTTTTTATTACAGATTTATATAACAAATCAGTAAAATTACTGAATGTACAAAGGTCAATTATGTCAATTATTAATGATTAAATATTATTAAGTTGGCTGTCCACCTTACAAAAAAATAAGAAAGGAAAAAAATATACAATTTTTTTTTTTTTTTTAATTTTCAAAATGATAATTTTAATAACAGGCATATTTGATAAACAAAAATAAATTAGGCTATTTTATTTAGATTTTATTTGATTTATTTAGAAAATAGCATTAGAAAAAGAATGGAAAAAGTATTAACAGATATGATTTAATATTTATTTATTTTTTTAAATATTATAGATTTAAGTAGTAAATGAGAATCAGTAAAATTACATAAAAATATTTTGAGACAAAGGTCAATTATGGCAATTATTAATTAGTAATTATTATTAAGTTGGCTGTCCACCTTACAAAAAGAAAAGAAAAAACACCATATTAATAAAATATACAGAATATTTACTCTTTTTTTATTTTCAAAATGACCATTTTAATAACAGGCATATTTATTAAACAAAAATAAATAATTTTACTTTTCAGAATAAATAGAAAATAGCTTTAGAAAATAAAATGGAAAAAGTATTAATTTAGATGTTATGTTTTAATGTGTTTTTTATATATATTATAGATTTATGTAGTAACTGAGAATCAGTAAAATTACATAAAAATATTTTGAGAAAAAGTAAATTATGTCAATTATTAATTAGTAATTATTATTACTAAAAAAAACACCATAATTATAATGAAACCATGTTTAAAAACATTGTTTTAATTTACAGAATATTTACTTTTTTTACATTTTCAAAATGACCATTTTGAATGATGACAGGCATATTTATTATACACAAATAAACTATTTTATTTTTCAGAATAAATAGAAAATAGCATTAGAAAAAGAATGGAAAAGGTATTGTATTAACTTAGATGTTATGATTTAACATTTAATGTTTTTTTTTAATATTATAGATTTATTTAGTAATTGAGAATCAGTAAAATTACATAAAAAAATATTTTGAGACAAAGGTCAATTATGTCAATTATTAATTAGTAATTATTAAGTTGGCTGTTCACCTTACAAAAAAAAAAAAGAAAAAAGAAAAAGCACCATAATTATAATAAAACCATGTTTTAAAAAATGACCATTTCAATAACAGGCCAATTTATTAAACAAAACAAATTATTTTATTTATCAGTATAAATAGAAGGCATATATATATATACATATATATTTCCGAATAAATAGAAAATAGCATAAGAAAAAGAATGGAAAAAGTATTAACTTAGATATTTTACTTTAGTCAACACACCCCTAAACAAAACAAACCACTTTAATGATTTATTTTCCCTCAAAATGTCTTAATCCATTAAAATTCAATAAATACATATGTTTTATTCTGTAATCATACACTACTGGGAATAATGAAAGCATATTTTCCTCATACTCTACATCTATAATTATCACCCATTGCATTTATTCTGCCATTGCAAGCTAAAATGAAGTTTCTTTAACCCTTTAACTGCCATTAACAGCCTTCCTGAACAGCTAATGGCAGTTAAAGGGTTAACATCATTACATTACCTATTGAAACAGACATCCTCATGATATTGCAGTGCAGTCTAGTTAGGCAGCTTACTACTGTATGTCTACGGTTCTATGCTGCCAGTTAGTGGTAAACAGCGTGAAGCGCAGCCTCATCACAATCCACTAACACAACAGCAGCGGCTCCACAAATAAACACTACAGAGAGCGTGCTGAATGTTTTATGTGTGTATTTGCGTGATGCAATCGTTTATTCTGAGCACCTGCATCTTTTATGAGAAAACTCGACCGTCTTCAAACCTCTCAGCCTGCACTCACATCCATAAAACCGGCACCATGTCTATAAACCAACATGAACATTCATTCATACACACTGATAAATACAAGCAATGAAATGTTACTATTTGTCTCCATAGCGACAACAGAATTCTTGATTTATCTAATAATGTAGCACTCTTTTGATCTCCTACAGCACACATACAGTCAAGAATAACATTCATGTATACAATCCTTTATGACATCATCATGCTCTATTTTTTTTTTTTTTTAAAGATTATTACTTTGATTTAAAAAAGAGAAAGAGTCTGGATGAAATCCACTAGAGGTCAGTAGCCTACAATACACACAAAGACTAAACATCCTGCTGCTGTGCTTCACTTCCAGTGCTCAATAAAAAGGACAGTGAATTGGCTAAAAACATCTTTTCCAGCTTTATTTGACCCTCTAACTCTGGCACCCTCTTTTTTAATTTTGTTCTTAAAAAATACCTTTTAAACGTATATTCTATTCATTTACTTACTGCTTGTTTTCTTAAAAAAAAAAAAAAAAAGAGACTAACACTAGCTTTTCTCTATACAATTAACCAAAAAAAAGCAAAAAGAAGGCCTCTAACACTACCTTGCTTTTTCTTTTTTATTATCTTTTTTTTTTTTATTATATAATTTAAAAAAAACCAAAGCAACTTACAAAAGAGGACAATGGAAGCAATCAAAATGGTCTGTGGTTTTTTTCCAAAAAAATTGATATTTTTTATTCATCAAGTATGCATTAAATAGCTTAAAAGTGACCGTAAAAACAATCATATCAACTTATTACAAAAGATTTCTATTTTAAATTAATGCTGTTCTTTTGAACTTTCTTTTTGAACTTTTTATCAAAAATACATATATCATGGTTTCCACTAAAATATTGGGCAGCACAATTATCAACATTGATAATAATCAGAAATGTTGTTGTCAGCATATTAGAATGATTTCTGAAGGACCATGTGACACTGAAGACTGGAGTAATGATGCTAAAAAGACTTTTTTTGCTGTATTTGTGATCAAACAAATGTAGCCTGGTTGAGCAGAAGATGAAGTGATATAAAAACAACTTTAACATTCTTACCAACCCCAAACTGTTATACCTTAACATAAAACAACCAACAACTAAACTTAAAACTTTAGGATTTATATTATGTATTAAAAATGTTGTATGCAGAGTTACACAAAAATCTAGCTTGAGTGACAAAGATGAGGATTTGTTATACTTGCAAAAATGACAAAAAATAAGCTCAGAAGTTAAGATTGGTTGACAATTCAAAACAAATCAGTAGTCTTTCACGTCGCAAGATGTATTTTCTTTCAGCAAAAAGCACAATGGCACTGCATGATTTATTAATAAAGAAAAATGAATTTTCTCTGTTAATTTTCTTAAGGGATTTGCATTTATGTATTCTTTCTTTCTTTTTTCTTAGTTTTGTTTTTATAACTGTACTGTACCTTAATTGTTTGATGTTTTCTATTGTTTAGGGAAAAATCTGAAAAAAAAAGATTCACAATACGTGCTCCAAAATCCTGAACTGAATCAAATGATTCCGATCTGAGCTAAAGATTTGCGAACCCGCTCCAAAGTTCCGATCGAAATCAAATGATTTGCGCTCTGAAGCCCCGATCTGAAGAATGATTCACAAACCATCATTTCAGGTCAGGACTCGGAGCATGTATTGTGAATAATTTGTTTTAGAACTGGTTTTCAAAGCGGTTTCGCAAATCTTTTTTTTTTTTTTTTCAGATTCAGATTTTTTTCCTAAACAACATAAAACATCAAACAATTAAGTTGTTATAAAAACAAAACAAAGAAGAAAGAAAGAATACACAAATAAGAAAATTAACCGGGAAAATTCAGCTTTTTTTATTTATATATCATGTAATGCCATTGTGCTTTTTGCTGAAAAGACTACTGATTTGTTTTGAATTGTCAACCAATCATAACTTCTGAACTATACAGCTTATTTTGACATTTTTGCAGATATAACAATTCCTCATCTTTGTCATTCAAGCTAGATTTTTTTGTAACTCTGCACACAACAAATTTCTTTATTAATGATTCACAAACCCACTCTGAGGTCCTCAACTGAATCAAATGATTTCCGATACATGATTTGAAGTCCCGATCTGAATTAAATGATTTGCGATACACAAAGTTCCGATCTAAATCAAATGATTCAGAATAGGCGATTTGAAATCCCAATCTGAATCATATGATTCGCGATCCGATTAGAGTGCTTCGAAACAGTGAATCATTTTGCAACGCAATGGTTTAACTGATTCAGTTTCGAAAAGCTCAGTTTCAGACATCACCACATGCTTTTTAAAATCATTACAAGTGATGTTGAAATTCAAAAATGAATATTAATCTGGTTTTGCCAGTGAATCGCTTGAATTGAATGATCAAAGTCACTTAATTGATGCGGTTCATCAGGTCCTCTTTGCGTTCTATTACTGGCTTAGTTTAGTTTTATGACATTACCTGTAATAAGTGAAAAAAGTATGAATTTTGCTTGAAAAGATATGAAAGATATAGGCTATAAAAATTAAAGACTTATTTCATACAATGTCTTTCAATAACAACTAGATAAAAAAGTTTGTCAAGACAAACTTTAGGTTGGCTTGAGAAAGCCTGACCAGAAGGTTTGAAAAGGTTTTAAAAGTTTGATGGTTTTCAGTCTGAAATAGTTTTAAGTTTAAAGTAGTTTTAAAGACTAGAGCATGAATGTTTTCAAGGCAATACAGTCAGATAGATGGATAGATAGTTAGTAAGTTTAAGTTTAAAAAGTTTAAGTTAAAAAAATAGTTTGATAATTTTCATTCTGAAATAGTTTGATGTTTAATGTAAATTTAAAGTTTAAAGCATTAATGTTTTGAATGTATTTGAAGACAGTCAGATTGCTAGGGTGTAGTTGCTAGTGTGTTACTATGCGGTTGCTAAGGTGTTGCTAGGCGGTTGCTGAGGTACTCAGAGAGGTTGCTAGGGTGTTGCTATGCGGTTGCTAGGGTACTCGGGGTGATTGCTATGCATGTTATGATACTAGCATGTTGTTACCATGATTAGCAAGCTACTAACATATTGCTAGCATGTTACTAGCATGTTGCTAGCATGATTAGCAAGTTGCAAGCATGCTTCTAGCATGAATAACATGTTACTAGCAAGTTGCTAGCCTGTTTCTAACATGATTAACAGGTTGCTAGCATGTTTCTAACATGATTACCATGTTACTAGCAAGTGCTACCATGTTTCTAACATTATTAGCATGTTACTAGCATGATTAGCAAGTTGCTAGCATGTTTCTAACCTGATTCGCATGTTACTAGCAAGTACTACCATGTTTCTAGCATGATAAGCATGTTACTAGCATTACTAGCAAGTTGCTAGAATGATTCTAACATGATTGGCATGTTTCTAGCATGATTAGCAAGATTGTAGTGTGTTTCTAGCATGACTAGCAAGTTACTAGCATGTTTCTAGCATGATTAGCAAGTTACTAACATGTTAACATGATTAGCATGTCATTAGCATATTGTTAGCATGATTAGCAAGTTAGTTTGAATGAGTTTGAATGGATTAGAAATAGTACATAGAAGTCTCAAAGGATTCTGGGAGTTTTGTCAGTTGGCGTTTGAATAGTCTTGGCTCATTTGAACATTCCGTCAATGTAAGTCTATGGGATTTTTCTCAGTTTTAATCGTTATTTTTAGGAAAAGTACCTCTTCAGGAATAGTGCACAGCAGATAGACAGTACTTCACAAAACAAGAGTAAAACATGCATTACGGCCACTCCACAGTGAACTTTACATATGCAAATGTTCAACAAACCTTACCAACAGTCGTGTAGACAGAATAACAATCTGAACCAGCTCAAATAGAGAACGGCCATGCAAAAAACCCAACTCTCTGTCTTAAACTCAACTTAACTAGTTACGCATTCAATGCACTTCTCTATGAACATTTGAGAATCCTGCAACATTCAGTGATGGAATAACAACAGCTGCACTGAACTGCATATGCAAATTTCACAATGCACAGCTGACGTCACCATCACGCAACGGCACCCCTGCAGTGACACAACAACTTTGGGGAGAGAATAGTTGCCATGGGAAGTGCTGTAGCTATGGAAACACATCAATATGGGAAACGTGATTGGGTAATGCAGGTTTGTTTGAGAGCATCTGCTGCGGCGTGTGCACCGATATGATGTGTGGCATGACAGAACTATTACAGCGTCCAGCGCATTCACAGCGTTTAAACTACGACTGCAAGAAAAATCAAGGTCAGGTTGCTATAAATAACCTGATTCATGAATTATTTCTGCCAGAACATTACTGACGATGTTTCTCAAGTCTATGCCTAAACAAGTACACTAAGACATGTGGAACACTGTTGCAAAATTAACCCCTGACACAACCGGCACAAGGTTTCCATGACAACAGAGACATGGATTTTGTCTCAATAATGATGCAATTCATTCACCATCAAATATCTCAGGACTCTTTCTGATGACATTGTGTGTGATTTGTTATTTTTAGCATGCATGAGTGTCACTGGTTTATTTATGACACGCAGATCAGCATTCAAATACCTTGTCTGTGGCTCCTGGCAACATAAGAGCAGCATTTTATGCTTTTATAACAGTAAATATAGCAACAATTTCACAACAGTGTTATTTTAGTTTTACTGATATACTGTTACATTTAATATTTAGGATTACATTTTATTTTTATATTTACTGTTTTCACTTTCATTTCAACTAAAGTTTTAGTAATTTTGCTGTTTTTGTCATTTTATTTTGCTTTATTTTTTTTTATATGTCTATATAGCATTAGTTTAAGGCAAGACACTCCGTTTGAACAGGGTATAAAATGTAACTAATAAATATCACAATACTTTCCCAAATGACTGATTACATTCATTTGCATACATTTCCAGAACATAAACCTGACCATTAGATAACGCCAGGTATAAAATTCTTGTATAATTTTGTTAAGAGAGCTAAAGTTTTTTACAGAGGGGATATTGGATTTCTCTTTTTATCACTTCAAAAATCAGAAAACACTGCCCATAGCCAGAGAAACAACACATTTCACTACTGCTTAGGAATAAAATTAATTAAAACTCTTCAGTAAAATCCTTCAGAATATAGATAGTATGTAACTCATTTTGACAAAACAGTAAATCTACAGACACAAATAGATAAAACCATGTGAATCAAATGTGAATAATCCCCTGACTAAAAACCTTTAGAATATAGACAGGGATTCAACTTTGGGACTAAAGTTTGGTGTATGTAAGTGCTGCTGAAGTGGTGAAACTAACTAATTTCTAGCAAAACGCAATTATGTATTGTGAAAAGAAATCTACAGATGCAACTAGAAAAAGTGCAATAATAAAACCATGAAAATATATATGAACAAACCACTCAGTAAAAATCTTCAGAATATAGATAGGAATAAAACTGATAAGTCTGGTGTATGTAAGTGCTACTGAAATGGAGAAACAAACTTATTTTGACAAAATGGCTTTTATGTATTGAAACTGAAATCTACAAACGCAACTAGATAAAGTGCAATAATAAAATCATGCAAATATAGATGAACAAACCCGTCAGTAAAAATCTTCAGAATATAGATAGAAATAAAACTGCTAAATCTGGTGTATGTAAATGTTGCCAAAGTGGAGAAACAAACTCATTTTGACAAAATGGCCTTTATGTATTTTAATTGAAATCTACAAATGCAACTAGATAAAGTGCAATAATAAAACCCTGCAAATACATATGAACAAACCCTTCAGTAAAAATCTTCAGTATATAGACTGGAATAAAACTGCTAAGTTTGGTGTATGTAAGTGCTGCTGAAATGGAGAAACAAACTAATTTTTACAAAATTGGCCTTTATGTATTTTAATTGCAATCTACAAACGCAACTAGATAACGTGCAATTATAAAACCAGGCAAATACATATGAACAAACCCTTCAGTAAAAATCTTCAGTATATAGACGGGAATAAAACTACTAAGTTTGGTGTATGTAAGTGCTGCTGAAATGGAGAAACAAACTTATTTTGACAAAATGGCCTTTATGTAATGTAACTGAAATCTACAAATGCAACTAGACAAAGAGCAATAATAAAACCATGCAAATATAGATGAACAAACCCCTCAGTAAAAATCTTCAGAATATAGAAAGGAATAAAACTACTAAGTTTGGTGTATGTGCTGTTGAAGTGAAGAAATAAACTCATTTTGCAAAACACCTTTTTAAATGTATTATAATTGAAACCTACAAATGCAAAAAGATAAAGTGTAATAAACACCCTAACCTAACACACCAAAGTGTTTTTTGAATGTTTTCTCTCCATTTCTCTGAAACAACATCTTATGAATAGCCCAAAATCTCAGTCTTCCAGGGCATTGAAAAATAATGTTTATACATGTAGTGTCTTGCCTTAAGTTTATTCAGTTTTAGTTATTTTACTTAAACTTTTTACGTTAGTTAATGCCTTTTTTACTTTAAGCAACAGATTTGTAAAATTTATTTTAGTTTTAGTTAACGACAATAACCCTGCCTCACAAACACATCTATTCTGCTAAACATTTCCTTTTGTGTTATACAGAAGAACATCATAGTTAGCTATAGTACTGGCATGAATAATTATCTGTAATGATGTGAGTGAGTTGAGCAGATCTGTAAAGCAGCAGCTCTGTCTCTAATGGCAGCAGTAATTGAATCTTTTGTGTGTGTGTGTGTGTGTGTGTGTGTGTGTGTGTGTGTGTAAGTAGTTTGGTTATTGATTAAAAGCTGGGGCCGTTTCCAAATGCATTGCTGGAATCTGTGATCAGGCTCAGAGCCACTGATGAGATCCCATAATGCACCTGTGGAACAATACAGTCCAACAACAATTCTGATTACAGTCCAATTCAATATTTAATTCCACTGAACCAGTTTCGGCAGCCTTTTGTGCAACAAATGCGCTTGTGAATTTATCAGTTATTTTCAATCAGACTATTTATCTCACAGATGCATCTCCACCTCTCAGACAAACATTCAGAACTAAATTATGCAAATGAAATATGCTGTAAAAATAACTTTTCAAAGTTGTAATTAAAACTGATTGTTTAGAGTATGTTTCACAAGGAAAAGCTATTTACAGATTTACTACTTTAAAAATTCACATACAATTCAATGTGTTACTAATTACTAGCATTATAAATTACTAGCAATCTCTGAGTGAAAATTTTGAAACAGAAATAGCAATAGTTTTGTGATTTTCATTCCCAGTTGTTGATTTAATTTGCATACGTTACTGTCGTTATGACATTTTGATTACAAATTATAAGGTTAAAAAATGTACAAATTAAAATACAAGGATGAATCATTCACAATAAGATCTATAACATGCATTTAGAAAATAAATCTCAACATTTCTTTCAAATGAGGTGCAAACACTTTGAATTTGTCCTAATTTTCTTAAATAACAAAGATTTTGAAAGTAAAACTTCAAAAAAAAGTTTAGTTTAAATCTTAATTCACTGTTAATTTTAATTTAAGCTACACAGACTTTATACATGCTGCATGCACCATCAAACATGTTTCTATCAAATTAAGAAGAAAAGGAGAGAAAGGTCGGGAGACCTGTCCGTGGTGCTGAAACGTGCATTCAGGCACATTTGTTCTCATGAGCTTCTTGTGCACTACAGCAGTGATGTCAAATATCTGACTCAGAGGGGCCCTCTGTGACATGATCTGACTGAGATGTGCTCATTTCTCAGAATAAACTCTCAATCACCACCATAACAATGTCTAATGAAGCTGCTTATGCTGAGACTTGAGACTTACAGCTTGAGACTTACAACTCATGAGACAGAACTTATTTTTTGGGAAACTGTAGGAAAATGTTGCTTCCAAAACCTAAATCAAACAGTTTAAGAACTCCTAAGATTTCGATGCATTTTTGCATTAAATGTGACCTATTTTGGGAACAAATACAATTAAATTAAAAAAAACACACAAATCTTTGCATGGAGGAGTGGTTTTTCAACACAAATTACTGCAGGAGAAATATATGATATTTCAAAAAGTCATTAAGAACCATCTACTCTGTCTGAGTGTATGTATAACTGTGAGCGTGTGTTTGTACAAAATTATCCCAAGAAGTCACAAGTTAAATTAGAATGCCTTATAATAATAATAATAACAACAACAATAATAACAATAATAATAATAGTAATAATAATATTTCATACAATTATTTTTTATATATAGAAAAAAAGAAGATTTGTTTTTGTTCCCATTTAGATAAAAACTTCATTAAAGAGTCTCCTCAGAGGCAGAATAATATTTCAAAATATATATTTATTAGAATTGTTTAGTTTGTTAGTTGTTATAATTGACTAGTTTGATATAGAAAAAAATAGTTTTCATGTTTCCATGTTTAAATTTTCTCCTTAAGTTAGATGGTGTTAATAATAATAATAATACTTTCAAGTACTTTTTGTTAAATAAAATAAGAATTTGTTTCCATGTTAAAAGTTATAATAATAATAATATTAACAATAATAATTTGTTTTTGTTCCTATTTAGATAAAAAAGTTCTTTAAAGGTCCTCAGAGGTATAATATTTCTTTTTTTTTTTTTTGTAATTGATTAGTTATAATAATAATACATTAAATATTTTTTGCTAAATAAAATAAGAATTTTGTTCGCAGGTAGACAAAATCTTCCATGAAGTATGTCTTCGAATGTAAAATTATTATAATATGGTAAAATGATTATAATAATTTTTAAAAGTTTTATTCATGATTAGCTTGATACAGAAAAATAAAAGTCTTCAAGTTCACATTTATGTTCCCATTTGTGAGTGTATGACTTTGAGTGTGTCCATACTTACAAAATTATCCCCAGAAGTCATAAGTTGTTGCAATAGTAATAATAATAATAATAATAATAATAATTAATTAATTAATTAATAATGTATAATAATTAATTAAGTGTTTTGTGTTCTTGATTAGCTTGATATAGAAAAAATATGAATTGTTTTTGTTCCCATTTAGATAAAAAGTTCCTTAAAGGATGTCATCAAAGGTCAAATAATAATAACATTTTTAAATGATAATTTATTATAACTGATTAGTTATAATAATAATACTAATACATTCAAGTATATTTTTTGTTAAAAAAAAAAAAAAGAATTTTGTTCCCATGTAGACAAAACCTTCCATGAAGGATGTCCTTGAATGTAAATAAAAACGTAAAAAAATGTTATAAGGTAAAATGATTAAAATACTTCAAAAAGTTTTATTCATGACTAGCTTGATGCAAAAAAAATCTTTTCCAGTTCAATCTTCAGTTCTTCATCCCCAGAAGTTGGCTATATCTGACAAAATGATGGAAATTATGTGTTTTTAGCCGACTCTTGAAGATGGCTAAGAACTCAGCTGTTCAGAGTGAGTTGGGCAGGTTGAAATTAAATTTATAATTAAGCATAATTTTTTAGTATGTTAATTTATTTTATTATAATTGATTAGTTATAATACATTCAAGTATTTTTGTTTAAAAAAATATAAGAATTTTGTTCCCATGTAGACAAAACCTCAGTAAAAAAGGATGTCTTTAAAGGTAAAATGATTATAATAATTATTATAATAATTATATGATTGGCTTGATGCAAAAAAAAAAATAAAAATAAGTTTTCAAGTTTATGTTCCCATTTAATGTGAGTGTATGACTGTGAGTGTGTGTTCATACTTACACATTACAAAATGATCCCCAAAATTGGCTAATTCTGACAAAACCTTTGTTAAATGATGTCCTCAAAGGTCAAATAAACAGGCTAAATTGAATAAATTAGCGTAATTATAGAAACATGAAGAAGTTTTGTTTGTCCCCGTTGAATCGTGTGAGGTTGTGAGTGTGTATGACTGTTGTGTGTGTTGTTGTGTTTGTTCCTGCAGTGTCTCACCGGTGTCGGTGCTGTTCGGTTCGGTTCTCTGCGCACACAGACACCGCAGCATGTGCGCTCCTTTCTGCCGGAGCAGCCGCGCAATCCTCATCGCAAAATCCCGCCACAGTCCCGCGATCCGACCGTTCACAAAGACGCCGCCACCATCACCATCATAATTATCATCGTTTTACGCGCTCCGGTTGAGTCTCCGCGCGCCGCAGACAAAAGACTTCCAGGCGCTACAGCGGCACATCAGACACATCCTCACGGAGCTTCGCACGGTAACAGACGCGGGCCGAGCCACAGTAACCGATAATCCTCCCGGCGAGCATCGTGATGAGCTAATGACCGTTATTCATCCAGTTATTTGCGTGGGGCGCGAGGGAAGACGCTGAACGCCACACTGGTGCGTAACCGTGGGCGGTGACGTCACGGGGGACTCGCTGACGTCACGTGCAGGGGCTTGTTGAAAGGAAAAACACGTTTCTGAGAATCTCACTGACAAATGTCGCTTTTAAATGAAGCTAATTATATTCTACACCCGTAATCCTCACAGAAACATTATTAGATTTTAATTAAGACACAAGATTGCCAATTTAGTAACTTTTTTTCATACCGAGGACCTTGGAAATGTTCTAAAGTCAGTTTAAAGAGGTTTTACAATATATGTGAGGACATTTATTAAACATTTGGGCTTTAGGAATATAGTAAAACAAGTGTATACTAAACAAATATGTGACCCTGGACCACAAAACCAGACATAAGGGTCCATTTTTAAAAATGTAGATTTATACATCATCTGAAATCTGAATAAATATGCTTTCCATTGATGTATGATTTGTTATGATAGGACAATTTTTGGCTGAGATGCAACTATTTGAAAATCTGGAATCAGAGGGAGCAAAAAAATAAAGAAATACTGAGAAAAATCACCTTTAAATTAAATTAAATTAAATTCTTAGCAATGCATATTATTAATCAAAAAATCATTTTTGATATATGTTTACGATAGGACATTTACAAAATATCCTGGAACATGCACTTTATTTAATATTGGTCCAGGGTCACATATGACCCATAGGAATATATTAAAACAAGTGTACATATTAAACTAATATCTATATACAAAACCAGGGCTAGCTGTCACATAACGGGCTGAATCAAAAGAGCAATTATACAAATGCTTGCTTTTACTTGCAATGGTATACATGTTGTTTTTTTAAACACCTATAGTTAGTGAAAAACTTGATAAATTAGAAATTAGGTTTTAATCATCAAAAATGATTTGAAATATAACATGTCGCCTGATATTTCTATCATTTTATGTAAGTATCTGCTATACTGTTATAGGATAAGATATGAGTGATTTACATTACAAGCATTTTGTCTATATAAATACCATCATCTGCAGCAAATTGCAGCATATTTTTTGCTCATTTTGAGTGTCTGAATAAAATCGACCTGTTTTTCCTCTATATTCTTATTATGTCGAGACTATATGAGCCATTAAAGCATGACACATAGCAAATATGAGACAAAACCTAAAACATAGGTTCAATAAACTGTCGCATTTCTAAAAAAAAAGAATCATAAATTCTGACTATTATTTAATATGTCAGGGTTAAACTGGAGTTCTATCACTCTTTCAGTTCATAGAAAGCATACAACTGCAGAACTGTAAATTTATGAATATATTTGGCAGACATCACTGGATTCAAGGTATATTTTCACTGTTTTAATGACTGACAGTTTCCACATTTTAATCCCAAATAAATGGCCATCTGTGATTTTAGTGTCTTTGTAATCCTATTTTAGGTGTTTGGACTGATGTCTGCAGCAGTGAGGATGATTTGAGACACGTGGGGGCAGCAGAACCCACCAGAAACACCTCACACCCACCAACCGGCCTGTGACGCAGCGCACCGGCTCTCCTGTGATGGGTGCGTGGGTGATCGTGGATCCACTGCTATTTACTGATTTCATCAGAATACACCAGAGTTATGTTTCACGGATAAAAATACACTGCCGTTACGATGCACCTAAGCAACTGTGTCGAATAAAAATGATATAAACTTGTATCTTATATTTAGATTTTTCATTTGATTAAATCTTTTCATGTTTAATATCTATTTTCTGATAGTAAAATAAAACTTGAATATAATTTTCTTCATTTAAAATCACCACAAATTAAATGCAGTACAAACATCATGATGGTGCATGAATACTTTACAAGTGAATTAACAGATTATCATGTGAAACACAAATTTAATTTAAGATTTTAGGTTTAATAGAGCTATATTTATATTTAAAGGTGTATACATTGTTTATTTTACATTTGTGAAACTATAAATGTACGAAATTGTATTTTCCATTTAGATTTTCATTTAAGATTTTTAAGGGTTTGTATTTAATCCTAGTTTAGGACCATTAAGATTCTATTTATTTAATTAGTGTTTAACCTTTTAACTGTCAGCGTCCCCTCAGTGGGAAAAGTCTCGTTGGAAAGGTCTAAGACTCCTAAATAGATATTTTACCACTGTTTTGCGTTATAAATTATGTAGTAAATGTAATAGATAAAATTTATGACAAGAGTGCCGCTCCAAAAATCTATATCGCAACAGGACTTCTGACCTTTGTCACAAAAAGACTTTCTTCATTGCCTTTTTCCCTATCACACTTTAGAAATCATAAGAAATTATATATTAATTGAAAACTTAAAATCTTAAAATTCATCCTTTGAAAAACATTTTAAAATTAGACATTGCATTACCATGGAAAAAGTACATCAAAATCATATTACAAAATGGTTTTGTTCATGGATTTTGGATAGTGCATTTTCACGTCTATGTTAAGGTTTATTTTCTGACAGAAAAAATTAAACTTTAATCATTTCTTTTTATTAAAGTCAGCGTAAATTAAATGCAGTACAAATATGACAAAGGTCATTTTTTCATAAAATAGTACCATATAATATAATATAATATAATATAACATCATTTTTTCACATTTCATGTGAGTGAAAATGTGATTCAAATTTTTAATTCTGATTTTCATTTAAGATTTTTACGTTTAAAAGATTCAGATTTATACTTAAGGATGTATGTTTATTGTTTCTTTGATTTCATAAATGAATAAAAAAATTATTAAAACTGATTGTATTTTTTAATGCACTACCAGTCAAAAGTTTTTGAACAGAAAGATTTGTAATGTTTTTTAAATAAGTCTCTTCTGCTCACCAAGCCTGCATTTATTTGATCCAAAGTGCAGCAAAAACAGTAAAAATGACAAATATTTGTGCTTTTTAAAATAACTGCTTTCTATTTGAATATATTTTAAAATGTAATTTATTCCTGTGATTTCAAAGCTGAATTTGTAGCATCATTACTCCAGTCACATGATCCTTCAGAAATCATTCTAATATTCTGATTTGCTGCTCAAAAAACATTTATTATTATTATTACTATGTTGAAAACAGCTGAGTAGATTTTGTTCAGGTTTCTTTGATGAATAGAAAGTTCAGAAGAACAGCATTTATCAGAAATAGAAATCTTTTGTAACATTATAAATGTCGTTATCATCACTTTAGATCAATTTCAAGCATCCTTGCTAAATAAAAGTATTAATTTCTATAATTTCTCCAAACTCCAAGCGTTTCTTTGAATCTTTCTATTTATCAAAGAATCCTGAAAAATGTACTCAACTGTTTTAAATATTGATGAAAATAATAATCATCAGAAATGTCACTTGAACAGCGAATCAGAATATTAGAATGATTTGTAAAGGATCATGTGACCCTGAAGACTGGAGTAATGATGCTGAAAATTTAGATTTGATAACACGAATAAATTACATTTTAAAATATATTCAAATAAAACACAGTAATTCTAAATAATAATAATATTTCACAATATCACTGTTTTTGCTGTACATTGGATCAAATAAATGCAGGCTTGGTGAACAGAAGAGACTTCTTTAAAACCTTACAAATCTTACTGGTCAAAAACTTTTGACTGGTAGTGTATTTGGTTATATTTTGCGAATTCAGCACAAAAAAAAAAAATCTGTATCTTTTATACAGACACATGCAAAGCACCAAAGTGTAAAAAGTCTTATATAAAGCATTTTCTCTCTCTCTCTCTCAGTCTCATTTACAAGGTGATGAAATATTTGTGTCAGGGCTGAAATGAGAAAACACAGCTGGACACACAGATAATCACATGCACAAAATATGAGTTAATAACCTGCTGAGTGATAAGATGTAAGATAAGTGTGCACTGCGCTCTGTTTCACTACAATATTAAATTACGGAGTGACACATCAACAACTTCTGTTTCCTTAAGGACTATAAAACTAATAGTGTGTTTTCATGAAAGCATATCAATATCATATTTCAACACACAAAACAAAAATGCAGCCTATTTTAGGACATAAGGACATTTTCATTTTTATGTGAACTATTCCTTTAATGGGCTTAAAGGTAACCTTTAATATCTGTGCACAAATATAACATTTTCAATTCTTTCTTTTGATTTAGCTTTGTGAGATGTATACTCTTAGAAGTGAAGCAAGAACAGAAAGAGTGAGGAGGATGAACAGAGAGAGATAAAGAATGGTGTGAGGAAGTGGAGAGTGCAATTGATATATTTATTCGAGTATTTTTATACAGTGTTGAGCTTCTTTTACAGCTGCCATTTGCAGAAAGAGCAACACATACACATTCGCGCTAATCCACACAAACACGCCTCTTAATCATCATCGGCATCATTATTTCGGTTTGTTGTGCTCATGTTTACCGCACTGGATCTGAGACACACTCACAAACGATACATCCAGTCCAGCACCCAGTCAGACAAAAAAATGACACAGGCACTGCTAAAAATGACAATAATGATGTTCCAGTCCAACACTTCACAGAGTTTTTTGTCAAATGTCACATGAAGCCCTCTTATTTCAGGCACAGTCAGTGACCCCAGTGCACTCTGGGAGCTTGTTAATTTAGCACAAGGGTGAGCGTAAAGCTGAACTCTCAGCAACCCTCAAACTAAACTTGCTTTGCCTTTAGCAGAAGCTTTCATGCAAAGGCACATACAAAAAAAAAATAATATATAGATGCAACAACAGATATAACAATAGATAGATACGCCCCCCTTGCAGAATCTGCTAAATGTTAATTATTTTAGCAAAATAAGAGGGATCATACAAAGTGCATGTTATTATTTATTTAGCACTGACCGTAATAAGATATTTAACTTAAAAGGTGTACATAAAGTCCACAAGAAAAAATAATAGCTGAATTTATAAAAATGACCCCGTTCAAGGGGATTCTTAATACACTGTTGTTACATAAATGATCCACATTTTTAGTGATAGTTGTTTATGAGTCCCTTGTTTGTCCTGAACAGTTAAACTGCCTGCTGAAAAATATTTAGGTCCCACAAATTCTTTTTTACACATTTTTGTGTATTTAAACCATTTCCAACAACTGAGAGACTCATATGCAACTATTACAGAAGGTTCAAACACTCACTGATGCTCCAGAAGGGGGAAAAAACATGCATTAAAAGCTGGGGGTGAAAACTTTTGGAATTTGAAGATCAGGGTAAATTTAACTTATTTGTCTTCTGGGAAACATGTAAGTATCCTCTGAAGGGCAGTACTAAATGAAAAAAATATGATATTTAGGCAAAATAAGGAACATGTACACATCTCTATTCTGTTCAAAAGTTTTCACCCCCTGGCTTTTAATGCACGGTTTTTCCTTCTGGAGCATCAGTGAGCGTTTGAACCTTCTGTAATAGTTGCATATGAGTCCCTCAGTTGTCCTCAGTGTGAAAAGATGGACCTCAAAATCCTACAGTCATTGTTAGAAAGGGTTCAAATGCACAAAAATGCTGGAAAACCAAAGAATTTGTGGGACCTGAAGGATTTTCTGATAAACAGCAGGCATTTTAACTGTTCAGAACAAACAAGGGACTCATGAACGACTATCACTAAACAAAAAAACACAGTTGTGGATCATTCAGGTAACAACACAGTATTAAGGATCAAGCATATGTAAACTGGGCTATTATTTTCTCTTATTTATTTTCTCTATATGTAAACATCTTTTATGTAACATATCTTATTCAGGTCAGTACTAAATAAACAATAACATGCATTTTGTATGATCCCTCTTATTTTGCTAAAATAATTACCATTTTGCAGATTCTGAAAGGGATGTAAACTTTTGACCTTAACTGTAACTGATGTTGTGCATTTTAACCAGATGGTGAGCAAAGTGTTCTTCCCAAAAATCTGAATAATAAATACCTATTCACAGTATTTTGAAGTCCCCACGAGAACAATATCACACGTTCATTATCGTGATATATCGTATTACTGCATATCGGTACACGTCTAAGATTTAACCACTAGACTCTTCCAAAACTTCACAGCATCAGCTCAGACATTTGAAACATCACAATCACTTGCAGAATGTGACAGAGTGCCATGATATTAATAACTGAAACACAGCTTACAGTAACTTTAATTAAACACCAAAGAACTCATTGAGCAACAGCTCTGCAGCAAACCAACTTCAGACTTAATGAGTCATTCACCAGCAGCTTCACTAATTAGTTCATCAACATTTAAGAACAACATGAGACAGCACTCGTATTTCACCATGCATTACACCCTTAATTCATCTCAAAAGTCTTTTCTACTTAGCAAGGCTGCATTTATTTGATCAAAAACAGTCAAAATTGTGAAATGTTATTATAATTTTAACTAAGTGTTTTCTTGAATATATTGTAAAATGTAATTTATTTACGTGATCAAAGCTGAAATTTTAGTCTTTAGTATCATATGCTGATTTAATGTTTAAGAAACATTTCTGATTATTGTCACATTTATTGTAATTAATTTATTGTTGATTATTGTAACATTTTGTGGAAACTGTGATACATTTGATATTTTTTAGTTCAAAAGAGCAGCATTTATTTGAAATTGAAAACTTTTGTAACATTATAAATGTCTTTACTGTCACTTTTAGTTTAATGCATCCTTGATTAATAGAAATATTAATTTCTTTAAAAATTTATTATTGAGAGAAGCAGAACAATAAACAGAAATTGACATCTGCAGAAGATTTTCTGGATAATTCTTATAAAAAATATAAAATGTCATATTTTAAGAAAAAATATTTTGCTGAATAAAAATGCAGGCAACACATTTTTAAGATTTATTTTCAAATAGTAAGACAAAATTTGAATACAATTTGTTCTTTATTAAAAATAATTATATATTAAACCAATTAAATGATGTACAAAATATGACAAAGGTTTGTATAACTTTGTATTATTTCTCTGTAATAGAAATGTCTGAACTTACAAAACTTAAATTTTAAGTTTTTAAAATTAAAATTTAATATTTTAAGAAAAAATATTTTGCATAATAAAAATGCAGCCTACTTTAGAAGCATAAAAATATTTTAAGATTTATTTTTAAACAGTAAGACAAATTCTGAATACAATTAGCTGTTTATTAAAAATGATACACCCTTAATATGACTCAAAAGTCTCTTCTGCTCAGCAAGTCTGCATATATTTGAACAAAAATACAGTAAAAGTGGTGAAATGTTATTAGAATTTAAGCTAAGTGTTTTCAATTTAAATATATTGTAAAGTGCAATTTATTTCTCTGATCAAAGCTGAATTTTTAGTCTTTAGTATCACGTGATCCTCTGCCGATTTGCTGCTCAAGAAACATTTCCGATTATTGTCAGTGTAACATTTTTTGGAAACTGTGATACATTTAATTTTTTCAGGATTCTTTGATGAATAAAAAAGTTCAAAAGAACTGCATTTATGTGAAATAGAGTCTTTTGATCATTATTTTTGATCAACTTAATGCATCCTTGATTAAACATTCATTTGTTTTTGTTTTTTTAAGTGTATTAGCGAGAGAAGCAGAGAGGGTGGAACATTATATTATCCAGCAGGATTTGATAAGAATGTGATCATAAGGCTCTGATAATATTGATTAATATTATTTTTCCACATCCACAGAGTCTTAATTACATCAGCAGAAAATGTTTGACGAAAGATAATAAACACCAACTTGTTTAGAAGAACATGCAGTAAAATCGTTGTAAACTGCATCGGAAAAGGACAAACTCATTAGCGCCAGTCAGTCTGACACTAATGCAGCTCTAATGACTTCAGAGAGACTGACCGGGTTCAGTGCTGATGGTCTTCGCTGGGCCTTCCTCCTCATCCTCATCCTCTCCTTTACTGCCGTGAGACAGCAGCCGGCGAAACAGACTACAGTAACGCGTCATGGCCTCTCACACGTGTGTAAGTGTGTGTATGTGTGGACAGCGAACCACACCGATGCGTTTAAAACTAGCCAAACTGGAAATGTCTGATCTATCAAAATGCCTCTAAGTGTCTCGACGTCGCTCTCTTTCTGTCTGTGTCTCTCTCTGTATGTAAAAAAGTGTCAACGAGTGAGTGACCGTCTGTGCTCCCCTGATATTTGCCTGTGCAAATGTGTGTGTGTGTGTGTGTGTGTGTGTGTGTGTGTGTGTGTTAGAGGGGGTGTGTCTGTCTGTAATAGAGACGTGTGTGAGAGTGGCTCAGAATGCAATACTAAAGCACTGCTTACTGCTTAATGCACTTACTTGGGTCATTCCTGGGATTTGGTAATATTTCAGTCCCCTGGAGTTTCTAAAGTGGTGGTTCATCAAAATTAATTGTTAGAAGCTTTTTTTGTTTGTTTTTTATTTATTTATTTATATTTTTATTTTTATTGTTGTAGAAATGTCTGAACTTTGTCACTTTCACTGTGAATCTTACAAAATATTAAATGTCATATTTTAGGAAAAAAAAATTTGCTTAAAAAACTACTTTGTAAGCAAATTCTTTTAAAGATTTATTCAAACAGTAAGACAATATTTCAATACAATTTGCTTTTTATTAAAAATAATTCTAAATTAAATGGTGTACAAAACACGACAAAGGTTTATATATACTTTGTATTATTTCTCCATGATAGAAATAGAAATCTTACAAAATATTACATTTAATATTTTAAGAGAAAAAATATTTTGCATTATAAAAATTTCTAAAGTGGTGGTTCATCAAAATTAATTGTTAGAAGCTTTTTTTGTTTGTTTTTTATTTATTTATTTATATTTTTATTGTTGTAGAAATGTCTGTACTTTGTCACTTTCACTGTGAATCTTGCAAAATATTAAATGTCATATTTTAGGAAAAAATATTTTGCTTAAAAAACTCATTTATAAGCAAATTCTTTTTTTTTTTATTTTCAAACAGTAAGACAATATTTCAAAACTTTTTATTAAAAATAATTCTAAATTAAATGGTGTACAAAACATGACAAAGGTTTATATATACTTTGTATTATTTCTCCATAATAGAAATAGAAATCTTACAAAATATTACATTTAATATTTTAAGAGAAAAATATTTTACATTATAAAAATTCAAAAGTGGTGGTTCATCAAAATTAATTGTTACAAGCTTTTTTTTTTGTTTGATAGTTTTTTTTTATTTATATATTTTTTTATTGTTGTAGAAATGTCTGAACTTTGTCACTTTCAATGTGAATCTTACAAAATATTAAATGTCATATTTTAGGAAAAAATATTTTGCTTAAAAAACTACTTTATAAGCAATTTTATTTTATTTTCTAACAGTAAGACAATATTTCAATACAATTTGCTTTTTATTAAAAATAATTCTAAATGAAATGGTGTACAAAACACGACAAAGGTTTATATATACTTTGTATTATTTCTCCATAATAGAAATAGAAATCTTACAAAATATTAAATTTTATATTTTAAGAGAAATATATTTTGCAATTTAAAAATACAAAAGTGGTGGTTCATCAAAATTAATTGTTAGAAGCTTTTCACAAAACTTTGGGATGCCCATTATAACGAATATAAATATTTATTGCATTTAATTGTTTTTTTTTTGCATAAAATAATGTCATATCTATCCTAAACCAAAGATTGTTTCATGTCCCTGAGGCACTTCACAGAGTTTGTACTTAGAAAATTATTAAGCAAATGTGCATATTGTTGGCAACAATGTAAGCATTTATTTGTGTTCCTTTCTTGTAAAAAATAGTTTTCTAAAAAATTGCAAATTATTTTATAAAAAAAACTAACTTTAAAGTTATGTCCCTCAGTATAAACTCAACCCCGTCACACTAACCATTTTACGCTCCCATAATAATTTTGACTCCACTTTTATGTGACATAAGACTCTTATCAGGTGTCTTTAATAATGGTGCAGAAAATGGTTAGTAGAATCGTACTTTTTATTCATATTTTTGAAGCATGTTATAGTCAGGGAGAGTACTGTCAAGCTTAACAACTCAACCCCATCACATAAAATTAAGACGGAAAATTACTTTTTCAAGTTTATTTGAATCCATAAGTATATACAATGTACTTATTTTATTGCTGCCATATACAGAAGCAGAAAAAACACAACCCTGTCACACATATATGTATTTCTCATGTCATATGTATTTTTTGTTGTTGTAGAATTGTCTGAACTTTGTCACTTTCTCTGTGAATCTTACAAAATATTACATTTCTTATTTTTAAAAAAAATATTTTGCTTAATAAATAAGCAGGCTGCTTTGTAAGCAAATTCTTTTAAAGATTTATTTTCAAACAGTAAGACAATATTTCAGTACAATTAGCTTTTTATTAAAAATAATTCTAAATTAAATGGTGTACAAAACATGACAAAGGTTTATATATACTTTGTATTATTTCTCCTTTATAGAAATGTCTTAACTTTTTGGGTAAATCTTACAAAATATTACATTTAATAGTTTAAGTGAAAATATTTAGCATTATAAAAACGCAGCCTACTTTAAAAACAAATTCTTTTAAAGATTTAATAAATCATTATTTTAAGACTTCTATTTGAACAGTAAGACAAATATGAAAATAGTCTAGAAATATTTTGCAATTAAAATGATATATTATCATTTGTTGTGAGAAATGTGAGGTAAAATAGGATCATAAATTAACATTTTAAAAATGTCTAAACTTTCTGGCATTTTCTGGGTAAATCTTAAAATATTAAATGTCATATTGAGAAAAAAATATTTTGTGTAATAAAAATGCAGCCTACTTTAGTAGCATAAGACAAAATTTGAATACAATTTGCTCTTTATTAAAAATAAAACATTTAAATTATAAATGCAGTACAAGATATGACAACGGTTTATACAGAATACTTATATTTCTATATTAAAATAATATATAATCATTTGTTTTGAGAAATGTGAAAGAAAAATGTGATTAAAGATTATAGTATGAATTTGATGTAGAAGTGTCTAAACTTTTTTGTTTACTTTTTGGGTAAATCTTACAAAAGATTAAATGTCACATATAAAATATATATTTTGCATAATAAAAATGCACCCTTCTTTAGGAGCATAATATTTAAAAAAAAATATTTCTAAACAGTAAGACAAAATTTTAATATAATTTGCACTTCATTAAAAATAAACAACTAAATAAAAATAATAATAAATAATTAAATAAATAAATAAATAAATGCAGTATAAGATATGACAAAGGTTTATATATATGAAATAATTATATATGAAAATAATATATATCATCATTTTTGTGAGAAATGTGAGGTAAAATGTGATTATAAATTAAACATTTAATTTTGTGTAGAAATGTCTAAACTTTCTGGCACTTTCTGGTAAATCATTCAAATCATCATTTTGCAATTAAAATAATATATCATCATTTGTTGTGAGAAATATGAGGTAAAAATATGATTACAAATTAAAATAGAAATTTTGTGTAGAAATGTCTGAACTTTCTGGGTAAATCTTACAAAATATTAACTGTCATATTTTTGCATAATAAGGAGCATATTATTTTTAAGAATTATTTTTAAAAAGTAAGACAAAATTTGAATATAATTAGCACTTTATTGAAAATAATATTAAACGACTGAATAAATAAATGTTGTACAAGATGTGACAAAGGTTTATGTATAAAATAATTATAGATTAAAATAATAAATCATCATTTGTTGTAAGAAATGTGAAAGAAAAATGTGATTATAAATTAAAGTTTAAATTTGTTGTAGAAATGTCTGAACTTACTTTCTAGGTAAATCTTACAAAATATGTAAAAATGCAGCCTACTTTAGGAGCATATTCTTTTTAAGAATTATTTTTAAACAGTAAGACCAAATTTGAATAGAATTTGCACTTCATTAAAAATAAATAAGTAAATAAAATAAATAAATGCAGTACAAGATATGACAAAGGTTTATATATAAAATAATTATATTATATATTAAAAAAATAAATCATCATTTGTTGTGAGAAATATGAGTGAAAATGTAGTCTATACTTTGTGTAAAAAATTTTTGAACTTTCTGAGTAAACATTAAATGTCATATTTTAAAAATATTTTCATTTGTATAATTAAAGGGCTACTACTTTAAGCTTCATTCACGTGTTTTAAAAATCAGTATGAATTAAATGCAGCACAAATATGATCATGGTGTATAAATACCTTTATATGTTAATAATTTAGCATTTGTTTCACATTTTATGTGAGGGAAAATGTGATTAAAGATTCACATTTTTGAAAATTTTAGCATCAAACTATGACTTATTAAAATATTAATCTATCATCTGGTTTATTCTCTTGCATATATGCATCACACTGGATGTAAAAAGTCAAACTGAGTACACTGCATGATGGATATAGTGTACTCTGCTTGTCTAACAGACATTTTCCGAAGTCTGTGTACAGTACTGCACAAAAATAGTATGGTAGTATGCTATTCTGAACACAGCGAATGTCTCTGTGCAGAGTTTGCGTGCATTACTATTCATCTGTGTTTTTATTATGACAAGCTGATCTTTTATAAAAGTCATGTGCATCTGCATCTGTCTGTAACTACCTTCAACGCACATGGACACACGTCTCCAGCCACGATCTGTCAAAAGCAATTAAGAATGTCTGTAAGAAACACCGGTGTGAGAAACGGGATCTGTGCGCCCCGCATGCGTAATAGAGCCGCTGGCGTCTATTCTGAGAGTGAAGTCGGTGTTACTGAGAGCGACGGCTATTTATAATGCTGTTTACAGATTCAAAGTGCTGTGCAGGAGGATTCTTTATAACACACACACATACACAGCTCAACTGCACAAGAAGGGCAGGGTTAAACGCAGCTGTAGTCGTGTGTGTTTGCGGGAGAATGCGTGTCGTCATGGAACAGAGTTTGTAATTGTGTCTGTGTGCAAAATCAAACTGCTAATGGAAGTTTGTGATGCTGTTATTGCTGTTATTGACCAGCAGGGGGCTCTAACATACTTGCATTGAACTATAGAATTTTCAGCTTAAAGGAACTTTCGAGTCAAATACACTGTTAGAATGATTATTTAGAAATTGAAAGTTATTCTTAAGTTTCCTTTATAAAAATTAGTAAAGATTCGACAGCAAAAAGAGACGCGAAGCACAAGCTGAAGGTGGATGTTTGTACAATTATACTATTTACGTAATTCTATTATACATTTTACTTGTTAAAAAAGTCTGAACTATCAATCAGAATGATAGATGACAGAAGACATGGAGGAGATTGTATGTTGCAGGTTTTACAACAAACGTTGTTCATGTTGATCATTTAGAGGCCTTACATTTGTGTATTAGATATGATACAGCAGGCTTTATAGGGTTAATAAACATTAATTGTATTAATATTTTATGTAACTGTTTGAAAATACATTTTAAAAAAAACTAAAATAAGAGAGAATTTTTATTATGCAAAATATAAGACATTATATTTATACACAAAATTGGATTCTAAATGCAAAATCAAACTCAACATATGTGACCCTGGACCACAAAACCAGTCATAAGTCGCTGGGGTTTATTTAATAGCCAAAAATACATTGTATGGGGCAAAATTATTGATTTTTCTTGATCATGTTTCATGAAAATATTTTGTAAATTTCCTAACGTAAAATATATCAAAACTTAATTTTTGAAAAGTAATATGCATTGCTAAGAACATCATTTGGACAACTTTAAAGGTGATTTTTTTTTTTTTTTTTTTTTTTTTGGCACTCTCAGATTCCAGATTTTCATAGTTGTATCTCGGCCAAATATTGTCATATCATAACAAACCATACATCAATAGAAAGCTTTCAGATGATGTATAGATTTTGAAAAAAAAAAGACCTTTATGACTATCATAAGTCACTGGGGTATATTTGTAGCAGTAGCCAAAAATGCATTGTATTGGTCAAAATTACTGATTTTTCTTTTATACCAAAAATCATTAGGATATTAAGTAAAGATCATGTTTCATGAAAATATTTTGTAAATTTTCTACAGTAAATATATCAAAACTTAATTTTTGAACTTCATTTGGACAACTTTAAAGGCAATTTTCTCTATATATTTTTTTTTTTTTTGCACTCTCAGGTTCCAGATTTTCAGAGTTGTATCTCGGGCCAAATACTGTCATATCATAACAAACCATACATCAATAGAAAGCTTTCAGATGATGTATAAATCTTAATTTCGAAAAACTGACCTGTATGATTGGTTTGTGGTCCAGGGTCACATATAATGTCAGAGTACTGTGTAAAATATTTATTTTTGCATACTTCACACACTGTAAAAAATATTTTTTGTTGTAAATTGTAATTGTTATGAGTATGTTTTACAAGAAAACATACTTTCAGTCTTTCTGTCAAAATTTCACCTTTAATTCAATGTGTAATTTGACATTTCTTTGTATTTGTGAAATTTACTAGCGCTTTCTGAGTGAAAATCGTGTTCAGTGTAGGATTCACTTTAAAACAGTTTTCTCTCAGAAACTGAAATAGTATATTCATGTAAAACATACTTCAATAATCTTTGTAGCTTTATAGGACAGTATGCTATATTTGCTTCTGAAGATGTATTAACTTTACAAAACAAAGATATCTGAGATATACAGCTGAGGCCGAAAGTTTCTCAGAATCTGCAAAATATTATTATTATTTTTTTTTTTTTACCAAAATAGGAGGGATCATCGAAAATGCATGTTATTTTTTTATTTTATACTGACCGGAATAAGATATTTCACAAAAAATAGACGCTTACATATGGTCCACAAGAGAAAATAATAACTGAATCAATAAAAATGACCCCATTCAAAAGTTTACATACCCTTGATTCTTAATACTGTGTTGTTACCTGAATGATCCACAGCTGTGTTTTTTTGTTTAGTGATAGTTGTTCATGAGTCCCTTGTTTGTCCTGAACAGTTAAGCTGCAAACTGTTCTTCAGAAAAATCCCACAAATTCTTTGGGTTTTCAGCATTTTAGTGCATTTGAACCCTTTCCAACAATCACTGTATGATTTTGAGATCCATCTTTTCCCACTGAGGACAACTGAGGGACTCATATGCAACTATTACAGAAGGTTCAAATGCTCACTGATGCTCCAGAAGGAAAAACCATGCATTAAGATTTAAAATTTGACTAAGACTAAAATTTGAAGATCAAGGTAAATTTACTGAAAAACTTGATATACAAGCCTCAAAATTGGTCACAAATCAAGAAAAAGATGAGCTCTTAACATCACAACGCAACTAATACTTAACAATAATGACAAAACAACAACAGAAGTCAGCAAACCATTCATCTCAACAGCCCTCAAAAGTAAGAGACCTGCATGCTGCCATGCTATCTTCAGGAATATTACACCTCCTTGGTGTGAAATACTCAAGCAGGATCACTTTGGGACACGACTGTAACCCAACACTATTATTTGTTACAGTCAAAAACTCAATCTAAGAAGGAAAAATGTGAAGTTTTCTCTCACGCAAGCACCATTTCACATGTGTTGAAGGGTTTAAAAGACACGTCGGGCTGTTTGAACGTCAGCAAAACAGAGGAAGCAACTTGACACAGTTTACAGTGCAGATTTTGGCGGCTGGTAACCTGACTGACACGCTCACACATCTGACAGCTGACTGAACCACATAAACCGATCCGATTATCGCAATCAAACGTGTTTTCCCAGGAATATTACTTGCATATGTGATATGCAATATGCAATGATATGCAATACATGTTTATGAGCAGAAATGAATCAAATGTGAGTTGGCACCTGAATGAGTGATTTGAGCACAAGGCCACTACTGATAACACTACTGATAAAAAAATGATACTAATATTATTTTGTAATAAGTTACTGATTGCAAAATAATGAGTCATTTGTACTGAAATACATGTTTGAATATGTTGGGTTTTTTTGTTATTAATGTGTTGTCTTTATGTTTTGTACTATTTGCTATTATTTAGTGTTATTTTATAGTATTTATTAATATTTTCAATATTTTATTTTTATATTACCTTTTTTATTTAGTTTATGTTTTATTAATTTTCTTATGTGCTTTTGTCATGTTTTTTATATTTCTATGTAGCTTATAGCTTCTATATATAGTTTTAGGACAACTTTGATGAAAGGTTTTCATCCACTTCAAATACTGACTACTGTATATATATATATATATATATATATATACACACACACACACATATGTATATATTTATATATATATATATATATATATACACACACACACACACAGTCAAACCAAAATTTATTCAGACACCTTTCTTTCAACATTTCTCACATTATCACAGCTTTTTTTTTTTTTGCTATAGTTTAGAAAATGGTAGTAAAATATGACAAGAACTCAGAGTTAAATTGTGTCCGAACAAATTTATCTGGATAATGTCAGATAACTTTGATAGAAAGGTATGTAATGGATATTTACACTATCAATACTTTGTTGACCAACTACTAAGCAATGCTTATTTTTTTTCAGTTTGTGGTGTAAAATGGTCACATTAGCAATTAAAAAAAAACACTTAAGCAAAGCATGGTCAGGTCAAAGCGTCTGATTAATTTTTTACTAAAATAAAATAAAATTTTACTATACATTTTACTGGTATTCCACTGTAGGAAGAATTGTGGTATAATATTTGGTATAATATGTCACACTTCACTTTATTTTGTGGTCCTCACTTACATAAATGAACTATAGTGTCCTGGATCCACTAGTAAAATATACAAAAAAAGTATATTTAAGTGTCTAAGTACATATATATATATATATATATATATATATTATTATATTTCATTTTTATTTCCATTTTAGCAATTGCATTACTTCAATTTTAACCTATTTTCTGTTACTTTTTAACTAATATTCTTACATTTTATTTGATTTCAGCTTGTTTTTTCAATAAATGAACATTATTTTAATAATTATAAGTTATAATTTTAGTTTTACTTAACAATTACACAGATTCCAAATGGCCTGTATGTTCAAGAAATGCAAGCATTTATATTCCTTTTTTTAAACAACCCAATGTACTTCTTTTTTTAGATTAGGTGGAGTCTGTAAATGCATTTTGAAATGTCACTTGGACCAATTCAAAAAATGAAAACCAACAAAATCAATTCACTGAAATATTCACTGTCCTAAACTCCTGCATGGTCTGAGTCATGTGACTTTTTTCTGCCTAATGACTGGTCATTACAGACAATCAGTATAATACATGCAAACACATACAGTACGACACAAATAAAACACCATTTTGTGTAAGTTGTGAGTAAAATAATGTTTCACAAATGTGACATGACATGTCTTAAGTAGCAGGGGTATATTTGTAGCAGTAGTCAAAAATACATTGTATGGGTCAAAATGATATTTTTTTCTTTTATGCCAAAAATCAATAGGACATTAAGTAAAGATCATGTTCCATTTTGTAATTTTTCTACAGTAAATATATAAAAACTAGCCAAATAGTGTCCTATCCTAACAAACCATAGATCAATGGAAAGCTTATTTATTTTTCAGCTTTTAGATTTATACAGTGGTATATGAAAGTTTGGGAATTTGTTATTTTTTATTTGGTACAGCTTCAGAGAGAAACACAATGCATTAAGAGAGTACTTAATTTGTCTTCCGGGAAACATGCAATTATCTTCTGTTGCTTCTGAAGGGCAGCACTAAATGGAAAAAAAGATATTTCAAAATAAGACAAACTTGGACATCTTCATTCTGTTCAAAAGTTTTAACCCCCAGCTCTTAATGCATTGTGTTTCCTTCTGGAGCATCAGTGAATGTCTGAACATTTTTTAATAGGTGGGTTTGAGTCCCTTAGTTGTCCTCAGTGTGAAAAGATAGATCTCAAAATCATACAGTCACTGCTGGAAAGGATTCAAATATGCAAAAAAGAAGAACAGTGCTCAGTTTAACTGTTCAGAACAAACAAGGGACTCATGAACAAGCATCAAAAAACAAAAAGGGTTCCCAAACTTTTGAAGGGGGTTATTTTAATAATTTCAGCTATTTTGTCTTGTGGACTATATGTAAACAACTTTTATGCAAAATATATTACCCAGGACAGTACTAAATTCAAAAATGACATCGCTTAATGATCTCTCTTATTTTGCTAAAATGATTCACATTTTCACAGATTTTGCAAGGGGTTCCCAAACTTTGGGGACTGTATAAATATCAATTTTGAGGGCCAGGGACACAAATGTTATATATGTGTTCTTGTTGAATGGTGTAAACCCTGTGATCTGTAGGTATTATTGATGAGAAATGTCACTGTGTTCGTGAACTCTGTGACACAGTGAGGTCGTGTGATTGAACGGATCATGTTTACAGCATGTCACCATGTGAGAGCTGGTATTTAAGGCTTTCCACAGCACCTATTTGTATACTGTGTATGTATGTGTGTGTCTGTATGTGTTTGTGAGTGATTATGCAAGTAAAAGGTCAAAGGTGACATTGGTCATGTGGACAGGCCTAAATCAAACACACCTCCATCTATCCAAGGTCAAGAGGCCACAACACACACACACACACACACACACACACACTCTCACTCACACAAATCAATGTTTTCATTAACAGCTCACACAGACAAAATGGAGAAGACGACGATACGAATGTGAAGTGAGGTACAGACAGACTCAGCGATTCACTCCATCTTCAGGGTGTTTAGACAGACAGAAAAAGCCTTAAGTCAGCAAAAGACTGTTCACACTAACGAAACACACAGAGATAGAGATTTTCTCTTCATGTCCATCAGAAATCATTTTGACATGTTCTTGATCCATGGGTCATTTTTACGATATAATGTTTTTACTGCGTGTCTCTGGTCCACCTGCAGCAGCAAATCATTTTGATGGAGGTTTTCTCTCTCTTTTGCTCACTGTATACTGCCACCTGCTGATAGAATCATGCAAACACACCATAGCACACCCAAATACATCTCTACAACTGTTTTCAACCTTGATAATCAGTGTTGGGGGTAACGCATTACAAGTGACACTTTGTGGCCTACTAGCTTGCTTAATTTACTTTAGTTACGCGCATTTACGACAAACAGAATATCAGATCTCTGTCATATGGCCCAAAATAAATGCAAAAAAAAATGCACTGAAATGATTCCTAGAATTTGTTGACCAAGGTGTGGGAACCTCTGTGCTGTCCTTTGTTGATCCAATTCAACCATACTAATAAGCAAAACTTACTTTAGATTAACTAACATTTGTGCATCATTTTTCTAATTGCGGAAGTGTTAAACTTCCTTCTCCTACAGTTCTACTTCATTTCACTTTTTGCTAAATTTGCTAAAAATCAACCTTTTTATATTAAAAACGAACAAGCAAGCCCTGCATAGATTTAAAAAGTAACGCAAAAGTAACACAAAAATATTGTAACACATTGCTTTCCATAAAAAGTAACCAAGTATCGTAATTAGTTAAATTTTCAGGGAGTAACGCAATATTGTAATGCATTGCTTTCCATAAAAAGTAACTAAGTATCGTAATTAGTTACTTTTTTAAGGATTAACACAAAATTGTAACGCATTACTTTCCATAAAAAAATAACTAAGTATTGTAATTAGTTACTTTTTTAAGGATTAACACAAAATTGCAATGCATTACTTTCCATAAAAAGTAACTAAGTATCGTAAACAGTTACTTTTTCAGGGAGTAACAGTATTGTAACGCATTACTTTCCATAAAAAGTAACTAAGTATCGTAATCAGACGATTCAAGGAGTAACAATATTATAACGCATTACTTTCCATAAAAAGTAACTAAGTAACGCAATTGGTTACTTTTTAGTGAGTAACACAATATTGTAATTAATTACTTTTAAAAGTAACTTTCCCCAACACTGTATAATAATCAGAAATATTTCTCAAGCAGCAAATCAACATATTGGAATGATTGAATGATTTCTGAAAGATGTCACACTGTAGACTGGCGTAATGGTGCTGAACATATAGCTTTTGATCACAAATAAATAACTTTTTGCAAATACTACTGAAACAGAAAACAGTTATTTAAAATGGTAATAACATTTCACAATGTTACAGCTTGCACTGTATTTTTGATCAAACTAGTATTGAATGCAAGTGTATATGACACACTGCACCTTTCAAAATCCCTGAGAGATGGTAAACAAAGTGCTCTCAGGTGACCCGCCATTTCCCAGCATTCACCTGTACTCGAATGAACAGCCATCACTGGCACAGCAGCACATGAACAGCCTGTGTTCTTCTGCACATACACACCCAAAGCCTCTGTTTAGATCATTATTTTCTTTCTTAGCCACAATTTGATCCACTTCTGGGCTTACTTTGATCAAGAACTACAACTTGTACCACATAAAGTGACCAACACAGTATTTTTGTTTGTCTGACATTGTCAATATCTAGTTTACTTAATACCAAGTGCATCAAACAACAGATTTTACATGGTGATGCTTGTTGCAGCAGTCTGGGAACTCTTCCTGTCCATGTAGGCGTTTTTGGCTGAAATACGCTGCGATGTAAACCAGACTTTATTTATCAAGTCTAAGTCTCAGACTAGCTAAATATAACATTCACCCGCTGACCTTAAATAAAGCCGAGCCACAATAAAGAACAATTCAGACTGTAAAAGAATACATTGACATCGATTTACTCCTCCAGCTGCAAATACTAAGATATTGTGTTTCACAGATACTGTGAACCAGTGTTTTGCTTTGTTGTCTCGCCATCTGACAGTCCGAGCCAAAATCAGTTGCGAGTATCACCCAACTAACTATCGGTTTACAAACACACAGACCAACATATACAATCGCCATCAAACCTTCATTCTCAATGCACTGTTAAGATATGTGTTTGTGTTACAGATAGTGGCCTCAACAAGGAATTCAGACACTTTAAAAATATCTCACAGTAAATGTGATTCATGCAATGTAATGGAAGAACCATTTTGGGTTCCTCAAATAACCTTTAAGTAAATAGTCTTTAAAACTAACTTTTTTTTTTTCTTGTGTGAAACCTTTAACATCCATGGAATCATACCATTCCACAAAAAAATATTTATAGTGGAAAAAGGTTCTTCAGATTGTTAAAATGTCTCCAACATTGTAAAAAATGGTTCTTTTAAGAACTGTTCACTTAAAGGTTCTTTGTGGAACCTAAAATAGCACTTGCATCACTGCAACACACTAATTATAGACATTCATGTTTTTTTTTTTTGGCTCAAAAACAAGGTGAACAGAATGCAGCAACTCGATGCATGCATGATTATTTGCATATAGGCATTTTTAGTCTGATTTACACTATTAAAAATAAACATTGCAGAGGGGGTTTTGGAGACCCAATGAACTTTTTAGAGTAAGCATTTTTCCCCTTGCCCAAGAGCAATTTGAAGAACCTTTTTCCACTATGAAGTGCCTTTAAGTGCAATGTAAAGTTTCCATTGGCGTTAAAGGTTTTTAATGGAACCATCAGTGCCTCCCAATGTTAAAATACAAGGCGGATAGAATGCCGCAGCTTGTGTTCATGCACTTTCAGGCATAACTTGCTTCATACATCCACTAAATATCACTGTCACACCAATTAATTGATTTGAAAAATCAATGCAAAAACAGTTCTGAGATAAGATAATGCAGCATTTGTTGGCACACTTGATACTTTGCATCTAATTATAGACATTCAAGCATTGATGAGCATGACTTGCAATTTTAAGAGTGTAAAAACCATATTGGGTTCCACAAAGAACTTTTAAATGAACAGTTTTACTTGGTGAAGAACATTTTTCCATTACAAATACCCTTTTGTGCAATGGAAAGGTTCTATGGAAGTTAAAGGTTCTTCATGGAACCATCAGTGCTAATAAAAAGCCTGTTTTTAAAAGTGTAGCTTGCTTTTGTGTCAAAAAAAGGTTGATAGAACACAACTTGTGTTCACTCACTTGTGTATTTTGATCATAACTTGCTTCATACATGCACTAAATATCACTGTCACACCAATTAATTGATTTGAAAAATCAATGCAAAAACAGTTCTGAGATAAGATAATGCAGCATTTGTTGGCACACTTGATACTTTGCATCTAATTATAGACATTCAAGCATTGATGAGCATGACTTGCAATTTTAAGAGTGTAAAAACCATATTGGGCTCCACAAAGAACTTTTAAATGAACAGTTTTACTTGGTGAAGAACATTTTTCCATTACAAATACCCTTTTGTGCAATGGAAAGGTTCTATGGAAGTTAAAGGTTCTTCATGGAACCATCAGTGCTAATAAAAAGCCTGTTTTTAAAAGTGTAGCTTGCTTTTGTGTCAAAAAAAGGTTGATAGAACACAACTTGTGTTCACTCACTTGTGTATTTTGATCATAACTTGCTTCATACATGCACTAAATATCACTGTCACACCAATTAATTGATTTGAAAAATCAATGCAAAAACAGTTCTGAGATAAGATAATGCAGCATTTGTTGGCACACTTGATACTTTGCATCTAATTATAGACATTCAAGCATTGATGAGCATGACTTGCAATTTTAAGAGTGTAAAAACCATATTGGGCTCCACAAAGAACTTTTAAATGAACAGTTTTACTTGGTGAAGAACATTTTTCCATTACAAATACCCTTTTGTGCAATGGAAAGGTTCTATGGAAGTTAAAGGTTCTTCATGGAACCATCAGTGCTAATAAAAAGCCTGTTTTTAAAAGTGTAGCTTGCTTTTGTGTCAAACAAAGGTTGATAGAACACAACTTGTGTTCACTCACTTGAGTGTTTTGATCATAACTTGCTTCATACATGCACTAAAAATCACTGCCACAGCAATTAATTGACTTGAAAAGTCAATGCAAAAAGTTCTGAGAATATCCTGCAGCATTTGGTTGCACACTATGCTATTTTGCATGTAATTATAGAGATTCAATTTTTGTGGGGTTCCCCAAAGAACTTTTTAGTGATTAGTGATCAGTGATCAGAACCATTTTTTCTTTAGTAAAGAATAATTTGAATAACTCTTTCCATTTTAAAGAACCTTTTGTGCAATGGAACCATTCTCTCCATCAATGCCAATAAATAGCCTACCACTTTGCGGTAAAAAATAAGATGGATAGAATTCAGAAACTTGTGGTCATGCACTTGTGTGTTTTGGTCACAACTTGCTTCATGCATGCACTAAAAATCACTGCCACAGCAATTAATTGACTTAAGTTACAAAAAGTTAGTTCTGAGAAAATCCTGCAGCATTTGGTGGCACACTTGACATTTTCCATCTAATTACTGACATTGAAGCAATTTTGAGCTTGGCATTTAAGCATTTATGCTCCCCAAAGAACCTTTTAGTGATCAGTTCTTAGAAGAACCATTTGAATAAGCTTTATTCATTATAAAGAATCTTTTGTGCAATGGAAAGGTTCTATGAATGTTGATGTTCTTCATGGAACCATCATTGCCAATAAATAACCTGTTTTTAAGAGTGTAGCTTGCTTCTGTGTTAAAAAATAAAGTGGATAGAATGCAGCAACTCATGAAAACCAATGTGTTCATGCACTTGCATGTTTCCATCATAAAATCACTGCACAGCAATTAACTGATTTATAAAGTCAATGCAAAAAGTTAAGTCTGAGCATTTGGTTGCACACTTGATTTTTGCATCTAATTATAGACATTCAAGCATTCTGGGCTCTCCAAAGAACTTTTCAGCAATCAGTTCTTAGAAGAACCCTTTTTTTTCTTTAGTGAAGAACAATTTAAATAACCTTTTTCCATTTTAAAGAAACTTGGAAGATTCTATGGATATTAATGTTCTTCCTTGAACAATCAATGCCAAAAAATAATAATAAGGTGGACCTTTCCATTGCACAAAAGATTCTTTATAATGAAAACAGATTATTCTTTTTGAAGAATTGAAAGAACTGAAAGGTTCTTTGGGGAGCCTAAAATGCTTAAATGTCACACTCAAAAGTGCTTGAATGTCTTTAATTGAATGCAAAATATCTTGCTGCAGGATCTTTTGTCAGAACTAACTTTTTGCATTGACTTTTTAAATAAATTAATTGCTGTGCCAGTGATTTTTAGTGCATGTATGAAGCAAGTTATGCTCAACACACACAAGTGCATAACCACAAGTTTGTTTCTATGAGTTGCTGCATTCTATCAACCTTATTTTTTTAATGCAGAAGCAAGCTACGCTCTTATAAACAGGCTATTTATTAGCATTGATGGTTTCATGAAGAACCTCTAACATAAAACCTTTCTATTGCACAAAAAGTTCTTTATAATGGAAAATGTTTCTTCAAATGTTTCTTCTTCACCAAGGAAGACTGTTTATTTAAAGGTTCTTTGTGGAGCCCAAAATGATTTTAACACCCTTGAAATTGCAAGTCATGCTCAAAAATGCTTGAAAGTTTATAATTAGATGTAAACTTTAAGTATTGAGTGTGCCAACAAATGCTGCATTATCTCAGAACTCAATTTTTGCATTGATTTTTCAAATCAATTAATTGGTGTGACAGTGATATTTATGAATGTATGAAGCAAGCTATGCCTGAAAGTGCATGAACAAGAAGTTGCATTCAGTCCACCTTATTGTTTTAATGCAGAGGCAAGCTACGTTGGCATTGAAGAAGCTTTAATACCCATTGAACCTTTTTATATAATGAAAAAAGGTTCTTCAAATTGTTCTTGACCAAGGAAAAAATGCTTCCTCTAAGAAGTGATCACTGAAAGTCTCTTGCAATGTTTATTTTTAATAGTGTAAATCACACTAAAAATGGTTGAATGTCTATATGCAAATTATCATGCATGCATCTATTAGATATATAAACCAAGTTGTGACAGAAACATGCAAATGCATGAACACAAGTTTGTTTGTTATACTCAAAAATACTTGAATGTCTATAATTAGATCTGAAATATCAAACAAATGCGGCAGCATCTTTACTTAGTTTTTTGCATTTAAATTGCTTTTTTTAATCAGTTGGTGTGGCAGTTATTGTTGATGGATGTATTTTTCAGTTAAAGTAAACAGTTTGAAAAAATATCTCCAATTATCTGAGAAGAGCAACATAAAAAAAAAATCAAAATATGTGAACAAACAATTTCAACATTCACTAAAAATCATTACAAGAGCAATTAACTGATTTGAAAAGTCAATGCAAAAAGTTCTGAGAGAAGATCCTACAGAATTTGGTTGCACTTTATTTAGCACTTTTGAATACAATTTTTAAGAGTGTAACAGCCATTTTGGGTTCCCCAAAGAACCTTTTAGTGATCAGTTCTTAGAAGAGCCATTTAAAAAAAAAAACTTTTTTTCATTATAAAGAACCTTTTGTGTAATGGAAATGTTCTATAAATGTTAATGTTCTTCATGGGACCACCAATGGCAATAAATAGCCTGTTTTTAAGAGAATAGCTTGCTTCTGCGTTAAAAAATAAGGTTGATAGAATGCAGCAACTCATGAAAACAAACGTGTTCATCCAATTGCGCGTTTTGATCATAACTTGCTTCTTTCATGCACTAAAAATCACTGCCACAGCAGTTAATAGATTTGAAATGTCAATGCAAGAAGTTAGTTCTGAGAATAGATCTGCAGCATTTGGTTGCCATTCTGCATCTAATTATAGACACTGAAGCACTTTTGAGTGTGACATTCAAGCATTTTAGGCTTCCCGAAGAACCTTTCAATGACCATTTTTTCTTTAGTGAAGAACAATTTGAATAATCTAAATATTTAAAGAACCTTTTGTGCAATGGAAAGGTTCCATAAATGTTAATGTTCAATGCCAATAAAGAGCCGGTTTTTAAGAATGTTGCTTGCTTTGTGGAATAAATAAATAAGGTGGATAGAATTCAGCAAATCATGAAAGCATAATTTGCTTCAAACATTCTCTAAAAATCACTGCCACAGCAATTCATTCATTTAAAAAGTTAATGCAAAAAGTTAGTTCTGAGAGAAGATCCTGCAGCATTTGGTTGCACTTTATTTAGCACTTTTGAATAAACATTTTTAAAAGTGTAACAACCATTTTGGGTTCCCCAAAGAACCTTTTAGTGATCAGTTCTTAAAAGAGCCATTTAAAAAAAGCCTTTTTTCATTATAAAGAACCTTTTGTACAATGGAAAAGTTCCATATGTTAATGCTTAATGCCAATAAAGAGCTTTTTTTTTTAAGAATGTAGCTTGCTTTGTGGTAAAAAAAAAAAAAAGTTAGATAGAGCAACTATACAGCAACTCATGAAAGCATAATTTGCTTCAAACATTTACTAAAAATCACTGCCACAGCAATTAATTGATTTGAAAAGTCAATGCAAAAAGTTAGTTCTGAGAGAAGATCCTGCAGCATTTGGTTGCACTTTATTTAGCACTTTTTAATTGAGTTTAATTGAGAGTGTAACAACCATTTTGGGTTCCCCAAAGAACCTTTTAGTGATCAGTTCTTAGAAGAGCCATTTTATTTATAAAGAACCTTTTGTGCAATGGAAATGCAATGGAACCTAATGTTCCATAAGGAACATTAACATTAAAATATAAATGTTCTTCATGGAACCACCAATGCCAATAAAAAAAGAGCCTTTTTAAGAGAATAGCTTGCTTCTGCATTAAAAAATAAGGTTGACAGAATGCAGCAACTCATGAAAACATGTATCCAATTGCACGTTTTGATCACAACTTGCTTCTTTCATGCACTAAAAATCACTGCCACAGCAGTTAATAGATTTGAAAAGTCAATGCAAGAAGTTAGTTCTGAGAATAGATCCTGAAGTATTTAGTTGCCATTCTGCATCTAATTATAGACATTGAAGCACTTTTGAGTGTGACATTCAAGCATTTTAGGCTTCCCAAAGAACCTTTCAGTGACCAGTTCTTAGAAAGATTTTTTTTTTCTTTAGTGAAGAACAATTTGAATAATAGAAATATTTAAAGGTTAATATTTAACCTTTTGTGCAATGAATAGGTTACATAAATGTTTATGTTCAATGCCAATAAAGAGCTGTTTTTTAATAATATAGCTTGCTTTGTGATAAAAAATAAATAAATAAAAATAAGGTGGATAGAATTCAGCAACTCATGGAAGCATAATTTGCTTCAAACATTCACTAAAAATCACTGCCACAGCAATTAATTGATTTGAAAAGTCCATGCAAAAAGTTAGTTCTGAGAGAAGATCCTGCAGCATTTGGTTGCACTTTATTTAGCACTGTTGCATAAACATTTTTAAGAGTTTATTCACATTTTATTCAGAGTTTATAAAAATAAGGATGATAGAATGCAGCAATTTATGAAAACAAACGTTTTTAGATGCCATTAGTTGCATCTAATTATAGACATTAAAGCATTTTAGGCTTCCCAAAGAACCTTTGAGTGACCAGTTCTTAGAAGAACCATTTTTTCTTTAGTGAAGAACAATTTGAATGATATAAATATATAAATAACCTTTTGTGCAATGGAAAGGTTCCATAAATGTTAATGTTCAGTGCCAATAAAGAGCCTGTTTTTAAGAATGTAGCTTGCTTTGTGGTAACAAAATGTTTTGTGGCACTTTTGAATAAACATTTTAAGAGTGTAACAGGAGAGAAGATCCTGCAGCATTTGGTTGCACTTTATTAAGCACTTTTGTATAAACATTTTTAAGAGTGTAACAACCATTTTGGGTTCCCCAAAGAACCCTTCAATTAATAGTTCTCAAAAGAACCATTCTTCCTTGTCGAAGAACAGTTTGAAGAAACTTTTTCCACTATAAAGGGCCTTTTAGTACAATGGAAACTTCCAGAGGCTCCTCACAGAACCATAGACACTAATAAAGAACATTTTTTAAGAGTCTATATAGGTTTTGGGGCCGCTGTATTTACCGCACATATGAACAGCTACATATATCAGATTCAGACTGACCCAAATCCATTTATTAGTGCTGGATGCTGGGCCATAAAACACAGCAACATCACACACTCAGGTGCAGTAACTAGAATGAGGGCTATGCGATGCTACTGGGGCACATCTGAAATATTCCTACACACTCCATATATTTCCTCTGAACATTCGGGTGCAGTAAAGCAAGCGCGCTACCCGTGCTGAATGTTGATGACTGCATGGAAGAACACCACCATATGCCATCTGTACTTCTCCTAGAATCAATAAACTGATGATAACAGACTAAAACAATAACAGCTACACCCAAAACATGTTGTATGATGCAGACAGGTGTCTCAACATGTGAAGGAACTCGATGTATCGACAGCTCGCTGCCACACACACACACACACACACATACGCCCAGGACTGTGATAGATGTGATGTGAGGAGGAAGACCACCCTTCCCTGGCCGAACCCCATGCGGGAGGCATTTCTGCTGCATCAGGATGTTTTAACACAACATCTGCAGATGAATATCACACACACACATGCTTGACATCTGATGAGCATCACATATGAAAACACACACACACACACACACACACACACACACACAGACAAACAAACACACACACACACACACACACCCCACCCAGACCCCGTCAGGACAGCAGACCTGAGTACCGCAGTCTACACACACACACTTACACCCACACACTTACACTCATGTACATACGCACACACAGCACCCTTTTCCTTAAATGACGTCAGTCGCTCACCGGCGCTCTTGTCTTTGCTCTCCATCTCCCGTTGCGCTGCTGTCGGTCACGGAGGATGAAGATTCCGATGATGAAGACACGTTGTTCGCTGCGTCCGTCCGCTTCGCGTCGGTTCCTGGCTTGCGCTGCTGCGCACGGGCGCGACTCTCACGTGAGAGCAGCTGTCAATCACTTCACGCGGCGTCCGGTGCTGAGGAGACGGCGGAATCGCGGGCGTGGTGGTGTTTGTTGATGCTGGAGCGCGCGCGAGTGAACGAGTGAGTGTGCGTGTGTCTGACCGGGGCTCGTTCCGCGCGCCGTTAACGGGAGCTGCCGCAGCTCCGCCGCTATCAGACACACGGGCGTGACGTCAGCGCAGGTGTCATGTGACACCTCACAAAAGAGTCCCGATGTGATCCTCCGATCAGCCTCACCATGGTACAAATAGTATCAGATTGTATTATTAAGGTTGGCTACTCTGATATATTAATATTAATTCATATAGAGCAAATACATTTTTTTTTAAACATACTTAAAATAATAAGATTGAAATTCAAATGATAAAAATACACCCATTTGTAGTAGGCTACAAAATAATTGTCATAATATTTATTATATACTTATATGTGACCCTGGACCACAAAACCAATAAGAGTCAAGGGTTTAACGCTATCTTTCCATTTACGCATGGACAATATTTGGTCGAGATGCAACTATTTAAATATCTGCAACCTAAGGATGCAAAAAATCTAAATGTTAAGAAAAAATAAAAATTTTTAGACAGTTGAGAAAAGTTGTCAAAATTAAGTTCTTAGCGATGCATATTACTGATAAAAAAAAATAATACGTTTTGATATTTACGGTAGGAAATTTACAAAATATATTCGTGGAACATGATCTTTACTTAATATCCTAATGATTTTTGGCATAAAAGAAAAATCGATTTCGACCTATTGTACTGGTTGACCCATACAATGCTACTTGGCTGGTTTTGTGGGTCACATAATTATAATACAATAAATAAAATAAATAAAAGTATAATAAAATTATGTAAATATTTGTATAGCACCAACATAAAGTCAATAAAACTTAATTAAAATACTTTATAAAATAAGTAAACAAGAAAAAAAACAGGGTTAAAACAGTTAATTTCTCGGATATTTGTAAAATTTAAACAAGACTTAAAAAGACGCATTTGATTATGACTGATGATTACCATTCAATCTAGTCCATGCATTTCCAACCAACCATACCATAATGTCCAAAACAAAGCATGGTTAATTTCTTTATTGATTTTACAAGACAAAAAATACTTCCAAAAATTATTATTGTTGTTCTAACCAAATAATGTAAGGTTGACTCAGTGATATAAATCATATTTTGACTAAAGAAAATGAATATGTTTGTAGATTTGTGCAGAGATGTTATCTTTGAAATGGAAATCTAAATATTTTGTTGTAAAATGATTTACTGTTTTGAAGCGCTCCAATCGGATCGGGACTTTAAAGCGCGTATGGCAAATCATTTGATTTAGATCGGGACATGGGAGCGGGTTCACGAATTATTTGATTTAGATCGGAAATTCATGTATCTTGAATCATTTGATTCAGGTAGGACTCCAGAGCTCGATTTAAATCGGAAATTCGGAACAGGTTTGTGAATCTTTTGATTGAGATCAGAACTTCGGAGCGGGTTCGTGAAGCATTTTATTCACATCGGGACTTCATAGTGTGTTCGCAAATCATTTGATTCAGATCAGGACTTAAGTGCAGGTTCGCAAATCATTTGATTAAGATCAGGACCTCAATGCGGGCTCGCAAATCATTTGATTCAGACAGGACTATGGTGCGGGTTCACGAATCATTTGATTCATATCAGGACTTCGGAGTGTGTTCACAAATCATTTGATTCAGATTGGGACTTCAGTGCGGACTCGCAAATCATTTGATTCAGACGGGACTATGGTGCGAGTTCACGAATCATTCGATTCAGATCGGGACTTCAGTGCGGGCTCGCGAATCATTTCATTCAGACAAGACTATGGTGCAAGTTTGCGAATCATTTGATTCAGATCAGGACTTCTGAGAGGGTTCGCGAATCATTTGATTCAGATCAGGACTTCGGAGCGTGTTCACAAATCATTTGATTCAGATCAGGATTTCTGAGAGGGTTCGCGAATCATTTGATTGAGATCAGGACTTCGGAGCGTGTTCACAAATCATTTGATTCAGATCAGGACTTCGGAGTGGCTACGTGAATCATTTAATTCAGATCGTGACTATAGTGTGGGTTCACGAATGATTTGATTCAGACAGGACTGTGGTGCGGTTTCGCGAATCATTTGATTTAGATCGGGACTTCGGAGCGTGTTCGCGAATCATTTGATTCAGATCGGGACTTCTGTGTGAGTTCACAAATCATTTAATTCAGATCAGGACTTCGGTGCGAGTTTGCGAATCATTTGATTCAGATCAGGACTTCGGAGCGTATTTGCGAATCATTTGATTCAGATCAGGACTTCGGAGTGGATTCGTGAATCATTTAATTCAGATCGGGACATCAAGGCGGACAACACAAATCATTTTTTCTTTTTTTTTTTATTTAACAGTACAAAATGGCAATGCAGTTATTAAAAACAAAAACAAAGAAAGAAATGTAGGCTACAAATGCAAATCCCTTAAGAAAATTAACCATGTTTTTATTATAGTAAAAGTGTAGTAGAATTTAGTAGGGACGCTAACCAATTTTCACTAACTACCAAATTTTCCATAACAATATTTTTGATCAAACAATTAAATGTCATGCTATTATGTCCCCACCAATGCTAGAATCAAACCTATGCCATTGCATAAAGAACATACTGTAAGACTTAAAATGAAGAAATTAATTTCCAGTCTTACAGTAGCCTACATTTAGTCTATAAATGCAAATGTGGATGAAATAGCCTACTAGAGATTAAAAACTAAAATTATGATTTAACAGTGTTTATTTTTTTTTTACTAACATTTTTAAAAAGTGTTACATCATATACACAATAAATGATGTTTTTCACCAAATGTGAAATTTTTCTTGGATTGACAACATATAAAGGGCTAAATAAATGTTAAATGCTTTAAAAAAATTAAAATAAAATTAAATTAAATTAAATATATGTATATATATATATATATATATAAATAGAAAATATATATTTTGAAATGTTTAAAAAAAAAAAAAAAATCCCATATGAATGCAAAAGCCTGTCAACAAACCAAAAACCTCTCTTTCTCTCTCTCTCACACACACACACACAGTGGGTAAGTCGCAGGTGGGCAGACAGGTGCTGAGACTGCAGGAAACAAAAATAACCTGACATGGCCTGCGCAAACTCACACACTCGTATATAAAACTGAGCTGGATTATTTTGGTATTCAGCTGCTTAAGCAAAACTGAATAAGCAGGTGTGTCATATCTAAATGTGTGCAAAAGAGTTTGAAACTCCACCTTCCTCCGGTCAGCAAGATATAACAACACCTCTCAGCATTTACACACACACAACTTACCATCATCCTGAGCCGTACTTTACAAAGAGGCATTCTATTGTACTGATAAACTTCTCAGCATTTACCTTTCTTACACACACTTCTGTAATTCTCTGTCGCTGCACTTTAGCTGAGCTGAGCTCCTGGAGGAAAAACTCCATCCAAATGTTTCTCTTACAGAGTCAGTGCTTTTAATACAGTAGTAAAAGAGCATTTAGCTGACAGCATGTGGGTTATGATCCCTGACGGTACTCTCTCTAACTATAAGAGTTGCTGGAGAAGCAGTAATATAGCAATATATTTCAATTCAGTAGGAAACAAACATTGCAATTGCTCATTTATAGCCAGCTTTTCAAAGCATGTGAAACAGCAGGTTTATGCTTCAAATGGTTGCATGCAACATTGACGTCATTCTTGCAATCCAATTTTGTGCATAAATATAGCAGCTTTTGGCAGACTGATTACATAATGAATCAACGAAAGGAACAAAATCAGTTGATATTGCCGTCCACTAATCTCACAAATGTTTTTGTGAGAAATGAATACTCTTACTCAGTAGGATGCATTAAAATGACCAAAATGTCAGTAAAGACATTTATAATGCCACAAAATATTTCTATTTCAAATAAAAGCTGTTCTGTTGTACTTTCTATTCATCAGAGAATCCTGAAAAGTAAAATGCAGCACGGTTTCCACAAAAATATGAAGCAGCACAGCTGTTTTCATCACTGATATTAATGTTTTTAAACACCAAATTAGCATATTAGAATGATTTCCGAAGGATCATGTGAAACTTAAGACAGGAGGCACTGATGCTGAAAATTCAGCTTTGATTGCAGAAATAAAATATAGCTGCAAGCAGCAATTACGAGGCCAAGCACACCAGAGGCAAAATCAGGAGCTAAGCATGGCATGGAGCACCTGACCAACTGCAACAATGAGTAACTGAAGCAAGTTTAGGATGATTGTACCTGAAATAGCAAAAAAATCATAAATACAACATCTGTTAATATGATTTAATGGCTTTTCACTTTTGACCAATAGGTGGCACTGTTATCAAATCAATGTGGTGTCAGTGTAAGGAGATAATTGCATATACAAAGATACAGCCTCAGACGTAGTCTGGCATCATGCCTCAAATTTGTTGCGTCACTATACAAAAACGGTTTTGTCTATCATCATGAAATCCATAACTTTTTTGTCAGCAAAGTCTGAAGGTGATCTGACTCGATTTTGGTGAAAATCAAAGCAACGGTCAAGGAAGAAGTTTGAAAAAGTAGGTTTGTAACATAAATCAATATGGCAGACAGGAAGTTTGACCAACTATGGCATAATTGGTATCTATGTTGTTGGCATGACCCAATGAATATTTTGAGGTCAGTTTCATTATAATAGACAAACGCAATCTAAAATTATTAGCATTTTCGAAAATTTCGTAATTAATGGTTAATGAGCGGTTTACTGGTGCCGTTACCAAAATGATGTGGTGTGGTCAGTGTGAGGTGACAATGGCACATACAAAATTTGGTGTAAATACGTCAAAGCTTTGCTTTGATACAGCCTCGGATGCTGTTTGGTATCTTTCTAGCAAATTCATTGATGCGCTAAACGAAAACCGTTTTGTATATCATCACGAAATCCATAACTTTTTGCCAGCATGGTCTGAAGATGATCCGAGTCAAATTTTGATGAAAACGGTCTAAGAGGAGTTCGAAAAAGACATTAATCAAAATGGCGGACAGGAAGTTCAGCCCACAATGGCATAATTGGTATCTATGTTGTCAGCCTAACCCAAGTAATATTTTAAGACCAGTGTCAGTACAATAGGCTAATGCAATCAAAAGTTATTAGCATTTTTGGAAATTTCATAATGAATGGTTAATGAATGATTTAGTACTCTTGACCAATAGGTGGCACTGTTACCAAAATGATGTGGCGTGGTCAGTGTGAGGTGGCAATGGCACATAAAAAAATGTGGTGTCCATATGTCAAAGCTTTGCAGAAATACAGCCTCAGATGCAGTTTGGAATCTTTCCAACAAATTTGTTGATGCCCAAAACGAAAACAGTTTCCAATTGTGCAACAACATAAAATCAATGATTTTATTGTCAGCATGGTCTGAAGATGATCCGAGTCAAATTTGGTGAAAATCTAGGATGAGTTCGAAAAAGTAGGTGTTTTCAACATAAATCAAAATGGCAGACAATTGTGGCATAATTGGTATTGATGTTCTCAGCATGACCCAAGGAATATATCAAGACCAGTTTCATTACAATAGACTAATGTAAACAAAAGTTATTATTAATAGTTAGCATATTTTTTACATTTCTTTATAGCTTTTGACCACAAAGTGGCGCTGCCTCCAAACTTTTTGAGTACTGTCAGGGCATGGTGCCAAAGACACATAACAAGTTTCGTAACAATACGTCAATGCGTTCATAAAATATAGCATTTTACAACAAAAATTCAAAATGACTGACGCCCAAAATGACTGACATGGACAAATTGGGTATGGTTCAACTCAGCATGATGCACCGAATCTAAAGAGGCCACTTTTGTAATGTTTGGCCAAACCATTGAAAAGTTATAAGCAAAAATAGCCATTTTTCGTATCTCTTGACCACTAGGTGGCACTGTGTCGAAACACTGCAGGTAGCCTGCACACACCAAGTTTGGTCTCAATATGCCAAACCGTTGCACAGAATTTTGTAGAATTCGCTCGCACGTTATTCGAGAACGGTTTGGCTAATCAACTTGAATTCCATTCATTTTTGCCAGAATGGTCTGAAGATGATAAAAAAAAATTAGACAAACCATCTAGGATGAGTTTGAAAAAGTAGGTTTTTCAAACAATTAAAGATAGAAAAAAACGAAACCTTACGATTTTTTAATTTTGGTGGCATGAGCCAAGGAATCAGAGGAAAAAATAATTTTTCTTCTGTGCCTTAAGGTTCAAAAGTTATTAGCATCAAAAAAGTGAAACTTTGGACAAGTGGTGGCGCTAGAGAGTTAGAGACTCCAAACTTGCTATGGTTAATGTTGAGACTGTCCTCTATCAGTGTGCCAAATCAAAACAACTTTCTGCCATAGACTTCAGAGCGGAAGAAAAAGAACGCTAACGGACACAATAGGTGTCTCCGCTTGGCCCCTAATTTTATTTTATGATGTATTCACATAGAAAACAGTTCTTTTGAATTGTAGTAATATTTAACCATTTTTACTGTATTTTTGAATACAAATAAATGCAGCTTTAAAACACACACACACACACACACACACACACACACACACACTTTAGTTCATTGTGGAGTTGCAAAACAGAATAATCATTGTTCCTCATACATTTGCATTTCTGTACAGCTTTATTTACCAAACACAAGTTTAAAATGCAATGCAACACTGATCCAGAGCAGATATGTTATTTTGCTGAGGTGTCCATAAGCCCGCTGGCATGTTAGGGATATTTATCAAGCATAAGAATAACACATACACACAATTCTCATGGACATTAGCCTAATGACGACAGTTAAAATAAATCAACACATTATGTCCTAATTCAGATATAAAGAGAAACGCACGGCGGGGCTGTAAAAGAGTCTTTAGGATCCCCTTAATCGGAATAAAAACACCCCACTGGTTGATTTACGCGATAAGGCATTACGATTGGTCCCTGTAGAGCTTGAAAATTCACGTTTGGTCTGTTCTGATCTGATCTGTCCCTCCTACCAATCACATTCAAAGATATGCATGTGTCAATATTTAAATGAGTGCACATCACATGATTGGCTGAGGCTGATTGGTCAAACTGGGAGAAATGGGCGGGGTTAAATACAGCAGTATGTACAGTTACAAAGCACATTACATAATGATCAAAATACTCAAATTATTACAAAAACAAAAATTATTCAATGCACCTATCATTTTAGCAGCATATATATTTATATAAAACACAAACAAAGTTTTCTGTTCAGATTTTTTTTTTTTTTTTTTTTTTTTTTCAAGAGGCGAATCTCACAAAAGCAATTTCAAAGCCTATTTCAGGATCAGGATTTCTCATGACAAGCATTGCAATTTTAATTCATGCAATGCAATGCAAAGTAAAAAACAATTTTAACTGCAAAATTATTTGATGTATGATCTATCATTTAGGCCTTTTTTATAATCACTGTATTATAGTAATGAGAATCTGATTAAATTAAAATAAAAAGAGAGCAATTTAGGGTTAATGTTTAAATATCATAAAAATAGTTCTAAAACAGGCTTTATTTTCTTAATTTAAAATATAATTATATGCAAAATGTTACACCAAAATGTTTTCATGAGATTCACCCCAACAGACTTTGTGTTAAAAGAAACAAACATCCATCATCACAGGGAGTGTATTTGTGTGTATTTCTAGTGTCCTAATGTGCAGTTTATGAGAATAAAGTTCTGTGTGTTTGTGAAACGATGGTTTCTGTCTAAAATAGCTTGTTTACAGTATCATGTTACAGTGTACTTACAAGTAAAGCGTATAAACACATTTTGTCTAATTGCACTTCTGAGTGGAGTTATGGGTTTCCTGTTTTCCACATGAGCCATGCACAAATCGTCCTCCCCCCACATCCTTCCATAAATCTCCCGCTCTATCCTTCCCGTAAAAGCTGGGCGTCCGTAATGGGGAGGAACAGATATGTGAACACGACTTCAAACTGGCAGCAGTGAAACAGGATCATGTCCATTTTTAACATCATATTTGGAGCCTGAAGCGTTTAACATCTCCAGCACTGTGCAAAACACACGGCTTCCTGCTTCTGGGACTCATTAAAAACAGAAAAAACAACAGAAAGTCAGTCAGCCCCCAATCAGATTAGAGGGCGTGGCTTCAGAAGAATGGGTCATTAATGCTATACTGAGGCCACCTGCAGTCAGCACCCAACCAGAACTGAGGGCGTGGCTTCAGAAAAACATCATCAATGCAAAAGTGAGCTCATCCCCAGTAAGCAACCTATCAGATCAGTGGGTGTGGCTTCAGAATATTTTCTCATAAAATAAAAAATGAGGTTGCATGATGTCGTTTGCAGCCAGCACGCAATCAGATCAGGGGGTGTGGCTTAAAAAGAGATCATTGTGAAAGTGAGGTTGCATGAGGTCATCTTCAACCAGCGCCCAATCAGATCAGTGGGTGTGGCTTTAGAATAATTTCTCATCAATAAAAAAATTAGGTTGCATGATGTTATTTGCACCCAGCATCCAATCAGACCAGTGGGTGTTGCTTTAGAATCATTTCTCATCAGTTAAAAAAAAAATGACGTTGCATGATGTCTTTGCAGCCAGCGCCCAATCAGATCAGTGGGAGTGGCTTCAGAAAAAACTGATCATTGTGAAAGTGAGGTTGCATGAGGTCATCTATAAACCAGCACCCAATCAGATCAGTGGGCGTGGCTTCAGAATATTTTCTCGTCAATTAAAAAGTGTGGTTGCTTGATGTCGTTTGCAGCCAACACCCAATCAGATCAGGGGGAGTGGCTTCAGAATATTTTCTCATCAATTAAAACGTGGTTGCTTGATGTTGTTTGCAGCCAGCACCCAATCAGATCAGGGGGTGTGGCTTCAGATCATTGTGAAAGTGAAGCTGTATGAGGTCATCTTCAACCAGCACCCAATCAGGTCAGTGGGCGTGGCTTCAGAATGACTTCTCATCAATTAAAAAATGAGATGCATGATGTCGTTTGCAGCCAGTGGCCAATCAGATCAGTGGGTGTGGTTTCTCAAAAATGTATTATGGATGTGAAAGTGAGCTCATCCCCAGTCAGATAAACAGGTGGGGCTTCAAAAGAATTTGTCATCAATGCGAAAGTGAGGTCGCGTGACGTCGTCAGGGTTGATGAAGACTGAAATGGACTTCCCAGGATTCTCCGTGACCAACTGCTGGAGTTTCTTCGCGAGCCGGTCGTCCGGTTGCTGATCGGCTCCAGTTTCTGACAGCGGAGACGACAGGTTTGAGCTTCCTCCACGCCACTGGAGCTCAAGCGTGAGTCGCGACGCGGCTTTTGCGTGCTCTATAGCGCTTCGCAAGTGTTCTGCTGGGTCGGAGCGAACAGACGACAGCTTGCGCGCATGCAGCATGGCCGTGTCGTCGCTGAGATGCTCTAGCATGTTGCATTGCGGGATAAAGTAATTTGGGCAGGTCTTATTCACCAAGCAGTGCTGCAAGTCGTCGATCAACCCGAGCAAAAAGTGCGCTGCGTAATCTTCCTGCGCCAAGTACGTATGCGGCAGGCGGTCGCAGGCCCAAAGCATAAGCGAGCGCAGGTGATACGGGCTGATAGCTTTGGGTCGAGAGAGAAGCTTAATAATCAGAGCTTTACAAGCCTGGTACGCCTGCATGAGACTCGCAGAGATGCACTTCTTTAGCTGCACCTCACTGCGTGCAAACGACAAGCGCCATTCGTTTTCTTTCTGGCCTGTAGAAGAGCATGCAGGCAGCAGATAAAACCCACTAATCACTTCCTCCTCCGTGATTTTCCCGTCCCAAAAATGGTTCTCCATTAGCCAGCTTTGGGCCACCGCTGGCCAGCCTTTGAAGGACACTACCGGAACCACATCGTATAGCATCCGACTGCCTCCAACACCCAAGATGATGGAGATGACGGTTGCGTTGCGCTCAACCTTCTCAACCCGCGGGACGCCACGCTGTGGCTTCTTCTGAATCTCCGCCAGGACCATACTAATAGATTCGTAGAACCAGTCGGCCACCAGCGTGGGTGAGAAAAAGTAATTGGTGGCGCCATTGACGTGGTCTACAACGGTGCAACAGTCCTTCCACTTGTTGATGGTTCCCTCGTCAAATAGACGCAGGCTGAGCCAGGAGTGGCAAAGCGCCGAGTGACGCATGTCTAGCGTAACCGGCTGGTTTCGGTCGTGGAGTTTGAGAGCGGGAACCAGTAACGTGAAATCCATGTCGTAATCGGCTCCCCGCGCATAAACAGTCAACTCGTCCAGATCCATGTCAACCACGCCTTCCCGGACCCCGCCGGACAACAGCAGGTACTCATTGGCAACCGGAAGCTTCTGGTCCAACTTCTGCACCATGCCTGAAAACAGAAAATGACATAATTCGAGAGGGATAAATGTTGTATACTTATCTACAAAGTAGATAAGACAGACTGTAATTTGCATGTAAAATGGAATATATTTGATGTGTGTTTGTGTCTCTGTATTTTTGAAGTGCTGATGTGCAATTTGTGAGAATAAAGATCCTTTGTGTTAACAATAGTGTCTAAAAGAGTACATTTGAAAATCGATGAAAATCCTGCACTGCAAAAAATGCTTTTCTTACTTTGATTTTTTGTTTTGTTTCCAGCCAAAATATCTAAAAAATATTCTTAGATCAGAATTTTCTAGACGAGTAAAAATTATTGTCTTGTTTTAAGAACAAAGCGGTCAAAATTAAGTGAATTTTCTTATAGTGATTCTTATTTCAAGCAGAAAACTAGATTATTTTGCTTACCCCAGTGGCAGATCATTTTGCTTGTTCTAAGCAAAAACTCAAGTAATTTTGACTTCTTTTTTCTGGAAACAAGACAATTTTACTTGTCTAAAAAAATCTTTCTTGATTTAAGACTTTTTTGATATTTTGGCTGGAAACAAGACAAAAAAATCTAAATAAGAATTTTTTTGTGTGACGCCATCTTGATCATTGTGATTTCATATGAAAACATGGAAAAATGGTGGTGGCTAGTTTAAAATTCACTTGAATTATAGCTGATCAATGTTTTGCAAGATAATAGTGACAGGAATTAAATTTGCAGTGTACTTTTTGCACTTGTAACGTCACGAAATGGCAAAGTCTAGAGCTAAAGAGCAGGTCATATGGGTTTTTCTAAAAATATCTTTTGTGCAGTTTGTAAGGTAGCTATCCTTCAATGTAAAGAGTCTGCAAAGCTGCTAATCATAAAAAAAAAAAATAATAATAATAATAAAAAAGTGCAGGACAATAAACATAAGAAAGAGCTGACTCAGAGTTTGCTGTTTGCAGAGTTGTCATATTTTCAAATTTTCTGCCTGTTACCGATTTACAATGCTAGCTAACATATGAGCATAATCTCCGCCTGCCCACAAAATACGAACAGTCTCTGATGATTACTTACATCAGTTAGTCAAATTATCCACCATTATTGTTTTGTGAAGTGTTTAGATGGAGTTTAACAGCTAAACTTTGTGGGCACAATTCGCTTGCATTGTAGACGGAAAGACCAATCGCAACAAACTTGGCCAGCTGACCAATCAAAGCAGAGTAGGTTTATGGAAGGGAGGGGTTTACTGACCTTAAGCTCAGAACTGCTTTGAACAAATTGTTTTGAAATCATTGCAAAATGATTCTAATATTAAATGCATATTTTGAGAAAATTACAATGCATTTAATTTAAACCTGTTGTAGGGGACTCCAAGACAATATTAGGACACTTTTAAAAACCAGATGACCTGCTCTGTCAAATAAATAGGTTTGATATTATTTTTGCACATTGATGCATTTTGGCGCCATGAGTGTTGCAACAAAACCTAACCATTTTTTTGTTGTAACAAGTTGTTATTTCACAATTGCAGTAATTCTGAAGAGACGTGAGCGTGGAAGAGAAGTGTGTTGCTTCACGGAACAAAATTTCATAATAAAGCAATTGACATAAAGGTTAATCTATAACCGCAAGAGCAACACAGCAAACGCAACAGAGTCTATAAACCGAATCCTACACAAACACATGAGCATTCCAGACCAGACATTGGGAGAAACAGCCAACACACTCCTGAAGAAAATAATCCCCAGTCACACCTGAGCTCAAACTCATGATTAAGCGTGCATGTGCCAGCCAGTGACTCAGGGGTATTAAAATCTCCCATGCGCAGCAGAAGAACCTCCGGAGACGCTCAGAAAAACCAAAACAACTTAGTGAGTGTGTGTGTGTGGGCCTTGAACATCTGTCATACTCCTCCAGAGGCCACAGCGAGTTCAACATTCAGAAATGCACCTTCAGGCCTACAATTTGAGCATCTATCGTAATAAGAGTTGAGTAAGCTCAACATGCAAGAGGGTCATTCTGTGTCACGTTAACCAGAGGTCCCCTGATTTTGATCAGTTTTTTCAGTTAACAGATATACATAAAAAAAAAGGAGAAATTTCAAAATCTCAAATATCATGGATCCACTACCTTGTAGAATAGTTTTAAAACAACATGTCCTCCAATTTATACGACCGACGTAAGTCGTTTTCACAAATCCTCAAATACGTCTCTATAGAGCGTATTCAACATTTGCTCCCTTATCAGTAACAGGTATCTAATTCAACCTTAGCATTATGTGTAGGTCAATTAGTAGCGCGTTGCACTGCGAAGTGGTATAATCATATGAACACAGGTTCGATACCAGAGAACGCATATGTTTTCATTGTATGTTTTTTTTTTTGGAATATGCACTAGAAATCATGATTTTGCACTATTTCTGTAAGGGGTAGGTTTAGGGTGGGGTTAGGCGTGGTCATTTATACGAATTACACCTAGTAAAACACGTTTAAATTACTGTGAAATCTGTATAAAAACTCATACGTCATTCCATGATGTCAGATCCAACGTGACACTGTCTTTATTTTTACGACCGCTAGAGGGCGCTTAACTTTAAAACGTAAACATGGGTCGTATTTGGTCGATTCAAAAACGTACAACTGGGTCGTATTTTCTTTGAGGACAGTCTCTTTTAAAATGATCAGTTGCAATTCTCATATCTACAGGATTGAACTATATAGGGCCTTAAAATATTTAGAGCAAAAGAAAAGTTTGTTAAGAACTAGAATGTGAAATTATATTGCGATATATTTGCACTACCAGTCAAAAGTTTTTTTTTTTATGTTTTTTTTAAAGAAGTCTCTTCTGCTCATTAAGAGTGCATTTATTTGATCCAAAGTACAGTAAAATATTATTATTATTTAAAATAATTGTTTTCTATTTGAATATATTTTAAAATGTAATTTATGTCTGTGACTTCAAAACTGAACTTTTACATCATTACTCCAGTCACATGATCCTTCAGGAAGCATTCTAATATTCTCATTTGCTGTTAAAAAAAACATTATCATGTGGAGTTTTGCAGGTTTCTTTGAATAGAAAATTCAGAAGAACAGCATTTATCTAAAACTGAAATCTTTCGAAGATTATAAATGTCTTTATCACTTTTGATCAATTTAAAACATCCTTGCTAAATAAAAGTACATTTCTAAAAAATAAAACTAAAATAAAAAATAAATAAATAATTATACCAACTCCAAGCTTTTGAATTACAAAAGCACTTTATTTCAGATAAATGCTGATCTTTGAATCTTTCTATTCATCAAAAATGAACAAAAATGCAATATTGATAAATCAGCATATTAGAATGATTTCTGGAAGATCATGTGACACTGGCTACGTTTACATGCACCAATTTTCGTCAATCCGAATGAATTGAATCCGATTGCAGATCTGTTTACATGTACTCTTAACATTGTAATCTGATTCAAATATCAGTTTATATGTGTTTTATATACTTTCCGATTCAAATTTTTGCTCATGCGCTCTGCCTGTGACGTCATATCAATCACACTTGTGGAGACAACCATGGACGTGACAGAGCTCATCGTTATTTTTGGCATGTTGGCATACACATTCATAAATCAGCAATGTTTTTTTGTGATCTAAAGAAGACCTGAACGTGAACTTGTGCACTGCGTAATGCATGTCAACACTGCACTGCGCATGTGTCCCAGAGACTTCTAAATACGATTGAAAAAATAGTCGGATTCAAGCGTTTACATGGTCATTTTTTGCTGTTGGATCGGATTAGAAAAGGAATAAACCACCCCTTTCAATCCGATCGAAATTTCATTCCGATCGAGCTCAATCGGATCGATTAAGGTGTTTACATGAATGTTTTTCAATCTGATTGAGCCGTCAATCCGATTACAAATGGATTATTTGGGTGCATGTAAACGTAGCCACTGAATAGTAATGTTGCTAAACAGTAATGATGCTAAAAATGATCACAGGAATAAATTACATTTTAAATATTAAATAGTGAATTTTCCACATTTTACTGCTTTTGCTGCGCTTTGGATCAAATAAAGGCTTGGTGAGCAGAAGAGATCTTTGATGTTTCTTGAGTTACAGGCATGCAAACTTTTAAAAAAAAAAAAAAAAAAGTATTTTTTTGCACTCAGACAAGTTCAGTGCAATCATTTTGACAGAAGGAAACCAGATACATTTCTAGTTTTAACATTATTTATTCTTCAGACATTCCTTTTTTTAAAAGAAGCAAGCATATGCATGCAAAGGGATGCACATTTGGTTTTTGACCATTGAAAATGTGTACAGTTTAACAGTTAACTTCTGGAGCCATATTGAGATCCCCATATCTCTACAACTGAATCATTTAGGGCCTTAAAAATAAAGATACCACAAGAAAAGTTTGTTAAGAACCAAAGTCTGAAAGGATATTCAGATATCATAATTCTTGAGCTACAGGTATGCAAACTTTGGATGAAAAGTGCTTTTTAACATGTTTTAACTGTCACCATTTACATATAATGCCACAAAATAGCTAGAGTCAACAGATTCTTACTAACAGACCTACCTAACAAAAAAACAAACATCCTGCCATCCAGTGTTAATTTCGTTGACAAATAATTTGTGTCATAATTTTCGTCAATGACATTCTTTCACTGACGAAAACGAGACAATTACGAAAGCGTATCGCGAATCATTTGATTCAAAACCGGCCTTTAATGTGCATATGGCGAATCATTTGATTCAGAACCGGCCTTTAATGTGCATATGGCGAATCATTAGATTCAGAACCGGACTTTAAAGTGCATATGGCGAATCATTTGATTCAAAACCGGCCTTTAATGTGCATATGGCGAATCATTTGATTCAGAACCGGCCTTTAATGTGCATATGGCGAATCATTTGATTCAGAACCAGCCTTTAATGTGCATATGGCGAATCATTTGATTCAGAACCAGCCTTTAATGTGCATATGGCGAATCATTTGATTCAGAACCTGCCTTTAATGTGCATATGGCAAATCATTTGATTCAGAACCGGACTTTAAAGTGCGTATCGCGAATCATTTGATTCAAAACCGGTCTTTAATGTGCATATGGCGAATCATTTGATTCAGAACCGGCCTTTAATGTGCATATGGCGAATCATTTGATTCAGAACCGGACTTTAAAGTGCGTATCGCGAATCATTTGATTCAAAACCGGCCTTTAATGTGCATATGGTGAATCATTTGATTCAGAACCGGCCTTTAATGTGCATATGGCGAATCATTTGATTCAGAACCGGCCTTTAATGTGCATATGGCGAATCATTTGATTCAGAACCGGCCTTTAATGTGCATATGGCGAATCATTTGATTCAGAACCGGCCTTTAATGTGCATATGGCGAATCATTTGATTCAGAACCGGCCTTTAATGTGCATATGGCGAATCATTTGATTCAGAACCGGCCTTTAATGTGCATATGGCGAATCATTTGATTCAGAACCGGACTTTAATGTGCATATGGCGAATCATTTGATTCAGAACCAGACTTTAAAGTGCGTATTCGCAAATTGTCCGTTTTGACGAGTACTCGCGTAAATACACAATCTTATGTGAACCTAAACAGTTGGGCGAATATCGGACGTGTATCAGTACATTGCATCTGTGCGTTGGGTTTTAAAGGGTCAGCAGCCCAATTTAGTTGCTATTGTCTGTGGCACTGATGTTAATCAAACAACAACAGACAGAAAATCACTCACTGCTCTAAACTGAGTCACTTTAGTAGATCAAATAAAGATTAATCTAAATTAATATATATATAAACAAATGTTTGCTTGAAAGAATGTGGTAAACAAGTTGTCATAAAGAATGCATAATCAGCCTTTATAACCATTTCATTGAAAAGACCATGTTCTTGTTCCTTTATGAGATGTAGTTTCATTTCATTTTAATATAAAGGCATGTTGCGTGTCACAGCAGTTAAATCTGTGTCTATCATGATAAAACCTTAATATGAAACCTATATAATGAGTTTGGTCATTTTAGAGAAATGTTTAATAAATGCATTACACTGTAACTAAACCCATTAGATTTTCTTATGATATTAAGTCGACTAAAACTAAAAACAATGCAGATGACTAAAATATGACTAAAACTAAATCAACATTTGCTGTCAAAATTAACACTGCTGCCATCTTTCTAAATTATTTAATTTCATCCTGTAATTTGACTCCAAGTCTCAGTTGAACGCCTTCTTAACATTTAATATTCTGGCTTTCATCACTATTTATGTTTGTCTTTTTTTCAGAAAACATACTAACAGATACAAAAGTTTTAGCAGGGGAAGCTTCTAAAATTCGGCTTGACTTGACACAGAATGACTCAACAGAGATCTCAACCCATTTTACTTTTGTAATGTGACTAAAAGAAGTAAACACTGTCAGTTTTGATTTCATCCTGTCCTCAGGATTGTTCTCCTGCATGGCTGAGTAAACACGCGTGAGAGCGTGCACAGACAGCAGAAGTTGAGTTCTGCATCACTGCATCGCCCTGAGGCTCGAACGCTCTCGCTGCTCCTGAACTCATGCATCCGGACGGATCGTCTGCTTCACAGTGCAGCACTTCTGTTCAGCGTCTCTGAGAATTCAACTCTCTTACAAATACAAATGCAATGCAGCTTTTATGTTCTATTTTTATGCGATGATGGCGCCACACGACCAATAATTTGGTGCCACTTATTCCAGCTGGTCTGGCTGAACATCGCATTTTTATTCTAATTCACAACCATTTACATGCCAAAACATATTTAGACTGACATAACTTAAGATTTGTGTATATGAATTGCATACAGCATTTCCATACATTTGGATTGCAGAGTTTTAACATAAACGATTGGATTTAATGCGATGCGTTTGCAGTCATCCATCAGTCAAAAAGATCAGATTTAGGCCTAAATATTTTTTTATACAATCAGCCACAAAACCAGCCTTAAGTAGCATGGATATATTTGTACCAATAGCCAACAATACATTGCATGGATCAAAAATAGGCCAAAAATCATTAGGATATTAAATAAAAGATCATTCCAAGACATTTTGTAAATTTCCTATGGTAAATAGATAAAAATGTCATTTTTATGATTAGTAATATGCATTGCTAAGAACTTCATTTGGACTACTTTAAAGGCGATTTTCTCAATATTTAGATTTTTTCCCACCCTCAGATTCCAGATTTTCCTAACAAACCTTGTATCAATGGAAAGTTTGATTTATTCAGCTTTCAAATGATGTCCAGTGTCATAATTGTTTTATTTGCATGCTAAGGGTTTGTTTATTTTTATTATTTTTATTAATTAATGTCTGCGTACTTTGGTGGGGTTTGTGCATTTTTTTTTATTTTATTTAATTTATTTTTTATTAATTTATATATTTTTAATTTATTTTTTACAAGTTTCCAGATTTGCTTGTTTTATTCATGTTTGGCAGTTTATTTAATTATTAATTTAATTATTTATTTGTGGGTTTTTGATTTTGCCATTTCATATAATTTTATTTCTTATTTTAGTATTAATTAACTTATTTTATTTTAATATTTTTATACAATAAAAACAGTTTTGCTTTATTTGCATGCATAGGGTTTATTGAATTTTATAATTTTTTATGAATGTGTTCATTAATGTATTTGTAATTAACGCGTTTACTTTATTATGCAAATTTTATTTATTGGTTTACATTTTTGCATTTTTTATTGCAGGTTTGTCATTTGATTTATTGTTGAGCAGTTTGTTTAATTATTAATTGAATTATTTATTTGCAGGTTTGTCATTTGTATTTTAAAAATAATTTATTTTATTTGGGATAATTGTCATTTAATCTTTAATTTCTTATTTTAGTTTTCACACTTGCTTTCCCTCATGCTGTCTTTTCCTTGTTTTTCCTTCCAATAATCAAACCTAAAACAATGAAAATTATTCATTTTTGTCATTATTTACTCAGTTATGTCATTTAATGAGGATTTTTTCAGAGAAAACCAGAAAAAATGCTCAATTTTACACCTTTCTGAAGCTTGACAGCCAGTGCCGACCTTCCACTTTCACTGAATGGAAACAGAGATGCTTGGAAATGTGTGCATCTCCTTTTGTCTTCAACAGAAGATGGAAAGTCATGCAGTCATGATGCTGAACAAATAATGACAGAATATTATTTTTTGACCGAGCTGTTGCTTTAACAGCAAGCAGATAACCTGATTTTGACATCTCATCTAAATAAAGCATCTGAATAACAGTACAAACACGAGTTGAGGGTGTTGAAGCTGCAAACACACCCATCCGCTGCTCAACACAGACTGAAGCGTTTGACAAAGACAGATGAAAAAGCGCACTTTCCCTTTCAGATGCATGTCATGCATGTGTTGCTTTGTGTCGGTGCGCGAAGAATGCATGAAAAAGCAGAGCTCTTTCTCACCGAGCATGGAAAAGATGAAGTCCTTGGCCGTGTGGATCTCGAGCGCTCGCTGGTCGTCATACTCGCGCTGTTCGTGCTTGCTGAATTCGGCGATCAGGCGGTTGAGCTCCTCTATCCTGGTTCCGGATCTGAAGTCCAGCTCGGGGGACTGCGGGACGTGTTTGGTGCTGCTCGGGGTGGCGGTGGGGCTGCTGCCAGCTGAACCAGCCCGGCTGGAGAGCGCAGGCGCCGCCATGTTCGCGAGGAGACGGTGGAACCGAAGCAGCGGAGCGCAGGCGCTGTACTGAAGCTGGAGGGCGTGAGTGAGTGATGCGCACCGGACGAGCGCAGCTGCAGACCAGCACTGATTTGTTTCTTTATTAGACACGTGCTAAAACACCGCCTCAACACATAAGTAAATAAAAAATACACTCACGTCTAATATGAAAACCAAAACAATAAAAGAAAACACGAAAACAAATGAAAACCCTGCAACATAGGGATATAATTAATGAATAAAATAACAAATTCGCTAAATATATAATTAATAAATTAACAAATAAACTACAAAATCGTAAAATACAAATAAAATGCGAAAAAAACCTGGCAAAATAATAAATGAAAACGATAAGCAAATGTGCCAGCATGCAATGAATAAAAAATGAACAAATTCGCTGAATAAATAAATTAATAAATAAAATAAAAATCGTAAAATAATGTAGATTGAATTTTAAAGAAGCGAAAAACCTGCCAAAATAATAAATGAGTACGATAAACAAATGTGCAAGCATGCAATGAATAAAATGAACAAATTCGCTAAATATATAAATAAATAAATGAACAAATAAACTACAAAATGGTAAAATAATACAAATTCAATTTTAAAATATCGCAGAATCTGTCTAAATAATAAATGAGGACGATGAACAAATGTGCAAGCATGCAATGAATAAAAAAGGGGAAAAAAATCGCAAAATATATAAATAAATAAATTTACAAATAAACTACAAAATCGTAAAAAAATACTAATTGTATTTCAAAATATTGCAGAATCTACCTTAATAATAAATGAGGACGATGAACAAATGTGCAGGTATGCAATGAATAAAAATGAACAAAATCACAAAATATCGAAATAAATCAATAACAAATAAACTACAAAATCGTAAAACTATACAAATTAAATTAAAAAAGTGCAGAACCTGCTAAAATAATAAGTGAGGACGATAAAGAAATGTGCAAGCATGCAGTTAAATAAATAAATGAATAAAAACTCTGCCACAAATGAGTAAACTAAACAAATGCATATAAATAAAAAAAATAAAATAAATAAACTAACATAAAAACAAATATGCAAAAACTTCAAAATATAAAATATGCAAATAAAAAACTGTGAAACAAACCTGCAAATAAATAATTAAATGTATAAATAAACCATAAAAATAAATAACAATAAAAATGTAAATATAAATCAATCAAAATAAATAATTAAATTAAAATAAAATTAATGAATAAACAAATATGCAAACCTGCAAATAAATTAATTAATGAATAAACTCAAACAAAACAAAAATTAGTAAATTAATATTAACATATTAATAAAAACAACAACTATGTACGCATGCAAATAAATCAAAACGTGATTTTTGCAAATTTTGTCAAATTTAACATTTTGATTGTAAGTGTATACGAATTCGATTTAAAATGCACGTTTTCTTTTATTTTAAAAAGGTTTTAATATGATCAAGTCAAATGCACAGATTGAACGCGCGTGTCAGTGCGCGTCCTCCTCCAGCAGGCGCCGCTGTGGGCGCGCTCTGAGCCGGAAGCGGAAGCAGCATCTACATGAGCAGCAGTGGGGTCGCAGCAGTGATGATGGCGGTGAGGGGTTCAGTGTTCAGATGGGTTTCAGAGGACATCATCAACAAACACTACCTGACGAACAGGTAACAAACAGTCCTCTGACTGCGTGTTTATGTGCTGAGCGCCTCACGTCACTCACAGGAGCTTTAGTGGCTTTAATCATGTCATTCATTAAAGCTTCAGCTTAAATGGTTTAACGGAAATAATATATCAGCATAATGATCAGCTCTAGATTATAAGCGCGTGTTTAGTTCTATTTCGTGGTTTTTGTAGATGTAAACATTATTTAAAGAGAGTATGAAATAAGAATGGACCTTATGTATTGTGATAAATAATACATATAAGTAATAACTTAAAAATAATATAAAAAAACTTGCTTCAGAAACTTTCCAGTTATGTAAACAAGACCCTGCAGGCGAGGTAAAAAATAATAATAATTCATTTCTGAATAAATGGCAGATAAAATGCATTTCTGGCCCACACTGTGTTATAATTGTGTTATACATATAATATTTTATTTTATTAGATTAGATTAGATTACAATTACATATACACACGCACACAAAGACAAGACAGATGGATTATTTTATATTATATGATGTTATACATATTCTGATTATATTTAATTTTCTTAAGGTTAATTTTATTAAACAATATAAGGGTTGTTGATGTGACATGGCATTTTCACTGTCCCACAAGTTAAAAGTAATATGATTAATATTGTTAATTAAAATGCAGTAAATCGTTAAACATTTATTTGGACCTTTTGTTATTCACAGTGTTATTAATTTTTTTTTTTTTGAGCCAAACCTCAAATTTGTCCTATGGTGTGATTGTCTCACACATGGTTCAGTAAATTACAACTTTTATAAATAAAAAAGAAAAGCATAAAAATGTTAATACCTCTGGCATAATTGTACAAGTGTCTATTTTAGTAAATGGCAATCATTTTTGTAATCCATATATTTCTGAAAGCGTAAGAATTTGATACATTTTGTCTCTGAAAGCCATGTCCTCTGATGTGACACCATCTCCTGATTTTAAATTTGCTTAAACTTATTAAAGAACCTCATTCATGATCATGTTACTGAAGCCCCCTGTCAAGCCCATGACATGTGCACATGATACATTTGATCTCAGAATTGTTCAAATATATATAATATTTATTTTTTTGGAACCATAAAATTTGTTGTCCTTTAGTGTGACACCGTAAGCTTTATTTTTTAATTAAAAACTGAATGTTAAATTACAAAGATTCTGCAAATGTGTCTTGCAAAATGCCAATGACAGGTTAGCTTGGAATAGCAAGGTCATTCATTGAGACAAAAAGCTAAAACATCATATGATGTGACAGATAATGTCCACAGGTGTGACTGTAACACCACAGGACAAAGATGTCACACCAGAAGACAAGGTCTCTTCAAGAACCATTTTAAATAATTAAATATAATTTAACTCCTTTTTATTCCTTTTGATCATTTTCAGTGTTCTTAAATGCAATAATTAGACGAATAAAACTATTATGCAGACAACTTGTACTTTTATGAAGTATCGTTAAAATAAGTATAAAATATGATACTTCGTTTTTGAGACCGAAATCCAAGATGGCGGCGCGGTCAGACGCAGCGGCTACTCCGGGTCCAAATAACGGTGCTTTTATGTCTTTTAATGTCGTCTTTTCGTCTCAAAATAGTGTCAGTTTACCGGTAATTCATAAGGAAATAACTCCAAAATACATATACGATCGCCAAAGCCTTTTGGAAATCGGCAACGCATACAACCACCAACTCTCACCAGCGGCTACAGAGAAGCTCCGAGGCTTTTGTTTACTGCAATAGCCGAACCCCGAGACCGCGGCCTCACCTACTGACGCCACCCACACAAAGCGGAGGCGCCGGCGGTGTGAGAGGGGACAGAAGCGCGGTAAGCGCGGAGGTGTACGAGCTAGGCTAAGGGCTAACCCCACCAGACCGGCTCTTCCAACACTCATGCTCTCCAATGTTCGCTCGCTGGAAAATAAACTGGACTTAATCCAACTCAGTCGCTCTACACTGCACGAGGAAAGGGATTGTTGTGCGTTTGTTTTCACGGAAACATGGCTAAACAACAACACCCCGGACTCCGCCATTCAGCTGCACGGGCTAACCTGCTACCGAGCGGACAGAGATACAGTACTGTCTGGTAAGACTCGCGGGGGAGGCTTGTGTGTTTACATCAACAAGGAATGGTGTAACAATGCTGTGTTAGTGTCAAAACACTGCTCGTCGCTGGTGGAATTTATGTTTGTGAAGTGTCGACCGTTCTATCTGCCGCGGGAGTTCACGGCCATTGTTATTGTCGCGGTTTACATCCCGCCGTGTGCAAACGCCAAGGACGCGCTTCGCGAGCTGTACAGCGCCATCAGCGAACAACAAACAAATAACCCCGACGGCTTTTTCATCATAGCCGGTGACTTTAATCACGCGAACTTAAAGACTGTTTTGCCAAAGTTCTACCAACATGTGAACTTTGCAACAAGGGGAAACAACACTCTGGACTTGGTTTACACAACAGAAAAAAACGCTTACAAAGCTGAACCCCGCCCCCACCTCGGATACTCGGACCACATCTCTGTTATGCTAATCCCAGCATACAGACCACTTCTCAAACTCGCCAAACCGGTTCAAAAACAGATCACAGTATGGCCAGATGATGCTACCTCTGCACTACAGGACTGCTTTCAGTGCACAGACTGGAACATGTTCAGAGAGGCGGCCACCTACAACAACCACACAGACCTGCATGAATACACCGAAACAGTGACTGCTTACATCAAAAAGTGCATTGATGATGTGACAGTCACCAAGACCATCACCACACGTGCAAACCAGAAACCATGGATGACAGCTGAGGTTCGTGGGCTGCTCAAGACCAGAGATGATGCGTTCAGATCAGGAGACAAAGCAGCCTTCAAAACGGCAAGAGCCAATCTGTCCCATGGCATCAAGAAAGCAAAACGCTTGTATGCACAAAAAATAAATAATCAATTTACTGACAGCAAAGACACGCGGAGTCTGTGGCAAGCCATTCAGACCATCACTGATTACAAGCCCCTGCCACAGGCCTGCGATGACGACACATCCCTCCCAGACGCACTCAACCTCTTTTATTCACGGTTTGAAATGCAGAATGACATACCTGCACAAAAACTGCCCACACCTCCCAACGACCAGGCTCTCTGTCTGTCTCCAGCCGATGTAAGGAAAACCCTATTTAGGATTAACCCACGCAAGGCTGCAGGCCCAGACAACATACCTGGCCGTGTACTGAGAGACTGTGCTGCACAGCTGACAGATGTCCTAACAGACATCTTCAACACCTCGCTGAGCCAGGCAGTCGTCCCCACATGTTTCAAATCTACCTCCATAATCCCAGTACCAAAAAAGACACCAGTGTCCTGTCTGAATGACTACCGCCCCATAGCACTGACCCCAATCATGATGAAGTGCTTTGAGAGGTTAGTCATGCACCACATCAAATCCAGTCTTCCCAACACACTTGACCCACTCCAGTTTGCATACCGTCCAAACCGCTCCACGGACGATGCAATTTCCTCCACCCTACACCTGGCTCTTACCCACTTAGAAAACAAAGACTCTTATGTCAGAATGCTGTTTATTGACTTCAGCTCAGCATTCAATACAATAATCCCACAACAGCTTATCAACAAACTGAACATTCTGGGCCTTAACACCTCCATTTGCAACTGGATTCTGGACTTTTTAACTGGAAGACCTCAGTCAGTCCGTGTCGGCCGCAACACCTCCAGCACTACCACACTGAGCACAGGCGCCCCACAGGGCTGTGTGCTCAGCCCACTGCTCTTCACGCTGCTGACCCACGACTGCACTGCCAAGTTCAGCTCCAACCACATCATCAAGTTTGCTGATGACAACTTTGGTAGGTCTCATCAGCAACAATGATGAAACATCCTACAGAAAGGAAGTGGCACAGCTGGTCGAATGGTGTGGTGCAAACAACCTATCCCTCAATGTCAGTAAGACAAAGGAGGTTGTGATGGACTTCAGGAGGAATTCTGTTGACCACCCTCCACTGACCATCGACAGCTCGACTGTGGAGAGAGTCAGCAGCACTAAATTCCTGGGGGTGCACATAACAGAAGACCTCACCTGGACCACAAACATTACATCACTCTCCAAGAAAGCGCAACAGCGACTCCACTTCCTGCGCCGACTTAAAAGAGCAAGTCTCCCTCCACCCATCCTCACCACGTTCTATAGGGGCACCATTGAGAGCGTGCTGACCAGCTGCATCACTGTCTGGTATGGGAACTGCAGTGCTGGTGACCGCAAGACCCTCCAACGGACAGTGAACACAGCTGCAAAGATCATCGGTGCCCCTCTCCCCTCCATTCTGGACATTTTCCTTGAACGATGCTCCGGTAAAGCCGCCAGTATCGTGAAGGACCCCACCCATCCCTCTCACAGTCTCTTCCAGCTCCTGCCATCAGGAAGACGGTACAGGAGCATCAGAGCCCACTCTGCTAGGCTACTCAACAGCTTTTTCCCCCAGGCTGTGAGAGCCCTCAATTCCAACCACCTCACCCCCCTCTTATCCACAAAGTAGACTGTAGAAAAACTCAAAACACTGCAACTCAGAGAGTGCTACACACATGTGAACGGACTGAACAAACCACCTGTAGAAACACTCTTTTCTTTCTACATGCACCAGACACTTCCTTATTAACAATTCATGTTATAAGGTCCTGAATGTTTACTTGCACCACAAATAAAATTGCACTATTTGGTTCCTAACCCTAAATACCTCTTTTGCACAATACCATGCACAGTTATTATGTAAAGTACTTATGTAGTCTGTCTTATGTTTTGTGTATATAGTCAATTATTTATAGTATATGTGTAGTTAGATTACCGCTTTCAGTAGGTTAGCTATGTATAGGTTTAAAAATTGTTCCTATGTCTAGTGTTGTATGTTTATATTTGTTTATTTATGTAGCACTGTGGTCCTGCGAGACACAACATTTCGTTCCACTGTATGTCCACACATGTAGCGGAATGACAATTAAGCTCAACTTGAACTTGAAAGAACTGAGTCAAAATGATGCCTTAAAAAGAGTAGCCATATAGTTTAAAAAAATTGTTCACATCTTAATGAAGCTGGATGTACATTAATCTTCCATATTAACACCTCTTTAAAAAAAAAAAAAAAAATTAAAAAGCTGATCGTAGATCATATATTTTGTCTATAGCCCATAAAACAGCTTCCTAAATAGGAAGATTTCAATACATGAGGATTCTGAATGGGATTTTTTTAGTGAGCGATTAAATGACTTGAGACTCAACTCAGACTCCAAGTTAAAGACTTTTGAACATCTCTGCTGCCTATTTGTCAACTACCCATAAACAATCTATCAATTGTTAATAAATTATGATAATATTTTTTGTTTTTCACAAAAAAATTGGCAATAAATGCATTTTTATGCTATATTTTATCACTTTGTCCAAATAGATTCACTCTCCAGACGCAGCAGAGATGTGGGTTTCGCAAGGTCACGAAGAAGGTGGAACCAAAAAAGGGTGTGGCAGAAGAGGCGGAGCAAAATGAAATCTTACAAAAGAAGAGCGTGGCTCCCCCGCCAGACCCACCCACCCCACATGTGCCCAGCAGGTCATTTGGCAGACTGGTCAAACCACTTGTGTTCACCATAGGGGTAGGTATATTTTGCTGACACCTGATTGGCCTAGTTCGTGAAACGTTCATTGTGCTTGTATTTCATGAATAAAGTCCAGTATGTAGGATATCGTAATTAACTCCAGCTCAGTTTACAGGTTGTTCGTTCGGTGGAGCGGCGATATGGCAGTACGAAAGTCTAAAATCTCGTGTACAGAGTTACTTTGACGATGTCAAAGCGGATTGGCTGGAGAAGATACGGCCTCAGAAACAAGGAGATTTACGCAAACAGGTGTGTGTCCATTTTAATTGACGCTTATGTTTAGGGCTGCCACGATTATGAAATTTGGCTGACGATTGTCTAAAAAATAATTGCCATTATATGGATTAATTGTCTGGTTTAGGGCATTGATGATTATGGCAATTAATTGTCTGTTTTATGGCATTTTTTATGCACATTGATCAGTAAATTGTTACAAAGCATTGTGATTAATTGAATGCTTTCTAAGTTGTTACTCTGCACCTTTCAATACTGCATTATATATATATATATATATATATATATTTATATATTTATATATAAATGAGTGCTGTGCTTTCAAACACCACTTTAATATGCATTATATACGGAGGGAATAGGGACAAAATAACATTGAATAACAAAATCAAGTTCTGTACACACATAATTCACTAAAATACAGAAGTGACAACTGCGTTAAAGGTCATTGCACACTGAGCCTGGAATTTTTCGTACGTTAAAAAATAAATACGACCTCGTGGTGTGAGTCACGTTTACACACTGTCTCTGAAACTTTACTCAGTTTGGATCAGGCTCGATCTTTGCATTTTCTCATCTGTAGCAAGCATTTTGATAGGAAAGGATGACGAATATGAAAAAATGCATACGAAAATTTCAGACTCGGTGTGCAGTAAACTCCAGTAAACTGCAGGTAACGTTGGTGACAAACACTTTTACAGAAATGCTATGCAGTGTGTGCAAAAACGAATTGAACAACTCGCTGTTAATGAGATTTTTAATGTGCGTTGACTTGTCTCTCTTCTATATGTGTGGTGAATCATGGGGAATCCACAGCAGTACCAGAGCAACACGAGCCTCGACTCGCTCATGTTGCCAGATCTTGCTAGAAAAATCAGCGAACAAGAACCATAAAAAACGAAGTAAATCCAAATGCTACAGACAGCACAAACTGCTGAAAATAATGAGCGTTTTGTCACTATAATATTACTTTTGTCACAGTAACGGATATTAAATGCGTTGGTATGGTTTCCAATCTGTCAATCATCGTAGTTTCGTTAGTGAGTCTTGTTCCGATAATTTTGGAGGATTTTACTCCTGAAACTTACCGTGTGTAACATGGCCTATATGAATGCGCTGCCTTTTTTGTGGCTACTAGAGAAGCACAATAATCGCAGTTGTCTGAATTGACCACAGTTAGATGAAATGACCTTGATCAGATGGTTATTTAATAATCGTGACAGGCCTACTTATGTTTTCGGACGTGTGTTTAATGGAGGTATGTTGTTCTGCAGGTGAATCAGTGGTGGAACAGTTTAAGTGATGGGCAGAAAACAGTCACAGGTCAGTCTGAATGACACAAACCAAATCCAGCCTTAGTATAGATTGTGGAGACAATGTTTTAATTAAATAAACAGGTGTCCATCTGTTTCTTCGGGCACTGTTCCCTCTGAGCAAATCTCTTTCTCTCCCAGGCATCATTGTAGCGAATGCGTTGGTGTTTTGTTGTTGGAGAGTTCCTTCTCTGCAGCGCTCCATGCTCAAGTACTTCACATCTAACCCCTCCTCCAGTGAGTCAACTCATGTGTTTCACTTTCATAATATGCTGCGTCTGAATAACAAATCTCTTTCAGGGTCAGTCTTGTTTACATCGCTTCAAAATTCGGAATTTTGTGTAGGATCAAAAAGTGGATCATGGTCTGATTTGCATTTTAATGTAAAATCGTACTTGAAAATGTTTTGTTCTGCATTGTCAAATGAATAATAAATAGTAAAAAATTTGTATAATATAATAATTTATGCAGTAATTTAATCCACATTCTGAACTGGTTTATGTAGATATTTAATCAGGTTTATGCAGGAATTTAATCCACATTCTGAACTGGTTTATGCAGTAATTTAATCCACATTCTGAACTGGTTTATGCAGTAATTTAATCCACATTCTGGTCTGGTTTATACAGTAATTTGTATCCACATTCTGAATCCACATTCTGATCTAGTTTGACATAATTTAATCCACATTCTGAACTGGTTTATGCAGTAATTTAATCCACATTCTGATCTAGTTCATGTAGAAATTTAATCCACATTCTAAACTGTTTTTTTGCAGTAATTTAATTCAAATTCTGAAGTGGTTTATGCAGTTATTTAATCTGGTTTATGCAGCAATTTAATCCACATTCTGATCTGGTTTATGCAGTAATTTAATCCACATTCTGATCTGGTTTATACAGTAATTTTTATCCACATTCTGAATCCACATTCTGATCTAGTTTATGATGTAATTTAATCCACATTCTGGTCTGGTTTATACAGTAATTTGTATCCACATTCTGAATCCACATTCTGATCTAGTTTGACATAATTTAATCCACATTCTGAACTGGTTTATGCAGTAATTTAATCCACATTCTGATCTAGTTCATGTAGAAATTTAATCCACATTCTAAACTGTTTTTTTGCAGTAATTTAATTCAAATTCTGAAGTGGTTTATGCAGTTATTTAATCTGGTTTATGCAGCAATTTAATCCACATTCTGATCTGGTTTATGCAGTAATTTAATCCACATTCTGATCTGGTTTATACAGTAATTTTTATCCACATTCTGAATCCACATTCTGATCTAGTTTATGATGTAATTTAATCCACATTCTGGTCTGGTTTATACAGTAATTTGTATCCACATTCTGAATCCACATTCTGATCTAGTTTGACATAATTTAATCCACATTCTGATCTGGTTTATGCAGTAATTTAATCCACATTCTGATCTGGTTTATACAGTAATTTTTATCCACATTCTGAATCCACATTCTGATCTAGTTTATGATGTAATTTAATCCACATTCTGGTCTGGTTTATACAGTAATTTGTATCCACATTCTGAATCCACATTCTGATCTAGTTTGACATAATTTAATCCACATTCTGAACTGGTTTATGCAGTAATTTAATCCACATTCTGATCTAGTTCATGTAGAAATTTAATCCACATTCTAAACTGTTTTTTTGCAGTAATTTAATTCAAATTCTGAAGTGGTTTATGCAGTTATTTAATCTGGTTTATGCAGCAATTTAATCCACATTCTGATCTGGTTTATGCAGTAATTTAATCCACATTCTGATCTGGTTTATACAGTAATTTTTATCCACATTCTGAATCCACATTCTGATCTAGTTTATGATGTGATTTAATCCACATTCTGAACTGGTTTATGCAGTTATTTCATCTGGTTTATGCAGTAATTTAATCCACATTCTGATCTAGTTCATGTAGGAATTTAATCCACATTCTAAACTGGTTTATGCAGTAATTTAATCCACATTCTGATCTGGTTTATGCAGTTATTTAATCTGGTTTATGCAGTAATTTAATCCACATTCTGATCTAGTTCATGTAGGAATTTAATCCACATTCTAAACTGGTTTATGCAGTAATTTAATTCAAATTCTGAACTGGTTTATGCAGTTATTTAATCTGGTTTATGCAGTAATTTAATCCACATTCTGATCTGGTTTATGCAGAAATTTAATCCACATTCTGATCTGGTTATGCAGTAATTTTATCCTCATTCTGGTCTGGTTTACACAGTAATTTTTATCCACATTCTGAATCCACATTCTGATCTAGTTTATGATGTGATTTAATCCACATTCTGAACTGGTTTATGCAGTTATTTCATCTGGTTTATGCAGTAATTTAATCCACATTCTGATCTAGTTCATGTAGGAATTTAATCCACATTCTAAACTGGTTTATGCAGTAATTTAATCCACATTCTGATCTGGTTTATGCAGCAATTTAATCCACATTCTGATCTAGTTTATGATAGTTTAATCCACATTCTGAACTGGTTTATGCAGTAATTTAATTTAAATTCTGAACTGGTTTATGCAGTTATTGAATCTGGTTTATGCAGTAATTTAATCCACATTCTGATCTGGTTTATGCAGTAATTTTATCCACATTTTGATCTGGTTTATGCAGTAATTTTATCCACATTCTCAACTGGTTTAATGCAGTTATTTAATCTGGTTTATGCAGTCATTTAATCCACATTCTGATCTAGTTTATGCAGTAATTTTATCCTCATTCTGAACTGGTTTGTGCAGTTATTTAATCTGGTTTATACAATAATTTAATCCAGTTTATGAAATAATTTATTCTGCATTCTAATCTAATTGATTCTGATCTAATTTATGCAGCAGTTTAATCTGGATTGTGATTTGGTTGATGCAATAATTTAAACTGGATTATGCTGTGATTTAATCTACATTCTGGTCTGTTTTATGCAGTTATTAAACCGAATTGTGATCTGGTATGCACAGTAATTTATTCTGGATTCTGATCTGGTTTTAATCTGGTTTGTGATGTGGTTTCAGAGGCGCTGTGCTGGCCCATGCTGTTGTCCACATTCAGTCACTATTCTCTCTTTCACATGGCGGCTAACATGTACGTGCTGTGGAGCTTCTCAACGAGTATCGTCAACATGATGGGCAAAGAACAGTTTGTGGCTCTCTACCTCTCTGCAGGTCTGTGTCATTTACAAGTTTACAGATTTACAAAACCATCCTACTCTCTGTAAATTCATCTTTGTTATTGGATTTCATCTCTTTGTGCTTATGCTCTCAGGTGTGATTTCTACATTTGTCAGTTATTTGAGTAAAACTGCTATGGGTCGGTTTGGTCCATCACTAGGGGCGGTGAGTGTGCTTTCAGATTAAACATTTGAGGTTTGCATCAGTGTTCATATGGATGTCATGAACAGATTACTTTGTTGTGTCAGTCAGGGGCCATCATGACCGTGCTAGCGGCTGTTTGCACCAAAATGCCTGAAGCCAAACTGGCCATCATCTTCCTCCCCATGTACACCTTCACTGCTGGAAACGTGAGTCTGTGTGTGTGTGTGTGTGTGTGTGTGTGTGTGTGTGTGTGTGAGAGAGAGAGAGAGAGAGTGAGTGAGTGTCTGTATAGTAATGATGGCCACATTGTCATGATCTTCTCCCACCAACAGGCTCTTAAGGCCATCGTCGCCTTGGATACCACAGGCTTGATTCTGGGATGGCGTTTTTTCGACCATGCAGCTCATTTAGGTGGAGCTTTATTTGGCATGTGAGTAACTGCTTCTCTGCTTTCACTTACGTTTAGATTTGTCTGGCTGTTAATTGAAAGGAAAAAGTGTAGTTATTGTTAACAAAAAACTATTAAAGATTGTTTTTGTTAACTGAAATAAAGCTGAAATGAAATCCAATACAAATACTAGATGAAAAACAACAAATAAAAAATCTGAAAAGCTGGATGTATAAGCTTCCCATTAATGTATGGTATGGAATCTAAATAGTGAGAAAATCGCCTTTAAAGTTGCCCAAATGAAGTTCTCACCGAAACATAGTGCTAATCAAAAATGAAGTTTGTTATATTTTGCAGTAGGAAACTTACAAAATATCTTCTTGGAACATGATCTTTATTTAATATCCTATTGATTTTTGGCATAAAGAAAAAATCTATTATTTTAACCCATTTTTGTCTATTGTAATTGTGTCTATTTTTGTCATATATATACAGTAGTCAACATTTGAAGTAAATCAAAAAAGTTCATCAAGGACAGGAATGGATATAGTTTTGATTTTAGGTTTGATAAAAGGTTTTGATCCACTTCAAATAATGACTATTTTGTGTGTGTGTGTGTGTGTGTGTAGATAGATAGATAGATAGATATAAATAAACAGAAACAAATAAAAAATGGCATATCGAAATTACTAAAATTAAAATGAAACCCCCAAAAATATACAAATAAAATACATCAGAATATTCTATTAGTTTTTGTTAATATTTGATAATATATAATATTTGATTAATTAGTTTTAAATGTTTAAATTCATTTTTTGATAGGTCTGTATAGTTTTTATTAATATTATTTATACTTTTTTACTTTATTTACACCGTTTGTAGCTGTTGACTGATAAATATGATATAGCAAATGTACTCGCAAAAACCTTTGCAAAGAATTCTTCTACAGACAATTATCATCCTAATTTTCAAAAAAATCAAATTCAACAAGAAACAACAGAAATAAATTTCCACTCCAAAAATACAGAGATATACAATCAATTGTTCTCTATGGAGGAACTTATAAACTCTCTAAAGTACATTATCCGTTTTTGAAGAGGAAGAGTTCAGAAGAGGAAGAAGCACAATGGATCATCTCATAAATCTTGAGTCCTACATACGAAATGGATTCATCAAAAAGGAGCACATAGTAGCAGTGTTTTTTGACCTAGAAAAGGCGTATGATACTACCTGGAAATATGGCATTTTAAGAGATTTGTATAAAATGGGCTTTAGGGGAAATTTACCCATCTTTATCTCAAGGTTCTTGTCAAATAGATCCTTTCGAGTTCAAGTAGGAACAACATTGTCAGACCCTCAAATACAACAGCAAGGAGTTCCTCAAGGCAGTATTCTCTCAGTCACTCTGTTTGTGATCAAAATAAATAGTGTTGCAGATCTTATTGGACCAAATATAATGTCTAGCTTATGCGTTGATGATATCTGTATATGTTACAGGGGGAAAAATATGAACATAATCGAAAGACAGTTACAGTTATGCATTAACAAAGTCAATATCTGGTCAACTGAGAATGGTTTCAAATTCTCTAGACCCAAAACTGTATGTGTTCACTTCTGTCTTCTACGATCATTACATCAAGATCCAGAACTCTTTATTGATGGAGAACTCATCAGAACTGTTAAAGAAACCAAATTCCTTGGACTCATCTTTGACAGCAAATTGACCTTTATCCCACATATTAAGGTTCTAAAGAATAAATGTGTAAAGACCTTGGATATCCTTAAAGTTCTTGCAAAAACAAAATGGGGAGCAGATTATACTGTTTTAATGAGATTGTATAGACCAGTGGTTCCCAACCACGATCCTGGAGGACCCCCAACACTGCAGGTTTTCCATGTCTCCTTAATCAAACACACCTGATTCAGATCATTAGCTTATTAGTAAGGACTCCAAGACCTGAAATGGGTCTATCAGACAAAGGAGAGATAAAAAATGTGCAGTGTTGGGGGTCCTCCAGGATCGTGGTTGGGAACCACTGGTATAGACTATTAGTGCGATCACGTCTGGATTATGGGAGTTTAGTTTATAGCTCTGCGAAAAAATCCTACTTAAAAATGCTGGATCCCGTACACCACCAAGGACTGAGATTGGCCCTCGGAGCTTTCAGAACTTCTCCCATACAAAGCTTGTACACCGAAGCAAATGAGCAACCTCTTTATATTAGACATCTGAAATTGTCTCTTCAGTATGCAGTTAAAATAAAGACAAATCAACAAAATCCAGCTTTTACGCCAATCTTCCATCCTCAATATTTGCATATGTTTGAGGCCAGACCCAGCTATATCAGACCATTCGGAGTACGCATCAGACCACATATTAAAAATCTAAATCTGAATCTTGATAGCATCACCCAGACTCTTATTTGTTCAGTTCCTCCATGGAAATTAAATAATCTGTGTATTAATCTAGACTTGAGTCAAAATAAGAAGGCTGATACTTTCCCATATACATATCAACAAGTTCCTGACATAAGAAATTTTTACCCTTCTCATAAACCTATATATACAGATGGATCAAAAATGGACGGTCATGTATCTGCAGCAATAGTAACTGAACAATTACATTATGGTATCCGTATTCCTGACCAAAGTTCAATTTTTACAGCTGAAGCTCAGGCTCTACTTTTAGCTCTGAAACACATTGAAAAAAACTGAAGAACATAATTATATTTACTGACTCAAAATCTTGTCTACAAGCCCTAAAGTTTCTTAAACTGGAACATCCCGTTATTATCGATATCTTGATTAAAGTGAATGAACTACAGAGAAACTTTTACAACATAGCTTTCTGTTGGATCCCAGGACATGTTGGCCTTACTGGAAATGAACAAGCAGACAAAGTTGCCAAAACAGCTCTTACAGGAAGAATTGAAGACTGTAAAATCCCACCTTCAGACTTGAAACCACTAATCAACGGCTATGTTCTAAATAAATGGCAAGCAGAATGGGATCTGTGCTCAAACAATAAACTCTTTGAAATCCATCCTGAAGTAGGAAGAAAATCAAATGTTTGTTTTAACTCAAGACATGATGAGGTTGTTTACACAAGATGTCGTATTGGACACACACCAGACTTACACATGGACATTTATTAAAAGGAGAAGATGCACCAAAATGTCAATATTGTAATTGTGTACTAAATGTAAAACACATACTTTTAATGTTATGAGACAAGGTTTTTTAATGGATAAAACCTTGAAGGATTTGTTTTTAAATGTGAACCCTTTAAAAATATTAGAGTTTTTAACTAAAGTGAATTTAAAAAACCTTCTTTGATGTAATTTAGCGTTTTATGTTCTATATTTTTGTTGTTATTGATGTTTTTTATTTATGTAAGTGTTTTATATAAATATGTTATTTATTAATTATTTTTAAAATTGTTATCTGTTTTGCCATGAGATAGCCATTGCAGCTGATATGGCAATAAATAATAAAGGAATGAATACACCGTTTGTAGTACTTTAGTAGTTAAACCGAACAAAAATGAGAAGCTGAAAAAGTACAAACTTTTTTGCCTTTTATTTAATTTCTGCTTCATTTTTTGTTTCGGTTTATTTTATTTAAATTCAGTTAAAACATTAGGTTTTTTATGGTTTGAAGTTGTCCAAATGAAGTTCTTAGCAATGCATATTACTTATCAAAAATTAAGTTCTGATATATTTACGGTAGGAAATGTACAAAATATCTTAATGGAACATGATCTTTACTTAATATCCTAATGATTTTTGGCATAAAAGAAAAATCAGTCATTTTGACCCGTACAGTGTGTTTTTGGCTGTTGCTACAAATATACCCCAGCAACTTAAGACTGGTTTTGTGGTCCAGGGTCACATTTGAGACGCATTGTAACATATTAACAGCAGGTGTAAACAGTGATATGTATTGATTGACCACTTGAGTTTTTTTTTTTTTTTTTGCAAGTTGAAAACATGTGAAAACAAGCATGTTAATGTCTCTCTCTTTCTTCCTCTAGCTGGTACATAATTTTTGGTCACGAGCTCATTTGGAAGAACAGAGAGCCGCTGGTGAAATTGTGGCATGACTTCAGAACAAGAGGACCGGGCACTGGCGGCAACGGCTCAATTTAGAGCATTGCATCATAGGTAGACACTGAGCAGGTGACATGGAGAAAAAAAAAATCAAGTTTGAGAAATGGACAGACACGCTGACACAGATATTCATGCACTTAAAGCTCATATTCTGTTGTTTATTTCGTGAGAGAGTCAGGGTGAGGTCCGTTTCAGTCACAGTGAGTAACGGTAGTATTACTGTGACGTCATCAATCTCCGCCTCCAATTTGAAAATTGAATCCAAGATGCTCCACCCACTTGGCTAAAAATGGAAATGTGTCTGGAGGGGGCGGAGCTTTGGCACGCAGGTCTAAGGTCGCTATACGTCTCAGTGACATTCGACATTATGTACAGAAACCTAAATGTTTAAAATAGTCTGTGATTGTCATTTTGAAAAATAAAATTCTTATTTAAAATTCTGCTTTCACTGTCGTCAGAAATGACCAGGTGCCAGCGTTTTGTTTTTTCTGCGATAATATGTGTGTAATATGTTCTGCTTTGCGTTTTGTTTACTTTCTAAGTTTCAGATGAGACTTTGGTCCTTGTTAAATGTGAATGATTAACCAGGTGTCTCTATAACACACACCTGCGCTATATGTCTCATCAGTAGAAACCGTTTCAGTGTTGTTTTCTCCGATCGACCAAAGTTCAGTAACAGTCATAGTATCATAATGGCTCATGAACAATGAGTCTGTCCTCCACTTCCTCGTGTTTTTATGAAGTCAGCATATCGCTTGTCTCTTCCTGTTTCCCAGTTATCACTTGTTAACTTCCATCCCATCATTCTGTTCTTTCCCATCGCTGAGTCACACGTGTCACTCGTTTTGTTGTCTTCTGGTTTTTGTTTACTTAATTACACAGTTCCGGTTTAATGAAGGAACGGCCAGGTCATATTTCACCCCAAATATATTCTAAAAATAAAGTAAAATACTAGAAAATGAGGCTTTGTTTGACAATTTGGCAAATTCCTCCCTAAAGTGAAAGCAATTCATATTTTTATTCATTAGGGATGCTTTAAATTTATCAAAAGTGACAGCGAAGACAGTGTTACAAAAGATTTGTATTTCAAATAAATGTATTAAACTGTATCAGTTTCCACAGAATGTTACAAATCAATTTAAAATGATTTCAGAAGGATCATGTGACACCTGAAGACTGGCCTATCGATGGTGAAAATTCAACAGAAAGAAATTTCATTTGAATAGATATTCAAGTAAAAAACTGTTTTTTAAATTGTAAAAATGTTTCACAGTTTTACTATATTTTTAATCAAATAACTGCAGTCTTGGTGAGCAGAAAAACTAAAACGTACTAAGACGTTACTTTAATTTAATTTAAGTACTTGAGTGAAATAAAGCCTCATGTTGTGTTAGTTGATAATGGTGTAATGGGTGCCCTGTGAAATGTGTGAACCAGACAAACGTCCCTGAGATGAGACTCATGTGGAAAAAAACATCATCGGACTGTCTCTGTGACCCCCTTTTTTTGTTTTGAAGAGGGTTTGATTTTTCAGGGTTATTGACCTAAAGCCAATATTAACACAGTGACACTCGCCCATCACTGCTGACTTATATGTTGACTGAAAACCCTGTTCACAAGCCACAATTTCAGAGGAAACCAAACCAAATTATTCATCATTATTAGGTCACATTAGTCCACTGGGAACCAAACAGGTGTGTATGAATATTCATTTTCATCAATTTAATGATCAGTAGCAATTTCTAATTGTCCTTTGGGTTCGAACTGATAATATAAATATTTGTCACATATTCTGTTGTGAAGTCAAACTGAATTATGTAGAAGCAGTTCATGTTAACATCACTTGTTAAATATCAGTGTATCGTCTGTGTTTAAATAGTTATTATTAACTAATATAAGTAATAAACTAAAGTCAAACTAAAAGCATTCAAAATGTTAGTTGCTTGGAATAAAAATAAAATATAAGAAAGTTAAACTGATTTTATTTTAGCCAGTTGCCAATGCAATATTAAAAACTAGACACATTTAAAAAGAAAACGATATTATGAAGGCAAAAACAACAAATTTACTAAAACTTATGCTAAAGTTAAAATGAAAAACAAAATCTGCTTCAAAATATTAATAAAAACTATAATAGTATTAATGGTTTTAAAGTAACATTAATTTCTAAATGGCTTTTATTAATCATTATAATAGCTTTTTTATGCATGCTATTTGATCGATAAATTAAGTTAAGCACCCCATGACTTGATTTATTTCACAAGAGTTTAAAGTCCAACATTTGACCAGTCTCATCTGAATTTCTTACTCTAAAAAATACTTAAACGTTCTTTAATGATATTAACAGTTTAATTTAGAAATGCATCAGTTCTTTGGAAGCCTATGAAACCCTAAAACACATTATATTTAGTGTAATATCTAAATTATGATAGATGTTTGGGGCTTCACTAATATTTCAATAAAATTTCTTGATTTACCCCCACCACAAGCAAAATCACTGCATGCACTAAACTTAGCATTTTTTTTCCTATCTTTATTCTGAAGGTTTTCATAGAGGGGTTTCATATATCATTCACACTGATTTATATAACAAATGTGTTTTTCCAGCCTGATGAACCTTCTTTTCTAGTTCTATTTGTGTTCTGCTACTTTGAAGAACCAAAACTCCAACACACTGATGTGAAAAAGCATCTTTAAACAGTCATAGAGCAAATCAAGAATCACATTCTTCCGGTTCATTATCTGCTAGGAAAGATAATGTATTAAATAATACATTAGATACACCAATTTGCAATATCAAACAGCAAAACAAGCTGTTCTGTACAGCTAAAAATAGCTGGATGCGGATGAGACTGGAAGCCAGAACAATAAAATTTACAAATGGCCGCGTCCTTATGGGAAAAATAAGATTGAAATCTTAAAAAAAATCTTTGAAGAACCTTAATTTTTAGAATACAGTTGTGGTTGCAGAATCTGCAAAATGTTAAATATTTGACCAAAATAATAGGGATCATACAAAATACATTTTATTGTTTTATGTAGTACTCTCCTCAGTAAGACTTAAAACTTAAAAGATGTTTACATATGTGACCGTGGACCACAAAATTAGTCACAAGGGTCCATTTTTTGAAATTGAGATTTATACATCACCTGAAAGCTGAACAAATAAGCTTTTCATTGTTAGGATAGAACAATATTTAGCTGAGATACAACTATTTAATAATCAGGGATCTGAAAATCGCCTTTAAATTTGTCCAAATGAAGTTCTTAGCAATGCATATTACTAATCAAAAATTGTGTTTTGATATATTTGTGGTAGGAAATTTACAAAATATCTTCATGGAACATGATCTTTATGTATTATCTTAATGATTTTTGGCATAAAATAATTATAATAGATAATTATGATAAAAGATGTTTACATATAGTCCAAAAGATTAAATAATATCTGAAAGTATAAAAATACCCTTGATTCTTAATACAGTTGTTAGCTGGACTGTTTCTTTTCTGGGTTTTTTTTTGGATGCTTGCTCATTAAAAACCTTGCAGTCCCACAAATTCTTTGGTTTTCCAGCATCTTTTGCATATTTAAAGCCTTTCCAGCAGTGACTGTATGATTTTGAGATCCATCTTTTCTCACTAATGACAACCAAGGGACTCGTATGCAATTACACAAGATTCAAACCTTCACTGATGCTCTGAAAGAAAATGAATTTGAAGGTCAGGGTAGGATTTTTTTTCTTTATTTTGTATTCTGGGAGCTTCTGTAGCTTTCAAAAGGGCAATACTAAATGAATAAACCTGATATATAAACAAAAATGTGAACAAAATAAGTTTTCACCCCGTTATTGCATCGTGTTTTCTTCTGAAGCATCAGGAAGCTTTTGTGTAAACAAGTTTTATGTAAAATATATTATTCAGGATGGCACTCAATAAAAAAAACAAAACAAAAAAAAAACATGCATTTTGTACGATCCCTCTTATTTCTCACAACTGTTTCTGTTTGTTTAATTGTTTGTGTGAATAGTCTGAATCTCTCATTCAGGATGGCATCGACGGTGTTGCAGCTGATCGGACTGTTTCTGGGAATCGTGGGCTGGTGTTTGGAGTCCAGCTCCACAAACTCAGCCGTATGGAGGAAAGTCAGTCAAGGAGATGCAGTGGTGACGGCCAGCTCTCAGTTTGAAGGACTGTGGCAGTCGTGCGCATCTAACTCGCTCGGAGCCATTCACTGCCAGAGATTCAAGACCGTTCTGGGCCTTCCAGGTGGGACCCGCACCCGCTGCACTCTGTGTGGCCTTCGCTCGCATTACGTCATACTCATGATGGTTTCAGTGATACGGTATCATGACGGTTTTACTGGAGCTCTGTGGCTCAATCCTGTGACAAAAGGAGGTTATACCAGTCATAAAAACTCATAAAACACTCCCACACACCTTTACTCTAGAGTACAGTGCGGTTTTCTGCAAATGTGTATCTATAGCCTGACTGCAGTTTAACTCGGGCATTATTCCGAATTTAATTTAGTTTCAGTTCATGAGTTGGAATTTGAATTTAAGCAATCCACAGGAAGTTAAACTGATTTGAATTACAGGATATTGAATTTACCAAAAGAATTGAATATGTTAACGATATATCAGTGTTATATGTGACCCTGGATCACAAAACTAGTTCTAAGTAACATGGGTATATTTCTAGCAATAGCCAAAAATGCATTGTATTATGGGTATAGATTCTTTTTTCTTTCTTTCTTTTTTTTTTTTTCCTCAATATTTAGTTGTTTTTTTTCCACCCTCAGATTCCAGATTTTCAAATAGTTGTGTATCGGCCAAAAAAATTGCCCTTATGACTGGTTTTGTGGTCCAGGGTCACATATATCAGTTTTGTTATTCTCAATGAAAACTAAAACCATAAATGTATAAAAAAAACATGAAATAAAATATAGAAATAAATATTGAATGAAAAACTTTGGAATTGGTTGCTTTGGAAACTAATGAATAATTAGTACAAAAATTGCTAAAAATAAGAAAGGAAATAAATTGAAATTTAAATAAAAATATTTACAAAACTGGTTAAAAAAAGCACAGAACATAATCACTAAAACTTAACAATAAATGAAAACTGAAAATATATTTTTTTAAAAATGAAATATGAATAATTACTAATTAATAAATGCTATAATTGTGGTTGTTATAGTTAACTAAAACTAAAACAATAAAATAAAACAAACAAATGTTAACTAAAATAAAATATTTCAGAAGTATTTCAGCCAAGGCAACCTTTTTAATTTTTTTGTAGTTTGAAGTAGTAAAAGTATTAAATTTAAACTAAACCTAATAAAAAGTTATTATTAAATGTAATAAAATGAAATAAAAAACTGAAAATGTAATAATAAAGAAAAATCATAATGGTATGATACAAAAACAACACTGACTATAATAGTACATAAATAATACTAAAATAACAAATTAGGTATAAAAAACTGATTTGTTGGCCTGTAAGACGACTTAAACATTCAGACAAGACTTTAAGCCATCATTCAAAGTTCATCTTGATAAACCTTCCTTTGTCTAGTTAAAACTGACCCTTGTTTCAGCTACTGTTTCTGAATTATATAAAATGTGTTCAGTCAAACACAAAATCTAGTTCAGTTAGAATCAGATGGTCTCTGTTTATTCTTATAGGCACACACACGTCTACCCCAGTTTGACCTCATTGAAGGTCAAGGCCTTCTATTTTGGGAGGTCAAACCCAATTTTTCTCCCATAGGTCACATGCTACTTCCTGTATTAACTTCTATGGTGTTATCTAGTGAAAAGCATATAGGAGGGACCAGAGTTTATGGTTTTATGACTGTGATCTTCGATCTATAACACACTGACACAGTCAAACACTCCCATCCTGGTACGGTGCTCGGATCGGTGCGAAGTCTGTCTGCTGGTGCGGTTGTGGATTCCTATTAGTCTTTTCTTGGATATTGTGTGGATTTGAGACGCGTTAGTTGATCATGTCGACTGGGGTTCAGCTGTTGGGGTTTCTGATGTGTTTGGGGGGCTGGCTGCTCACCTTCATGTCGTTGGTGAACGAATCATGGCGCACGTCAACGTTTGCGGATGATGTGCTCACGTCTATTTGGTACAACATTAACCTGTGGCAGTCGTGTTCCCAGGGAAGCACTGGCATCAAAAACTGCAAGCCGTTTGTGTCCATGCTTGAACTGGCTGGTAATTCACACATCACACACACACACACACACACACACACACACACACTAAATTTGTGTTCTTCGTTTTGCTGATATGTCTAGGTCACATGATTTGGCAGTTTCAATCTCTGACATATTTCTCAACAGTTTTACAATGACAATTTAAGCAAATCCTATCGTAACATTTAAATGTTCTATTTAGTAGAATTTAAATGTCAGAATTAAAATAACTGCCTAAGAAAAGTCTATTCTGCTCACCAGGGATGCATTTATTTGATCAAGAATACAGTAAAAATTGTTAAATATTATTACAGTTGAACTCAACTCTTTACTATGTGAATATATATTAAAATAAAATGTATTCCTATGGTCAAAGCTGAATTTTCAGCATTACTTCAGTCTTCAGTGTCACATGATCCCACAGAAAGCATTCAAATATGATGATCTGCTGTTTATGAAACATTTCTGATTAATATCAATGTTGAAAACTGTGTGGAAACTGTGATGCATTTTATTTATATGAAATAGATATCTTTTGTAACATTCTAAAGATCTTTACTGTAACTTTTGATCAATTTCATGTGTACTTGCCGAAGAAAAGCGAGAACTTTCTGACCCCAGTGTATTTTAAAATTAAAATAATAAAAAAATAAATATTTAAAATCAGAATAAAATGAAATGCGGTACAACAAACATAGGCCTACTTAAAAAACTACATACAGTATATATATTTTTGCTTTTGGGGTGTAACATGAACTGGACTTAATAAAAAAAAAAGGTACAAAAAGATAAAAGGTATATCTTTGTTCCCTTTTGACTCCTATCCACCTTATTCTTCAAAGCGGAACCGCTCCAACAATCCTTTCATTTTAATTTCCGCAACAGGGAAATGATGAGAATAATAACAACGTGCAATAAACTGTAAAACTATTTTCAGATAATATATTAAATGCCGTATTGACCTGAATATAAGCCGACACTGGTTATAAGACGACCCCCATTTTTCAAGATGTAGCCTACCTTTTAGAAAAAGGCTTTTTGAAAACCAAATCTTGTTTTATGAACAATCACATTTAAAAAATCTGTACTTTTTGATATAACATAAAAATAACAGGTAACCCATCTAAAATATATAGCAATTAGGCTTTCCATCTCATAGTAGCCTAGCAACATTTCATTAACAGTAGAAGGGAAATCTTATTGTAGTCTTCAAATCTGAGTACTGTCTTACGTTTTAAAATCATTCACAGAGGAAGTTTGGTTCCATCAGGCTGACATGACAGTCAAGACCCTTCTTTTTCTTTCGTTTTCAATAGCGTTTTTTAACATTACCGACAAACATTACATTACGTATTTCTTGGCACACACTCGTTTATGCGGATTTGGCGCCATCTATAGTTGTGGGTGTATTATTAACATGTCAAAGTCTAGAGTCTAGACCCTGAATATAAGACGAACGATTTTTTAGATATATTTTCCCCAAAAAAACTCGACTTATATTCGGGTCGGTATGATAATACATTAGACACACCAGTTTGCAATATAAAGCAGTAAAAGAAGCTGTTTTGTACAGCTAAAAATAGCTGGACGCTGATGAGACCGGAAGCCACACCCATAAAATTTACAAATGGCTGCGCCAGATCTTTCGGAACAAAAATAAGGTGGATATGGTACATACTTCTACTTTTTTGTATGTATCAGTACATTTTAGTTTACATCCCTACCAGGCTAAGCTGGTTGGCTGGTTTTAGCTGGTCATAGCTGATCAGAGGGCTGGTTTTAGAGGGATTTTGCAGACTTCCTTAGCTGCTCAGACTGGTCTTAGCTGGTCAGGCTGGGAGACCAGCTAAAACCAGCTACTTCTAGCTTAAACCAGCTAAAACCAGCTAAGACCAGCCAACCAGCCTAGGCTGCTTTTAGCTGTTTTTTTTTTTGTTTTGTTTTTTAGCAGGGATATTAGTACGTTTTGAAAGAGTACCATCCCAGTTACAGTTTTCGTTTCTGATAAAATACTGTGGTCTTGCCCTCATGGTAATGTTCATATATAACTTTTGTAAGAATATGTTTGCAAATGGTAACTTATTAAGCTCATATATGTTTATGATGTGATTGTTAACTATACATATTTTGCGTGTGTTTCATAGGATACATCCAGGCCTGTCGAGCTCTGATGATAATCGCTCTCGTTCTGGGTTTGCTGGGTGTCATCATGGCCATGATGGGACTCAAGTGCATTAAACTGGGCAGCACTTCTGATGAGTCAAAGGGCAAAATCAGCCTTACAGCCGGAATCTTCTACATCCTGTCAGGTTAGTATTTTATATAGAACAACACATACTCTGACTGAATGATTGAACATATTCATGCTCACATCTGCCTGTTCTCTCTGTCAGGTCTGTGTGTTATGATTGCTGTGTCGTGGTACGCCACTCGAGTCATTCAGGAGTTTTACGACCCTCGTTACGGAAGTCAAAGGTGAGTAAAAGACAAAACGACAGACTTAACTAGGGGTGTGCGATATTGACAAAAAATAATATCTAGATATTTTTATCTTAACTATAATTAGACAAATTTTGCTCTGTGTGTTATTGTGCTTAAGGCCTAAAGTTTTTGATATTCTTCATATTCTGTGGTCAGTTCACAGCAGTGATAGAAATTATTATTTTCCAATAATTTTTTTACCTTTTTATAGGCATTTTTACCTTTATAAAGCCATTTTTTCTAAAAAAAAAATGTCATCTTTTGAGTCAAATTCTTACATTTAATTAGTTGATTATAATGATAATACATTTAGGCTGTTACCAAACAAATTAACCCACTATCAACAAAATTTATCTTTGCAGAAGTTGCATATGAAGTGGCATTTAGATGTATTTACACATGCTTTTTTATTGCAAAGATTTATATAACAAGACAGGGAACATCCAAACAACAAAAACACACACACACACACACACACACACACACACACACACACACACACACACAGAGCAAAAATAGAAAAAAGAACAAAAAGAAAACAAATAATAATAATAGATATTTTCAGATAGAGAGGCAAAGAGTTTCATACTTTTAGTTTTTTAAAGTATTTAAAATTCTGAAACATTTTTACAAACTCACAGAGAAATACATTAAAGGAAGGCTTACATTTTTTTTCCGTTTGCATGTATGGATATAATATTTACAAAACAATGAAACAAAGCTGACATCTAAAAAAAGATTTAGAAAAAGATCTCTTGCAAAACAAATGAAGAAATTGTTTCCATTTTTACTGACAACCAGCTATGAGTATCAACCCAGAATTTAGAAGTAACCTTACAGTAAAAGAATATGTGATCAAGTGTTTCATATTTACACGTTAATTTGAAATTAGTTTAAAAGTGAAAAGATACTTTAAATGTGAAAAGTGAATGTGGCAGCGAGTCGCTATTAAAAAGTGAGTCATTTTGATTGAACCGAATCATTTGAACGGTTGATTCATTCAGGAACGAAACACCACCATGTTGTTCAGAGACGCAAAACAGTATTGTGGCTTTGTTTGGAATGATTTTTGTTTTCCGAAATTGAGCAAAAACAGGAAATATGCTGTCTAGAATTGTCTAAGTCTTTGAATATTAACTTCTTGTTTATTGAACTGCTGTATAAAATCAGTATCACATTTGTAGTCATGCTGATTTTTAAATGAAAAACAACGGCACTCGTCATGTGATATTGATTAACTACATGAAATCATATAAATATATACATTTTCTGCCCCCATATCTTGAATTATGTGATCATTCTAAATGCATTTTAATAGAATGAGTCATGTAGTGAAAGAAACGCATACTTACTAGGCTTCATCATGTAATTTAACATTATGCGTGCACTCTGTAGGTGTTTTTTTTTTTTTTTTTTTGCAATATACCCGACATTTTATATCGATGATATATATCGCACACCCCTAGATTTAACCCTGTAATTAAAGCCTGACAGTCTAAAAAGGTTTTGAAATTGAACCTGCAGACAAAATATAAAAATGCTTGTGCGTATGTGTGTTTGTTGAGTGGTCACTTTATATCTCCAATAATATGTTTTAGGAAGAGGAGACTGAAATGATCCAAACATTTCATGCAATGCAATCCGGCGATGATTTAGAGATAAACAAATAAATATTTTCCTAAAAGATGTGACCTCTTTTGGAGGCTTGGGAAGATCATTTCTCCACTGAGGAACACACTGCAGAAAATGCTTTGCTTACTTAGATTTTATGTCTTGTTTCCAGCCAAAATATCTAAAAATTCTTAAATCAAGAAGGATTTTCTAGACAAGTAAAAATTATTGTCTTGTTTTCAGAAAAAAAAGTCAAAATTAAGTATATTTTTGCTTGAAACAAGCCAAAAATAATCTGCCAATAGGGTAAGCAAAATAATCTTATTTCAAGCAGAAAACTAGATTATTTTGCTTACCCCTTTGGTAGATTATTTTGCCTGTTTCAAGCAAAAACTCACTTATTTTTTACCTCTTTTTTTTCTGAAAACAAGACAATAATTTTTTACTTGTCTAGAAAATCCTACTTAATCTAATTTTTTTTTAGATATTTTGGCTGGAAACAAGTAAGAAAAGACTTTTTTTGCAGTGCAGTGAAAGTAAAACTTCTAGAAACAAATGTTCCTTGATTTGAGACTTGCTGATTTTTCAAAAAAAATAATTATGTAATATTTAAAAAAAAAAAAGTTATTTTTACATTTACTTCATAAAAATCACTAAAGAATTGACAGCACAATGTACAAAATGCTTTTCTTTCTCAGACTTTTTGTTTTGTTTCCAGCAAAAATATCTAATAATTCTTAAACCAAGAAGGATTTTCTAGACAAGTAAAAAATTACTGTCTTGTTTTCAGAAAAAAGGTCCAAATTAAGTATATTTTTGCTTGAAACAAGCCAAAAATAATCTGCCAATAGGGTAAGCAAAATAATCTTGTTTCAAGCAAAACTCACTTATTTTTACCTCTTTTTTTTCTGAAAACAAGACAATTTTAGATATTTTGGCTGGAAACAAGACAAAAAATCTAAGTAAGAAAAGCATTGTTTTTTGTTTTTTTTGTTTTTTTTTTGCAGTGCAGTGCAGTGAAAGTAAAGCTTCTAGAAACAAATGTTCCTCGATTTGAGACTTGCTGATTTCTCAAAAAAAATGTTACTGTAATATTACTAAAGTTATTTTTACATTTACTTGATAGAAATGAGTAAAGAATTGACAGCACACTGCACAAAATGCCTTTCTTAGATTTTTTGTCGTGTTTCCAGCCAAAAATATCTAAATATTCTTAAATCAAGAAGGATTTTCTAGACAAGTAAAAATTCTTGTCTTGTTTTCAGCAAAAGTCAAAATTAAGTGAGTTTTTGCTTAGAAAAAGCTAAATAATTTGCCAATGGGGTAAGCAAAAAACCTTTTTCAAACAGAAAACAAGATTATTTTGCTTTTTGCTTGTTTTAAACAAAAACACACTTAATTTTGACTTGTTTTTCTGAAACTTGTCTAGAAAATCCACCTTGATTTAAGAATTTTTAGATATTTTGGCTGGAAACAAGACAAAAAATCTAAGAAAAGCATTTATTGCAATGCAGATAGGCATGAACCAAAGGTTCACTAAAAGACCTTTGACTTGGAACTATCAATCAGACGACAGAAGGCATGGAGTAGATTGCGTCAGAAAGCAAAGTTTTGATCATTTTAAGGCCTTGAATATGATTCAGAAAGTTAGAGTTAGAGTAAAAACACACTTTCAGACATGAAGTATCATGTTTATGCCGTTATAAAAGACTAAACATGCGCAAATGCTGATGTTTCAGGTATGAACTGGGCGTTGGTCTGTATCTGGGATGGGCCGCAGGAGCTCTGGCTATTCTGGGCGGAGGAATCCTCTGCACTTCCTTCAAGAGTTCAGGATCCGCAAAATCACGGTGAATGTCTTTCCAGAGATGGATTACAACTCTAAATCTCATCTGTGCCAAACACAAGTCATGACTTTCTTTGTTCTGTCTCTCAGTGGCAACTACAACTACACCTCTACACAGCCGCAGAAGATCTACAAATCACCGCCGTCAGAAAACAGCGCCTCCAAAGCTTACGTCTGAGTGTCTTATTTTGGCTTTTCACTCTTTGGATTTTTTTACATGGATGTGTATTTTTTAGTACTTGCATTTTAGAAGTCAACGAATTGAGCTTATTTAATTGACTTACTTTGCATGATTCATCAGTGTTGATTTTGTAATGATCTTGCATCAAAATGTAGACTGCATTTGTCAGCTTATATGAAAAGGCTTCAGTTTTCAAGTTTCAAACAGTAGATGCTATTGGGGTTTCAGGTGGGAATTAAAGCTACTACTACTTCCATTCAGCTTTGGCTCAATTCGGATATGAAACACTCACTTCACACTTGGGTTATTATAGTGAACTAAAGCCAAAACCTTTGAAAACCTTTTGTTACTTAAAAGAAAATAACTAAAAATAAACTATATAATTAATCAAAAAAATAATAAAAATGACAAAAACACACAACACAATTACTAAAACTAACAAAAATTGTACACCATCACACCAATTCCCCTATTGTACTTCTTTTCTTCATTAAATCTTATGTTTCCTGTTGACTTTAATACTTTTATGCCATGCTTATATGGATAATTTTAGTTTGTTATGTAAATGTTACATTGTCTGTTTTGGTGTTTTTAAAAGCTCATTGTTTTCTAAAATTGCTAGTATGTGTGTGTTTTGTCATTGTTTCTGTGAATAAAACAATTCTGTTAAGTTTTGCTGTCGTGCAAACAGTTTTTATAAGAGTTTGACTGCGGTTCATCAGTCAAACCTCAGAGGTTTCTTTCTTTTTCATTTTTAATTAGGCCTATATTGGGGATTTAATTCTTTTATTGAGAATAGTGTGTGCTGAACTTGTAAAGACATGGTTGATTCTTTAACAACAGATCTGTTAAAAATGGACTTTGTCTGTTTAACTATAATACTTATCTGGATTATAATAGATTTCATTAACTGTTTTTAAGTATTTTAAAAGTAAAGTATTCAAATAACTGACACAATGGTATTGTTTATGCTACAGGTTTATTGGAGGATGACAATAAAAATAAAATTCTTACCCTATCTGGAAAATATTCCATATACAAAGTAAAATGTATATTAGTTGCTCTAATACTACAACTAAGCCTGCATTTATTTGATTCAAAGCACAGTAAAAACTTCAATTTAAAAATATTTTTACTATTTAAAATAATTTTTTTTTTTTATTTGAATACTTTTTAAAATTCATTTACTCCTGTGATTTCAAAGCTGAATTTTTAGTATCATTACTCCAGTCACATGATCCTTCAGAAATCATTCTAATATTCTTATCTGCTGCTCAAAAATTATTATTAATAAGTTAAAAACTGATGTTTCAGGGGGTTTTGATGAATAGAAAGTTCAGAAGAACAGTATTTATCATTTATCTGAAATAGAAATCTCACATTATGAATGTCTTTATCATCTCTTTTGATCAATTTAAAGCATCCTTGCTAAATCAATATATATAGAGCAGCAAATCGGCATATTCAAATGATTCCTGAAGATCATGTGACACTGAAGACTGGAGAAATGATGCTGAAAATTCACATTATGAATGTCTTTATCATCATCTGTTTTGATCAATTTAAAACATCCTTGCTAAATCAAAGTAATAATTTCTATAATTTCTACTATATATATATATATATATAGCAGCAAATCCGCATACAACATTAAAAAGCAGCAAATCCGCATACAACATTAAAAATCTAGTGATTGTTTCCAGTGTTTTTCCAAATACTTTATGTAACCCTTTAAGTTTTATAATTTCTGTTGAAACTCTTTAGTTAAATCTTTAAAGCCTACAAATCTCGTTAAAAACATTTATATTGTATCATCTCTCAATATTTGTTCTCTTCATATTTAATTTTTGATACTCGCGAGCAGCTCACGAGTCATGAAGGCTTCAAATAAAGTTTTTTTTTTTTTTTTTGGAAAGGAAAACTAGGGAAGCACGCGGTCGTTACGTAGAACTCCCGCGACGCAGCAGCAGGAAAACATACGTCTGTTGAGCCAAAATGGCGTCCGTGATCCTTCAGTCTGGAGTGGGTTAGCATGAAACCTGTCCGATTAACCCTCTTATGACACGACTCGGCACTTATTACTCGGATTAATCATTTTTATCATTAAGAAGAGTCCCTCTAAACAAGCGGAGACACGTTTAGATGATGTGAGGTAAAGTAAACCTGCTGTTTTTCGAAAGCGAAAGTCAAGTGCAGCGATTAGCCGGTGCAGATCTGATAAATCGCATTGAAATTACTAAAAAGCACAACATAAACAGATTGTTTATTAATAAGGGCACTGTTTATAATCAGATTACACCTTGTAGCGTTTATTTAGTGTGTTCTTGTAATTAGCTGTCACACACGATCAGTTTGATTTACTCACATCATGTCTGTCTGGAATCTGACAGGATTTTCGCCGAATTACTACTTGTATTTTTAATTTAACATGTTTGAAACATTCTATGCGTCACCTGTCTGTAATATCTTCAGCACAGACACGTGATTAGCATCATGGCAGGTTTATTTCCTTCCCTGCAGCTGGAATGACATGGCAGATCGCATCTGATACATATAAATCCTGTGTTATTGATTATTTTTGATTGACTGGCACTAATATCTGATCAACCACGTGTGATGAATTCATTCTGCTCTGAAAGCAGATCATTAATAGAAATGTGCATTAAATACACAAAATTGTAATTTCTACCACTGTGAATGTGCATTAATGGCAGGTATTAAACTAACTTGCTTTTTCAAATTATTTAGAGTAATTATCTGTCATCAGTGTGTTTATTCCCGTTCCAAAATTTCGTTTTCTTATGTTTAGTCTTGAGTCACTTCCTCCTGTGTTGAGGCGAGATGTTCCTCTTTTCCCCAAGGGCTGAACGTGCTCTGAATTAAGAAACACTCTACTCTTGGTTAATTGTATTTGCTTTAGGAAACTGGTTCACTTGAATATTAACCGTGTCAATGCACTTAACTCTGTGTGTGTGTGTGTGTGCAGGAGGAGATGGCGGGACGTAGAGTCGAGTGTTTGTGGAAACGTCACGTTGTCGAGCAGCTGAAGCAGAGAGACCGAGTTCAGCGTCAGGCCTTTGAGGAGATCATACACCAGTGTAAGACACACACAAATAAATAAATATGTCGTTTATTAATTCATTTTTGGTTTATTTAATCAGTTAGGTATTGTAACGTGAGCTGGAATTATTATTAATATTATTAATAATCATTATCATGGTAAATTTTAAGATAATTCTATTCAAATTCAACACATTTAATACAATATTCCTGCACATAAAAAGTGTTTATTTTATAATATTTCACCAATATGAGTTTTCTGATGACCTAAACAAAAAAAACAAAAAATCTAAGCTAATTTAATGTAATATAGTAGGGATGTAACAATGTCGAAATCTAACGATACGATAATATATTGCTATGAAGTCCACAATATGATATTTATTGCGATATTTAAAAAAAAATCTAATGACGAATTGGGGAAAAATTAAAATGTTGTACATTTTTAAAGTTGAACATTTTGTATGTTTTAAGTTATTCTATCAAATGCACTTTGAGAGTTCAAAAATAAGAGCTCCAACCCATATTCTTAACTAAGAAAACTTAAATCAGAAAAAAGTCAGTGAATTGACTTGTACCTGAACTTTAAAGGGGACTCAAACTTCTTTTTGTTTGTAATATACTGTCTCAGTCTAAATCACATTCATACGCAATTACGAGTTTGTATCACTCAATTCTGACTTCATTTCTTTATAAATAAAAATGAAATAAATGAAAAGGAATATTTAATAGGTATACTATTTTTGCTTTAACCCTCAAAGACCGAGACAGTCGCTTGTGGCTAAAAATAACAATTGTTCTTAAATGTTTAATAACTTTTGAACCGCTAATCCAGTTTGAATGCTTTAAAAAGTCTTGTTATGCACAGTCTACTCTTTTCGGTGATTTGGCATTGTCTCATTTGGATATTCAGAGGCTCCATAGGGAATGTGATTATATCATGACATTTCCTCAGCATTGGTTCGTTAGATGTAATCAATGCATTCTGTCAAAATTCTGTTGAGCCAAACAGGAACGATTTTTGATGCTTAGTCCCACCCCTGTGCCCTGATTGGTTCAAACGGTCATCTATTTAACCAATAAACCGGTTCTGGTCTATTGAACCACCAGTTAGCATGTTTCTTTAGAAATTTGAACAAATGCAAAGTGAAAGTAAATGTGTCATGTGTGTGCATGAAAACAAAAGCAAAATAACACATTTGCATGACAGCACTGTTTGAAAAAACACAGAAAATGCACACGACAGAGCCCTTTGACATAACACAAATCAAAAACAATAGATGAAGTACATATCATATAAAGCACTGTAATTTGTTTTCGCGTCGCTAGGTGATGTCCCGGTAAAATCGATTCCGACACACACTACAGCCAGCGGATCAATCTATTTGGTTGTTATATAGTTTGTAAAGATTATTTGCACTATTTTTCTGTTGCAATTGGTATATTTCTCTCTCTTTTTGTGTGCAGCCTAGTTTGTGAATAATTTGGACTATTTATATTTTGTGCAATTGTTGTCACTATTTCCTACACTGTTCATGTGTATCGTTCATACTCGGATTAAGAATACATTTTTCGGATAAAGTAAAAAAAATATTACTGTGTTTTTATTATATAACACCGTTTCTGCTATGACTTTACTCCTGAAACATTTAACACAGCTATATTGTCAGGCCTGTTTTTCACAAAAAAAACGCCTATAATAATATTGTAATAAATGGCTATAACTTTCTTGGGAATATTATATGTAGACAAAATGTTATTTGGAAGTGTAAAACACCTAAATACAAATTTCTAAAGAAAAAAATCAAAACTTCAGCAGTTTTTGTTTTAGTACACAGTAAAAAAACAATTGTTGCCAGGGTTTTTCCTAAAATTCTGGAAATTCACTAATTTTTAGAGATAAATAAAGAAAAATTCTCTCTTTAAGAGTTAAACTACAGTACTGAAATTACAAGACTTATTTCCTAATTTCTACACATAAAAAGAGATATTTTAAATTTTAACGACATTCAAACCGCTTGCTGTCAGCAATTCATATTGCAATTTTTAAGTTTTATTTTGATGGAAATGGCAGTAGAGCTTTTATTCTGACAGAAAACTCCAGCTTCAGTGAAAACAGGCTTACAAATACACATCTCACTACAAATCTAGTGAAATCTGCTGCGAAAATAAAGCATCACTGGTGGCCTTTGCATTCCTAAAAGAGCTCTAAGCTCACAACTCATGCAATAAACAAGTTCACTGCATTCATTCACAGTGAACTGATCCATTCTGAGGCACGGAAAACACCGGATCATGAGCTGATTGGAAGCGTGTGCTACACTTTGCCTTTGAAACACAGACTTGATAAAAGGATTAAGCCCTACTGTGCTTTTGCTGTTAGTTTGACAGATACTGTGCCAAAGCATAAATGCCCAGAACACAACTTTAAAGACCTTTCATGTTAGATGAATAAGAAGTTTAAATGTATAATAAATATATACGATAATATCGAGAGCTTCGCGATTTCCAGATATTGATAATATCATTACATCCTTATAATATAGCACCACATCTTCTTTTACGTAATTTTCCTGTTGGATAGTATTTCAATCCACAATTTCTCTGTCTCTCTTTGTCTCCAGATAACCGGTTATTAGAGAAGTCTGATCTTCAGGTTGTTTTTTCTGAACGTCTCCAGACCGAGAAATATGAGCAGCAGAACCGACTTGACCTCAGGTGCTCAAGGGAAAACATTCTCAATCAATTCTTATTCGCACAACGTAATCTACAGCTTTGTGTCTGAAATATTGAGCTTATTGACATCTTTTGTAATGCACTGTAAGATTAAGGAGAGGAAATAACATGTAGAAAGAAGAACATTGTTATCAAGAGGAAACCAATTACGAATTATTGCATTATGATTTAAAAAAAAGTTGTATAATCAGTATGTATTTGTGTTGTGTAGTCCGGGCGTCGAGGGCGGCCGCAGCGATTCCCTGCAGCAGGAAATGGCTCAGATGAGAATCAAACATCAAGAGGAGCTGACTGAGCTGCACAAGAAACGAGGAGAGGTGAGCGTCGGCTCTGCTGATGCTGTTACGACAGCACTTAGACTTACATTTACATTTCAACATCCTACACTTACATATTAACACCTATTTAGTGACCCGTTAGCATCAGAATCTGTACGTTTGTGATTCATGAGGTGAATCAGTTCAAACTGTCCATTTCATTAAATCAACTAAACAATCAAATTTGATTATTCAAATTGGGTAAATATTGCACTTTTAGTTTTTTTATATAAATAAAAGTGATTCAAATCATTACTCTGTTTATGTTAAAACAAATCTGTGTGGGAAACAGGCTATTATAACTAAAACCATAAAGAATTCAAATGAATTTTAACGTAAATAAAATTTTTAAACGTAAAAATATTTCTATGTTTTATGTAGTTTACCACAAAGTAATAAAATAAGTTAAATTAATAAATAAAAAATAAATATGTAGACATATTTTTAAAAATACTAATAAAATAACAAAAGCACACAAGTGAAAAACAGTGAAAACTATTTTTTCCCAAAATATTGACCACTGTTATTTTAGTTTTATTTATGTTCTATTATAATAAATGTTATTATATTGAATTAAGTTTTATTTTTATTTTTATATTTATTTTTAATTTTATGTTTCTATTTATCATTATTTGTTTTTATTTAAAACAAAAACTTGTAAAAATGACAGACATACAACAAAGTTGCTAAAACATTTAACTCAAAATTAAATTAAAAACAGACAAAATGTGACCCTGGACCGCAAAACCACTCATAAGGGTCAGTTGGTTTAAATTGAGATTTATACATGATCTGAATTCTGAATAAATAAGCTTTCCATTGGGGTATGGTTGTTAGGGTAGGACATTATTTGGCCGAGATACGGCTTTTTGAAAATCTGGAATCTGAGGGTGCAAAAAAAATCTAAATATTGAGAAAATCACCTTTAAAGTGAACCAAACAAAATGACCAAATTAAGTTCTTAGCAAGGCAATAAAATATGTTTTTATGTATTTACAGTAGGAAATTTACAATATTTAAAATATTTTTATAGAACATGATCAAAAAAAGCCACAAGTCAAGTCACCTATAGCATTTTTAACGATACAGATTGTGTCAAAGCAGCTTTACAGTATTAAACCGGAAAATATTGTCAATAATGCAAAAGGACAACAGTAAACACTCAATTTTCAGTTAAAGTCAGTTCATCATTGATTCAGTGATGGCAACATCCACCTCAGTTCAGTTCAAATAGTAGTAGTAATAGTAGCAAATAGAAAGTAAGTGTCCCCAACTAAGCACACCAGAGGCGACAGCGGCGAGGAACCAAAACTCCATCAATGACAGAAATGGAGAAAAAAAACCTTGGGAGAAACCAGGCTCAGTCAGGCATGAGGGACCACTTCTCCTCTGGCCAGATAACTTTGCCATAGTATCCTCTCAAAAGTTAAAGTTGCCACTGTCATTGCATGCTTTTGTGCTGTACTTTATTTGTATCATTTTGTTTATTAGTTTATTTAGTTTATTTATTTTTAGTTTATTAGAATTTAAATGATAATAACAATGTTGTTTGATGAATTTGAAAACCTAAAAAGTAGTGCTTGAAAAGTCCTTGAAAATCCTGGAATTTCATTTTGCATTTTCTGTACGAACCCTGCCATACATTGTTTTATTGTACAGTATATGAATAAAATTGGAAAAAAAAAAAAAAAAAAAAAACTATAGTAGTATATCTTTAAAACATGCTGATAAAAATATATTTTCTTTGTGTTTTTGCAGTTGGCCCAGACTGTGATTGAACTAAACAACCAGATTCAGCAGAAAGACAAAGAGATCCAGAGTAATGAAGCCAAGTGAGTTCTCTGTGTGTGTGTGTGTGTGTGTGTGTGAGTGTGTGTGTGTGTGTGTGTGTGCTTTATGAATCTGATTTAGATCTGCAGTATATGAATATTTTATGTGTATTTGTCAGAATGTTGGAGTATCAGCAGCAGATCTCCCATCTGGAAGGCGAGTGTCGTGAGCTCCGCAACTCTCTGGCCGATCTGGAACGAGCCAATCAGACGCTGCGAGACGAGTACGATGCCCTTCAGATCACATTCAGCGCCCTCGAGGAGAAACTGCGGAAAACCACAGAGGAAAATCAGGAGCTGGTGACACGCTGGATGGCTGAGAAAGCGCAGGAGGCCAACAAACTCAACGCTGAGAACGAGAAGGACTCCAGGTGAGAAACTGGTGCTTAAAAAAAAATACCCTTTATTTTGTACAAGCTTTAACCTGAAATAATAAAAGCACATGTTTGTCAACGACCCATATAAAGGAGTCGTTAAAGGCCCATATGTGTGTGAGCTGGACACTCAGTCTTGCTGATTAATTGATCAGTCATTAAAGAGTCGTTTAAAAACAATGAAAAGGTTGATTGGCCGCCACCCATCAGTTTCGGACCATCTATGCAGAAAAAAGGGGCTCGTTTCCTGACCCTCCATGCAGAAATGAGCTCATTATAATTCTCCACCTGATTGGTTGTTTGAAACGTGCTGGGAGGTTCATTACACTTTAAATGAGTGCGTAAACTGTGTTTAACCCACTGATATCGCTGTAGGCGCAGACAGGCAAAGCTTCAGAAGGAATTGGCAGACGCAGCGAAGGAACCTCTTCCTATAGACCCGTAAGTTTGTGTTTAGAAGCATTTCTTAGGGGTTTTGGATAAGATGCGTTGTTTAATTCAGTGTCTGTAAACCTGAAAACCGGCAACTATCAGGCAATTTTAACATTTTGATTCATAGTAATGGAAATTTCTATAGTAAAAGTACTCTGAGTTTTATAAATGTGTATCCAGTATATAGTATACATTTTTTAATTATTTCTTATTTTTATGTTTTTCAGTTTACTTTAAGGTTTTGTAACTTTAATTTTTTCATTTAATTTTTTTTCTGTTAAGCTCATTTAAAACTGGTTTTCAGGTTTTTTTTTCAGTTTTAGTAATTTGTTGCTTTTTTTTTTTTTACATTCAATTAATGCTTAAACTTATTAATTATTTATCAGTTAGTTGCCAAGGCAGCATTTGTAATTTTGCATTCAAGTGTCTTAAGATTTTGATCTAATATTTATATTTTATTTGAGGTTTATTTCAATTACCAACATTTTTAATAGTTTTAGTTAACGGTAACAACACAGGTCCAGTAGTTTTTTATTTTAATATTTTTAAGCTTTTATAAGCTGTATATTTAATTTTGTGCTTAGTTTTAGTATTTTTAGTCTTTAAACCTATTTAAGTTAGTTGCAAAGGCAGCAATTTATCTCATTTTAATGTAAGTGTTTTTCAGTTGTTGATTTTTTTATTTAGGTTTTTCCTTTAAGTCTGTTTAGCTGTTTTATATATATATATATATATATCATTTTTATCATTTTTATTCATCTATTTATTTATTTTTTTCAGTTGTAGTAATTTCTGTACTTTTTATTTCATTTTTATTTTTTACATTTAATTTCAATTAATGCTTACACTTATTCATTATTTATTTCAATTAGTTCAAGTGTTAAGTTTACTAATAAATTAGGTTTTTTATCTAATATTTATATTTTATGTCAGGTTTATTTCAATTGCTAACATTTTTATTAGTTTTACAAACTCATAGATATTTAATATTTTTTCAATTCAAGCTCTAGTTAGTTTTTGCAGCTAATTTTTAAGTATTCTTCAGTTTTTCTTTAAATAAAACATTATGTTTAGCTTTTAGCTATATAACTTAATTATATATGTGTAGTTTTAGTAATTTTTGTACTTTCTTTCTTTATTTATTTGGTGTATTTTTGGTTAATGCCTAAACTTTGTATTTCAGTTAGTTTTCAAGGCAGCATTTATCATTTTCATTTAAGTGTTTTAAGTTTTTGATCTAATATTCATATTTTATTTAGGGTATATTTCAATTACCAACATTTTTAATAGTTTTAATTAAGAGTAACAACACAGGCCCAATAGTCAAACACCAGGCAAACTCAAAGATATGGTCTTCCCTTTTGGGGAATAGTTTTTCTTTTATGAAGCCGTATTGTAAATATATAATAGTTTTATGTCAAATATTATTTCATATTTTGTCAATTCAAGTTCTGGTTGTTTTTTGTAGCGGGTGGGAATCCTATTAAATTACTGTGAAATCTCACTGGATGCTGTTTTCTGATTGGTCTAGAGATGATGACATTGAAGTTCTCTCAGAGGATCTTGAGAAGGGAAAGGGTGAAACGTCACCGAGCAGACAGATCAGTCGCACACCTAGGTAAACACACACAGAGTTGCAGATTTCACAACTCATGCAATTTACTAAATGCAGTAACTAATATATGTGTCTGTTTTCGCAGCAGACGAGTATCTCAGCCTCCTCCTCCTGCTGGACTGCTGGACTCTATCTCTAATATCTTTGGGTATGTCTCAGTCTGTTTGTATGGACACAGATGTTTCCTTTCTTCTTCATTTTGTACACAAAACCAGTCTAGAACATCTCCAGGTCATATTTAAGCTCAAAATGGAGTAATGCAAAACAATGCACAACATCTTAATGATCCTAAATATGCGAAACATTTCTTACTTTGGCCTGGAGATGTTTTTGTAAGACTCTCTTGTGTGTGTGTGTGTGTGTGTGTGTGTGTGTGTGTGTGTGTGTGTGTGTGTGTGTGTGTGTTTGGTTGTGTCTCATTCGACTGAGCGTGTGTGTATGTGTGTGTGTGAGTGTGTGTATGTCTCATTCTACACTCTCTCTGTGTCTGCAGCTTGTCTGATTCTGTCCAACCTGGTTTCGTCCCATCTGACTCCAGGTGATGCACACTGTGGTGTCAGGATGTGTGTGTGTCTGTATGAAATTGATTTTCTGCTGATGCGAACCCAGAAGCATGCTAACAGAATTATTTTTCAGAACGGCTGTGAAAGGGATCGTGGGTAACTGCTCTGAATGCTTCCTGTTTCTTGTATGTGTGCAATTTCCTGCGGGATGCTGCTCTCTTTTGGGATATTTTTGTGATAATTGCAGGCTGCCTGTTGCTCTGTGTGTAGTTGTGAGAGTTTTGGCTGGGTGGGTGATTTGCCAGTCGAAAGGATGAGCTGGTAGAAATGTGTTGGTTTTGCATTAAGTGAATTATATTAGGAATGATCAGATAATGTCTGGTCTAATTGTGCATTAATTCAGTAATTATATATAGTCTATTCTAAGGCTTTCAGGTTTTCAAAAAAAAAATGCTATGCAATCATTAAACTAAAGTGAGACATAAAATTTATATATATATATATATATATATATATATATAAGTTGAAATCAAAAGTTTACAGAGTTTTCAGAATCTGCAAAATGTTAATTATTTCACCAAAATAAAAGGGATCATACAAAATGCATGTTATTGACCCTGTTCAAAAGTTTACACCCCCTTGATTCTTAATACTTTGTTGTTACCTGAATGATCCACAGCTGTGTATTTATTTATTTTTTTAATAGTTGTTCATGAGTCCCTTGTTTGTCCTTGAACAGTTAAAGCTGCCTGCTATTCTTCAGAAAAATCATTCAGGTCCCACAAATTGTTTTTGTGTGTGTGTGTGTGTGTGTGTGTGTGTGTGTATTTGAACCCTTTCCAACAATGACTAAAAAAAACCCTGAGGGAGTGTGAAAACTTTTTGAATTTGAAGATCAGGGTAAATTTAACTTACTTCTGGGAAACATGTAACTATCTTATGTAGCCTCATAAGGGCAGTGTGAAATGGAAAAATATGATATTTAAACAAAATAAGATACATCTCTGTTCTATTCAAAAGTTTTCACACCCTGGCTCTAAATGCATCGTTTTTTTTTTTTTTCTTCTGAAGCATCAGTGAGCATTTGAACATTCTGTAATAGTTACATATGAGTCTCTCAGTTGTCCTCAGTGTGGAAAAATCAATCTCAAAATCATAGTCATTGTTGGAAAGGGTTCAAATACACAAAAATGCTGAAAAACCAAAGAATTTGTGGCACTTTTATGTGAAATATCTTATTCAGGTCAGTACTAAATAAACAATAGCATGAATTTGTATGATCCCTCCTATTTGGGTAAAATAATTAATATTTTGCAGATTCTGAAAGGGGAATGTAAACTTTTGACCTCAACTGTGTATATATATATATATATATATATATATATATATATATATATATATATATATATATTAGGGCTGCACGATTTGGGAAAATTTTCATATTGCGATTATTGAGGTCAATATTGCAATATGCGATTGCGATTATAATAAATTGTATTGGGGGCACAAAATGGGGGTTCATAATTTGAGCTTCTAGAACATTTGATCTCTTAACTGAAGTTCTTTTCACAAATTGAACATAAATGAAAACAGTATAAATAACCAAAAAATAAACAACATAGTTCTTTCTTAGTCTTGTTAAGTGCAAACAATAAATGCAGCCATAATCAAAGTAAGCTACTCTCTTAATATTCAAAGTGCTAATAGAGACAGACTTTTTCCAAGCATGATACAGAGCTATAGTAAACTACACAACCTATTACAGCTTACATGCTAATAACAGCCTAGATGTGTCATGTAGCCTAATTTGGGCACATTGGGGAGTCGCTCTCTTAAAATTGCTTTTCGATGCACGCGCGAGTCTTACATTCGGTTTTGTTTTAACTGTCGCGGGAAGCGCTCGGCGGTGCTGAGCGTGCATTCTACAATACAAGACATTGTATTGAACAATACATGTCTCCGCTCAGTGTCCGTAATGTAAAATCCAAAATATCGCCATACAGAGGTAGAGTTTTTTTGCCTACCAGATCAGTCTCCTTGGCACTCATCTTCGTTTCGTCTCTCAGCGCACACAAGTAAACATGCACGCCACACGTGCACCGCCTATACTGAGAGACTGTCAGATCTTTTTATTTTTATTTATTTAATCTTTTGTTTTGTTTTGTTTTTGTTTTGTTTTGTTTTGTTCACAGCACGGAAAATAGGCAAACTGTTCTCAGAAAGCATGTGTTCTCAAGTGCACACAATTAGCCTAATATAAAATAACATAATCGCAACATTTTCGGTCATATAATCGCCCAGGCTGACATCGCGATTGTATGTGTATATATATATATGTAATTCATTTATTTTGTTGTATTTTACAAGAGTCAATTTGTCTTTGTTGTTTTTAAATTTATTAAATCACATTTTAAAAATAGATTATTTGGGTATATTTTATGCATATTGTGACTAACAATATATGTTTAGGTTTATTTTTACATTTTGATGTCTGAATTGAATTGCAATTTACTTGATTTTTTTGGAAAACAGTATCAAAATATATGGACATATTTGTCATTTTTAAATTTTACACACATCATAATTGATAAAAATTAAATATTTATTTTTTGTTTAGAGCTGAATTTTTAAATGTAGACAGGTAAGCATTTTGTTTGTATTTTACACACATTCTGATTTCTAAAAATGAAATCTAATTTTAAAAATCAATATCATCACCCACCCAAATTTGCTGCACATAGATTTGAGTTTGCTTTGAAGTGTTTTATTTGCATCAGTTTTGTTTGTGTGCGTCAAAGAAGTGAGTTTCACATTTCACTTAAAAAATGTTGCCATGCTAAAATCAATGTTACAGATTCACTCATTCAGTTATAAACGCTTCAGTCCATGAATGACCCCCTTTATGAAGATGACATTTGGTTGTGTAAGAAATGTGAGATACAATACAAGTCCAGGACAACCCGTGTGACACATGCGCTTTCTTTCCCCTTAGAAGACGTCGCTCTGTGAATTCGTTCAGCTCGTCTCCTGAAACCGCGGAGGTGCCATCGGCGTGCGCTGATGTTCGAGTTCCCTCCACTGCGCTGCACATCTTTGTAAGTGTCGCTTTTGTTGTTTTGCTTTCATGCTTCCTTTACTTATCAGAGATCAGGCTTCAAAGGTCAATGATGTGATGTAAAAGGTCTGATATCCAGGTCTCCTCCCAGTCCTTTCGTCCCTCCCAGCAGCCCCTGTTAAATATTTCCCAGCATGCTCTAGTTGTGCATTGCTGGTTCAAGGTGGCGGCTGATATTATGGATGTTTTTGCAAAATAAGAGTCTTTTAGAGAACCAAGTGAGAACTCAAGAGCAGCATCCAACATAATTATAACACAAAGGAGGGCTGGACAAGAGGAGAATGTTGTATGAACTGGTGTATGATCTCAAGTTTTCAAGCTGAGGCCTTTAAAACAAGCTTCAAAACAGAAGAAAATCATGTGTGTTGGATAGGAGGATGGGAGCAAGTGATTTGGTTCAATTTCCATTTTATTTTCAGTCAAAGTTTGGTGACTCTTTCCATGTAATTTGGCAAAAATATTTTTTTAAAAATTAAGGAAATGTTTTTATTTTGTTTCTGTGCAGTTCATTTTGAGCATAACCTTTTGTATTAAATATAGATAGAGGCAAATATTTTCGGCAGTTAGTTTTGTCAGTTCTCAGATATAAAATCTTGTTATTAAATCACATTATCAAAATATGTTGATGTAATTATAATAAAAATGTGTTTTTACACATAATTTATAAAAAAATATTACCCATCCTAATTCACAACATAAAGGGTGTAACTATTTTGATTTCTCATATTTAAAACATTCATATAAATATATTTGATATATATGTATTATATTTTATTTTATATATATATATATATATATATATTTAAAAGTTTTTACTTTTTTATATTTTTTAAAATATATATTTTTGATTTTACTTTGTTTAATTTTTAATAATTTTGTTTTTTGGTTGTTATTTTTAGTTTTTTTTTTTTTTATATATTTCTGTTTAGCTTTATTTGTTTTAAATTGTTTAAAAATAAGTATATGTTGTATATGTGTGTAGATTTATTTAGGATACCTTTTTTTATTTAATTGCAATTTACATGCCAGAAAAAAAAGGTTTTTAAATCGCATTATTAAAATATGTTGATATAATTATTTATAATAAAATTTTTAGATATGGATTGAGACGAATATTTTTGTCAGTTAGTTAGTTTTCAGTTCTCAGACAGATTTATTAAACCACTTTTTTTTTTTTTTTTTTTTTTTTTTTTTTTTAATATAGATAGATGAACAAATTTTTCTCAGTTTTTACATACAATTTATAAAAAATTATATCACCCACCTGAATTGAAAACATAAAGGGTGTAACTAATTTAATTTCTCATATTTATTTATTCTCATAATTAATATATTGATATACATAAATATTATATATATAAATATATTTTATTTTAGTATTATTTATGTGCCATTCTAATAAAAAAAAAAAAAAATATATATATATATATATATATATATATATATATATATATATAATACATTTATTATTATTATTATTATTATTATTATTATATATTTTAATTTTTAATAACTTTATCTGTTATCTAAATTCTTTCTGTAATTTTCCAAGATAAAACAATATTTATTTTAAATCACATTATTAAAATAGATCGATGTAATTATTTATAATTAATATATTTGTATAAATATATTTTATATTTTAGCTATATTTCTATTTAGCTTTATTTGTTTTTATTTAAAGCAAAAACAAATAAAAATACACAAATATACAACAAAATTACTAAAAAAATTTAACTACCTTAAATTGAAAACAGAAAATATAAAATAAAATTGAATTCAAAATAAGAAAAACTATAGTAGTTTATCAAAAGTAATTCAAAAGTAGTTCAATAGAACTTTTCTGTTTTTGCATGAACCCAAAGTATACATTTTTGACAAATTACATAAAAACCACAATGAGAGTCAGTTTTACCCACAACACACAACCCAGTCTCCAAAAGCAGAACCGGTCTGTGAAACCCATAATCCACCTCGACTGATTTTGTTCATGTGTTCATGTGTAGGATGCCCATGATGGAGAAGTGAACGCTGTGAGGTTTAGTCCTGGTTCCCGTCTGCTTGCCACGGGAGGAATGGACCGCAGGGTGAAGCTCTGGGAGGTCATTTCTGGTACTGTATACCTATATTATCCACAGTTTCATCAGGGTTCAAAGGTCAATGATGAGATGTAAAAGGTCCGAAGCCTTTGTCTCCTTCCAGTCCTTCTGACCCTCCCAGCAGCCCCTCATTTTATCCAGCTTGCTCTAGTTGTGCATTGTTGGTTCGAGGTGGCAGCTGATATTATAGACGTTTCTGCTGTATATTTTGAGTCTTTTAGAGAACAATAAGACTTAATAACAGCAGCGTCAAACAGAAACACAACACACAGGAGGGTTGGACTGAAGGAGAACGTCTGACAGGCTCATGATCTCAAGTTTTCAAGCTGAGACCAAAGTCGTTTCAAAGAGGAAATTGGCCAAACTGTGCATTATGCTAGTTCAGTTTCACAAGGTTTAAGGATGCAACTGCCGAATTTCAGTTTCCTTTTGAAACAAGGATGCTGTAGATGCTCAGTTTTGTTTGTGTGAGGTTTTAAAAGCTTTTTTTGTTTGTTTCTCCAGGTCGATGTGAACCTAAAGGTGCGCTGACAGGCAGTAATGCTGGAATCACCAGTATAGAGTTTGATAGTGCGGTGAGTTATTCTGTCGACATTAGTGTTAACACAGCAGCTAATTTAAAAAAAAGATCTTATATGGTAAGGTAGTCTTAACCTAGAGCCCTATGATTTTCGTAATGCAGAAAACACAGAACAAATTGAGGAAGTCCATTATTTACTGTATAATTAAGGAATTTGGCATGGATTTTTGATTAAATAAATCAGTTTGAGAGCTCAAGCCTTTCAACATTTCATTTAATAAAAACTATCAAATACTCACTAAAACTCTTAAGTTCTTCACTACAAGCCAGCAAATATTTTTTTTATTTTTTATTTATTATTAAATCATTATTAAAAAATAATAATAATAATAAAATGTATTTTTTAATACATTAAAATAATAAAAAAAACAATGTTCTAATTGTTAATTGTTTCTCCTTTGCCGAGATAATCCATCCACCTCACAGGTGTGGCGTATCAAGATGCTAATTAGACAGCATGATTATTGCACAGATGTGCCTTAGGCTGGCCACAATAAAAGACCACTCTAAAATGTGCAGTTTCATCACACAGCACAATGCCACAGATGTCACAAGTTTTAAGGGAGCCTGCAGTTGGCATGCTGACTGCAGGAATGTCCACCAGAGCTGTTGCCCGTGAACTGACTGTTCATTTCTCTACCATAAGTCGTCTCCAAAAGCATTTCAGAGAGTTTCAGGTAGAACGTCCAACCGGCTTCACAACCGCAGACCACGTGTATCCACACCAGCCCAGGATCTTCACCTCCGAGATCGTCTGAAACCAGCCACCTGGACAACTGCTGCAACAATCGGTTTGCACAACCAAAGAATTTTTGCACAAACAGTCTCAGGGAAGCTCATCTGCATGCTCGTCATCCTCATCGGGGTCTCGACCTGACTGCAGTTTGTCATCGTAACCGACTTGAGTGGGCAAATGCTCACATTCGATGGCATCTGTCTTTTTGGAGAGGTGTTCTCTTTATGGATGAATCCAGGTTTTCACTGTACAGGGCAGATGGCAGTCGTGTGGGTGAGCGGTTTGCTGATGTCAACACTGTGGATCGAGTGGCCCATGGTGGCGGTGGGGTTAAGGCCCCGATATACTTCAAACGAAATTGAAGAACGCACTGAAATGACGTCATTTCGAACAAAATCAGGCCAAAACGAAGTTCGTTTTGAGTTCGTTTCAGCAGTTCGAAACAGCTCACCAAAGCGAACTTTGGTCCATTGGTCCGCGGCAATTACGCAGTCGATGGGCGTGTTCTGGAACTCCGCCTGCTTTGACGCGTGAATTTTTTTCCCCGGTTTGTTCCTCATTCAACGGCAGGCAGACAGGAGAACAACATCCAAAACAACAACTCCAAGGTAGCAACATGAATACACTGGAGAGTCGAGTAGCAGAGCTGGTACAGATGTATCCACATCTGTACGATCGCTCGTGGAGAGATTTTAAAGACGCGAGCGACGTGACATGTTTAAAAACAGCAGCGGAGGGTGTCCGAATCTTCGAAAACAGTATACCGTCCCTCTGCCTTTTCGAACTTCTTTTTGCCCTCAAACGAACAACGAAAACGAACTTCGTTTGAAGTATATCGGGGCCTTTATGGTATGGACAGGTGTATATTATGAACAATAAAAACAGGTGCATTTTATTGATGGCATTTTGGATGCATAGAGATACCGTGACGAGATCCTGAGGCCCATTGTTGTGCCATTTATCCATGACCATCACCTCATGTTGCAGCATGACAGTGACAATGCATGTTGCAAGGATCTGTACACAATTCCTGGAAGCTGAAAACATCCCAGTTCTTACATGGCCAGCATACTCACCGGACATGTCACCTATTAAGCATGTTTGGGATGCTCTGGATCGGTGTAAACGACAGTGTGTTCCAGTTCCTGCCAATATCCAGCAACTTCACACAGTCATTGAAGAGGAGTGGACCAACATTCCACAGGCCACAATCAACAACCTGACCAACTCTATGCAAAGGAGATGTGTTGCACTGCATGAGGCAAATGGTGGTCACACCAGATATTGACTCTTTTCAGACCCCTACAGACCCCTCCAATACAGTAAAACTGCACATTTTAGAGTGGCCTTTTATTGTGGCCAGCCTAAGGCACACCTGTGCAATAATCATGCTGTCTAATCAGCATCTTGATATGCCACACCTGTGAGGTGGATGGATTATCTCAGCAAAGGAGAAGTGCTCGCTAACACCGATTTAGACAGATTTGTGAACAATATTTGAGATTTTGTATACATAGAAAAAGTTCAGCTCATGAAAAATGGGGGCAAAAACAAAAGTGTTGCATTTATAATTTTGTTCAGTGTGTATATGTATGTGTGTGTATATATATATATATATATATATATATATATATATATATATATATATATAATATAATATAATTATAAATGAATAAATTTCATCCTGTTTTTAAGGAATGTTTACATTGTCAGTTTATAAGCTTAAATTGTAAAAGTTTTATTAATTAAATTGATAAGATATGCTTTTTGATTTGCAACAATTAATCACATCCAAAATAAAGGCTTTTTCTTTATATGTGTGTGTATATTTATTAAGTACATATAAAGATGCACACACATACAGTATATATTTATATGAAAATATTTATATTCATACAATTTAAATTAGGGCCTATATATAAATATATGTGTATGTATTTGTACATACATAATAAATATATCCAGTACACAAACATATATTATTATACACAAAAACTGCATTTAAATGCATGTATCTGCTGAACGTTTCTTTTAGGAGTCTTAGGAGTTTAGTGTCATGTATAGATGACCTCACAGCTGACAGATATGGACTAAAAACCACAAAAAGCAAACTTTATTCACAGGATATTCGTGAATTCAGTTATTTCAGATCACAAATCATTTACTGTACCTATAGCATGCGTTAAATATAGTATTTTACTATGACTGATGGCAGTGTGTTTGTGTCTGCAGGGCTCGTATCTACTGGCCGCTTCAAATGATTTTGCCAGCAGAATCTGGACCGTTGATGACTACAGACTGCGGGTGAGGAGTTGTTTTAGGCCAAACATCAATTTAGCTGTAAATTTTGCTCGTTTTCAGGCACATTAAGAGTAAACTGTCTCTCTGATTGTTAGTGTTGTTCATGCATTTAATTATTAGTTTTTGTATTATTATTATTTTTTTTAAATGCCTGAAATTGATCAAATATTTTACAAATTAAATCCATTTCAAAGTTTGCTTGCTGTTTAGTAAAAAAAATGCAGTTGCAGCAAACTTCAAGTTTTATTTATTGTGTCAAAGGTCAGTGATGTGATGTAAAAGGTCTGATGTCCGGGTCTCCTTCCAGTCTCTTCGTCCCTCCCAGCCGACCCTAACTAGTTTTCCCAGCATGCTCTAGTTGTGCAGCCCTGGTTTGATGTGGAGGCTGATATAATGGATGTTTCTGCTAAATAAGAGTCTTTTTAAAGAATCAAGTGAGACTTGAACAGAAACATCCCACATAAACACAAACACAGGAGGGCTGGACTGAAGGAGGCCTGTCAGCTGATCTCACAAATCGTACTGAGACCTAAATATTTGTTTAACTGAATCTCTTTTGCTACTAGAAACAACATGCCTTGATTTAGAGGCATACAGAATTGTTTGCATGTGCATTTAATATTTTGTATTTGTCTTTTTCAAAGCACACACTTACAGGGCACAGCGGGAAGGTATTATCTGCCCGGTTTCTCCTTGATAATGCTCGAATCGTCTCCGGCAGCTACGATCGAACGCTCAAGCTTTGGGACTTGCGCAGCAAAGTCTGTAAGAGGCTCTTAGTTGTTGTACTTCATAAATGCCACTATCCATAATTAAGATGCAAAATGGGCCTTGAAAATGAAGTGGAAATGATTCCACCTTTTTATGAATCATTTTTATTCTTTTACTTAGCCTTCAGAAAATGTTGCCTGTCTACTTCTGGGTTGCAAACTAAATGTTAACATTATTATCTCATTTATATTAATTAAATAAATATATATTTAGTTTGTTTTTAAACTTTTCAACCGGTTTAAACTTTAAATGGATCAGAATATAAATATTATTTTTTTTAATTAATATTTTTAGTTTAGTTTTACATTGATATTTGATTTAATATTTAAATATTAGTTCATTTTATAACTTCAGCAGGTTTTAACTTTAAATGCATCAGAATTGCTAATTTAAAAAAAAGACTAACTATAACTAAATATTAATAACTTCATTAAGCATTTCAACATGAATTACATTAAAATTTAATAAAAAAATATTGTAATAATAATGTAATATTACTTTAATATTTGATTAACATTTAATGATCATTATACGTTTGTTTTTCAACTTTTTAACAGGTTTCATCTTTAAATTAATCCGAATTTCTAATGAGAACTGCACAAATTGACAAATTAATTTTTTTTTTAATTAATATTAGTTTAGTTTTACATTGATATTTGATTTAATATTTAAATATTAGTTCATTTTTCAACTTCAGCAGGTTTTAACTTTAAATGCATCAGAAGTTCTAATGAAAATTTAAAAAAATGACAAACTAAATATTAATAATAATGCATTTCAACTTGAATTACATTAAAATTAAATTAAAATAAAAAGTTAATTATTAATAATGTAATATTACATTAATATTTGATTAACATTTAATGAACATTATAAGTCTGTTTTTCAACTTTTCTCATCTTTAAATTAATCAAAAATTCTAGCGAGAAATTAAATATTAATATTTATGAATATTTTACCATTTATAATTGTTACATTATTATTTAATATTAAATATTAGTGTATTTTGGTTTATTTCCTACATAAACAGACAAAACTAAAAACTAGTTTTAAAAACTATTTTATAATAGTTGGCAGTTTATTGAACCGTTACTTCTCTGAATGTGTACTCATGTTGTTCATGACAATTGCTTGTTGCTTTTAATTGTCTTGAAGTATCAACCTAACTAGACTGATAATTAAAACTCTCTCTCTGTTTCTCAGGTGTGAAGACAGTGTTTGCTGGTTCTAGCTGTAATGACATCATCTGCACGGAGCAGTGTGTGATGAGCGGACACTTTGATAAGAAAGTTCGTTTCTGGGACATCAGGTGGGTCACAATTTGAATGGAGAATAAGTAGTTTTACAACTTACAAAGCAACAATGTGTAATTGTAGCTCAGTCACTAACATTTCTGGTGTTTTGTGTTTATTTGTTTAGGGCGGAGAGTATTGTGCGTGAGCTGGAGTTGATGGGACGCGTTACATCTTTGGACCTCAATCATGACCGAACTGAGCTGCTGACCTGCTCTCGTGACGACCTGGTGAAAATAATCGATCTGCGCAGTAATGCCGTGCGACAGACATTTAAGTGCGTTGCTCATGCTCCTGTTTTTACTTTGTGTGTTATAGTTCATTATTTAAATTAAATTATTTAAATGCATTAAGATTTCTAATAAAATAATTTTTGTTTCTGCAGTGCTCAAGGTTTCAAGTGTGGTTCAGACTTCACCAGGGTCACATTTAGGTGAGAGTACTATATGGACAATTCTACAGAATTTTTAGAACAAAAATGTACAGATAATGTACTTGCCCCCTTGTCATCCAAGATGTTCATCTCTTTCTTTCTTCAGTCGTAAAGACAGTTTTTGAGAAAAACATTTCAGGATTTCTCACCATATAATGGACTTCTATGGTGCCCAACTTCCAAAATGCTGTTTCAGGGTTCCCGCGGGTCCTTAAAAAGTCTTAAATTTAGTTTATCAAATTTAAGGCCTTAAAAAGTCTTAATTATGATTAAGAGGGTCTTAAATTTTGTTTAAGTGAAGATCAGATTTGCAATTATAGCTTAGTTAATGATTAACCTTCAAAAGGGTATGAATTAATTCAACATGAGCGCTGCAAGTTCAAAGCCTGGTGCTGCGCTGCTTTGTTTACTGCCGTTACCCAGGAAACGTATTTCCATAGATTCGACAAAAAATATTGAAAAGTCTCAATATTTTCTGGGATTTTATTCATTACGATAATTAGACAATATTTTGCTGTGTGTTCTTAAGGACTACAGTGACTAAAGTTTTTGATATTTTGTCATATTCTGTGTGGTCAGTTCACAACAGTGATAAAGATGATTTTTTTTCCCTAAAAGTTTAAAATGATTTTTAACTTTTATAGACATTTTTACCTTTTATAAAGCCATTTTTTCTAAAATCATCTTTTGAGTCTACTTCTTACATTTAATCAGTCAATTATAATAATAGTACATTTAGGCTGTTACTAAACAATTTAAATTAGTATAAATAAAACTCATCTTTGCAGAAGTTGCATATAAAGTGGCATTTAGATGCATTTACACATGAAAATTCAATTATATTTAAAATCATAAAAAGATAGTATGAATGTGATATTAAAACCACCAGCAGGTGTCAGTAAGGTCGCTGTTAATAAGTGAGTCATTGAGATTGAACCGAATCATTTCAACGGTTGATTCATTCAGAAACGAAGCACCTTCATGTTGCTCAGAGACGCAAAACAGTACTGTGGCTGTGTTTGGAATGATTTTTGTTGGTGAAATTGAGAAAAAACAGGAAATATTCTGTCTAAAACATAAGTCTTTTAATATTCACTTCTTGTTTATTGAACTGTTGTATAAAGCCAATATCACATTTGTAGTCATGCTTATTTTTGAAGGAAAAGACAGCACTCTTCATGTGATATTGTTTAACTACATAAAATTATAGAATTCAAAATATAAAATAAATACAAAATAACAACATTTTAATAGACATTTTAATAGCATGCAGTGAAAGAATGCACTCTAAATGCGCACTTATTAGATTTAATCAAGTAAAAAAGTTTTTCAGAGTTTCAGAGATGTAAATGTGAAATGGTGAATTGTTAAGAAGGTAATTCATTATAAAAATCTAAAGTTAAAAGTGTTTATGTTTTTTTAATTAATATAATTTATAGATGATAATTGTTTAAATTTATATAAGTAATATTTTGATTGATTAATTTGATTAATTACTTTTGATTTTGATCCATTTTCTTAAAAATGGGTACTTTAAAGGCTGAAATGTGAAGTATATAATTTAAATAAAGCTTTTTATGTTTTGTGAAAAGTTCTATCTGAACTGTAAATCAGTTTTTACAGTAGTTTACAGTCATTTTACAGTTTAATTTTTAACCACAGACATTGCCCTACCCCCCTCATATGGTATTAAATTTATTTGTGCAGGTCTTAAAAAAGTCTTAAATTTGAGCTTAACAATCCTGCAGCAACCCTGTGTTTAAATGCAGCTTCAAAGGGCTCTAAATGATCCCAGCCGAGGAAGAAGGGTCTTATCTAGCAAAACGATCAGTTATTAAAAAAAAAAAAAAAGACAATTTCTATACTTTTTAACCTTAAATGCTGGTCTTGTCTTGTCTCTGCGATGCGCATGCGTAGTCTGTGTGATCCGGGTCAACACAGTTAGGGTATGTTGAAAAACTCCTTATCTTGTTTTCGTCTTTAACTTCAAAATCGGCCTACAATGCTGCAGAAGTACCAACCCAATGTTTACTAAGTGAACATACAAAGATGATCAAACGCCCTTTACAAAAAAAGGTAAAACCGCATTATAGGATGATTTTGAAGTTGACGATGAAAGAAAGAAAGAAAGACATGAACATCTTGGATGACAAGAGGGTGAGTACATTATCTGTAAGTTTTTGTTCTGAGAGTGAACTAATCCTTTAATGTCAAGCCCTGAACTTCTACTGCATCTGCAGCATGCTAATGAACTGTGTTTGTGTTTTCAGTCCTGATGGAAGTTACGTAGCGGCCGGTTCTGCAGACGGTGTTCTGTACATTTGGAACGTTCTAACGGGGAAACTAGACAAAACCCTTGATAAGGGTCACAGGTGAGCAGGACGACACACAGACATGGGTTGTATTTGGATTCTAGTGCGCTAAACTTTGTCTTTCTCTCCTGTTTGTAGTTCTGCCATAAATTCGGTGTCCTGGTCTCCATCGGGCGCGTACGTGGCCAGCGTTGAGAAAGGCTGCAAAGCCGTGCTTTGGTCAGACATGTGACCGGGCCACTCTCTTCCTCCGCAGTGATTGGTTGAGCGCCGCCCCTCTGTGATTGGATGAAACGGACTGTAAAGACAGAATGAAAGTGAGCCCACCCTCACGTCCCACTGGCCTCTTAAATTACCTTTCCCACAATGCCATCTTGTTTGGCTATCTGTGTACGTGTGCCGTCTCCCTGTATGATCGGACCGCACCGCACCGTACGCGTATTATACATATTTATATCGGCTTTCATGTACTGTCTGTCTCACACACTCTTGATGTGGGATGATGGAGATTATACAAGTGACTCTCACTTTTAACACGGCTTTAAAATAGTGTGTGTTTGTGAATGTTTACTGTCTGAGTTATGCTTTGCCTTATACAGATACAGGCCATTAAGCTGCAAGTGTGTGTGTGTGTGTGTGTGTGTGTGTGTGTGTGTTTGCTGAATGCAGTTCCAGTTGAGCTCTATGGATGGCACTGTTCACAAAATATTGTTCCTAGAGCGAAAATCCCACATCTCCCTTTTTACAGTCGTGAATAAAACAATGCATATATTGAACAGAAACCCAGTTATATTTAGGATGAATCTCACATAAAAATGGCTGTTTTCTCCTAAAATCAAAGGAAAACATTTTGCTTAAAGAAAATACTTTTTTTTTATCATTTGCATTGACTTTTTAAAAATATTTAAACGCATTTAACCCTTAAATTCTAATTGTATTTAAAAAAAATCCAGAAAAAAATAATTCTCATACTGTTAGAGTAATAATCATCATCCTGTCCATAAAGTGTTGTATTTATTAAATTAAATCAATCAATCAATGCATGAATTAAAGTCAGGAAAACCGCCGTTATTATGTAGTTATAACAAATTATAATTTATTGTATATTATTATAATTTATTTTATATATATTTTTTATTTTACACAACATCAAAAATATTTCTTTTGAATTGCATTTACATTTAAATAAAATAATAATAAATATCTAAAATAATAAATATTTAAATATTAAAGTAATATTTAAAAAATCTTACTTGTAAAAAAAGGCTTTATTTTCTTTATGCAAAATGTAATTTCTATTAGATTACAGAAGATTTTGAGTAGGGCTGGTAAATGGTTAATCGTGATTAACCGCATGCAAAATAAACGTTTGTGTTTACCTAATATATGTGTGTGTGTAATAAATACACACATATGCTTGTATATATTTAAGAAACAATATATTTATATACGAAATAATTATATGTACATATATGTATTTTTTAAAATTACATGTATGTGTGTGTGTTTATATTTATATACTATTATATACTGTACACAAACATTTTATGTAAACACAAACTTTTATTTTGCATGTGATTTAATCATTTGACGGTTCTAATTTGGGGGGAAAATGTGCATGCATAAAATAATATAAAAATCTGAAATTAAAATAAATAAATTTGACTTCTAAATTCTAAAAACAGACATAAATTTCTTTATTATTTTTATGATGTTAGATTTACCCATAAACTGATTGTGTGTCTGTTTCTATATATTTGTCACATTCAAAATTAATTTTTTTTGCCATGCATATGAGATTTGTAAGTATTTTCCACAATACCATCATATAGTTTACATATTTAGTCAAATGTTTAGCGGAAATGACAACCATATTAAATCTGACCCAGGCCACGTCACTTATTTCGGCCAATCACAGCGCTCTTTGTCCTTAGCCCCTCCCCTCGGATCCCGGATGAGTGTGTGCGTGTGGTAAACCGGTGATGCATGCAGTGACGCTGAATGTATGCAGTGAGACGTGTGTGTGTTTTAGTGGAGAAAGCGATGCTCTGTTGTTCTTCATTTTTATTTTCATTTTATTTCACGCGCTGCACACAAGCTCATATCCCGACAGCGTTTCCTCTGAGCATGACGTCTGTTTCGAATACTGTATCAAACTGCGCAGACACTCTCCTTGAGCTGTTGAGCAAAGGAAAACAAGTGCACTTGTGATTCGCCCTGACGCCAGCAGCAGAACTGCTGATGTTTGCACTTAGTTAAATAATAAAAAAAGACTGTAATGCACCTTCATACTCAACTGAACACTATATGGGCTCGTTTTAAGACACTCGCCTCCCCTCGCGCTCAACGCTGGAGTCTGTCGGTGCCTAACAAGTGCACTTGGTTTCAGAATGCGAGTGGAGGGGACTGCACACTTTATGGATGACTTGTGGGTGTGGCTTGAGTTTAGCTCTGCCCTATCTGATGCATTTGTGGGTGGGGCTTAGAGTGGGCCGGCTTAAAACGGACTGTGGGAGATAATTGTCGCTAATGTATATGAGGTCTCTGTATATGTCTGCTTAATGTTTGCACACCATAAAATGTGTGGGACGTCACTTGCATTTGTTTTTGTCTGTTTTTTTTTAAACCACGTGGACATCGGAGAGTTCGTCTGAGGTTTCTC